>QCXZ01000043.1:13378118-14843410 GCA_025024175.1 Rhyzopertha dominica
TTTTTTTGAACCTTATCACATTCAAACATGTATACTGAACATGAGATAGAAAGACAAGATATAGGAGCATTAAAATATAAAGTTTTTAATGTGGTCTGATAAAGTTTATAACAAGGAACAAGTAGTAGATGCACTATTTTTTTTAAGATTAATTAACGCTTTTGAGTTTCCAATATAGATTAAATTTCCTACTTTATTTGTCGCTCAAGAAGTCAGCTATACTCTATACCTTAAGAAAAATCATATTTATTGGAGCTGAAAATTCTTGATTTTGTTGGTTTATATTAAAGTACCTGTCCTTTCTCGCCATCTTGCCGTAAAAATAAAAGATAAAAATGTGATTCGATTGCACATTACTTATAATTACATTTATTTAATATTACATTTTGGGTTATTGGAATGAAAGCGATATTTATTAATTACAAAACAGAAATTGAAAAACATCATCCTTATCCTCTACATCACAATAATTGGATTTTTTCTGTATCAGACAAGTTTTCTCAAACCAGTTCCAAGTTATTAAATATTAAATAAGCAGCTATAGCTCAAATTCATATATGTTTTAGCCGCACTGATCACCATTAGGTTCAACCTCGTCTAAGCATTAACAATCCCTAAATATAAAAGGTAACGTTGACGCAGTTATCACCTAATTTGTGTGCAGAGTGCCGAAGCAGTTTGTTAAGCAGAACGTATACAATTTTTCTTCCAACAGCACAAATTGCTTTAAAAATAAACTAAGCAAAGAAATAAATATATATATTAGACGCCAATCACGAATTTTATTATTTCTAGGATATCATATATAACTTGTTGCATCTCAAGTCTTTGTATGTAAAACGTAAAAACACGTACAAATAGCGAAATAATAAACATCAGCCATAATTTATGACAATGCAATGAAGCAGTTATAATAGAATTGTGGGCCTGTTTTGCCGACTTGCCTGCCGTTGGCCGTAACAGATATTTAAATTCGGACTATCAACCATTTTATGACAGGGACCGCAATGAGTCTATAAGCTCATACAGTGCTCATGTTGACAAATGGTCAATCAATTAGGTAGCTTGGAAAGAAGCTGTCTCGCTCGATTTATCAGATAATTCTAAAGATCGTTTCGACCTCAAACGATCTTTATCATTATAGCGTTAGATGTGCAAAATTTTGCTTCTGTTGCATATTTTACAGGGGTTGTAAAGTAGCGTTGTAAAATCCTCTGCCCTGGATTTTGAGGGCCGATTTCCTAGTTTCGGCAAAGTCAAAGGCGTACTGGACGTGGGAATTTCTATTTTCGTATTTGCCAATTGTGTTTTCTGATGCTGACCTATTTTATTTCTAAAAGATCTAAAAAGTTTTGTTTTTTACTTTTCCCTTCGCAACGTAAGATTTTGATGTCGTTTTCAGCAAAACCTGTTTTGCTTTTATTTGAATATTTCGACCAAGATTAGAGACAATGGCGAACCCATTCAACGTAAAATAACTTTGATGCATGCAAATTTCCACACTATTTAATAGTTATGTTTTCTGTGTTTGACAGGTGGCAGTTTTCTATTAAATTTTTGATAGAGGTATAGAAGCGAAAAGATTAGACACATCACAAGACACAAGGAAAGCATTATTTGGTACTGATAATTATTTTACCTTTTTCGCGAAACCTATTATGGAATTCTTCAAGCTGAATAGATTGGCATTCAATTGAACCTGTTAAAACGTTGTTGGTAAATTTGCGTAATGGATCATTAATGTAAAAAACGACCGGTCTGAGAGTTGAATTTTTGGGAGACCATATAGAATTGGAATACAGGGGTTCATTATTCTTAATTTGTACTTTTCTTCGTTTAATATCAAGTGTTTCAAAGATTTTACAATGCTAGTGACATCTATTTGGATCTAGCCTGTGAGATCTGAATCAAACTTAGAAAAGCTTTTTGTATTCAATAAATCATTTAGTTTAGTTCGGTATTCATCTGGTTTTAATAAATAGTGAATTATCTGTACATTTTTGTTTTATGCTTTTTTCGATTTCTAACATTTTATACGAATAGCAGCGTTGTATTCATTTGATTTCGTATCTGCATCCGCGTACTTTTCGTCTTTCGTATCTTCAGTTGACTTATTAGTCCAACGCTAATTCTGATTTCAAATTCTTTTTTAGATACTGGTAAAGTTGAGTTACATTTTAGATTTTTATTTAATTATTTTTCTTTTGCCTGTGTAAAATGTGCATTCGTAAGGTTGACTAAACGATTATTGAATTTAAATTCGCACTGGGGATTAACCGAGTTGATTTTAATTCTATTTCTATTTGATGAGCAAACTAGCATTTGAACATCGCTGTAGATGTCGTTAGTTATCTCATAAAAATTATGTTTAGCAGTTTTTATGTAATTATTTGTCAACTAATTTTAAATGTTCACCCGGGTTTTGCTGACGTGTGTGCCACTTTCTGATTTCCAAGTCGATCCAAAAGGTTATTGCTCGCTGTATGGCCCTTTTTTCACAAGTTATTGTTACACTTAATATTCATATAGCCTGCTGTAAAACCACAGAACTTACATTGATTATTAAACCAAATAGGATTAGATCACATTTACTTTAAGTAAAGTCTCTTTGAAGACAAATACCAATTTACCCCACTGGCGGTGAGACTACAAAGAATGCCGTACAATGTTAATATAAATGATAAATAACATATTTACGCCGCAGAAAATTATTTTAACGGTGTTAGTGTTTGCGTTTGCGTTAAAAATGTAGGCTGAATAGATTCGGAATAAAAGTAATAGAGATAATTAAGTGGCAATTTGGGACGTCTTGTTAACAATAAACCAAAAACCAAAAGCGGTATTTACCAACTAAAATGTATGCAATGCGATATTGTATACATAGGACAATCAAGTTGAGCTATTAAAATAAAAGCACAACAGGTGCCATTGCATAAAAAATAATCATTATACTTACATGAAAACGATATTTCGAAAGGGAAGGTAAAAAAATGAACCTTTTGGAGCTTTTGAAAATAAAGCAGTCTGAATCAGAAAAAACATTTGGCAAATAAGGAAATAAAAATTCCCACGTCCACCACACCTTTGATCTTGCCGAAACTAGGAAGTCGGCCCTCAAAATGCAGGTCAGAGAATTTTACAACGCTACTTTACAGGTCCTGTAAAATAGGGGACGTAAACAAAATTCTGCACATCTGAGTTTAGTATAATGTTGTTATCTATCTGGTAATGTCTGTTTGAGGTTGAAGCGATCGTCAGAGTTATCTCATAAATCGAATGAAGTAGATAAAGCACATACATTCAATCGGCTTCAATCAATTTTCAAGCTACCTAAATAGTTTCGAGATAACTGCACTACAACACCCTGTAATGCTTTCCGTCCTAACATCGGATGAAATGTGCCCTTAAATTTAAATTTTCCTACAACAATCGCCAGTATCTCATTCATTACTAGCACTTGTATTTGGACAAACGTGAAATTGCTCTTTCCGTGTTCCAACACAGACGCCAAAGAACTATTTTTACGTGCGTCTCATTGAAAGTAACGGGCCTTTGGTGCATAAAACCGAAAAATAACTTCTAAACCAGCGTTATGAAATGCTCACTATGTAGAACAGAATCATTAGGAAATTACTGTAAGCACTGACCGCGTTTAATTTTGCGCTAAACGAAAAGCTTTAGATGGTGCACTCGTTGAGACATTAGAACTACTTAGATTAGAAACAAGCTGAAGGTTTTACATGTAGTTTGCTTTCAGTTTAACTATTTGAAAATATCCGATTAAGAGTCTGAAGCTTGTTTACAAGCAACCTACCATATTTCCCGTACGCACCTAAAATTCCACGAGTCTTCAAATTTCACCGCTACTTACAGGCTAACGATGACTTAACGAATACCTATTAAGCCCACAGAAGCTCTGCTTATTATCATTTTACTAAGTTATTGTTTGTCGGTTATTTATTATTACATACAGTAGTAATTTCACAATAATGATTTATGTACTGTAGTTACGCTGTTTACCACCAAATAATTCGAATGCACAGTTTTCTCATTTCAGTACTACTATACTATAGTATCAAACCAGCAAATATTTTAGTGTAATACGTGAGTATGATGTAATGTAAAAATGGCGTTCAATTCGTTTTAATTGACCTTGAATAGCAATTTTTTCGTTTATTTTAAACAATTTGTATTAAAAAATGTTTGGATTTTAAGTGAAGGTTTCGATACTTTAATTATAAAAATAAAATTATTAAGCGAGACGAATAAGTGTATTCGATGTGATTGCCCTTTTTTGCAAATGCTTAAAATACTGAGGTCTTGCCTAAATCATCTCATAATTTTTTTAAGCTTTCTTCTATGTCATAATGTATTTACTAAATAATTTCGCTGTGGAAAATGAAAGGTGCAAGAGAATTCATATGCCCTCTCAAAACATCTACTTATAATATGAATCTTTGTTTTTGGCAGATTTTGTTTTAAACACGCTTATGCAGTTGTTCTATCTGGCCGCGTATGCTTTGCGCTTTTTGATGAACTCCTATCCTATTTTACGCAGATACCCTTATGCATTACCGTTTCACCCTCGTTTTGTGAGAAATTAAGCGCCTATTTTTTAAATAAACTGTAGTAAAAGGCTATTGCATCATAAAAAAAACATAGCACCGAAAACACTATAAACGTGTGGTACGACAAAGGCCTGCCTATTCTTTTTAGTACTTCTTAGACATTTTCAATTCATATTTATTCAAAAATGCTTAACGCGACCCATAAAAGAGCACAAATCTCGCTAACTTTCCAAAATACAACGTACCCAGCAAGTACGCATAATTGCCAGTTTTCCTGGATGCCATTCTGAGTGCAATCTCGACCGCTCATGTATATACCGAATGCGATGGTCGCGCCAACTACAGAAGACTGCGCTGAACTAGGCAATATACAAAGAGTCGGGGTTGGTGCAAAATAACGTCCGGCTAAATTTCGCTTCATTGGATGGAGAACAACCCATAGTAGCCGTCCTTAAAATATTTCATGTGAGTCAAGGTGGCATCCGTATATCGGATGCCACCTTACCCCGGGCGCCAACTTTACCGCTATTTTAACATGGGAGGATGCCAACTTGTGCGCGAAATATATATATATATATATATATATATATATATATATATATATATATATGTGTTAGGTTGTTACACAAGAAATGTGACAATTCCAATTGAACGCTGCTCAAACAACCAGAAACTTCATGTACATAGTAAATCGAAGATAAATAAGAATCTAGATGGCATTGCCATCTGTCAGCATTACACTGACATGATGACAAAGCCACCTAGCTGCCTTAAGGGGTTGAGGTGCAGACAGCACAGTATAGACATGCATTTTAATCGAATCGAAGATAAAGATACAACTACAGGACACTGTAAACTACAAGACCAGATGTCCAGATTGCCAAAGAGGAACATTGTTCCACTGAAATTTTACGATTTAAGACAAAACATAATCGTGTTCGGATGTGTGTAAATACCTTGGCATAAAATTTTAAAACAGCTTAAAATGGCTAACAATATATTCCTCAACCTACGATCTAAGCAAACAATTGTAAAATACTTTTAAAACAATCCAAAGCAACAAAATCTTACTAGATATCAACCTTCCACAAAAACTAACATCATTAACAAAATAAACTAAATGAGGCAAACGTAACATCATGGAAGACATACCCCAATACATCGTGGATACATTAGCAATGGAAGAAAACTATAATGCGTACCCTGTAAATTGAAAATAGTGGGTACTCACCAATACACAACATAACCGCCAACATTGAATGCCACATTCAATATCTACCACAAGAATATTCCATCAGAAACAAAATAGTAAAAACAATAAATCATCACAAGTCAATCGCTAAGAACAACGACATATATAGTAAATAAAAATCGACAAATTTTCACAAATACAACCCACAAACAAACAACATATTGTACAGGAACTTGTCTATCATTATAGCTCACACCAAAAATTTATGCACAGCCAAAACAACAACAGCAAAACCTGTTCATGTGGCCATACCATAACATACAATCCTTCACTTATAAGTCAAAATTCATCAAACAGATTCTCTCAAATATCGCAAAACGAAAACCTCTAACAATTAAAAATTCCCTCAATTTTAAAGAGCATATCGATAAAATAACAATAGTACAAGTTAGCATGATGAGCAATCATATAACAACTGGCGTAATATAATACAGCATACAAGATTACCTTTACAAGAATGGATAACTGCAATAAACTTGATAATGCTCTCAAACTATTTCCAAATCATATATACAACAAATGAGCAATGGACAAATTCATCTCCAGCWGCCTTGCAAAAGGAAGATTTAGAAAACAGAATACTAATCATCACATTACTACACAGCAGTACAATTGAAATAATGAAATAACACAGTCCACAATGGCAATAAAAAACGAACCCAACTTCTAAGAATGACACAATACAAAATCAAAACAAAATATTAGAAAAGCTCACCACGTCAAAACGCTATCTACACTTCAACTCAAACCACCTCTGTACAATTACAAATACACAGTAATAGAAAGACGCCAAGATAAACAAATCGAAAAGAAACAACAGACAAAACCTACATGCCATTCTATATTACATTCCCATACTATCCAAAGAAAACAAAACATAAAAAATCCCAGGTATAGCGTGCCGATTGTCACCAAATCACCAGGCAATTGGGAGTATAGATCTCTGTAATACCGACCATACCCAACTAAGTTGTATTTGTAAAGCCATCGCTGAATGATTGATTATGACTTCCAGATATACCGTAGGAACTCATAAAAACAGGAAATTAGTTATTTAGAATTCTTAAAACGATAGCTATACAATATACACGCTGTATAGAATACCATTATGTGTCGAAGGCCAAAAACAGTACATTAAGAAAAAGAACATGAACGTGAATACGAACACAGCTTCGAATCCAAAAACACCAAAATAGTAATGAGAGAACAATATGTAAAAAACAATAATATTCGAAATAATACACATATAAAAAACTTTGCCAACTGCACAAACGATCGCACAGTCCAAAGAAGACGCAGTTTTCTATTCCTACTAGTACCTACCTACACTTCACAGTTGTTGAAGGTATTACATTGCAGTTTCTAATTTGAGTTTGATTTCGATCTTCTAATCCCCTAGTGAGTTTCAATTAAATGCAATATGAACCATTTTCGACGAAATACCTACCTACCTAAAAACTATACCACATAATAAAGACCAGAATAGATACTCAATCACAGGAAATAGGAAAAAGCATACGGTACAAAATAAACTAAACAAACAAACTAAGTTTGAATGATTAAATATATGTTATAGAAATCTAAATCGCAGCAATCAGACAGGTAGTTACAAATAATCGGAGCACGCTGGTTGAATGCCCAAAGCTTCCCTAGAAACTTGACAATGGAAAACAACACAGAATCCAAGTTACTTATATCTGACTGCTTTAATAATTATCTTCTCGCCAAAGATGTACTTGCTACAAATTGTATAATGTTTATGTTTATAGAAGAAAGAACGTCAACCCATAGTCACAGTTTACAAAGTAGGATGATATCTGGTTATCAAATAACTGTAAGAGGGCTTGATCGGGAAACTTAAGAAAACTAATAAATGGGTTTCTTCAAGATCTAAGGCATGCTAATCGTAATAATCGTTATAAAGCATTTTCCTCCTTGCTTCTGAGAAAGAGCAATGGTCCTTTTTTGGGAAGGGTGACCATTTGCAATGAAAAGTGGAATATTTACGACTGTCGTAAATAATTGACTAGAAAGGTTGATAGAACGAAATCCACTTCATGTCAAAAATTCTTTACTAAAATCTCTCGGAATAATATAGTTGGGTGATTTAAGAGGTAGTGCATAAAACAATTTGCCCATGTTATAAATGTAGTTCGGATTCATTTCCATTTAGCGACAGCCTAGGCAGGTTCCGGATGTTGTACAGCGGCGTCCCGACTTGATATAGCTCATGCGAAGCCCCCATGCAATATATCCAATGGGGAATAGGGAGGCATGCAAATATGCACACGGTATTTGATGTTCTGTGCGGCACGGTGCGTCAATTAAATGGGCTAAGTAGGCCATGATTTATTAATGGCAATTTGAAATTACCCCTTAATTGGCTCCTGGTTACTGGTGCTCTACTAGCTAGTCACGCTATCCATAGTTTACGGTGCATTGAAAAAATACTTAATACATTAAAGCCAATCATGTCGGTTATGCAATGCTGAGATTGCATTTTAATAATAAAAATAATTACATTAACACGTTATTTTTGTACGATTAAATATTAATCAATTTTAGTGTAGAAGAAAAAAAAGCTACTAATATTTCCTATTGACTGAAAACAACCTTTTGATTTTTAATTAGTGTATGTAGTTGTAGTAGTTGTGTATTCTAACCTGGCCGATCACATACGAGTCATGGATATTCGTAAATAAGTTCCATTTGTATATATTTAGATACTGGTGGATCGTGGATCAGAACAAAGTTGTACGCATATAGCGCCATTTATTGATTGTCTTTGAAGGCATCTATTGATTGTGTCGTTTCAGTTGCCGTTTGTTAGTTAAAGAATGCAGTCAATAATGTCCGCGACAATCGATCCCGCCAGTTGCGAAGTGCGTTTTTTGTCTTTTGTTATGGACGAATGAAGGGTTATGTCATTTTCTTAACTGTGTTGATTATCTGTATCTTCGCAGCAATATTATACGTGATGCTTGAAAGTGTGATGTTAGAGCCTTGATGCATGAACTAATATTTCCTCCCGTGCCGGGCAAACATCTGGTAAAAGAAAACACAAGATTTTTGCACCAAACCATTCAACTATATAGCTGAGTTGCCTCCCGCATGGGACCTCAGTACCTGCTCACCATAGTCGGCTATGCTAACAAAAATCTCTTCAGTTTTGAATCTTGAGAGTGAAAGTGATATCGAACACAGATCTAGAATTGGCAGTTCATTCATTGTTTTAAATAACAATTTTCAGCAGCATTGCTGCAATTATTAACCCTCCAAATTTGATCTTGTTTAGTAATAAATGAGTTGTTTTGAGATTGTTTTCATATTATTTATGATTACATCAAATCTCCCTATTTACGTGAGTAACCAGTGCATCGAAGGTATATTTAATTAAAATAACATAAGTAAGTACTAGACCATCACATTTCAATCTAAATCTCTACGAACCTGAGTGTGTTACATGTGTTTATGGATTTCTGGTAGACAGCATAATCTAGGGAAGGTGGGGTTCATGGGCAATAGTTTATTTTTACTAGAACCGAAAAGAAATAGTATCATTACATGTTGAAATAGTCAACTTCAAAGATTAGCAAATAATGAATTTAGAGAACACGGTTGCCCTTATCGGTTTTTGTAACTAATAAGTCATTATCTTTAATATCCTTTCTTAAWTTAGWAATGGTTTTTGACAATGTAGGATCAAAAGATTTGTTGACTTGATAAGTATTTAAGCAATGAGATATATCAGACCTAGCAGCCTCGTTGGGTTTGACACACTCTAGAATCGATTCAAAGTGAGCAGCTATTGACTGTAAATGAACAGGAGAAGGCTGAGGATGGAGTTGGTAAACCTTAGAAGCATGATTTTTAATACATACATTCCCTGGGGATTTGGACAAATACTGTTCTTTACTTTGTAATTATGTTGTGTCTGTACACAAGGTGTTGTATATCTTAAAAATCTACACATAGGGAAAGATTTTAAAAGACTGCTAAGCAAGCCAAACTAAGATAAAAAGTAATATATTCAGAATTTCCTGAGTATGGTGTCCGCTAGTAGATTCATTGTTTCAACTAATAGCTGCGCAGACTTTTCAGATACAAAAGCTATCGTTGGCTATTTCTGAATGTTTGTACTGAATATAATGATACGCTACTTATTATATTTAAACTCGTCAAAAAAAAACTTGTATTTCATTAGAAATAAACGTATTTTATGAGCTCTTAATTTCATACGACCATTACCAAATAACTATCACGTTTTATTATTATATTCATCTTTACAGCTATTGTATGCCCAAGAAGATGTCCTTGAGAATGACACTTAATTCCAAAATACCGTGGGCGCGGAGCACGTTCTCTAATGTTGTGACCATCATTTTGTTTCATTTCCTCTGCAGCTGTTCGAAATTCATTCCCCGCTGGAATATGTCTGTGCATCGCAGCGGGATTAGTTGTGACAGGCGGGGGATAGAGGGCAGATCGGGACAGATATAGCGAGCGTAATGTTTGGAACCAGCGTCGGCACATGCAGTAAATCCCTATTGTAAATTCCAGTACAAACTGATTCATTTTTGAGGTACTATTAAGGTGTTTTCGAACGTTGACATTAAAAATAAACGAGCAGTACAGACTGCTCCTTCCTTCCTTTTATACCGATTAACGAACAGTTCCGAATAGTCTGAAAGCACTTCGAGAACATTCGACTGATCTATAAAGCTTGAAGGTCATGCGTCATCCGTTAGTTTCGTCATTTGCCGGTCTGGCTGCCTAATCTGCAGACGTTGGCTTGTCCACATCGTAACAATATGCATACAAATAAAATTACATATAACCTGTGGAAATACATCTATCCACACATATCTGTGGAAAAACCCAAAAATTTTCCCGTAACTAGCGCGTAGTTATATGTATTTAGAAAGATACCACATATTACGATAAACTTCAGCAGGAAACAGATATTATTTGCACCCAATCTTTTATCCACAAAGTAAACTTAACAGTTCTTTTTCTAAATTGATGTTATCTAAGTATGTATGTACAACTATTTTACTTCTATTTTTACTGCTAAGGAATTCGAAGCTTACCAAATAATAATTTGACCCCATGTGTACCGCCACTGGTTATGCACCGCACAGGCTAATGATACAGCAGGTGTAAAAAATGGGTCCTATACGAAATAGATTATCTATAACACTCATTTGTGTTTGCGACACAATGCCAGAATGCTTTAACTGCAGAAGTATAACAAATTGATGACAAGGAATGTCCAGACATATGTCACATCCTTCTACTTGTCTGAGAGATGTAACAAGGCAAAACGTTTTCCTAAAGGGTCGACTGGAGGCGTTTTTTTTTATTTCAAAAAATAAGGATTTCTGCAATCTACTATATAGTTTTCGTGAAATTGAAATACGAATTAGCACGATAAATTCTTTGATTATACATTAGTACCAGTACCTATACCCATATTATTTGTCTACAAAATCCTGTTCCGCAGTTTTGATAAATTGTGCACTACAATATTGCCATGTAGGCTGCACAAGTAGTGATAGGCACACATCCAGCAGTTGTTTATATCATAGATAACACAAGAAGTTACAGTGCGGCTTGCTGTCGCCGTACTGCTTCAAGGGTTCCCACGTTCGGTGGGTAACCATATGGAGGACAAATATAAAATTCTTATTTTTTAGATTTAGTGACGTCTACTCTACAAATAAGGCTATACAGGATGTTTCACATATGATAATGACCCTGACGAAATTAAAAATGCAACCCAAAATATATCTGCAGAGGTAACATTCATAATTGTTCATCGTCTTAAAATATATAAAACGTAGAGAGCTGTATAAAATTCGTAAATTTTGGCATAAACTTCAATCATTTGTTTTAAGTAAATTCGGTATTGTAAAACAAATTTTATTTTTTGTTTTCACAAGCTTGAATTCGTACCCAAAACAATCTTTTAACAGTACCGGTAAAATGTTTCTTAAAAAAATTAGATAAGTACTGCCGTTTAAACTATCGCGAAAAAAATAACGCCCAACAATTTGATTCCCCAATATTTCGCACCAGACATTCGTCGAGTAGATACAATAGTTTGAAAATGTCCTTCTCGAATCCAACGTGGATTTTCTTGCGCATAATAATGCATGTTATGTTTGTTAACTCCACCATTATTAGTCAATCTTGTTTCTGAGAAGCAAATGTCATAAAATTTCACATTCAAATTTTGGTGTTCCTGAAAAAAGTTACAAAAAGCCAGTCTTTTAGGATAATCTGTCTCCTTTAAGGCCTGAACCAATTGCAAGTGATACGGATGAAATTGATTGCCTTTAAATATTCGGTGTACTGAAGACAGCCTAATACCGGTTGCTCTTGAGACTACCCTTTGACTAATATGATCATTTCCAACACTATAATTTCATTGTCAGGGCCTGTTGCTGTTCTTTCTCTTGAGTTTTCGGGATTCTGTTCAATTTACGAAAAACAGAGCGATTTACTTCATCTAATATATAGGTTTCAGTCGTATTCTACTGATTTACATTGGTAAAGTTATTGATACCGAAGCTCTGTTCTCTGTCCGCCAGTCATCTTATCAGAATCCACGGTTGCCTTTATTTTATTTACTGCATTACATGTATACTTAGTATTATAGTCTCTCTTTGATGATCTCATTGCGTCGACCACTATAGTGCTGCCTATAAAAGGTCTCATAGATTTTACTTCGGGATATCAATAGCAAAAGTGCTTCTTGATTTTTAACTTGTCCTTGAGATCTGATATCAACCACTGTTTGGAAACTGTTGTACGTTGCTTTTTTATTATGTACATGTATGCATGACGGCTAAAATATGTAATATGTACTGGAAATAATGGGATCCTAGATTTATACATTTACTTGCAGCGATTTTTTCCTATTGTCCCCAGGCATAATGACATTCTCCGATGGTACAAACAACTTGCTGGTAGTGATGATCGGTTAGTGCAGAAGTAACAACTTGTAACAACAAATACGAGTTCGAGCTACTAATGTTGCTCCTGTGTGTTTCATTCCAGACAACTGAATAGGATCACAAAACTACCAGTCTTCATATTATAGTCAACATAAACAGATATACTGGCGCTACGCGATTATGTTTTTGTAATATAGTATATTTACTTAAAAATATGGAAGAATGTACGGTAGTCTTCAGCAGGAGGTATGCTTTTTTATTTTAAATGCGCTACATTCTAGTCAAGCTTGAACACTTTTATTATTTAGGTAAGTGAAGACTGACCATCACGTGTCATGCATTTAGTAGGTAAAAAATAGAACTCACAGCATAGTAAGGACGATGAACAGCATTATGCTTATCAAACTAAGTCAATATGTTCTGTCATATTTGGTTATATCGTGTAAACGTTTGTATAAATTTTTGCTGGTATTCACTGTTGAATTGCCAGTTGTTCAGGGTGTTTCAGGAAATTTTTATATGGTCGTATAATAACTTTGTCAGAGATTTTCGTCATATACTTGAAGTTCTTTGATCTTCAAGCTCAGTTTAGAGCATTCCAATACTGGTGTATTTCATTTCGATTCAGGTATTCAATACCTCATCTGCTTTTGGTGTACTTGTATTTCGGGACTGTGACTTATATATTTATTTTCTGTTTTCTGCTTTCTGCTTTTCTGTTTCTTCATCAAATKGAAACTTTCATGACATAAATTTATGTCCTATTTGTGGCATCTACAGCCAAAGCTGCTGAGCKGAAGCTCTTGCCTTCATAGAACTGCAACTGAACCAKTATATTGTTGAGGTTATTATGACTAAACTTGTTTTCTTTAATTTCTGCGTTTTATTTTCAATATTTTTCTGATATCAGGTTAGTCGAGTTTGCTTCATACATCTTCGCAATATTGGCATGTCCACTTGAGACAGCTAATTTATTTCTCTAGGTGCAGGTATTGCGTAATAACACTCGCGTCTCATATATGGAACACTTCAGATGCTTATCGCAGAGAAAATGTTTGTTTACTTTTGCGATCGCCAGCTTTCAGCGTAATTTTCTWAAGTTAGAGATTAGGCTAGTGTAGACATCTCGACGGATTTTTGGCATGGTGCACTATCTTGATGAAACAAGATTTTGTTTTTTAGGCAATCCGTTTCTTGAATTTTGTGGCGAAGCTTACTGAAGTACGTTTTGCTAAAAATCTATCGTCATTATTTTTCGGACCGGAGGGCCTGTATTCGCGTTCTTCAAAACTATTGCACTGTTTCGTTGTTCTTTGATCTGCATTGTATCCACGATTCACCTCCTCTTTTGTATCGGTGACGAAATCCATCCTCAAAAGATTGCTCGGATAAGCATTTACAGAACTCATATTGCAGATAAGAAATCCTGTGCGCTTTCTTGGAATTTTTGGCTTTTCGGCCACGTTTGAATTCCGCCATCCATTTTTTTTCCAATGCTAACAATGGAGTAACTAATTTTAAGTTCCCCAGGTGTTAAATATTTCGTCACTGTTGGAGCCCCAGTTTTCATTTGCTAAAAAACTAAAAACTTTGATAAGACACCAAATAAAAACTACCTGACAGAATTTGATAAAATTTTATTCTCAAACTATGACAGGATGTTGCTAGATGACAACATGAAAATTAAAAAGAAAAACTACGTTTTCCAAGGAGGGCATGCACTAATCAACTCTGTGGTTAATAAGTCAGCATTATGCAATGCTGGGAGTTAATTACCAATTAATTTAAAATTAGCAGTTACTAATTACACTATGTGAATGCTAAAAATTCCACTATATTTTTGTCCACAGCAACAATGCTTATCTTATGCAGCGGCTTACGGCAGCGCCGACGAAAAATTTGATGACGATAACTTTCGCCAGGTGTCCAAATTCAGCTAGATAAGACGCAAATACATTTAAGAACGCCAACAAAATAATCAACGTCGCATGCATTCCCCCAGCTACGTCACGAATACTTCTAGCCTACACTTACAAAATGACGCACTCAGAATTTATAAACATAGCGTTTGTGATAATACACCGGGGCTCCTTACAGCCGACCATCTAAAGCGGCATACATGTGAACGCGTCCTCTTCGATCATTTCGTGCTTCTTAATCTCAACTTTAAAGTGTATTTCTACCGGAGGCATTCAAAATCAAGTGAACCTTGACGAAATTTAACAAAATCTTCACTGCTTGCGCCAACTAAACAAGAAAAAGCGCACAAAACCGCCGAGGTTGTTCCAAATTAGGCTTGCCGGGCGAGTCGAGCACACATCTGGTCCACTACGAAAACAACCGACGATCGATACGATAAGAGCGCCACGCATGCGCAGCTGGTAGCTGACAGGGTCACAGAAGGCCACGTCCGATTCCAAGCCGGCTTGATGTAGCTGGAATATTTTGCCGAGCGAATGCCTGTGTATACCGAAGTTTGTTGCCTACGTTGTCCGCCAGAGAGAGATTTATTCGGGAATTTTGGCACGGTCTGTGCCTCCGTAATGGGATCGAAGCAGATAGGGGTGGGCTTTAGCCTACGGAAAAGAGACAAGTATTGGGGTAGGGGGAATGTAATTAGCGAATTTTTGCATTTCATTATGGTTACAGCGGGAAACATACTATTTGTCTCAAATTGATTAAAGAAATGACGTTTCAGAAGGAGATTTCTGTAGTGTAACTTTGTAAATTTCCGGAGCATAATGGCGAATATTCAGTTTTGATAAACATCAATTCGGTTACAATATCCTTAATCACTGTACAAATACTATTACTTCTAATGTTCTCCAATGTTTAAACATTTAACTAAATGATAACAAAGTAGGCGCATTTAATCTTTAATAAAAATATAAATTAATATCATGACCACATGTTTACAGTGAGAAGAATACTAGAGGAGAAATGGAGGGAAGGCACTAAAATACTGATGATGGCCATAGATTACAGAAAGCTTTTGATACGATAAACCATGAAGTAGTGCCACAAATCCTAAAGGACAAAGGGGTCCCTCACTACTTAATCAACAGAATAATAAAATCTTGGCTACACGAAAATAATACAGTGCAGTGGTTCGGACAAACAACACCAACGAAACAGAAAAACAGGCGTGAAATGTCCAATATCACCCCGTATTTTCACAATCGTACTAGATGATGCTCTCCAAAGAAACATAACTAACATGGCAAACCTTAACAAGCAGGAGAATCAAATAGCACTACCTATCGTCCTTGCATATGCAGATGACCTGATAATAATCGCGGAGAACGAAAATGACTAGGCAGAATTCTTAAAAAATGCAGAACACGAAAAGCAACATCATGATAAGAGCTCCTTCCAGCAGAACAATCCTAGAAACGGGCACAAAATACAAGATAGGGAACCGGATTTTGAGAACAACTAACTAAATTAAATATCTAGGTACGTACATAACCAGCCATCTTAGCCGTAGAGAGACGGTTAGAGAAAGAACAAAAGTGCACATAGAGTAACCAGGGCGATATTACCATTTATAGAGAAACATAAACCACACTGGAAATGGATAAAGATTCTATATACATCAATCATTATACCAGTCTTGACGTATGGAGTAAAAAAAACCGCAACAACAAAGGCAAATAGGAAAAGCTTGAGAAAGGCAGAGAAAGGTATTGTATATCTTCTAGCTAAGGCAATAAATGAAAACGAGGAAAAATCAACAGCAGAACTCCTAGATGGCAGAACGATCACAAAGTGAATGGAAACACACGTAATGAAATACTGGGGACACATCCAAAGGAGAGAAGTAGACCACATACTAAGAAAGGTCTGGGAGCTAAGCGGAGACAAACTAAAAAAGGTAGACCGTGCTATACATGTAAAACAACTATAGAAAGGATAATTCAGAAATCAGGGAAGAACGAAGAGCAATGGATAGAAATGACAAAAGACAAGAAATCAGTCAACGAAGAATCTCTCGGGTTATAAGATATACCAGAAAGCAGTGACTCTGATATGGACCAATGATGCCAGCAACAGGATTTCTACTTACTAACCTTGAAACAAAAATATTTTACGTAGAGCTATTTATGCGACCAAGAAGTACTCACAGGTTGTAAAAACAGTAAGCATGCAACATTTCTTCTTTTATGGATATTGTTCAGATTACGGGAGTGATAAAATTTTAAGCTTGAATAAATAAGTACGATAGCCATATGACTACCGCGGCTGTTTCTGTCAAAGCATATTCTGTTAGACCAATTTTAAATCACGTTTTTAAACAACGGTGGTTGTATGTCACGAATCGTGAACAATTTTGGCTTCCAAAGTTTCCACTGTTGCTGGTTTATTGTCATAAAATAATGACTTTACATAGTCCCACAGAAAATAATCTAAAGCTGTCAAATCGCATTTCTTGAAATCAACTTGTTCGTAAAAGTCGATGTGTTTTTTCCACCGAATGGCATATAACTCCATCCTATTGATGCATGTACATCTCGTTCGGATCAATGTTATAAATATTTTGGAAAAATATTCATTCATGGTCCGCTAACGTTCCCCAATGAGCGTAACATTACCTCGAGCCCCATTTTAATTGAAAATGTCAAATCAAACCACTAGCGTGTTTTAACATCACTTTGGACCTCCTAATAGCTATGATATAATCGATTAATGTAATACCTCAGAGAATCGTACAGAATATAGCCTAAAATAATTAATTTCCGATGGTATTTTCCTCTTTCTTATTGATGTAGGTTATTTTGTTGATTTTTGTATACTGAACATTAAAATGATTCCGGAAGAAAATATCTAGTTGAGATAAATCTGAAGAAAGAGCTGTGCAATCAACTGTTCTTCTGCGTCAAGTATTTCATTTAAAAATGACGAATATCTTTAACATTAAACGGCGAAGCTCAATCACCTTAGAAGAAAATATTGCCACTTTCTCAGTTGAAGTTGCATAGATTGGAAGGGAAGAAAATTGCCTTTATGGGTATAGTACCAATACTATTCTGTAAGTAAAGTAGTGGAACTACACGTTTTGCCCTAACTTAAGACCCCCTCCCATCCACTTTTTCAAAAAGACAAGGCTTGATCATCAGCTATAGCTTCTTAGGACAACTAATTTCCGCGAATAAAAATGGTTTATTGTATCAGAATAGCATTTAAGTGACTTATGCCTTGGATCTCTAGTGTTTTCCACAAATGTAAAAAATATGTACAATTGTGGAATCTTTCAGAATATAACAAAATACCGTAGCTAACTGGTCGGAACATACTTTGCCTTTTTGAGTTCCAATAATATTCAGTTCATGTTACCATGACAGAAACACATTCTTGACAAGGGTCACTCGAAATGTATTCTTTTTATTTTAATCTAAGCTGCAAACAACTAAAAAGGTTTCCATTTTTAGGACATACTTAAGATTGCCATTGCATTATAGGTACTGAGATAAGAAAGATTCAATAAATAATTCTGGAATTACCGGAAGTGATTGTTTAAGAAAAATATCCTGTCCGCAACAAAGTGAGGTTTTTACTTTATTTGAATAGAACTTGCGCGGAGTTTCGAATTACCTTCTGACGTCATTAAATAATCCACTTGTATAGTACCAAGGAAGCCAAAAAACATTTCCACACGTTATATCCACGTCCATGTTTCAGCTGTCTTAATTTTCACAGTTTTATGTATTAAATCACAAAGGAACACCGCTTGGCAGTTGATATAGCGGCATTTGATTTTACCAAAGAAATCGTTGGTCTTTGTGGTAGCGACATTTTTCTTGAAGGGCAACGCTTCTGAGCATTCAACGCTGTCTACAATAAACCTGAAACTATGGAACAGGCATTAAACGGACAACTTCGTAAGATTTAACAGAGACCTCAGCACGAAAGAAAGAAGATGCCTTCGTATCATGTTCCGTAATTTGCTTGTTTGCAGAAGCTAACGATTACTGTCCATACTTTGCCTGTTTGTGCAAACATATACGCTTTCCTTACAGCTGTTTCAGCAAGTTGTCTAATTAAAGTTGTTAACTACGTCGTTCAATAAACCCAACAGATGCAAGTTTTATTGCATATTTCGCGGGAATATGCTTAAGTATAGCTTGCAAAACCAATAATTACATATATGAATGCATACATTTGCGCGTATCTGGCCATCAATGGTTTAATATTTACGACGGCAATGATATACGACCTGGGTTTAAATGTTGCGCGCATAAATTCATATTATACAAATGTTGTGAAAGTTACAATAGAAAGGACAGTATATTTTATTGTCGGCAAGTCTGTATTCTACGGAGATGCAGGAAGTATTCGTCCATTAAAAAGAACGAAGTACCTTCAGGGGATTATAGCAAATCAGCGATTATTACGTTACACACCACCAAGAAAGTTACATGTTGTAAATTCACACTTACCGATATTTTTCTTCAGTAATTCCAAATACCGAACTTCCTTTGAGATAAGATGAAACTTCGTAATTTATAATACGTCAAGGTTAGATTTGTTACTGTTTTATTTCGCTTCTGAGTAAGGTTCTCATAAATCTATAATCTATAAAAAAATCTATAAAATATATAAATCTATAAAAATCTATAATCAGTCGCTATACTAAAGATACGGTGCGCTGTCTTTGTACTTAGGTAAATAGTGTAAACTCGACACTTAAGGATGGAATTTAAGCCATAATTTAAAAAGATTTGAATCGTTGCAATGATTTCATTTTCAAAATATATCAATCATTAGTAAATTGTTAAACCATAAAAATAATTTTATCCCTTAAAAAAACGCAGCAATCTTTTATATTTTAATAACTTCATTTGACTTGCTTGACGGCGTTAAATGAAACATTTTATTAAGTTTAACCTCTTACATGTTTCGGCTTATTAGGCCTTTCTCAAAGAGTTTACAAAACGAAACTGTTGCTTAAAGTTAGATGCAGATCCCACGACATATTTTGTATTTGGACAGGTACAGACAGAAACTTGGATCAATTTTTGAATTACATAAACAGTATTCATGAAAAAATACAATTTACTATAGAAAAAGAAAACAACATAATCTTTTTAGACCTTACCAGAATTCAGGAAAACATTTATAGAAAACCAACCACTACCGTTACATTAATTCATGCTGAATCTAAACAATCAGTAAGTATAAAATTGTCACCTTTTCATAGTTTAATTCACAGACTACTAGAGGTTCCACTAAGTACAGCAGATTTTGAAAAGGAATCACACATTATTAAACAACTGGCAATAAGAAATGGATACGAACCAAAAATGATTGAAAAGATGATCAGTATTAAGCAATCAAAACTAATAATATTGTCACAATTTTACCATTCGCAAAGCTCAAATGAAGTTAAAATATGGCAGTCAATAAATTACATAGGTAATGTTATTGAAAAAAATGTCAAGATACCTCTCCAATGACAATAGAAAGTTTATTCCCGTGAATAGAAGCAACTTAGGAGCATTGTTGGTAAACAATAAAGATAAGACGGACAACGGTAACAAAAGTGGTGTATACGAAATTAATTGTGAAGAATGTAATATTAGTTATATAGGTTGCACAGGTCGTAGTTTTAAGGAAAGAATTAAAGAACATAAAAAATCCATATTAAATAATAGGAACTTAACTGGCTTTTCAAAACATTGTGTAACTCTCAATCATACTTTTGACGAAAAAAGATTTAAAATATTACATAACGTTCAAAACGGCATCAGGTTAGGATTATTGGAACAGTTACACATAAACAGAACACTTAACAACCCCCACAAAATATCTGTAACGATCAAGTGGAATTCCCTAGTTTGTTTATCAACGCTGCCATAAATGTCACCCGCTCGTAGGTATAGAGGCTCGTGGAATCTGCATCTAACTTTAAGCAACAGTTTCGTTTTGTAAACTCTTTGAGAAATACCTAATAAGCCGAAACATGTAAGAGGTTAAACTCAATAAAATCTGAAACATTACCAAGTGTTATAATTATTATATTACTTTTATATTTTACCCCCTATCACTACCAGTAAAGACCATAATCCCCTGCCGAGGCCTGGTTGGTTAACTCTTCCCGGTAAGTTTGACACTAATATTCTAATGAGGATTATAAATGATAAGAATTTATTCTTCAGTATACCTCATTTTACCGGTAACAGATTGACCAGATTATTAGTGCAGTTACGACACTCAGAGAGGAAGTCTCCAACACCCAAATCACCATTAGCTAAATGAGCAGATAAACAACAAACCAGATGGTTAAAAACAATGTAATTTGAATTTATAAGCAAATGACAATGGGTCGGTTCCTTTTCTCTTCACCTTAAATAGAAGTATTTGATTGGTTTACATTGTAATTACAGAGTTGCTTCTAGTTTAAAATAAAGAAGAGTAACCGACCCAATCTTTTTATTTCAATAATGTGACGCTCATAGATGAAGTATAAATGAAATGTTGTCAATGCAGATCGTGTAATAGAAAGTTATAGTTATATCAATTTCATATTATCAAAAAAGATGGTTTAATCTCAACTGATACTGATCCAGGGAAGCAATAAAAAATTCTCTATGTTGTCCTCAAACTCAAAGTGTGTAATTTGGAATTTACAACCGACAATTTTTTTAGTCAGAAAGAATCTATTTTTTTAATGTATTCTCAGGTCCATTTACATAGCAAAGTCATAATATGCAAAGTCACCGGATTGCGCAAACGAGATTGCAATGTGCAGGGCACTTGAATAACGAGCACATAGCACGTACTCTGTGTGTACGTCTGGTGTAAGCAAATTTGCTCACGGACTATTACGCGATAAAAATCTTTACTTATAAGACAACCAATTATGGTAGAATACCTGCTATTCAATAAAGCAAATCAGTAAAAAGTGACGATATCGATAACGTCAGAACCTATATCTATTACCGCACTTACCAACTTAACTTTACCATCAATATTCTTGAAGATTAATAAAGATTAAGTGCTTTTTTTTGTAAAGAACACTTCATAACGCAACATTATTTGTGATTACCATTTTCAAATGGGTGGATTGATATTGCATCAAATCAAAATCAATTAATTTCCTTGCTCTATTTTATGGGGTGATGCCATAATGCCATTTTCATTTTTTTTTGAGATTTATGATGTTAAAATAAAGGTATTCTCATTACAAAATCCATTTATATTAGTCTGCTTGATCAGTGTTGTGTAAATTGCAACTTTAGATTGGGTGTTTTAGATTGATGGTGAAACTTATAGTATTTACATAGTTGGAAGCAAAACAATAAGTTATATATTTAATAATCAGTACATTTAAATAGCCCTAAGCAGCCGATTGATTCGTTGGCTGAACTTTTCTATTCGCAGTGTATAATGTGGTCTACACGTTACATTGATGCTGATAATGCTAGCTGTTAAATACGATCTAAACTGGCTTGAAACACGTGTTACAAATATGTTTTAAAGTGACTATGAGTACGTTGTTGCCGAGAGATTTTTTACTAATAATTTAATTGCGTCACTGCTGACGTCTAGCTGAACTATCTATAAACTATATTAAATTTTAGCTAAACATGCAGGTTTGCAGGTTTCTGCAAATTGTGTAGTTATATTTGTTAAATTACTTATTTGTTTCAATACATATGTATAATTTGGCATTTGCTAGTATTTTTTTTAATGTTAAAACTTCTTCAGTGTCCACGCGAAATAATATACGTACCACAGGCCGTAGGTTAATGCATAACATGAAATAACTAACCAAAGAACTAAAAAGCTCAACTAAAGTAAAGTTGAAATATTAAACATGGATATGAAATAACTTTTTATTTAACTCAATAAGTATTTGATTTTTACACTGTTTCTCTACATATTTTCCCTATAACTCCATGTACCTTTGCCATCTTAGTAGAGTTTTGTAATGCCACTTTTGTAGAATAAGCGACTAACGCAAAAACTGGACAACATTACCATCGTCTTACAATTTTCAGCAGTGCATCTGCGATCCAACTTTCGTTTCCTTTTTTAGTTTTAGAGCCACTCTAGACCTGATCTTTTTGATTCTGATTTAAAATGGTGAACCCAGGTTTCTTCACAGTATTGCTGAAAGGTTCAGTAATGAATAAAAAATCTCAAAATGTTCTTTTCACTGATGATCATATTTGATAATTAGGATATTGCTCTGTTGCCACTTGAAATACTAGCACATGTAACTACTAAGTACAACGGTCTTTTATTTTAATGCGCACTGGTCCTTTGAGCGCAATCAACAAGTTTCAGGTTCTATTTATAAAGTAAATTTGCCTTATAAATTTTTCTGGTCCAGACGAGCCGGAAATGGTAATCAGGAAAGTTTGCTTCTGCCACATTTCGTTTTATATTTTCTATTTCTAATATAAAGCCTCTAATTCGCTTTCATTGTATACGTTATCTCTATACATGCACCTTATAGTTCACAGCTAACAGGTATATCAGTACAATACTTAGTGCTAAGAAGGCATAACTCTGCGGTATGAGCGCATACCGTTTTCCAATACAACACAATGTGACTGAATTATAACATATCCAATCACGAACTTGAATGAGTTTCTTTTGATAAAACCTGAATTTCTCTCATCAGCCTGTAATGGTGTAAAAGGCACTGTGGCAGATTCCTGGCCTACCTGCAGTAACTGGCAGTATTTTAATGATACTTATAATTAAGATATGCATTCTAGTAGTGCAAATGAAATTATTCAGAAAGTTTCATTATCTAAGATCTATGTAGTAGTAGTATGTAAAGTCTTTGATATAATACGTTCTTTAGAGTTAAAATGCAGGCCTAAGCTGTGCTGTCTGTATCGCAACTGAAGACATACCTGTGTCGCTATTATTTTATAGCTCCCTAGTGCAAATTCTTACCTACCCACCACGCATGAGTTTTACAAATTTTTGCAGCAGTAACAGTAACAGTAACAGTAATCAATAGAGTACTAGAGATTAGTTATGGATACTCCAGTTATCATCACTTTTGCTTGAACTTTTTGGAAGTGTAGGACCAAATAATATAAGTACAGATCCTATCATTATTTGTATTCTGCTTTCAGAAAACTTGTAAGAAATGTGAATGATCATCATTTTAGGGTTAATTTCACTGACATTCGTAATTTATAAATTTAAGGAAGCTAATACGTCAGAATTTGCACTAAATGATGTGTTGTTCTATTATACTTCGATCCTGTTTGGATAAACGAATGATGTTTTAAAGAGCGGCAATCCCTCTGACTTAAAAAATTATCACCCCATTGCAATTTTATCAAATTTTGCGAAGGTTTTCGAGATGTTATTGCACAATATAATTTTTAATGAAATTAAGCATTGCATTTCACCTAACCAACATGGATTCTATCCAAAACGTTCTACTGCAACTAACTTAGCTCAGTTTATGCAGTCTACTGCAAATATTATAGATAATAAAGGTCAAGTTGAAGGCCTTCGACACGGTGGACCATTGTGTTCTACTTAATAGACTAGAACAGCTTGGTTTCAGTGATTATCTCGTTTAATTAGTAAAATCATATTTATTTATTTATTTATTTATTTATTTATTTATTACAAGGGGTGCGAACAGGCAAGCCCAAAGTGGCACCCACTACAAAAAAAACATAGTTATGCTAAACCTGAGAATAACCAAACGTGAATGTTACAATTTAGTGTGTACAAAATTAATAAGTCTATCTATATTAGCAAGAGAAACAGTTATTGATGATAAGCAAAATAGCATAATTAAGTGATAATAATATAAGTATAATATACAGAAAAGAGAAGAAAAAATATATATACATATAGGTCAGTATTCTCGAATACAATAAGTAAACTATAAAGCATTATGCAATATTCAAACTACATATAAGAAACATTGCTAAGCTAAGAAAAATTTACAAACGAAACACTATTGTCTGAATTTTAATTTAACTAAAGCTCTAAATTTTTTCAAAGAGTTATGGAAAATATCGACGTCAGAACAGTGCGAATTATATGATCTAGTAATGCGGGCTAAAGGTCCATTACGACCTAAATTGGTTCGGAAGAGATATTCGCGAAATGAAGGTAAAAAACGACTGTTGTACACGGGAACACTTAAGAAGATACTAGAGAGCAAAGAGGGTGAATCAACTGAGCTATTGATTATTTTGTGGAGAAAAAGCAAATCCGCTACTAATCTTCTCTTTTCTAGGCTCATTATGTTGTACATTCGGGTCAGTGTTGTGGCATTTATTAACTCATAGGAACCCACAACTTTAAAATGAAGATACCTTAAAAATTTGTTTTGTACCGACTGCAGTCTTAATTTGTATATGTCATACTGTGGAGACCACACAACAGATGCAAAATTGAGTCTGCTATATACAAATGCGAAGTACAGGTTTTTTATAACTTCAATAGAACTAAAATTTTTAGTTGTTCGAATTATAAAGCCCAACATTCTATTTGCCTGAAAAGCTATATTATCTATATGCACAGAAAACGTCATTTTCTGGTCGAAAGTGACTCCCAAATCTTTCACGTGAGAAACGGCCTTTATCTTATTGTTGTCAAAGTTATAGTCAAAGGAAAATAGTCTAATGTTTCTAGAAAATGTAATAATACAGCACTCACTGAAATTTAAATAAAGTTTGTTAATTTTACAGTAATTATAGAATTGACATAGGTCGCTTTGAAATAGTATACAGTCGGAGATAATACTTATGGGAGCGAAGATTTTTAGGTCTTCAGCATAAAGAAGAAAATTGCAGAATTCAAAACAATGCTTAATATCATTAATATAAATTAAGAACAGCAGAGACCCCAAAACCGAACCTTGTGGTACACCTGAAGTGACCCTTACTAGGTATTGATTTAAAACCATTTATCGATATTACTTGAGTTCTGCCGCTGACATATGATGATAACCATCTTAACAAAGTTCCGTGCACACCTATGTTTGACAGTTTGTGAATTAAAATACAGCGGTCAATTTTATCAAAAGCCTTGCTGAAATCTGTATAAACAGAATCTACTTGAATCTGATGATCCATGGAATTTAAAATAAAGTTGCATATCTCACTCAACGTAAATTATATGTTACTTATAACGGTTTCAAATCATACAACTTTTTAGCAACCCCCAGGGGTCTAACTTGGGGCCATTGCTGTTTATTTTGTTTATAAATGACCTATCACTTTCGTTAGAATCTAATAATCCGTTTTTTGCGGATGACCTGAAATTATTTTCTGAGGTATCCGGCGAGGATGACTGTTTAGTATTGCAAGGGCAGGTTAACCGTGTGGCTAGATGGTGTGGTGTGAATAGATTGCCTCTTAATATTGACAAGTGTAAGGACGATTTCTTAAGTTTTTGTCGTATCGAGTAGACAATTATTATCATCATTAGAGGATATAATCATACACTCTTGTTGCAAAGGTTTGATGCTAGTTCTCTGCAAGCTAGAACGATACGCACTAGTTTAACACTTTTATTTAAAGTACTTCATGGCGATGTTGACTGTCCTTCTTTGCTGGCATTATTTAATATAAGAGTATCTAGGCTTGGTTCCTGGGATGGTGACACTTTTTATTGTTCAAATGCTAGAACCAATGTGCTTGTTAACTCGCCTGTTTTTGTTATGTCGAATAACTTTAATAGGATATCTGGACATTGCAACATTCATTGTGATAGTCTGAAAAAGCTATTGTCGTTTGTGGTAACTGATCAGTAGTATATTATATTGTAGTGTGTGCTGTCTATTTGCTAAAAATGTTAATTTTCTATTTTATCCTGTAAATGGAAACTTCTGTTGGGTAATAAATGCATTATCATTATTATTAAAACGTCAAACTGGATGATGAATTTGCGTTCGTTCCAAATTTCTCTGCACGCCGTTCGTTCGTATCGTGCGGCGTAATAGCAATCGTAGCTTCGTGGTGCTCGATCGATAGCAGAGGCCCGAAAACACGGCCGCCTGCTCGACTCCCTGTCGTCGACATCGGTGCCAGGGTTCTGGGGCCCTCCATTACGAATTCTTTATGGCCTTCCCCCATTATGCCTCACCTCGCTTTATTTATCGAGGTAGAAGCGGCGGCAGGGTCAATTTTTACAGTATGTGTCATAAAAGTTGAACGTCTGCCATTTGGCACGGACTGAGATAAACAAGATGACATCGCTGGATGTGTCGTTAGGATAATTGCCTGTCCGATTAAGCGGTTGATGACTGTGTGCTTAGTAATAATTATTGCTGCTAAACTTGAAACGCCTATCTCTTTCAGCGTAGCTCTGTGATATACGTGGCTTGACAACATTACATTCTTGCAAGATGGGGTAGTTTCTCACAAATTTGATATTATAAAACATCTTTATTAACGAAATTGTAGAAAAATTGCAACAAATTCGAAGTACTGGCCATCATGTTAAATGATCTTAACCCCTCTTTCTGCCAATTGTGTCATCTTTGTGTGATAATAATATGATTTATTTGGAGCAGGCGTTTATGAATTCTACAAATGGTGACACAAAGTAAAAAATAAGTACCTATATGCAATAAACATACAATTAATTAAATACAAGTAAAAAGAATGAGAAAAACAAGATTTACAAAATACAATTAAAAAAAAATTCGGTCTTCACCGAGTTTGAACAGAATATATAGATATTTACCTAATTATTTATTTGTTTATAACTATGGGGTGAGGGGAAAATGTATAATAAGTATTACAGGAAGGAGTTACAATACACGATGAGCAGAACATATACATCAGTTGACAATTTGACGAATATTAGGAGAGAAACAAAATTATAATTGTTGCACATAGTCTAGGTATAGAAGATATAGAATATTTCAGTATCGTGGAACCAGAAATATTACATTAACAAAGCTGATAATAAGAATTTGGAAGGGTGAGGAAATACCAGAATGATGGAAAGTTAGCCCAGTACTCAAAAAAAGAAATGCAATTATCTGTGAAAACTATTGAGGAATATCTCTGCTGTTAAATGAATATACTGATAATGTGGTGGAAAAATAGCTTCAAATATGCAACGCCACCGATCGATAAAATTTTTGCCCCGAAGATGATATAGTAATGCAACTCTCTTACCGTTATTACAACCCTGCAATAAAATTTATCTTTCATCTCGAAACAAGTTACCACAAATAACCCGATTACCATAAATTTAGGTCTGATATTCGGAAGATGGTTAAGCAGGGTCGGATTATTTAAAATTCAAACCAAAACTAGCATTCAGTCTTAGTATTTCTGTGCGCGAGATAAGAGAAGCGAAAAATGTTCCGTCCTTGGGAAAAAGCTGCTCCAAGCACCGCTCAGAAAGAAGTTGCTGACGCTGACATGGAAGTGCAAATTGAAGAAAACAAGAGGAATCGTCGTTACCTTACCCAAGATGCCAAAAAAATCATAAAAAATGTACACAATTTTTTGATAAAAAAAAGAGTGCAGTGCTCCGTTAAAAGTGACAAGTGAAATGGTTGGTGTGCCCTACACTACTGTGAGAGATATTATTAAAATAAAGGCAATTCAAGAAAATCACGCAATTCGGAGAAATTTCCAAATATATCAAAAGAGCTTGGGATAAAAATTAAAAAAGTGATTTACCAAATGTGTAAGGAAAATAAAGTTCCAACTACGGCAAGTCTGAAATTAAAACTTTTGGAATTAGGATATGATATAAGTTATTGCGAAGAGTGGTTCAGAAAATACTTGAGGAGCATCGGTTTTAATTATAGTACATTAAACCAACGTTTGTCCCCATAATGGAGTCAACCCGACTAAAAAGAATGAGATGGGATTATATAAAAGAAATCAGAAAGTACCGCCAAGAAAATCGTAATATCGTATATTTGGATGAAACGTGGTACGACACCCACGACTTGATAAAAAAAGGTCTAACAGATGGGACAAATAACTGCGTTCTGCAAGCACCACCTTCGAGAGGAAAAAGAATTATAATTCTTCATGCGGGAGGAAGTGATGGATGGGTGGAAAATGGCTTATTACTGTCAGCGAAACAGATCCAAAATTGTTCTGCTGACTACCATTCCGACATGGACTCTGCACTTTTTGAAACTTGGTTTCAGCAGCAGTTACTGCCAGGGCTACCAGCAGGATCTGTTATAGTCATGGATAACGCGAGTTATCATTCAAAATTAATGAACAAGGCGCCAACATCAGCTACAAAGAAATAGAAATAATTGATTACATGAAAAAGAATAAAATTACAATTCCGGATGGAAAAGTTACCAAAAAAGATCTGTTGACAATAATAGAAAATCTCAACATACCTAAACAATATCGAGTTGATGAACTAGCGATAGGACATGGACATATAGTTATGCGTTTGCCACCGTATTATTGCGTCCTAAACCCAAATGAATTAGTGTGGAGTACGCTTAAAAAGGAATAGGAAGAAACAATACATGTCCATTTAGGATGGATGTGTTCGTGTTTCAGAGCGGTTCTTAATTCTCTAACAAGTACATTTGTCTTAATTTAAACAACTATTCATTTATTTACTTTTGTGCTTCATCTATTGCTTAGTATGCGCTTTGCCGGTGCATATCTGCAAATAAACGCCGGATGTATTATTGTTTACAGCCTACTTTCCAGTTGCTTGTGTTGTGACATACTTCCTTAGAAACGCACAATGGATCTCGGTTTCGAACATTAAATGTGAACGTCCTTGAAGTCACAAAAATGGCGAATTAACGCTTAATGGTTGTTTTGGGAGCAAGGACAAAATATCGGAAGCATGGATTTAGCATTAAATAATTGTACTTGCCTTGTACACACAAATAAAGTCTTAAAATAAAAGTCGTCGAAATATGTAGTTCGCATCAGGTATTTAAGAAAGGTCTCGGACGAAAATGCATGTTTTCACATATATTAGGTATCTAATGAAGCCAACACCAACATTACAAAAATAATTGAAAGAGGAATCAATAATCTACTAAGTAAGTCGTTGAAACTATGCAAATGCAACATTATAACGATTTATTTTTATGTTGTGCTAACGAATAGAAATTTTCAGTTTGTGGTGTTATCCGCTGAGAACTCTAAAACAAAATGTGCACAGAAAGACGAAAACTTTGCAAATAAACGGTCATATTTCATCAAGTATCTTTTCTAATTCTGTTAGCTCTTATATTTTTGTCGCTTTGATTTTAAAACGTCGGGTATAGATTATCTCTTATTAAAACTAGAGAGATGCAGTTTTCGCGACCCTATTCTACTTTTTTTTAATTTATAGTAAGTCATACGAGGGTGAATGCTTTCAGCGTCCATATATAATATAATAAGATAATATTTTGTCGGATAGATCGCTGTCTCTTGAAAACACTGACAAAAAATTAATAGTCTGACGTTTCGATTACACCTGTAATCTTTGTCAAAGACGAAGAACCTCATAATTTGCCTGACACAAGTTCAAACAAAATTTTGAAAGTAAATAAACAAATCACTAAGGATGCGAGACGTCATAGAAACAACGTGCCAACCTGATAAAAAAGGAACTACAAAATAGCCTTCCAAATGTCACCTAACTCATACACAGACAGATATTTACATGCCACATCTCACCACCCTCCTTCTCAAAAGAATAGTCTTATTAGGACGTTATTTGTTAGAGCACAAAGGATATCAGACGAAAGTTCTTTACAAAAAGAAATATATTATCTTAAATCAGCGCTAATGAGAAATGGTTATAGTAGTTAGAATATTTGGTCAGTTTTTAATAAAAGTGCTCATCCAAATCAAGTAAATTCTCAGCCACGACATAGTAAATTGAAGTTGAGTTTGCCTTATGTACAATGCCTTTCGGAAAAATTAAAGAGGATGCTTAGAAAACATGATATTTTAGTTGTTGATAGTACATATAATAATTTAGATAAAATTTTAAGTTCTACTAAAGATAAAGTACATTTAGAGAGTGAAGGTGTTTACAAAATTACTTGTTCTTGCGGAAAGTGTTGCATAGGTCAAACAAAAAGAAAAGTAGGTACGCGTTTGAAAGAACACATACGTGCTACTAGGTTGCAACAGATAGATAAATCTTCCGTAGCTGAACACTCATATTTGACTAGACACATGATTGATTTTGATAAAACACAAATTTTACATAGAGAAAAATATTATCACAAACGTCTAATAAAAGAAGCTATAGAAATTTGTAGGAATACTAATAATTTTAATAGGGATTGTGGAAATTATGAGTTAGGTGACATTTGGAAGGCTATTTTGTAGTTATCTTTTATCAAGTAGTTCGTGCTGTATATCTAGTAGGTAGGTAGTTCCTTTTTCATCGTTAGGTTCCTTTTTTATCAGGTTGGCACGTTGTTTCTATGACGTCTCGCATCCTTGGTGATTTGTTTATTTACTTTTGTTTGAACTTGTGTCAGGCAAATTTTGAGGTTCTTCATCTTTGACAAAGATTACAGGTGTAATCGAAACGTCAGACTATTAATTTTTTGTCAGTGTTTTCAAGAGACAGCGATGTATCCGACAAAATATTATCTTATTATAGTAAGTCATTTTATAGGGTTGAATTTCTCAGGAAAGCTTAAAGCTTAAATTTTCTCAAAAACAAAAAAGTTAATTAAAATCTGTTTTGCCCCGCTAATTTATCTCAAAGAAGTAGAACAGGGTCGCGAAAACCTTATCACTTTAGCTTTAACAATAACCGAGATTAATCAGCAATGAAGTTTTAATTAATGGGGAAAGTTTAAAAACACCTAAATCTAAATATCGCTGTAGGATTTCTCAAAATAAAAGTATTTTTGAAGTGCTGAATTTTGCAAAAAAAAAAGCTTGTCGGACTTAAAATTAGGGCTTTAAACTGAAACTAGAAAGAAAGAATTATTTCTACCGGAACGATAAAAATAACATTAGAAGCCCTGCTTATGCCCATGCAGTGGCCCATACATAGCTACATCGACACTGTCGTTTAAAATGTCATAATAACTTCATTCACACAGGATTGAGCAGCCATTTCTAGCATTCCACGGGGGTATATGTTAGACCCTTGTGTTTTATGTGCTTGATTTCGCTCGAAAGGAATTCTGGGGTTCAAATTTCTCGTGTTTACGGCGCAGCATTCTTCTAGCCCACTAGCCCGACACAGCCGCAGCGCAATCATCATATATTTGCTTTGGCAATTAACGTGACTAGGATACTCACTCGTAGATCGTAACGTACTAGTTAGCACGACCATATAGTTTTTGAAAGCTTTCTAATAACTGGATACCGTCCACGGAACCGCTCAAACCGTGAAAATACGAAGATGTTTAGGAGCCTCTAAAGATTCCTACAATTCATATTTTGTCGAAGCAGTTGCTCAGTTAATAAAGTTTTTATGTCCATGCAGATCCAGCGGCAGTGGCGTCGCCAGACTTCCAAATGTGGGTGGGCACTCTAAAATCCGAGGCAGCACTCTGGAGAGGACTCACAATAGTCACAATATTAGTATTCCTTTGAAAAAAAGAGCATTTAATGCATCAATGTAATTGAAGTGATCCAATATATTGGAGAGGTAGCAAGAGCAACTGCGGTGCTCACCAAGATCACTTAAAATGATAAAACGAATGGGCGTAATGTGGTATCGTGAATTGTATTCTCGAAATTCGAAATATATTATATCAAATCAATTGCTGTCCAAAAATACATCTGTAAAGTAAGAGTACCAAGCCCATAATCTGTTTGTTTAAAATAATGCTTAAATATTATGTGGGGCGATATTAATAATGAAAAATTTTGTATATACTTTAAAAACAAGACAATGGACTCCAGTAAATTTAACAATAATTTTACAATAACATAATATAAAAATACAGTCCACTAGTTATTAAGTGTGGATAATGCATGGGTAGTGCTGTGCATCGATATTTTAAAATCACACTACGATTTTACGCGAAGTAAAATTTCATAACCCAGCAGTAAGATGTGAAAGAATTGTGTTTCTCTGTTTCCGTCTTTCTTTATAGAATGGAGAGAGAGAGAGAGAGAGAATATATGAGGAGCTCCAAATCAAAACGCAGTATTTGAAAATTATGAAAAATTAAAAAAATGAGAAATTTTTACATTAGCTTGAAAATGTTATTTTAAAACCGAATTTTTAATCAAGTTATGTTATTGCAACCACTATGGTCAGGTTTAGGTTACAATTAGAAATATTGAACAAGGTGGCTATCCAAAAAGTGAAAGAAATCAAAATTAAAAATGCGTTCTGATCCAAATTTAATAAATGAAACTTCTTAATCTCAGAATTAAAGCTCCAAATTGGATTCAGATAACCTGATGTCAGGTTCTTCTGATATTTACCATCCGATTTACTAAATCAGGAAACTGGTTTGAATATCTGTAATAGCGAAAAAGAAGAACTCTAATTTTGATCTAACTTATAACTACTTTTACCTCAAAGCCATTTGTTTTTACCTTTTTGCTTCCCCTTTAATCCTCTTTCTGCTTCCCGTACTGCTTACAGATTCCAATACATTAGATTCCATCTTTTTTAAGTAAAATATTGCATTTTGAAACAAATTAATTATTCCAAAGACTTCGTTTAGATTCGAACGTCCTACAACGAGTGTACTTTTAAAGGGGAAATACAGCGTTTTCAGTTCAAACACAAGTACCATCTGCTTACAATCATGTTCAAGTATCGAGTGGCATCTATAACTCAAAAACTGGGTTTTGGTCGAAAAGTGCGTTTTGATTTGGAGCCTGAGTTATTTTTATTCGCGTAAAATCGACTACTATCAACGCCATCTTAAACAACACTCTATAAGGGTTATTCTGTCGATTGAACTTGGGTGTTCTGTGTTCTGTACCCGTAACATTGATAAAAAGGCTATGATTATATCTTATAAACGGACAATTCTTGTATAGAATCCTAGCGATAAAGATTTCTACTTTAAATAAAAGTTGTTCTTTTGAGTTAATCTGTACAGGAGTTTTTCCTGGAAAGATTAAATTCTCCCAAAAACAAAGGAAATTCCAGTTATTAAGGACTGTATAGTTCCTCCCGAGTACCAATAGTACCATACAAGGTCCTTGAGTTTTATTTTCTTTTGATGTCATCTCGTAGAATTCAACAGCTGATCTCTATATTACCATTAACTTGATTTGAAAACTTTTAGTTTGAAAACATAGAATTACCCCTCTTTAACTTTGTGAACCCAAAGCTCGACCGAAAGTACCTTGCTGGTAATTTTTCAAAAGTGTTCTACAAAAGTTCTATTTGGAAACCGATATAAAAATATAATTTTTCCTAAAAAATGTATTGAAAATATAATTTTGATAATCAATTTACCCTAAGTGATTTTTCTAGATTGTTCTAGAAAGTTCCATTATTCGAAACTGAAAAAATATTGAAAATATGTCTTCACTGATCAATCCAGTCGTTAAAAACTAAGCCCCTTGGTGATTTTCTGCGAATTTTGTAGAAAGCTCTATTCGAAAACTGAAAGAGGTATTGAAAGTTTGTCTTGACCGATCTATTAGTCCTTAAAAAAATAACCTTATTGGTGATTGTTGAAGAATGCTCTAGAAAGTTCTATTTGGACTCTACCTAAGAAATCTTAAAATTTTGTCGTTACTCCCGAGTCAGTACTTAACTAATTTTGTAGTTTTATAGGTATGACATTGCAGTTTCAAATGTCGATTTTTTGGGTGATGGGCACCAGGGTGGGTCTGGACTTTTTCTGGGTGGGCCTGTGCCCGGCAAACGAATTGGTAAAAGAGGCCAATATGACTATAATTGTGGATGAAGGTAGGAGTATTAAAGTAAGAACGCTGTTTCGATATCAATTTGTAACTGGTTTCACCAGCGATTTTGTGTCTAAAATTGTGCTATAAAGGAGGTATAAACGAAGGTTTGGACGATCCTGTGGACGAAGTTTTGGAACAGACAAATAATACTAAAGCATCCGGTCATACTTAAATTAAGTGATGTTAATCAGCAGTGATAACATTCAAAGAATAGATAGTACATCTTCAGACTTCAAATAATGGACAGCTATTATTACGATTCCTATAAGGACTTATCCTTTAGAAGTTTTGAATATCAGAAACAGCGGATATGAAGGAAAGGAGTGATAGCGGCAGTTCAGGAAAGTCTTTAGATCCAAAATGACTCGTAGATCGAAAAACAAAGAAATACAAAAGTGCTTAAGATATGATTAAAAATGTGACACAGCGGAGCAAAAAAAATGATAGGCAACCTCTTAGTAAGGAACTTAGGATACTATCAACTCCGATAGTTAGAAAATTTTGGAACACTTAATATTTCATCCTTTGTAAAGTGATGGCTACATGAATGTTGTCTTCCTGTATAAGAAATACACTCTTAAAAATGTAAAAATTCTGCGAAACGACAACCAAATTGATTTACTGAGTCTCTTACACTGTCTATTTGCCAGTTTCTCTAAAACTAGAAATATTTTATTATACAGAAAAGCAAAAAGCGACATTTTACGTTCGGGCAATCGCAGCAACCGGCAAATAAAACAATTCCACGAGCGACAGCACACTTTCTAAAGACAAAACGCTGCGAAAAACTTTCACGCTTTCGCGTGCCGGCAGAACCTTCCACGTATAAATAAATCGTAATTGAAGTTCCCTTTTGTGTTTGCCTACTTCCTCTCTTCGGTTTCCCACTTTCCATCATCAATCATTCCCCCACCAGTCGGCGGACTCGCGACTGGGCTGAACGCCGAGATGAGCTATAATCATACTCTCGCCGGCCGGTTTTATATTATTAAAGTCGCGGTCGAGGATTATTAGCGGAGATATGTAAACGCGGATGATTAATTGCTATGGATGTAGGAAACCGCGCGTACGTTAATTAATTAAAGGTGTGGTTGATATATTGAGGAAAGAGCCTCTTGGATTGAATGGTATTCCAATGAATATGGATACAAAGTAAAGATGTGGTTAGTTGGTTCTATTAGAATCTTATTTGATATCGCAATTTCAGTGTTCGCGCTTTAAATAAATATTATTAAGTTTTAAAAGTGCAATGCAGTGCAAGTTTGATATTTTGGGCAGAAACTGAAAATAATCCTTCGTTGATTATAACCTTTTCGTTATTGGCACATTGTACTACTATTTCCATTCGAGATAGTGTCTATTTATAGTGATATTCACACTTGATTTTTAGGTTATATATACCCACTGTAAGAATATGAAAATAGAGTACTAATATTATATACCTAAATAACAAGACACCGTTGATCAATGCGGAACCATCTAAAACTATTTTATGGCGTTCTTAGTAGTTAGTAAATAAATTTTAAGGGCATATGTGTATGTATATTCACGGTAATTTTTTTAATACAGCATAGAGAGACTCTTTGTGAAATAATATTGTTGGATTAGTGGATGTCAATGATATCTATCAGCAATAGACTTGTCAAAATGAAAACGCTTTTGGAATTTTTTTTTAAAGAAATTTGAGGTGTGCTCTTTTCAAAAAAATACAAAATAGCGACTTACCAAGGTAACTGGATCTTCTCGTCGTCGAAGTTCTTCCTGAAAAAAAGTAAAACAACGTTATTAAGTATAATGCTTTAACTAATAAATTTCATACAACAAAATGAGTTCTTATACCTACTTAAATAAATAGCTGGCTAGGTATTATACTTAAGGTATATACTTAATGTTAACAACTGTACTAGTGCACATTTTGAAAGAAATATGCCTAGCTATATGAAAAGAATGTAAGTATAGACAAATTATTTATTGAAAAAAAGATCGATTGTAAAGGCTCTACACGAATGCATTTATAACGATGATTTTACAACACAATATGATTCGGCATTGTCTTCAGTTTGTTTCTAGCATAATGGGTTTCTTCTTGCAAATTTGTATTTCAGAAATTTGCTTGAACTAAAGACAATTATCTTATGAGGACAAAATACAATTTTTGTTACGCACTGAGTAAATTTGAATTAAACGTTATATTTCTCTTGCATTCAATTAATTTTTTGCTTAGTGCAAAACACTTTTGACTGATCGATCATTTAATTGCTTCAATTTTAGAGTGATATGCTTACTTGAAAAAATTGTTTGGAATAAAGAATTTTTTTGTTTGGTTTAAAATAAGGACTTTAATTCAACAAAATAATTGTTTTCAACAGTGTAGTAGGCATAGATGTATGTTAGATTTTTTAAGAGCTGTGGATTGGAGCAGTATATTCCAAAAGACCAAAGACTGGTTTAATGCAATACCGATGATGGTTATCCTAGATTTTAAGATGCAAGATAATTATGACGCAATGAAAAACTAATACAGCATACAGGTGTATATAACGTAGTTGTGTATACTCTCTATGTGCATATGCTTTTTACTTCTTAGCGATTGATACAGTGTATTTCATATTACACTTAAAATGTTATAATATCACTGTGTATGGATGATTTACACTAGTAGGGTATCACAGTTTAGTTACCATTCTACGAAATTAATATGTATTTATAGGTGAAATAAAACATTTTTAAATCAAATCTGACTATCTTTCTATAAGAGTAAAACAAACTTTAACTTTAGTCAAAGAAAATTTATTTGGATTCTACGAAAAATTCTCGTTGGTGCAAGAGAAGGCACAATAAGAAACAAGAAAAGATTTAATTTCATGCAACAAAATATGTTACTTGAAAGAAATAAAAGTACCACTCATTTAAAACATTATCTGTTAAGGGTGCAAGCCTCTTAAATATTTCAAGTGAGATAAATCAATTTTTTAATTTTTTTTCGTTTTAGTATATGATTAGTAGTGTAACTGCCAGTATTATTCGTTCTTATAAATTTTCGGTGCAGCAAACTGTTTCGAAGATATTAGCAACAAAGCGTCACTTAAAGAAAACAGTTTAAATATGAAAATATCATCAGATAGGAAATAAAATTTCACGCAAAAAGTGTCTAAATATTTCCAAAAAACCGATTTTGGATCCTGCTCGTTCGATTTTTTTTAAATTTTGGTATTATATAGAAAATCAAATTTCTGATCAGAAAGTACTGTTGTAATTTTTTGTTAAGTTAATAATTTTCGAGTTATTTGCAAAAACTCGATTTTAAAATTTATATATTTATGCTAATATCACGAGGACTGTTTGTCTTAGAAAAAAATGTGTAGAGAGAAAAAATGCTCAAAATCTGATTACTAATCGTATAGTATAAGAAATAAAAACGTAAATGTCATCTTGACAATTGGATGTGGAAGTATTGATTCAATTTGCAGGGGTTTAAGTTACTTGTTTCAGCGTTTTTTTTTCTAATTTTCGTGCTCTTCAAAACCTTGAATATGTTGTTCTTTCTTTTGATTGTTCATTTCTTTTGTGCAATTCAAAAATCATTTATACAGAATAACTGGGCGGAATTAAAAACTAACAAGCCTAAAATATCGCAAATATTGATATCCATTTGTCGCCTGCCGGTGTTTCAAAAGTAATCAACAGTGGAAAATTTTCCAGATATACAACTCAACCAAAAACGAAATTTTACGATTGTAAATGATTCTGCTTTCAATTGTTAAAAACCAAGAATGCCTTGTGCGACAGGGAAAAAGGCGATGTCCTTCATTCGAATGGAACCGCGCCAATTACACGTGGATTTGACACTCACAAATGACAAAAAGATCCGCTATATCGGTACCCTAAATTCCCCGATCGCCTTGTCAACCGGTTATCACCGTCGGCATGCCGCAAAACATAATGACTTTATTACCAATTCGGAGATAATATTAATCGATATTGAGCCCAAGATTGATTGCCGATTTACGTTTTGCAATTTGGAAGCCCCGTTCGAAAACAGATTTCGCAACCGGCTCGGTGCTGCCTAATTTACTACCTCGTTACGCAAATGCAAGTTGATATAGCGGCCTAGTTACCGCGCAAACACACCTTTCAATTGCACAAATCTAACATTTACGGGCAGCAATAAAAAATAAAATATAGCGTGTACGTGCAGCGTTGTCGGGTGCACCTTTGCAATTTGGTATTATAAATTCCAAGGTAAGACGTACTGTGTGGAGGCTACAAGTATTAGGTGTAAATCTGCTCGTTTAGGAACGTGAAATTCCATTTTAAAGGAATAATCAGTACTGAATTATTCATCGTCAACGTGAAGCATGCGTATGAGTAGTGCCATTTGTCAAAATTAAGTTTGACCTATTTCGAAGGGTATTTATATAACTTTAAATAACGCTCTTTACACTCAGTTCAGTTCATTTTGAGAAAACATCAAAAATTCTAACGCATGTGGTGCGCAGATTTATTTCTATCAGCCTCTTAGGGCAATTTCTAGTGCTMACTGATCTCTTGCATTTTGTACGAAACTTTTTSAATTAGCACATTATTGGTGTAGGTATACTTCATTACTTTTATCGCTGTTACAGGCAAACAGGCAAATATGTGTTCAAATCGCAAACAAAAAATGAGAAACATAAGAAAATTACATACGCACGTAAAGTACAAAACAAACAAAAATAAAATAGAAATTTTAGTATTTGCTAAACGAGACCTTAGATTACACCAAGTAAGCTGGAAAGTGTTAGACCATTTCGTTTAAAACCGCACTAAAAACACTTCTATCAGACTTACACACTGGTTTGTCAAGCTCGTTAGTTTATGAGTACATGACTATTTATATCATAATTTATCTAAGTATATTAGTGTACGGCTTCATCAAGGCACGCTCAACTACCACCAATTTGGTTTGTTTTGTCACAGTTTGTCGCTGAAGCTTTGGATGGTCATTTGCAGGCCGATGTGATTTATACGGACTTCTCCAAAGCGTTCGATAAGCTGGATCACAATATTTTATTAAACATACTCAATCGCTTCGGCATATCTGATGCTTTGATTGATTTGTTCAAATCTTACCTCCACAATAGAGTTCAATACGTGGCATATAAAGGATTCAAATCCAGCGCATACAATGCTACATCTGGAGTGCCGCAAGGTTCTGTTTTAGGTCCTTTGTTTTTTATATTGTTTATTAATGTCATAACCTACGTTATAGACGTCAATATTTTACTTTATGCGGATGACCTTAAACTTTACACTACCATACATTCAAGCATCGATTGTATTCGTTTACAAAACAATCTTGACGTACTGAACTGGTGTAGATCTAACGGACTGCCTTTGAACATARTTAAGTGCAACGTTCTATCGTTCACATTAGAATCTGTATCTATAATATATGACTACGGTTTTGAGGGTATTTCTCTGTCTAGACCCGATACATTTAACGATCTTGGCGTAAGTTTCGATAGCAAGTTATCTTTTATTCCACATATTCATAAAATGTGTCTTAATGCCAGTAAAACATACGGCTTTATTTCACGTAAAAATCGTGATTTCTGTTATAACACATTAAAATTGCTTTTTTACTCATTTATTAGATCTAGATTGGAGCACGCAGCGGTGTTTGGACCCCGTATTATCTGCGACATACAAATTATATTGAAAATTATCAACGAAAATTTCTAAAACTACTAAATTTTAAACTCGACGGTGTATTTCCCTCCCGAGGTGTTTGTCTCAGCGATCTGCTTGAGAAACAGGATATTTCGAGCCTTAAGACTAGAAGAGACCTTCACGCTTTGGTGTTTCTATTCAAAATTGTCAACAATTTACTTGATAGTGCCGAAATTTTGGGTTCTTTAAATTTTGTTGTACACATTTTATCTGCCAACTGCCAGAACGAACATAAAAAAGCGTTCACCGCTATATAACAATGTGTGTTCTATATAATTCCCGGTGTATAAATTTTAATCAGTATCACTGCTTTAAAATATATTTTGGTATGATTAGTTTTGTCTGTACTTTTTGATTAACTCTTACCCTCCTGTTGTGTAGTTGGGTGCAAACCTGTACAGCAGTGTAATTAAATAAATAAATGAATGAATACAGTCTATACAGGGTGATTCATGAGGAAGTGACAATATCTTGAGAAATGGTAGCATTCACAATTCTGAACAAAAAAACTCATGTCGACTTACACCCTAAAGCGCTTTGTTTTAGATATACAACCCTCGGAAGTTGTAATTAAACAACTACTTTTACGGAAATATTTAAGTAATCTAGAAATATTTAWATTTGAAATTCTGGGAATCATCTTAACTATGGAAGGAGCTGATTTTAAATACATTTTCATTATTTACATTCACTGAGGGGTAGMAAACTTAAGGGTASTTATCCTTTTCTTCTCATTTATTTTCTTYCTCAGCTACTTCTAAAGAACATGGAAAATGTATTTTCGGGCCGTACCATACACAAATACTATCKCATACTCAGCGTGTGCAAACAGACTAGACATGATTGACTGTAAACCGCAATATGAATATGAGTAACATTTTTGTGCAAGAAGAATGATAGATTTCAAAAATTGGGCCAGAACCGTGAAACCACTAAGGTTATTGAGAAGAAAAGGGTAACTACCCTTAAGTTTTCTAGCCGTCAGTGAATGGAAGAAAGTAAAAACGTGTCTAAAATCAGGTCCTTCTATAGCTAAGATGATTTCCGGAATTTCAAATTGAATATTTCTAGTTTACTTAGATATTTCAGAGAAAGTGCTTGTTTAATTACAACTTCTAAGAGTTGTGAATACACTTCCTCCTGAATCACCATGTATACGTGTTCAACTGGCAAACAAAAAATGAGAAGCATAAGAAAATTACATATGCACGTAAAGTACAAAATAAACAAAAATAAAATAAAAATTTTTAGTAATTACTAAACGAGACCTTCTTTCAGACTTACACACTGGTTTGTCCAGCTGGTTGGTTTATGAGGACATGATAAGCAGTGAAAAGGCTATTACACACTGTGTATATACTAGCAATGGCGAAGGAAGGAAATGTAATTGAGGATACAAGTTCGATCTAAATGGACCAAGGAATAACTTTTGTAACACGCACAACATAGACATACTCATACTCATATTAATCTTCCACAAGAATTACGTTTAGAACTTGATGATTGGCGAAGTTAGCTAAAGATGTAGGAAGAAAGAAAAAGAGCTCATCAAGATAAGAAGCTACATTAAAATCATGTACTCATAAATGCATCCGCTCATGTACCTTTTCCTTTTTAATTTGTTATTTATTTTAGCTATCACAGTGTTTGCTGTATTTGGTCCATTTGTAATCACTACTTTAGGTTCTTCATCGATAGTTTAATATCTTCTGCAGTGAACTAAAAAGGTGTCAAATACTAATATGTAGGACGTCTGCAAGTGCATACTTCAAGTTATATTTTTCTGCGAATACGAATAGCTCGAACCACATTTCTAGAATGGATGGTGAACAAAATTTTGAATGTATAAAGACGTCACAAAGGCCCCCCCGCCATCTAAAATATTCAAGTGTGCCTGGTCTGTCGCAAAAGTTATGGTATCTATGTGTCTAGGGCTCAGACCTTATCGAGTAAGTAGACTATAGATGCAGAATTATCACTGAACATTACTGAAAAATTTAAAGTTATGTTCAAGAAAGCAAGTCAATGTTCAGATTTGATATTGTTGGCTGTATTGTATCCAAAGGTAAAAAGATTAATGATGACGTATATGTGAGAGCCATCCACTAACTGTCATTGAAAAATATGACAAATTCTTAATGGAAACTATAGTTTTGGCTTTGCTGTGGTTGATAAGACCTATATTTTCTTATTAAGAAAATATGTACATTGTTAGCTTTATTTTTATTAATTTTGGTATTATTTCAATTTTTGTAGTAATTTAATGAGATATTTTATGTTGTTCGTCAAAAGGGATGTAAATAATTGACGGTAAACAATGCATAGGTCTCCAAATAAACAGTCATGTTCATTAGTTACAAGGCCTCCTATATTACCGATAAAAAAAACTGCATGAGCGCTGTTAGGAGTTTCATGTACGTATATATTCAAATATACATATATTATATTTAATGGGTTAAAATTTCTACTTAATAATATAAATTATATTGTGAGCTTTCTTATTCCATAGCCTTCTGGATGTACACGTAAATCTTTCATCAATTGAAAATGCTTCTCTATAGCAGTAGGAGAGCATTCCGTTTTCTCTGCAGGTCGTGTGGATTTTCGTGCAAGCGTTTAGAACTTAACGGGGTGGTCAGAACGAAGTGCGTCTTTGAAGCCAAAATAAACTTATACCAAAAAAACAAGCGGTACAAATATCGCGAGCAGGTTTTGCGGCCTTAGAAAGTTTCAAAAATGCTCATTTTTCTCAAACTAACACCCTTTTTCGAATTATTTAAAACTTTCTGTGGCAATTGCAGATTTTTATTATACACGAGAACATGGTATCCCATAGTCACCTGATGTATACAAACGTACTTGGAGAGTGACCAACTCGTTCCTAATTTTTAATTATCAGCAGATAACCACAGCTCAAGGATATTGCTTCACGTCAATTAATCAACAAGTTGAAAATTTTACTGTTTAATCGACAGAATATAGTTATATAGTACAATACTATCGCAGAAAGATAGCTATCTCAATATTTAGTTTCATAATCATAAAATATATAGGTAATTGACTTGGACATAGCTATTTAGCATATTTTATTATATTCAAGATTCAATCAATTGGAATGAACATAATCCATGGCAATTTCGAATTTTACTTGTTCCTTCTTCAGGACTTTCAATTATCAAATTAAGCAACGACCAAGAATTGACGTGAAACAGATTGGCAACGCTGCGAGTGAAGAAAGCGACGCTCAAAAGCATTCTAATCCCATGAAGAGAAAGCCGACCGTTAACAAACCTATCACGATGTAATGGAATCATAATCGCAGATGGCCAAGAAAGCGTGCCTAATTGATGGTCTGTGAATGCCACGAGAATTTGTTTCCGTGATTGTCCGATGGGAGACTAATTTTTGTGTTGAAACAAGTGTAATTACATAAAATGGACGTCAATAAAATGGTAAAGATATTGGGCTTCCGCAGTTATGAAAACTAAAAGAGATTTTAGTAAAACAATCAAAATTTATATGTTATTGTTTCTGAAGTGAAAAACATGAATGTATAGAAACGTACATGTCGTAATAGTTATAGTTTCGAATGACCTCTAAACTCGAATTTTTATGCTTCTTAATTCTTCAAAAGAAAATATTCTTAAAGTGAACTTCCACTTTATTTTTCAAATTGTAAAGCGCTTTCGGCTACATGTTAGCCATCGTCAGTACAATTTGAAAAATAAAGTGGAAGTTCACTTTAAGAATATTTTCTTTTGAAGAATTAATTAATAACTCCACTTAGAGAAGATGGATCAGTTTTCAATTTTTTATGCTTCTGATGCTTATATTCTGGTTTCTATAATCTGTCGTTGATCATCATTACAATATGAATACTCCCACACATTCTGAACACTGGTTTCAAAAAGTTTAATTGGAAAATTACAAATTCTAAAAATAAATTCTGAACTAGCAATCGGTGCGTCGAACAGCTTGTGTTTGCAGATGAATTCGATTCATTCAGCCAGGAAATTTATACAAAAGCAAACGCTGTAAATAGCTGGAAGTTAATGCCGGGGGTCACTGCATCATAATTGAAACTATTCTATTTCGAGAACGCATTATACAATATGTTTTAACACAATGACGAGAAGGTGTGACACTGCTGACCGAAGCGTTTCATTCAAAAGTAAAAGAAGCGTAGATTAAAGGTATGTTATAGTCATCTATAAATATATCATCTATACAAATAAAATATAAGTAAAATGAATAAACACCGAATGTTTTAGTAGATTAATTTGATAATACTCATTACAATAACTGTATACATGATAATCCCATCAAAAAATGTCAGAGAAACATTAAAAAACAAAACGTTCATAAAAGCTAGGTACTTTTTGAACCTACGCATTAAGCAGGATAAACTTTTGAATAGGGGCTACCTACTACCAGCTAATTAATACATCAACATGAAATGCAGTTTCAGGCCTCTTAAAATATGTATATTGGCGTGAGTAAACTTTTGACAACCCCGAGAACGTGATGTGTTGTCATGCTTTTGTAAATGAAACGGAAGGAATGCTTTCACGGACTTGTGTACCTTGTTTCCCTATTTTGTTATGGACAAGTTCAAACAATTTTTTTAATGAAGCATTGCTCATTTGTAGAAAATTCGCCTTGCAATATCATTGTTAGTATCAACGCGGATGCATTTAATAAATTTTTTCATCCCATAGGCATTTTTTTACTTTTAACTACAAATTGTGGTAATTCGGGGTGACCACAAATAACAGTAAAAGTAATTGTTTATGAGTGGGTTACATGTAAGGTCTACCGTTCTCTAGCAGTAGAATAGACCTAACCTTGCATTTGCTATTGTATAAAGACGGAATTTAATAGATTAGGGTTAGATTAGCTTTAGGTTAAGAAAATCACGATTTGAACTACAAAAGGGCACACGCGTAGGTATGTATTGAAATACTTACTGAAAAGAATTTGTTATTGCAAGTTGAGAACAAAACCCTACGCTTATTTCTTGTATTGAAACGGCGCGCGCATCTGATTTTCAGTATAATAATCTTAACTACTTATTTCAGTACTTAAATAAGTATAGTGACAAACGGCTCTAAAGTGTCGATTTAGTTAATATATCAGATTCTGATATGCGCAATCCTTTTATTACATCAATAAAATCTCCAGAATTTTTGACGAAACTATGGGTTTTTCCTACATAAGGCTTCAAATAGTTAGCACAAAATATAGCTAATTCATATCAAAGAGTGTTAATTGGATTGGCTACAGGTGTTAACAGGACACTAGTTTCGCAGACTTTGGGTAAATCATATTTGTATGGTACCCCACGATCAGAAACAGCTGCAAATTACTTTTTCTCACTCACAAGTGTTAAATCTTTATTGTCACTAGTAATTTTTAAGGTAGGATGTCTGGCTAATTTTTTATGTTTTCTTATCTAACAATTCACTAACTTCTGCTCTATCTGAAAATGCTGTGGCTGATCTGCTTGATTAACTATGATAATATTATCTGTATTAAATTATTAAAAGTCTCCATTTCCTGAGATGTCACTTTAGGCTTGGGCGTATTATACGAGGCATGTTTTTTAAGTAAGCACCGTTTTGCGATTCCGCCGCCGCAGCGCTACGGTCGGCATTCCGCGCATGCGCGCTGGTTACCTACATCTCTTGTCTACGCACTGACGCCATTACAGTTTGATTCTTCATTGTATACGTTGTTTACTGAGTGTTTAAGATGCCTCCGGCAATCGTGAGTCCCGCCGATTGTGAAGTACGGGCTGTTATACGATTTCTTAGTGCTAAAGGCGTAAAACCGATCGATATTCATCGTGAGATCTGTGAAGTTTACGGACAAAACATTATGAGTGATGGAATGGTAAGGAAATGGGTGAGAGCATTCAAAGATGGCCGCACAAATGTGCATGATGAAGAACGGAGTGGGCGTCCTTCGGTCGTTAATGAAGATTTGGTGCAGAAAGTGAACGAAAAGGTGACAGAAAACAGACGCTTTACAATTTCATCAATGTGGGACTGCTTTCCTCAATATTCTCGTAGTGTTTTGTATCGCATTGTGACCGAGAACTTGAATTACCGGAAATTGTGTTCACGTTGGGTTCCGAAAATGTTGACGGATTTGCACAAAACCCAACGTTTAGGCAGTGCATTGACCTTCCTTGAGCGGTACCACAATGAAGGTGAAGATTTTTTAGACCAAATTGTTACTGGTAACGAAACATGGGTGGCCTACGTCACACCAGAATCGAAACAACAATCCATGGAAGGGCGACATTCATCATCACCCAAAAAAGTGAAGTTTAAGCAAACAATTTCTGCCCGGAAAATCATGTGCATAGTTTTTTGGGACAGAAAAGGAGTATTGCTAGTGGAGTTTCTGCCTCGTAATGAGACAATCAATGCAGCGTCTTATTGTAAGACATTGAACAATCTGCGTCGTGCAATCCAGAACAAAAGACGTGGCAAGTTGAGTAAGGGTATCGTTTTGCTGCATGACAATGCCCGTCCACATGTGGCTAATCGGACCAAAGATCTCATCAAATCTTTTAAATGGGAAACTCTAGATCATCCTCCATACAGCCCTGATCTGGCGCCCAGCGACTACAATTTGTTCCTGCACTTGAAGAAACACCTGGGTGGTCAGCGTCTTCAAGACGATAACGAAGTCGAAACATTTGTGATACAGTGGTTAACAAGTCAGGCGGCAGAATTTTATGAGGAGGGTATTCAAAAACTGGTGCCACGTTATGACAAGTGCCTCAATATTCACGGAAATTATGTAGAAAAGTAGATTAAAATACAGGCTTTCATGTAAGATAAAATTATTGCGATATCTTTGCACGTCTTTTTTTAATTCCAAAACGGTACTTACTTAAAAAAACATGCCTCGTATTTTGTTTGTGGGATTCGCTAATAGGGTTTTTCATTCTATCGTTAGTAAATGTTTGTTGTTTTTTTTGGACAGTGCTTTTCGCATTTACATTATTGCCTATGTCTTGACCAAGGGTATACTCACCCTAACATTAATTATAATACTTATATTTATCAACGCAGTGGATTTCGTAGGTTTTAAACAGCGAAAGCAGACAAAGCTCGAAAGTTCTAAAACACCAATGATCAATTTGAGTAAGACGAGTAACCGAATTATAGCAACGCACACCCCAACTCTATTCATAAACTAAACTTCGCTCTTGACTTATCATCCCTTACAAACTCCGCTTATTAAAGTTAACAGGACTAATTTTATTTTAATTCACTCGCTTGTTTGCCCTCCGTCCTATTCATATTTGAACTCTCGTACAATCGCTTTTCCACCCCAGATCCTCGCGTCGCGACGCTTCAGAACTGCGGCGTGTTGCCCAGCGACGGAGAATCCCTTAAACTGCTCCCCCGATTTCCCCCGCAGGAAAATCCACTTTAATTCCGCACGCACGCAGTAAGACCGTCTTTATCTCAGGTCGCAACGAAATGCCTTCCGCGAGGAAACTTATGTTTCTTATTGGTTGGTTGCCGGGTGATTTATCGGGATGCAGCTGTCAAGGAGCGAGGTGATGCTGTTCGGCGAGAATGAAGCCCGGAAAGCTAATACTTGTAGCCTGTAGGGGATACCGAGTGAATAGCTTTCTCTCTAATTCTGGCATTGTGAAGAATGTCAAACGTTTGGAAGGCCCGACGTCTTTGACAAAAAAGAGGCTGTTTGCGTGCGAATTTCGATTAAAATGTTGCGAACTTGTGGCTTTTGCCAGTGGCAAGACGAGAAGGGCATGAAATCTTTTAAATAAAAATTGAAAACTGATCGATCTTCTGTAAGTGGAGTCATTAATTAATTCTTCTAAAGAAAATATTCTTAAAGGGAACTTCCACTTTATTTTTCCAATTATAAAGCGCTTTMGGCTACATGTTAGCCATCGTCAGTACAAAAATTAAAAGGAAACTAACAGTTTGACAAAGTCAAAAATCAGAAACACGCAAACTTGACTACAAACTGAAATGCAACCCACATGCCAGTAACTCAAACGAAACATTAATTTATATCAAACTAAGAATTTAGAATAGGACAATTGAAATTACAAAAATCATTTAGAATAGTAAAATTTTGTTCGTCAATAATTTTATAAATCTCTATAATTTCCAAATAATTTAATTTAGATGATTTACTACACAAAAAGCAATATTTATTCCATTAGAAGAAAATAATTTAGATAGGCTAACTGAGACTTGACCAGCAAACTTAAGAGGAAACCAAACCTTAACTTTTTCATCCAAATAAGTGGTACAGAAAGAAAATTTAAATTTTGTCAAATACTTAAAATAAACGAGGGTGAATGCTTTCAGCGTCCATAAATATAAGATAAAATATTATCTTATACTTAAAATAAAGTTTTTCTATTAAATAATTAGGAAAATTGTTATTGAAAGCAATTTGTAGTATTACACCCAATTCTTTTTAAGTAACCCACTTCATCAAAATTGTAATTTATCTTTATTACATAAAAATAATTTGCTTTCGTTTCGTTTTTCTGTTTCAATAATAAAAATTTTATACAAAAATTGGGTTTAGCTATGGGTTCTTCGCTTAGTCCTTTTTTAGCTGAACTTTTTATGAATAATTTAGAAAAAGATATTTTCAAAAACATTTGCTTCTCTCCTCACTTTAAATTCTGGTACCGTTATGTGGATGATGTTTTGTGTCTTTTTACAGGTAATTCTTTTGATCTAAGTAACTTCCTTACTTTTATAAATTCTTTACACACTTCTATAAAATTCAGCTATGAAACAGAAATTAATAATCATATTTCCTTTTTAGATTTATTGATTTCACGTAACGAATTTTCTTCTTACCTTTCTTTTGCAATTTTTAGAAAATCTACTTGTACAGACAATGTTATTTCTTATTTTTCTTTACACCCTTATGCACACAAAATGGCTGTTTTTCATTCACTTTTTAATCGACTTTTTAAATTACCTCTGTCATTAAATGCTTTCGAAAAAGAATTGGGTGTAATACTACAAATTGCTTTCAATAACAATTTTCCTAATTATTTAATAGAAAAACTTTATTTTAAGTATTTGACAAAATTTAAATTTTCTTTCTGTACCACTTATTTGGATGAAAAAGTTAAGGTTTGGTTTCCTCTTAAGTTTGCTGGTCAAGTCTCAGTTAGCCTATCTAAATTATTTTCTTCTAATGGAATAAATATTGCTTTTTCTACCGTAGGCAGTGTGTTTTCCCGTTTTGTCCGTAATAAAGACCAAATTCCAGTTTTAAATAATTCAGGCGTTTATAGTTTTTCATGTAATGATTGCAATTCAGTTCAGTATTGGACAAACCGGAAGATCCTTTTTAACTAGAGGTAAAGAACATTTGAAACAATTTGAAAAGTATAAAAATACAGATATCGTTACAACAAATTCTTCGTTAGCCAACCATTTATTAGTAAATAAACACACTGCTACGCTAGACAATCTAAATTCATTACATTTGTGTAGTAAATCATCTAAATTAAATTATTTGGAAATTTTAGAGGTTTATAAAATTAACGAACAAAATTTTACTATTCTAAATGATTTTTGTAATTTCAATTGTCCTATTCTAAATTCTTTGTTTGATATAAATTAATGTTTCGTTTGAGTTACTGGCATGTGGGTTGCATTTCAGTTTGCAGTCAAGTTTGCTTGTTTCTGATTTTTGACTTTGTCAAACTGTTAGTTTTCTTTTCATTTTTGTACTGACGATGGCTAACATGTAGCCGAAAGCGCTTTACAATTGGAAAAATAAAGTGGAAGTTCACTTTAAGAATATTTTCTTTAGAAGAATTTCTTTTAGATAAACTTCTCGAAACCGTTGATCCATTTATTCTTAACGTATGTCATAAGCTTTCGCACAAACTACCAAGACCCTTAAATGACTAATGTAGAAAAATGCAGGTTAGACACCTTGTTTCAAGTGTAGAACTCATTTCTTTTTTAAATTTGTTGCTGTCGATATTTCTTCCAAACTAGAAATTGGAAAAAGTACTTATATTTAGTTGGTGGACCCCACAAGGTCGAATTAATATGAATTTTTGAAAATGAGTAGAACGATTCCTCGGACAATTGCCAAATGTGAGCAAGGTATTCTTTGTGTGAAACTACCAGAGACTGGAACACAGAAAATATTTATCAGTAATTGATCTGAAAGAATGGTAAGATAGAAAAACACACTGGGTACTTCGTCAATGAGAAAACTGGCACATCAATATCGCGAGGATTATTGTATAATGCCTAAAAATACAGAAAAGGACGAAAAAACCTGAGATGTAGAACCAGAAGTCCGATATATTTGTTAACAACCATGAGTGATCATTATGTATGATAAAGAGGTAAAATATTGGGCAACTCAAGTGAAATATTTTAGAGTTCTGGATAATGTCAAATATTTTAACCAAAATCCAAACCCATAAAGAACATATCCCGACTTTTTGTTAGTTGTTGTTCGAGCAATCAGCAATTTTATAGAAGAAGAACACACCTAGAGTGATTTTATGTTTTGGTCGCACCTTGCGCTCCTGTCATTATGCAAGATAAACTGAAAATTGGCAAGTCGATCACAATATACAATCCCCCTAACCCTCCCAAGACTAGAACCAAAAAGTCTAAAGTGAGGAAGAACCTCGGCGTATACAAACACGTATGAAAATTTTTTCGAAGACAAAATGTTTTGGCTCATTTCCCTTGTACTGTCGAGATGTATTTCATTTCATTTTAATGCAATGGAAAGTAAAATAACATTGTAGACATTGGAAAGAGTAAAAAATATTTTTCTTCTGTTCCCTCAACATTTAAATACCTGTAAAATCTGCAAAATTTCATTTCGTTCGTTTCGTTTAGAGTGAATGTGTCGTTCGATAGTTTTTCTCGACATGTTATATAAAAAATCGAAAAATGATAATGTTATCGACTGTTCCCAGAATACCCTGCAAAAGTATGTTAAAACCATTGGCTTTTCAATGAAAAAGGTGGAGAAGGTAATAAGAAAGTGTATAGGCAGGAAAATCGTCGGATATTTTTCCTCAACGAAACATGGTGCGATACCCATTATACTCGTATAATAAAAAAAGGATGGGTTGATGACTCGGGGAAGTGCAACGTCAATATTCCGGCGTCAAAAGGAAAAAGAATAATGATTCTGCACGCAGGAGGTGAAAATGATTTAAAATTGGCATTCTCGCTTCTGAATATGGACACACCATTCTACGATTACCCCCAGATCATTGTATTTTCAAGCTCATTGAAATGATATGGGGGCAGTTCAGACAAAGAATTTGACGAGGGAACACCGGTGGAAAATTTAGCAACGAAATGCTGCTGAAAATCAGACACGAAGCTGAAATAACGAGTGTCGATGCATGGAGAAATTCAGTGCGGCGTGTACTGGACATTGAAAATCGGTACAAAGCGAATCATGTACAAGAATTAATTATAGAAGTTAATCGTGATTTTAGCAGTGAAAGAGATAGTAATTTTTTTTAGTTTGACACTTGTTATGTGTTTATTAACAAGCTGTAATGAACATAACATCGATACCGTGTATAAATTTTATTGTGCACTATTGTAAATTTTTTCTAACAAATGTAAATAATTTTCTACTTACTAACTTGTATGTTTTTATATTAAATTTGTATAAATTCGTTATGACATGCAAAGGCTTTTATTTTATACATAGGAAAAAATAAAGTATCACATAAAAATAGATCGCGGGTCCCGCCAGTCAGCATCGGGTCTGCATTAAATAAAATTTGTTATAAAAGCTTCTATGTTTTATTGATTGCTAAATTATCACAACTAACTGATTTCAAAAATTTATAGTGGAAAAGATAAAATTTTTAGCTTTACATAAAAATTAAAACGGAGGGTGCTGTACTGCATTATACAGCTAGTTAAATTTTTTCTTTATTTGAAGTGATTTAAGATGTGCTGGTTTCAAAAAGTCTCCCTGTATAATGAACGTGCTTCACAGAGTTTCAAAAGGGCCTCGCACATGCACGGCTCGTGACATTGCGTCAAACAAACGATAATTGCATCCATTTCGTTAGAATCCCCCGCATAACATGCCGCACAACAAGGATTTGCAATTATGCGGACAAGCCGCAGCAAAAACCGTCCGTAATTGTTTCAATAAATAACTAAGCACTTCATGGCGTATTAGCAAAAGTTATTTGCGGCCGCAACATGTAATTGATTCTACATTCTGCTGCCATGGCAATTACGGATCCGACTTTTTGCTGGCGATTTCGACATTTTGCGCGAGGTTTTGTATACGTACGAAAACGGAGAGTTTTCTTGCCGATTCCGCGGATTAATTGTTAGAAAGTGCGGCGTCCCTATGTTGCATAAACCGGTCTCGTCGATTTTCAGAGAAAAAACGGCCGCCGTTGATTTGTATTGCAGGCACATACCTTCCGGTGCTGTGAATTGATATTTAATGCATACAACCGACTGGAAATACGTTCAGCAGTTTTTAAAGGATCTTACAGATTGGCGACGTCCTTGTGACAGAAAAAAAAGGCTGTCTTTGGTTTAAAAATAGTGTGGTCGCACAAGTAAACAATTTTTCACGTCAATGACGACTGAAGCAAATGAGTTACTTGCGCAAACAGCTTTTTATGGTTGTCATGTCCTGTGTAAGGATTTAAACGAATGAAACGTGTTACGTGCACACACAAAGATTTTGTTTCTTTTAGAATTTCATTTACTTACATCCTTTTATAAAAATTGTCTTTAATTAGCGTTAATAAAGTACTTTAATTTTTGCTATAGTTTTTAAACTTTCTGCAGCAGAATAAATCCATTAAACTGAATGATTATGGGAAAAAACTATTTAACGCAAACCCTTACTTATCTAAAAGTCACAAAATTAAACCTTAATGCTATTTTTTTAAATAAAAACAGGAAAGGTAAAACTGGAATAAATTTTGTAGGCCATTATGTAACAAAGGGAATGCTGAAAACCCGAGGCGAGTGTCATTTTTAATTTTGAAGTTATTTCCAAATTTTCAAAAAGCACAAAAATTAAAATAAAAAAGGAATCTTCTCTTTGAATTCTGAAGAAAAAATAAGAAGAGCAACAAATTTTTTTCACTTTGACTTATAGGCTATTATTTAAGATAAAAACCCAGGGTTGAAAACTTTTCTCATTTCAAAGTTGTTGCCAAAATAGTAGATACATATAGGACACAAAATAAAAAAGGAATTTTCCCCCTAAATTCTGAAGAGAAACTAAACAGGTCGACATATTTTGTTCACTTTGTTTTTGGCAGTTTGAAAGAATTAATAATTATAAGTGTCATTAGAAATGTACATGAAACTGAACTACTACTGAATAATTTAAGAAATTAGTTGATCGGTTACGTGTTGTGTGATTATTGTTTTGTCATTAACTGTGCCAATAACAATAGCTATCAACCTCTAGTTTTTGCTAAGTAATAGTCTGCAAAGCAAAGCTAAAAATTGTATACCGTTTTTCAATTTGGTGTGATGTCCTGTTTAGTTTTTCTTTAGAAGTCAATATCGTGTGCTTTGTGTGTACTTTTTTTTCATTAAAACGAAAAATGATACTTTCTTCCTAACATAACAGCCCGCAAGAAGTGAAGTTATGATATCCCATGTAAATTTTTAGAGAAATCGGGTTAAAGTATGACAATTTAAATGGCGCCCTCTACAACTATTTGGAGAAATTAATTTAGGGACAATTCACCATTGACATTAATTCCCTTGCAACTCCTTCTGAACCGAACCCAGTTCGTTAAATTTAGTTGAGGGTTAAAAAGATATAGCATCTAAAAGATTCAAGGCTATTGTGCTTTGTAGTGTCGTCACCATGGTAACTAGAGAAAAAATGTTGGTAAATGGCCTTTAGATAATTAAACAGAGATTACAGAGTTACAGAAATATTAATATTTTTATCGAATTTCTTTTATACATTTTCATTAGTCAAATTTTTGTATCAAAGCGATAAAATGAGCGATTTTCAAGATCTCTGTATCCTTAGTGAATCGCCCTGTATACTATTTAGAGATGATTACGTAAATATATGAAATGACTGCTTTTTGTGATATCCACATTTTTATTTCTATTACGTTACAGAAAGTTCTTTCTGTGCGAAAAAAAAATGATAAAAATAAATACGCCTGTCCGTTGAAGATCCCGGTTTCTGTATTTTATTATTTGTAAACCCAGCAAGTGCAATGTGATAATGGTATTTTTTGTTTATAATTTTGGATACTGTAAAAAGCTAATCATAATCCAACAGGGAATTCTATACTATTGTTTAAGTTCACTACACATTCCGTTGATTGCTGTTTCACCTTGTGATTAACTACTGATAACAAGGTTTAAACTAGTTGCAAACACACGTGTAAGATAACAACTTTCATTGATAAAACGTATTAATTAAGTAATGGAGGATTAAATACCAAATACGACAGTGGCACAGCTAAGTTTAGGTTTAGTAATGGTTATGCAGTACACCTTTTTCTAAATGGCTAGATGTTACCCAAATAATATCTAAGGTGAATATTTAAACTTCGAAATATTTCTCTATATATCTTTCTACCAGAAAAAGATGAGTAAGACATAAAACAAGCTCTGGTCTAGTCTACTTTTATTAAATCATGGTTGTCACACAGGAGCATACCGTTCTGTTAATAGATATATCAAGAGCTGTACACTCACTAAAGTCACTCTGTTTTATAAGTACAAACAAATAAGACTGTTCGGAGATGTAAGGACCTCTGAGGAAGCATGCCACTCGTAATAACGAAAAGTTGGCAAGCAATTTCAACCGACGATGGTCTTTAGACCCGATTCAGGACAACAGTTCAACAGGGCTAATGATTTGACGTGATTATATCTCATGCCTGTTCGATAAAAAGAGTATCGTCCACATATAAACATTGTACTTGTAGTACCTCAAAACTGTTACAGCACACAGCTGTAATCTTTTCTATATTTTGACTGAAACTCTGGCAAAATTTTATATTTATGTATGTGTTAATTTGGAGTTCATTTTTCTTTCAGAATCTTGGACAGTGCTGACAATACGCTTAAAGACTGAAAACATTTATAATATGCGGATCCAATTTATGTATTACATAAAATTGATTGATACCATATGCTTGAGCGACACGAATTTGATGATCTCTGCTTCAAAATTAATTTTGATTTGATTTTGTTATTCCATTTTTACGKCTGGTTTATAGAAGCTAAATAGGTTGTGGTCCATGGAGGACTCCGGAAAGAATTTGCCAACAGCGTTTTAGTGCGCTTTTTGAAGMAAGGCGCTATTGTCCGCCTGATKTCTGTCGAGAACGGCTCAACGGATTGTGCTCGTTGATTTCTTGTTTTCTATAAGAAATGTATAGAAAGGCTTTTGTTGGACTATTTTAGCTTTCGCAATTCTTTCCACGACTCCCCTAATATTACTACGCTGAAATATAAATATCTTAAGTATGCTTTCTTTCATTACATAATAGGGTTGATTCCTTAATAATTTATAGAATTGCCAGCATTCACACCTACGAGTTAATCCTTTTAAATCTGATCGCGTAATATTTGTAAATGTTTTATATTTAAAATAATTCCAGGAGCGTACCCTTTAATACTAGTATTGTAAATTTTAACAGAAGCGTAGATGTCGAATAATAGTTATTTATTATACAAGACGATAAATTTGTGTTTTATCTCTGAGAATTTTTTTTTAGCTACGATACGCGCATGGCGTTCGAGAAGACAATTAAAGCATTTAATTTTTTCTATAATATTTCAATTTTTTCTACAGCATTTTATCACTTAAAAAATGTAAAAATTATTGCTAATCGTGTCAGGTTTATAGTCTCGTCGGTATGACCGTTCTTAGGATTAAACAAGAGTTTGTTTATTTTGATTTGAGTGGGTTTGAGTAATTTTTTGTGAGGTTTTTTGGTTGTTTCGGTTTAGAGAAGACCGAAAATTAAGAAAATCAACTCCCTTATGTGGAAAGAGAGACATAACTATTTCCTTTTCTGCTTCGTCGGATTGTTACACAACGAAGAAATCTAAAGCTTTTGAACGAGAGAATATGACGAAGTCTTCACAAGAAGTTGGAGATGACGATGTTACCTTGTTTAAGGTTGTTGATCGGGCTTAGATGGAGCTTGCAACAAGTTGTAAACATATGTCCAGGATTGAAATTCGGTTATAATTGTCTCGCCGATTGACACCAAAACTAAAGCTTCTAGAGAATCTTCGGTGACTTCCGCGAAATAAGGAAAACAAACAAGAATTCGTTATGACAATGCGAATTTTCAAAGTCTTAAACGAGAGACTATATGAGGACTCAAAACATTGAATTAACATGTCATCCACCGTACAGCCCTGATTTGGTACCCAATTGTTTCCTTTTGTGCCCATCCGCGAAGAATAAACTGCGTGTTCGACGATTTCCATCGCCCGAAGAAGCTATTGAAGCAAGTAAGAATTTAGATGGCAATGCCATCTGTTAGCATTACACTGACATGATGACAAAGCCACATAGCTGCCATTATGGGATCTACTTCCTAAAGGAAGTGTCCTGTAGCCTGACAAATTGGCATGCAACTGCATACTTCAATTTTACAGCATATATCACGGCACTTTTTGATATATATGCCGCGCTCTCTCCACTAGGTTAAACTGCACTGATGAGCTATAATGATAGCGAAATAGATCTGTCTGCAGTTGGTTGCGGTGCAGACAGCACAGCACAGACATGCATTTAAGCTCTTGAAGCGTTCAAAGATTATGTTTTGGAGATACCTCATTCGGAATGGAGTAAATCCTTTGAAAATTGGTCTAAGCGTATGCAAAATTTAGGCAAAGTTTCCGGTTGAGATAAACATTTGTTTTGTTGTTAACTGCGTATTCTTATCCATGTTTACCTGCAATACTGAATTGCTGCATCAATTTTGATAAGATATAAGATAATGGGCTCCTAATTCCGTAGATACGGCTGATATACGCCTATATCGCGTGTCTACATCTTCAGATTCTCTCTACATCTTCGCCCAGCTAAATAACATGCTCTCGCCGAACATTAATATCTTTCTTTTATTGGAGATCACGAAGCGTTCACGTTACTAAGCACGCTCGATACAAACATTTAAGCTACCCACGCAGCCGACAGAGAAGGAAGCCTGCCTATCAAGTCCGTAATATCTATTCTAGGCGCGTATGCGCCGGCAGAAAACGAAAAAAACAGAACAGGTCTGATGAGAGGATCTCGCCAGCAAGCGTCTTGTATACGTGCACGACGATAATTGCGGTGGGCATGCAATTTAAAACTGTTGCCAATGAAGTTGGATGCGGAGGACAAACGCTGGAAACGCAGTTGGCTGTGGAATTCCTTCGATCCCGATCTGCACAGTTGTAATGTATTTGTTGGTGATTGGATTATGCAAATTGGAGGTAATTGCGTGATACTATGCGCGACACACGCAGTGGTCTGTTTTATATTCCTTGGTACAAGAAGAACAGCGAAATAAATGATTTCACTTGCGAGAATGACAAAAATTCAAGTATACATATTATCAAGAGACATTCTTAATTTAATAAAAAAAACAAAATAAAATTACAGTTTCTTCTCTATTCATTCACTGCTTGAATGATTTTTGTAATAGTTCAACATTATATTTTATGGGGCCATTAAGAAGATTAAGAAGGGAAGAACAGATCCATTAAAAATATTTCAAGTTTGGAAGGACTACTTTATGGATCTTCTGGAAGTGGACAACAATGCGGAAGATTATCCACTACTAACAGATGCAGGAGCATGAGATGAACGTAACAATATAAAAAGTGAAGAGACCGAAAAGGCCATAAAAGCATTGAGAAACGGTGAAGAGGGAATAAGTGTGTTACATTGTACCATAAGCTCGGCATGGAAAAAGAAAGAACTGCCTGGAGACTGGTCCACTTCAGTGATTGTGCGACAACAAAGTTTGTGGAAATTATAGAGGTATATCGCTGATGGGTGTATCAGCAAAAGTGTACGAAAGAGTGTTGGAGAAAAGAATAAGGATGAAGGTGGAGGATGATAAGTTAAGCAGTATACACAGTGGCTTCCGACCAGGACACAGCGTACAAGATCACGTTTTTACAATAAGGCAGCTCTCAGAAAAAATCCTAATGTACAATGAAGAGCTATTACTTTGCTTTATAGATTTGCAAAAAGCATTTGATGGAGTTACCGGGGTAAGAGTTAGGCAAATCCTCTTAGAATACAGTGTATCTGCTGGATTGCGAAATGCTAAAAGGTCCCTCTACTTCAAAACAACTAAAGTGTTAGGTATATTTAGACCATTACTGTTTGTGGTATTTATGGATAAAATTATAGTACATGGTATAAATGATTCATGCATCTAGGGCGCTTATGGAAATTATCGACTAATTCAATTTGCCGCCTCTCAGGGAACTGACCCCTATTTGTCATCTCTCAATTTTTAAATTGTTTGATATATTTTAGTATGAGAAAACACCTGGGAATATGTATTTTCAACATATTCTTTAGTGTTTTGTGAAATAATTAACTTTAAGGATGCAGGAAGCTTCGGGGCTGTGGGGTGACATTGATCTGCAACCTTCAGTTCTACCTGCTATCGCCGTACAGATTGTAGCTTGGCAGCAGTTACGAAAAGGCGGCAAAAAAGAATTCAGAAATCAATGCCGCCCGCGTTGCATAAATTCTGTTAACATGCAAGTAAGTGAACAAATTTTTAAGAAACTCTTGCTTTATATTTGAATTGTTCATTTCCTCCGAAATCTCTTTGTATTTTTTGTTGTGTACAAAATAAAGCCGAAGTTTTGCTTGTTCGTTTGAGAGAAACTCTTCTAGAATTCTGGGATAATTTTTCACGACAGAAAATATGATTTTAATGGGACAAATAATTGCAGCACTTTTTCAGCCGCAAGCATTAGAGTTAGCCATCTAGTTTTGTTAGTACCATCCGCATCCGGGCACAATTCCTTCCTTCGATCGGTATAGATATAGTGAGAATAAATTTTGACAATTATATTTTCAAAATCGTTGGAAGCAGGTCTGCTGCAGTTGCTTAGCTACATCCACATTTTTTAAAGTTTTTACACTACTCACACTAAGTTGTGGTATATATCTAAAGAAATGAATCGATATAGAAAATTGCCCCACTGTGTAATTATGGGTTCCGGTGGCAAGCTTACATTATTTTTTATATTTGATATTAATGAATTAATGAAAAGGTTATACCATTCTGATTGTTTTGTAACAAGGTTTATTCCATGCAGAACGCAAGTTACATGAATCAAATGTGGATAAAATATTTCCAAGCTTTATCCCACTAAATTTTGGTAGAAAACTAAATATAAAGTAATAAAATAATATGAATGAAGCGCGTTAGGGTCACATTATTAGTTGTTTTCTCTTTTGATATAAAGCTTCCCTGATGGTTCAGTGTGTTTTATTTAATGCTCCTGGTCCTGATTTGCTTTTTTGTAATGCTTTATGCATTCGTGTTTTCAAGTATTCAAACTTCTTTCTACACACAATCTAAGGCAAAGACAAAAATTTACTGAAGTATTCAAAAACCTGTTTTTAAGCAACTGGCGTCCTTTTAAAACCAATAAAAAATCTAACGAAAGTGGAAATCTTCGGCATTCTGGACATTTTTAGAGAATATATAGTGTCACTTGTAGTACCTACACAACACAGAACTACATTTTCGAACACAGCAACATGTTCAAACTGAACACCGAACTAAAAGTAGACAATGACAAAAAATGTCTCGTTTTACGACATTATGAGGCATGAATAATTTAAGCACTGGGGTGTACTTATAATATAATTTTGATACGTCATAACAATTGGGCAAAACACGCATGAACGTTCATTTCCAACTAAATACATAAATGGCTTTGACAAAAAAAATATAAACGCTTATTAAAATCATTTATAAAAATTTCTAGAAAAAGGTATGACAGGGTGACATTTGGAAGGTCATTTTGTAGGTTCCTTTCACCAGTGTTTTTTAATCGATTGCTTTAGATTTCATTAGGTTGACAAGAACGTAATAACTGTATATTATGAACGATACCATTTACCGTCCGTCTATAATTTCAAAAAATTCCACAGTAATGCGAATTGACGTGAATACCAAGTTTAATAATTAAATTGACCTAAGACAGGCTGATGAAGACGATTTAGCAGCCACTTAAATATTGAGTAAAGGTGCATCCTCGGCAATACCAAGTAAACACAAACCGGAAATCCGTTCATAAGCTGTCACAAACAATGAAATTGGAAACGTGGCTAACCAGTTCTACACCTCAACTAGTAAACATTAGCTTACAAAATGAGTTTATTTGCCCACTGTTGGGAAAACATGAACTTGTTATCTACACGCGCACTACCAAGAAATCATTCACGTTGCGGGGCAACAATATACATTTGAAGCAGGAAACGAGCAAGCTTGTTTAATTCAGTGGAATTCACGTTCATTTTTTGCAGTCGTATAGGAAGACAAGATATATAACAAGCAGTGGCTCACACGAAAATGAAATCATTTATTTACCGAGTTTTGCGTTCGTGGTTAAGTCATAATAGCTAACTACTATTTCGGATTTTTAAACATCATTCGAATTAGTTTGACTTTTTTAGTTTTGTGTTTGCAGTTAAACATCAAGAAAACCAAATATATGGTGATATCTAAAGATCAAGCTATTGATGGCGGTCAACCTCTGAAAAAAAATTAAGACCATAACCTACTTGGGTTGCAAGATAAATAGTGACTGAGATCATTCTTTTTTCAGGTACAGGAGGATTCTGTATATGATGTAAATTTGAAACTGAAAGTGAGAATGCTGAAATGTTATGTGCTCTGTGTGCTGCTCCACGGATCAAAAACCTGGACCTTAACTGATGCCATGCTTAAAAAAACTGGAAGGTTTCGAATTATGGTGCTATCGAAGAATTAAAAGATTAGCTGGAGAGACAGAAGAATAAGTAACGATACTCATTAGAATGAAGAAAGAAGGACAGATAATAAGAACAATTAAAACCAGGAAATTATCGTACTTTGCACATGTCATAAGGAATCCAGAAAAATTCAGCTTACAAATAGTGATGCAGAGAAAAGTAGTCGAAAAAAGAAACCCAGGAAGACGAAGAACATCGCTCTGGCTAAAAAAATATTCTACAGTGGTTCGCCTAAACGACTGAAACTTTTCCGAACGGCAGTTAACAGTAGCAAAGAACAAAGCAGATATAGTACCTCGAGAAGTTTTAGAAAAACACTGTACTTGCAAAAAAAATAAGTAGATAACGCTGTATCGATAAACTCAGAAATAAAGACCGATGATTTTTTACAAAAAGACTAAACGCGTCACTTTATATTACGTAATGAAATGTATTAGGCAGTAATGTTAACTTTACGTCATCTTAATTTCAGGGATTGTTTTCTTAGGCTCGAATTTTCGAAATATCTGTATGAGCAAAAATCCAGGCCATTCAAATCCGTTTTCCGTCTTTCGATCCAAGGGTGAGGAAGATATCTAACCGGAACATAATAATATGGAGGTGGGGAGTCTTGCTGTAATCATATTTATTCTTGAATAATGCCTACATAATACGAACGAATCATCAAGAAAAACACCGCCTTAAGTATTCCAGTTTTATTACCCAGCTTAGATATTATTTTTGTGGATATAGGCTGTCCGGGAAATAAAACGTTTAATTTTTTTGGAAAATCATTCCTTAGGTCAAAATAGGAAAAAATACAATTTCGCTTTGGAAGAAACTTTTGAAATTTATTTCCTCCAGATTTAGACATCTCTATGAATGTTGTAAGAGCTATACCACTTCCAAAAAAAGGAAGAAAATTATAAGCTATGTATCGACATTAAATCCGAAGACAATAACTGCACAGGCCGTGATACCTATGTTTTCATACGAACTTTTGGAATTAATTTGAAATTATTTATCTCATTAAGTTAAGGTATTAAAAAATGCTTCAACGCTGATCAAAAACAAGATTGATTTTGAATCTGTGCCCGATTTAAAAAGAATTCCAATCTTCTGTACATTTTTATGACCCTGAGACAAAATTCCAATACGAAAAAGATTTCGGGTCCAAAAATAGGCTGGAAAAATTCTTGCTTCAGTTTTTTGGGATAGACGTGGTGTCACCTTCATGATTATCTGATGGATAAGACAAACAATAAGAGGAAAAGATTGTTCACAATTGTTGTCAAAAATACGGGAAGATATTTGGGAAAAAAGAGCCGTAATGGTCGCCTAAGATTTCTTATTGTTTTTACAGGGCAATGTGGCTGCACACAAGTCGCATATTGCATATTGTGCCATCTGCCTTGGATCTATCTGTCTGCCATCTATGTCATAAACGGAAAGAGTGAAGAGCGCAAGTTTTGCAAGTTCTGGAAGCTCTAAAAAACTGAATGGCAGACCAGGGAAAACAATTTTATTATAAGGCTTAAAGACAACAGGGGGCCGCTGTCTAAAGAGTATTCAGTTGTGAATTAGGCTAAGTAATAAATAAGGTTTATTAAAAAAAGTAAGTCTTTCTGTATTAGGCTATCAACTTATCAATATCTACCCCCTCGTATGCCTTATAGGAGCTATTTTGCTATTTTGACTTATAGAATTACTCCAGAGGTGTTTTTTTGGACATCCTGTATGTACTTTGTACGTTTTCAAACAGGTGCGAATTATTTCTAGAATTCGGGCCGCAGCAGGAAAATCAAGTTTATCGGTGCCCAGAATTAATCTATCGCTTTCAATGTCGTCTACAATCAGTCCATGTACAGTGTGTCTCGAAACTACTACAGTTAACATTCCTTTCGGTTCCCCAACAACAATTATTATTTTTTAGAAGGCTAACGTATCTCCATCAAAAAGTTAACAAGTTTCGTTTTTTGAACATTCAACTATGTGTGATGTTCACGCACGATCTATAATATTCAAGCTGTTTTTAGCTTTTCTTTCAAGAAGTTTAGTAGAGCCAGCCAAAGAAATGGCAAATAGTCCTTCGCTCAGCTAATACCGCTGCCAGATCGTCGATGTACGATAAAAATAATATCGGTTCCAATATGTATCCTTGCGGTACACCCTGATTGATATCTATCTGAAAAGATGAGATGCTCACTCCTACCGATAGCCGCCACTATTTAAGTTGTTGAGGACATTCAGTTTGCTTCTCTTCTCTCAATTTTTACAAAAATTGTAGTGAGACACTATCAAACTTCCTAGAGAGTTCCAAGGACATGTACGTACTTACAATCTCTTTTTTAAATCATAAACTGATAAACGCTGTTGTTGATTTTCCCTTCATGTATGTATCCACTTTAAGGATTTCCGATTAGGTGATTTTTCGCAATGCAAGAATTTAATTCATTTAATATTATTTTCTCAAAAATCTTGGGTATATGTTTGATAGCAAAGCAATTTACCAATAATACAAACTACGACTAGTCGGTAGTTTTCTTTTTTAATTATATTAGTGTAGTATTAGCTATTATCTATTGGTGACAGATAGCTAGGTACATTTGTTGCATTTCGTTGTGAAACAAATGCTAGATAAATTTTTGTTACGGTCCTATCCACGTTAATTATTTTGTCAGGTTGATTGCTAACTTTGCTGTGCATGCTCGACTAGGTTGAATCAATGAATTAAGCACGAATGGAGCAAATGGTGCATAGTTAGTAAGGTAGCTCATTGACTTCAATACTAAAAAGATGCAATCGTATAAAAAGCAATATTTCTGCCAAACTTATCAGTAATGAAGAGAAACTCGACTATGTTACTGGAGGAGTTTTATACAACAGTCATCTTGAATGAGCAGATCACCGTTGCGTTCAGGCGGCGACATATGAGCTTTTGGAGGTTCAGGACGTGCAGAACTATGCCATCGCTTTGAAAGTGACATGCAAGAAAAATTACTGCGCGATAAGGGTGGCCAACCGCGACCTGTGCTGTGTTGTTCACGTGTCAAACGGCACGATACGTTAGGGAAGGAAATCGCTTTTTCCATTACACCGACAAAAGCAAGACTCTTTGCGAGATACTAGAGCTGGTGATGTTTTTTTTTGTGCAAGAGATCCCATGGAGACAACTCAAACCCTTCCGGAAAATTGCCATGGTTCAACATGTGTCGCGAGGTATCCAGCGGTATAGTTTCCGCGAGGGGCCAGATACAGGCTAGCGAGGAATACCCGAGCCAATTCACAGGTGGACGAAAATATAATCGCGACAGAATGTTAAGCAGGGATCCACCTTTATCAGCAGTGACGTCGAAGTTGAAAACAAGAGAATCCATGACGTAAGAATCGACGGKGCTAAGAAGTACATCCGAGAGTCGGTTGCTTTTCGTGGTGAGGTGGGATAGAGCTACGGCAAATGAGAGGTATACCACCGGAATCTTTTCAGACCTATTTGGACCATTTCTTTTGGGAATCACTTCGACAAGGTGAAGATCTTTTGTTGCATTTTTAAATGATATTCGAAATGTGTACCGTTTTTTGTTTGCTTATTTATTTACTTATTTATTTATAGGGAATAGACCGCACACTAGACGTCTTCAGGTAGACAGCACACTTTAGTACCATCAAAAATATAGTTATACAATTGGCTTTAAAGTACCTTACTGGTCAGGCTGACAAGCACTTGATGCATCTGTTTTATCAAAAAATCATCCATTTTGCCGGGTAAAATTTTACATTTAATGGAGCAAGTAAACGTGTTGCAGAGAACAAGCTTTCCTAAGCCAGAAGAATTCAAGCGTATTCTTGGCAACCAGACCTCCCGACAGACCATAAAACCCGACAAAAGACATCATGAGTCCCTATCCTCCGTGACCACGAAATGAATGCCAGAACATCCAATGTCCCATTGAAAAAGGCAATTGCCTCCCAAATGACTTTACAGCCCCCCATAAATAACCTTTCGCCCATCCATCTCCGTTCCACTGGCCATAATGCAATCGGGCAGCGCTCCGGCGCGGTCCCCAAACTTTACGAGCACACTTCCAAAACTATGACGCATCAAAAATAAAAAAGGGTCACATGTGCCACATAACAAAATGGAATGCATTCGAAAAGACGCCGCCGAAATCGCGACCTTCCGTGAACTCTCGTACGGGCTCGTCGTGACGTCAATAACAATCCGCTCCCGCCATTGGTCGCGGGCGTGGCCACGGCCAGGCGGGTCGAAGTCGCCTATGGAACAAGCCAGCATCGGCTAGTGTACCTTCATTAGTTAGCAAGCGAACATGTTGTGAAATAAACCGAAATTTCCACCTCAAAAGTTGAATTTGCGGACCGCGCGACAACGGTACCCGGAAGTGGCGGCCGTGGACGGCTCGTGGTGCGAATTTCGAGACGATCGGGCCACGGGAACTTGGTGAAATCGAACGCCGAACAGCCGAATATTTTAACATGCAATATACTATCTGTGTATGTAGGCGATGCGACGTTGCCGCGAGTCGCGCGCGCGCCGTTGCCGCTTCGCCGTGAGATATTTAACGCAATGTGGTTCGGATAGCTTTCGCATCGCTGACAGTTGAACGCACAGCCAGAGGTAACGTGATTTTTTTAATGCAGTCGTTGCGCCGTGACATACGGCGCAGCGGCGGCTTTTCCTAGCAACGCGCTTCATTAAAAAATAACTGCGCGCGATAAAGAGTGCGAATAACAAACGACGACAGTTATTTTTTAATTAACGCATTTCTGCTCATTCAAGCATGCGCTTTCGGAAAAATTGGCTTCTGGTAGTTGCATGGGAAGTAGAGCGAGCTGGTTTGCATGTAAATTGCCGGGTGCAAAGGTAAATAATTAATACCCCCATGTGACCTATCATTTAGGGCCTCCGCATTCGATACAATCGATACTTCCGCTTTCCAGCGCTGTGGATTCAAATCGACGGCGAGCCGAATGTATTTTATATTTACGATGTATAATAACACAGGACCTATCTTGACGAGTCCGCGATATCGTCATGCACGAGAGGAAGGCTGTCCGTGGTCGCGCCGTGTTGCCGGATCAAGTGAGAAAGTTTACTTGGCAGGTGACCCGCCGAATGCTACGATCTAGCACGTGGTGAGAATTTAGTAAACACTTGTTGATTTGTCAATAAGATACAATCGGTAGTTAACCAGCAACTGAAGATTAGGTTGAATATTGTTGATGAATTGACAATATACCTACCAGAAGGTGAAGAACATGTCATATGAATTGGACAGCCAATTAAACGTTTTGGATTTCAAATGGAAGAGTGAGACACTGACAATGCTACAAGCATGGTTTATGGAATACCCCATAAGCCTTACATTTCCCCCAAAAATGTAATAAAAGTTACAGGCAGCAGTTGTCACTTGTTGATCTCAAAAATGATAGAATCTAGTCAAGTGAAGAAAATAAGCATTTTCCACACTCTGCCAAAATTGAATGACCTCGCGGACGTCGAAAAAATTACATTTTCCGCCAGATAGATGTTGACACTATCGATCCGGCAACGCCGCGCGTTATCTCTGCCAGCCACCCCGGTGTTCACGTCCTTCTCCGTCAGCACACTGCATGCCTTCGTCCTTCTCTGCCTCATGTGTCCTCTTTGTTCGATGCCGAGTGCCGCATCGTGGGTCTTTTATGTTCCTCTCTTCCCTTCCCGTCGTACAAGAGGGGTTGCGGCACCCCTCTCTCTCCAACGCGACGGAATCCGGACGTTCATCCCTGTCGTTCGCCAGCCGAGCGGTTCCGTAGGGGAAACAACGCACACGGGTGTTCGAATTTCGGTTTAAATTGAAGCGATGTGATTTCTTTTGTTTTTTTGGGAAGGCTTCGGGTTTGGGTTACAATCCCGCCCACTAGATGATTGCGGCCCGCGGGGTAGACTGCTTTTTGGTACCTGTGTAGTCGTTTTTGGATTCTGGTATTTTCGCAGCTGTTGGACGTATAGTTGGGGTATTTTTAGTTTGTGGTGTTTTGGGGCATGGTCTGTTACGCAAGTTTTTAGGGACCGTTGCAGCTGCCGCGCGCAAAGGTAAGTTCGGAGGGCCCATTCAAAAAATGAGGTACGTATACAAACCGTTAGTGGAAACTGGCGAAATCTAAATCAATTAAATTTGATTTACTGCCCAGAGTCAACATCACAGGATCTACAACTATGTGCGGTGCATGAAGCATGCAACCCTATAAATAAATCTGACTCCGTAGGCTGAAATAGTATGATATACTGATGCAGCCTCTTCCGAAGTATGGGGACATAAATTTCTGTGGTCGTATGTAGGACGATGTTTGAAGGTTGAAAGGAGTGGCCAAACATAATGATCGAATACTTCGTTGAATACAAGACACCTTGCACTGAAACACTTCACCGAACAACCCAAACATGCATGGGCAACTGTAGTTCATACAGATTTAATTAGTAATACTTCCAATTTAAAAAGGTGCAAAGAGCTGTTTTTGGGATACGCCTATGTAAGTAAATTTCCCCAAGGCAGCATAAAATGGATGTTAACTATGCCAACGTAAATATACGACAATGAGGACTATTAACTTATACATTTTTCGATGTCGAAAGAAGGACTGTCCGAACACTTACAATATAACCTATCATTCAACTTCTGAACTAGAGGACAAAGTCAAAAGAGTTCGGTTATAGACACCGCAGTATTATAACAACAAAACATCCATTAGCCGCTTTAACCCCGCCAATTTCCTAAGTGGCAACGTAACATCATCGTGTTCACGGCCCACGCAATCATCCTTGCTAATTTCCAGAACAAACATGCTGCAACATCACTTACACGTTGCCGAAAACTGGCCGTACACCATCAATCATTGCTACCTATTGCACTGTTTGTCCACGTGCTATAAACGCAATTAGCATAATCGATACTGATGAAATTTGGATGTTCACGGACGTAAAAGTCGACGACGAAGATCTGGTAGACGAGATATCTGGCGTTAAAAATAGCACGGATAATCGATTGGGTGAGAACCAGTGAAGTAATCTCATTGGATGATGCTTAAAAGCAATTTTGTGTTATTACCGAAGCTCGTGAAATTAGCGGTTGTGCGCCCAGCTTTTACAAGGATTAAAGGAACTGAAGGATCAGATCATTATTATACTGTTTCTTTAACAGATATTTGTTATTATGAACGTTTAAACATTGGTCCTTCGAGTCCAGTGTCTCTAGCAGGATGCTAGAGAAGGAACGACGTTTTAATTTCGTTATCCTTAATTCGGAGTGAATTTCTTGCATTCTTATCGTGAGCTTCTGTTATAGGAGTGTTGTAGTTTTATAATTATGTCGCCTGTATACTGCAATTACATCTAATTGAGTGTCTATCTGTATCCCATAAAGCTCCACATGTTGGCTCGTAACGCGGTAAACATACTGGGTCGACAATTATCCATAACTATGTTCTATGAATGGGCGAATTGTATTATTGCAAATGAGCGGTTACTACCGTATAACAATCTAAAGATAAAGATTGGATGATACTCGTATCACTTGCGAATAAGCTGGCTCTTGAGACAGAAATAATTCCTCAGCACTTGTATTAGCTGTCGGCACAAGGACAATATTTGGCTTGCAACTAAATTGTTACCAATTATTTCCTCCAAATTACCAGAACACCCACACCTAGCCAAAAACAAATCTACTTTAATGGCCATTAACGTAATGTGTTTCTATGGACACTTGATCGAACACACCGAGCTATATTGTTAAAATGGAGGGGCTGATGCGTAAACACAGAGACGGAAATGACTGTACAAATAGCTGCGATAAAAAACCTAAACAGCCATTTAGATTATCAGCAGAAAGTACACAAGAGATTATGCAACCACCGAACTACTGCTGGCTACTGAATACCCAGTTTGATGACTATCTAATGGAATGTTGAAGTGGTTGATAAATGAAACCATGTTTATGCATGAAGAGATAAATAATAAAAAAAATGTAAAAGTGTTATGTTGTCATTTATGACAAATGCATGTTACTTTTAATACACAAAGGTGAGTACGTGATGGTATTGTAAATAGGTGTGTTTTTCAGGAGGCCAATTACTAGTGTCATGTAAGGACTTATTTATATATGAGACATTATTACTTCTATATGTTTTTCCTAATTTGTAATCAGTTTCGTGTTTCGTTGTATATATACGAAGTTAATTTACTATAACACGATCATAACTTACCATGCTGAACTTGTACCAACTTCGTTACCTGGAACAAAATAAAAAACATTAGTTAAATCGTAACAATTTCTAAAAATCCCTTTAATATGGCTTATATTAAACTTGATATAGGATTGCAATTTGAACTAAATGTTAAAACGAGTAGTATGTGTTTAAAATACTATTCGCAGATTAATAACTTTGTAATATTGTACAAATATGTGCTTATTTTATAGGCACAATAAGTAAATGCTACTGAAACGCAGATTAAAAGCGCTGTCATCTAACAACACAGAGATGATTATTGCACGTGCATTCATTAATTTACTGCACACAACAAATTGTGGACGATGCATTATCGTTATTGGCTTTTGTGCGGTTTTCATGACATGTATTGTATTTTGCTTATCAAACATCCATGTCCACATGATTATAGTCATCATCGTGAAAATTACGCTACAAGTGTCGACCCGGCGTGAGACTCAAATATCACTGTAACTATTACAGATTGGAGTGATGTGGTCAATGCAAACACAAAATTCTCGTCGTTAGTATATGTGATAAATACTACATGAAGTGAAGTACAAAGTAGTTTATTGATTAAGTATTCTGAGTGTGGGCTTTATAATGGCTTATTGATCTGGGAAGGTGATAAACTGGGTCTAATGTGCACCAACTACTGAATGCCTTTCATGGTATATCAATTACTATAGTCTTAAATAGAAGCACTTCCGAACTTTGAGGGCGCTTAGCAATAACTAGCCCAAGCAAATAATAAGCAAGGTTTATAAAATGAATGCCTGGCCAAAGGTCGCTTTTGGTGCAAATTATACGTGAAATATGACATCGACGTTAGTCCTACTAATGTGCTACTACTCCAATGTATTTTGTTTTTAATATCTGATAATAATCGTGGAGTTACAATGAACAAGATTTGACTTAAACGAAACGAAATTTAAGGATAAGTACATATAAAGTGCACAGAACAATGGAAATACACTGAAATATATTGGAACTACCGAATCCAGTAACGTGTTAAATAATTTTTGAACTCCTGGGCAAGGAATTTAACAACGAAACGTACCGATCAAAGACATATTATCGATTTAGAAAACTGAAGGCAGAACATGCAATTTTAAGACAAACAGATGACAAATCAAGATGGGTATACTAGTTAGTAGTAGAACTTGAGGTCAATTATACTTTCAGGAAAACCAGGTTGCTCATCGTGTCATTTATTCTTCAGTTGCCTATATTTTAAAATTTCCATATCAGGAAGCTTTTTAATATTTGGTTCAACTACCATTTCTATCATTCAGTTGTAAACGATCCTAATAAATTCTTCGAGTATATGATTTTTTTCGTTCTTTTTTTGCATGCTTAAACCAGGTACCCTAACACTATTTCGAATACTTGATGAGGTGTCACTTTTAGAGTTCGGATGACTTCTGCCTATTAGTGTTGACCTCCAACAGCCAATAATATAATATCACTCCCATTCGTTGCACTTTTGTTTGTTTCGGTTATTCAAATCCTAGCTCTTCTACCATGTGTTACAAACACTAAGCAATTGTTTAGTGTATCATTGCTTTTTTTTCTTCTTATATTTAATCCCCATAGTACGAATAAAAAATGTTTCTCAAAATAAATTGCGTGTTTTTTAAATTTTAATTTAAACAATAAAGATTTACTCTAAATCTTATATGCAGTTGATTCTCGCCGTTCTTATTCATCTTCGAGGAAATATAGTTCGTTCAAGATATCGACGAAATTATGCCGAATTGAAGAAACCAAATATTCTGATGAGGTACGTTACCATTTTCATGATTAGGAAAAGTGACGGCCAACCCTGGCATTAGCTCGAAACGTAAGAATTAAAAAAGCGGGAGGTAGTCAGGTTTCTTTCGTATAAATAAGGAACTAAAAGACGCCCCTCTATATATAATTTTATTCACACATTTAACTTTCCCTGGCATTGACTATGTGTCCTCTTGTGTCCAGTGGGGCTTTTCCTGACACCAACATCTGGAATTGTGACGAAGTGCACTGATCCATTCAGATAAAAAAGCGTCATAGCTTATAACATTAATTGATGATCTCCACTACTCTTGTTTAACTTTTGCACGAATTAAACTTTGGGTGATTCTTTTACTTTTTTACTAATCGTACAACAGAAGACTAATTCACGTTGTGATTTAGAGCCATTCAGCGTTTGGAAATAGGGTGATTGTCTTCAGCTTGATATTACACATTTAATTTCCAATTGGCAATCAGCTGCTACTGTGGATCCTGTAACTGTAACTTTGATGTTGATTTCTGTTTTACTGATTATTAAAAGACCGAAATGCGGTTTGGAAGACCAAAGAAAAGTGTATTTGCATGATTTAGAATGTTTACCATAGTACATGAACTGCAGTTTAAGATATATACTGGAATCTCAAAGCGAATGTGATACTTCCTCAATAATATTAGTTATGCAAGGTAGCAATTTCTACGCCATTTAGACAATACAAAGATCTACGAAAAACAAAAGAAAAGAACTGATGATGACATCGTAGATAGGAAACGTCAAACAATATACGTTAAAAGATGACATTTTCGATATAARATCAACCTGTCCGAGGATTTGTTTTTTTATTTCCAATTGTACTTTAATATATCGTATGTTTAAGACTCATATTTGCCATCTGATGTCCGTGATCGTGTTGATTGCTTTAGCTATTTAAACGAGGGGTCGCAAATCCGAAGCTTTGTGCATTTAGTATGGTTTGTGCTAACCATATATTTATTGCTCATTTAAAATAAGCTACAAGTCACCGTGACAAACTAACCCCATAAAAAGGTTAGTACCTTCTGAAAATTTGCTACCGATCTTGAGCAGTAGCGTAGATACATACTAGGGAAAGTAGGATAAGATAATTTAAAGCAAAATAATGAAACATTCGTATAATCTAACAACCAAGTAGATAGAACAAAAAGTGATATTCTATTAAACTTAAGAAAGCCCGAAAAACAACATGTCATGTATATGTATGCAAATTATGATTTGATCTATTAGGACACAACTTGATGTCCGGTGTTCTTTAATAATCGTATCAAAATGACCATAGGTATGTAATGCGATTACACATTACAACTTATGTATATTTTTGGCTAGTCATAACGTCAGATCAGTTTAATTCTTACCGATAATTTCAAAAAATACTCAAAAAATGAAAATTCCGCCGTTTCACCTAAATTACCACTTTCTTTTGATAACCCCCAGATATAAATTAAAAAAGTGTTTTAAAAACAAAAGCTAAACCTCCCCCCGCATCCGACTATGATCATCCGCGAACCGCAAAAGATACAACCGCATACGTTATTAGCATAATGATGGACCATATTCAAATGAATCGCGTGACCACTACCCGGTTGCCACTGACGTGCGTGGTCGTTATTTAGGGGGCCCTGCCAGTTCGGAATTCATTATTGCCGTTACTCATTTGTTTCTTGGCAGAAACGCCGCCCACCGCGACCGCACAGAGGAAAACACGTGCACGCGTCACGAAAAAAAATTGCGCGCGGACGAGAGAAAGCCGTGAAGAATGGGAGATATTTCGGGACGGAGACGGGAAAATTAATAATGGTGGTAGGGTGGTTATGAATGGAGTAATGAACAGATGACAGTCTGCGCAAGTTGGCGGTGTTTCAAGCCGCTGATGTATGGTAATTTTAGGAATGGACATGAAAGCTGTTTTCGAAAAACCTTACGTAAAACTTCTTTATCTACAACTGTTACAAATGGATAATATTACCTAGGCTACATAAATCTAACCTTATCTTTACTGCCAGACTTCAAGGAAAGGCAGCTGCTTATAGCACTGTACTTCTTAAGCTATCCGATACTTTTTCAACTGAATCGAACCTTTTTTGTACAGATTCAACTATTATATTTTTGGTAGTGAGAAGCCAAAGTCCTAAGTACGGTGGGAATTGGTAAAATGTTCGAATTCTTCATCTCGAGCGCTTCATGGATCAAGAATAGTATCTAAATTTTCTTCATCCGCTTCTTCCGACGTATTTTTGGACAATATTGATCCGACTGAATTTTAAAGTGGTTTTTCTGGTACATCTAGGAGGATTGCGTTTGTAGATTGTTGAAATGGACGCTGGCTACTTCCGTTTTTTTGCAGCAGGGTTTCCCTTTTCTTAACCTTCTCTGATTATTTGAAGAAGTTTATTGCGGGCTAGGCTTGTACTGCAAAGGTAAAATCATCTGGGTATATAAATTTGTGTCTACATTGTGTTACAAATATAAGTCCTTTTGGGATTAAGACTTCCGGCTTTAAAAGCCACTTTTCATACCATTCATATGTACTTATAATACTTGGAATAGTCTGAAGCTAMGTTGATGAAAACTACTTCGAACTATTTGGCATAGCTTAAGTAGCAAGCCCTTTTTCCATGCACAGTACGGAAGATCTGTTCGATAAATTTGGAGAGAGATAACAATAAACTTGACGCCAACAGTTTCTTTCTGGCGCATATTCTGTTTGTGATACCTGCAGCTAAAAGAAGCAGTGAGTTTATTTTTCTTGCAGAACATTATAACATACGCAGATCAGCGTACAGAGTAGAGTATGTATTAGCTTCAATTGGACTACCTCATTCCTCCACAGAGAAAAGAATCATTTGCCTAGACGTCCCTATTTAAAGAACCTAGGAATTTTTCTCCTATTTTCTTAACTTTTTTAATATTCTTCTTTCCAAGAACCACTGTAACTGTGAGCTTCCCGTATCATCTATTTTGTTATTAAGGAACGTTACCAATGTCTTCCCTGGTTGAAACATTCTTTGTTTCCAGTACAGTACACTGTGTAATATAATAATAGCTGTCGCCATGTTCATTATAAGCTCCATAATAATTATTATGAATGGTGGGACATGAACCCTCTTTGTAAAGGATGATCAAAAATACAGAAAGCTCTTCCTTCATCTAGTACAAAGTGGAAGGCTTATATGAGAGCATAGTCCATCAATCAGAAAGTTTAGTAAGCATTTAGATACGTTAACGTCAATTGTAATGCTTTTACATACGACTTTCAACAAGACGTCCATGGCAACACATAAAAATTTCTACGTCAAAATCAACTCGCAAAATTAAAAATCGCTTAGCATTACCAAAAAGTCTAACGAGAGATTATTATGGAAGATGTGTTGAATGTTGCTGCATCTGGGAGCCTAATGATGATTAAGATCTGTTACTTATGGTGGAGTGAATAAAAATAACTAGAATATTATACTAATAGGGATGTAAAAAAGGGACAGCGTTACAAAACTGCGATGTGGTTTTATAGCTGTTCTTGTGTCCATACTTTAATCGAAATTTAATGCCACAACAGAAAGAATACAATAATTCTATGAAAGCCCAAGACAAACAGTAGAACAGGGCTTTCGCAAAGTAGTTAGTGAACTTGCTTTTTTGGATGTTGCAAGATGTGCAAAATATATGTAAAACTGCCGTAACTCTTTCCAATTAACCTACTTGCGTTTATCACGGCCAAATATTGCAATATTTTAACGTCGTCCCACCAGAATTAGAAGAGTATTTAAACATCGGACAAATTTATTTAATAAACTTGATATATGATTTAATGTACCAAATATTAGTAGTCAAATGTACTAAAGTCGAATTAATATCTGCCATCTGTCGCGTTGTAATAAAATTTTGCGTTTTTATCTGCTTGCTCCTTTCTAGAATTGTTCTTGAATTCTGAATAGCTGCAAGTTTAGCCGTTGGTTACAATATTCTAATGTTGACTGAAGATGTTCAGTTTTCTGTTCTGCTTTTGCTTCAATAACATTTTCACTCTCACTGTCAGAAATATTGTAAAAAATGGTAAGATAGATCCCTTTCCTTTATTAATTTGTTACCCTTGCCTAACATATGAGCAGGAGTAGTTATTTTCATTCCCAGTTTTCTGTCGATTACTATACTTGACATTAATTTTTCCATTGATTGTAATTTTCGTATGTAAGGATTGCAACTAAGAACTTATACCTCGGCGCCAAACGAAACTTAGATTACTTTAATCCAGGGTCAAAATACCAAATAGCGGGAGAGAATAATTTTTCCTGCATTATAATAAAATTAACGTTTTATATCACGCAATTTTTCGGAAATGTTAGCTTTTCACTTGTCTAATATAGTCTTGTTGAAATATAAGTATGATGAATAGTGACTATACACATTATTGATGCACGACAAAAAAAAATCTTAACTTCATGGTTATGAGCAACGACTCTAAAATGTGTTAGTCTACCATTGTGCATAAACTACATTATATCTCATTGTCTTTTATCTCTATCGATAATACACGTTTCTGGCAGATCTGTCTACTACACAATCCACAATTCCAGCTTAAAACGTGCAATGAAAAGTGATGTCGAAAACTGTCTATATGTTTTCTTTGAGAAATCATCAGCAATAGTAGATGAAAGACTTGGAGCTGTCTTTGCTTGTGTTTTGCTACTTACGACATTTTATCATAGAAAAGTGTGAACGTTATACACAGGTTTTGTCACCTAATGTTGGAACTATCACCTCTTCGTATTTAGCCTAGAATCTGGCTAAACGATATAACATGCACATTTAGTGACTTCTTTAATTACAAAAGTTTATAACTGTTTAAAGTTTGTTAGTTAGCGCGGAATTGCATCTTGCGCAACAAATATCACTTTGACTTCGAGCTCGTTCAAACGGCACCATTCCAGTTTTACTGCACATCGTTACATAATCCATCTCGTCTACATTTGCCAAGTTAAAATATACAAAACCGTCTAACGACTGGACCCGTTACGTTGTATACGTTAACGCCACCTCGGGTCTATTTTTAGTCGCGAATTTCAGCTAAAATTGTAAACAATGCATTTTTATGCCCACTTTACGGCGGACGAGTGATACATCCAGGCCGGAAAGTGCTGCACTCGATTATTAAAATGTTGCGATCGTCTATACGCAGAAAGTGCGTAACCTTGTGAGGCTTATAGGCCTTGGATTCGCAGATCGCATAACCGACCGTCGTTTGCAATGAGAGACCGCGGATTTTTTAAGTGTGCCATGCGCGAGTTGCTCAGCACGCGAAGTGAGAATTGCAGTTTCGTAATTGCAGTACGAGTGATTTGAGTAAGCGATTATGCTGTTGATAATGTCCCACTTTATGTGCTGTAGGAGGGGTACGAGGAAATACTGATAAGCACTGGGTCCATTACATAAAACATCGCAATATTTCACACCAAAATTGTACTTATCTTAACCGAAACTCATGATAAGAATACCAGCTTCTTTGGATGCTCACTTAGGTTAGGTGTTAGGTTATACATATACAAAATAAAAGCCAACCGTTAATTTCAAATATAACGTTTCTATGCTTTTATCTCCATCATCTTCAGAAGAGTGTCCAACCGCAAACGACATATCCACGTGTGTGCCGGTAGGAAGTCTTCCTTCAGTCTAATCCATCTCTTGATGGTAGCATATGAAGGGCATCATACAGCGCGTACTGAAGCATATCGTCGTAAATCTCATCTGATATCCCTTCTAGGTACAGGGACTTCATAATAGTTCGATATTAAAATTTGTTGATTTTTTCAAATATAGCCTTTATATTGACGTAAAACTCTTTAATGACACTTCTGAAAAGCCAAAATGTATTTAGTGCTGTGCAAACTGGACTATGTTATTACACAACAAACACTCCAGGCTATAACATACATTGATGAACACTCGAATTAATGTATTGCTTGTCTGCAATGTAAATTGCGACTTCAACATGCGATTTGTCAATTTCTTTCAACCTTTTCAATCGGATGCTCTTCCGATAACTATCTTGGAGTAAATTTATACCAGCAAATGTTTATTTTAACAATAACCACTTCAAAGTTATAACTCAATGAGTTTTTCAAAATTAGGCTTTTAAAAATTTACTGTTTCATCAGTGATGTCAAACTTGGCTATGAGGATTCAAATATAAACCAGAATTCGGCTGTAATTTTTTTATTTAACTGCAAACAGTAGTTGACTTTAACCCTATTTTTCTTCATAAGTCTATGTACTTTTACCTTCGCTTTTGGAAGCGTAATAATGACACTTTTGCAGGGAATTTTTTGCTGCGGCGGGAAACGTTCTGCGTACAAATAACAGCATCACCATCGTTTTGAAATTTTAAACACCTAGTGATTCTGCGAGTGGTTCAAAAAGTCTACTATGAGGTGGATGTGAAAGTGCATTTTTAAAGATACTTGTAGTCAACCTTCGGTCTGTTTATAATAAAATTGAAGTTACCTTCCCTAAAAAGTGTCAAAACGCTTTTTTTTTAATTTAAGTTACACATTCTTTTAATACTTACGTATACTTATAAAATGGCGATTTAAAATGTATTTTATGTATACACGATCTATTTAAAATATGTTCAGGTAACTATCATTGATCTTAAACAAAAAGATAGCGCTGTCATCTAGGATAAAGGATAGGTGTTCCAATGGTGATGTACAGACTATGAAACACAAAATGTTATGGAAGATGGGCCAAGAAATAGTTACGTTGGCGTTTGATGTCGATGAAGAAGTATGATATTCCTGACGTAAGATGTCCAGAGTTCATCAAACTTGTAATTTGCTATATTATACATATTTGGACACGTATAAAAAGATTTTATTGCTATGGCAAGTTGTATGCCAAACGCAATAAGAGTATTCCCGAAATAATGGTCGTCTGTAGGCTTGAAAATAAGAATTTATCATATTTCTACAGGTGTTGCGGTTTTTGAGCCTATTGCATGATAATATTTTAATAGGAATTATACAGGTATAATTCAGCAGTTACTACTTCCACACATCTAAAACACTATGGCATATATATAGAGTCTGTTTATAAACCGCACATTAATTTCTGTTCTCGTACAATATTATTTGTGGATGGCCAATATGAGTCTTCTGTATGATATATAACCGCACARATTATTACGGTATTAAATTTCGAAATTGAAATAATGCAATGATATTATTAGTCTGTTGTAGAACTGTATGTAGTTCTGCCATCAAAAACTGAAGTACCTGTATATTCAGTCAAAAAGAGCCAAAGGCATCTTATTCAGGAAATTAACAGGCCACTTTGTAATTGCTTTAAACATCAAAATTAGAAGTATGCGGAGTTTTCTTGTTTTTTTTGTATAAGTTCATTAAAAATAATAATACGTGTGAATAAATACTTTTTTGTAGCGAACTCTTCATTCAGCAATATTTATTCTTTTGACTTATTGTTAAAATCGGGCGTACGGAACTGGACAATAGCATTTTGCTAGTTTCATAATTTGATGAAGCGTAAACTAATTTTGAAAGCCAATCATCGTCACTCAATTTGCGTCCATGAAAAAACTCAAAACAACTTCTGTAAAGAAAAAGCTCTAAAAGAGGATAATTTCCATCTGTTTATTAATTTATAACTCTATAGTTGCTATAGAATAGCACAGTGTAAGTAAAAAAGGTGCAACTGCTTGTAGGTTGTTTGTTTCTACTTAATAGCTCAATTAAAGCAATTTAATATGTAAATTAACTCACAGCACCGAAATCTACAAAGCCTTCTGCATGTCCTCGTCTAAATTACGTTGAGCAAAAACAAATAATATACCCTTAAATTCAACAGGAACAGGGTGGGTGGTGTTTATTTTATCTCCTAGAAAAAATAAACCAGAAAACACATTGATGGCACCAAATTTTATGGGCTGGCGTTCTGTTTAAAACGCGGAGAATTCTGAATATCACAAAACCTTCAAGTATGTATTTAATTACATGTTTTCGATGCTGACGACGATAAAACGGTTTCCCACGCTTTATCGTCTAAATTGTTGTCGCGTTAGATATGCACGGTATTTTAAATGAATTATTACGATTGATAACGGTTAATATGAAGATAAATGCGTTTGTATTTCCAGAATGGTAACGATTTTGTCGACATTAAGCAATTTCCGCTAGAAAATTGATTAAAATTCCTGGAGTCTTTAATGGTTCATAGTGTACTGTTTTCAAATAATTTTGCAAGTGTTATATTTTCTAATAGTGTCGTGAGTTGTGTGATTTTCACTTAACAATATGACTAATGATTTATATAGTAGAGTCTTTGGAGGTTATTAAATAATAATGAAAATACTCCTTTAAAATTTATTTTGGCACAGTCAGATGTTAGCATTTCAACCGCCACGTGGCCTTCTTCAGTGGCTTAATAAGTGTGACTAAATTAAAACAATTCGGCTGTATTACTTTTGGTCTTTCTCAGATGAACCGCTGTCTGAGATTGTATACAGCTTTAGGACTTGTTTGTTTTCTTATATTTTGCGATTTCTCACTACTGTTCTTCAATTATATTTGATTTGCTATGATTCCCCCCACCGTTGTTATGCACGTGTAGCACGGTCGTCCTACTTTAAGTTTGTTGCAGTTCATTTTCCACGCTTTTTGTAGAATACGGTTTTCTTTCCTCCAATATTTTTCAGTGTTTTCCTCTAGGAGTTCTGTCATCCCTCGATCTTCAGTTTCTTTGACAGCTTTGGCCAACAATTCTATGATATTTCTTTATGCGTTTCTTAAACTTGTTCTTTCTATGTCATGATGGAGATGATTACCGTTTTTAAGATCCAATCAGGCTTGCGTTTCTCCACAAATGGTAGTATAACCCTTGTCACTATCTTTAACTGTTTCTCTGTGGTTGAATTTGCTTGTAATGTAGGTTCCTTTTATTTCGTTTGTCAATGTTATATTTCGGCTTCCTAGTTTATAAATGCTACGTGTCATTACCGTTTTCTCGTAAAAAGGGGTCTCTTATCGTGACAGTGGTTTTGTTGTAGTTTATGGTTAACCCGTTTTTTGATAGGTTATCTTCTACGTTMTAGTCATATCTTTTTTATTTTCTGGTATTACCACCAGGTCATCCGCATATGCCAGTATAAACGGCTTTATTTCACTTCCTTGTCTGTTATATTTTTTAGTTGTGCGATAGTTTTTTGAATGACGTCATCTAGGACAATTGTAAATATTCTTGGTGGTATGGGGCTTGCTTTGCTGCTCTATTTTTTTGGTCAAACCACTGTATCCTTGTATCTTCGTGTAGATAGCCCTTCGTTATCCTATTGATTAGGTAGTGGGCGACCATCGTCCACTGGTGTGCTCTTGGTAAAGGCTGTTTGATAGTGTGGCTTTCCGGGATATACTTTTCTAGTATAGAGAGAGAGAGATTGTTTTGCTGCTTTTGTATATTTTCCTTTATCTTTTCTATCTAATGTTAGTTTTTTCATTTTGTGCTTGTCTCCTTTTGCGTAGGTTATGATATTTTCTAGATAGGTATACACCATTTTGTGGTTAGTTCGTACGTTTTCAACCAATTTGGCTTTTACCTTCTTTGTCTTTATAAGTACCATCCGTCAATGTGTGGTCTAACTGTGAAGTGCAGTGAAAATTTTTTTGGATGTCGTCGTCATCATACATTGTAATGAAAAGCTTTGTTAGCTACATCTGCAAGTTTTAAACCTGATATCAAGGCTATAATGAGAGCTTTTCTACATTACAAGTATTGTAAAGTGTCTCATTCAATGTGGTATCAATTATGACATAATTAAGATAGTACTTAACAAGTTACAGGGGCTAATTTGTATCTTATACAACTAATAGGTTTAAAAATCCGGTTCGTGAAAGTCTTTCAAACTGCAGCAATTGACAATTAGATTAAACTGCTATTACATATTTACACGCAAGTCGGCGTCTACGATTGTCGACTCATCAGAATAAATTACACGGAGTAAACGGAACAATTATTGTAAGCTATTGATTAACATAAGCAGGTAGAAAATGGGCTTGTTTACGTCGTCCGCTCTATTGTTAAAAATCTATTTATGGAGTGACTTTCTAAAAGCCGAACAGATGTTGGAAGTCCGAAAATGTCCCGTTTCAAATGATGGTTCTCTACGTCTGCACGTGGTCATCTTGTCGCTATACTGCGCTGTTAAATGGTTGATTCGTCCTTCGTGTAAAATTTTGTTAATGTTCTTTCCTCTCACAAGTGTAGTCACTTGTCTTGTAACAGATACACGTGATTAATAGGTTTCTAAATTGTGGATATGGGAGTATAATTAAAATTTTGGCTGAAAGCATATACGCGTCTAAATTTTTGTTTTAGCTATCCGTTTTTAAGTACGTTGTAATAATCAATTACTTAAGGCTGAACTTTGCTTTTACACTCCAATAACTACTAACATCCTCAAACAGGGAGATTCTTCAAACATTGTCAGTTTTCAATACTGAAACCATTTCTACTCTACACGTCATCATCAAACAAGTTACTTCAGAAAATGGAGTCCAAGAGTGAATTGATTCATGAAGAGCTGATGTACACTTGTACTAGTTTATGAAGTCCTAAACCCAAGCAAAATAAGGAAGAGGGAGTGATAGGAAGGTACGCTGATGTAAACCTTTTTGTTTTATCCCGCGATGGGAAATCTTATTGTAAAAAAACTCTCATAATTTCACGTAAAATGGATAGACGTCCCTTTCTGCACAGACTAATACAACCAAGTCTTCTAATAACAATGGCAAAACATTTGTTCTAACATGATAACAGGAGTTACCATCCATAAGTTCAACGAAGCACAAGGGTTTTGATGGCTTGTCGAGAAAAAATCATTTATTAAAACTACTGATACTAGTTAGAATGGTAATGCTGTGTATGTTTTCCTTTGAAATTTTCCAATTTGATTTAGGGCTAATATTAATGTCAGCTAATATACCTGACGGTTGCAGGTATAACTTTACTTTTCTTCACTAACGATCCCGTCTGCTATTAATTAAATCAGGTAAAACTTATTGGATACTAAACAATAAATTTTGCAAGGTTACAAAAATATTTGTAAATCCAATCACGACTTAAATTAATTGGACAAAAATTGCCGCAAAAAGTTATTCACTTGGTTTCATTGATACGGACAAAACACGCCACCGTAAATGACGGTCCGTAGCGGGAAAATATAATCTGCTTTTAAGTTAATTGGTTTGGAATAAGGAGCAGTGTTATTAATTGCGTCCTTCTCGGTCATGCAAGGCGTGCAATTAATGTCCTGATTAGCTGGTGGCTTAGTGTACTTTCAGATTAGATAGGAATCAATGCAGACTGCTGTACAATTGTTCAGTCGAAAAGGTTATTTGTTTGATTGCAATGACACCGTCGGATAGTAAAAAAATTGAGACATTTGCAACAATGCTGGCATCCATTTAGGTATAATGATGATTTCGGGTCTGCACATAAACAATCGCAAACAAATGCATACCTATATACGTAAATTTCTTTTGTTTTAATAACAATTAATGTAAAATTAGCCTAAATTTTGTTACCTAACAGTTATCACATTTGCTATAGGGATATAAATGTGGATAAGATTTAAAATAAGTTACGACACAAGATATCCTTATTGACAGAACTAGTAAATATTGATTTAGCAAAGATCATAAAAAATGTAGATATTACTGTGGAAAGTCTGATGTAATTATATCCAGATAAAAACCCACGTAAAGGACTGTAAATAAATAAAGAGGTTTGAACTTTAACTTGATTGGAAGTAGACCTGATCGAAGATCATCTACGTATAAAACGATTACTTTAAAATATACTGCAGTAATATTTTACAGGAGAGTTGTGCTTTATAGGTAGTACATTTATCTTCGTTTAAAATATAAAACTAATTTTCAGTACTTCTACCCCAAATATCTCAACACCAAATCTGATAGCAGTGGACAAAAAATTACTTCTTCATTTTATATTATCTCTACAGGTATAATTTATTTATTTGTAAGCAAATGCAAATTGCACCACATAAGACAACTTTTGCTATTTATACTTGCAATTTACAGACCGACAAGTAAAAATAACCACTTCATTTCACCAGAAATTTTAAATTGAGAAAACAGCCAAAGGCAGAAAAGTCGTTGCTTTCAAAACGTGTTTATAAAGCGTAATGTATACCAATGGCGGCCTCTGAATATACTTAATCTGATGCTAGTTACGTCACACAATTATGATTTATAGTGATTCCACAAGGCTTACGACACTGCAGTTTGAAATTATGTCATCTGACTATGGTTTTCAGTATATCTATCGTAGGCGACAAATATTCTTTATGGGTTTAAGTTGCTGACTATTGCAGAATACGTTTGATCTAAATTATTTTCCTTATTGGACCTTTTTGTAGTACCAAGTAGTTTTTAAATATTTAGCAGAAAAATGCGCAAAATTGTAACAGCTAAACTTTGTTGAGTAGGTGACTAAATGCAAGTAAAACCTAACCGTGAATTGAAATTTTAATAACGAATTAAGTATAAAAATTAGTTTTCACCGTGATCAGGGAGCATGGGGCAGATTTAGAAATGTGTTTACATTATGCGTGTACTTTTTCAACGATTTCAAAACGGAGGCTGCCACGGATTTGTAATTTTGAGTACATCAATAATTTTCCTTGTGCCATTTTCAAGCTTTATTTGTTCAACAACAAAAAAATTTTGTAATAGTTGAAATTATAATATGAACAATCAATAGAGTGCAAGACAACAAATCTCAAATTGGAAAATAAAGAAACTACAAGCTTCTCTAGGACGTAGAATTTAACTTAAAGTGTGTGCTAGAACAAGCACCTACAATAAAATTGAATTTTAATGTGTTGTCTTTGTATATCTATTGATTTCGTAAGTTAATAAACAATCATGCGCCATCTTACAAGTTACGTAAGCTTTCCAACAAAGTTTTATTATAAAACAACATATTGAATGTTACTCTAAATACGGTGTAAAGAATTCTATAGAATAAAATATGCCTATACAAAAAAAACTTGTGTTAGTCTTTTTTGATGTTTGGAACTTTTTAACACCTGTTGCCAAAAGAAGTTATAATAATTTTATAAAATAAAATAGAAACTCTATACCTGTTGACTGTAGAAAATATGGAACTAATACATGTTGAAGTTTATATGGATCAAAGTTATCTTATGTTTAATAATTCATTTTAGAAACAAGATAAAGGACCTCCAATGGAATCGCCTTAAAAATGAATTTCTTGTATTTGGACAGACAATAAGATTTCTAAGTTATGTGAACACAATAAACAATAAAATGTAATGTCCAATATTTTAAGCATTCTAATATCAAATTTCCTGCTTAATTTTTGGTATTGAATATTGAATATCGTTCAGAGTTATTCAAACGAAAGAAACAGGAAAAGTGCGACTATCATTAGCTGTGGTTCCGAAAAAATCGGAGAGTGACGGAGTTTTATACGGGCCACCAACTAAAACAAAAATTGGTATAATTGAACGAATAATAACACTGACCCCCATTCAGAACCCGAAAAAGATTGGAAAGCACAGCCGTGCATTAAAAAAAGGAAATTCTTTTATGTTAATAGAAAGCCACTGCACTGAGGAAAACTACTCGCCCTTACTGAAATAAAAGCACATGTTAAAACTGATCTTTTATAAAATGTTTGTTAGTTTCTATAATGCTCTTTTAGTTTTATAAGATAACCCAATAGCAACGGTATTTAACGACCGTTATAACAACTAGGAACTATAAGCTTTATAAGGGAGTAATATACCTACTTGTATCACCAACTTATAAAACTACTAGTGATGGTGCCTATGAGTGTTTTTAATTTACTCTTATAAAATATTTAAGCACAAGCGGGCACGCAATTTTTATATAAACGTGTTACTCGTATAAGGGCCGTTTGCCACTATACTTATTTAAGTATTGTAATAAGTTCTTAAAACTATTATACGGAAACTGAATGCGCGCGCCGTTTCAATACAAGAAAACCTGTTTTACCGTTTATAAACAAAACGTTCATAGAACCTACCTTTCGAACCTACGCAATAAGCAGGGTCGTGAGATTTGAATAGGGGCTATCTGTTATTTTGGGCTGACTTCCTACTACCAGCTAATTAATACATCAACGTGAAATGCTTTTAGGCCTCTTAAAATATGTATATTGGTGTGAGTAAACTTTTGACAACCCCGGGAACGTGATGTGTTGTCATGCTTTTGTAAATGAAACTGAAGGAATGCTTTCACGGAATTGTGTACCTTGTTTCCCTATTTTGTTATGGACAACTTCAAACAATTGTTCAAATGAAGCATTGCTCATTTGTAGAAAATTTTTATATGATGCTGGATCCTCTATTAGCAGCTCTTCTTTCAGCACATTTAAAAAGCCATGAAAATTCATTCTCCTTGCAATATCATTGTTAGTATCAACGCTGATGCATTTAATATTTTTTTTCAGTCAACAAACATTTTTTTAATTTTAACTACAAATTGTGGTAATTCAGGGTGACCACAAACACAAGCTTGTTTGCAAGCTATGTATGCAATATAGTGGATTTAGCGTGTTTCACAAACATTGCACCTTGGCAAGTATTTAGTTTATATAAAAAATAATATGGACAAGGGTAGTCTAACAGCTCGAATGCTTTGCACAACAAAACATCAATAGGTAAATGCCGCATTTTATTTAATTACTTCTACGAAACCCAAAATTTCGGACACTTTTTTTTCTTCGCCCCAGTCCGGGCAAACTTCACACGACCTCTCATTATACCATTTCCATTATCGGACACACCAACCACCTTCATTACGTGCTTAGCCATCACCTTTATTACAACACCGGCCCAGCAGCATCTGCTCGCGTGGCTGGGCTCCACCCCATTGGCCAACCCCCGGCTAATTGCGGGTAGGGTGAGTTGGCCCTCAGAAGGGCTCACGAAGAGGGTGCACAAGGACGGCCCCCGACCTCCCCCACCCTCATGCTCGCCTGGTACGCGGCCCTTACGAACCACGTGGTTTTTCGCCTTGGCGCCTCGCCCGAGGGGTGGGGTGGGGGGTCGATCGGCCATCGATTCGCCTTTTTCTCGCCAGTCACGGTCAGCTGTTCGGATTTTCGAACGACGGATTGTTCCGAGGGCTGTGACCCCGCGGGGTGGTTGTGTACGGATGATGACGGCGTTTAGGGGTGCGCGGCGGGGTAGGGTAATCGGGTGTAATGACGGGATTAGGTTCGGGACCGGGGGATTATTAATGTTGGCAGTTGGCGCGCTGGAAACTGGGGCACTTTGTGTACGGGGTGGGTTCAAGGCAACTTTTTGGAAGGAAGATTTGTCAAGATGCACACTAAGAAAAAATACCGATTTAGGCAGTCAAAAGTCTTAGGTAAGTACGAGGGCTGTTTTTCTTTAACCTCCGATTATTATTATTATATTAATAACCTATTATTAAAAGTGACACAGGCTTTTAGGTGCCCTCTTCAAGAGTGGAGGAAAAAAGCAGTCCTCGTATATTCTAAGATACACGCTACTCATTACCGTCAATTTTTTAACTTCTAAACTGCAAGTTCTGACATGCAAATAGCACCGTGTTGTTGTCGACTCAATATAGGTAAAGAAATTTCTCGTGAATGCGATATGTTCACATCAGAAAAGCGTATAACTATAATTTACCAACAGCAACTCAAAATCATGCTCGATGGAGAGATTTTACTTACAAGCAAATATGCAAAAAATTTAGGTGTGTTAATGGATACAGGGCTAACTTTTCATGAGCACCTAAATAATTTACTAAAAAAAATGCGTTTGGATGCCTTAAAATTATTTATTCGAATAGAAATTGCTTAATTACTAAACTAAGGAAAATTCATGTGAAAGTTTAGTTTTGTCAAACTTTAACTATTGCGATGTTCTTTACGGACCCTTTCTAACTTCTGAATATAAACGTAAAATACAGAGAATTCAAAATTCTTGCCTACGACTTATATATGGTGTTAATCAAAACGTACAGACAAAACTAATCATTCAAAAATATCTTTTAAAGCAGTGATGCTGCCACCAAAATGATCAAAATTTATACACCGGGAATTATATAGAACACACATGTTATATAGTGGTGAACGCTTTTTTATGTTCGTTCTGACGGTTGGCAGATAAAATGTGTGAGATGTTCTGGCAGACACTCTAGGTACAACAAAATTTAAAGAACCCAAAATTTCGGCACTATCAAGTAAATTGTTGACAATTTTGAATAGAAGCACCAAAGGGTGAATGTCTCTTCTAGTCTGAAGACTCGAGATATCACGTTTCTCAAGCAGATCGCTGTGACAAACACCTCGGGAGGAAAAGACGCCGTCGAGTTTTAAAACTTAGTAGTTTTAGAAATTATCGTTGAACATTTTCAATGTAATTTGAATGTCGCATATAATCTAGATCTAATAAATGAGTAAAAAAGCAATTTTAATGTGTTATAGCAGAAATCACGGTTGTTACGTGAAATAAAGCCGTATGTTTTATTGGCATTAAGACACATTTTACGAATGTGTGGGATAAAAGATAACTTGCTATCGAAAGTTCGCCAAGATCGTTAAATGTATCGGGTCTAGACAGAAAAACACTTTCAAGACCGCGTAGTCATATACTATAGGTACAAATTTTAATGTGAACGATAGAACGTTGTACTTAGCTATGTTCAAAGGCAGTCCGTTAGATCTACACCAGTTATTCAGTACGTCAAGATCGTTTTGTAAACGAATACAATCGATGCCTGAATGTATGGTAGTGTAAAGTTTAAGGTGATCCGCATAAAGCAAAATGCTGATGTCTATAACGTCGGTTATGTCATTAATAAACAGTATAAAAAACAAAATACCTAAATCAGAACCTTGCGGCACTCCAGATGTAGCATTGAATGCGCTGGACGTGAATTTATTATATGCCACGTATTGAACTCTATTGTGGAGGCAAGATTTGAACAAATCAATCAAAGCATCAGATATGCTGAAGCGATTAAGTTTGTTTAACAAAATATCGTGATCCAGCCTATCGAACGCTTTGGAGAAGTCCGTATAAATCACATCGGCCTGCAAATGACCATCCAAAGCTTCAGCGACAAACTGTGAAAAACAAACCAAATTGGTGGTAGTAGAGCGTGCCTTGATGAAGCCGTGCTGGTGTACACTAATATACTTAGATAAATTATGATATATGTAAATAAATATGTAAGAGTATCTCAAATACTTTGCTACAGTTGCATATAATAGAAATTGGTCTGTAATAAGTAATGTCCCGTAAATCACCCTTTTTGTGGACCTTAGACTGTTTTCAAGTGTCTGGAATTACACGCGTCCTTAGGCATAGATTGAATAATACCATCAAAGGACGGGAAAATATATGAATACGCAAGGAAAATTTTTGGAGAAGAGGGTATTGATAGAAAAAAAAAGAATATCCGTTTTGAAATACAGCAAGAAGAAACTAAAAAATCAAAAGAGTTAATTGCGTAAGCTACGGGAAGAATATCGAAGCCATCAAAAGAAACGTCTGTGGATCTCAAGTTAATGCCGAAGCAATTTTCAAAAGACGTGAGAAGTTTACAAAAAAAAATACTGGTTTGGTTAGCAGCCCAGGTCGATCAGTTTTTTATTTCGCTCCTTCAGGACTAAGTATTACCCAAAATCTTTATTCAAAGGAATGCATCCCAAAGAAGCTTGTACCATTCATAAGAAAACATCACAACGATGGTCGGACATGGTGACGGCTCATTACGCACGTAACACACTACAAGTGTAAGTTCCCCAGTTAAGACCAATCGAACAGTTCTGGTATCAACTAAAGCAGGAAGTTTATGAGGACGACTGGGAAGCTAAAACAACTGAAGAACTGAAATCGAATCAAAAGAGAATTTCGCCAATTCCGTAATACGCACTTTCAGATGTTGATGGCTCGTGTGAGTACCAAAGTGCGGCAAGCTGCAGATAATGGGTCAGTCTGCATACTATTGCAACCTAATATTTAATAGTGAAACCTAAGAATTTGTACAAAAAGAAGTAGGTAAAGTGCAGAAGCAAAAATCTCACCTCAAATCAAAGGAAATGACTCACTCTTTACATCTTACCACGATTGATGGAAAGTATTCTTAGTACAGAAACTCCATCATCTAAATGTTTTATCCGTAAAATCAACCCAAAAGCTACAATCTCTCTCCAAAGTCATTTTGACAGGGTTTTAAACCTGGGTACCATCAATTTTGGGTTGTCTGACTTGCATACTTTAATCAACGTTTCAAATGCATACTGCATATCAGTTACCCACTTAAAATAAGAAAATGGCAGATGGGACAAGAAGATGAAGAGATTTTGAATCATATATAGGAAATGCAACATACAAGAAAGATTGTGTTGGCATCCCTACGCCTGGTTTTGGAACTACTAATAACGATTATAGCATACAGCAAGACGATTGTTTTAATCCATAGCTAGATGCAAGTATTACAAGTGTTGACGAAATGTTAATAATTTTACGTATAATGTCTTATGATTTACAAATTGATATCTATCAATATCTTTATATAATTGATACTTTATGTCATCAACGGTGCACAAAATATTGAAACAGAGAACGGAAATTGTTGACTTGAGCATTGTTCCTGTAGGACAGATATCCGAAGAAGATTAAGAGGCAAAACCTTTTAAAGAAGATTATATCCGAAAAAAATCCAGGCAGGCAACAATGGAGGGTATTATAAACATGGTTATGATGACATATGATCGAATAATTAGTAGTTTGTGTCACCGACATGCTAAAAAAAGTTTAAACCATTGGCATCAGAGGATATTAATTTGCTTAACCATTTTTATAAAAATAATCAAGCTAAATTACAATATGGTACCGAGTTAGGTGAGTCAGAATAATGTATAGTCGTAAGTTTAATATACCAGTACTGTAAATAAACGTTACAAATGCCATTAATCCGTACAATCTTTAATACATATTTAGAAATATAAGAAGCTTTAGAATACAAAATTAATTTGTTCTAGTATTTTTCTCACGTACGCCTCTGACTTTCACGTGATTTTTTAGTGATTTATCTATTATTAGACATCAAACACTAAAAGTATACTTAATAAAATCTTCGCGTGCTACAGCGAATTTTATAGGTCATGGAAGAACGTTTTAAAAACAAAATCGCAAAGCCATTATTACAAAATACAGATAGATCTACATTAAACGACACTACAATCTGTTTTCTTACCTTTCCAAATCTTCGAATTGCATGTAGTACAGTTTCACACACGTAAGTTATTTGTTCACAATGTCAAATCACAGCTAAATTCAACCCGAGATTGTCAAAATACACACATAAAACGAAAACAACGCAGTTAACATCTTAAACTACGCACTGCACGAACTAACTAAATCGAGTTAAAAACGCGCAAATCGGCACAATAACGAAGTCTCTGCAAGTCGTATCCATGACAACGAATCAACAAGTCGTACCGCGTCAATAAAATATTGGCCTCGCTCATGGGATAGATGTACCAGTTCGAAGTAGTCGTCACTTTTTACGACTGATAACTCGGCGTACATTTTGCGTGTAATTTTATATGGTGTTTAGTTTGGGTACTGTTCTTAGACTTAAGACAAATCAAGAAATATAGGTTGTGCAATAATTTAGATATTCTAACGTACGCTTCCACTACTTCAGAATCAAAGGATTTCGTACTTTATTTCTGTTTACGTTTATTTATTTACGAATATATAGCGGCTAGTACACGAGACATTAGAATGTTGCTAGCTTTTATTACATACCGTAATTTCCTATATAAAAAGGTGTACATCAGCTATGTATTTGGTATATTGTGTTACGCGTAATCATGTTAATATAAATAGTATTCTATTCCTTACAATTTTAGGAATACCAAAATTTTGCCTGGCATATATTCGTTACAATTTGTTTAGAAAAATATAATTGATTACTTACTCGATTTCATAAAAAATCGGCGCTGCCAGTGAAATTGAAAGCTAGACTACAGAACCTAGATGCAATGGAAAGTTAAAAATGACTTACAAGCAGGGCAAGGGGTATTTGAAACAGCAAAGATCGAAGGTTTAGAAATAGGTGCCCTCATATTAGTACGTTTTAAATGTCAATCGTTTATAGCGTTTACTGAAACAAGATGGTACCACTTTTCGCAAATCTGTTATCTACATAGCCAACAATCTTTGGAAATTTGAACACAGACGAATTTTCAATTCTTTATTAATGAAGTTGCATAAATTTGGAAATTAAAAGTGTTCTATCGTTTAAAGTTCTTTTAATTTGTCAGCTTCACGTAATCACGATTATTTGAAGGTTACAAGCGTCTATATGGCAAGTGACTAAGGAAAAGACGTGTTGCACGCGTTAATAGAATACGGCTTACTGAACCCAGAAAAATATAGAATTTATGGATTTACGCGAATGAATTTGCACCATGACCTGAGCTGGTTGCATGTTAAAAGAAGGAAATTGAAAATGAATAAAATTTTATTCTAGTGCTTGTATAACATAGTTAAAGTACATAAATTGTCTAGTCAAAGCTCCTGCTTACAATTTTCATTCGATTGTGTATCTAAAAGCCAGACTGAATTGATCTAAGCCTATGAAATTTGTGTTATGCGAAATGCGATTTCACTCAAAATTTGGCAAAATACAGACACTGGTTGCCGGTAACGCTAGTATATTGCAGTAAACTCTCATGTTAGTAGGTATTGTACATGATGTCTTCCCCCAACTACAAGTAGAGAAAATAGCTGATTGTTTGTAAAAATGACTTTAGTTAAATACGAGGGTCGTGTCAAAATTCCTGCACATAACTACAGAGCTCGCAAATGAAACATATATTTTGAAACATTGCATATCCAAAACCATTGCTTCGGCAGTAATGTAATGTCGTTAAATACGCCATTTGTGTCAATATCTTTCAGCAATTGGAACGCATATGCTGATAAAGGGCTTTTATCCTTCCAAGCCAATAAATTCTCCTTTCTACTGGAGGAACAGAATGAAATCTTGAGGACTCATGTTTGGGTTACACGGGGGATGTGGGAGAAATTCACAGCAGTTCGTGCAAGAGGATTACGCCGCTGTCTTTTACATCTCGTCTGCGCTTTTGGAATCATGCATTTAAATTTTCTACAAAGAAGACAAATACATTTGTCTTTTGGTATTTGTCTATTGCTTGTTTGTCCATTCAGGTCGTCTTCAGTTATTGTAGCCACAATAGCAGCAAAAGTGTTGTCGGTAGCAGTATAAGGTCTCCAACTTCTGTGGTCGTCTTTAACGCTAGCCCAACGCACTGGAACGCTTACTCAATCGAGTTACTGTTGAACTATCCACAAACAAGCAAGCTTCTTCGCTTTTTTTCCGCGCAATGTTTGAATTTTGATGTACGCACAATAATCCGCTACAGTTACGCGTTCCATTGCATCAAACTACCCCGATTTGAGCATTTTTTTACACATAAAGTAACTGAACTACCCGTACTCAATATATATTGCTAAGTGATGTCCCAATGATAGAGTTTAATAATTTGATAGCACTTGCTTTTGCACTATCGCCAGTTCAKCGCCCCCAGCTTGATATGTGCGTAATTTTCCTTCAAAACTAAAGCTACTGATGTGTGAGATAAGGTCTCAGTTACACACCATGCACAAGCCTGTCAATTGTGTCTTAACGATGTTGCAGTTCATCTGTACTTTTGGTTTAAATCCAAGTAATGTTTGCCCCAATAAACAGTTATCTAATAGTTACTATTAGCTGCTGTTGAAGCGGAACAGTGCAGCTTCCAATCTAAACAATTTATAAACAAATACACATAGAAAAGCATTAAATCTGAAGATGAATTAAATACGTATAAAAGAGTGGCAAAAATAAGCTGTTTTTCGAAAATACACTTATTCAATAAAGGTATACCTAAATGAATCCATTGATTTATTCTGAAAGTCAAATGCATTAAAGGGGGCAAATTAAACTTTGTAATAGTTCTTTGCGGATAAAAGTTTTAAATATAAAATTTAGTAACAGAAATACAGTAATTTTTGAACTAAGAAAAGAATATGACACTTTTTATAAGAAAATGGGATACCTAATGCTTAGATTGTTCTAGGTAATGGGAAGTAATGGGAAGAAATGATCAGGAGTTGGTTGCTATTGCATTAATTACGTAAAAACCGTCAAACTTATAACACTGGAATTGCGAATAAGATTATGTATTTTATGCTTACCTAGTATTATATCCCAAAATATTAATAAAATGGTTACTCAAACTTGAAAAAGAAAGATCTAGCAATGCGAAATGAAGCGGCCCCACGTTGGGCGCCAAAAATTCCTGCACGTTTCGAAGCCTCCCAACGTCATGCCTCCCAGCGTTGGTTCCTCACCGCATCTCTATCCTCAATTTCCTCTTCACGTCCTCCCGGATGTGCGCCACAACGATCGCCACGGCCATGGAACCACCGCAACGGCGGACCAACTTTATGACGGTCGTTCGGCCGATTTGAACAGGTGCTAAGGTGGCTGTGGTTATGCTCGTTGCTCGCCCCTCCCCCATCCAACGCCCACTTCCTACGTGCAACTGACCCCCCGGGATAATTATTAGCCGAGCCGCACGGACGCTCATTAGGGCTTATTAGCCGCGAAATCCGACGAGGCGTTGTTGATCTAGATTGCCGCGGTTCGGATGTTGAACTCGGCGATTCGCGCCCGTGCACTATCGCGCTATGGGGATCGTTTGTGGTATGTTCATCGATTCGAATCTGTTCTGTATAGGCGGCAGAACCGATCCTTGTGGATGACCATTATTCAAAATCCTGAATTTGCTACCTTTCTCTCCCAGAAACAATCTAAATTGACGTTGGGACAACATTCATTCTTCCTAAAACCTGCTCGTTATGGGTAACAGCAAATTTTGAATCGTACAGAAAACATCAACTCTGATGTAATGGTGTTTGTGACAAATTGATTTTAGGAAACTAGGTTTCGAGGAAATAAGTGATGAAGTCGATTCATCGAAATGCTAGTTCAATCAAGCATGCTGGAGGGCATTTTGATATCTAGTTGCCACGGACGTTTTCCAGTAAATAAAATTTAAGCTCAAAAAACTTTCGAAAGGTAAGAGATTTTCGACAAATAATGAGTCAAATGTACCGAACAGAGTGGTTTACAGACAAAACAAATTCCAAGGGTTTAGAATTACGTTCTACTAAATGTGCGAGTCTTAAAGCTGATGATTATGTTGAATAAATTAAATTTGGTGTTTTATGAGGTAGGATCGATTAAGTTTAAGCATTTTCATTCAATAAATAGTTTCTCCAAGCCCTGATGAAAGAATTCCACTTTAAGTGACTGATACTCTAGCAGCGTCAGAAGGGACGTTTAGAAAWTAAMACAAAACGTATTACATAGAAAGTAAAGTTTAAATGATTCCACGTATTATAAATTGTACTACTGTTATTATTCAATGACACAAAAGGAAAACCACTACAAATAATACCAGCATGAATTAAACTCTTGGCCTGTCTATTTAAGAGTTATATTTGCKACTTGATGAGTTGCTTTATAATTTTCTTCTTTTTTTTAGGTGGAATTCTCAAAAGTTTTAAACACCTTCAGACAGAACATATCATATCATATTACATTYGATAAACACCTTTTGTTTCGGTTGGTAGAACGTTTATGTTGCTGAAGTTTTTTCTAATATTCTAAGAGAGGTCTCTTCTTCCAAATAATCTGTATGCATCAGCTTTCAATTCGAACAATATGTTCAGTTTACCGAACGGGGGAACGCTAATAAAGGTAAACCGCGTGCTTGAAATAACTGGAAACGTTGTAAGCTATTTATTTGTTCATTTCAAAAAATCAGGCTAATTCCTACAAGTGGTTAGGACTCTTGAGAAAATGCGAATTATTCTGGAGATATCTGCAATCTGGCAATATATTTGCAAAGAACAAGTGATTTATTTCAACGACTCTTCATAGCTTCATTAACGTTTGCCGTCACTGCCGCTTTATCAGCCCCCTTTATGGCGGAACCAGACGTTCTTTATCCTGTCAGATAAGCAAACACGCGGTGGTTGGGCAGGGTTATGTAATATGAACAGTTTTATCGATCGGCATAAACCCTGCCGTTATTAGGATACACGGGCTTTTTATTGCCCTGGACAGATTTTCAGGGATCGCGGGCTTTACGAAGGAACTGAGTGGGAGATTTACGAGAAGATACGCGCTGAAAGAAAGATGCGCCGTTCGAATTTCAAGGGTGTATTGAATAATGCACTTCGATCCTTTGAAGGGTCGGGGTGAACTGGGGAAATGCTGCACTCATAAAGGGCAGTTTTAGCGAATAAGCGAAATCAAGCGCATTCGAGTAGTCACAATCACTACTTTTGTATCGCGGATTTTAACAATGCAGGGGTCAACGGAGTGACGGGAGTCACTGAGAACTGCGCTCAACGTCCGCTCGGTGAAATTTCCGTCTTCAAAGCTCGCTTTCATTTCTGTTTACATTAATTTTTAACTTTTGTCTTAGGTAGGAAGGCATAGTACGAGGCATATTTGTAAAGAAAGAGGTGTTTGGTCATTAAAAAAGGTTATTCGTTAGACAAATCTTATATTAGCGGTTTTAGGTATTTCATTTTTTCACATAACCGCCGAGAACCATAATTTAAATATACACAAACAGCCTACAATTATATATCAGTTCGTCTAGTATAAAAAAAGGGTCGAACCGTTAATCTGCAGATGACACTGTTACAATTTATCAATTTTACGATTATGATTCTTTGTATTTCTATTTTGTGTAATAACATATAACATATAATGATAATAGAAATACGATTGGTATATTCTGGCACAATACACATTGGTTCCGGAGTACAGGTAACAGAAGAAAGGTGCTTGTGCTGCATTTGATATAACCACAACATAAGTATAAAATCAGTAGGGTATACTATCCTATTGATATTGTGCACACAGTTTACAAAATCAACATGGCGGTCTTAAAGCCAGAGGCTCATATTATGTTTCTTTTTTCCTTCTCAAAGAACTATTACTACATGCAGGCATCTCTGGCGAAATATTTAACTAAAATAATTTTTCTACTATCTGTAGGTATATAAATTAACCAAAACGAAAAAGGAGTCACATATTTCTTAATCTGTAATCTTCAATCAACAGTTCTATTTACTAAAACCATAAAGTGAAAAAGAGCAAACTTGATATCAAGAGATAAACGCATTTACCCACACTTTTCTTTAAATTTGCTGTAATTGTGAAAGAAGCAACATGAATGTTGATGTGCTTGGTAGGCCGTAAAGGCGTAGAGTGTATTTAACAAAAATTGAGAATGCTCGCGCCGTCACTTTAATTCAAGAAGGCCACTCGAGATGATAAGTAGCCCGAGTCTTAAATGTTAGCCGTGCTGCCATAAATAAGGCCTGGATACGTTATCAAATTTACGGTGTTGTTAGAAGACAACCTTACCCACGTTGTGAAAAGGCGACTTCCGAGCGAGAAGACCGTTTAGTATGACTTTGGACTACCATAGACCCCAGAACTACTGCTACAATGCTCCAAAATCGGCTGGTAGAGACCACAGGAGCCAGAACACGTACCCAAACAATACGCAATAGACTTTAGAAGATGCTGAAGAACATGTTCAATGAAATTACAAATCCAGATTCTGTTTGAACCACGTTGACGGAAGAATTCGAGTCTGGAGACGCCCAGGGGAACGTAAAATAGCCTCTACTATAGAAGAAAGGGTTCCTTATGGAGGAAAGTCGATTATGATTTGGGGTGCAATAATTTTAAATGGGCACACAGAACTGGTGGTAATTCGTGAGGCGTTTTTGATTGCTCATAGGTACATTTATGAAACTTTGCAACAACTGCAGCAAGATAATGCCCGCCCACACATCGCCCGAATGGTGCAAAATTTTCACCATACTCAATATTGAAATTATGCAGTGGCCCGTTCGCAGTCCGGACTTTAATCCAATTGAGGACATCTGAGACTTACTTGGGGAACGTTAAAGGAACGCCAGCCAATCCAGATCCTTCAACACGTTGAAGAAATCCTTTTGGAAGATTGGGAGCAGCTTGATCCTAACGTCGCACAGAGGAGTATTTGTACGCAGAAACCGGCCAAAAACATTTGTTGATCGAATGATTCTTTAAACGATATAACCTTTTAATACGTTACGTTTAAGAGACATTTTATGGGTTAGGATGCAAAAAAGTTTTATAAAAATATACAGGGTGTTAAATTTAGAAGCCTCACCATTGGAATATCGAAAACGGTAAGACGCAAAACCTGATTAAATAGGTATAGTTATGTAGCCTAATGGCTTATTTAATATGCAATAAAAAACGAATCGATTACAAATCGTTCGGCATTTGTTTAAAAAAAATATTTTTTTATTATTTGCTATATTTTTTATTAACTGCTATATATTTAGTCTGTTTGTATGGAAATATTAAACAAATTTGATGTTAATTTTTGTTAATATTTTATTGAATATTTCATCAAGTAATGCAGTTTTCAGTTTTTTCTATAAACTGTTTTTGAGACATTGACACACACTTTTGTTTTCATTTTTTGTATGATCGCCATATTGCGTTTTTACATATCCAAATTCCGTTTATTTTTAAACACGATAAAATGTTATGAAAAAAAATGTTCAGAAAAGAAAATTTTCCAGTAATATAAAATGTTAAAGCTTACATTCTTGAGTTTGTTTTGCATTATTATTTTATAATTATCACTATTGTATCTAGAAGGCAAATTAAAATAAAGGATATGAAATAATTACCTACTTAAAAACAACATTTATATACAAAACTTAAGAAAATAAAACTGCCCAGATTGTCACCATATAAAAATATTGAGAATTGCTTTCTTACGATCAAAACAAATACATCTATAATTTTTGGATGTACTGTTGCAATCTGTATTAAAAGAAACGCAAAAATTAACAAATTTTTTGTTAAAACAAAGCATTGTTCACAAAAATATGGTCATTTGTAAAAGTCCCTAAATCCGCTCTCCACAATTTGTCATTTTGTCAGCTTAAAAAACCCGAATTCCGCTAAATCTAACGTAAAATTGGTAATACTGTATTCAGCGTTGTATGACGTACTAAGGTAGTTAAGGGACCCATTCGTTCAATTCAATAGCTACCAAGGGCGCCAAAAGAAGTATTAACTTAAAAAATGAAGTAGGGGCATATTTCCGGTTAAACAAGTGTCAAAAAATTCAAAAATTTATTCTTTGCTTTCCACTTCATATCCATCCAAAATTTCCAAATAATTTATTTTCATATAATGGAGTTTTTGAACTGTTCCTGAACTTTGTATTAACCATGTACTTATTTTAGAAATCGGTAAATGTATGTAAATACTTCCAAAATTCAAATTCGCAAATATTCGCAGCTAACGCATTTTAATTTGAAACTACGATCTTTTCTCTGTTTTCTAATACAAAAATTACTGTCCAATAGAGATCAGAAGTATAATAAAAAAGTAATTTACAAATCTGGCAACAACACGTTACCGAAAATTTTGTGACTTTTAAAAAAATTTCATTTCTGTATGAAAAGAAATAAACTGACAATAAAGATTATTAAATTATGTTATACATATCTGCGGCAGAACAATCCATTTTACGAAATTTAACAAAGTTCATTACACATTCACTAATTCACTTGTTGAAGTATAACTTGATACGAAACGATAACAACGAATAAACTTGCCGCGCGCAACTGTCAACTTCTGACAAGTTGCACCGCCACCTACTACCAAAAACATACAAAATATTCACGGCCCTCACCTATGTATTTATTATTGTTTCAGAATTAACAAGTTTTATTTCTGTATTTGACATTTTTAGTTACTGACTTATGACCAGTTTCTCAATACAAATACTCCTATGTGCGTCGTAAGAAATTTAATTGAAAGTATGCCCCGGCGTTGTGCAGAAGTTTTACGAATGGGAGGGGGTTATACTCGTTATTAACTGTAAATTTTTGCTGTTTTATTAACGCTTTTAATAAAACGATAAAGCGTTTAATTGTACATTTTTACATTTTTTTTGCTCTAAACAATAGGAGCAAATTATAAGAACTTTGTACTTAGATTGTTAGAGAACAATTTAAGATAAATAATTAAACTAGAACTGTAACAATTAACCATATCCATTAAAAACTGTAAACATTTTTAGAAGTGGCTTCTTTTTCGTTTTGGTCAGTGTATTTTCTACACTAAAGCACATACTTAAGAAAATAGGAGTTGGATTATTAAAAAATGATGCAGTTGCACAAAGTTTGAATCTGAAATCGGGCTTATTCTACTTTCTACACTTACATCAAGCTTAAAAGACTGACTGTGCTTGCAGTTTATTTACAAATTGTTCAGTTGAAACAATCAGACAACTAGTTAATAAATAACAGTAGTCAGCTTGCTTAGCTACCACACCTTCCTCTTACAGATATAATTTACAACACATACGTAGGTGTAAAGTATCGAGAAGGAATCGATAATTATTGCATTGTTTGAGTACTTGGCACGTGTACTCGTATAATAAGATTGTTTATAAGCATGTAATGTTAGGGTTCAAAGCGTAATATACTAAAAATTACTAGTTCACATATCATCAATCTCCATTCCCTTCCTAAGGCTTTTTCTTATAGTAAGAGATCGTGATAATCGATACAACTAATTGTGTGTTTACAGGTATTAATCACTAGTTAATGTGTTCAACAAGAAATATTAGCTGTACATTATGTGTAAAATTTAAAAATATTTATTTMGTTTTCTCTTAACCGATATATCGTRTGTACATTCATGTTAAATACACATTTCTTGTTCTTTAATTCATTATAATTCACTTAGGAATTCGATAGATTTGCTTTATTACGTATGTACGTTACCAACATACAAGGGCTTAATTGTTTTATTTATTTATCCATCTATCATATTAATCAAAAACGTAGGATCGAATAAAAAACAGTTCGATGAAGTCAAAAGATTATTAGCTGTGAAATTTCTTGAAAAGGCTCAAAAAAGCTTGCAATTTGAAACTAGTTTTCATTTACTTGAAAACATGTTGGTGAGATATTTACATTTTTCACAGAAAAGTTCGAGCTTCAATCATTGCTCCAATTCTGCTTTTCTATTGTGTTTATACCGCAACCGTCTTCTACAATTCTATATTTAAAACGACAAACTGTTTCTGAAACGATCAGTATTTAACAAATAAAACGCTAATGTAGAAAACGTGCAAAATGTTAAATACCATTGATAGCTGACTAACATCTTGGACGTGGGCCAAGAGAGAAGCGTTTGATCTAAACGTACGGACGGTGAAGTTATGTGGAGTTAGCTTTTTAAGACACGTCGAGAAGGCGCGCAGACGAAAAGCCAAGAGACACTCACTTGACATAACTCAGAAGAGATGATACGCATTACGTTTCGGGATGCTTTGGCAATTATGAGGTGCCACGGCGTACAGCTTCTTTTTCTTATAAACATTTTCGGAGTTTGCATGTTTAATAGTAGTATGTTTGCTTTGCTTTTAATATAATAGCACATGCTTTACCTATTCTTAGCTGTCTGCATGGTGTAAGTGAAAAATACATTAATGCATCACTGTTTATTGTTTCAGAAAAGACAATATGGCGACGGGACCAAAGAAAATCACTAGGAAAGTTCTAGTTAAAGAACTGAACCCTTTTTTAACATGTTCGCTTTGTGGAGGATACTTCATAGATGCAACAGCCTTAGTAGACTGCCTACATATCTGTAAGTAGCATAATTAGCAACAAATTGCAAAGATTATATTGCCATGTTATTCATTGATTTATAATCGAAGTTTCGCCTTGTTGATTTACACCACTACCACTAAAGTATAGTAAAAGATATTATATGTATCGTCGTGGACTTTGAAAATGCAACGATCTAGGCTTCGTAGCCCAAAATTTCTAGGTTTGCGGCAAAGAATAGTGTTCTTCACCACATGATGATACTATTACGAGGCAGCAGTTTTTAGTTTTCTACCAGGAAATAAATTATATCGCATACCCTCCTATATATCGTTTCAATTTAAAAGTCTACGGCTTTACATGTTTTGAGGAAATCCACCCTCATCCTCAGCCTAAAAATTGATTATAACATCATTTGAAAATTTTAAATAAAGAAATGTACACTGGTATGTTTGTTACGCGAAACATGCTATGTTATTATGTATGATACGTGAAATAAAAGGCAAACAATAAAAAAATGGAATCAATACTGTAGAAACATTAAATTAGCAAGAAACGAGACAGCAGCATTTTTTGGCCATTTAGACGAATTAGAGAGTAGTTCATTGACTTTGTGATTTCTAAGATTTCTAAATTATTATGAATTGCAATTTTTCATACCCGCAACATTAGAACTACGGATGCATTAATTATCAGATTTTTATTCATCTTTCTATATATAGACTACTCTCTGGCAACTATGTTTCCTCTTTTAAGAAGGAGAAGAGGAACATTGATTTTAATATAATATAATATTCCTGTTCCAGTACTTACATACATAAAATATGCAAAGTGATTCTAAATAACAACACATAATGTTAAATTGTGGCTATGGCACCCATTTTAACAATATAATGATAAAAAAGTAAAGATATTTCGAGTACTAACATTAATTCTTGCAGTAGGCGAGTAACAACACAAATAACGAGATATAAAATGATAGGGATCTATTTGCAGCAGCTAATTTGTCTCTATCAGAGATAGATTTTTAGTAAGAGAAAAGAAATAAAATAAAAGCGTATATACAAATTCAGTTATATTAATTGCAAAAATTAAATATCCACATTATCCAAATGGTGTATTATAAATATTCTAGTTAGCAATCCTACTAATTGGCATATTAGAATTGCTATGAAACTAAGGAAAAATTAAAGTAAGAATTTAGGATGGCAATGCCATCTGTCAGCATTACACTGACATGATGACAAAGCCACCTAGTTGCCTACCATTGCTTTGGTATATAAGCAAAACCAGTTCTATGCCGTGTTGTCTACACTAGACCTAAACTGCACTGATGAGCTGTAATGACAGCGAAATAAATCTGTCTGCAGTTGGTTGAGGTGTAGACAGCACAGCATAGACATGCATTTTAAGGAAAAATTACTTTATCTACTGATAGATTCTGCGAAAAAGGAGTTGGTATAAAACATTTTTTGATTCCTGCATTTGAAATTATAATTGCTACTAATTACTGCACCGATGAAGGAAATATTTCTGCACTTCATCAATGACCTCTCCTTGACCGTAATTATCTATTCAACCAAAATTTTCTCTCCAGTTTGCAGGGGCTGCATCCTGAGGTACTTCGAGAACAGCAAACAGGCATGTCCCACATGCAACACTGTTTACAAAAAGAAAAACTCGTCGTGCTTTAGGCCGGACCACCAGCTCCAGACGATGGTCTACAAAATTGTACCTGGTTTATATTTTAAGGAGATGCAGAGAAGAGAAGACTTCTACAGGAGCACTGGCGTGAGGGCCAGCAGCTCCTGCAGCGACGATAGCGTCCTGGGGGACATGATGCAAGACCACGAGGAATGGGTAAGGGTACAATGTCATTTCACGTCTTTCCATAAGCAAATAATTGCAATATTTCAATGTCTGCGTTACAAAATTTTATTGTTTTAGTAAGCGTTGTTTCCCGCTCCTCAGTAGTTATTATGAACCACCTCTTTAAGCACTAGTCGAATGATGTGGGGTTTATATAGATCTTGGAAATATTTCATCCAAATATTGATTGATCCAACAATCGAAATGGGTAACATCTCCTTGTAATACTTACAATTTATTTTGTAAAAAATTAACTAGTGTTCTCTTGTGAAGCAAATAATTCTTCGTTAACGCTATCCATCTTCAACTAAACCTAAAATACTTGTTACTTTTTGCAAACCTGGCCGAGTGACCAAACTATCAGTAACGCAATAAAAATAAGTGATTTTATGGTTTCGTTATACATCAGTAACAATTCAGTTTTCCGATTACTTTAATTAGGGTAATGCATTACAATATTCATGAAAACCATTTCATATACGTAACGCAAGAAGTGATCACTTGAAAAGAATTGTAATAACTTTGAAAAGCGTTTGGCTGCTTCAAAAGCAGCTGCGTTAGGTTTGGTTAAAATTGACCACCTGCATTCAGCACTGCTTCTTATGCAGACCTATACACAAAATCAATATGTATTGAAACACTTTTAGAACGTAGATAGAGCCCTCATGTGCTGGTTACTTACATTATCTCCTACCAGCATTTGTAGATTGTCCCCAATCAGTATTTTGTTCGGTCAATTGGAATAACATAAACCAATTGTTACATCACAAAACAAAGCAGTCATGTTGAAATTTCTCTTCCAAATCTAATACTTGGTAGCAACTTTATACTCAAGAATAATTATAGAGGGAAACCAAGACACATCTTTTTATTACATATTTCCAAATTTAATTGATTTTTTATGTATCAAAGAGTAGCCGCGCAAGCATTGATAACTATTTTTTTAGTATATACAAGAGTGTAGCAGTACTACCAATTCACACTAGTTTTCTTTCAGTTTTGTATACTAAAGTGTTATATACGTTTTGTGCACATCATTAAGTATATGCCATGAAGTATTCACTTAAAGACTAAATACTTTTAGCACCCTTGATAAGATTCTAAATCCTTTAAAATTGGTCCAATATATGGAATAATTTTACCGAAATAAAATTTATTTTATTTATGGGGAAAGTTAGAGTTCCTCTATTTAATTGTTTGCCTCCAAAAACGTCCCGCACAGCTGCAAAATTGATTATTATCGTTGTCGAAATCGAGAAGGAAATTGTTTTTTATTGAATACAAACCGAAAAATTATAGGATGTTTTTTTTAAAAGCCCGAAGGAAGTTAAATAAATGTCGCAAGAATAAAGTCTGTTTTCATTTGAAATATCAAAACATAAATTTAATATTTTAAAACTACTTGAGGCATACAGCCACACTGGCTATTCCAGGTTCCAAACAAGGCACATTCTGTCAGTCCAGTAATTTTTCAGTCATTGGTGGAACCACACGAAAACTGTTGTCTCCCAAGGCATATTGCCTTCGCGTAGCCCCATAAGAAACGGCCATCAAAATCAAGATCATCCACATTTTAAAAGAAATATTCACACAGCAGCATGTCCCGTAAGCAGCCCATTCAGAAGAGGTCAATGTAGCTGCAGCATTTCCGTAAATTTTACTTCTGACTGTGCAGACTCATATGCTATTCCACAGGTATAGGCTCAGGCTCTACTAAGGGTTTTTTAGCTACCCTTTTTGGTAGTAGGTCTGCTCCATCCCTAGATCATACTACCAACTTTTCTCCGTGGTTTTAGTGATCACGTTTTTCCAGCTGTACATCATCTGCAGGTCCATAAAGATTTTGTTGCTCTAGTGGCAACCTTTTCCAGATGTGGCGTGATAGTCCGCTTGGGATTTATTGTTAGTTAGTTTTAGTGTTATACATTGTCCTCAGTGTTTCGGTTTCTTCAGCTGTTGAAGGTTTCTTGTTCTGATGAACGATTGACTGGTCCAAAAATGGTAAGGTAAATGAAACTCGAAGTCCAATTCTACTTATTTTTGCGATATTTTTCCTATTCAACGTGGGTGTCAGTTGCCTACTTCTTTAATTCTAGATTTCTCCTTTTGGGGGAGTGTATTTCTCGTTTTTTATTTATGAGCTCCTCATCTCGGGACAATAGGCAGCATATTATTTTTTCGTGATGTTTTATGGAAATTTATATTATATACATGCATATAGGGACATACACAGACACCTATGCCGTAGGCGGGACGCGAATTTGGGAAGTCGTCTATATGTTTCACAGCGAATCTCAACAATTTAATAGCGTTGTTTAGGCGTCAAACACGTTTTCCTTTTTACTTTCAGGTTTCCACGTACGCAGGAGACCAAAAACAATTCCTCAGCCCAGACGACGCCATCTCGCTATCACTCGAGTACTACCAGCGTTGCCTGGACGATACGCCAGATCCCGCGTTGGAAAAAACGACGGGGTCAACTTGTCCGACGGCGATAGAGAAGCACAAACGCAATGGCCAACTGCCTGCGAACGAGGTAGAGGGCAAAGACGCGCTGAACCACGATGTCGATAGGGAGAAGAGGGCCATGGACGCGTTGTCCGGAGACAGGAGGTATCTGCAGTGTCCCGCGGCTTTCAGCATGTCGCTACTGCAGAAGTTCGTCCGGATGAAATATGGACTGACGGCTGATCACAGGGTACGTATTGTATTTGGTTGAGCGGTAGCGACATCTGGGGTTCCGTAGCAAAGGTTTTTGTGACGAAGCTTTGCGGTAGCAACTGAATCATTCCCAGTGCATTTTCCTGCTTATTTAGGATACCCAATAATTTGTGGATGTGTTGCTCGATGCACTTGTCCAAATCACGACTGTTTCCACATTTTTCTATAACATTACGAGGGTGAATGCTTGCAGCATCCATAATATAAGATAAGATTTTCTCGGAAAGATCGCTGTCTCTTGAAAACACTGGCAAAAAGTTTATTATTCTGACGTTTCGATTACACCATACCCATAGTCAATACGATTGGCAGTCCTTGTTACAGATTGGCAACATTTTGTGCTAATTGTTTAAAACCTTATGTAGGAAAAACCAGTAGTTTCATCAAAAATTCTTCAGACTTTATTGATATTATAAAAGGTTTAAGTATTTCAGAAAGTGATATTTTAGTTAGTTTTGACGTGGTTTCTTTATTTACGAAAGTTCCCATCCCTGAAACGATAGACATCATCAAATCCAAGCTTAATACAGATCACCTAGGTGACACGATAGCCAGATTATCTGAACATTGTTTAAAAATCTACTTATTTCCTATGGAACGATAATTTTTATGAACAAAAATCAGGTTGTGCAATGGGTTCACCCCTAAGTCCTGTAGTAGCCAATTTGTTTATGGAAAATTTGAACAGGTAGCGATAAACAGTTTTCAGTTTAAACTAAAATGTTGGTATAGATACGTAGACGACACTTTTGTTATTTGGCCCCACGGTATAGAAGAGTTGGGTAGGTTTCTAAATCATTTGAACAGTCACAATCTTGACATAAAATTTACTATGGAATTAGAAAGCAATGGTAGTTTACCTTTCTTGGATGTCCAAATTTACAGCATAAACACTGCACAGTTAGGACACAAGGTTTACAGAAAACCTATACACACAGACAGATATTTACATGCCACATCTCACCCCCCTCCTTCTCAAAATATTAGTTTTATAAGGACGTTATTTGTTAGAGCACAAAGGATCTCAGACGAAAGTTCTTTACAAAAAGAAATATATCATCTTAAATCAGCGCTAGTTAGAAATGGCTATAGCAATAAGATTATTTAAAAGTGCTCATCACTATGCTAGATTCACACAAATAGAATTGTCTTTACCGTACTTCTACAGTACAAAACACCTTTCGGACCTTTATGCAATTTCAGAAAAATCAGCATAACATTGTAGACAATTTAAATGTGCAAAACTCGTTATTACATCTATTCGATTTTTTCTTCGCAATAATTCCTTCAATGCAATATTTAAAAGGGCGGCAAATTTTTTTCAGCCTAGGGGCGGAAAAGTTGTAAATTCGTCCCTGAATGCTTGCTTGTTGATGAATATTCAAATTCTCATTCGTTCAGTTATAAGGTCCTACCTATTTTACAATATATTTTGACTTAGTTAGTTTGAAATTCTTTTCTTTTAGACAGAATGGCCGTCCTTAAGATGGTTAGTTTATTATTGGACTATTCGCGAGAGAAGTTGTCTCAAGTTGTTCAGATATTTAAAATGCACCAAGTATACGTACATTTCAAGAAAAATAAACATCAGCTGAATTCAATTCGTTGAATTGTTTTATTTGACATCCTAATCAAATTTCCGCTCCGGTGTTTAATGCTTTCATTATTCTCATTCGCAAATTAGATTTTTTGTGTAAAAATTGTTTAGGGTAAAGTGTTTTTTTTCCAATTTGCAACAATACAACCCTTATAATAATAAAACATCAAATAAATGTGGCAGAAGGTAGACATTATAGTGATATTAGATGTTCTAGATCATTACCTATCTAGATTTTAATCGCTAAAGAAGCAAATGCTCTCTTCTGCATTCCTCTCATATTCAGATCATTATTTTCCTCGATATAGGTCTTGGGTGTTGTTGAACCATTCCTAAACTAATCAAAAGCCTTTCCATCATGGAGATAAGAAATCTTGGCTTCAACTTTCCAGTTACGAAATACAGCAGTTTCGATTACTTAATGCGGTTATTCCTTAGCTTACCGGAAGTCTAGGCTTCTTTTGTTGAAGACCAGGAGCTGACAAAAAATGGCAAAATTGATTTATTAAGCATTGTTTTCACGCTCAATCATTTCGACGGTTCACGGCGTAAACACTCCATTGTATGATGACAGCACGCTCATGCAAGGTAGAGATGGGCATATAAGGTAATATCAGCATTGCGTGACGTAATCGATACTGTGAAGATATCCGGGATATCGTACGTTCTTTCTTATATTTTTTTTGTAGATGCGAGATATTTATTGTGCATATTTTTGCTTTTTCTTAATCTCCAATTCATTTTCCTAACTGTGACTCAGTATAGCATGAAACCAATCAAACAGAAAATAAATAATCATTTAGAGCCTGTAAAAATAATAGAAAATAGGTAATGCTGTATACATAGTGTGTTTTTCTGACATTCCCATGCAATAATGCAACGTAGAACAGATACCTAGATTGTCGCAGTCAGCTTGCTCTATTCCTTAACTTTATTGCCACGTAGCTTCAAACGGTTATAAAACCAGCTTCCTCTCTATTTGACGCTAAACCCAGAACTGTTGTTTTCAGGATGTTAAGAATTTTTCATATCGGTTTCATTCGTATATGTTCACGGCGCATTTATGTACCAAAGGGACGATTATTGAATTCGAAATGCTTGTGCACTCTCATGTTTCCATGAAAGTACTCACGTTGACCATTATCATACGGCTATCAGTCTAAAGGTGTGATATGTCCGTTATTTCATTGTTGGAATATTAATGGCAAAACATAATGCAAGAACGGATAAATGCAGTGATCTTTATACACTGGATGATATGATTATTATACATTTCCAAATGCGATACATGTTCGGAAAATATGGCTAAAAAACATATGATCCTAAGATGACTTTAAAGCTTTTTTTATGGTCTGTAAAGTGCAACCAAGTCTTAGTTCCTTTCCCATCTCTAAACTTTATCGATGCGAGACCAAAACGGCCCGAAGAACATATCGCTGAAACACGAATCTATCATCGACGTCCTGACAATGAAATGTTTATAACACGGACGGGCACTGCGGTCATTTCATTAAGCTCGGGAGTTTTTACGTCACTTGGTGATAAAAGTGAGAAACAATGGAACATTAAGTGAGGCCAGACAATAAAATATGTGTGTATATGCTGTTCACGCTCGCGCATACATAACAATTAAGTAACGTGCTTTAAAAATGTTATTGCCGGGATATATGTGGTAGGGTAGAGGTAAGCAGGGTTGTTGGGTTTATCTTTATAGCTGATCGATAGTGGAGGAATGAGACTAAGGCAGAGTATGTTTATAGAAACAGCAACAGGTGTATAAGGTTCGTGGATAACAAATTTATGGTTGCAAAATTTCGGTCCTTTATAAAACATACTCCATAAATTTTTATTAACTAAAACAAATGAATATTGTTTATGACCTGGACTGAGCGAGTTTTATGATGAAAGAAGCAAAAATCTGTGCACTTTCTGATTATATTAAATTTATTGATTACTTATTATTCTAATGGCGATAGTGTTAGCTTTTGTAAATTAGTTGTTACTTATTAGATGCTTGGGTAGTAAATATTCTTTTTTTACCTTTCAGGTGGACATAATTTACTGTGGAGAAGTATTACCATCGGACTTTAGCTTAATGGATGTAGCCTACACATTTAAGTGGTGTAAGGTAAGTCTAAAATAGGTGTATTAAAGTATGATTAATTTAATTAAGTAGGGGGTAAGGGTTGGTAGCATGTGGATAAATAGTACTAGTACGTCTCGATGACTGAAGATTTTGACTGAAAGTGAGTGGTAAAACTGTCACTGAACGTCTAAACATACAAAAATGCATTATATAAAATTAGTATTTTTATTGTAAACCTAGGAAATCGGACTTGTCTTGAAAGAACACCGGATAAGCATGTAAATTATACAATAACAAATAATATTGTCGGTTCTGATAATCAACATATCGATGCAGCATTGCATATGTTGTGCTAATATACTTCTTCAATACCATCATAATATATTCCGTCGTTTATATCGCTTCTTTTTAAGTAAACTTCGCCTAAACATCATAAGGTACAATAACCAGTGTGGCTTGAAAAGTGTCTAACTCATGGCGCAACAAGTGGTTGAAAATAAGTCCACTTAAACGACCTCCCTGTATACCAGATTACCGGGGACATCATTCGAAATAATTAGTGGTCGTGAGACAGTTAGTGTGGTCGCATTTCCATTAGAGTGACGGGCAACATGTTGCATGGCTCGTTTGAGCGCAGCGTAATACGTTGCGAGGTACTGTTAGGAAATCACCGTTGACAGTTAAATTGAAATGGGAACTTTATGGTTTGCAAATTTGCATACAAAAAGCTCGATAGGCACTTTCATACTATCCTCGACTTTCGCCAAATTGCAGTATAAATGTCTAACCACCTATACCTCCGAATAGGAGTCACAGCAAGTTGCACTAATAGGGTCAAGCTTTATACTGTGTTTTTATTATGATTAATTATGAACCTGCTATTTCAGGCAATGCCTAAATCACTGCATCAATTAATTTGTTAAATGCAAGTTCAAGACTGCAGGCTATCCTTCGCTATCTTCCAAACACTATCCTTATTTTTTTTGTTTTACCGGGGTTGTTTGACCAAACCACTGTATCGTTATATCTTCGTGCAGACAGGCCTTCATTATCCAATTGATTAGACAGTGGAGGACCTTTTTCTTTGTCAGAATTTTTGGTACAGATTGCTTTGTATAATAATTTCAAAAGTATTTGCAATATACTCAGAAAAAGTACTGGCAAAATGCAACTGTTTGAGAATCGAAGATTAATTGTATTGGTATTTTCTATTTATCCTCCCTACAATTTGGACGATTTGATTAAGTACAGGAACTAAATTTTAATAGAAATATCAGTAGTGTGGGCTTTTTTAAGTTAAATTTATGGCTTTTGGTTTGGTGCTACTATCATTTAACACCAACATGCTTTAAGCTTTATGAGGTTGCATGTAGTTTATTATAGTTTGGTAATGAAGAATCCTAACAATATTAAAAACTTAACGTAATGTTTAAGGAATGCCTGTAAGTTTATAAACTTACCTGCAACAAAAGGAAATTATAATAAGTAAAATTCTATTAAATTGGCATTAGCTGCATTTGGTAGGCCCCTACTATAAATCAGAAGTTTAATTACTATGATAAATCGTATGTAAAAATCCCAAAACTATAAGCTCACAAGTTTAAAGCATATGCAAATGGCAGATAAACGATGCGCTATCAGATGTTTGCAATACTGAGTCAGCATTAAATATCCCCTTATCTTTTCCATGGATTTTAACCGCTGTTTTGCTCCGAAAGCTTCAGTCTCCTTGCCAGCATATCAATCCGGTAAGTCGAATGCGGGTATTACGATAAAAATGAGCGCGCTCAATTCGAACTAAAAATAAACTGGCAAACCTTTTCGAATTAATTAGATTTAGAAGGTCGTTTGGTTTATTCCGTTGGCATAATGCTATTTGGCGACAATTCTGTGGTCGGTAGCTGTGCAAATCTACAATGTATTCTATATTACAGTACTAATTATTCATAGACAGCGCGTCATGCAACAAAACACCAACAATAATAACTCCGTTATTAAATAGCATAAAAAATATTACAAAACAGTAATATTTTATTTTATTTTCAGTTCTTTTCATTAATGTCAAACAACTAGATTGGGTGTTCAACCAATCAGTATTTACTTTATCACTGTGCCCAGGAGTCCCACCTTGTTGATAATATAGTATTTTTAGGTCTGTCAAATTTAACTAAATTTTTTTAGAGATTTTCGTTTACATACAATTTGCCTGTTTCTGTGTAAAGTTCTGTGTAAGATATACGCATTCTTTGGGTGTATATAAAAAAGATAAAATTATTTCACAGGTAGTGGAAGTCTAATTTATAAACATTATTAATAGCATTGTAAGCGAATTCACACCTATTGGACCATAAAGTTTATTCCTATTCCGATTAGCAATCAATTACAATGAATAGCATTAATTAATATTACAGACAATACTAATATTCGTCGTCATAAAACAGTTCCACTCACTACTGAGCAATGCAACCGAATAGCACGGCAATTACGATAGGAAAACAAAAGAAAAGCGATAACAGTGTATTAACAAAACAGCAAACACTTTAAACAAACACGTATTTTTAGGTCTGTCTGTTGTCCTTGTAAATTTCTAAGCGCTAATTCAGCTAACCGAAACAAACCGTGTTACAGGTGGTCGTCACCCTGCAGCTATCTAGTTAACTGGGTGTGCTCCACTTCATTTCAATGTAGGGTCATTTGTGTTAAAAATGACATTGTATTTGCTACCACATCAGTTGATGTTTGTTCTCCTTGTTGTGGGCAAAAAAATAAAGGATAAAGTACATATGCTGGCCGATATAATAGGTGGGCCATTAAAAATGTTTAGTTTCATTTGGCTGTAAAAAAAGCGTGGATATTTTTCAAAATTTGTTGCTGTCCATTAAGCATGGAACTTAACTTCAATCAAATGACTTTCACGATTGAGTCGAAACAATCGAAATAACCCGTACCTAGTAATAAAGAAATAAGAACACTCAGTGTAATACTTGAAACACATTTATTGGGGTAAAGTAAATAAACAATTGAAAATAATAGCTTATAAAAGTTCAATCGAGATATTTTAGTTCAAATTAGCGTTGTTTGTAAGTAATAGCAAAAAAATATAAGCTGCATGTAGTGGTCTTGTTAAAAAAATGATTGTATATACTGAGGTAGTATAAAACGTATGACTCCTGGGAATTTCCCTAAAAGGATGATCTATAGAATTCGATCTAAGCTCACAAAAGAATGAACCGAGTTTAGACCTCAAAATTGCCTAATAATGCATGCCTCTTTAATAGGCAATGCAAGAGCATAGTGTACCTAACTAAGTTATTTATAAATGACGAAAATGTGAAGGTCTTTCACAATTCTTGCTTTAGTTTTAGCGTTGACAGTTTACCTGGAAATACGGAAAGTATAACAAAAGCATATTATGCCGAGTTTTTATTGGATTACTCGAAAACATAATAATAGGGGAAACGCCTGGGAAGACTTATCAAAGGTGTGCCTACTGTGTAATGCAAGAAATTACTGTTAAATTTTTGTCAGCCGCTGTGTTCTAAATTTTTATAGGTTCAGACCACCATTTGTTTTCAGAACTCGAAATATTTGGAAGTAAAACATTTTTTGACAAATATGGAAGCCATATTTGCCATGTATTTGCAGATCCAGATCTCTGTGGTATATAAAGACAGAGCAGTTAAAATCTTCCCAACTAATTCGGTCTTTGGATGAAGCGGTTTTGCTTGACAAAAATTAGAAAACGAAATACAAAATCCAAGCTTCTTTTCTTCAAAGTCATTTGGACTTGAGCAACACTGCTAATTTCGCATTCACCACGTACTGGAAAAAGTTCACGCACCCAGCCACCTCGTTTCAGAATTATTAAACAATTAACGTCGTCACGGTGTGCTCTTTCTAAACCAAGACGGCAGCCCCTGTGAAATCGGAAGCAAAAGAAAGGAAATAAAAAATAATGAATGCTATTTCAATTCCATTGTCCTTTATTCACGGTTGAGGGGGCACTAGGTAGAAAGAGATGCGTCTATCGTGCTGGCACCGTCCTCATCGTTCCTATTCGCGGCATGCTGCGATGAAATCTTTGATCCAGCGTTGCCATGGGATTAGTTTGCATTCAGTGGAAGTACCCTTTTATTTGCACTAATTCATTTGGTACTGATATAGTAATTTGAAGATAAGTAGGTGTTACAACTACTTTGCTGAGTAAATTGAGATATGGAATTTCATATTATAGATTTGAATCTGGAACATCGTTTAGGCGGACGTTTTGAAGTAGTTCTAGTTTCTTTGCTTTTTGATATGCTTAAATCGAACATTTTTATAAACTAGCATAGCGAAATTGTGTTTTACTTGCATGTTGGAGGACAATATAGAATCATATTATAGAAAATCCCAACGTATTGTATCAAGTATGATCTAGTAGTTTAAACAGTAACTAATAGACAATATCAGCAATTTTGTAAATTAATAGATAAATTTAGGCGTTCCACATAATAAGTTACGAACAAAATTTTGTGTAAAAAACACATTATTTGGTTTAGCCGTCAGAATACCGACTACGAATAATGCAGTTTCGGTGTATTGCATCTCATCAGCAAGGTCTAAATCTGTACAGAGACAGTTCATAGAGAACATTTTCACTGTAACTGAATAATAGCTAATGAATAGATGTTATCAATCACTGAACTTCTGTCTCCATCAAAAACCTGCAATGTACGAACGTTCTTTGGTCTCCTTCAGTTAACTCAGGTGCAACTTGACAACGTTGCTCTCGTGTGCGCTCGCTGGGACGGTCAAGCTACTGCGATTTGAGGTCCATAATAAAACCGTGGGGCGTGCGCGAATTCCTCTGGTATTAATTAATTAGCAAGAGACAGAAAACATACCGGTGTGTGCACGTCAAAGGTGTTTCGATAGCTGGCACTGCTATTAAACAAACCGGTAATGCGCTGCTGATGTTACGGAGAAGACGGCACTGTTTCGCTTTCGTTAAAGATTGTCAGTGTAATTTAGGTCTAGGCAGACAGAACTTGATTTGCTAAAGCTAATGACGGTTACAATTTCGGATAGCACTGCCATCTCTAAGTAAAAAACTGAGTAACATAATGCCCTCCTTAATGGTAACTAATACTAGTACTCCGGCTCTTCGACTAGTCACGATAACAGCTACTGGAGCATCCAGGGTGCGCCTAAAATTTCGGTAGCGCTCTCATTAAGTATGCGTCCTAAATAGCGCCAACTAAATACCGATTACCGGCAACATTTTTCCGTGAGAATCCACCGACAGCACGCAATTGTTTCAGCGTGAAATTATTCGAGCCGCTTTTGGGCTACGCTATCTGGGGAATTTTAATTGTTTAGAAATCGATAGGATTTTACGAATTCGTCAACGGGCGCGCTACCAGAGAAGCGCATTTGCAACTGTTGTAATCCGTACAAGTATGTTGCGAGAAAAATGCAATAAATGAATAAAGTACAATAGCGTTTTTTATCTTGCAACACTGGATGTTAATGCAGAAGTTACAGAAGAAGAAAAAATGTGATAAGCTTCAAGAAGAAAATGAAAGTAATGGATGGAATAATGAACTTAAAGATTTAGAAGAGAAGATAAAGATAGAGCGGTACTTGAAGGAAATTGCGTGTATCAAAATTGACGCAACAGCGGAAAACGATTGCTGAAATTAGAATGCAGACTTTCACGGCCCTTGTTCATCGTAAAAAGTTCTTCCGGGTTTGATTCCGTGGTCCTAGAATATATTCTTCACGTTTCGCCGATCACATTGTCGGCTTCTTCAGAAGATTGACGGTAGATGGGGCTTGACACAATACCATCGGAGGAAGAAAACAAGCCGCGGAATGAAAGGCGATCGCCTTGTCTAGTGTATTTTAGGTATAAGCTGTCAGCATGTTGGTGTGTAATAGATCCATTACTGGTCATATGTGCACCACTGAATGTTTGAAAGCTCTATGAGCAAAAATTACCGTTGCATTTTGTTTTGAGATTTTTAGTAGGCATCTGACAGTATAAGACGAGATGCCTTAAAATTAATGAGAAACCTCTGCCAAGGTAATGATCGCGGAGAGATTGTTTCTCAGTGCGAAGAGGGGTGAGAAAGGGCGATCCCCTTTCACCAATACTGTTTAATGAGTCCACTAGAAAATGTACTGTGTCAGGCAGGTATTCACATACAGGGCAATATATATCCGCATAAACACTAAAGATTGGAGCATGCTGCTATGGGCAAAAGATTAACAAATAATTAAGCAAAGACAAAGTATATGATGTTGCAAGATTCAGTTAGGAATAATCAATGGTAGTTAACAATAAATAGTCTGATGAAAAGTTAATGGAAGTAAACACTAACAAGCAATCAGTGAAGAGGAAGAAATAAAGGCAACTAGGAGTGACAAAAATCTTTTGAATATAATTAGATCGACAGCAAAAATGCAGATATACCACACTATAATAAGACCAATGGTTGTGTTTGGGAGTGAGGCAGTGAGGTGTGGGCAATGAATGTCAAGAATGCAAAAAAAGAAGTATAGAAAAGGATATGTAAGGGTGTGAACGAAAATGTTAACGCGAATAGTGTCGGATAGTAGACCTAGTTAGAGACTAGAAAAAAAGGTATGGACTGGAAACTATGGAGGACATCGTGAACCAAGTCTAGGACCTTTAGGGCCTGTTCTGATAACAGTATAAATACAGGTCCTCCATGTTACTTTCTTAAGTTAGAACTTTAGATAAAGTCCTGGTAAGGATCTCCTTTTAATGGTGGTCGTTTTTTCTTAAAATTTAAAATGATGCCACAACTGAAATCTGACCATCTACTTTAAAGTTGGGAGAGTTCTACATGCAGGTTAGACCTGACACTAAACCTGAGTTTGAATAGTATTCCACAAAAAAAACAAAAGTGCAGGTATTGCTGAGCTTGCTTTTTGTAAAATTTGTACAATGCCTCTGATCTGCTAATAGCTTTAGGAATAACCATCCTACGTACACATTTTACTTCTTCTTTATGTTTTTTATCATAATTTATGTGAACTTGCATATGTGTCACGTATAATGTGGAATATCGCGCACAAAATCCGTCTATGTTTACAGTTGCAAAATGGTACAAGATTGCAAGCAGTTTCTTATGCGATTAGGTGCATGCAGGCTGAATTAGCCGATAAAATGTTGCCTGCACGTTTGACCTATAATAATCTTGACGCACACCGCTATTAACTTGTTTAAATAATGTTATCTCGGCGGCCGCTTGCAAAAATCCGCTGGGTACCATGGTGACCTTGTATTTTCGTTTAGCACGTGTTATAATGTAATGCAAGATAGCTGTAAATAAGTCGAAAAAACTGCTCAGCATTATTTTTATGTGTATACCACACCGAGCTGCCTGATACGGCTAAGGAGAACCGGCTCCGCTGTATAATTTTCTAATTTCGCATGTTTACAGCGGACGCAAAAAAGAGGATGGCGAGGACGCTCTTATCTTGCTTGGGGTTTGTGTGCCAGCCTAATTAGCGGTGTGTATAAATTAGCACACTATATATCCCGGGAGATTTTGGTTAAAATTCGCGGACCACTAAAGAGGTGCGAAAATCATCAAGTCTATACGTAATGCAAAACGAACTTTAAATGTGCATATAATATAAAAGGCGAGGAAGATTCTGACTAAAAATGCATTCGCCAAATGCACTGTATTATGCGGTTCTCTAAAAAGATTTTACAAAATACCAGCTTTCTATAAAATATTTAGTACAGCAAAAGAAACACAAGGCACATTTACCAACTTGGCGGTTAGGAATCGCCACAATTTACAATAATGTCTGCCTAGAAGTTGCATCAACTTTGGTGACGCTAACCCAGTCTGACCATACCATGATAATGTAACCTGCTACCCTTTACAGATTGGCAGTGACAATAGTGCATAACAAAATTGTAGGTGTTGTAGTACTTCCACATTGTTGCTAAAAGCTAAGCCTGCATTTCATTCCAAAAGGCGAAACAGTTCAATCGGGATTGTCATTCGTCCAACTTCATATCGCTGCACTGTCTACAAATGTGCTCGAGAAAATGCATTGAGAGGGTCTTCCATATCCATATTATAGCCCTTTCGTGCTATTAACAAAAGCAAGATGGTTTACCCTTTTTTTTTATTCAACATATCTCGTATTTTGTGTCATAAAACCAAATTGATATTATTCGATTTGCTCTCATAATACATGCTCATCACAGTGTGCGTTTAATAAACCAGAAATCATTTCAACAATCTCATGCTCGGAACTATAAAAAAAATGACACTGCTTTTTCGGACGCTATTCAAAAGCGGGTAAATCTATCGAAATATTACAGTGATTTGTGTCAAAATAATACTAATCTAGCGCTCCAATCTCTTAAGCGGAAATAGTTAATCAGAATAACCAGTTTGAGCGGCTCGTCTGGTTATAATATGGTACATACTTTATACATTTGAATTATAAAAGGCTTTCTTGCTGCTGAAGAAATGAATTGAAGACAAAAAATACACATGTCACAAGAGCAACAGAAAAAGTATTACTAATGCTAACTATGTCATAAAAACAAGTCTAACCTTTCTTTGGTATCTGCAAAATACAGGGCTCTGTACGCTTTTTCTTTTTTAAGCAAATTTTCCAATAATAATCGGCCTTTCAGTTTGTCTGCTCATTATTTTTGTATTGTTTAAAAACATGGAAATAGTCAGAAACTTCCAATTATAAAAAAAATTGCTGCAAGTGTGAATGGCCAAAAACAACATGACTCAAGTACAACTCAAGATCGGGACATGGCCATCTTTACTGAGAAGGAACAAGCTGATTCAGAACCTTCAAGTCAAAAGTGAAAAAAATGCTACATACCGGTTTTTATGTTACGAATGGAGATGTATGTGATTTCTAAACCCTGTCATATGACCTACCAAAAAATCTGCTGCAATTTTTGCTTATTTGTTTTAATCGAATTCTATGACTTATTTTTGACAGGTCAGGCCGCAATTAATTAATAAGCTGTGCTAATGACAAAGCTAACCTAATTAGCAACAAACAAATCACTGAACAATAAATTACTTAGAGTATTGTGTTATAAAGCAAATGTCAGTTAACAACAGACAAAAAACTAACATGGTACGTAACTGTACTACAACTACACTCCTAGTTTGCTCCTATTCTCAGTTCTACAACTATCTATACTTAGGGCTGAATTATTGGAAGGGAGACTGCCCAAGAACCCCGAAATATTCTACATTTGTATGCTCATACATTAATTCATGTCCACAAGAATTGTTTCAATTTTTGAAGTAGGACGCGATTGCAAAATCAGAAGCTATTCATTTTCAATTCGTTTCTAACAAAGACAGAAGGATATTAAGAAAAATAATCATGCTCAAACATACTACCAACACGCAAATTATAAATCTGCACCTTATATATAGTAAACTCATATTTTTTTAAGGTTTCAATCTCACATGGCTTAATGAAGTGAGAAGTGACTTCGTTATTTTTGTTTAGTTGCCAGTGCATTGAAATTTTATTACAACCCCACACTTCTGGCTTAACTTGAAGCTGGCAGGATATGCCATCCTTTAAGTATCTTGACTAAGCCAACTGCTGCAACGAGTACGTATTAAGTTACATTTTATGATGTCACATCTCTTTTGACGTAACGTACCTTGACCGCGTTTGTATTCGTWTCACTTGGWACCTACTTCGAAAACCGCTACAAAAATGAACTATCGGTACACTGCGGCTGGTGTGCGGTCGGCTCTCTTTATATACTCCGCGGCAATTAAATATTAACAACCGCGCACTGTCAATCACTGGAACCGCGACCGACGGTACATCACACGACTTTATATAGCGATCCTAATGCCGTCAGGTTGTTGAACCTCGTTCCCTGTATAGTTCCGTAATTTAACATTTCAAGTAGCCGACAACAACAACCAACCAAGTCGGACCCGGTCGAAAATTCGACACCGACTCAGCGGCGTTACCATCACTTATTATTCATTTACATAATTTTTTACGATTTGTTTGTCCTCGCAGCTCTGTAAAAGGCCCAGGATACACCACACGCGTTATAGTTCGTTAACTCTGCTGTTACACTTGGTTAAACCCAATAGCATGGCCTGAAAAGTGGCATTCGTAAGTTACTTTCTTGCACAGTACGTACCAGTAAAATCGCCGTTTTTGTCACGCCACCGACTAGCGGTATGTGGCAGCAAAATCGCATTCTTAACACCTGTCGTGCGAGGATTACCCTAAAATACGAAGAATAAATACTCTTATTGCGGAAATGCGGTGCTAAATCAAGATTATCTATCAATTCTCTCTATAGACCTTAAAGGTTCATTTTCCCACTGTTTTCTTAGGTCCCTTTCTTCTTTGCATCTTTTCCTAGGTTCCTTTTTTACATGTTTGTACTTCTGTCATCTTTATTTTTTACATTTGACTTACTTATATCAAATAAAAATTACTAATTGAACGTTAAACTACATTTTCGTTAGTTTACCAAGCTGTATGGTCAATTGGTAGACGAAGTACTCCTATTGAAGTATATGGTAAGATCGTAACAACAAGCAAGTGCCAATTCTGGTTTAGTAAATTTAGAGGAGGAACCACTTTTTCAGATGCTCCAAGAAGTTGATGAACTGGTGGTTTCCATTAAGATATTCGGCAGGATTGAATGGCATCAGACCCTAGATTAACCACGAACGAAATTTCTCAAAGGATCTTTGCACCTTGGTCAACTATTCAAGAACATTTAAAACCGATGGTGAAGTCAATAGACTTGAAATATAGATTCCACATGAATTAGTGAATGAAAATCACTGAGTCGGATGATCTCTTCCTATTTACTTACAAGGAACAAACATGAGCATCCATTTGCTCAAATGACCGCTGTAGAAATTAGCCAATCACAATTAACGAAATTAAATAAGAAATGAGGTGAAAAACGTCGCGCTTTGTTAAATACAAAAGCCATAACATGCTTCAAGATAATGCCATAATAATAAACAAAGGGGTTATCATTATTCAAATCACTGGAACACTATACTCTGAAAATACATCCTGATGGTTTCCAAGATGACCAAATTCTTCTTTTTCGATTTAAAAATCCCTCAATTTGAAGTGCGCTAGTGAACGATATTTTTCTACTACAACTAAGTTGATCATATCCAGTTCATGCAATAACTGGTACAGCTTCTTCCTTGCTCACTTTTTCACTGTCATCATGTTCTTTATTCCACCATATATTATCCACACATTTTTACTATTCACACAAGGATTGCTTTTTCACCCTTTTTGTTTAGTATCCACGTCTCACACGTTGCAGTTGGTGTTATTGTTCTACATATTCTTACCTTTTTGAAATACCCCTATCCTACTGGTTCTAGGTAATATTTTCCTCCATTCGATGTTATTTTGCTCCCAGTTATTTGAAATTTTTCACTAGCTTAAATTCGCATCTTCCTTCCTTACTATGAAATTCTAAATAAGCATTCCATTTACAGTATTTCTGTTTTCCGTACCATGTTAATGTTTCAGGCATATTTTCTGTTTCTAATCCTGCCAATTTTACACTTGGTTTTCAAACTTATACACCATTGTTTTCATAACCTCCAACCAATAACTTGTAACTGCTTGAAGACTCCTTCGAGCCTCCTTCCAAAATGTCGCAAAATACTTTCATCACCGAAAATCAAACAATCTGGTCTTCTGAAACCGGTCGCAATGTTTAAAATATAGAAGTTACGTAAATTTCTTTCTATTCCACTCGCAAATTATACTTTAAAAGTTAGTTATTATAAAAAATTCCACACTTACCTTTACTTATCGTAGTAAGATCTAGATATCTCCAAATTTATTACTGTCGACTTTCTTATCATTTCTCCTGCAGGTTAAGTTTTGTACGTAACTGTAATCAGTAGCTATATTTCCTACGTTTACTTCATCCGGATAATTAATCTGTAATTGTATTCATGGAAATAATACTAGTAGCAAGATATGCCTTTTTTGTTTTTATCTTTGTTACTGGATAAAACATACTCGAGTACTGCGATCATTTTCGCGTCACCGTCGTTGACGTGTGCATTGAAAATACAGGGTTATTTCTACATTAGATCACACAGTAATGTTACCTTTTAGTAACTTAAGTTACTTTAGCATGATAAAAATAGACGTATGTTTAAGCGTTAGTCATAAAAGCTTTGAGATGTTCTAAAATTAAAAAAGTGCAATATAGGATCGATAAATCAAGTTATTTAGTACAAAAAGAACTACTATTCTGCCCAAAATCGTGTGCATAATACCAAACAAACAACAAACAAAATCCAAACAATTCGTATGCTACGATAGGACTCAATATACTTTATTTTACTTGATTAACAAGATAAAGCAATACGCCAAGTTGTTCCCACTGCTACCAACCCCAAATGCATAAAATTTAGAATTCAATAGTTCATAGTTTACGCAAAATCTGTAGTATTTACTTTCAACTGGTGTTAATATCTTTGTTCTGACACCTTTGGACAAACCTTAGCACATATTTATACTAATCTGCTTCAGTGATATTTTTCTTTTGTTCCAGACAAAGCCCATGCGATTCTTCTACAGGATCTTCACCCCGCTCAAAGTACAACCAATCAGAATCGTAAACACAGCTTCCTCGAACGGAGGTAAGCAGTTACAAATAGTTCCCGTCAAGCCGAACCCGGAACATCCGAAACAAGAGGAACCCCCGAGAACGATCCTCGAGAATAATGACATGGAGTCGCAGAATTACAAAAACAAAGAGAAACTGCTGGCCAATCTGCAACTCCAAAGCAAGGCCAAGAGCTTGGAAAAGGAGAAGCAAAAGAAGATAGAGCAACCAGAACCGGAGCCTTGCGTGTACGAATACGAGGAACCAGACAAGGAAGAAATAAAGAGGTTCGCCGAGAAAAGAGACAGAGAATGGGCATTGCAGAAACATTTAGACGAGCAGGAAGAATCGCGGCACGTGAGCAAGAAACGAAAGAAAAATAAGCACTCGAAGAACGAGTCTGTTCATAAAAAGCGGAAGCTGCACGCTGCGATCTCGAGTGCTGAACTGATAATGGAAGAAAGACCCCGGGAAAGCTTGAAATTGAAGGTGAAGCTTACATCGCCTAATGGGCATAAGCACAAACACCACAAAAGCTCGCAGAACCAAATACCGGAGGTGACGAAGTCGTCGAGTGAGATGAGCTCTAAGGAGAAACTTCTGCAGATGAGAGCGGTAAGACACAAGCACATATCAAACGACGAGAAAAGCGTTCAGACAGTGCCTGTACAAAAGCCTGTAGTGGAGAGACCGAAAGAACCAATCGTAAAGTTCGAACAAAAGAACGAAATCAAGAAAGTCCAAACTGAAACGCCAAAAGAAGTGAAGAAGCCAGAAGACAAGCCAAAAACTCCAGTACCAAACGATCTGCCTAAAACTCAAGTACCTGAATCAACAACTGTGAAATCTCCTACAAAGAGTCCCGAGGGTTTGATATCTGGAAAGACGCTTCGAAGCGACTTCTCCATCAAGACAAGCGCCAGCAAGGAGCTGGCCCTGAGCCAGCCTTCTCCGGAAAAGAGCGAACATTCAGAGAAACAAGCTCAAAAGACATTTCTTAAGACATTTCAATCTCATGCCGAAACTTACAATCGACCAATGCAAGAGAAAATCGTCGCGCATAAAGTCGAAGGCAGCCAAGCGCCGAAGATGACGACCAAAATCCCACCGGTGATATTAAACAACAAGCTGCATCAGCAGCAGCAACAGCACAAATCGCTGGAGCGAAAGATCGCTAATTTAAAGCAACAATGCACGATAGAAGCGAAGAAACCACCTAGTCCGAATGATAGGGTAGTACACGATATTAAAAACGAAAAGAAAGTGGTAATTCCGAACAGCAAGCCTCAAGTGTTGAATTCGCAATATCCCGCGGGATTCACGGTGAGCAAGATAGAACACGGTGTGAAAAGAAAGGTTGATAATTGCGAAAGTGGAAGAGATAAAAGACCAAGCTTAGAAATAACGTTGATAAATCCAACACCGCCAGTACAAACACAACCAGATAAGCCACCAGAAATGAAAGTTAAGAGGCCGCCACCAGCTACTATTCCTCTGGACAGAATAAAAAAGAGCATGAACTTCAAATCCGGGGTCAGCATAATTCCGAAGCGGCCAGACGCTTGCGACAACGTCGGAGCGTTGGATTTGTCAAAACCCCACAAGCCAATGCTGAGCGAAGCTCAGAAGAAGGAGCTGCAAATCAAACCGACCTCCAACGGTTTGATAAACAAAGACGCTCCGAAGAACCTCAACCTCAACAACAGCCTGCTGAAGAACGTTCCCAAACTGCAAAACCCCGACAATAAAAACACGCACATGTCGAACCTCCAGATGTTGTCGAAAGTCGCAACTGAGTATCCGGCTTTGAACAAGACGGTACCCAACCAGCTGCAGCAAAACAGCAAACCTAAGCCGCAGATCCCCAACCTGCAAACCATAAAAATTCCCGTGCCTCCAGGTAGTCCCAAGCCCGGAGGAAACCCAGAAAAGGCTCTTCCTAACCTGCACGAGATCCCCAAGGGTCAGTTCAGGCTTKCAAATCCTCAAGTGAGGAACATGCGACCGAATCAAAATCAAGCCATCCGGAGCATAATAAACCCTAGTTTGKTCGWGAAGCAGCAAAATCAAAATAGGTTAAATTCGCWCGCGCAAACTTCCAGTTCGGCGGAACCCAACAAGGAACCACCGAAGCTGAGCAACGGTAGCGCGGAAAACAAAACAGCCGAGGAAGTGAAGAGTGAACAACCGGTGGTTTCCGCAAACAATTCGGTCAGTGTAGCATCCAAATAGAAGAGTACAAAATTTTTATAAAACCCTCCCTCCGCGCGTAGACGATAGTGACGCTTATTCGAGTCGATGTGCAATTTAGTGATTTTAGCGAGATATGGGCATTTTACGTTATGGACTGACGTGTGTACGTAATTGTTATTTATTGTGTTTATTTGTGCAATTATGCGAGGATATCGTCGCCACACAGCGACGATGTGTGCAAACCGGTTCCCGTAATGAATACCGCTTTAAAAAGGAATTATTTGACTTATTTATGAGCCAAAGCGTGTACCTGCGCGCGAAACCTGTACGGCCTCGCGTAATTGAGTTACTATTTAGCACTGGTGGCTTACGGGGTATGCCAGGAAAATTCCACAAAAGACTGAGTACTTGCATGGGTTCTTTCGTAATTGATGTAAGTTGTTTCTTTACAAATGAGAAATTTTAACAGAACAGTCCAAAAATGTCTAAAATGTACATGCTTAAGAAACTGCACCACAATCATCTGAGGGAGCTATTTTTCTTGTAGCTCGTGAGCTCTTCATTTTTGATATTTTCGTCCTCACACAACAATGTTAACGAATGAAATTAGCAAACAAAATGCTTAATTATTTGCAAGAATCCATTGTGTTTACTTCATCAATAGCGAAGAGATTTTGTATTGAAATGACTGAATGAATCAACTGTTGATAACTTATTAAAAAAACGTAAGTTTGCAGGCAATTTTCAAGCCTTTTTTATATTGTTTACGTTGCCTTGGACAATGCGGTTCCTACCTATGAAATTAATTCTTAACAAATCTTCGTAAAAAGATATCAACGGTAGCAAAATCCGGCGATCTCGCAGGGTAATTCAGTGTTATAATGATGATGTTCATAGGTTCTTAGTACCTATACCCCGCCTTACTAAAGAAGTACTATTTGTACCAATTATATTATCAATTTGATTGATAATGTTTAAACCTGTACTACCATGAATTCTGATCTTTCTCTTTCTTTGACTTGCGTTTTGTAAGGCGCGTTCTCCGGTTGTTCAAATCAAGCTAACAATTGCACTTGCAGGACGTTGATCAGGTTTCTTTATTTGTACATCTTTATTTACTTGTTTGTTTAATCTGTATAACTATACAGGATTTGCTATATCCATCTTTTCTTTCCGTTATTTTCTATGAGATATACTTCTGTGTGTGCTTCCACTCGAGTATTCTCTTTTCCGCTATCTGTTCCACTCGCTGTTTCCATCTCTATCTTCATTTTCGTATTTTATTTCTTTCTTGCAATCCTGCTTCGTATATCTCCTTTTGAACCTCTCCTTTCCTATTCTGTGCTGGTGTCTTAGCAATCCCAATTAAATTACGATCGTTCCAGGTAGTTATAAGTTTCTACTACTACTTGTTCCAGTTAATTGTATGGTGTATATTTCTATTTGCAATTGCCACAGTCTTTGCTTTCTATGTGTCTATTTCCATATTTATCTTCTTTAGCTCTTTTTTGTAACTTTTTTGGGAATCTACAATCGGTAACATATTACTTTCAAGGTGTAGTATTTACAGTGTCACTTGTTTCATATTCGACTTGCCTATGTGCATCCATCTTTGTTCATGTGTTTTTACACTTCTTTATTGCCTCATCAGTCGCTATTGTAAATAGCAGTGGGCTTGGTACACATCCTTGTTTATTTGGAACGCCTTTGATTCGAAGTTATGCTTTTTTATTTATCTGTGTTGTTCATATACACGGCCTTAAGGGTTTCTATAATTATTTTTGATTTTAGATTCTATTTATCGTATTGAGAGTATTAAATTTTGCGTACTTCTTCCTACTCTAATCTGAACCCATGTTGTGGTTCTTTGATTTGGTGTCATAATGTTTTTTCTAGTATCCTTGAGTAGTATTTCCCATCTTCCTTTTTGTATATTGGCTAAACTATTCTTACCTTCCATACTTCCAATCTTCCGGCGTCTTGTTTTCTTGCACAATATCGTTTACTAATTCTAATTTTTTTGCCATAGCCACTTCAGCATTTCTGCACAGCTTACTTCAGTAAGGCGAATACCTACAAAAGACGCAGCGAAAACCAGAATAAGAACCGTATTTTCCAATGTAATGCAACATATATAAAAAATTTGGTTAATCTCTATGGCAAAGGCTTGATCAGTGTCTAGAATAAATTGGACATGATTATTAGCAGTTTTAGAATTAAAATCTATTGCTGTATCTTCTAATGTTTTTTGGTTTATAGAATTGAAAATGAACCCCGTTTTCCTCGTTCAGAATAAATTGATAGATAGTACCCATTAAGGCATTGTGTCAGTTCTTTGCTGACAGATGGTATTGCCATTTAATTTTCTACTATCAAGCCTTTGGTATATAGGCAAAAAAAGTGCTATGCCATGCTGTCTGCGTTAGACCTAAACTACACKGATGTTGTTGATTGCGGTGAAGACAGCATAGTATAGACATACAGTTTTGTATTTTATAATTACCTTCAAAACTGCAGAAAAAGGGGGTGACATTAAAATCACATTTTATAGTTCATTAAGTATTTTTGTGCACGATGTGTTCAACAGAATGATTTGTGATATCGTGAGCATATGGTTTCATTTATTAGTTCTTTGTCACTGTTAAATTACTGTTTTAAAACAAGCAGTTTTCTTTGAAATAAAACTTAAATTTCAATAACATATGTCATTATACCTATTTCTCAGATTAAAATATTTATATTTGTTCGAATAACTATACGAATCYCAAAAAAGAGATGCAAATCTGTTCAGAAATATCTTTTTATAATGTTCATCCACACTTTTTCATTTATGCTGTTGTCACACAACAAAAGGTTCTCAAACAAAATTGGCATAGACCTTAATATATTGTAATACGTACTACGCTTAAATATTAATGGCGGTGCTGTAGGGATAAAATACAAACCTCTCAGGCACTGTTAGGACTAAATTCTCGATATTTTCAGTTTATTTTAATGCAAAAAAAATTGAGTAAATATTCCAAAATACTATCAAACAAAACGGTGTTGAACAACATGATTGTACATACCCAGCGAAACAGATGTAGGTACAACAGTCTTAAACATTTAGCTTTACTCTGTTTAAAACTTATTAGAATGTCAATATCCAGCGCAAAATTCCAAATACGAACCCTGGTGTTTACCCTGACAGCCACGTTGTACATAAAGTTTGTTGATGTAGCAGTTATCGTAGTAAGAAATGTGAGTTCCTCGACTTTAAGACTTGGTTTTTACATTCATTTATATAAATTTTATTGCTATATTCTCGTTCTTTTTACTGTTACTTGTTAATATAATTTATGTTCGTTCATTTTGAAACAAATGCGTTTTTTCTTGTAAATATTATGGTTGTAGTCCATCTCGTACTGAATGTCGTCTTTAAACCTGTTCCGTAGAGTATCTCCCGATATGGTAATGTACAGATGTGTCGCCCACCAGAAGTACTTACGATCGCAAAGATCGGCACACTGGAATGTATTTATAGCTTGGTTATGGATAAAAGATGGGTGAACCAGATAACTTGCGGTACAGAAATCAATAATTCATTGACTGGGAACATGTGTACCTTGTAATACACTTTTTAGTCGTAGACTGCTTAGGTTGTAAGGGTTTTACTAGAGATATTATTTGTACTTAGTTGTATGGATATTATTATATACATAATGTAGATACTGTACTATTATTATTATTATTATTTCATCCGTAGTAAGTGATATAAGTGTTGTTGTGAATATGGTAATGAATACATCTTATCATAAGTATGAAGATTTTTATTGCTTCCCTTAATATATTCACCCGATCCAGATAAAATTGACAGCTGAGTCTGCGTGTCAAAGGTAAGTACTTAATTTCTAATTCACAATGTTTTATTCTGTGGATAAACAATGCTCAGTAAAGGGTGACATGTGTACACAAATAAACGTTAAACTTCTTTAAGGAACGTAAGATAATGCTAAATTATGCATGATAAATCTCACATCATGTTAATAAGTCACTTTTAAAATTACCTCGAAATCGGTAGGAAAAATAAAGCTTAATGACTGTAAAAATATTTTCTGAAGATGCACAACTGAAATCTACGGAAATTTTGCAAGGTATCTGTATTTAAATTTATATTCAAGAACTAGATACCATTCCGAAATTCAGGTGGTCTAGATTACTAAATATATGCTTGAAATTAACAAATCGGAGGTGCAAAAATTTTAAGGTCTAAAAAGAACAAAGGGGTTAGCCTTTGATGTTTTGTGATTTTTCGGTGGAAACTAATTTTAGCTCAAAATCGACACACAGATGTATTTTGAGTTGCAGATTCCAGAAATTTGATCAGAAATGAGCTAGGACGTCGGGCGGCCTAATTTACTCCACTTTTAGATCGAACCGTTGTAGCTAGCGACAAACGGATACCATTCCGAAATTCAGGAGGTCCAGATTAGTAAATATGCTTGAAATTATACAAATCGGAGGTGCAGAAATGTTAAGGTCCAAAAAGAACAGAGTTTCTCAGCAGAAAGTAGTGCGTTGTTTGGATTGTTTTTCTCTTAGTTACTGTTAAATGTGTGAGTGGCTGTGTAACGTAAAGATACTCTATTGATGTTTTGTTTGCAGCTGCAAATTTTGAACTTTTTAAATACTGAGTAGTACATCTTTAGAGTTACCTATTTTCGAATAAGTAGTTTTCAACATGGTGGCCACTAACATAATGACAAACAAATGTTCAAATTTCATGAATGCTAACTTCTAACATTTCCTCTAGTCTTGTAAAAGATTTTTCTGTATTACGTTATACCCTTAACTTACCCTTTGGTTACGAGCGTGTTACTTTTGTTAAGCTAAATTATTAAATAATTAACTCCATGAAACTAAAACGAACAGAAGCTGATAAATTTTATTTATCTGAAATAGAATATACTACTACTATAACGTATAGTTGTAAGCAGGAGCGCCAGCTTTTAGAAAACCTCGTGGGTGCTCATGCTAACATAATCGTGAAAATAGTATCTATGAATCCGTCCAATAGAGCTCAATAGGTACACATGCAATATGACAGAAATATGTATGATATAAATAGAAAGATACGTAAGAGGAAAAAATAAGTACAAAAATGCTAGATTTGTTCTAGTACCTTTGTTGGTACCAGCATTAGTCATTAACCAACTTTTTTATGAAAGAAACTGTGTTCAATTCACTACAGAACGAGAGGTAGAATGTGGAGTACTCTTTTTTGAAACCAAAGATATACGAAAAAATTATAAAATAATACTGTATTGGTAACGGAAACCTACCTCATCGGGGAGGTATATAAACTACGTCTCAAATCATTCGACACAAGTTAAAATAAACTTTGTAAAACAGATAAAACATAGAATTATTAAAATAAAAGATTCACAATTTATTGAAAAAAAAATTTAAAAAATTAGAAAATTTACTAATACACAATTCATACCCGAGGGCGTTGATAAATAAAATCTTCTATTCTACTACTGATTTATCAACACTTCATGTAACGCAAACACAGCTAACGGTAGTATGCAGAGTGACGTAGGGCAGAGGGTAAATCATGATACTATGGTTGACAAAAATCTACAAACAGTAGATCATAGAATGTATGTATCCCTACCAAACATTACTGGATTGACAACAAAATTATTCAGAACGTTTAAAAAATGAAAACTAAAAATTACAATTGAGAACAAGAAGCATGGCTCAACCCTACTCGCAACACTAAAATCAAAAATACCTGCAAAATATCATGCAAATGTTCTATAATATATGTTTGGAATGTGAGGATTGTGAAGGCAAGTACACATAGGACAGATATCACAATGGATGGTTAATAGATTGGCCGTCTACAAAAGTGATATAACTAAACATGTGTTGAAGCCTATTTGGTCGTGGGTGCTCCGCACCCACAATTTACTTCTCGTGGGTGCTGGAGCACCCGAGCACCCATGGAGTCGGCGCCCCTGGTTGTAAGTATGTTCCCCAGTGAAGCATGAGAGTAATTGTAATAGCTTATTGCTCATTGTGATAAATGACAGTAAGCCTTACAAATAAGTCCCAGAAATATACAAATAAATATTACTAGGGTAAAATATGTGCTTTTTTATTAAATTAAATGTTTTTCTTAAACAGTGCACAATCCTTTGTATAGAAATATAAAAATTTAGGGTAAAATAATAAAAAAAACGCTATTTAGTAGAGTTGGCAGGCGTAAAAAATGCAAAACCTAGAAATAAAATACGGTGAATCAGTTTTTATGCCGTTGGTTGCATTCTGTTTCAAAAACTCAGTACTAAAATGCTCATCATTACAAAAGAGTAGAAGAACCACGAGATGGAAAAACATTAGTGGCCATTCCATGTCTTCGTAGATCATTTAGAATTCGAAGATTTTTTTTATTTAAAAGTTTATTTCATTTCACTGTTGTGAATGAAATTCTAAACCTGATTCCGAGTTTAATCAGTGTGGATTCAACATAGAAAATTTAAATTGTGAAAAAGAACGAAACAAAATGGCGGGCACTAAATGTTTGAAGGATGTTTAAAAAATTCTGCAGTTTATCAATGGTTTGCAATTCCCTATCAAAAAATGGCAATATTATGCACTAGATTAAAATCCAAACAGATATGACTGCTTACAAAATGTACAGCGATAAATGGAGCAAAAGTATATAATTTCTTATATATTTGCTTTGTACCGTGTACCATCTATATGCCTCAGCTTCAATATACAGAATCTATAGATTCGCCCCTGATAAGCATTCACACTCGTGTTCAAATTTTATTAATTTTGATTGTGTATGCTATTATTGCATTATTTTAGATCAACATCATATGAAACAAGCTAATGCAAACACTATACCCATTACACAAAATTATCGCAGAATACCTAACCCTAAAGGTTGTAGATGTGTCTGTATTATCCATAATATACAGTAGCTCATTGAACGACTACAGTTTACTTTGGGGCTTATATAGCTTCATTGATAATACCGTATAATAGTCATGGCAACTAAAATTACTCCCTGGTTATTTTACTGTGAGTGGTCTTGTTACAGGTACTCCAAAATGGCAGACCCGCATGAAAAATAGGAGGTAGCGGAACGCCTGCTTTAACTTTATAGCAAGATGTCGAGGCTCTTTTAGTAAACAAAATTGAAGTAGATTCATAAATATTCTACGTTTTCGAATTCTACCGAATGATTTAATAAACAAACACGTACCTTGAAATTGTTTGTCTCATAATCGTTCAAATGAGAAGGGCGAACGATGACTGCTGTTAACGATAATTATTATTCGAAATATAAAGAAAAAACTAACATAAGTGTGAGCAAGTCGCTTTTCATTCATTGAATTCTTCTACAACAAACATTAATACGATCATAAGAACGCAAATCGGTCCAAATACTACCGCACTGGCGAAGGTATACTAACGGCATGTGAAAGAAGATAAAAAATACAAAAATTTGCAATACTTAAACGTATGGGTTTTTTGTACGCAAATAATTAAGTTTAGAACTCTAATTTAGTGTCGTTTGTTTCTATGCGTATAGCGCATGGTCAATCTGATGATTGGAAGAACAAGTATTATGCGAACAAAATTCGAGGAAACTTTTTAGTTAAAATGCACAAACGTATAGTTTTAGTATTAGGGCTTGTATTAGCGTTTCGCACGATTCTTATATTTTTCTTAGTCTTTTGTCGTCTAATGCAAGAATAGCAAATTTTTTGTTATTTATGCTTAATTAACTTAGTAAAAGCCTAAAATACGTTGTAACATCCCAACATTTCAATAAACAAATTATAATGCTTGATTAATAAAAAAATTATTAATCAGCCGCGGATGAATTGAGTGTCCGGCGCAATACCTCGGCATTTTAATTAAAGATATGTATTCATCTATAATACAGTTGTTTAGGGTGCTTTTTATAAGTAGTTATTTTATTTAAGCTGTATATCTGTATTTTTTCGTTGTTGTATTTTCATATCTCTAGAGCCTTCTTTGGACATAGAAAGAACTGTTGGATTAAAATTTTCTTCATATAAAGTACTTTCATTTTAGCTTTCGTCTTTTTGTAAATCTGATGAAAAGGACAAATAAATTAAATTAATTTTTCGGCGACGTTTCGATATTTTTGGGACGACGATACAATTTTTAGGGAAAGGAAAAGTAAAATTTTATGGTAATTTGATCACTTAGCAGAATATGTAAGATAATAGCTAATACTTATCCTAGGCTTATTTTTACTCCTATTAGGGGCGGTAGAGAGCAGAACATATTAATTCAATAACTTTCTTTAACTTTTATCAGGATTTGGTAGGTTAATTATGTAATTTAAAAATTTTGTTGGGCTGTTAAACTACCCGAACAACTTTTACACTAGATTTGAAATAAATAAACGTTCCATCATAGTGTTATGTTTCAAAGTTGATACTTAATGTTCGCGTTCACAGATTTTCGTTTTGGATATGCAACGGGATAACATTGAATGACTTTATTACATTTTTTTAAATATACATTCCACTTGCGAGCTGTTTTTTGTGTGCAGGAATTTGACATGATCATTCGTATTTTGTATAACCGAGATATGCTTTAATAGTTCCTGTAATTTTATATTGCTTTGATTCTGATTTATTGTAACCAAAAATGTAATTTTAGTTTCGTGAAAAGTAATTGTCTGGTATTATTCTACAAATAAAAAGGAATAATAATTTTGCACAAATTGTACGGGATGAATTGGCGACATGATGAGTTGAGGTGTGATTAACTATTGCAGTGATGATTAGCTGATGAAAATATAGGACTCCAAAATGCACGATTTTTTATAACATCATTTTGAAAACACATATGTCAGTGACAGCTCTTCAAAATTATATAAAAAGTAGTGGATTACCACTTGCAGTTATCGTTGATTTAACTTTAAAGTTCTGACATACTTGTTAAAAAGCTTTTTACTCGGATACAAATGCAATTTCGGAAAAACGGGCCACTGAACCTTACCTAGGGCGCAAAGTATGTTGTGTTAACACTGCTAGTAAAGTAGACCACTTTAAAAGTTCCATAAATGAATTGGTTACATACTAGTAGTTATACTCATTATTATCCCTGATATATAGTAGGCGTTGACTGACAGTGAAATTTTTTGGCATTTAAAAGTTTATTTGTTGTGGCACTTGTTCAATAAAAGGGTGCCGGACGACCAGTAACTGTCACTATTCAGGAAAATGTTAATCGTGTACATGACATGGTAACGGCAGATAGGCGAATGACCATTCGTCGGATAGCTGAAATTACAGACTTTTCGTATGGCACAATAGAAAAAATATTAACAGATATTTTAGGTCTTAAAAATCTATCTGCGCGCTGGGTCCCTAGAATGTTGACGCCTGATCAGAAACGTTCGAGAGTCCTGCATTCTGAAGCCAGTCTGGCAAAGTTTTCAGCAAACCCGGATGAGTTTCTCTCTCGATTTGTAGCTGTTGATGAAACGTGGGTCCACCACTTTGAGCCAGAGTCAAAACAACAGGGTATGGAGTGGTATCACAAAGGATCTCCCTTACCACGCACTTACCACTCTGCTGGTAAAATTATGACTCTCAATTTTAATGGTTGATTATTTGGAACGTGGACACACAATAACAGGTTTTTACTATGCCAACTATGCAATGAATGCTATTCACGACGGAGGATTTGAATTGCACGAACGCCCTTCGAATTCACCAGACCTAGCTCACAGCGATTACTACTTATTTTTACGGAATTGAAAGAATATCTACGTGGGACCGGATATGACAATCGTTATAGCAGTAAACGACTGGTTAGAGGACGAACCACAAGAATTCTTTTCTAGAGGAATCAAAGCATTTGAACATTGTATCGAAATTCAAGGAGACTATGTCGAAAAATAAACATATAATTATTTTCATGTTTTGTGTCTTTCTATGTCAGGAACCGTAATTAATTATCTTCCCTGGTACTACAAATACTACTCCTAAGATATAAAAATTTAAATTATAGGGTATAAAAGATTATAATAATGTGTATGAAATATTTAAGGTAGTTACCTAACCTAACGTATTTAAGTGTGATAAGGATTAATACTGTATCCATCTTAATAGCTTTTCAATTTTTTTTAGAAAATAGATTGAATATAGTAAGCTATCCTTAAAAGATATATGTTACATGCCATCGCGGACCTTTTGTAGATCTATAAAAGAGGAATGTCTCACCACACATTGCCTTGTTATATCTCAAAAGGATTAGGCAGCGTTTTTCCAGGCAGTTTGACCTTTTCCGACAGTCGCAACAATCATCGTTATATTCCAACCAATTTACACAAAACTTTGACAAAGTATATATACCTAAACCTTCCTCATAAATCACTCTATCTATTGGTGAAAACGGCATGAAAATCTGTTGAGTAGTTTCTGCGTTTATCACGTTTATCATGCAGTGGTGGCAGGGGCGCCGACTCCATGGGTGCTCGGGTGCTCCAGCACCCACGAGAAGTAAATTGTGGGTGCGGAGCACCCACGACCAAATAGGCTTCAACACATGTACCATAAATTCAAACTGACTTATCACAGATATAAAAAAGAACTCTTTCTCAAATTTATTAAATTAGAGCGTCTACAGTGCTGTCAGATGATTCAAGCCCACCCAGCCTTGTTTTAGAATTTCTTGTGAAAGCAAGTACGTGGAAATGTTGCTCAGTTTTTTAATATCTGATTTTTTTATTTATTATATTGGAATTTTGATTTATGTGAACCATTTCAAGTTTAATCTCTTGTTTGTATTACTTTCTTTATCCTAAATTTTCACATATTCCCACTTAATATGATGTCCATGTGTTCAGTAAGTGAGCATCTATCCCTTTGTTTAGTTATATCACTTTTGTAGACGGCCAATCTATTAACCATCCATTGTGATATCCATGTGTACTTGCCTTCACAATCCTCACATTCCAAACATATATTATAGAACATTTGCATGATATTTTGCAGGTATTTTTGATTTAGGTGTTGCGAGTAGGGTTGAGCCATGCTTCTTGTTTTCAATTGTAATTTTTATGTTTTCATTTTTTAAACGTTCTGAATAATTTTGTTGTCAATCCAGTAATGTTTGGTAGGGATACATACATTCTATGATCTACTGTTTGTAGGTTTTTGTCAACCATAGGATCATGATTTACCCTCTGCCCCACGTCACTCTGCATACTACCGTTAGCTGTGTTTGCGTTACATGAAGTGTTGATAAGTCAGTAGTAGAATAGAAGATTTTATTTATCAACGCTCTCGGGTATGAATTGTGTATTAGTAAATTTTGTAATTTTTTTAATTTTTTTCAATAAATTGTGAATATTTTATTTTAATAATTCTATGTTTCAACTGTTTTACAAAGTTTATTTTAACTTGTGTCGAATGATTTGAGACGTAGTTTATATACCTCCCCGATGAGGTTGGTTTCCGTTACCAATACAGTATTATTTCATAATTTTTTCGTATATCTTTGGTTTCAAAAAAGAGTACTCCACATTCTACCTCTCGTTCTGTAGTGAATTGAACACAGTTTCTTTCATAGAAAAGTTTGTCGATGACTAATGCTGGTACCAACAAAGGCACCAGGACAAATCTAGCATTTTTGTACTTATTTTTTTTCCTCTTACGTATCTTTCTATTTATATCATACATATTTCTGTCATATTGCATGTGTACCTATTGAGCTCTATTGGACGGATTCATAGATACTATTTTCACGATTATGTTAGCATGAGCACCCACGAGGTTTTCTAAAAGCTGGCGCTCCTGAGTGGTGGTCTATTTATGTATGACCACTAAAGAAGAAAAAGAAGACATATGAAGCCCTGTCTGAAAACAAATCAATATGAAGAAACAAAACTTGAAACTCATTCAGTAGATGTTCCACTGGCCCTTTTTTCTATTGTCCTTTGCCCTTTGAAGCTTCTACACGTTTTTCCGAATGCTCCAGCTAAATGCCGACACCAGAAAACAACAACAAAACCCAAAAGGACACCAAATTACTAATGACCATCCACGTCGTGATATCTGTATTTACTTGGAAGGCAAACGGCACAAACAGGTTCGTCCTTTGTGCTCTTGGAGCGCGGTGCCGCGGGTCATGAGGGACGTGGGGGGAACGTCGGACTACACCGCACTCTACAGAAAATCCATAACTGGATGTCGGGGCAGGACGGGAAGGGCGAGGGGGACGCGGAAAAGGAATTAGGTGTGGCGAGGTTGGGGGACAGCGTGTTCTGCAGCGAGGGTCGCGTAAATAAACTATTTCGGGATAGAACTTTTGCGTTAGGTTGTACGGCACTGAAGAGTTCGAAGAGGCAAACGGGAGAGAGTATTGAAGCGCATTTGAAAGATTTGAGAGATATTTAGACTTAAAACAAAAAATTTGTAGTGTTTGGCGTTTTAAATATCCGTTGATGATACATTTTCGAGCATATATTTGGCTCCGACATTTAAGAATGAATATTTCATCTGAAGTAGCGGCTGCTTTTGATAGCATAAAAAACGAAAGCGATGAATGATTCTGTCAATAGTTTGCTACATACGGAAAAGGGAACTGAAATTATATGTTCTGCATTCAGGCACATGTTGGGAAAATACCTACAAACTAGAAATATATCACACAGAAAGATTCGATAGAAAACTTAAAATAATGCTGCAAGTTAAGGTAGTTTCAAATGTATATCTTTTTACAAAAGTATATTGCAAGAATATAATTATGGAGGTATTTATCATCGAAAAATCTGACTATCTTCTGCAGATGTAGATAAATCGAAAATATATAAAAAAAGATTGCAACTATGTATAGTTTCTAATATCTTCAGCAAAACAATGCATAATTAAATGGAGGAGTACACATACAGAAAAAAGATATGTATATAGATGTTTTTGGAAAGACTATAATAGGTTTGCTTTTCGGATTCGTGTTTCAAAAACAATATTTAACGCCATTGTTTTTCTCTTCACTGTGATACCGCGGTATCTGAAATACAATATTTATTTACAACGAAAGCTTTAAAGCAGAAAAGGTCAGTGCTACAAACGAGAAGAAGAATGTGTTAATACTTTGAATTAGTTTGCTAGAGAAAGGAATGTCAAGCTAATTAAATTGGTCATCTCACGAAGATGCATAAAATTTTTGTCGAATAAAGGAGGGGTAAGTGTGCGATATAAAAATATTTAATGTCTGTTTACCAGGTCTATAAGTACTAGCTGGTTCTCTGGGTCTCAATATCGAATTAGACTTAGTTGTCGGTAATAAAATTCTGTCAATACATCAGACAAAGTGGGTGATACAATTATTGAAGCATCTGAAGATAAAATAGATGTACCAAGAACAGAAATATCCAGTGGTGTAAATGTTGTTGTAGATTATGTTACAAATACTATACGGATAATCAAAATGAAGTGATGATATCGAGTAAATCACTTACAGAGATATTTAGTAAATGAATGGACTCATCATGCAGACATTGCAGATACAGCTACAGAGATGGTTCTAAATTCATCTACGTGTGTTACAGCGGAAAAGTAGAAATATTTTCAGATGTTAGACACTAAGCTGACACAAATTGTAAACTTTTGACTGTTGAAAATTTTCATCAAGCATTTTGCGGTTGCAAAAACAGGTGTTGTTGTGATTGGTAGATTCTTGCAGATCCAATAGGTATAGTTTACTTCATAGACTTTTAAATCTTCCATCATACAAAGCAGATTTTGGCAATATTCTTATCATTCAACTTGTAAGTTTTATTCGACAACAAAGTTTTGAAGAGCAGAAATTATATTCAAACCATGCGCGAAAGATTTAGCTGTAAGGTTTTGTGTATAAATATATTCTAATTCTACTATCTTCAGCGTATGAAATACATCATGCGTAAATACATCTCTTTTTTTAACGAAAGGGTCCACTTCAGTCTCAAAACCCCGAAAATTTTCAATAATTGGATGTGTGCAATGTAAATACGGCTTTTTTGAATACCAAGGTGGCCATGGAAAACGCCGAGAAGTCAGTCACACGGCTAAGCGTCAGTAGCCCTGGAGAGCCCGGCGTGCGCGTGCAGCTTCCCAAATTTTCAGAAAAATTGGGTGGAAAATTCGGACCGCGGTGTGAAACAGACCGTTTCGTAGTGATTTAGTGACGTGGTGCTTCGACTAATCCAGTTTTGGCCACCTTATCGGGTTAGCATGGGAAGAGATACCGGTGAGTTTAGTTATTACTTTTTATCGCGTAGGAATCGCGTTGAAACACCTTGTATAGGTAAATTACGCACTTGTTCGTTGTGTTTATGTGATTGTAGTTTCGAAATTGGTTTAAGTAGGATGGTTTAATTAAGTTTTGTACGATAAATGCTTCGTCCAGTTCAAAACACGGTAAAAAACTTGCATGGATGCGGAGGTAAAAACGCTACGACGCGGTGCTGGTTTTTTCATACGCCAGCGGTAGTTAAACGGTTAAATAATCTAAAACTGTTTGTTTCACTTATGCGGCATGGGATTTTTAGTATTGTAGTTAGCTTTGCTCACACATATTTTCGTCATGTTGGATATCCAAAATCAAAATACCAACACAGAGGTTTTTAAAACATAATTCAGTACTTTTTATCTGTATCACAATAATAAACAAGAACTACGTAGGAGGTTTCTACACTACAATTTTTTGTCACTATTTAGTTCATTTATTTACGTATAAATCTATTCCATGTAGCACTGATCTGACCTATTTGTGTTTGTAAATCACTATTGCTGTCTACATAAGTAGCTTCTTACACAAATATACTTTTAAAGCAAGTTTTAATGGCACGATTAAAGTTGTTAATAATGGGTGGAATTAACAATAAATCCCAATGTTGAGTTGGCAATTCGAGTTTCGTTAATGATATAATGCTTTGATTATATATTATATATTATATTTCCTGATGCATGGAAGATTTCTGTTGTCTGGATGCAAGCCAGACTACCCGTTTCCACAGAGCTTAAGGACACCAGGCCCATTAACATTTTACCAATTCTTTCAAAAGTAGACTTTTCAAGAGCATTCGATGTTGTTAATTATCAGATACTTTATGCTATTTTGGAACATATTGTTATTGGGCAAGCAGTTTTATTTATATAACAGACTTCAGTCTGTTAATTTAGATGGCAATTCCTCTGCTTACGGTGGTAGTGTGGTGTCCCTAGACTTATTTAAAATAAAACTACAATAATCTATTTAAAAAAAAACTGAACAGTTCTGATTGACATTTACCAATTCTTCTTGTATATATTTTTTTCACCTATACATCGTTCATATACATTGAGATAACTGCTTTTTTTTCGTTTTTTTTTATTGTTTTCCATCTCCACGGCTATCATCAATAACAACTTAATACACAGGTATATATGCATAAATTCTAATTTTGTTTTTCTTTTCATTTTTACGGTTGAGTGGAAGAGAAGGGCGATGCCACTAATCATAAGTGCTACGAATCCTGCCATTCAAAGTCATAATAATACTATTATGTACATCAATGTAGTGAGCAAATAAGGACGAATCATTATTATAATTATTATTATTCTCATTATTATTAAGGTTATTACTATTAATATTTTTCTAAATATACCTTGTTGAGCATAGTCAATATTTATAAAAAAAAAACAAGTCGAGGACGTACGTCCTCATACAAACAATCAATCTTTAAAGAGAATATAAAATTATATGGTATTTGGAAATGACATCTCTAAGGAGATAGACAAGTCTAAAATCCGCATTCATTTGTTAATACATATGTACATAGTACAGACATGGTATACCTACCTACAAAAATCAATGCCTCAGTATGCCATGAAACATGATACATTAGGACCTTAGTCTCTATATCCTAGTTAGGTAGGTACATAGTCAAAAAGGATATTGTACCCTACGCATTGTCCCGACATTGCCCCTAAAAAGTTATCCAAATTGGTATAAGCTTTTTTGCATATTTTGCTTGAATTCAGCTATTTCTATGTATAAAAGAACGGCCAAGTCACGTACTAACTATTTAGATCGTAAAATAGTCTACAGTAAAAGAATGCTTCAACTGAATGTAGAATTGATGAAAAAATTAAGCTTTATACTTTGCATTATACAGCGACTTTTTGGATCACCCACGTATGCACTAATCGCTCACAAAGATAAAACAGGAATATTTACAAACCATGTCTCCAAAAGTTTAAACCCAAAACGGGCCTCTATTAAATTTTCTCCCTAAATAAGATAATCCTAGTGTTTACGTTCTTGCGAGCACTTTTTTGCGGCGTATCCGGGCGTACGTGATCAATTATTGGGCAAAAAAAGGACCAGTCCACTTGCGGGCCGGGTGAAGTAGCTTTTAATGCGTCGTTTATGGAATTAGTATCGCCGATGATAACTGTGCGTGATGATGTGCCGGTGAATACGGGGTGTTTTTCAAGATTCGTTTTCGAAATTATTGACTTTTGACTGTTAGTGACGTGTGTGGACTGGTGGAGGAACACATCCCACACGGTAAGCGATGTTTTGACGCTATACGCCCGATCGAAATTTTCGATAGCTGGAATTGTCGATTTCACTTCGTATAAACATTTTCTATTATGTACTCATCCCCAAGCTTTGAAGAATTTTATAACTTAAGTGAACTCTGAAACAATCAAGCACGTAGGTTGAAATGGAAATTCGCTCGCAATAGATTTTTGAAAGGCACAATACGTAGTCCCTTTAGGTAGCATGCCTACGTTTATTATTTTTTTTTATAATGAAACACCATTTTTCTTAAAGAGAAAATACGTCAACCCTTAAGCTTAATTTTAGTTTTCTTGTTAATTCTTCAATTGTCATACAAAATTATTTTTGCATGCCTCATAAATCATACGTCTTATAAAATTTGCCTGATCATCTTTGAAAACCTTCGATGAACCAACGTCTTTTCGCACTTTCCTGTCCTAAATTCCATTACAGCTATATTTTTTTACAGTTAATTATGAAATGTTGGTCATCATTCTACTGGCTTTTGCGATAGCCCCACTTACTCGCTTTGAACATTGGGTTAATATTTGAAAACATGGTAGACAAGATTTTGGCTTTCTTGGTTCTTTTGTACAACATATGTACCTTCGTAGAATTTGGAAAAATCCGCACCATTTTAAGAAGTTTTAGATCAGAAATAGAACGATGATACTTCCTAGTAAAGATAGAGCTCTGATGTACCACGATGATTTCTTTATGATGAACGGCTTATTTAATTGTTGCTGAAGTTGCTTGTCAAATTAGCTTAGCTTTGCTTCTGCGTATTTTAATTAATTGAAGTCAATGCCTGTTAATTTGATGGGGTCTAGGTGTATTTCGTTGATAGCAATATTTTCCTGGAGTCTGATGCAGCAATCATCTCCATCGATGTCAATGAATGGAATTTCATGTGTGAGATTTGATGTGAACATTACTGAATGAGCTTCTAGCATGATGTTCTCGGTGAAGAGACCTTGGAATTTTCTTGGAGTTGTAGAATCCCGATTTTGGAAATGGTGATTTCTTTAGCTCGACTGTTCTTGCATATGAGGATAAGCGATTGTTGGTCGGAAATAGTGAATAACCATCGGTTGTCTCGTAGAGAATGCCATAGTTCCGTTGTTGCCATTAGATTCCTGATTTTGCAAGTTTTTGGAATAGATTTTGTTGTTTTTCTGAAGAGCTTGATTTCGCAGTCTTCCGCTTCATTTTTCTTTGTGATTGGCAGATTCTTGCAGATCCAATACGTATAGTTTACTTCATAGACTTTTAAATCTTCCATTATACAAAGCACATTTTGGCAATATTCTTATCATTCAACTTGTAAGTTTTATTCGACAACAAAGTTTTGAAGAACAGAAATTATATTCAAACCATGCGCGAAAGATTTAGCTGTAAGGTTTTGTGTGTAAATATATTCTAATTCTACTATCTTCAACGTATGAAATACATCATGCGTAAATACATCTCTTTTTTAAAGAGAAAGGGCCCAATTCAGTCTCAAAACCACGAAAATTTTCAATAATTGGACGCGTGCAATGTAAACACGGCTTTTTTGAATGCCAAGGTGGCCATGGAAAACGCCGAGAAGTCAGTCACACGGCTAAGCGTCAGTAGCCCTGGAGAGCCCGGCGTGCGCGTGCAGCTTTCCAAATTTTCACAAAAATTGGGTGGAAAATTCGGACCGCGGTGTGAAACAGACAGTTTCGTAGTGATTTAGTGACGTGGTGCTTCGACTAATCTAGTTTTGGCCACCTTATCGGGTTAGCACGGGAAGAGATGCCGGTGAGTTTAGTTATTACTTTTTATCGCGTAGGAATCGCGTTGAAACACCTTGTATAGGTAAATTACGCACTTGTTCGTTGTGTTTATGTGATTGTAGTTTCGAAATTCGTTTAAATAGGATGTTTTAATTAAGTTTTGTACGATAAATGCTTCGTCCAGTTTAAAACACGGTAAAAAACTTGCATGGATGCGGAGGTAAAAACGCTACGACGCGGTGCTGGTTTTTTCATACGCCAGCGGTAGTTAAACGGTTAAATAATCTAAAACTGTTTGTTTCACTTATGCGGCATGGGATTTTTAGTATTGTAGTTAGCTTTGCTCACACATATTTTCGTCATGTTGGATATCCAAAATCAAAATACCAACACAGAGGTTTTAAAACATAATTCAGTACTTTTTATCTGTATCACAATAATAAACAAGAACTACGTAGGAGGTTTCTACACTACAATTTTTTGTCACTATTTAATTCATTTATTTAGGTATAAATCTATTCTATGTAGCACTGATCTGACCTATTTGTGTTTGTAAATCACTATTGCCGTCTACATAAGTAGCTTCTTCCACAAAAATACTTTTAAAGCAAGCTTTAATGGCACTATCAAGGTTTTTAATAATGAGTGGAATTAACAATAAATCCCAATGTTGAGTTGGCAATGATATAATGTGTTGATTATATATTATATTTCCTGATGCATGGAAGATTTCTGTTGTCTGGTCGCAAGCCAAACTAGCCGTTTCCACAGATCTTAAGGCCCAATAACCAGGCCCATTAACATTTTACCAATTCTTTCAAAAGTAGACTTTTCAAGAGCATTCGATACTGTTAATTATCAGATATTTTACGCTATTTTGGAATATATTGTTATTGGGCGGGCAGCTTTGTTTATATAATAGACTTCAGTCTGTTAATTTAGATGGCAATTCCTCTGCTTACGGTGGTAGTGTGGTGTCCCTCAGAGCTCTGTGTTAGGACACAGATATACGTCTGTAATAACCAAAAAAGGATAGATACCCATAATATAAACATTAGATGCAAAGACGCTAATACTGTACCAAAACATAATCATATTTTTTTATTCGCAGCTTTTCATACAGAATATAAAGGATCTACAACTCACTCCCAGTAAAACTAAGAAATACGGGACAAGACTTATTTAAAATAAAGCTACAATAATCTATTTAAAAATACTGAACAGTTCTGATTGACATTTACTAATTCTTCTTGTATATAAGATAATATTTTGTCGGATAGATCGCTGTCTCTTGAAAACACTGACAAAAAATTAATAGTCTGACGTTTCGATTACACCTGTAATCTTTGTCAAAGACGAAGAACCTCGAAATTTGCCTGACACAAGTTCAAACAAAAAAAAACAAAGTTTGAGCAAAGGAAATTTCGTGTCTGTGTGTCTATGGACACGATAACTTTCGACAGATTTAATATATGGACTTGAAATTTGGCAAGCGTATAAATCTCAACTACCCAAAGCGACCTATTGTTTGTGGGGTAAGTAAGGTATCGGGAAGGGGGGCAAAATTGGGGGGTAACTATCCTTTTTGCAATTTTTTGTTATATTTTTTCGCTTTAGTATGTGATTAGTAGTATAACTGCGAGTATTTTTCGTTCTTATAAATTTTCGGTGCAGCAAACTGTTTAGAAGATATTAGCAAAAAATCGTCACTTAAAGAAAAAGGTTTTTCCTAAATATCTCGGAATATATTTAAAAAAATGAAAATGCCATCAGTTAGAAAATGAAATTTCTCACAAAAGGTGTCTTAGACAATTTATTTAAAATTTTGACATTTTCGAAATATGTCCCTGCTCGTACGATTTTAAAATTTATAAATTTTTGCTAATATCACGAGGACTTTGTGTAGAGAGACAAAATGCTCAAAATCTGATTACTAATCGTATAGTATAAGAAATAAAAACGTAAATGTCATTTTGACAATTTGATGTGGAAGTATTGATTCAATTTGCAGCGGTTTTTTTCATTTATGGGGAGCGAAACGGTCGGATGCGAATCGGTACATCAGGAGCGAAACGTCCGGTGGCGAAACGGCGGGGGCGAAACGTCATAAAACCGTCATTTACGACTAAGTTGAGAAAATGGGCCGCACAAGGAACAAAAAGGCTTTCTAAAATTTTCTTCTGTAAACCAATGTTTTTGCCTCTCATGTTGGCACCATTATTGTAACCTTGGCCTCTCAAGTCTGCAATATCAAGCCCCAGTTCTTTAATTGTCTTCTACACTAAGAGGGGGTTGCTTATAGTCTCAGTAGGTGCTAAGATGGTACGTAGGTACCTAATGGCAATAATTAACCCACAGAAATAAAAGTGCTGTTAACGCTTTCGCTTGGGAACAAAAGAAAAAACGTAAAAATTGCCGAAAAACATGATTCCATAAAACTGGCTTTTTGGCGTCCCATAACTTGAGGCGCCTTCGTRCGGGGCACAAAATTGCCCCCCCCCCCCCGCTAAACGCGGCACTGCCACTCCAATATATGGAGGACTGTTCTCCTGATCAACTATAGTAACATGTACAAACGGAGTGTTTGATTATTATGGTGGTCTGTGTTACAACTTTGTTAAAATGTAACATGCAAACCGCATACCTATTTGTAAGTTCGACAATTTTTTCCAACCAGTACTTCTATAATTTTGGAAATATGCATTAAAAACCGAATGTTTTTGTACGCTCTGGGTGCTTATGTGCATATTTTCGTACTAACAAAGAGCTGCAAACAAAACGCAAATAGATCGATTCGACATGGTCCAACGATGAACTTTCTACGCGATAGGCTCGAAATTTTCCACTATAATCGAGCGAAGTCACGTTTACGACCTTCACAAACTGCGCTCCTGATACCTCCACCTAAATACATTCGCATTTTAATCCACATTTCGCCTTCAGAATGCCAAATTAGGCGACATGACGTTCAAACAGTAACCTACCTACGTCATGCGTAATCAAAATAGTGTGCAGTTGCAAATATAATAATAATGAATTTTGATATTCCTGGTCGCATAGTAACAAAGAGCTCCAGAACATTCGCGAATTATGCGCGTACCGATACAGTTTCGGCCAAATTCTTTATTCCTACTTCTCGTCCTTTTGGTGTAGAATCCATATTTCTTATTAAATTTTTCCTCAGATTTATGATTGAGGAATAATTAAGAAGCATTTTGTGCCAAGAAAATTAAGCCTATACCAACGTGTACGAAAAGGACGCCACTGCGAACTACGGAGGATAGAGATAGACGATGCCTAATTTTCCATTGGCGAACGACAGCACCAATCAGAACTGCCGTACACACCCAGTTTGGCTTTCATTGGCTGTGCAAATAAACAAAAGGATTAATCTTTTTTTACTATAACAGTACTACACAGACTAATATTTTACAATCTTCTAGAAATATCCGATAGTTAATTCAATTAGAAGTCCAATTTATAATTAATTTCAACTATTTTATTAATAAGTGCTTATAACATTCTAAAATAATGTTATTTTGAGACGTGGGTAGCTATTAATAAGTACCATAAAGCTTAAAATTTAGATGTGCTAAGAGCTTTAATAAACTCAAATTGATTTGGGATCAAATTTTTCGTTTTGTATCGAGTTTCTTAGGTATTGATTCATTTTGGGCGTGACTACGCCAGTGGAATGACCTGAGCCCCATCTCTTGACAATCCCTCCTCAATTTAAAGCACTTAATGCCTGCCCGCGCCATCTGTTCGTAGTCCTTGTTCACTAGTCAAATACCGGAGTCAATATTCAATAGTTCGTGCCTGGAACAAGAGGTGGCGCTAAATGCCTTAAATGTGATTTAAATTCACAGATATGTTTGACTTTACGTAACATGACTAAAATATAGTAGCTGATTAGCTCTCAAAATATACAAGAAACTGTTTAAATAAAATAAATTTTTCTTTCATAAAAAGCTAACGGAATTTAATTTCTAAAAAGTTTATAGTGTTTAAAACTATATTTCATTTGATAGCCATTTTCATTAATCGATGTCTACATAAATGCGTTCAATAAACTGAAATGGGACAATTCATTAAGTACGTGTAACTACAGTTTGCTGTCTTTTACGAAATTTCAATTTTCTATTTATATATGCAATTCAGGAAGAAATCTACCTAGCTACGAAAGGATACACTCTTGTATTGAAAAAAATTAGCTACTTCATTTTTCCGTAAAATAATAACTTTTTGGAATATCTGGAAAATAACTGTCATTAACTCTTTGTCTCTAAGACCTTTTTCATGTTTTTCAATAATGGAAAGTCGGTGGGTGCTAATTCAGGACTATAAAGTGGATGGCATAGTTCTGTAAAGCCCTCATCTTTACGAGTTTCGAAGACCTGCAATTGTGCGACAGCAAGTTCTTTTATGTGGAAAAATTCAGACGTTTTTCTTCAAGTGCCAGTTTTGTTTCTGAATGGCTTTACTATATACCTCCGCATTAATTGTAAACCCTATTAGCGTATATCTACTATACCTTCGGTACCTCAACAGATTTTTTTTTGATCTGAGGGGATCTCTATCCCATGCAGTGGATTCGCTTTTGATACGCGGATCTCAGTGGATTGCCAAAAAACTAGCTATAAACTCTTGTAAGACGATTAAGTTTTCTTATCTACCCGAAAGACACCTTTCTCATGTCTAACTCATCATGCAAAATTCTCTAAACGCTTGTTTTATTTAAGAGAATTCCTCCCTAATAATAGATATGCGTGTTGTGTATGGTATTGCTGTTTAGTTTTACTCATTTCTCAAGACAAACTTGTTCGCAGAACTATAGTAAATTATATGATTTGCGTGTAATTTATTATGTGTACTTATGTCACATAAAAGTGACAGGATACACTAAGTACTATGGCCCTGCTACAATCATGTTAATGATAACGGGAACATATGGATTTGTATCGAGTGTTCACAATGATGTTAGTGTTAATGTTAAGCCATTAACATTGCCATTACCACCTTAACATCACCATTACCGTTAAAGTTATTGTGGCAGAGCAGTTATCAAGTTTGAGAGGTCACAGAGATACTGTGTGTTTTCCTGTCTAATCTTTTTGTTACGATAATTATTGTAAATAATATCAAGATAAATTTCGGTAATTATTAATAGTTATATTAAAAATATCATTTAGGATTGCTTGAGCCACACTGACATTTTCACTCTTTTTTAAGCTTGTTCAATTATTGGTTATTTTTGGATTAAAGGTTAAACGGAAACGGATTGCTTAGTACGAAAACAACAAAAATAACTGGGTAATTATAAATTCATTAAAGATTCTGCTCGTGTACAAGGGTGTCTCACACATTTTTGTACATCTACCTACATAATTTTATTAAGCAAATGGTAAGAATTGATTTAAATTAAAACTCATACAATAAATGCTATAGTTACCGATGAAATACAATCTCAGAGCACAAAAATTTGCGAAACATCAACTTATGAATATGCTCCATCGAATGATATACTTATGCCAACTTAACATTATTTGCAGTGGTTGCAAAACAAAACATTAAGAAAAAGTGTATGACAGGCAGCCAATTTTTTCCACAATATTGTTAATGAAATAAATCGCGTTCATATTTTGGTATGCTATACTATTTTTAAAATTACACCAAAAATATTTTAAATGTCGAATTCATTTTACTAGTTGGTTCCTCATTGTAGAATAGAACGTATTAGTAATAATAATAATGTGTTTATTACTAAAAAAGATTACAACAATACAAGTGAAATACTAGTATGTGTAATGCTAACCGCTAACAGTGATATCTAAACATTAAATTATATTAAAAACTATTTTAAAACTAGATGTGTTATTCTTTGCAGACTATTTTTTAATTTGTTAAGAGAACAGTTGATATTTCCAACTCCGGTGGAAATTGACTGCTTTTAATTCTAGCCAAACGACCATACCTAAGGATTATTTAAGCCTAAACCCGTTTTGTGAAAATTACCAATTAATAGTTTGTGATATCGGGTCGTGTATTGTGGAACTCTATAATTCATAAGATGACATGTATCACAAGAATCGATTAAATTATTCAGGAACTTATAGCTAAAAATAATTGATATATTTTCACGTCTGGTGCGTAATGATTGAAAACCTAGAAGCCTGAGACGCTCTGTATAAGATATCAGGTTTTTATCAATGTTTTACTTGAAAAGTAGGAAGTTCATAAATTTTTTCACTACCCACAAATAAGTTTCCTTTTTTCACTCTTCATATAAGCCATACTCACAATTTGTACTGAATAACTGGCGAAACTGAGCCACAATTTGAATCTGCAGTTTCAAGTGTGCTCTTACGGACTTAAAATTGTAATAAGCTGATGTTGTGAAACGTTTTGTCTTATAAGAGCTCATACAGGGTGTTTCTAAACTCTGGATCTAGATCAAAAGGTCCTAACGTACGTAATATATCCTGAAATAGATCGTTTTGTAACAACACCATTTACCTAATAACCCATAATCATCTAACATTATTATAGAATTTTAAACAATTAAACGAAACTTCTATTCAAATTTAATTTAAATATGATAATAATAATAATAATAATAATAATAATAATAATAGATAAATGAATACTTCTGTGATTAATTCACAGCTGAGACCGAATAATGGAAAACACGGAGCGCATGAGGGTTTTGGGTGATTTTTTAATTTTATTTGCGACGTCCATTGTTCTTTCGATTAAAAATTCTTCTTTGGTTTGTGTCGTAATCGAGTGGAGTGTGATCAGGTGATCTGACAGGGCAAGTAATCAGTTCTGTAGACCTCTCCATCGATTCGTAGATCGCTCAGTTAAAAACGTTGTTCGCCATCATATTTCACGCTTAACATGCATAATGAAACATATTCCAGTAATTTTGGCAGGGATTCACTCAAAGAGTTTGGATAAGTTTTCCCTACCAAATGATTTTTAAGAACAAATACAGCACCAAACAATAATTGAAAAACCGGTTTGGAAAATTCTTTCTCTGGTCACATGAGGATTTCTACAAAGGGGAACCACAAGCGTTTATTCCATCTCCAATATCCACTGATGAAGATCTTTCCGAGCCAAGCAATTTTGCTGAGGGAAAGAGTGGGTAGGCCAGGATGCGGCACGGAAATAAACCAAACGTACCAAAACGTACAATTGTTTTTCGAGTTTCAAGACGAGCAGAAATTCTACGTATGCAAGCGGAGGAACTGCGCTCTACCATTCTAAATACATAGGTACACAAACAAAATGTCAGCGTATTATTGATTTGAAATTACATAACTGATGACGTACAAACACACCAGCACTAGAAGTGATATCAATTGAACGACGCTAAAAAAGGTTACTTGGTTTTTCTCTTAGCAATGTAGTTCATTAGTTGTAAGAGTTCCAAGAGATAATTAATTTATCAACATCTTCCAGGTGGTTTATTTTAGGATATATCTTTATTTGGGCTTTTTGGTCTAGAATGGCGTCAGGTATGTGTATATATATTCACTATGATCCTGAAGTAGCGGAATACCCGGTAGAGACTTCGTATATTTGAATATAAAAACTAACGGAATGGGCTTAATGGTGTCGAATAAATAAGAAAAAAGTAAAGGTACAGCCGCAATGTCGTAATTTTTGAATGAAGACGTCAGCTGGAACAATATGCAATGAGCCTCGTTATTCAGCAAAAGTGAGAAAAATTTGAAAACCTGATGAAAATTACAGGACTAACAGCATCGTTAAGATCGAATAAACGGAAAATTCTTGGACGACCTTCGATCATCTTCCTGCATCTTCTTGTACACTCATGTATGCGTATCCCGGATCTCCCTATTTACTAGGGCGTCCGTTGGCGGTGAACCGCAGCCGCTGTGAACGAGCCACACACTTCCCGCCCGTAATGAGGTACGTGCGTTCGACTGTATGAAAAAACACAGTCATCATCATAGCGGCCACGCTCCACTACACATTACACGTCGGACCGGTCGCTCCTCCGAGGACGGACGTCGTCTCCTTAGAGGGAAGGACGATGAGATCGCTAATGCCGATGTTCATGGGAAGAGCGACCGGCGACGACCGTGAAGGAATTGATGATGATGATGATGTGCGTTCTGGGGGATGTGTAAGCATGGAAAATCACCGATGACTGAACGGTGTCGATGGTTTTAGAGAACGAAATCTAATTTTGGTACTGGTTACAAGGTTATAAACGACTGAATAAAAATGAACCTTGTAGACGTTTCGGAAAAACCACAAGTCGTATTACCATGCAACCACTGAAAATGCTGTGTGCTTTCAGCACATAGCACTTCATCCTTATAGAAGCTGTTCAAGAGCCAAGTCAGAAATCTGACGCATACAAGACAGGCTCCAAAGAGGGCACAGCTTATTGTATGACAAACCATCGATAAAAAAAATCTGATAACGAAAACTGAATGATTGCTATAGTAATGTAACTCTCCTGCCGTTTTTACAACCCTACAATACTATTTACCTTTCATTTACAGGCACAGTTGGAACGGCACGCGACCCATCATAAATCAAACCCTCTCTTTGTGATTTTGCGAATTTATAGTGCCGGCTTTAAGTCGTTTTAAAACTCGTTTTTTGTTTGTGTAGTGTATATTATTCTAAGTAGTTTTTTTATCATTCGGTTAATAAGAGGTTTTACATCGATCGTTTTTATTTACGTCTCAAAATGAATTGTACGTAGTTTTAGATGAATAGCAACATTATTTTGCACAAGCAAGGTATATCTAGTTATAATGAAATTTGTAATCTAACTAGACAACATGCACATCTGAGCATTTTTTAATACGCAAAGAAAAATCTCACATTCCTAAATATTTTTATTTTGATTTTTAACATTCCTGTAATATTTATATCCTGTGAATATGTTGAATGCTGTGCTATCCGAAAATTATAAACAATACATTTTAATATTTTTACAATCTTTTAACTATTGGAAACATGCGGTTAACGGTTAACATAACTAAATATGTAAATAAAAGACAAGTATTTTAAAAGAAAATAATAAGAATATATATTTTTTATCCAAAGCTCTAAATACAAAAAAATAATTCCATACATCTATTATATTTTTACAAAAAAAGTCTAACAAGTTTACACCGACATAACTTAAATATATTAATTATTATCATCATCTCTACTGTCAAATTCTGAATCATTGCTAGCATCATCATTAACATGTATTACAAAATTTTGAAAATTTGGGGATACATGGCTATTTTCAATTTCGATAACATGCTTAATACAGCTTCTCCACAGTTCTTTCGTTATACTACTTACCTCTCTACGCACTAAATCTACAACTCCCGAACTTAAACGCGGACATGTATTGTTTCCTCGTATTCCTTTTTAAGCGTACTCTACACTAATTCAATTGGGTTTAGGACGCAATAATACGGTGGCAAACGCATAACTATATGTCCATATCCTTTCGCTAGTTCATCAACTCGATATTGTTTAGGTATGTTGAGATTTTTTATTATTGTMAACAGACCTTTTTTGGTAATTTTTCCATCCGGAATTGTAAGATTATTCTTTTTCATGTAATCAATTATGTCTATTTTTTTGTAGATGATGTTGGCGCCTTGTTCATTAATTTTGAATGATAACTCGCGTTATCCATGACCATAACAGATCCTTGTGGTAGCCCTGGCAGTAACTGCTGCTGAAACGAAGTTTCAAAAAGTGCAGAGTCCATGTCGCAATGGAAGTCAATAGAACAATTTTGGATCTGTTTCGCTGACAGTAATAAGCCATTTTCCAGCCATCCATCACTTCCTCCCGCATGAAGAATTATAATTATTTTTCCTCTCGAAGGTGGTGCTGGCCGAACGCAGTTTCATCCAAATATACGATATTACGATTTTCTTGACGGTACCTTCTGATTTCGTTTATATAATCCCATCTCATTCTTTTTAGTCGGGTTGATTCCATTATGGACAAACGTTGGTTTAATGTACTATAATTAAAACCGATGCTCCTCAAGTATTTTCTGAACCACTCTTCGCAATAACTTATGTCATATCCTAATTCCAAAAGTTTTAATTTCAGACTTGCCGTAGTTTGAACTTTATTTTCCTTGTACATTTGGTAAATCACTCTTTTAATTTCTATCCCAAGCTCTTTTGATATATTTAGAAATTTCTCCGAATTGCGTGATCTTCTTGAATTGCCTTTGTTTTCAATAATATCTCTCACAGTCGTGTAGGGGACACCAACCATTTCACTTGTCACTTTTGACGGAGCACTACACTTTTTTTTTAATCAAAAAATTGTATACATTTTTTATGATTTCTTTTCTTGGGTAAGGTAACGACGATTCCTCTTGTTTTCTTCAATTTGCACTTCCATGTCAGCGTCAGCAACTTCATTCTGAGCGGTACTTGAGCAGCTTTTTCCCAAGGACGGAACATTTTTCGCTTCTCTTGTCTCGCGCACAGAAATACTAAGACTGAATGCTAGTTTTGGTTTGACCGGTAGTGAACTTTAAATAATCCGACCCTGCTTAACCATCTTCCGAAAATCGGACCTAAATTTTATTGCAGGGTTGTAATAACGGTAAGAGAGTTGCATTACTATACATACGCTTGCGTTTCTATTTGGCTACTTTAGAGTATTCTTCACTATCTTGTAATTTGTGAAAGATTTAAAATCCCAAGACGAGTTAATTACACGTATCCCATTCACCTTCAACGACGATCGGTAATTCGTACATCCTCGCTCACGACCCGCTTGTAAAAGGGCAAGTCCATTTAAAAACGGAGCGGAGATCATTTAAAGTTTAAAGCAGTCCATTCAACGTACTCGGTTTTCAATAAGCGATTATCTCCGCAAATAAACCAAAACAAGGTGGTAATTTTACGAAACGATGACTGCTGGGCTCTACAGTCGACCAGATGCGCTCTAGGCCCTGGCAATTAAGCAGCTTCCCGGACGACTTGGTTTAATCGACTGCGACGGACGGCCGCTCAACCTTATCGCCTATAAGAGATTTTTAAGTAATTTACTTATGTAGTTGGCTTTGGCTTCTGGTTACTTGTTTATGGAACGGAGGAATAAGGCATGACTCGCGATATCTAGTCACCGTGGAATCGTATGGGCTATTAGGGAGTAACCTGATCGAATATGTGATAGTATCCGGAAGGAATGAGTTGGGTTGGTTAATTTCCACCCACTGTGTAAACTAAACATTTGCTTCTTAGACATGAATGGGCAAGAATGTTACGGAGGCAATATTTTACACAATAAATAACCTGGCATGTAACAAAACGTTAGTAAAATAGGGTCCTCTTTCTGTCTGTCTTTCCTTCCCGTCTACGTTGTGATCACTAGGCACATATACTTCTATTATCAAACATTTCTTGTTTTTGTTGTCCCTTACTATAATATCTGGCTTATTGGCTGCAACCGTTCTATCTGCTTCCACTTCTTGGTTGTATATTACTGTAATGTTGTGAACATTTATGACTGCTTTTGGTTCAAGTTTGTGCCATTTGTCTGTCACTACTTCAAGGTTCTTAATTTTTCTCTGACTTGCATTTTAGCTTCTTCGTGTTCTTCTCTCTTAATTGGTTGTTCGTCAATCTGTAAGTGGTTTCTTATTTTCCTGGCTTGGTGCAATACAGTTTTACCCATTCTCTTTTCCCGTTCTAACAMATATAGCTGTTGCAGTAGGTAAGTTTCTGCTTAATTTGAAATAGTGGTTCATACTTATAATGTTGTGAACCGTTTTACCTGGTGCAAACCTCTTCCATTTTTGTACATTGACACACACAATCAATCAATATCAACAACTATTATTCTTATATACCTACTTCTGTTAATTTATTTCTTCTCCTTCGACACTTTTCTCGTTCTGCTAAAAACAACAGCTCTGCTCTAAAGTGTTCTAATTCTTTTTTCTATTCTTTCCTTCCACTCTGGTTCACCTTTACCTATCTGTTATCTTCAAAATGGAAATCTTAGTTATTTTTTCGTCAGCAGTAATACAATGGCATAAACTATGTTATTTATGTACTTTTATTATAATAATAATTATTATAACTATTATATTATTAAAAGCGTTTATATTTGTTTGTTTATTGTTTATCTTAAATAAATAAAGACCGACTCTTTGCTCAACAAACCAAAATCTACAAGACAGCCTCAAATATATCATCATTTTTACTCTTAAATTGCAAAATTGCTTTACCAGGCATCAGACGATGGAGTGTTTACAATTTCCGAAGAGTGGATTTCCTACATTTTCTGTAGTTCTAGAGCACTATATGAAAATCTGCAATTTAACTTCAAATATTTCGTCATTTTCTATTATAGGTAATTAATAAATTGCAAAATTGTTGTACCAAGCATCAAATGATGGAGGAGTAAATTTTTTACCATCTCTTAAGAGTGTATTTCTTACATTTTATTTAGTTATAGAAAAATATATAAACATTTACCAGATGCATTCAAAATTTCTTTGTTTTCTGTATAACTCATGCAAAATCACTGTAATTAGTATTCGATGATGCACAAATTAAATCTCTAGAACTTCTAGAAAATTGATATGTTTATTCGTTCTAGACAAATTTAGAAAAATGCGAGATAACTTTTGTGTTTTTTTATTAATAACTCGTAAAAGACAAATGTAAAATCATTCTTTTCAGTCTCTAATTAAAGGCAGACTGAAACTCTAACAAACCCCAAAATTGCATCCTAACACTGACTTTGGTTGTTGAAAAGATTAAGAAAATATGCCAGATAACATCAAAACTAACCTCTTGCTTACAACTCGTAAATGTCTGATATGTTTTCTAAACTGTTGAAATTTTTGCTGGAAAACGTCTTCAGTTGTTGAAAATCTTCACTTATCAAATGTTTCACCATTTCATTTTTCAGGTGTCCAACTTCCAAATCGTTCCATTGATTACCTTTTGAGCCAATGAGACCTTGTCCTGTCAGAATAATTAGAAATAATAGGTAAAAGTTATGGATGTTAGACTACAAAGATTATTTACAGGGAAATAAAATAGATCAACTTCTGCAGGGAGTATCGCTCTCTTCCCCCATCCAGTTTTAGTTTTCTCCCGTCTAATATTGACGACTTTGTCGGTCTATCTCACCACTTAACATCGACGTTAAATAATCAGGAACGAGGAAGTTTTCTTTGGTCAGATCGTTCGCCTCCAGTATGTTCATCATTAGCTCGCAAAACTGAAGTTTTCCATTAGATAGATTGTGCTGTAGTTAGTAGTTACTGTAAATAAACCAAAGTGTTAGGAACTGCATCCCTTCCCCGTTTCTCTGTTAATGGCTTTAGTCCATTACATAATGTAACTGCAGTTGTATTATTTGCCCATTTTCTGCATTACCCGACTTCTATGATCCGGAAACCGCAATTCATATTCACAGTCTCAGTCGCGTACTCTAGAGAATTGCATATAAAGTTGCGAAACACAGCATTACCAAGCATTTGTGCAACGTGTTTACGGGCAACCAGAAATATTCAATAACGATATCACAATAATTCCGCCAGCGCGAGACGGTCGATTTTGGGTTATGCAAATCCACTTTAACAATGTACGAAATCGATTTTTAACAGTACTTGCTGCGTTGCCAAGCAATAGATGATTAGCTTTTACAAAACATTGAAAAATGGAAACACTACACGTAGTTCTAACGTACAAAGAGCAGTAATACGCAGACAGTACGTCTCCATCTAATGTTGATGAAGTAGTACCACTGAAATCATGACCTCTTTTTCTTTACCATGTGAACCATATACACAAAAAGTATTTTTCGTAGTAACGTTCCAATTAATAGGTATAAATACTTAACAGGTAATGTTTGTTACTTAAGGTAAATTAACATGTCGCTTCTTGCGGTTTAGCTAAGAGCTCTGATAGAAGAAGTAATATTTATCTACCCATTCTATTTTATAATTATATCCGTTCATTCATGTTTCGTAGATAGAAATTGCTTCATACTACGTGTAGGTATTATTCGTTGTTGCTTGTTGGAGTGTGCTTATAAAAATTGAATTACGTTTCAAGGCTTTTTCTCTATTCTTAGGCAATGCTTTTTAGGTATGAATTAATTTTGGGACAATTTATAAGTAGCACCTGGTTCAGTGCGCAAAAAATGGTAGGTATGTTAGTTAAATCGAAAATGATAGATATGCAACTACATACTACACTTTACGTGACTTCATATTAAAAAAGACGAATTAAAACAGTTGTAATTGGAGACTTCCTGTCATTATAATAGTACCGCACTGTATTATATATATGTAGAACTGAGGTCTTACAATAAAATTTGGTATATAAATCGTCAAGATTAAGGCTGTAGTGTTGATACTGTTGAGTTTTATAAGCTAAGCTTTAAAAGTAAATATGATTCGATTAAGGTCATTATTAACTTTTTATTATCAAAATTGGAAAATTAAAATGCATGGCCCTGCTACAGACAGATATTTTGCGCTCTTATTATAGCTCGCCAGTGTAATTTAGGTCTATTGTAGAACTGGTTTTGTCTATATACAAAAGTAAATTATACCTGCATTAAAAAAACAAACGTTAAAAGTTACATCTAGTGATTGTTTCTGGGCAAATGGAACAAATGTGTCTGTTGAGTGCCCTTCCGAGTCACCTAACATAGCTACACAGAAAAGTACTGATAACTCTCATTGCAGATTAGTATACCTGCATCGGCCGGGATCCAATTCGCCTACTTCCAGTTTGCAAACAAATATAGAGCTAGCAATAGCACCCTCATTTAAAATAAAGGAAGACAGTAAACGCTATCTGACTGTATGCAATAGTATCTTTTTTCGCATATGCTATTTGAATGCTTTGTTGTTTTATAATATAGTTTATGCATTACTCGCGTTGGTTTTCGAGCATTTAAACATTAAAATAAATTCGCATCTGGGGGTTGAAAATGAAAACTACATGGCTTTAATTTTTTAATTTAGCATATTTTTTAATTGTTTTTATTTTTCTTTCTGTCAGTTTTGATTTTTACACAATTTTTATTGTTTGTATTATAGAAGATATTTTTTTTGCAGCGCCCATCGTTTTGGAAAATATTTTCACACATTCTCTTGTTAAAAAGTGCTGCAAACATTTGGTTTGGTCGTTTCAATAAGGGTTTTGATGGCATCCAGATTTTCTGTCAGGCAACTGCAAGGTTTTTTCCCTTTTTTACTTTTATGGCGTTGTTAAAGTATGTCCTAATGCTTACGGTGAATTTTTAGTTCTTTTATGTAGGTATCGTATTAAAGATCTTCAAATATTATTATTTTTACAACAGTACAAGTTAACGCTTTACTGCATTTGTTGACTTCGCCTGAACTCAAATTTGCACAAAAACATTGCGGAAATATATAAGTAATCTTGAGGGATACAAATTGGCCGGAAACTTAGTTTCAAAACAAACTGAATTTTGAGAAAACTAGATTTTCAGACGATATCTAATAGGCAAAATAAATCAAATCCTTTGAACTTAAAATAAAATAGATTAGGAACTTATAGGAAGTGTCAAATACAGGTACTTCAACATATTCAGATTGCCTTGTGTTGATTTTCTTCTTTCATTTAAGATTCAGACAATACTGCTTAGTGTTATAATATTCGGTATATTATTAGCTTCAATAAGTGTAATAAGTAATAAGCGTAAGCTCGCATTGATTCTTCCTAAGTTGGTGTAGCCAGGGATACAATTTTTTATGGACATCGAGGGGTGAACGCATGCAAACGGAGGCCTTAAGCCGCAGCATTTGGTCATGAACACGAAGAAACCGACTGTGAAGGAGCCGAAGATATATAACACGTTTGCGAAATGAATTATCGCTACAGTGGCTGACCAGGGTCCCCACGGCATCCCCCGTAAGAACACGCGGCAACGCTAGCCGTGATTTGTACACATAAATCAAGTTTTCGCCCCGTATCTTACTACCCCGCAGTGACAAAGTGGCTTTATATGACAAATCGGCAGCTGGGATCCAGTTTCTGAACGTTTTTACGCGAACGCAAAGAGGTTTAGGTTCGTTTTTAATGCTCATGCATAGCTAATCATGCGGCACGCTTGAAAAATAGTTCGATCGGGGGGAGATTGCCACGTTATTAATGCGTTTAGTGAATTTTGCGCCAATAGCTTTGTATCGCTTAAAAATCAGAACGCTACTTTGCTGACTCCCGAAAATTGTCATGAAAATAGGTACGATTAGCGATCCAACAATCGAATTATTTTTTAAGTATACATAACTTGAACATTATCCGATAGAAGCTATACCTTCGAGATAAATGACATCTGAATTGCTTTTTACCAAATACTACTCCTAACATTTCCCGTTTTATCATGGTGTATAGTAATACAACTCTCTTACCATTTTTACAACCCTGCAATACTATTTACCTTTCACTTACAGTCACAGTTGGAACGCCACGCAACCCCTCATAAATCAAACCCTCTCTTTGTGATTTTGCGAATTTCCAGTGCCGGCTTTAGGCCGTTTTAAAACTCGTTTTTTGTTTGTGTAGTGTATATTATTCTAAGTCGTTTTAATCATTCGGTTAATAAGAGGTTTTACATTGATCGTTTTTATTTACGTCTCAAAATGAATTGTACCTAGTTTTAGATGAGTAGCAACATTATTTCGCACAAGCAAAGTATATCTAGTTATAATGAAATTTGTAATCTAACTACACTACATGTACATCTGAGCATTTTTAATATGCAAAGAAAAATCTCGCATTCCTAAATATTTTTATTTTGATTTTTAACATTCCTGTAATATTTATATCCTGTGAATATGTTGAATGCTGTGCTAGCCGAAAATTATAAACAATACATTTTAATATTTTTACAATCTTTTAACTGTTGGAAACATGCGGTTAACGGTTAACATAACTAAATATGTAAAAAAGACAAGTATTTTAAAAGAAAATTACATTAACATGTATTATAAAATTTTGAAAATTTGGGGATACATAGCTATTTTCAATTTCGATAACATGCTTAATACCGCTTTTCCACAGTTCTTACGTTATACTACTTACCTCTCTACGCACTAAATCTACAACTCCCGAACTTAAACGCGGACATGTATTGTTTCTTCGTATTCCTTTTTTAAGCGTACGCCACACTAATTCAATTGGGTTTAGGATGCAATAATACGGTGGCAAACGCATAACTCTATGTCCATGACCTTTCGCTAGTTCATCAACTCGATGTTGTTCAGGTATGTTGAGATTTTTTATTATTGACAACAGATTTTTTTTTGTAACATTTCCATTCGGAATTGTAGTTTTATTCTTTTTCATGTAATCAGCTTTTTTTTTTGTAGCTGATGTTCATTATTTTGAATGATAAGTCGCGTTATCCATGACTATAACAGATCCTGGTGGTAGCCCTGGCAGTAACTGCTGCTGAAACCAAGTTTCAAAAAGTGCAGAGTCCATGTTGCAATGGTAGTCAGCAGAACAATTTTGGATCTGTTTTGCTGACAGTAATAAGCTATTTTCCACCCATTCATCACTTCCTTCCGCATGAAGAGTTATAATTCTTTTTCCTCTCGAAGGTGGTGTTTGCAGAACGCAGTTATTTGTCCCATCTGTCAGACCTTTTTTATCAAGTCGTGGGTGTCGTACCACGTTTCATCCAAATATACGATATTACGATCTTGAATTGCCTTTATTTTTAATAATATCTCTCACAGTCGTGTAGGGGACATCAACCATTTCACCTGTCACTTTTAACGGAGCACTGCACTCTTTTTTATCAAAAAATTGTATACATTTTTTATGATTTCTTTGGCATCTTGGGTAAGGTAACGACGATTCCTCTTGTTTTCTTCAATTTACACTTCCATGTCAGCGTCAGCAACTTCATTTTGAGCGGTACTTGGAGCAGATTGTTCCCAAGGACGGAACATTTTTCGCTGCTCGAGATGAAAGATAAATTTTATTGCAGGGTTGTAATAACAGTAAGTGAGTAGCCTTACTATACCTGCGTTTTCTATTCGCGAATTTTATTGATCGTACTCACTATTATCTATTTTGAGTAATAGCATTTAATTTAACCCGAAAATAATAGCGCCATAAACCTTCGATACGTTGAAGGCAAATTAGGCAATCTAAGCGGCATCGTACTATATTCATAATGCCCGACCATTGAATTTTGAGATAGCATTGTGATGAAATAAGCAAAATTATTGTTCTTTCTTTTCTAGAGGTATACTCAAATTAGTATAAATACCAGAAAGAATATTATTTAGCAGACTACGCGAATTTATTAGTCAAACGGTTGTTGTGAACCATGCAGATCCCTATAATTTAATACCACACTGCAGCCACCAGCGCATAAAATAGGTGTGTCGTTCAGTTTTTGCTGCAGGCAAATTAATTACCGCCATGTCGTTAATTATTTAACTTCGGAGTGTGCTTAAGCAGTTTTTTTACGGTGGCGAAATTCGTGTAGTTTCATTTTTAAATTGGCCAATGTCCAAAAATAATAGAAGCGGTGAACGAGATTGTAATTCGCAATCCGGACCGACAAAAAACGAACCGCGAAGATACCTGTGCGGTCTTACCTAATGAACGCGCTCTTAATAAAGCAAACTATCCGAGGAGGTAGCGATTGTCTCTCTCCGAGGCACGCCGAAAAACATGAATGGACGTGGTGGCCGCCGACCCATTGTTCTTGGAATAACAGAATGAATACCTAGGACAGCACTCGTTAATAGGACCGAAAACAGTAATCGAACATTTTTAAGGCGAATATTTGCGATGGAATGACCACTACGCTGCAAAACTTGCAATGTTGCTACTGAATACTAACATAAATACCCATTAAGGCAGATTAAAATGACTATTGGTGCGCATTGGAAGATATCCTTAATAATACTTATTCTTAAAAACAACACCCCCTGTGAATATAAGGATCTTCGGCCTATAAGCATACTGCCTGCGCTCTCCAAAGTTCTGGAGAAAATAATATCCACGCAGTTAATGGACCACCTTATCAAATTTAATTTGCTAAAGTCGGTCATCGAGTAATTTCAAATTTGCTTACAGAAAATTATTATTATCTCTCCAACATGTGTAATATTCACTTTTTTCTATTAGGTATTAATTGATACTTTATACCAGGTGATTTTTTGAAAACTTCACATCTTAAATAACTTTAAATAGAGGAAAAATTTAAAATTTTGCAAAAACAGGTAAACTTTTGTTTGCAGGGGGACAACTTTTGAGATAAGTTTTTAATGGATAGCGCTTACCCTCTTAGCGGGGTAGATACCCCTTCAAAAATTTTAAATCAAGCTACCCATCTTGCGATACATCATTTAAAAGCTTATTACACAAGGAGTCTTGCCATGTAATTAGTTTTACTATTTTTTACCCATTGACGGGGTAGTGGGTCAAAAAGTGCATTGTAGCAAGTGGCTTATAAAATGGAATATTTTGGACTTATTTAACAAAATTTATTGTCTTGCAGTTACAATAAAAATTGTCCTTACTTAAGCCTAAAAAACTTGTTAAAAAATAATTGTTACACCTAAGCAAAATGCCAAAAATACTTAAAATTTTCTTTCGACATTACTTGATATTGCAACTCCACAGTTTCTACTGAATTGGCTAAATAATTATCTACTTTGTGTTTCCAATTTTTTGTTTCAACTTTTTGGCTACTTCTTTGGCACGACCATCTTTTTGTTCACATTCCTTTTTACAAATCGCGTGAAATTTTAAAGTGAGAGTCCAAGTGATAATGGTTTATTCAACTGCCGAAAGGGTAGAAATAATTTTTATTTACGGTGCTGAGCATAGCTGTGCTCGTGCGTCAGCAAGGGTGTTTAACGAACGGCACCCCGATAAAAATGTTGACGCTAGGTACATTCTCGATCTCGTGCAGAAATTTCAAGACACTGGATCTGTAGTAAACAAAAAAAGGGCAGGGAATAGAGTCGTTGATGAAATGGCCCAACTTGAAGTACTTGGTCATTTTGCAATGGATCCAACTAGCTCTTTGCGTAACATTTCTACAGCCACTGGACTTTCTTATTCATCTGTAAGGAAAGTTACAAAACTGCACAAATTCCATCCCTATAAGATGAAAACTCTCTAGGAACTCGGCGAAGATGACTTCGATAGAAGACTGCAATTTTGCGAAATTATGACAGAAAATATTATAGTAAATCCAAATCTAATAAAAATATCTGCTTCAGTGATGAATGCATTTTTTTAACGGCTCTGTAAATAAACATAACGTCAGGTACTGAAGTGACGAAAATCCTTATATTTTTCGAGAAAGTCATACACAAGTTCCTCAGAAGCTGAACGTCTGGGCTGGAATACTTGGCAACGCAATTGTAGGTCCAATTTTCATTGATGGGACGCTAAATGGGGGAATGTATTTAGAATTACTTGATAACGTTATTGATCCTTTAATCACAGAGCAATTAGAAAACTAACGTGCCCCTGAAGGAAATCCAATGTTGGATGAATACGAATTGTTTTACCAACATGATGGAGCCCCACCGCATTACGCCATTAATGTGCGAAATTGGTTAAATCATAGATTTCCTCTTCACTGGATTGGTAGGCGTGGAACAATTGAATGCCCGCCACGATCACCCGATTTGACTGCTTTAGATTTCTTTCTATGGGGTCATTTAAAATCTGTGGTTTACAAAACACAACCTACTAGCCTGGACGATCTGCGAGAAAGAATTATTAACGAGTGCAGGAGGATTCCACCTGAAACTTTCCGAAAAGTGCAGCAGGAGTTCGAGAACCGTCTGTATTATTGTATGGAAAGAGGTGGTGCACATTTTGAGAATCTATTGTAAGGTTTGAATTTCTATGGTTTTGTTCACACTGTTTTTGGAGTTACAAATAAATAATTTTTCTTTTTCGTGGACATGGACTTTCTAAAAAATTACATGATAAATACTTTAATGTTAATAATAATGTTAAAAAAAAATTTTCAGTATTCTGGGAGTTTTTTTTAAATTTCATATTTTTTACAAGTTGTTTGTTTAAATTTTGGGTTCTCGTAAGGACAAATTTTATTTCCGCTCTAAAATAAAATACATTTTGTTGAAAAGAGTCCAAAATATTCAATTTAATAAGCAACCTGTTTCGTAGGCACTATTAATCTATTACCCCGTCAATAAGTTAAACGTGGTAAAACTAATTACATGGCCAGACTCTTTGTGAAATAAGCTTTCAAATGATGTATCACAAGATGGATAGTTCCATTTAAAATTTTTAAAGGGGTGTCTACCCTGCTCAGAGAGTAAGCGCTATCCATTAAAAACTTATCTCAAAAGTTGTCCCCCCGCAAACAAAAGTTTACCTGTTTTTGCAAATTTTTAAATTTTTGCTATATTTAAAGTTATTTAAGGTGTGAAGTTTTCACAAAAATCACCCTGTATACATAGACATATACACTTACATATTTCATGTTCAGTTAGTTTCATTGGTATTTTTAGTTCTCTTTTATCTGTTCATGATTTGGTTGAGTGGAGGAGCAGGTGCTGCCCTTCTTTGGGCGGCGTTAGTTAAGTCTAAGATAACAAATACGTTTCCGTTTCATTTTTTTTGTCTTTCTGTTATATTGTTGCACTACGAATAAAGATAACTTATTATTATTATTATTTCTAATAATGTCTGCTTTTTTAACAATCAGTTGGTTCCGGTTTCGAAGTAACCTAGCACCACTTGCTCCAACACGTTCCCCGGACCGATTCCGACATCCAAAGGGAATGGTTCTTGAACCGCTTCGATGTTCCGGTCCTGCAGGAGTGTAAGTGAGGTAGCCGTCGCCGCAGCAGGCCTCGGTTCCTCGGTAGCGCGCTCGAAGCTAATGACACGGTTATCTGCGGAGAGTGAGGGCCTAATCTGCTCTTCAGTCATGTGGAGCGGCAAAAACTCGTATTAGACCGGGCCTTAATTAACACAAAAAACCTGCAGGACGTACTGCGGTGCTCGGCGTGCACGAGCGGCATAGCGCCGGCGACCGATTGTGTTGCGGAAGACGAGGGGGCGGCCGGGGGTGGCTGGAGATGGATGCGGGGTGGATGTTTGCCCGGGGGATGACGCGCTTAACGAAATTAAGTCGAGGATGTGTTACGTAACAATGTGGCTTTTCGCCGTTTTGAGGGGGACCATAAATCCATCGCGAAACTGGAAATGCAGATTAATAATGTCGAGCGTGACGGTTGCACGTGGAGATGCTGCTTATTATCTTGATGTTCAACACGGGGGCATACGTTCTTCCCTCCTTAAAATTTTTCTGAAGAACTAGACCAATTTTGAACAAAATTTTAATTACGAACTTTATCAATTTGCCAATGCAGTTACGGAATTATAAAGGTAGACCCCTTAGAAATGCTTTTGTTATCTTATTCCAACGGAGTTTGTAAATTTCTCTGATGTTCAAGAAGGTACTAACAAGATATGGTATATTTCTTCGATGGTCAAACTGGACTCTAATTAGATCTACGCCGGATTATGGAAGGCTTTTCTGACCACCAGGTCAACCGACACATAATTCAATGCCACCCCAACTCTTATTGACAACATAGTTTTGATTTCTATATTCCCAATTTGCGTTTAGTTATTGTTACACATACCTGCCTTCAACATACCCTGGGAGGAGGCAGTGACAGAATTATAAGACGTAGCATTTTCTGTTGTATACGATCATGTCTTTTACCACTTAAAATTTCTGATTTGTCCTTCTCATTACAGTTTCATAAATGAGCGCTCCGTGGTTCCTAACTTGTTGGTGTACACAGAATTTTTATTACAACAAATGGACAATCAACAACAGGTTGATAGTATTTACACTAATTTCAGTAAAGCGTTTGATAAAATTGATCATTCTATAACGCTTAATAAATTGGAAGACATTGGTGTGTCTGATTCTCTTCTTGTGTGATTTGAATCGTATTTGTTTGATCTGATCAAATAGAAATAACTTCAGGTGTTCCTCAAGGATCACATCTMGGTCCCTTGTTGTTTAATATCTCTATAAATGACATTTCCAATTGTTTCAAACATTTAAAATTTTTAATGATGATTTAAAAATCTATGGTGCACCGTCCATCTGATATCATGCATACATTATTGGCTTTAATTGCAGGAAAACAACGCAAGCTCGCATTACAACGTTGCTCAAAATGAAAATGTATTTTTCGCTGTCAAGATTTGCATCGTAAAAATGTACTACAGTATTCTATTACTTTTAAATGCACAATACACATTAAAACTCCAAGAATCTTGAAAGTGTAGTTATCTGATTGCGTGAGGATTACTATCGGGCCAAAAATTACTATTGCGCCATTTTTTTTCAAACTTTACTTTGTCCATATGACCTGCGTAGTTAAATTATCATTTTCTTGTGATTTTAACGAAGCCACTTGCAAAATACGGTTCTTTTTTCAAAGTCTATTTGTCTTAAGTGTTGAACCGGTTCTAGCTTGTAATCATGCCACGTGTTCTTCTGCAGAATTAAGCAAATGCTTGTTTTAGATACACTTAAATTGTTCAACAATTTTCTTATAACATCTCGAGTTCGTCGAACGAATCACCATAATGGCATAATTAACTCCAAAAAATCTCTATTCGAATACCCACAGCGTAACATTTGGACTAATCATATATACCGATTACTTCAAATTGTAATTTATTAGTGACAGGTACTATACAACATACCTTAATAAAAATGAAAGATCACTTTTAGCTCCTGGTGGGGTAAAAATATACTTGCCGTTCTATTAAAAAAAAAACATTTTGCAAAAACCTAAGGTGTTGTAAGCTAGTAATGCAGAAAATTTTACCGGGAATTTTCAAAAAACTTCAAATTCACGATGTTTCACGAATGATAATGATTATAATGATAATATAATGATATTTGATGTGGAAGTGTATAATGAGCAAATGAACGCAAGTGGTATATTGTAATCACATTCCAATGCATATTGCAGACTTTGGGGATTACAACGGAATAATGCGGCAATGCCTATATCTATACAGGACGTGCCACGAATGCTAATCAATCTGACGAAATTAAAAATGCAACCCAAAATACATTCTCATACCCAGTGAGGTTATTTTACATGATGGTATTAATTTAAAAATAAATTGGGAATCCATGACGGCTATGCGCTATGGTTCCTGTCACTCTATTTATTTAAAGTCAAAATGTATTCAAATGATGAAAAAACAGATATGATGTTGATTTATGGTGAATGCAAGAAAAATGCTTCCGCTGCTGCCCGTTTATATAAACAACGTTTTCCAAATAAAAGAGCTCCTGCCGATACAATTTTCAAGAGAGTTGAATTAACTTTAAGGATAAACTGGCCACCACTGAAAAAGTCAAGAGAAAGAACAGCAACAAGCCCTGACAATGAAATTAGAGTATTGGAAATGATTGACGAAAATCCTCATATTAGTCAAAGGGTAGTCTCAAGAGTAACCGGTAGTAGTCTGTCTTCAGTACACCGAATAATTAAAGGCAATCAATTTCATCCGTATCACTTGCAATTGGTTCAGGCCTTAAAGGAGACAGATTATCCTAAAGACTGGCTTTTTGTAACTTTTTTCGGGAACACCAAAATTTGAATGCGAGATTTTATGACAACATTTGCTTCTGAGATGAAGCAAGATTTTCTAATAATGGTGGAGTTAACAAACATAATATGCATTATTATGCGCAAGAAAATCCACGTTGGATTCGAGAAGGACAGTTTCAAACTATCTACTCGACGAATATCTGGTGCGGAATATTTGGGAATCAAATTGTTGGGCCTTTTTGTTTTCGCAATAGTTTAAAGGGCAATATTTATCTAAATTTTTTGAAAAAAAAACATTTTACCGATACTTCATTATAGAATAGTGCGAAATCATCTTGACTTGGTTTTGCCTAACCGATGGATAGGAAGAGGTTCAATTAATCCTTGGCCACCGAGAAGCCCGGACCCTACTCCTTTGGATTTTTTTTTGTGGGGAATGGTAAAAGAGCAAGTATACCAAACACCTATTGAAAGTGTAGAACATTTAGAAAATAAAATACGTGATGCATGTAGATCCATCACTCCTGAAATGTTGATGTATGTTAAAAGATTGTTTTGGCCACGATTTCAAGCTTGTGAAAACAGCGAAGGGCGACATTTTCAAAATTTTTTGCATTAATGTTATTGTATAAACATTTTTCAATATCAATCAATACAATATCGAATTTATTATTCTTGCTGGTTTAGGTTTGTTTTTTAGTTAATCTTCAGTGTACTATAGCGCCCGCCATGACATTTTAATGCTTAGGTCAGCTCCCATATTTTCCTACATAGATGTTCAGTAAAAGTTCAGTTTTAGTACTCTTCCGCTGTCTTCCCTTTGGAAAACACCCTATTCTATAATTCAGCATCATTCATGTTTCTTGGACGGAGCTTAAGACACTGTCTGAAAAATATTAACAATATTGGAAAAAGAGTAGCTATATTTATTAGTACTCTTCGGACTAATGGATAGTACCATGTTGCAAATAACGGGACAAATACCGTATATATCATAATACGAGATGGGCACCAAAAATAGGAGAACTAAAAGAACAAATATCTATAGTATATTAACAAACTGGTAAAAATAGTAAAGAATAAAATATCAGCGGTCAAGAGATTATTTCAAAGAAACAAGGAGGATAGGATGCGTTCGAATAATGAGGAGACCAATAAGAAAATGGAGGCATCATGCTGAGGGGGTTGTTTTTAATTAAAACTCACGCATTTATTTTTTTTTAATATTTGCAAGTTACTTTGATTGTAGACGCTATATAAATTCATTATCTAATTAACCAGCCTTATTTCTGCGTGGACTTGTTACACTCTTAAGTATAGGTAATTTACAAGACCCGAATATGAATTAGGATAATCATAGCATCAATGGGACCACTCTAATCATTCAAAACTGCTTCCGTCCGATCCAGCAGCAGCGTACCCACCTATACAAACAACCCTGCCCGATAAGGCTACTTAAAACCCATTAGGGGGTACGTATAATTACAAACAAAGCCCTGCGAATGACTTCCATACTTGAAACACACCCCGTATCATTAATTATGGCGATAGTTGCTATAATAAACCATTGTTATAAAGTCATTGTGGACGTGTCTCCAAGGATGTGTTGATTCTAGGGATAATTAATAATGTCTTCAGTCATAACATTTTGCGCCCGCACCCCGCCATCACTTTACATTGCTCTGGTGGTGTTGTGGCTACGGTTCTTTTCAAGACGGGTACGTCGATAGAAACGGGGGTTGACGAATAATGCGGCAATTCTCCAGTCAAGTAAGTGATCAAAAATATTATATTCGAAAACTGAAGTAACTTTCTAGCGAATAAAACTAGTAAATAACGAACGAACCACCACGCACTTAGGAGACTATGTTTTATTGTAGGGTACGTGAATAATCATTCAACACGTGACAGTTGTTTAAGTGTCCACATGGTGATATTTAGACAAGTCGTCGTAAGGTATTAATTATACAACATACAACATCATCGCGAATTCATATAGGAATTTTATGAGAAGCACCCTATCTAAAATAAATCGTCACCTGGGTATTTTCTCAATTTTTGGAAATGGCGCAAAGGGCAAATGAGTACATCCTTAAATGCATATCATGTATTTACTTCGCAAACTTTACTTGATGTAAATATATAAAAAATAATTTATTTTCAAAGCAGAGAAATAACCTCTTGCATTTGCGTTGTGGTATAAAGCCGTATCAGCCAATTTCGACAACTTTATTTGCAGTGTTGTCTTATAATTAAATCTAAAAATTTCGAAATGGAATCAACACCTAATACATTGTAAAATAAGCCCAAAAGATGCAGTTTGATTCTAAAAAATATGAAGACCGGTTGAAGGTTTTTGGGTCAATAATTATAGACCAAAAGCACTGTTTTGCTTAACAACAAAATTGATGGAACTGAAAAAGCTTCCAATATCTAAATCTACGACATCCATGAAGAATGTTCCGGACCGTTTTACCACCTGCAGCAAATTTTGATTTTTGATCGAAAAGAAAACTCAATATCCACTTCTCATGACTTAAAGATCTTCGACCAATAAGCATTTTACCATTACTCTCAAAAGCCTTTGAAAAAATTTTGTATTCTCAAATTAAGCATCACTTGGAATCTCATAATATGTTACCTTCTAACCAATCAGGATTTAGGAGTGGTCACAGCTGTTCGACAGCTCTGTTGTGCGTTACTGATGATATTTTAACTGCAACAGATAATAAAATGCTGACTACCCTAGTCTTGTTAGATTTCTCCAAGGCTTTTGACCGTGTTAATCACAGATTGCTAATTGGAATGCTTCACTATATAGGTTTTAGTGATAAAGCAGTTCAGTTTATGTCATCACACTTACAAAATTGACAGCAGTCAGTGGTATATAAAGGATTAATCTCCAGCAATTTAAAAATAACTAATGGGGTTCCACAAGGCTCTGTGCTCGGACCATTGTTGTTTGCCATTTATACTTCTCAGTTTAAAAATTCACTAAAGTATTGTGCCAGTCACTTCTATGCGGACGATACGCAAATTTATTTATCCTATCATACGGAGGTACAGATGGCAAATAACAGAATAAATCGAGATTTGGAAACTATCTCCCACGTAGCTAATGACTATTGTTTAACTCTGAACCCATCTAAATCTCAAATTATGCTTTTTGGTCATCATTCTCATCTGTTAAGTCAGCGCGTGAAAATTAAAGCTTTGTCAGTCACTTGTTATGTCGTACCTAAACTTCTGCAGTACTGTGTATGGTCCGTGCCTTACAAAATATAATAATAAGAGATTCCAACGAATACAAAATTCATGTATTAGACTGATTTATAATTTGAAGAAAAACACTTCAATTACATCATATAAAAATAATTGGGGGTGGCCGTCTGTGGTGCAGAATAGATTTCTGCACTATGGCGTACTGTGCTACAATCTAATTCGCACTAAACAACCTGAGTACCTTTTCAAAAAAATAGTCTTCGGGCAGGAAATACACTCTTTAAATGTAAGGCAAATCAATGTAGCTACAATACCACAACATCGAACTACAATGTTTAAACGATCTTTCTCCTACATAGTCTCTAAGGTATTGAATATGGTTTTTGATCTGATCACTGCATGTAGTCTAAGCACCTTCAAGTTAAAATTAAAATCACTTATTCAGAAATCATTATTTAATTTTAGTTTCTTAATTTAAGTAAATTTCTTTTTTATATATTTTTTATTGTAAAACTTCTGTAACCTTCTTACTAAGTGTCATCATAAAGGAAAAGAAAAAGTTCGTCATCTGCGTTACAATACATTTTTTTTCTCTGTAATCAGTAGTAAGGGGGTAGGGAAGACCATTGTCTTGTGTAACGTCAGTTTCACAAGCAGTGACTATTTCTCCTTTTCAGTCTGCTATCTATCATCATCAATAACGTAATTATTATGTATTAATTAGAATTTTACTAATTATCATTTTTCTTTTCATGTAATACTATGTAATAGCAGCTGAATAAAACAATTTATTATTATTATTATTATGATATGATGAACAAATAGTTTTTATAATTTTTTTTTCAAAAGTGACAAGTATGAATCTAAACAAGAACTTCTGCACGAAACCAAACACCCCCTTTCCAAATCATATTAAAAATGCCTTTGGAACCTGTGCACAAATCTGGAGCTTAACTTATTTTTCCGTTGTCACTTTGATGGACATAGTAATACGTCCTTAGCACGAGCTTGACGGGAGGCGCGATTAAAACGATACGTCGCTGTAATCTTGTTGGAAGTGACCCCTTAGCGTGTATTACATTTGCATACTCCCGACGTTCACAAAGCCCCGACGACTAACATGCATCTGATATCCGCCGGATGTGCGCGATATATGGGATGCAAATCGGAAGAGAACCAAACAAACAGGCCGCAACACTAGATATGAACAAATGAGGTAAAGAGCTATTGATATTTGATGTGGAAGTGTATTAATGAGCAAATAAACGCAAGTGGTATATTGTAATCACATTCCAATGCATATTGCAGACTTTGGGGATTACAACGGAATAATGCGGTAATGCCTATATGTATACAGGATGTTTCATGAATGATAATGACCCTGACGAAATTAAAATGCAACCCAAAAGGCATTCTCATAGCCAGTGTGGTTATTTTACATAATGGTATTATTTTAAAAATAAATTGGGAATCCATGACGGCTATGCGCCATGGTTCCTGTCACTGTATTTATTAAAAGTCAAAATGTATTCTAATGATGAAAAAACAGATATGATTTTGATTTATGGTGAATGTAAGAAAAATGCTTCCGCTGCTGCCCGTTTATACAGACAATGTTTTCCAAATAGAAGAGCTCCTGCCGATACAATTTTCAATAGACTTGAATTAACTTTAAGGAGAAACTGGCCACCACTGAAAAAGTCAAGAGAAAGAACAGCAACAGGCCCTGACAATGAAATTAGAGTATTCGAAATGATTGACGAAAATCCTCATATTAGTCAAAGGGTAGTCTCAAGAGCAACCGGTATTAGTCTGCCTTCAGTACACCGAATAATTAAAGGCAACTTGCAATTGGTTCAGGCCTTAAAGGAGACAGATTATCCTAAAAGACTGCCTTTTTGTAACTTTTTTCGGGAACACCAAAATTTGAATGTGAGATTTTATGACATTTGCTTCTCAGATGAAGCATGATTTTCTAATAATGGTGGAGTTAACAAACATAACATGAATTATTATGCCCAAGACATTTTCAAACTATCTACTCGACGAATGTCTGGTGCGGAATATTGGGGAATCAAATTGTTGGGCCTTATTTTGTTCGCGATAGTTTAAACGGCAATACTTCTCTAAATTTTTTAAGAAACATTTTACCGTTACTTCTCGAAAATGTAAATGTACTAGTAAAACAACATCTATGGTTCCAATAAGATGGGGCACCTGCGCATTACCATAAAATAGTGCGAAATCATCTTGATTTGGTTTTGCCTAACCGATGGATAGGAAGAGGTTCAATCAATTCTTGCCCACCGAGAAGCCCGGACCTTACTCCTTTGGATTTTTTTCTGTGGGGAATGATAAAAGAGCAAGTATACCAAACACCAATTGAAAGTGTAGAACATTTAGAAAATAAAATACGCGATGCATGTAGATCCATCACTCCAGAAATGTTAATGCATGTTAAAAGATCGTTTTGGACACGAATTCAAGCTTGTGAAAACAGCAGAGGGCGACATCTAGTCAGAAGATGACATAGTGGAAGTAGGAAAGAAGTGGGCTTCTATAATTGTATTTTTTGGACCGACCAAGTACCCAATCTTCAAAGCTAAAGAATCGAAAATCACCACGAAATACAAAGTCGTAGCCCTCAGCATCAGTTTAGCATAAATTTTTATTTTGTTTACTTTTTTATTATCAAGGTAATAGATTCGGTTCATGAAAATAAATATCATATTCGAATACATACCCTGTAAGAATACCACCACTTATTTTTTTATCACATTCTACTCGCCAAATTTAGTTCTTTTGTGAGAAACGCGGCGTAGAATCCTCGTTTTGTTTGATGGATTATTGCCTTCTATTGTATAGGCATAAGTATTATTTTTATATGGCAGCGTCTAATTAAATTTTCCTATGCATTTCCTGTAAGTGGGTGCAAACCTGTAGGAAATGAATTATATTATTACTATTATTGACATATTTCATGCAACATTCTTTAATTCCAACCGATAAAATCTTGAGAAGTTCCCTTCGTCAATGAAATTTTCGCAACCCCGCACATTGTGCCTGGCTCTGTTCTGCTCCTTTTATTCTGTGGACCGAACTATGGCCCGGACAAAAAATTGTATTCGACAGTAGGAAAAAACCGGGAAGGCGTACTGATGTTTTTTGGTAGGGTGAAAAATGAGCCGGAGCCTGCCCGGATCTTCTCCGCGCTCTTCGGGAGCGGAACGACGCGAGAATATCTGGGGCACCCACATACAGACTATAAACAAAAAATATACGCGTATTATCACTCCCAGCGACTGGGAATCATGCGGAGACGTGAATAATAATTATGGATGTGCTATTAATTTGCCCGACGATAATGAGGGTTTAGAAAAGAGTTCTTTGGAAATTTGAGTATTTTTAAATTGTAGTGGAAAGCTTAACCTAAAGAATTTAATTGATTAATAGATATTCAGATATACTGTAAATGCATATTGATACCAAAGTKTACTCCAAGGGCGAAAGGTTTGAAAATTTGGAGCGTACTACGAAAGTGCCKAAGTGACGGTAAAAGTTGTCTTGTTTCGCGTTTAGTGGTCGCTTTCCTTGCATTGATGCCATAKTTATAGTAATCATCTAAACTTAGGCAATTAAGAAAATGTATTTATTGAATTYCTTCCATATATCGTATGCTTGTAATAAATAAAACTTGTAAAATAAAAACCCGCATTCTGCTAGCCATAAGATCGCTGTACAGGCATTTCAAAATTATATTACTTATTCATTTCGCTATGTCTTAGCTGTATCAGTTAAGCAATCACTATGCGGTGAAAATGTACACTTGTGGGGACTTTCATATCTAGATTTTAATAAATCAATTTGCTCAGTTATAGATTTACCACAACAAAACAACTATTTATGCTCCTTTTCGTATATTGTAGTTACCTTAGTTTATTGAGTGAGCTGAGTTTTTTTGTTAGTATGCGTCTAATAACTATCAGCATCCACCTCTAATTGGTTTGACTAATGGAAATCTTTAGTGCATTAATAATACAACCAATTAATTAAGATTACCTATTCTAAAATTGTGTCTATTAACATATGCCAATAAATTCAAAACGATAATTAAAAGAATACACTCACCGGAAAACACAAATACAAAAGTCCTTGCAATACTTATAAGAAAACTACGATACATGCGTTTTACCAGCATTCCGTGCATTTCTGTATAGCAAATTTGTCTGAAGTCCTTCAGAAAACAGTTTGCGATCAATATACACCTAATTGAATTATTAATGACCTTATAAATCGACTGCTTAATTAGTAGAATTGAAATGCTTTTTGCTATTATTGCTTAGTTGGGTGCTGTTTTTGTTTAGTCTTACGTACGCCATCACTGTAGGAAAAGCATCCTGTGATAGAACGATTTTAGCAAACTTAATTATATGAAATGATATACGAATAGTACCTCTTAAGTCAAATGATCAATGGAGGTAATCACCGTTTAAGGTATATTAGTTATTTGTCTACCAAGTACTGATCTAGTACTGTACGGGCTAAAAAAGCAATATAAAATTAGAATACAAAGAATGCTGTACAGTGCTAACATCAATGAAAAAGAACATATTTTTGCCGCAGTAAATTATGTGAAAGGAGTTAGTGTTTGCGTTAAAAATAGGCTGAATAAACTCGGGATAAAAGTTGTAGAGGTTAATAAGTGCAATTTGGGAGGTCTTCTAGTTAACAATAAGCCAAAATCCAATAAATTGATCAAAAACGGCATTTACCAAATAAAATGCATGCAGTGTGACATGATATACATAGCACAATCAGGTAGAGCTATTAGAAACAGAATTAAAGAACATGTTGGGAATATAAATTCAAACAAAAGCACAATAAGCAAAATAACCATCACTTAGATGAAAAAGACGTCAAAGTTTTGCATTGCGAAAGGAAAGGTAAAAAACTGAACCTTTTAGAACTTTTGGAAATTAAAAAAGCTCAGCATCAGAAAAAATATTTGGCAAATACAGAAATAGAAATTCCCACGTCCAGTACGGCTTTGATATTGCCGGCCTTCAAACCCAGGCGAGAGATTTTACAACTGTATTTTACAACCCCTGTAAAAAAGGGGATGTAAACAAAATTCTGCACATCCGAGTTTAGTATAACGCTGTTATCTCTTTGACAATGACCGTTTTAGGTCGAAACGATCGTCAGAGTTATCTGATAAATCAAGTGGGACAAAGCACATACGTTCAATCAGCTTGTTTCCAAGCTACTTAATGTCATATATAGTGTAAGTAATTACTCCGATGATGTTGCTCAACATAAAATTTTTGCTAACAAGAATCCTTATAAAAGATGAATGAAACGGCATCGGCGAACTGCACATTCCAACACAGCAATTCAAAACGCATTAAGATTATAATCGTCTTTCGTCTCCTGCTGTTAGGTCCTGCAAAAGATACAGACTGCTTAGCGATTCTTTCCCCAAATAGCCGTCAACCTCACCAATCCTCGCTTCGTCTCTGTTTGTTCTTTCTAATGTTGGGCGATCGAGAAAGTCGGTGGAGGAAAACCTAGGGGGATGGAGATGCACCCCGCAGGCGACACAGTTAACCGGAAGGAACTTGCGATTTAGGGTATCGTTGTCTACGCACGAGGCAGTTTGTAAGACCAGCAGAAAAGGGGGAATCGAAATATTGCGGCAATTGCTTGCTATGTTTCTTTTGCGCAGGAAAAAACAAAGATAAATCTAATAAGGTCAGTAAGAAGGAATAAATTTGGGAAACGTATGCCAGGTTTGTGTTATTCGCAGAAAAATACGCAGGTTTATCAAATATCAGAATTATAAAGTAATCACAAAAGAGTAGAAATTTGAGTAAGAGTAAATTATGCGAGACAACATTGAAAAAAAATTATAGTAAATTTAACTGCAATTGTAATAATCTTTGCCACAAAATATAGTGCAAATACGACTAGATACAAACTGTAGAAAATTATACTATATTTTTGTAGATTAACTATTGTAGCTGTATTTACTAAAAATGTAGAAATCAGTACTTACCATTTTATAGTGTATGTTCTTAGAGAATGCAGTACAGTTCAATACAAATTTTGTAGGATTTACTAGGCAGGGTATCACAATTTTTTCTACAAGATGTAGTGTACTTTATTAGTGTTTTGTTTATTGTAACATATTATAATAGTCAAATTTAATATACCAGTATGCTAAATTTTACTATGTTAAATCTTTTTCTTTACTATAAATTAATGTTATAATTTACTAAAAATATAGTGGATATAGTGCAAAAATAAATAAAACCAATGCAGCATTATTATGATTTTATTCATTAGACAAACAAGGTTACATTTTTGTACCTGTAAATTAAACATTTAACGTAATCGTCCATGTTGCAGTACACAACAATTAGGGGCTGTTTAATAAGGAAAATCCAATATAATAATATAAAACACAATAACCACTAACACTTCCGCACAACTAAAACAAAAACGTGAGTGGACGAGGCTTACGTGATGGCGGATGGCGTGATGCCACGATGTGATGACCTGCGCGCGCGCTGCCGCCGAGCGACTATAAGTACCAACTTAACAATAGTGCCAACCCTTAGCTACTAATTTTCTCACTAACATTGTACCACAGATCAAATTTGTGAGATTATTATTCATCTGTCGTTATACGTTATACCGTAAACCTTAATTTCCAGACAATTACAGTATTGAATGCATTTTAGTCTAGAAAACATAGGTAGACTTTGTAATATAGGTATAAATTAATAAAACTTCCAATGCTCGACATAGTTTTGAAAAAAGCTATACTTTAAATTATTGATATTACCTATGGATGTTATTTGCATTTATCATTGTTTGTAGAGTAACAAATGTTGTATATAATAATGCGATTTGTAGCATGCAATATGTGTTGATGCATTTTATTCGTTTTTAATAATGATATCATCTATAATTAGTGTAATGTTTGTTGTTTTTTGTAATTTAACTAATAATGCCTGAGAATGTTCTAAGCGTGTAAAAAATATGCTTCAGTGAGTAATCTACAAAAAAAACTTATAAATAATTACTAAATGATCTTTGTTATATTTTTTACAATATTATTTTTTAAAGTATTGAATTAAGTTAAGTTATTTGAATTTGAAAAAGTAACTCGCTCCAGAACGGGTCTCTGAGTCTACATATATGGGCTTTAATTAGAATAGCTCTAAGATGCATGGTATAATGTAAACACCAGAGATTCGTTCGGTTGTGGTTCGAGTCCCGACCGTAGCGAGTTACTATTTCTAATTTAATTAGTATGCTAACCTAATAACCCAATACTTTATAATCATTATCAACGCGAATTATAAAATACTTTAATATTATTTTGTTAAACTTTACTTAATGTGTAGAACATTCTGCTACAATGATTATACTACAAAAACCAGAGACCTATTTCAAGACGTTTATGTAAGATTTCCTACAATATTAGTAATGAGTAACACTACAATCACGTAGCAATTTTTTACAAGTAACTTTTTTCAGTGAATAGTTTATAGCCAAGTTAGTGTCTTAACATACCATATTTTGCCATACTTTCTTAAAATTCTCATTAAAAAAAAATTTCCCACACTAGCAAGTGATTTTCCAAATCTACTTACTCAAGCCTTACTTGCTTATGTGACCCTTGGCCTGATTACGGTCTCATATTTCTTCAGTTTTGTTTTTTAGATCTCAGAATTTTTGACAGTTCTGTCACGCTCTTATTCCCTTTTGCCCACCTAGCTTCCGTTTCATGCTCTTTGTTGCAGTTTTCCGTTATCTTGACACCCACAAATACAAAGCTCTGTACTGTACTGCACGAATTCCAATTTTTGTCTCTGTGTTTCGTCACTCCTACGTAGCTTCACTTATTTTGTTTTCTCTAAGTTAACACACAATGCTGCCCGGTCTACCCCTTTTTAAAATTTCCAAGTACTGTTAGTTATAATTCCTTTCTTGATCTTGCTAAGAGAGCGACATCGTCAGCGTAGATAAAACACTGATGGCTTTTCGCAAATATTGTTCCTTCCCCGATCATTCCGCTGTTCCTTCTCATCTTTTATTAATTTTGTCACCTTACCTTAATACCCGTTTAACTTTGAAAATACTTGAAAGAATCCCTTTAACTCGGTCTTCGTTTTTAGTCTATAAGTAACAAAAGCGTTTCATAACTGGAATCCCTTCGTTCAGTCTGAAAACTTAAATGGTTGTGGCATCCCTTTACGGAAGCCACACTCTTCCACCAAATTAGAGTATTAGAAATAATTGACGCAAATCCTCATATTAGTCAAAGGGTAGTCTCAAGAGCAACCGGTATTAGTCTGTCTTCAGTACAACGAATAATTAAAGGCAATCAATTTCATCCGTATCACTTGCAATTGGTTCAGGCCTTAAAAGAGACAGATTATCCTAAAAGACTGGCTTTTTGTAACTTTTTTTTTGGGAACACCCAAAATTTAAATGTGAGATTTTATGACATTTGCTTCTCAGATGAAGCAAGATTTTCTAATAATGGTGGAGTTAACAAACATAGCATGCATTATTATGCGCAAGAAAATCCGTGTTGGATTCGAGAAGGACATTTTCAAACTATGTACTCGACGAATGTCTAGTGCGGAATAATGGGGAATCAAATTGTTGGGCCTTATTTTTTTCGCGATGGTTTAAACGGCAATACTTATTTAAACTATTTAAGAAACATTTTACCGGTACTTGTCCAAAATGTAAATGTAAATGCATGTAGATCCATCACTCCAGAAATGTTAATGCATGTTAAAACATCGTTTTGGGTAAGAATTCAAGCTTGTGAAAACAGCGGAGGGCGACATTTTAAGCATTTGTTACATTAATGTTATTGAATAAATGGTTGAAGTTTATGTCAAAATTTACGAATTTATACAGCTCTCTACGTTTTATATCTTTTAAGACGATGAACAATTATCAATGTTACCTCTGAAAATGTATTTTGGGTTCGTCAGGGTCATAATCATTCGTGAAATATCCTGTATAAACTGCTTGTGAGAAATTACAAGTAGGTATACGGAAACTGTAAAAACGCTAGTTTCAATATTATATATTTTTGTCCATAAAACGGTCGTCTACGGAGGTTCAACTGCCTGTAATTACAATGCAGTTCCACAGAACATAATAACCTCCTCATCATTAGCGCCAAGTAACACAGTAGGCCAAAATGTGCAGGCAGTAATAAGATCGGCGGGGGTTGACCCAGACGAACGCGGGCGGCAACAAAACAGAAAAAAGAGACGCGCGCCCATAAAATAAACAGGAGGAGTACCAACGCACAAAAAACTAATTTCAAATAATTGAAAGTATAAGAGTATAGTCAATTTGTTTAAATTCGCTATGGTTGGGGATAACCTGTTTCAAAATCATAGGCTTGAAAGTGTGTTAGCACGGAATGATTCGTATTGTTAATGAATCTGCTGATGATGACCTTCCTGCAAATTCTTGGCGCTTAAGTACCTTTCTGGTTAATGGATTTCATTTTCATTATCGACATCAACGGTAATATGCCTCAGTTTCTTTCTTTTGGTTGTGCAGCACTACGACTAGAGCTCAACAGCAATCCAAAGAGTGGAAGGGTTCTATTCACCCACGCCCCTAAAAGAAACTAGCTTCTATGCTTCAGTTTTTTTAAGAAAAATAAGGAATAATCATGATAGATTATTTGGAATACAACAGAAATATCACGGTAGTTTTCTATATTGATCTTCTAACTAAATTATTTAAGCACATGGTTGCTACAGTTTGAAAGCAATGTTCCTGCTCAAAATCGTTTTATACACTGCAAATTTACCACCGTCAGAATTCTGCTTCAGAAATACCAAGGAAAAAGTTACAAGATATAAACAATTAAAAGACTTGCAACTCTATACATTCATATAAGACTCCCATGAAGACGTATATTTTAGTTTCTTCTTCTGTATATGTTATTATTATTCTTTAGGTCCAATCCTTGCACTCTCGTTGCAACTTCTTAACAATCTGACAGCTTCAAACCCGTATTCTATAACCCTAATAGTACTAATCCTCATTAGTAACAACATACGTACAGATCTAGTGCATCTTACTGATCCGCTTAATCTTCGTTATTGCAGTTTTTAATACTGAAAACCTCACTAATGACAATCAACTATTGGTTCGATATTATTTTCGATATTTGACTGCAGGGTAAAGTATCAAGCAACGATCTATGAGACTGACTTATGCAGAGGGTTTTACAGCTTGATGGTCGGCCGTCCTAAACTATTGGGATTAGTGGCACGCTTCAAACTTCCTAAATGGGCCGTATTCAAAAAAATCTTGTTGGCTAAAATATTAATTTTTCCACTATAAATTTTTGAAATTTATTAGTTGTGATTAATTTTATTTTATGCAGACCTGATGCTAAATGTAAATTTTCCGATGTATAAAATAAAAGCTTTTGCATGTCATAACGAATTTATACAAATTTAATATAAAAACATACAAATTTTAAGTAGAAAGTTATTTACATTTGTTAGAAAAAATTTACAATAGTGCACAATAAAACTTGTACACGGAATCGATTATGTTCATTACAGCTTGTTAATAAACACATTAGAAGAGTCACAAACTAAAAAAATTACTCACTATCACTTTCACTGCTAAAATCACGATTAATTAATTAATTAATTCTTGCACATGATTCGCTCTGTACCGATTTTCAATGTCCAGTACATGCCGCACTGAATTTCTCCATGCATTGACACTTGTTATTTCAGCTCCGTGTCTAAATTTTAGCAGCATTTCATTGCTAAATTCTCCGCCGGTGTTCCCTCGTCGAATTCTTTGTTTCAACTGCCCCCATATCATTTCAATGGGGTTGAAAATGCAATGATATGGGGGTAATCGTAGAATGGTGTGTCCACATTCAGAAGCGTGAACGTCAATTTTAAATTTCTTGGAATCTTGGAATTTTATCCATTTGCTTCGAATGGTAACTAGCGTTGTCCATTACTATGACGCTGTTTGGTGGCAATTTGGACAATAAAATGTTTTTGAACCAATTTTCAACAGTTCCGCATTCATATCAGAATGATAATCGACGCCGGAATATTGACGTTGCACTTCCCTGAGTCATCAACCCATCCTTTTTTGATTGTAACACAGATATCGTACATGTTTTGTCAAGGAAAAATATCGGACGATTTTCCTGCCTATACATTTTTATAGATTTTAAATAATCTTATCTCCACTTTCTTATTACCTGGCTTTCCATCAAGCATTGCTTCGTCTCCACCTTTTTCATTGAAAAGCCAATGGTTTTAATATATAATAAAATTATAATGTGTCTTATAGATTGTTGCTTGCAACTATAGTTTCTATTTTTTTCCGCGAACAAAATGATATTTCATCGATGTCAATTTATTGCACTGAAATAACGTATTTCTTATTAAAATGTTTCTATTTTGTTGATATTACATCTGAATGCTTTTGGTTTCTGTTTCGTTTCGCGCTCGCCGAGGTACGTTTTTTGCAACACATTCTCGGCAAATTTAGCCAGTTCTCTAAACTCTTCACAGGTTAGCACTGTTTTAATTTTAGTTTTCGGTTATATTTTCAATATTCAATCAATTCTGGCTTAGCCTGTTTCTACTTCTTCTTTGTCTGTCTCCATACGTTCCGCATATTACTGTTAATTAATATGTTCATCGCGACGAAACGTTTGGAGACCAGAAGAAGAAGAAGAAGATATCGACCATAGCCATCCAGCCCGAAAGTTACAAGTCATCATTTGGTTATAATATTTTATGTTCTGCTATCAGGTTTGGGTCTAAACAATTAATTAATTTTCCTGTGAAATCCGATGAATTTTTTTACATATCATGAAATCTGTTTAGGTACCTAATATTAGAAATAGATCGTGTAGGTAGAGTATGTAGAAGTCCAAGCAATTTATTCTTTCTAAGACTATTTCTTTTAGTTTTTCCCCATAAACAGCTTGCGTTTATTCTTAAAACTTGAAGTTTGATTGTACTTCACTTGAATATTAAATTAAAAATTTTGAAATACCTTTTACCTTTAAACATATAATAAATAATCAAGGGTTTTACTATTTCTTTTAGAGCTATAATTTGCTTGTTCGCAATGAATGATTTTCCTCGTTCAGCGAATATTTGTTGTTGTTTTCGTTGTTTGGTTCTATACGTTTTCTTACGGTTTCTATGATTGCTATAATGTAATGTTTTAGTATTTTCAGTAATATAGAAGTTTATTTATTAAGAAACAAATTATATTACGTTTTTTATTTAGTATGCGTAGTTTTCTTATATCTTTGTAATTACCAGTACATGTCATAAAACAATTGTAATTATCTTATACGGGATTATATTCATTTAGAGATTATGTATATTCTTTTGATTATTTTAAGTTTTTTAATGTTACAGTAATTCCACATTTTCCTTTTAATATTAGACAGTTATGATATTTGCTATACAGGTCCTTTTATCATTTGTGTTAGGTACAAAAAATTTGGTATGACCGCGCTTTGTCTAGATTTTATAAAGATCAATCTTCTTTTTGGCATGGTCTCGTACAGTTGCAGATTGCTTTGTTGCAGATTGTGATTAAATGGTTTGCTCACTTTTCATAAGAGATTTTTTTACGAAAGAAAAACCTAAATGCACTTTCTTTTTCTAAGGATCTATGACCCCGTCGGTTCTACTAATTGAAATCCTGTCCTGATAAGGGAGTAATTTCGACCAACCGGACGCAGATCGCCGAAGCAATCGGAAAAGCAAGCGGTCAAGCGCTGCCGGAGATACAAACTATCATAAATCTGTGTTTCTTATGCAGTCCACAGATAACGTTTATTAATTAAATTTTCTTGCTTCCGCACTGCCCTCTGGTGGCTTGCGCCATAATTTACGCGGGACAATCGCAGACAAATTTACTATAGTCCTTATCTGCGGGGGGTAAGCAGTTGAATATAGCGGTGTGAGGGTCCCCACCCCCTAATGTCTTGTTCTACATCGGTTGTTTTCCTTTAAATTAAGCCTGGAGGAACCCGGACGCAAACAGCTTGGCGGACTATCTTGCCTCTCTTTATTTATTTGGTGAAAGAGCACAAACATGTCAAGGCCTGCCTGTCATAATTGTAAAGTGTAAGTCTTTAGCTTTTTTAAACATTGTGTTGAAATTTTGTATGAATTAATCTTTGAATAAGTTCTATCCCGAGTTAGTATACCGAAAAGTTTGTACTAGCAATGTACAGTTTCGAGAATTACGTGTCGGTATAAATAATAAAAATGATGACAATATGCATGGTAAATCTAGCTGATTGAAAAGTTTAGTTTATTTCTTTTGCAGTAATTAAAAAAGTTGTTCAAGTCATTATACAAAGCAGATTCTGGCAATATCCTTATCATTCAACTTGTAAGTTTTATTCGACGACAAAGTTTTAAAGAACAGAAATTATATCCAAACCATGCACGAAAGATTTAGCTGTAAAGTTTTGTGTATAAATATATTCGAATTCTACTATCTTCATCAGCCTATGAAATACATCATGCGTAAATAAATCCTTTTTTTAACGAAAGGGCCCACTTCAGTTTCAAAACCCCGAAAATTTTCAATAATTGGACGTGTGCAATGTAAATACGGCTTTTTTAAATACCAAGGTGGCCATGGAAAACGCCGAGAAGTCAGTCACACGGCTAAGCGTCAGTAGCCATGGAAAGCCCGGCGTGCGTGTGCAGCTTCCCAAATTTTCACAAAAATTGGGTGGAAAATTCGGACCGCGGTATGAAACAGACCGTTTTGTAGTGGTTTAGTGACGTGGTGCTTCGACTAATCTAGTTTTGGCCACCTTATCAGTTTCGTACGGGAAGAAATACCGGTGAGTTTGGTTATTACTTTTTATCGCGTAGGAATCGCGTTCAAACACCTTGTATAGGTAAATTACGCACTTGTTCGTTGCGTTTATGTGACTGTAGCTTCGAAATTCGTTTAAATAGGATGGTTTATTTAGGTTTCGTACGATAAATGCTTGGTCCAGTTCAAAACACGGTAAAAAACTTGCATGGATGCGGAGGTAAAAACGCTACGACGCGGTGCTGGTTTTTTCATACGCCAGCGGTCGTCAAACGGTTAAATACCCTAAAACTGTTTGTTTCACTTATACGGCATGGGCTTTTTAGTATTGTAGTTAGCTTTGCTCACATAGGTAAATACTTTCAATATTTTCGTTATGTTGGATGTCCAAGATCTAAATACCAGCACAGAGGTTTTAAAACATAATTCAGTACTTTTTATCTGTATCACCATAATAAACAACTACGTAGGAGGTCTCTACACTGCAATTTTTTGTTACTATTTAATTCATTTATTTACGTATAAATCTACTCCATGTGACACTGATCTGACCTATTTATGTTTGTAAATCACTATTGCCGTCTACATAAGTAGCTTCTTGCACAAAAATACTTTTAAAGCAAATTTTAATGGCACGATCAAGGTTTTTAATAATGAGTGGAATTAACAATAAATCCCAATGTTGAGTTGGCAATTCGAGTTTCGTTAATGATATAATGTGTTGATTATATATTATATTTCCTGATGCATGGAAGATTTTTGTTGTCTGGATGCAAGCCAAACTACCCGTTTCCACAGAGCTTAAGGACACCAGGCCATTAACATTTTAGCAATTCTTTCAAAAGTAGGCTTTTTAAGAGCATTCGATACTGTTAATTATCAGATACTTTACGCTATTTTGGAACATATTGTTATTGGGCAAGCAGTTTTATTTATAAATAGACTTCAGTCTGTTAATTTAGATGGCAATTCCTCTGCTTACGGTGGTAGTGTGGTGTCCCTCAGGGCTCTGTGTTAGGACACAGATATACATCTGTAATAACCAAAAAGGACAGATATCCATTATATAAACATTAGATGCAAAGACGCTATTACTGTACCAAAGCATAATCATATTCTTTATTCGCTGCTTTCCATACAGAATATAAAAGATCTACAACTCACTCCCAGGAAGACTAAGAAATACGGGACTAGACTTATTTAAAATAAAACCACAATAATCTATTTAAAAAAACTGATGAGTTCTGATTGACATTTACTAATTCTTCTTGTATATATTTTTTTTCACCTATACATCGTTCATCTAAATTGAGATAACTGCTTTTTTTCGTTTTTTATGTTTCTCACCTCCACGGCTCTCGTCAATAACAACCTAATACACAGGTATATACGCGTAAAATTCTAAATTTGTTTTTATTTTCATTTTTACGGGTTGATTGGAAGAGAAGGGCGATGCCACTAATCATGTGTCATTTGCCACTAAAATTTGCCTTTTTTCCCTGCTACGAATCCTGCTATTCAGAGTCATAATAATACTATTATGTACATCAATGTAGTGAGCAAATAAGGACGAACTATTATTATAATTATTATTATTCTTATTATTATTAAGGTTATTACTATTATTATTTTTCTAAATATACTTTTTTGAGCATAGTCAATGTTTATTTAAAAAAAACAGTTCGAGGACGGATGTACGTCCTCTTACAAACAATCAATCTTTAAAGAGAATATAAAGTTATGTGGTATTTGGAAATGACATCTCTAAGACGAGAGACAAGTCTAAAATCCGCATTCGATTGTTAATACATATGTTCATATGTACATAGCACATACATGGGATACCTACAAAAATCAATGCTTCAGTATGCCATGAAATATTATACATTAGGACCTTAGGCCCTGGATGATGGTTCAGTGCGTTGTCCCGACTTTGCCCCTAAAAAGTTATCCAAGTTGGTATAAGCTTTTTTTGCATCTTTTGCTTGAATTCAGCTATTTCTATGTATAAAAAAACGGCCAAGTCACGTACTAACTATTTAGATCGTAAAATAGTCTACAGGAAAAGAATGCTTCAACTGAATGTAGAATTGATGAAGAAAATGAAGCTTTATACTTTTCATTATACTGCGACTTTTTGGATCATTGCATTGCATTGCGTAATGCACTAATCGCTCAAAAAGATAAAACAGGAATCTTTACAAACCATGTCTCCAAAAATTCAAACCCAAAACGGGCCTCTATTAAGTTTTCCTCGCTAAATAAAATATTCCTAGTGTTTACGTTTTTGCGAGCACTTTTTTGCGGCGTATCCGGGCGTACGTGACCATTTATTGGGCAAAAAAAGGACCAGTCCACTTGCGGGCCGGGTGAAGTAGCTTTTAATGCGTTGTTTATTGAATTAGTATCGCCGWTGATAGTTGTGCGTGATGWTGTGCCGGTGRATACGGGGTGTTTTTCAAGATTCGTTTTCGAAATTATTGACTTTTGACTGTTAGTGACGTGTGTGGACTGGTGGAGGAACACATTCCACACTACATACTACAAAATGTAAGCCATGCTTTGACAATGATGCTATACGTGCGATCGAAATTTTCGCTAGCTGGAAACTTTAAAGAATTTCATAATTTAAGTGAACTCTGAAACAATCAAGCACGTAGGTCGAAATGGAAATTCGCTCGAAATAGATTTTTGAAAGGCGCAATGTAGTCTCGTTAGATAGCATACGTTTATTAGTTTTTTATAATGAAACACCGTTATTACGGTTATTGTAAATTAAATACGTAAACCCTTAAGCTTAATTTTAATTTTCTTGTGTAATTCTTCAATTGCCATACAAAATTATTTTTGCATGCCTCATAAATCATACGTCGTATAAAATTTGCCTGATCATCTTTGAAAACCTTCGATGAACCAACGTCTTTTCGCACTTTTCTGTCCTAAATTCCGTTACAGCTATATCTTTTACAGTTGATTATGAAATTTTGATCATCATTCTACTGGCTTTTGCGATAGCCCCAATTTCTCTCTCTCGATTAATCGCTTAATCGATGATCGATTGTAATATTCCTTTTTTTGTAAACGAAATTTGAATACTTATTGAAAACGTAATACTAAAGACGAAATAAATTATTGACATGATAGTTTTACAATTCATAAAATTTAGTTTGTTTTGCCTACCTTTGTACCAGTTTCTAATATATTTTTTCATTGTTCCAGGTGTGTAGTGTTGTGTTAGTGCCAATCAGTGCCAGATGTGGATCAAGAGGAGCCAAAAGCTGCGGTCTTAACAAGGCATTGTGAGTTTTTCAAATTCAATTTTTTCCCTGAAAAGTGACGCCTAATTTTTATTTCAGGCAGGGGGAGCAGTTACTGCTGTGTCTGGTTGGGTGAGTCGATGAAAATTAGTTGTTTTGCACGCGTTTTTGATTATTTGTATGTTGGGTCGCGTAAACGTTACTGTACAAGGGCGTGCGTTAGGGGAAGGGGGCGTGACAGTGTAGTGGTTTGTTTTAATGTATGTAAGTAATTATGAAATGTTATATTTATATCATAATCTCTCGTTTTCAGCAAATTATTCACAAAACACTGGTAAGTGAATGAAGTTATCTGAACTATCCACTTCACGAATAATAACAAAGCCTAACGTTAGTTTCTTTTTGTTTCAGGAGATATTCAACGAATCTGATGGTTCCAACGGTATTTTGAGTTAATTAGTTATGTACATGTTAGGAAAAAATAAAATAAAACAAACTGATCCCCTTCCTTAAATCATGTCTGCTTTTGAACGAGATTACTAATTGTTTTCTGAGCTTCTGTTCGCAGATTCTTCATTTAGAGTTGCCAGCTTCCAGAGTCCAGGGAACTGAACTTGTCTATGAAATTAAATTAACCTAAGGTAGGTCTATATGTACATCAATAGCTTATTATGCTGCTCCAAATGAAATAGGGTTATATTGCTCTTGTAAAGTTCCGACTATCCGATAATTGTTCGTTTACTCACAATGAACAAACTTAATTTGGTACAGCAGTTAATTTTAAGCTCAGCTTTAATTTTCTTGTATAGATCTTCAATTGTCAATACAAAATTATTTTTGCATGCCTCATAAATCATACGTCGTATTAAATTTGGATGACCATCTTTGAAAACCGTCTATGATCCACCGTCTTTTCGCACCTTTCTGGCCTGAATTTCATTTACAGCTATATTTTTTACTCTTGATTGTGAAATTTTGGTCATTCTACTGATATTTGCGATGGCCCCACTTTCTCCCTATGCATTAGTCACATGAAGGAAAAATAACGAAGGAGTTTGAAGACTTATTGAAAACATAATACTGAAAACGACTCTTAGAAAATACGCAATGTTCATAAACATTCACGCAAAAGGTGTAGTCTTGCAATTGATAAAATTTAGTTTGTTTTTGGCTACCTTTGTACCTGTTTATAATATATTTTTTTCATTGTTCCAGGTGTGTGGCGTTGTGCTAGTGCTAACCAGTACCAGATGTGGATCAAGAGGAGCCAAAGGCTGCTAAGTTAACCAATCACTGTAAGTTTCTCAAATTTTATATTTACGATATTACAATAGTACATGCAAAATTATTTTGTATGCCTCATAAATCATACGTCGCGCGTCGTATTAAATTTGCGTCATCATCTTTGAAAACCTTCGACGAATCAACATCTTTTAGCAAATTTCCGTCCAGAATGCCATTTACAACTATATTTCACACAGTTGATTGTGAAATATTGGTCATGTCATTCTACTGGTTTTTATGATGACCCCACTTTCTCCGCCTACGTATTTATGTATTCATAAACATTCAGGTTCAGGTGGTAAATGATTATGATTCCGTTTGATCATTTTCAACATTATTGTCAAAAACATCTCCGCCATTTCGAATTCTTTAACAACTTTGACGTTGATTTCAACTTCTTGTGGGTGGGAAACTTCCACCCCATTCCACGGTCTCCCCATTTTACTTCCACATCCAACGGATTTCGCTATGTTCGTTAGAGAGTGAAAGATGTCTTTGATTTCATATTCAATAAACAATAAATAATTAATTTCTTTCTCAACAAACTGATCATCACATGAAGATTTTTCTGGAGTAAGCTGCACATGTCCACAACAACCTTTAATCACGTTATTGCATAGCGCAATTAATTTATTAGCAGTATCGTTGCGTGATTTCTTCCAGCTCCATCACGTGGGCGATTTCTCACCCCCGGCTGCTAATATCCGCGGAAGAAATGAGAAAAACCATTAGCAACTCATTTTGGAACAGTGCATCATCGCCAGAAGTAATTAGCCGAACCTGGTCGGAGGAAACGTCTATCCGTGTATCGATTCGTACGTAAGAGAGCTTCCGCTGCGGTCAGGAATGTTTTAATCTTCCGGGCACACGTTTCACCCTTTTAAACCCCGGGGTTACTAGAAAATCTAATTATTTTAAACAGGTCCCCGTTAATTAACCGCAAGCCGGTTTAAATATACGGTAAACAAGCGAAGAGGTACAAAGGATCGCCTCCTTGCTTTTTGGGCGAAACCAGCTTAATGTACGCTTATTAGCATCACTTGCAGTTCTAAGAGTTTATTGAGTGCGCGCATCATTTGCTTTGTGTCAGGGGAACCCCTAAGATGTGCTCCTTCTTCTTTGTAAACGGGACGACAATTTTCTGTCGCCTTCTTGAGGCAGTCGTTGGATATAATGATCCTCATTGCATGAGATTCAAGCCTTTAGCGTCACAAACTTGAGTAATATAACTAATTTAATTAAAGTTAGCGCAACTCACCAAAGATAGTTACGCGTATGCTCTCGTCGTCTTTACACACTGACAGTTCAATAACTTATTGTCTCAAAATTGTCAACAGTTTAAAAAATAGATTTGATTTATTACTAGATGTATTTAAGGGGCGAAGAATCAAACAAAAAGATAGTACGCTTTTTCCTGAATATTTGTAGTTATCTCATTAATCAATGTGGCCACTTTTGGATAATTTACTTTTCTACCGCCGATATTTTATGTAACTTTAGACAGTTGCTTTGAAGCTCAAAACTACTTACAATTCTTGCATGCCGTCGAATAAATAATATTTGCTGATCAATTCGAATATTGGGGGTATAAAGAATTACGGTCATTACCTAAAACTGATAAGAATAACTTATCGCAATGTAACAAAAGCATCGACGATCGAGCCGGCATCTTAATACAGGGAGATTAATGTGATGTCAGTGACATTCTCAACCCTTATACATTCCGGCGTCTCTCCCTTGAATAATGTCGTCACACACCCCCCTTGAAATATTATCTACAGGCGCTGTGGTAGTTGTTTACGAGGCGCAAGAAAAATTCGGAACTTCATGCCATAAGTACCTACAGCAGTTATTTGGATTAACGTGTGTTCAGAATTCCAAAAGTTCAACTTCATTGTTAAGGCTAGGTTAAAGGGACAGCCGTACTCAATTTTAGGATGTTGACCATAAAGCTGTCAGCCCGGTCGGCCTGGGGCGTTCATTGCGCTGCTGGTTATGCTGATGCCACAACAAAGAGTATTTTTGATTTACAACATTTTGTGGGTCTATCTGATGCCTGTCGTTTCAAAGATATTTACTTACCACTGAGAATCGGATGTTCGCTTTTCACAGACATATCAGTGATATTACTAATAAAGTTTTAAACAAACGGTTTTTTATTTCGATATTGCTTTCAAATTTATTATTAAAAATGTCAACACCTCATGAAAAAAAATACTTTAAAAATATTTTTTTAATAATAGAAAATATAATAAACGTTCAAGGAAAAAATACATATATTTACCAAACATCATAAGCATATAGTTAATGTTCACAATCTGTACACAAAAACGTCGTCTATCTATCCTCCCAAATCGGCATGTTTCTCGTGTGACGTGGATCAACTAGTTTTGGCAAAAGAGAACGGAAATAAAATCTTTGAAGTTTTGGAAGCATTTTTTCACTCCAAAAATGATCTTTTTTAACTATATATAACTATAAACTACTAAACGGATTTTTAGAAAAATACTTGACGGTGTTTGATAAGAGAACCAATATTTCCCCTGTTTCTTTTTTTTTGAAGACAAAGTTCTTCCATCACCTTTTCGTCTTGCCATCTTTACTAATGTTCTTTCAGATAACGTAACACTAAAGTCACACAGTCACACAAAATCTCAAACAGCATAAATGGTAGGTTTGAAAAATTCTAAGGCTTTATATTAGTGAACCCCCTCTTTCATTGTATGGGGGCGGTTGCCATGAGTCAGTGGAAAAAGTTTTCAGGTTTAGAGGTACAAACAGTTTCATGCAGATTGTCTTCAATAATACATATTCTGGTCCCAAAAACCGATTATACTTACCTTTCGCAAAACTGATGTTTAGTTGGAATTCCGGATTAGAAATTCCAGCAACTCAGACTTTCAGTCGTATTGAAGCGATCATCAACCCTTTACCTGCCAATATACAGTTTCGTCTTATCTATTTTGGTCCTAGGTGCTTTCGCAAATTTGATTAAAATTGTTTACGTTACCAGTTACCAGGAAACTGGTGTCCAATTTATCCGACAGTCAGGCGCCTGACAAAACTGTATATTTGCTACCTGGACATGGAAATATATTCTTTAATTTATGAATAAAAGTGTTCCGGACGAATCCGCAAAAGCGGATAGCACATAAGATATAAAAGGAACACTTTGGCAAATTGATTTTTAATAGTTATCATCAAATTATGTTAACTTATTCATATGTAGTTCGTATATGCATAGCGCAATTAGTGTCGTATTGATTTTAATTGACTTTGTAAATATGAACTTTTGGGGCTACACTCCCTGTATGCTTTCTATGTGTCCCAACGACATAAAGTTGCAGAGCAGAACTTAACTCCTTATCTAAATAACTTTCGGCATGGACAAATAATAGTGCATAAATATAAAAGCAGTAGTTCGAAGAATCGTTTCATCATCCCCAGTACCTGCGTTTTTCTACCATCCATACCTGAGGTTACCCTCCCGCCATAAACTGCAATGGCTGTTTTACTCAAGTGCCGTCAATTGGTATGTTGTAAATCAACACTTGGTTGGGCCAATACCTTAGTTATTTCTTCAATACTTTACATTGGAAACCCCATAAGAGAAATTCCTTTAACCTAGCCTTAAGAAATTGTTCCGTAAAAAATTAAGTAGGTATCTAAACTATTTGATAGATTATTGACAAAAATGTTTGTAGTTGTTTGGGTCCCCAATGTACTTGTTTAGAAATTATTTTTAAAACTGCACCTCGATAATTAATGTATAATATATAATAAAAATTTATATCTAGTTACATATTCAACGCACATGTATCTTTAAGCCGCCCTTTCTAGTTCAGCACACCTCAGTTGACATGTACTACCATAGAAGTTAAATGTCGTATTCTACTAATTTATTTTTTTCTAATCATAATAAATATCAATAGCGGGAATATCTTAAAATAACACACCTCTCTTTGGTTCTTCTTGGTTTGGAAGTTTTTTGTTATACATTGCAAACGTGTAGTGTTTTGGATGTATTTAGACATTTCAACTGTAGGTATATGCATTTCAATCAGTAATCCCAATTTTGTGCAAATATCTTGTTCGTGAAAATAAATATCAAAAGTATACAGTATCAGTCGAGTGATTAAATTAGAAAAAAAAACACTTTTCCTCTTAACAATTCATCTTAGACATAGACATGTAAAGTTTCAATCGATTAATTGTAGTAAGTGCGGTCTTTTGTTAAATTTCCAATAAACAGTTAGTACTTCGCATTTAGTGTTAATTCATTACAGCAAAAACATAAAATCTCACAAACATTTTCTTGCAGGAACACGCCTATTTGGTTTACTTAGTATGCTTGTTTCTACGACAGTAGGGTTGTAGGGTGCTTCGCTTCAGTTTCCGAGTAAAAAATTGTATAAATTATTGGTGTGGTTTGTGGTAAATTGTTTTTTGTTCATCTTAGGTGAACACCGGGGATTTTCCTCTTTTATCTTTTAGGCAAGCATTTTTCAGGCAGGTCCGAGGACCATTTTAACGGAGGGGTAACAAAGCTGTTAATCTCTTGTTCGTTTCTACAAATTAGGCCACAACATCTTACTGATGTGAGTCAATTTTTGAAATGTCGGATAATGACTTTAATTATTGGACAAATTGCGTAACTGACGTATTTTAAAAAAAATTCTTCAGGAAGTTATAAGCATGTATCGCGAATTTACAAATTTTGATGAAATTTAATAAGATTTAATTCCTTGCCTTTATCAAAATGTTTCAAATGCTATTGATGTGGAATATTTTTTATACCAAACTCTTAGTTTATAAGAATTGTTATTATTTATTTAATTACACTGTTGTACGGGTTTGCACCCAACTACACAACAGGAGGGTAAAAGTTAATCAAAACGTACAGACAAAACTAATCATACAAACATATCTTTAAAGCAGTGAAGCTGCCACCAAAAAGATCAAAACTTATACACCGAAAATTATATAGCACACACATGTTATATAGTGGTGAACGCTTTTTTATGTTCGTTCTGGCAGTTGGCGGATAAAATGTGTGAGATGTTCTGGAAGACACTGTAGGTACAACAAAATTAAAAGAACCCATAATTTCGGCACTATCAAGTAAATTGTTGACAATTTTGAATAGAAACACCAAAGCGTGAAGGTCTCTTCTAGTCTGAAGACTCGAAATATCATGTTTCTCAAGCAGATTGCTGTGAAAAACACCTCGGGAGGGAAAGACGCCGTCGAGTTTAAAACTTAGTAGTTTTAGAAATTTTCGTTGAACATTTTCAATATAATTTGTATGTCCCATATAATACGGGTTCCAAACAACCGCTGCGTACTCCAATCTAGATCTAATAAATGAGTAGAAAAGCAACTTTAATGTGTTATAACAGAAGTCACGATTGTTACGTGAAATAAAGCCGTATATTCTACTGGCATTAAGACACATTTTATGAATGTGTGGAATAAAAGATAACTTGCTATCGAAAGTTACGCCAAGAGTTAAATGTATCGGATCTAGACAGAGAACCACCCTCAAGACCGTAGTCATATATTATAGGTACAGATTTTAATGTGAACGATAGAACGTTACACTTAGCTATGTTCAAAGTCAGTCCGTTAGATCTACACCAGTTATTCAGTACGTCAAGATTGTTTTGTAAAAGAATACAATCGATGCTTGAATGTATGGTAGTGTAAAGTTTAAGGTCATCCGCATAAAGTAAAATGTTGACGTCTATAGCGTCGGTTATGTCATTAATAAACAGTGTAAAAAACAAAGGACCTAAAACAGAACCTTGCGGCACTCCAGATGCAGCATTGTATGCGCTGGACTTGAATCCATTATATGCCACGTATTGAACTCTATTGTGGAGGCAAGATTTGAACAAATCAACCAAAGCATCAGATATGCTGAAGCGATTAAGTTTGTTTAACAAAATATTGTGATCCAGCTTATCGAACGCTTTGGAGAAGTCCGTAAAAATCACGTCGGCCTGGAAATGACCATCCAAAGCTTCAGTTACAAACTAATATACTTGGATAAATTGTGATATAAATAGTTATGTAATAGTATCTCAAATACTTTGCTAAAATTGCCTATAATAGAAATTAGTCTGTAATTAGTATGCTATATTAGAATAAGGCCGCAATCATATCAGGTAAATGTTGGATACCCATATGGATCGGTGTTTAATAATGTTTTTTTCGTTATAACAAACATTAAGGCATAATACAATCAGATACTTTACAATGAAAAGCAAAACATAAATCATCAGATTCCGCACAGTCCGAAATGCGCAAACCCGAATTTCTTTTCATCAGAATTTCATTTTCGCACAGCCGGAAGTATTGAACATTTCCTGTATCTAATGTATAGTGGTAACGACCCCGCGTGCTGGGGTTGCAAAGACGCCGTCCTCCCTTATCAGCCAGAGAGTCGCCTTGTGGTGACGTGGAAAAATCGCACCACAACATAACATTGACCGCGCGCAGATATCTATTGTGACGTCAGTTGACAAGAGATGGTTTTTGCTGCCGTGGGCGGCGGGAGACCGACGACTTTTGTCCGACGATGATCTGTCGCTAATGATACCCCCCAGAACGCACCAGGAATTGCCGTTATAAATATTTCGAAGGGGGTTGCGCTAGTCTTCGCCAACAGTGGACAGGTTTTTGTTTCAGGAAGAGGGAGAAAAATTAACGACATTCATAAAAATACTATGTTGTTACTTGAAAAATCAGACAGTTTAAAAAGGTCTAGTTGGATTGCTCCTTTCCAAATATGAAACTAAATATAGTAATGCAACTCTCTTACCGTTTTTACAACCCTGCAATACTATTTACCTTTCATTTACAGGCACAGTTGGAACGGCACGCGACCCCTCATAAATCAAACCCTATCTTTGTGATTTTGCGAATTTCCAGTACCGGCTTTAAGCAGTTTTAAAACTCGTTTTTTGTTTGTGAAGTGTATATTATTCTAAGTAGTTTTTAATCATTCGGTTAATTAGAGGTTTTACAACTATCGTTTTCATTTGCTTCTCAAAATTGTACCTAGTTTTAGATGAATAGCAACATTATTTTGCACAAGCAAGTTATATCTAGTTATAACGAAATTTGTAATCTAACTAGACAACATGCACATCTGAGTATTTTTAATATGCAAAGAAAAATTTCGCATTCCTAAATATTTTTATTTGGATTTTTAACATTCCTGTAATATTTATATCCTGTGAATACGTTGAATGCTGTGCTAGCCGAAGATTACAAACAATACATTTTAATATTTTTACAATCCTTTAACTATAGGTAACATGCGGTTAACGGTTAACATAACTAAATATATAAATGAAAGACAAGTATTTTAAAAGAAAATAATAAGAATATATATTTTTTTATCTAAAGCTCTAAATACACAAAAAATAATTCCATACATCTATTATATTTTTGCAAACAAGTCTACGAAGTTTACACCGACATAACTTAAATATATTAGTTATTATCATCATCACTACTGTCAAATTCTGAATCACTGCTAGCATCATCATTAACATGTATTATAAAATTTTGAAAATTTGGGGATACATAGCTATTTTCAATTTCAGTAACATGCTTAATATAGCTTTTCCACAGTTCTTTCGTTATACTACTTACCTCTCTACGCACTAAAGCTACATCTCCCGAAGATAAACGCGGACATGTATTGTTTCTTCGTATTCCTTTTTCAAGCGTACTTCACACTAATTTAATTGGGTTTAGGACGCAATAATACGGTGGCAAACGCATAACTATATGTCCATGTCCTTTCGCTAGTTCATCAACTCGATATTGTAATTTTATTCTTTTTCATGTAATCAATTATTTCTATTTTTTGTAGCTGATGTTGGCGCCTTGTTCATTAATTTTGAATGATAACTCGCGTTATCCATGACTATAACAGATCCTGGTGGTAGCCCTGGCAGTAACTGCTGCTGAAACCAAGTTTCAAAAAGTGCAGAGTTCGTGTCGCAATGGTAGTCAGCAGAACAATTTTGGATCTGTTTCGCTGACAGTAATAAGCCATTTTCCACCCATCCATCACTTCCTCCCGCATGAAGGATTATAATTCTTTTTCCTCTCGAAGGTGGTGCTTGCAGAACGCAGTTATTTGTCCCATCTGCAGACCTCTTTTTTATCAAGTCGAGGGTGTCGTACCACGTTTCATCCAAATATACGATATTTCGATTTTCTTGGCGGTACCTTCTGATTTCGTTTATATAATCCCATGTCATTCTTTTTAGTCGGGTTGATTCCATTATGGACAAACGTTGGTTTAATGTACTATAATTAAAACCGATGCTCCTCAAGTATTTTTTGAACCACTCTTCGCAATAACTTAGATCATATCCTAATTCCAAAAGTTTTAATTTCAGACTTGCCGTAGCTGGAACTTTATTTTCCTTACACATTTGGTACATCACTTTTTTAATTTCTATCCCAAGCTCTTTTGATATATTTAGAAAATTCTCCGAATTGCGTGATTTTCTTGAATTGCCTTTATTTTTTATAATATCTCTCACAGTCGTGTAGGGGACACCAACCATTTCACTTATCACTTTTAACGGTGCACTGCACTCTTTTCTTTATCAAATCTTGGGTAAGGTAACGACGATTCCTCTTGTTTTCTTCAATTTGCACTTTCATGTCAGCGTTATCAACTTCATTCTGAGCGGTACTTGGAGCAGCTTTTTCCCAAGGACGGAACATTTTTCGCTTCTTTTGTCTCGCGCACGGAAATACTAAGACTGAATGCTAGTTTTGGTATGACCGGTAGTGAACTTTAAATAATCCGACCCTGCTTAACCATCTTCCGAACATCGGATCTAAATTTATGGTAATCCGGTTATTTGCGGTAACTTGTGGCGGGCCGCCTGTTGTTCGAGATGAAAGATAAATTTTATTGCAGGGTTGTAATAACGGTAAGAGAGTTGCATTACTATACAACTAAACAAAATAGACTATAAAGCGAATTTCGCCTAAATGGACAACTCGATGGGAATAATGAATCTAATATGATGCGATAAGAACGTCTTAACCCAAAAACACACTTCTTTGTCATGGGCTTACTCTATCCATAATGCGTATACTGCACAGGCCCCGATGTTGCAGGGAGCACGCTTCGGCCCCTTTCAAGTCTAATAAATCATTCGCCAGATGGCATATTTTAGCATTTCTAATGCGATTGCAGTGACATCTAAGATATATCGGTAATATATGCACTTTAAATAGCGACGGAAAGTTTGAAAATGTAGAAACAAACGTCCGCATGGTGCCGGTATCCCTAAGTTGCTATTGATAAATATAAATTGGTTTGCTCGTTATTTTTTAACGAGATATCTGATTTTTATCAAGTCAATCGTTACGATATGGAGTCAGCGCAATTTTGAGATTTTTTTTTAAATTTAGATGAAACAAAAAATTTATTTCTTTGGCGACAGATCGTTTCGCGTCAGTCGTGATATTTTTGTATCTATTATTAACTCCTCCAACAACAAACTCAGCATTTCTACAGCTGATATTCTAAAAAGTGTCTTCTTGAACTTTCATGCTTACACAGTTAAGGATTCCTTCGCTTTCTCAACTGAAATTAACAATTTTCATTTATCTGAGGGTTGTGTCATAGCTTCCCTAGACGTTGTGAGCCTGTTTACCAACATTTCTTTAGCATCACATCTCCCACCCTATTTAAAAACATAATCTTTTTGAAGTCAATTACTTTCTCTTTGATGGTAGTTACTTTGCACAGGTTTTTGATTGCACAATGGGCTCCAACTTAAGTCTAATTTTGTCCAACTTAGTTATGACCACCTTATTAATTAAATCTTCACTATCAAAAGTTGAATTCCCAATACCTTTACTTTTTCAATATATAATATGGATGACATACTATTAGGCTTACCTTATGATAACACAGATCTTGTTGTTAGGGTCTTTGACTCTTTTGATAATCATTTATTCTTTAGTATTGAACTAGAGTGCTTCGAAAAAAAATCTTCGCAGGGTGCTGGTTTATCAAGCCGCAAATAATGCAAACTGTTAGAAAAACTAGTGAATGGAATTTGAAGATGCGCATTTTGAGCAGTACATTCATTAAACTGAATTGTGTTTTTATAACCACTTTTATTTCTTCTCAGTTGGCAGTTCTCAAAAAATATTCGTTAAAAATTGAAAAAACAAACAGACAATATAGACAGCTTTACAATGATATGTCACTTTCATTTCCATTCATTTCCATTCATTTTTAAGGGATGTCTCTGGGTGCTATAGGGATGCAGAAATAACTTCCAAAATAAAATTTGGGTCTCCTTCAGGTTAATATTGACCTTTTTTAATTTGGATAGGGTCTGAGAATTTAGTAGGTACAAATTCTAATTGTGACACCCTGTATATGTACATTCCAGCACGACCAGATTATATTATAATCAGGCGGCTCTGGTGATAGTTTGTTTACTTCGCGAGGAAGTGACACACAAACTTTTATCTAGCTTAAAATAGCCATTTAGAGAGTATGTTAATTCATGCAAATTCGGGCCATTATCGAGCAATGTGACGCCCTTCCCGGCTTTAGCGTTACGATATATTAATTGTGAACAGCTATTATTATTACGTCATTAGCACTTTATGAACAACTTTTTATTAGTCTAGATTTTTGCATAAATTTGAATATGTTTAGGGAAATGAACTTTTGATCGATTTACTGACGGTGCAAGGTGCATTTTCGGAATGAATTGAACAGACAGCTGAACTCGACTTTTGGCAACTTGAAATATTTATGATTGCGGTTGGATATCCAGTCACATGAAGGTATTGCATAAAAACATGAATTTCCGCAATAGTCGGTAGGCGCATTAACGTGTGCCCTGTTTTTGAAAAGAAGTAAAAACATCCAACACGAGATGATATGGCTAATGGAACATGGCAGAAGGATTCCAAGTGCTAGACAGACACTTGATGACAATCCTTCACCAAGTATAGTTATTGAGTACCGTATTATGAACAGCACAATGCGAACTGGGTGTTATTCACTTGAAGATCTTGGTTTTTGGTAACTACAACCGATAGCTTATTTATTTATTTATTACATTGACTTTCCAACAGATTCAGAGAATCCAAAAGCAGGAATGCACTAGGTAGCGTATTTAAATGAAGTAATTAGGGTTGAGAGGAGTTGTGATTGAATAAGTTACATCTGAAATATTATTTTTAACAGTTTAGCAATTATAGTTATGGTTCTTTCAAGATCTTTTTAAGAGATGTTAATGATAGTGAAAAAATATCGAGATGAGTATAAGCCGAGTTATAAGTGTAAATTACACGATATAACGGTGAATTTTGGCAGTGACTTGTCTTACAAGTGTAAACATGAAAAGTATTCTTAGTCCTAAGAGGGTATAGAGGAGTATTAATATTTACGTGACTAATTAAAGACGTTGACAACAATGAGTTAACTACCTAGTACAGAAAGATAATATCAGAATTCTCGCGTCGTTTGCTTAAGCTTGTCATATTGTACTTTTTTAAGTTATATCCGTAAGTCAAGGTGTGGAGATCCCTGTTAAACTTGTAATTAAGCTTACCAATGATTTTTTTTTGTACGCGTTCAATTTGGTTAATGTATTTGTAATACAACGGATTCCAGACGACACTGGCATACTCTAGATGGCTGCGCACCAAGGTATCATAGAGAATTTTAAATGATTTTATATTGGTAAATTTAGTTGTGGTTCTAAAAATAGCGAGCGCTGTATTATTTCTTCAACGTGCAATTCAAATCTTAGTTTGCTGTCTACAATGACGCCCAAGTCCTTTATTTTATTAATAGAGTTGAGGGTGTGGTTGTTTATTGCATATTTAGTGGGGACCGACAGCCTATTTCTCGTGAAAGTGATGTGATAGCACTTGTCTAGGTTTAGATATAAATAATTTCTGGTACAGTATAAGTATAAGTTATTTAAATCAATTTGCAAAAGCAGTGCATCATGTAAGTTAGTTATTGCTCTGTGAATTTTCATATCGTCTGCGTACAGTAGATAATTTGAGTGTTGAATAAAATTACCAATATCATTAATAAAAATAAGAAATAGCAGAGGACCTAGATGAGAGCCCTGCGGTACACTCGATGTTACAGGTACTGAAGACGATACTGAGTTTTTTATTGTTACAACTTGGCTCCTATTACATAAGTACGATTTTAGCCACCTTAGCAGATTACCATGCACACCGAAATTCTCCAATTTAATAAGAAGGGAGGCATGGTGAACTTTATCGAATGCTTTGAAAAAGTCGGTATACACGGCATCCACTTGAGCTCTTTTATCCATGCTTTCTGACAGATGTTGAACAGAAGTAACGAGATTAGTTACTGTCGACCTTCCACGGAAAAAAACCATGCTGACGTTCATCTATATGTCATCAGTAACACAGCTTTCAAAAATTTTACCAAAAATTGACAAGAGCGATATGGGACGATAGTTGGTTACTTTAGTCTGATCTCCTGATTTATAGATGGGGACAATTCCCACAATTCCCACCAATATCTCAAATTAAAGCGAAATAGTCTACATCATTTCACAATTACTGTAAGAAAATAAACAATAAAGGTAATATTTGTAGATGCCCCAATAATCAACGCACAGTAGAAAAAAAGTATATTTTAAACAATATAAATTACTTAATACCCGGCCAAACTGAACAAAGGCAAAATCATTCCATCCTTTTCTCGAAGAGACATTCAATCACCTTGTAACTTCGTTCTGGATACAGCGATAATTTGTAGTTACCAAGAGGTCATACTATAGGTAATTGATTATATTCCCGAAGCGCATACTATTTATGCCTATAGTATTACCAGTCAAAATTCTTTTTACTGACACTGACTCCCTTATCGATAATGTAAATTCTAAAATGTAATAAATCTGTATAAAAATAAAGAAGCGAAATTACAATATTATGATACTGAGACAGATAAGTCAAATGTAGTCATAAGTAGGGGTAGGTATCAGTTTTGTAAACGTACATTTTAAACGCTAGTGATTTGTGCAATGTTTAATACATAATTATAGAAATACATGAAACTGTAGAGCATTATATTAATTTGTTCTAGTATTTTTTTCATGTGAGACTAGTAACGCTAGAAACGATTTTACTTTTCTTTAATATAACTTTACCAACTAATGTGATTGAACTTTATTTCAAATACTATTCTTAAATAGTTTTGCACGCCCTTGTCATTTTTTCAGTTGTGTGTTTGTGTGTGTAAAATGTAGACATTTGTTACATAGCCAGCGAAACCTCCACAAACTAATATGCATAAGACGTCATCCACCGGGGAGTTTCCAAGTGATTACTCAATTTCCATGCATACCATGAATCTAGCTAAATTTCTGCTGTCGAAAACAAATGCCCGAGCACAAATCAAACGCTCCCCAGACGGACCGTGGCACTTTAGTTAAATCATACTCTAAACGCTACATTAAGGGGTCCTAAAGCGATAAGAAGCGCCCGCCGGGGTCTTATCTAAAGGGTAAAAGTGAGAGTGGACATTCGGACAAAAGGGGCCCCGGGCCACTTAGWATATGAATATTTGACAAACGGCACGGTTTACGCTCATTTAACTCGATTTGGCCCTCAAGGGAACTCTAACTGATCTCTAAAAGCGTGTTATTTTTCTTTACTGCGTTCGTAAAAAATCTGTACCAGGGCCTGCGCACTTAGAATATTTACGATTTTTTTAAATTAAAAACTAAATTAGTACAAATAATAATTTCAAGACAACAAATAACATAGAATACTAGCTCAATATATGAAGTTTGAACATAGATTAAAATATTTTTTCTCGATTTTTTTTCACAAATTATCGAATAGCTTCTTTCAGATCTATTTTGTTACTTAATCAATTTTCATTGGCCAATATTGCTAACCTGTTGAAATGATTTTGAGTAGGCATGGTTCTTAAATAATATTTTTCTGTTAATTTTTAATTAATAAAGCCGATAGCAACAGTTATAGGGAAGGTTAAGAAAATTCTTTGGCCCAATGTTAAAGGAGGTGTTGAATTTAAGGACATTAAGTGGACCTTCTTTCATTTTGTTTTAAGATATCATCATCTCTTAGGATGTTTTTCACATCATTACAGAATGATAGTAATTCATTTTACACATGCTTTAAGTTTGTGGACATCGTATAAACTCTGTTTATTACGTGTATTTATATTTTAGTTCCTATACCAGTATACCTTCTAAATTTTCTGGTGTTCTGACTTTTATTTTAATATTGAAATTTTTATTTTTATGGCGAGGAAAACCACTGAAAAACTCAACAGGATGTGCAAAAAAACTGGATTTTTTAATAAAAAAAGCCCTACTTAACTTTTTTTTTGACAAAAACAGATTTTTAACTGTAAACCAGAACCGAAATTTATAATACATTTAACTGGTGAGATACAACTGAAAAAAACTTTATTTCTTTGGGTTTGCCTTCTTGAAGTGTTTACTGATCTTATTAAAGCTTTTTCTTCCAAAAATTGAAATGACACTGACGTAAATCAATTTTGAAAGGAAAAAGCTTTGATAAGATCGTTAAACACCTGAAGAAGGCCAATACAAAAGAAATAAAGACGAGATTGGTAAAAAATAAAAGTTTTTTTATTTAGAAGAAGGAATCCATAGTCCGCAAAAGAAAATACAAACAATTAATTTGTTTGAGTTACGAGATACTGAATTTAAAATGACACAAATGAATTAGGGTAGTTGTAGTTGCCTTCAATAATTGATTTTAAATGGAGAAAGGAGACGCACAAAAATCAGTGTAGAGTAGAATTTTTATGATATATGTAGAAAAATTGTACATTGTATCGTTTTTTTTCGCTGGATATTAAGTTTGCTGCTAACAGTCTTGAATTAGTTGGGATCAAATATAGATAATGACTAAGAGATTAGTGTTTATAAATCAGGGTTTAATATCTTGAAATTATGTTAAAAAACATTTAAAGATTTAGTTAATCGAAAAATCTGCGATCAGAGCAATATCCAATTTTTTGACACAGAAACAAGGTATAAAAGATAAACTATAATGATCCTAGTACAGAATCTTGAGGGATACCATAATATCTCTACTTCCAGGAGTTACATTTACAACTTGAACTATTTGTTCATGGCTGTTCGTTAACGCAGTGGTTTACCTGAACAAACCAATATGGTAAAATGTAACTACACCAAATGATTATGATTTTGTGCAGTTCAAAAAACAATTTTGAAACTATCCACTCTCCCTAATCACATTAATGTGCTAATGCTAATCTATATTTCTATTTGTCAGAATATAAAATTTTCCTAATTTCTCGAGATGTATACATTTAAATCGCTGTCACCCAATCCGTAAACATGACTCGCAATAAAGCGCACAGACCGCTTGATTTCCTTAATTAAATTATATCAGACTCGATGCATTTTTTCTATCAGCGTTAAACCCTGCGTTCCGCCCCGCTACCTCCGTTTGATTAGTTCCCTAATCAATGGCCACCCCCGCAAAGCGCTACTATGCCCAGTCACTGCACGAGAAAATTCGAAGCTGAGCATTCGTGTCTTTCGGAAACATCCGAAGTGTTAACATCTTCCCGGGGGCGAAGCTGAAAAGTTCAATTCATCAACGGGATAATTGACTTTGGCAAAGTGTTCTAATTAATAGTCATTGGATTATTCTCGGAGGGGAGAGGATGGTTTGGTGTAATAGGTGAATTCTTGAAGCAGTTGTCGGCACACTTTTGCGATTGATTTTGGGTAAACGAGAACCGAGCCTTTGGAAGAAGTCCACATTAGATTTTTTAATAACATTCAGCAAAGTTTTGAAAGTATATACACTTGCTTACTAGTTTAAATCAATTACGTAGCTTGTTTCACTTGATTATAAAGCTGCTACTTCTTTGAAAATGGATTCACCGTGCGGACATCCACCTGCTTGTCGCTCTAGGCTAGTCATCTTTGGGAAGGATTCATCAGCTAGGTTGTGGACATCAAACCCTCTTTTCCTTCGTCTTGAAGAATTCTTTCACTAACCGCTGGTAGCAAGACCCTGTGCTGAGATCCACAAGGAGTCACAAATAAGCTTAGCCTTAGAGCAGAAAGTTATTAACCCTTAAGCCGCGATGTCGTGATATTATTGCATAAGTCGTATTTTATATCTACAGCGATTGCTTAATGGTTGTTGAATTTTGAGCATAAACTGTTTGTTAGTCGAACTGAAACTGATTTTGGAATCTTCAGCTCATTCTAAAGGGCAGTTGGACGAGTGCATATATTTATTGAATATTGTTATTAGTACCCTCATAGTAATCTAGTACAGTATTTAATTACTTCGCAGGGGTATTCAGCTCATATATTTTCTACTTTTTTTTAACTTCATGGCAGGAGTATTCAGCTCGTATTTATTTTTTTATTAGTTTTTAACACACCCTTTTAACGAATCGAATCTTCAGTTTGTTGGTTGTGAGGAACTAATATTTTGTAACGCCACTAGTTCGGATCATTTACAATTAACAATTGCTTGCGAAGAATCTTCTGTTACACTTAGTCGTGGTAACTTCTTTGTCTAGGGTTTGTTCCTTTTTTGGTAAAATTTAATACGGTGATATCCTCTGGTCTATTGGATCAAACATATATCAGTACTCTTATTGAGATAGAGTATGGTAGCGACGTGATGTTAATATCTGGCGACAAATGAACGACATTTTTGGGAGTAGTTTAGTTAGAGACAATCAGATCTGGCAACCCTGCTGACAATTGAAGCATTTGATGACTTTCGTATATTTCCGTGGTTTTTGCTTTTAAGAGACAAAAGGCTAAAACAAATTATGCCGATTATTCGTGCCGAGTATTAAATATCAGTAACATTTAATAATTTCGCGTTGTGTCTAAACAAACATTACGTATCAGACTCTTTTCATTTTGCTTCAGTTGCCAACAACTTTGATCTGCAAACTCCATGTAGGAAGCTAACTTATAAATAAAAGACAAACCATTTTCGTTTTAATCAGATTTGTTAGTTACAAAGTTTTAGTCATGTAATGCATTCAAAATCGTTTCCAGCACAATATATCCGGAATGTTTTATTTCATGAATATATCCATAGAAAACTACAGTCAGCGTAATTTATATACCCTATGAGTTAGGCAAAGAAAACATGTTTTGCCCTAAAATGGCGCATGAAATCAAACAGTTTTAGTGTTGTTTGATTTCTAAGTAATTGCTTTGTTGAAAAGATTTAAATTTAATTTAAATTTTATCTGGCTGTCGTAACGTATTAATTTTGGGTTTGTTTTAACGGAAAGACATCTCAAACTAAATTTGTTTATCTCTATTCCTTTTATTGCAAATCAATTACTAATAATTTACTGATGTACAAATATGTTCTTTATATCTGTTTTAAACTGTACATAATTTTTTATATTCTAGCTTTATATCGGTTTACGGTATGTACACTGTCTACAAATTTCTTGTCACATTCGTTACTAAACGCTACTTATTGGATAGTTTTTAATTTCTTTTTCAGATATATTCCAAGTGTGAATGGTACGTTTACTAATCTTTTATTAAATCATAAAACGCAGAATGATTCACTTGAACATATTGGGACTGTCTGTGTTTTATAAATTTTAAGTGAATTTTATCGTTTTGCATGGAAATAAGTAAGACCGATCGTTCCAACTTACGTGGTTGTTTGCACCGTTAGATGATGCATTACCGATTGTGTCTTCTTCCAACGCGAATCGTATGTTTTTGTGTATTGCATTTAGAAATTTTAAGAATACACCTGTAAGTTCTCTTCCAAATACAAAAGCATCTTATGCATATCATGCCCATACTAAGGCTTTTATGGTTAGTTTTTTTTTCATAAAAAATGGATACAAAGGTAAACCCATTGGCATTTACATTTAACAACCCATTTTTTGTGCTCTTGATGACAATTTCTTCGTTCATGTTTGAATAATGTTTGTATCTAGAGTCTAGACGATATATCTAGATATGATATCGATTGTCCGTTTTAAGGATTATAAACTGACACCCGTGAGTTACAATATGATATGCTCTTGTACCGTAAATAATCGACAACATCTGATTTTGTCACCACCATGAGCGTAGCCCCAGAAATTGCATCCTCATTCAGACGAGCTGTAAATTTAGAAATGGACTAGAATAGTTTTTGATAGGTCATATATTCCGATCTCGAATGGTGCAGATGTTGCTCCGCGTGGTCACTTGGGGTTATACTTTTATATTAAAGTGCGCACCCCAAAATGTTTTCTGCTGCTCGCTTAGCTTAGCTACGTCCTCGTGGATCCCACGGTTCATTTAATCGAGTTATATCTTACTATAATTAACTCGCTGTGATCAAATCATTAATTTCAGAAGTGGGATTCCCAAACAAACGATGAAGCGCTATCGTAGCGTGAGCTACGGACATTTTTGAGTGCGCTGGAGTTGGGTGCTGCCCCAAAAACTTCATTCTTATAATCTACACTAGCAGAATTCATAACGCGCCTTTCAATATTACATGACCCGGGAAATCTCCGGCGGTCAGGGGTAGGAAAAAACTCACGTTGTGCTAAAGACGTGCGTCCTTAAAAATTGAACGACTTTTATTTTACGTGCGGATCGAAGATACAAGTGCAAGAACTTGGAAAAGACCGCAGCATTTTGGAAACTATCTGATTGTCGTAAATGTCATATTGGCGAAAAATATTTTTAATATCTAGAGTAATCTCAATTTTCGTTTTTAAAACCTAGGATTTCTCAGTCTGCTGTTTTATTTATTTATTAAGCTATCGATTTATTTACACTTGCACTACCCTACAGTATAAACAATTATAGGGTAGGAAAAAACCACATGACAAATTTAATAAGAACAATGAAAACATAATTGAAACAAAAGCTTGATGCAGAAAGACAGCAGCAAAAATGCACTACAGAGCAACTTAGTTAAAGCGAGAAAGAGCAATAAGAAACAGCACGCTGATTAATAGAAAAAATTAATTTGATGCCATCAAGAATGGAGTACAGTCATAAATAGACCCAGCCGATAACTCGATATATCCATATTTATCAATAAATCGATTAATATTGATATATCGATAAATATAAACAATAAAAATATAAGAAAAAGAGTGGGGAAGCCTTTTTTATGTGGAAGACTGTATTTGTTTTTGCGAATACTTACTAGAAAGCACGCATCGATCTCACAAATCGTTATTTGCAAATTATGTAACATTGCTTAGTATAATTCAGGATAATAAACAAGCATTTAAATCTGTAATCAATTTAAAGCGCCTAATTCTCTTATTTTAAATAAAAGTCCTCAAAGTTCCGAATAGTATGCTAATTGCAATTCTTTAAGAGGACAAGTTTTCCAATCACAGCACGCTAAAAACGTTGCCACGAAGAGGGATTAATCACATTTGCGCCTATTGTGTGAAACGCCAGGAAAAAGTAATACCCATCGATATGATACCCCTGTACTGACATACACAACCGGCTGAACGATTAAAGCTACAACTATTTTATAATGTAATACATAGGTAAATTCTGCATAGTTAAACAATTGAATAAACTGGAGACAATATTGATATGGTATCACATTACACACTCGTAAGAAAAATAATATTACAGTGTACGAATTCAATAGTAGTAATTTGCTAAAATACTAAAATATTAATTTATGAAAACACTCCATATAGGTAAATGCTTTTTGGGTAGTCGCTAAACACTATTATTTATATGACTGTAGCATTTCTGTTAAACGTATTATTTTCAGTGACTTTTTACCTGGCTAACTGTAGATACCTACTTATTCTTTTTTCTTGGGTGAGAAATATGAATATTTTATATGAATTTTCATAAATATATCGGCACAAATAATTAAAATGACCATTATTTTATATATAAGTATATATTTACCTAATTAAATACATTTTCTGCTATATTGAGTAATTTGAATAAAAATCTTGGTAACGCTAACATCGAAAGGTAAACAAATGCCTCGTCGTGTAAAGCAAGAAAGTAAAATTTTTAAATTGTATTTAAGTGGTCCAGTAATACAGCCGAAAATAATAAGCAATATAGCAATATGACTTTTTATGCCGAATTCCAGCGAAAATGGCATTCATAATTAACATGTACGTTTCGGAGAAAATCGGCGGCAAAAGAAAATTGAAATATAGCCTTTGTATTTACTGGAACCAAGTTGTCGAAATTAGAGAATATTAATTTGGCCATTGTTTAGCAAAATAATTTATATAACCTACTACGACATCCAAATATCTGCAAAATTGGCTCCGTTCCTCTATAGCTTGTAGTTATTGTTGTATCGAAAGGTTTCGATATATCGATAGTTGTCGACAATGTCAATGTTGTGGTTTGAAGACTTCCCCGGTTGTTGTCGATGACATGTTGTTTTGTAGGCTGCTTCCCACGTTGCTTGTTTGGTCTTGACGTTTAGACACTCATGTCGGTGTCTTCCTCAGAAGTAGCTCTGAAACAGTTAATGTTGTTGGTTAAATCATTCAGTATCCCTGTCTGAAGAACCCCATCAAGAGCGAAAGTAGTCGTACGGCCCGAATGGATTGAATAGAGTAGATTTTTATTTGTACTCCATACTCCATGTTTGTCAGCAGTGTGCTGGACATCACATATTATTTTGGTCCATACTCTTATTTCTTTGAATAATCTACACACTGTATTTTAACCAACAAAGTAATTCACTGTAACAGATGTAGAAGGAAATTATCAAATCAAACTCTTAACAATATGTTCGGATGTTCACCAAATGATTAAAATGCGATTGCCTCTGTTACTATGCGTAACAGAGCCTCGTCCATACAGATGCAGTAGAGAGCAACTTTCGCTGGCGCTAACTAGATATTAGAAACAAAATTGCCCTTGTTGATGAATTTTGCTGAAAATTTTAGTCACCCCGACTAAAGTTGCGTGTTTCGTTCGTCGCGCGTAAACGTTGAAAGAAACTTGAAAACAAGCTTCTACAAAATTCAACCTGCGACTTTATTACCTTGTTGATTGTTTGTCGTGGCCACACCGTGTCATAAAGCTTTGGAAATGATGCTAAGATATAAATTAGCTATGGAAGCGTCTACACACGTCAGATCTGTTCAATGTGTTTGTAATAGATGGATATTCCTTTCTGCCTCCGGATAGTATGTGGATTGATTGAAAAGCGGGTCAGAAAAATTAACACAATTATAAGCAAAGAAGAATAAGGTAAAAATTACTGGACTGTTTCCAAGAACCTTACTTTGTCTAATTGAAAGATACATTTCGCTAACCGAAACAAATCGAGTTTAGGTGAAATGAATTTCTTGTTTCGGTACGAATGAAAAGAAAGAAATTCAATCTGTGCTTGTGGTCTTCTTATGCTAATAACAAACAAATTCTAGAAAACAAATTTACACTGTGTGCCATCCAATGCGCATCTCACCTAGCGAATGTCTTACACCAAGGCAAAAAAATCCCGCTCATCGAAGCGCAACGCAATATATTAAAATTAGCTGCTGGCAGAGGTTTGTCGATTTAAGTCGATTCGAGCTGCTCGGCTTCTCCTGCTATGTTTTCGATGTGCTCCATTTGGTTTTCACCGGTTCAACTTCGTCCTTTTTTTATTCTTTGGCGGCCGTCCGTCCAGAGCAGACTCGGACGACTTTTAACAGAAACATTACACCCGTTCCGATCGCATTATTTATCATTTGACCGACGACGATTACGTCAAGCCTCTTCGTTTGTTTGTTGTCATGGTTTACGACGAAACGATTCGGACAAATGACGGTCGCTGAAAAGCAGCGCTCGGGCCTCGGTGGATTTGAGCACCCTGAGACCTGCATTTTTAGTAATGTGAGCGCGAATCCATCATGTTCTGATTAGGTATCTATGTAATATACAAAATCTAATTAATTTTGCACTTTTAAAAATTATGTCCAGTATTTATTCTGGATAGAGTATTGAAGAAAACCGCAGAAAAACTCCAATCAGATTTCGATTGTCTTAAGCCAATCTTCAACACCTTCATCAATACGATGGATAGACTCAAAACCACCAGGCCATGTTGTATGGGGGCATCTGTTGACCATATGTTCAATTGTTTGGAGGGGTCTCCACATTTACAAGATTGTTGATAGATGGATCCCATTTATTAAGGAAAAAGTTGCATTTCCCATGACCAGTGCGAAGGCGATTTAGAGTGACCCAAGACTTTCTCGTGAGGTCAGTTCCTGCTACCTTTTCTGTAGGATCGTCTATAAGCTGTTGATTAAATATATCATGTTTCTTAAATTGCCAAGCAGAATACCATCCATCTTCAATGGTATAAGGAGCACGAAGGAAATCTTCTGTCCACCGAGGTTTTATGGAAGTTAGCCGAGTTGTAGGCAGCTCTTCAGATCTCGGGAAATCAGAAGCTCATTAGGAGCTGATTGATATTTTTGCCAAGCTTTATATGTAGCAAACTGTCTGCGAATCTCCGGAGGAGCAATGTTTGAAAGAATCGGAAGCTGAGGTAATGGAGTTGACTTAATTGTTCCAGTGATTAGTCGCGTTGCGGTATTCAACTGAGTGTCAATTTTTCCTGTGTGATGACTATTTTTGCAAATAGGACAGCAGTACTCAGCAGTGCTATAAAGCAAGGCAGTTGCAAAAGTACGGAGTACACTTGCATCTGCACCCCAACTTGTACCAGCAAGCTTATGCAGGATGTTATTTCTGGTCTGTGTTTTTTACTGATGTTTTCTAGATGTTTTATTGTAGGTTAGAGACGTATCTAGGGTCACTCCAAGGTATTTTGGCGAGAGGTTATGTTTAAGAATGATGTTATTTGGCATAACTTGCAGTTGTTTTGTCTTTTGATGATTGTTGAGATGAAAACAAGTTACTTCAGTCTTCAATGGATTAGGGCACAAGCGCCAGGCTTTAAAATGGCAATTCATAATCTCGATATCTCTTGAAAGGTTTTGTTCAAGTACAGAAAAGTCTTTACTTTGCAAAGTCAATGCCATGTCGTCTGCATACACAAATTTTCTCGATTGAGTTACTGGAAGGTCACTTATGTAAAAATTGAAAAGAATAGGCGACAGAACCGATCCTTGTGGAAGACCATTATTTAAAATCCTGAATTTACTGCTCTTCTTTCTCAGAAACACTCTAAATTGACGTCGGGACAACATTCGTTCAACAAGCTTCACAATCTTTCCACATTTCAGAGTATTAAATAGTTTGAGGATCAATCCATCTTTCCACACAGTATCATAGGCCGCCGATAAGTCTATGAACACTACTCCAGTTTTCAATCGCTTCTGGAAACCAACAATGCGTTGTTACGTAATTGAGATTCAAACTCCATACGTGCTTCACATGGTCTATATTTCAGAAGTTTACCAGCTGATACGTCCGCCATCTTGGGGTCCAATGATTGCACTAGCACCATCATTACTTGATTCAAGTAAAAAATGGCTGAGATAGATATAGAATAACAGAGGTTAAATAACTATACAGAACATAAACAACTGTATAATGATATCATCGACTTAATGTGCCAAAGATAACACAAAAAGTCGGTTTCAGACCTTTAAATTCACTTGCAAGATTAAAGATGTAAAAATAAATATTGGCATGTAGCACAAAACACTTACAATATCAATGTATAGTGCAGATTAATGAAGGCAGTTTGGTATTATATGAAGCCTTACTTCTTTACAAACTGCATAACGTATAGCACAACTGCGTTGTAGTATGAAATCCGTATCAAAAGATGATATATTCACCACGATACGAAGGTTTCACGCGTGTTACGCTGATGAAAGAGTATCAAGATATCGCAAAGCGAGCGTGAAAGATTTTTTAAATGATCTACCTCCATCTGGACACCGCTCAATGCAAATAGTTTATTCAGCATGAGCACTAAGCCAGTTTTTTCTTAATTTATATAAAGACAGTTACAGGAATGATTTACATACTACAGCGGCATATAATTATCATAATTACACTGAACCGATTAAGTTATACTAGAAAACGAGGAAGAGAGACCGCTGTGAAATGTCGTAAAGGTGCTAAAACACAAATTGGTTCGATATCCATTTCCGTCGAGTCTGTCGCAAACTCTTGTTGCTCGAACGCTCTCTTTCGGCCAGAAACTTTATTCAGATGGAGTATTGTTCCGTTTGATTGCATCGCAAGCATCCCAACTCCATCCCCACAGTGTCAGTTCGTCTTTCTATGCACCGTCTCACCCCCTTTCGGTGTCCGTTGCGGAGGCAATAACCGGAACTAAACCGAAGTGTTGAACAAGATTTCTAGAACGAGACTCTGGGGTGTATTTACGATCATATAAAGGCCCTTAAAGCGAATCAAAGTTTGTTATGTTTTATATTGTGGCATTTACTGCTGGGTTCTATTATGTCCGCTCTTATGCTGCAATAAAAGCCTTGTACGTTTAAGGAGACTTGACGTTGTAATTAAATGTTTGATTTCAATGATTGCTGTGTTGCACATATATATGTCAACAACGGTCCCTCTGGAGCACTTATTTCGGTGCTGTTTTTGTATAGGTACTGTATCTCAGCGAAAGTGTCACGAGCTGTGAAAATTTTTGGAGGTGACACAATCTTTAAAATGGATCCAGTCAATATACTTTTCCCAGAATTGTATAGGAACGATGGGTATTTGGAAGAAATATGTTACAAAATAGTATTTCGAACCTGAAAAAAGTGTATATGTATCTCATTTAAAGTTTGAGTAAATGAGAAACTTATAAACCTAAAATATAATTAATAATAATAAAGAAGAAACAGCCAGACTAAATACTTATGCCATTAGTGAGCTTTTATTAGTTTATGCACTGAAAGTCATTAGCAACATAAACAGCTTGTGCCATTTTCTTTTATTATGTAAGGAAACAGTGTGACTCATTTTTGATAATCCTAGTTATTTAAAAAAATTAATGTTGGTGTATTATCAGCAGCACACAACTAAGATAATAACCAGAAGTTGTTTGTTTTTAATGAGCCTACTATTAAATAAAACTCGCTTTTAAATAGTACCTAGCAACTTTTTTAGGTACATAATACGTCCTCATTTTATATTGCCTCTGAATTATTTGTTCTGTTAGTATATATATTATTAATGATTGCTATTGCAATGACCTTATTGCACACGCGAGGGTATGTGTTTTAGAAAACTCGCGGTCATTACAGATTGGAAATATATTTTTTTCTTCATTTAGTAATGAAATCAACTCTTAACTCTGTTAATGCCAGATGAACATCGGTCAATTGTCGTACTAGTGCGAGTAGCAAGCACTTTCCACACTACTGCGTATCCGTGGTGGTAGCTGTCTATAATAATGCGACGAAAACATTCATGCAATGAAAACCTATTAGCAGTGCAAATAATCTATAAAAAATTGTAAACACAAAATAATCTCTTTAAGAGAAATATAGAAATGAATGAAATATTCTACTTCAGTGCATTGGTGTTGTAAATCTTTTCACTCTAACACACATTCATACACATTACCTAGTACACAGAAAACTACAACTGACAAGCTTTGCTTTTGAAGTTTATCTCGATTATGCTGAACGAGAAAGCAATAGTGTACACTACAACCTGTTTATGGATAAACTAAAGCTTTAACCAGTCTGAGTCTTTGAAAACTTTAATATATTTGCAATTATAAACTGCTTTGGCATGTTAATTAAAATATATGTTTCAAAAGTTTTTCATAGTTATCGTTAATTATCATTGCCAGATGTTTTTTTGTACAGGTAATGTAATAAATACTACTATTTAGAAAGTAATAGGTCCATCGACAGTATTATCTACTTTAAAAACGTTGGTTTAAAAGTAATTAAATATGTATTAGTATATCAGATTACAAGTGAAGGTTGTTAACTGATAGAGAACTTCGAAAATCAAATGCCTATACAGCAAAAAACAAAAAACTTAGGGCACTATTAACATATCACGTTATAATTTTTACTATCATTAAATTTCTAAGAAAAAACTTAGGGAACAGATAGGTTCAACGATTTTTTGGTATTAGCTTACCAATATATTACCATATAATTATGTGAACTATCTGAATATATATTTTATGGAACTTATATTGTTGGTGTTATGGTGTTACTCTCTACAGAAATCGCAATGCCTACATTTTATCCAAATAATCTTTAAAATTAAAAAGATTGTACCATGAAGCTTTTTATAAAGATTATTAGAAAATCATCTTTGGGTAAAAATTGAAAATATTTCAGTATTATTTTTCTCGGGAGGTTTGAATTCTAATCATTTTTACCGCAAATAACTTTTATTTTTATTTTGGTGAAAAGATTTTTCCATTGTCAAATGCAAAATAAAATTTCCTTGTATTTGGTATAGCATTGATACAGTTTCTATGAAATCATTTTAGCATACCTTGTCGAATTCGTCCTGTTTTTATAACTTTATTGTGTTAAGCTTTCGCTAAGTGTAAAGTGAAACTCAGAGGTAAACTGTTTTGCTGAAAATGTAACACGACTGCTTCTTCACATTTGCAGCTATGCATGTCTCTGGACAAACAGTTTACAATGATAAATGAAGAATTGGTTAAAAAAATACGGCGTCTAAAGACACTGTTCAAAATAACTTTTTTCTTTTGAAGATACAAGCTACCATTTTTCTTAAACTTTCTGACGAATTTGTCCGAAAGCAATAAATTTCTCACGCTTTCAAATGTAGTTGTAGAAGTACTAAAAGTTATGTAACCCCAGAAAAGAATCCAGGTTTTTTTAGAATGTGCATATAAAAAAATTAAAAATTTTGTTACGAAAAAGTTTTCATATTCGTAATGGTTACCATGCTATGAAGGAAATATGCACTAATTGAACACTCCATATAGTCCTTAACAAAGTAGCAAAAAACTTCAATCTTTGTAAAATTACAAGGCGTTAACCAACAGCTTTTAGATTATTACTTTTAAAATTTTGGGTGCCTTTCCAACAGAACCATATTAGTTATGTGGCAAGAAAGATAGACCATTACAGAACCCAAAAAGTTCTTTATTACTCGCTTAAATATGAGGAGAGGGCAACAGAATATGAGACAGAATAAAACATACACAGAGAATAAACAACAGTCGCACATTAATATAAAAAGTAGTTTACAGTACCTTTTTCTTCGATTATCATTTTACTAACCACAACAACTGTCATAAAGTAATCAACTCAATCAAAAGCTTTAACATGTGACAAACTAGAAGACACAAATATCTAATTTATCGCGTCCATAAATTCACACTCTCCAGAATACCAGAAAAATCACTTTAGCCTAACTACATATATTGTTTTTAATGTCTATCCTGTGTTCTTACAGATCTAATACTTATAATAAGAACTAATACAATAAATCTGTCTAGGCTTTTTACAAAACTATCACACCCTAGGTACATGACGATACCACAAATATTGTTTTCTTAAAACCAACTAAATGTTTCTTAAAACTATAAACGCGAAATACCTTTCTGTTAGAACTGAGTTATGACATAAAGATTACAAACCACAGATTTGAGGATGCTTAGCCCACAAGACAATGCAAAAATCCTTGCTATACCCACATATTTGTTAGTAATTCTGCCAGTGCAACCGTCTCCGACTTATTTCGTCAATCAGAAATCAGGTTTGCAAGGAAGCAGTCCAGCGGGACGATGGGGGCCTGTTCCCGTCCATCTGCCTTCCTGTCCGTGTGACATCTGTAGGTGGAGACCAGAGGCCGCCTTATTAGGTTCGTCCGCGTTCATTAAATGAAAACGTAATTACTCGATGATGCTAATCGAGGTGTGGCGGGCGCGTAGCCGGGCGAAACTTGTACACACATCATGCAAACTGTACAATTTAATTTTATGTTTTAATACGCAGCGATAGTGTCATGGAGCTGATGGAGGCGACGCGGCACCTGTTTGCAGCACTTAATGTCCTGTAAGCATGATTGAGGAATTTTCCTTAAGCTGACAAACATTAAATTATACCGCCGAGTGTCGATAAAGCAACAAAACAAAGGTTATTTGCAAAAAAAAATAGAAAAATGTTGAAACACGTTCAGCAAGTCTGATATTTGTTGATCCTTACTCCATTTAGGTGTGGAAGTGTGAAACTGACACCTACTGCCACAATATTGGGTATAAACGCAATCCAAGCCCAGTCCTGGCAATCGGTGTGAATTAATTATTGCACACTTATACTTGTTGTGGTTTATTAGCGTATTAGCAGTTACAATATTACAAATTATCAGTTATAATAATAAACTGAATATTATAATTTGCCAGAACTTGGAGAACTGTTGTCTTTCGAGGCTGCTGTCTAGTGGCAACAGTTCGGGAAAAGTTCTGGACAATAAATTCCTAGTTTGTTCCCCCTCTGGCGTGGTGGATTATTTTTTGACTTACATGCAGTTTCCTTAATTTTACCTTTGGTTTTGTGAGTTGACGATGTGCTAAATCCATTCTTATTAATTTTCACGGATGATGACAAATGTCAAATTTGAGAGAAATGCGTTGTCAATCAATAATAACATACTATTACAAATTATTATAGTGATAATATACTTGTAGTTATTGTCACGTGCCAATATAATAACGCGTTGATTGGCATACCACGTACACACGTGGTATGAAATTAAAATTTTCTATTAGGTTTCAGAAACTGCAAAAATAATCAGTAAGAATGTGCAAAGTGTTGGTAGATTCGTACGTAAACTAGTCTTGTTTTAGATTAACAATGGCCTCTTATGTTTCTCAAAGTTTTTGGTATCTAAATACATTACCATCCTTAGACTGCATTATTGAACGCCAGGCTTCACTTTTCTTCTGTAACTAACTAGTAAAATGTCGCACAGATTTCCACAGTTGGCGGAATTGTTATAATTTAATTTCATTATTTAATTAATAGCTGTTGCTAACATTTTATTTGATCAAATACCTACGATTTTTGTATATGCCTGTTTATAACTTCACATTTTTGTAAAATTTAAATCTGTTCGGTAAATCACTTTTTAGTTGTAAGAAGATTCGGCCGGAATTACGTCTTCAGGTTGCGGCACGTTCTCAGAGAGTACTCCAACAATTTCCGTTTCATGATGGTGTAAAAGCGATTACTAAAGATTTAGATTTTCATAGCTTTATCCACAACGAAGGCGAAGTCAAGAAAGGTATGTTCCGGAGGTGCTCTTGCTCGCTGCTTTTGTTCTCCTTCTATCACTACAAAGTCACTACCGGCTAACAGAATTTCGATTGAAAACCGCTCAGAAACCCAACGGTTAATAATAATGTTCGCCCAAGACAAACGTCAGTTTTGCATTCTGCGCTCGAGGTGACGTCATGCGCAGTAGACCTACAAAATTTGTCAATTACCTATAATAAGGCACACCATATTTTATTCTCGCCACGGTTAGAATGTAATACTATGACAGTAGCTGCCAGTTTCACACTTTCACACCTAAAAAGAATAATCATCTCGTGCATTGGACTTTTGTTCAAAGTTTCTTGATACATAAAATACCGCAATTACTTTCATTTTGGCGCCAGCAAAGGCGGTAAGTTTGAATAGATTTTAAAATAATAATAATATTGTGTATACCTACCAATAAAAACGAGTCTTTTGAGTTTGCTCGTATACATACTATATATAAAGCAAAAAACATTAGATTAAAAATGCAATAACGGTGCATACATACATATATCTACACAAAAACCTGTACCTGTTACCTGTAACCAAATCTGACAAACTAGACAAAGAGACATCTCGAGCTTTTTCATAATTATTGGTTAAGGATAGCATCTTCTTTGMTARGTCAACCCATAAACAATAATTTCTCAAAAATGTTACTAAGTTTTGGCTCTATTATAATGGAACAAACCAGTTATGGTACTTTAATCTAGGGACTTTAGTTTTGACCTGAGCGCAGCGTTTTCTGACAGGTTTAACAAATATCAGACTGGCTCTAACTTAAGATTGAATATAAGGTTTATTTTGAGGGTTTCAAAAAGAGCCGTTTGTTACTATGACGAATATGACGTGATAAAATGGTTTCTTTATAGAACTATATGCAAATTTTAGTGTCATTTGAACCTTAACTAAACTCAATAACATATGAAAATATAGTGTGAGTAGTATAATTCATTTTCTTTAAAGAATAAAACTTTCGGCGTCACTGACAAACACAATCATTAAGGTAAAAAAACTTACAGAGGTAAAAAGCCAAGTTCACATTGGAATAGGTCAGTACGCAAAAATGTTTAAACTGTAGTCCATTATTTTCCACACAAACTTGCACTTAACGTGGATGTTGTTCATTACTCCATGGGCGTACGACCAAATTCAGTCTATTGTAACTTACAAGCTATCGTGAACATAAAAGAAGCCAAAAGTATTATGTGTCATCACTTTCACAGTTAAGTTAAGTTAAATAAAAATTTTTACAGCCAGTAATACTCCACCTCTAGTACATCTAATTCAAGAAAGATATGTTATAAGTGTTACAAGTTTCTGATAATTTATTTTTAATACTTTAACTGTTCTGTGAATATAAGTTAAATACAGAGTGATCCTTTACGAATGAAATTTAATTATTTAGCAGCACATCACCCTTAAAATCAATTCGAATGTGTTGAACAGAAAGACGAAAATAAAACAATCAACATTTGCTGAAAATCTTTTTTTTTTATTTCCTACTGCACACCTTCATGATGAACCACCACGTATTTCAGATCACTTACATTCCTCTTTAACTTTATCCCTTACGACGCCGTACTGCTCAGCTATTTGCTTGTGGCAGTCTTCATCAGAACTTAGTTTCTCCACAGCCTTCTCTAAACCATACCGTAGCTTGTACAGCGGACTTTTAAATGCCGCGTAAGATTCCGCAGCGCACATAGCGGTTTGCGGGGAATAAAGGTTTTCCTTTGGTAAGCACTCCTTGAAACTCTTGTATTGAGAGCGAAGGAAAGTGTTAAATTCGTTAAGTGCTTTCTTTCCCTTCTCCAAGTCTTCGTTGCTACCGCATTTGTCCAACTGCTTGACATCCACGTTTTTGACAGCATCAAAAAGGACTGGCGCGCACTTTGCACCCTTTTCGTACAGTATTTGGGTCAGGTTTCCTGATTGCAGTACCAATTCCTGAATATCTGGAGAGTTGCCGTCACCGCCGATGAAGCTTGCGAGAAGTCCCCCTGGTAACCCCAGTGCTTTAGTCAAGTAATCGTCTGCTACTTCCAGCGGGTCGCCTTGGGCGGTAGATTTCTGAGAAATAATTGTTCCATTAATACAACAAAACTTGTTATGGAGTTGCGAAGAATTTATGGTTTCGTACACGTGAAAATTAAAATCACAGTTTGACATCTCAGGTTCTCAGGTCACTGAGAAGCCTTCATTTTTATTTCCGAATTTTTTTCTATGAGGGATGCTAATCGAACAAGTTCATTAAAAACCAGTTGATAGTGTAGAATAATTGAAAAATAAGATACGTGGTGCGTGCATATTCGTCACAGTCATCAGCAAAAATATTTCTTTCACAATTTCAATTTAATTAAAGCAAAAGTTATGTGGATTTTCAATCACGTGGGGCTCATTATCGCTCATCAAACAGCATGCATAAAAGATGCTTCTCTGAAAAATTATGTTACTTAGTTACTTCCTAAATAAATATCTCATTTTATCCAGGAATAACTTTATACATAAAAGTAGGTTACACGTAAATCTGTTTAAATAGATAGTTTGTATTGATGTTAAAAATGACCCTCACACATATATCGTTCAAATCTATTCTATACATCTGGGCGTCTTTACTTTTATGGTGGATTACGGTCGGCCTGTAATAAAGTGCTTAAACAATCAAAACCATTTATGCAGAATATTTCTGGTCTGTCTTTATCGGGTTAGTGTCCCCGATGCTAAAAGGTTACACTATATAATTTTCGCTAAATATAAAAAAAATACGGAATTGTGATCCCTGCTACCCCAACTAAATACGTTGAAATTATCTGTCCTGCATCCTCCACTATAAATAGACATGAATTTTAATGTATTTATATCGTCTCCATTTATAATCGATTCAATCACCTTAGAAGTTTACACCGTTTATTATGTGTGTAAAAAAGTGTCACTTGCTTGCCTAGTATTTGTAAGATTAGAAGGCTTCCTAATTTCAGATTAATATTTTTTTAATATAAAATGTATATGGAGCATAGTGGTTGCTACTAAAATTTGTTTCTGTGTCGATTGTGATGTTTCTTTTTTCGCTACCTAACTCCTAAGTAGTAGCATTTTATATACAACTATTTAGAACAAAAAAAGATTTTCTAATTTAATTAAAGTTACAATAGTTAGTCAACTTAGAAGAGCATCCTATCCATCCATTCAAAAAAGTACAGAAATCATAGTTAGGAAATCAATGAGTGAAAACACAAGCAGTTACAAGAATTCGTGTTTCAACATAGATATACAACTAAAAAAGACAGAGACAGACAAGGTAATATTGTGATAAAGGGCGTCATCTAGTTGCTGCTGATTATTTTTAATGCTGTTAGATAAAAAATGTCTTACATAGGAACATTTTTTGTCAGCAACGGTGTCATAGCTGCTGCTTCTTTGTTTGGTTTATAAAATAGATGTTGTCGCTTTTAGATCATAACGCAAAATATAATTCTAAAGAATTGAATATGAAACCTAGCTAAGCCATAGAAAACATGTGAGGAAAGTGGGAAACCTATACGTTGCGATAAAAGAGACAGAGAGAGAGCAAATGTGTGGAAAAATGGATTTGAAGTAGTTTTTCGTCCATAGATTTCGTTTTTTAGCCGTGAGGACTACAAATAAGTGCAAGTAAGAGTAAGCTGTTGTAGCCACACATAATTCCTATAATACTCACCCCAATTACTGCCGCAATGCAAAACAGTATCACAATAGAAGTCTGCATGGTAAAATTAACTGGATGCTATCGAGTTACCCAGAAACAGTAAAATGAGCGTTTGTTACTAGGAGCTCGCTTTAAAGAAGCCACTTATTTAAAAAGAAAACGGCTACCATCATTAGGTATCAGTTTCAGATAGCGCGCCTAATTATGTATGCTATTTTGATGACGTCTTTGCGGAATATCCAATTAATTCCTTGCTGCAACAATAAGTTAATTGTTTGTGGACTAAATAATGCATGTTGGGTGAGTCATTAAAGGAGTAAACATGGACGAAGGCTGGCTTGTACTGATTAATGTTGATAGCTGGGTATAATTGTTTTAATTCCTAAATATAATGCAGTTTTTTTGGTAAATGTCTCTCAGCGCATAGGACATAGATAAACTTTTAGAGTGCCGACTGTATAAAATAATTGGTTCGATTCTGAGCCAATCAGAAGTCAGAATCGATTGTATTCGATTAGTACGCGGTTGAGGTTGCTAAATTGCGTGATTTATCTCACATTTCTTTATTAGACATTCATTGCAATACAATAAGTGCTTGAGTAAGTGCTACATTTATATATAATATAATAATAAGTGAGTGTTGCTTAGATATTGCAGCAAGGCTATTCAAGTCTATATTAAAGTAATTATTAACGTTGGCCGCTTCACCTCTCGCGAACCTATACATAATCTGAGTATCATCAGCGTAAAGATGATAATCCCTATATGTTATAAATGGGATCAACGCTGACGTATACAAAGAGAAAAGCAGCCGCCACAAAATTGATCCTTTCGACACACCACATCAGCTCTCGACACTTTACCACCGATTTCAACCATACATGTGCGATCAGTGAAATAGCTCCTGTTCCCAAACCTAAATAATGCAGTATTGTCAAAAGCAAGTCATGGGGTGTCAGAAGCCCTGGAGAAATCTAATAAAATCAACAGACATCATCATTAACATGTATTATAAAATTTTGGGAATTTGGGGGATACATAGGGGATACATTTTCAATTTCAATAACATGCTTAATACAGCTTTTCCATAGTTCTTTCGTTATACTACTTACCTCTCTACGCTCTAAATGTATTGTTTCTTCGTATTCCTTTTTTAAGCGTACTCCGGACTAATTCAATTGGGTTTAGGGCGCAATAATACGGTGGCAAACGCATATGTCCATGTCCTTTCACTAGTTCATCAACTTGATATTGTTTAGGTATGTTAAGATTTTTTATTATTGTCAACAGATCTTTTTTGGTAACTTTTCAACCCGGAATTGTAATTTTATTCTTTTTCATGTAATCGATTATTTCTATTTTTTGTAGCTGATGTTGGCGCCTTGCTAATTAATTTTAAATGATAACTCGCGTTATTCATGACTATAACAGATCCTGGTGGTAGCCCTGGCAGTAACTGCTGCTGAAAACAAGTTTCAAAAAGTGCAGAGTCCATGTCGCAATGGTAGTCGGCAGAACAATTTTGGATCTGTTTCGCTGACAGTAATAAGCCATCCATCACTTCCTCCCACATGAAGAATTATAACCCTTTTTCCTCTCTAAGAGCGCAATTATTTGTCCCATCTGTCAGACCTTTTTTATCAAGTCGTGGGTGTCGTACCACGTTTCATCGAAATATCCGATATTACGATTTTCTTGGCGGTACCTTCTGAATTCCTTTATGTAATCCCATCCCATTCTTTTTAGTAGGGGTTGATTCCATTATGGCCAAACGTTGGTTTAATGTACTATAATTGAAACCGATGCTGCTCAAGTATTTTCTGAACCACTCTTCGCAATAGCTTAGTTTTAGTTTTAATTTCAGACTTGCTGTAGTTGGAACTTTATTTTGCTTATATATTTGGTAAATCACTTTTTTAATTTCTATCCCAAACTCTTTTGATGTATTTAGAAATTTCTCCGAATTGTGTGACTTTCTTGAATTGCCTTTATTTTCAATAATATCTCTCACAGTCGTGTAGGGTACACCAACCATTTCACTTGTCACTTTTAACGGAGCACGGAGGCAAAAAATTGTACACATTTTTTTATGATTTCTTTGGCATCTTGGGAAAGGTAGCGACGATTTCTCTTGTCAGCGTCAGAAACTTCATTCTGAGTGGTACTTGGAGCAGCTTTTTCCCATGGACGGAACATTTTTCGTTTCTCTTGTCTCGCGCACAGAAATCCTAAGACTGAATGCTAGTTTTGGTTTGACCGGTAGTAAACTTTAAATAATCCGACCCTGCTTAACCATCTTCGGAAAATCGGACCTAAATTTATAGTAATCCGGTTATTTGCGGTAACTTGTGAGGGGCCGCCTGCTGTTCGAGATGAAAGATACATTTTATTGCAGGGTTGTATAAAGGTCAGAGAGTTGCATTAGTATACTAATAAAGACAGATTTGAAGAAGATCACTATGCACAGACCATGGCAGATTCGTGTCCAATGCAAGCCCCAAGAATAATACAGATTCTGCAAAATCCTGGCTTAACGTATTTTTTTAGAGTAAAGTTTTTTGAATATTAAAACTAAACCAGACCGAAGCAATGGAATGAGCCCGCACGTTCCCACTGTTGGCTTCCTGCAGCGAGGCCGACCTAACAATTAGCTTTGTGTCGTCCGCAAACAGAAATGGGGATGCAAAGGGTTTTATGAAAGTGGGGAAGTCGTTAATGACGATCTGAAAAAGTAGAAGGCCCAGCACTGAGCCCTGGGGGACTTCCCGATACACAATCACAGTTCCAGATATCGAGTAATCAAACTTAACCTTCTGCATTCTGTTAGTTAAGTAATACTTAAAAAGCGAGCAGCTGGAATTGAGTAGATTTTAAAGGAAGGTGACTATAAAAACACTTGCTTTTGGAATATATAGTATATTTTGTTTCCTACACCTTTATGGTGGAACATTCTTGAATCAAGATCACTGACAATCTCCATCGAGTTTGTCTTTTATTGCACCGTACTCTTCGCTCAATTGCTTATAACAGTCGGCGCCCGAATTAAGTTTTTCTTTAACCTGGTCTAAATCATCCTTCAACTTGAACAGCGCTCCTTTGACGGCAGAGTATGCATCTGTGTCGCATTGAGCGGTGTCCGGTGAATACATGTCATCCTTCGGCAGGCACTTCTCCAAGTTGTCGTAATTAGAGTGAACAGCGTCGTTATATGTATCAAGCGCGTCCTTTCCTGGACCCAGGTCATCAGCGCTACCGCACTGGTCCAACTTGCTGACGTCCAAATTCTTCACCGCTTCAGCAAAGACTGGTGCACACTTCGCACCCTTTTCGAACATTATCTTGGTTATTTCTTCGGACGCAGATATCAGTTCGTTGGCCTCGTCAGATGTGTCATCGCCGACGATCAATTTTGTGAAAAGACCCACTGGTAAGGCCAAATTTTTAATCGCGTAGTCATCGCTTATTACCTTCTCCGACTCCTTGTCATCTTCAGCGGTGCATTTCTAAAAAAAATAATTGTTCTATTGATACGCTATCGACTTCTTGGCAAATTGCAAAGTATTAATGGTTCTGTGTTACGATAAAATCAGAGCCTGCTTCTCTAGATAGGATGGTACATTATGCCAACTGTGATTCTCGCCTTCACATTTAGTTGAAGTTTAACAAAGACCCACTAATTGCAGTGACGCTGGTTGTCATCTTTCCCCCAAACTCAAAATGAAAATAAGCGAGAGGAGCAAGAAAGGGTCATTGTTCGTGTCAATATGTATATATACTGTACATACTCGGTGTATTAATGGATTTTTGGTTGCTTTTTGTTGATATAACCTGCTGAGACAACTTACCAGTAGGTTTGAGATCGATTTAATACCTTTACTGTTTAACAGTCGAGATATTTTGTTTGTGACATTGTGTACAGGGTGATTTTTTGAAAACTTCACACCTTAAATAACTTTAAATAGAGGGAAAATTTAAAATTTTGCAAAAACAGGTAAACTTTTGTTTGCAGGGGGACAACTTTTGAGATAAGTTTTTATTGGATAGCGCTTACCCTATTAGCGGGGTAGATAMCCCTTCAAAAATTTTAAATGAAAATACCCATCTTACGATACATCATTTAAAAGCTTATTACACAAGGAGTCTTGCCATGTAATTAGTTTTACTATTTTTTACCCATTGACGGGGTAGTGGGTCAAAAAGTGCATTGTAGCAAGTGGCTTATAAAATGGAATATTTTGGACTTGTTTTAACAAAATTTATTGTCTTGCAGTTACAATAAAAATTGTCCTTACTTAAGCCTAAAAAAACTTGTTAAAAATAATTGTTACACCTGAGCAAAATGCCAAAAATACTTAAAATTTTCTTTCGACATTACTTGATATTGCAACTCGACAGTTTATACTAAATTGGCTAAATAATTATCTACTTTGCGTTTCCAATTTTTTGTTTCAACTTTTTGGCTACTTCTTTGGCACGACCATCTTTTTGTTCACATTCCTTTTTATAAATCCCGTGAAATTTTAAAGTGAGAGTCCAAGTGATAATGGTTTATTCAACTGCCGAAAGGGTAGAAATAATTTTTATTTACGGTGCTGAGCATAGCTGTGCTCGTGCGTCAGCAAGGGTGTTTAACGAACGGCACCCCGATAAAAATGTTGACGCTAGGTATATTCTCGATCTCGTGCAGAAATTTCAAGACACTGGATCTGTAGTAAACAAAAAAAGGGCAGGGAATAGAGTCGTTGATGAAATGGCCCAACTTGAGGTACTTGGTCATTTTTCAATGGATCCAACTAGCTCTTTGCGTAACATTTCTACAGCCACTGGACATTCTTATTCATCTGTAAGGAAAGTTACAAAACTGCACAAATTCCATCCCTATAAGATGAAAACTCTCCAGGAACTCGGCGAAGATGACTTCGATAGAAGACTGCAATTTTGCGAAATTATGACAGAAAAGATTATAGTAAATCCAATCTAATGAAAAATATCTGCTTCAGTGATGAATGCACATTTTTCTTTTCAAATGATGTATCACAAGATGGATAGTTCCATTTAAAATTTTTAAAGGGGTGACTACCCTGCTCAGAGAGTAAGCGCTATCCATTAAAAACTTATCTCAAAAGTTGTCCCCCTGCAAACAAAAGTTTACCTGTTTTTGCAAATTTTTAAATTTTTGCTATATTTAAAGTTATTTAAGGTGTGAAGTTTTCAAAAAATCACCCTGTATATGGTAAACACGTTGTGCGAATTCTACTTTCTTCGGTTAGCTTATATGTTGGCCTGGGATTAATAGCCAAATAGATGTCCGGTGTGTGTTTACCATTAATAAATAATGTTACAGATATAATATCCCGACTACTAAAACGTACGGGTGTTAAAACGATCTTCAAGCGTACTGGTAAGGTGTCTCAGCAGATTAGGTCACCAAAGGAAAGGCAAGATCCCATGTATACATAGGGCATTTACCATGTTTCGTGTGAGTGCAGTAAAGACTACATTGGGATGAATTCACATTCGGTTGCATAGCTGCAGTACAACATGCTATAGAAGAGGGCCAAAAGATTTATTTCGGGGATAAGAGGGCTTTAGTCAGAACATCACCTAGCTAGAAGGGAAGCATTGTGTACTGAACAACATCCGTAATATAAGGTTTCTAGAAATGATTTATGTATTTGGGGCGCTTATGGAAATATACTTGTCATCTGTGTATTTTCAACATATTCTGTAGTGTTTTGTTGGATAACTAACTTTAAGGTTGTAGACAGCTCACATTTCGTCAGTCCTCCATAAACAGTTCCATTACAACATCGACTTAATATAAGTAACAGCAGTCACAAACGAAATAGAGCACAAGTGACAGCCGCTCAATTCAGGACATTTATACTGCAACTACTACTGAAGATGCTGCCAGCGAAGAGCAGTGAAACATTTAGGAAGAGATTAAACATTAGACCAAGGCATAACAGCCCTGAAGAAGAAAGTTTGGGCGGATTTAATGGCGGCCGTGAAAGCCTAGAAAGTGTTTTTTTTTATCTGTTTACATCCTACGTACTTATGTGTATGTATGTAATCATCAAATAGCGACAATTGGAAGACAATACATTACTAATAATGACAATAAGAAAACTGAAGCACATAACAAAACCACCAAAAAGACATAGCCATAAACGAGTATACATCAGATCAATACTTCATTGATGAAGTTGCAAAAAAGTTGTCCTGGATGATCTCAAAAAACCAGGTTAGAAGAACAGTAATTTAGGTCATGGTGATATTAATTAATCTGAAAGGTCAGTGCTGAGAAGCGAAAAATTCTAAAAAGCCTGTGTTTGAAGTTAAAAACTCGTACTAGCCCTTAAAGAGGGATGTTTTCGAAATATCACTATGTGACTTTTTTTCGCCAGTACAAGAGGACGAACTGTAGTTCAGTTAACATTAGGCATTTTCAAAGAAGTTTCAAATGAAAGTTGAACAAAATCAAGCCTCTACACTATAACACCTTATTTTTGAAATAAAGCACCCTTGACATTTTTGTACTTATGTAATTGACATGAGGTTATATATTTTTAAAATTTGGAAAAACAGTAATTCTTCATTTTTAAAATAATTATCGCGGCAATTTTGCTTGCTGATTGTCAGTTGTTTTGAGAGATCCCAGAAAAGTACCAGAATTATATTTTTGACACCTGTTTTGAATTTACTTGCTTCTGTCAGTAGTCAGTTAATAATTTTCGAAACCAGGTTAATTACAAGTACTTACATTTTATTTTTAAAATGTACTGAATAAGCTGTACATCTAATAACAAAGGGTTTGATACAGTCCTTTTACCAGGACATTGCTAACGTCAAAATTTCCAAAAATCTTAAAAAATCGACCAAACATGTGTTTTAACAAAATCGCCTTTATTCTTGACAATGGATTAACAAAACAAACGAATAATAATGCAAAATAATCTACTATTCCCAATTTCACCCTACAACAATGAGTAGCCTAAAGAAGTTCCAGTATTCTAACCAAGATTGTAATGAAGAATGGAATGAAGCCATTATTACCACAAACAGTTCTTATAATACTCACCACAACCACCGTCGCAATGCAAAACAGTATCACAATAGGTTTCTGCATGGTGATATTTACTGGATGCTACCAAGCCAAACTGAGAAAAATAAATAGCGAGTTGCTACTTGGAGCTTCCATTGAAGAATCAGCCTATTTATACTAAAAATGGTGTCAAATACTGCGCCTAATTATGCTATTCTGATCGCGTTTTTCCAATTAATTCGTCGTTGCAACAAATAATTTTTTGTGGACTAAGTAATGTATGTTTGTTGTGTCATTAATGGTCTCAGCATTAATGAACATTCGCGTGTGCTAATTAATATTGATAGTTTTGTCTATTTGCGCTTCTGCTGACACTTGAATGTGGTTGCTATCATGTTTGGTAAATCGCGATTTTTTTAAAAAGACGTGTAGTAAATATGCTCGTGGCTGGTTCCATGTCATTTTCCAAGCGTTCCATCGTGCGTTTCTGTTTCCAAATTTTAATCTTACTTCCTTGCATACCCTCCAAACCTAATCCTTTCAGAGTTGCCATGGTCTGCCTTAGTTCCTTTTCTCGCTCTTTTACACCTTGGTAACCGTTCGCTATTCTATCTTTCTGCATCGTTCCAATATACCTCTGCTAGAGCTGTTTTTTTATCCCTCGGCACCCTGAAGAGTTTTGTAGTTCTGTTATTTCTTCTCTTTCAGTCATTCTTTCTGTGAATTTCTATTTTATCTATCTTTTCGGATTCCTGAAATTTATAGGTTTTTCCTGTGCTAGTCGTAATTTGTAATACTCGAACATTTCCAAGCCACCTTTCTGTACCATCTGGCAGGCCTATAGCCCTATCATCTCTAAATACCAAACCAAATACAGACGACCACTAATAGAGACAGTAGATATTTTGGCCCTTCATCTTAGTAATTTTGAAAGTTTTAAAAAGCTTGTGCCTCACTTCCACTGTGTTGTTCTCTACCTTAGATCTACCTTAGCTTTATTAAGTGTTAATAGTGATATTATAATTCATTCCTAACTCTATCAATTATTCTTATTTTTGTGTTATATATAATTTGATTTGATATCCACKACTACAAAAGCATTGTGCTGGAATGGAATGGAATGGAATGGAATAMACAAAGAAACATAAGCATATTTTAAAACTGAKTTTAAGATTTTAATCATTCTTTACAATCTACTACACCCTTTGAGTACTGAGTCTTTTACATCACTAAACACGTCAGCTATTTGCCTGTAGCAGTGATCGTCACCCTTGATGTTACCTAGAACCTTCTGGACGGTTTTCCACAGCTGGGATAGGACACCATCGATGTTATTGTAGATTTGGAAGTAGCAGGTTGCCGTCTGAGATGCTTTAGCGCTGGCATTCGCTGGATAACAATTGTTAAGACGAGCAGGTACAAGCTGTAGCACTTTATGAAGCCTGGTTAGCCCATCTTTGACGGCTTTTACGTCGGTGGCGTTGCCACATCTATCCAGTCTATTCAGATTGATCTTCTCAACTGCTTCCCAAATCACTGGAGCGCATCTTGCACCCTTGCGATATAGCTCTTGTCGTATATGGTATGCATCCCTCTGCAATTCTCCTGAATATGAAGAATTGTACAGATTGAGTGCTTCAGTTAACACACGTATGGCTAGCCTTTCTGATTCAGATTGGATAACGTTGGCTATGGATTTTGCTCTAGGGTTTGGTTGGTTGGGCTTTTGCGTCGCTGCGGATTCAGTTTCCTGTGAAAAAACATGTTTATAAATATAGTAACTTTGTATTAGCAATATGGTAAAATAAAATGCATAATACGGTAAAATGTTTTCGGCCACTTAAAGCCATAGTTAGTGTCAAAATAAAGCAAAAACTTTTACAACCTTTTTGATTTTCTCAAAAAGATAGACACAAACTTGACTTCAAACCAAAAGAACAACTTGCAATATTGTTATAGATGAAATATATAATTTAGTACTGCACAATTGAAATTCCAAAAATCATTTAAAATAGTTAATTTTTTCCACTAGTAATTTCATAAATTTCTAAATAATTTAATTTTGGAAATTAATTGCAAAACTATAATGAATAGAATAGTCTAGTGTTGTAGTGTGTTTATTTAACAATAAGTGGTAACCTAACGAAGAATTTGTTACTACAGTATCAATAATTTATACTTTTCGAATGGTTTCACATGCTGCTTTACTCTAATTAAAAACGATCTACTTGTTTGTCAAACATAAACTGAATTGCAATCATTGCATTAAATACTACAAACGCCGGAATGATTCCAAACTGAAATTTTGTTTTGCGGACAAAACCGGAATACACACGCCCTCCCGAAAAGAAAAGCAATATTTAACCATAAGAAGAAAATAATTTTGATAGGCTTACTGAGATTTGACCAGCAAGCTTAAGAGATGACAAATCTTGACTTTTTCATCAGAATTAGTAGTACTAAAAATATTTTAATTTTTATAAAATATTATTTAAAATAAAGTTTTTCTATATATATATATAATAGTTTGGAAAATTGTTATTAAAAACAATTTAGACCATAACACCCAGTTCTTTTTCAAAAGCTTTCAATAAAAACGGTATGAAAGAGCCGGTAAAAAGGTGAATGAATATTATATGTATAAAGGTGTGAAAAAGCACAAGAAGTAACATTGGTTGTACACCTAGAGATACGCTCAGTAATAGTAATAAACCTATAGGGGAATCTGATTAGTAAGTAGGTAAGGCATTTATAAGAGTCATAAAATTATTTATAAATATAAACTTCCTGTGAAAATACACAAAATATCATCTACGTAACAGTACCAGAATTTAACATGAAAAGAGAAACCAGTGTTTTTGGATATACTCTTTTACTAAATTTATACTGAAGAGTTCAGCTAAAAACGGACTAAGGGATGAACCCATACCTAAACCTAACTGTTGTATAAAATTTTCACTGAAGCAGAAAAGATCTAACATAAACTCCATTGAGTGAAGTCGAATTATTTTTATGTAATAATCATATTTTTTTTTGCTTTAGTAGAGTACTTAGAAACTCTTTTGTAGACATGAAAAGAAATAAATTGTTCACGTCAAGAGAAACAAGGTAGATAGCAATCCTTTGGAATTTTGAAATTTTTAAGTTTGTTAGTCAAATCCATTGCAGTTTTAATTGCAAAGGAATTTTTGAAAATCAAAACTTTACAGAGAATCAAAATTAACCATTTTGCTAATTTATTATAACATTTATAAGATTGGTGGACGGCCCATTTTAGGGCGATCTGTCACATGACTTTCCAGAAATTTTTGCTCGATCTGTACTGTTTAGATCTCTGTTGGCACATTTGCCATGAAATAGGCGGCAAGGTTCTACATTTTTCTTCACTCAAACGAAGAACCATTTTGAAACAGTTGAGAAAAGAAAAATGGATTCGGAATAGCAAAATACAACCTAAATCTTCGAGGCACAAGCGCAACGTAACAATTATTTTTAAAATTATTAATTTTTCTGGTGGTTCCTTTTTGTTTTGCTTATATTTTTTTTAACTTTGCGGGGAATATCTCGTATCTCTTGTATTAAAAAAAGTATTCTATGGAATGAGTGTAGGTTTACATAAATTACCTAAATATGAAACCTTAAGGTATACTGTCTCTCAGGAAAATTTTTCGCTTTATAAGTATGCAACAAAAAAATTAAAGTATGAGCAAACCGCCAATGTCTAGTAAGAAAACACAGTCATCTTAAGAATTGCCTGGTGTTTTAATGTTATTCTGCCGTTACTAAGTTCATGTGGTAATTTGAGCAATTTACTATAACTTTTGATAAAACCGTTTGTGTCAACACATCGACTGTCATAATGATGACACGTTCTTCTTCGTTATGGAAACAATTACATGAGACGACATAGCGTTCTATTCCGCTCATTAAAGCTAAATGTTTACTTCTGCGATAAAAATAATTTAAGATTAAAGCTACTTCTAATCAAACCAACACTTACCAAAACAACAGTAGTTGCAACGCAAAATAAAACAGCAAAATATTTTAGCATTTTGAAAACAGATGATGCACCAGTAGGTTTACTTATAAACGTCTTACCGAACCAAATGAAGGTTTGCAGCGTTTGAAAGCTTTTAAAGAAATTTTTAATCTGGTAACAAGGCTTTTTCGTCCAATTAATCTCGTTGAAAAACGCAACTTACATGTTGAAGAAAATATCAGTTTGGTATTTAAAAACTGCAATTGTGGAACGTTATGTGACATTAAAGCTTTTAATTAGTGCTAATTGTTGCTATATCGCGGTACCAATACCCTAACCTTAAGAAACCATATGATATCGCAAATTCGCAAGGACGCTTTTTCGAAGTTATTAAGTATAATAAAGTCGCATACAGTCGCATTTCCTTTCGTTAGTTTTAGTTAGCAGGTAAGATTAGAGTTAGCAACATTTTCAATTTCTATTAACCATCGTACTGCACTAATGCTTAAAATACTAGCTATTAATGTTATAGAAATTAGAAGGCGAAAAACTGTTTGTTTGTACTCAGTTGTACGCACTGCAGATCATTCTTCTACTTCATCCACAGATACTTTTATAAAAAGACCACAACCGAGGCTTTATGAACAAAGAGCACATTCAACACGACGTTTTTCATTTCAATTTGACCATAGTTTGTCCTCCAAATCTGTTATTTTCCTTCAAAGAACAAAAGTTTGGTTTTTTTTAAGAAAAGTGTTATGAAAGGTATTTCTGTATTATTATTCTGTTTATTCACTGTTGATTAGAAAATGGAAAAGTGTATCGCAAAGTGGAGTAAAGTGGGATTTCCCATAAAGAAACGACGGATATTAAACAATAAAAATTGACCGTTTCACAACAATATCAGTATATCTAAAATATGAATTTTGTTACGATCTTCACGATCACTCATTTTCGTTGTAATTGTAGGGTATCTCGGTTACTATTGATGCTATGGGGTTGCGGTTTCGACATTACTGTATTACCTTTTGGTTGTGAACTTAGCTGTACCATTGCCATTTTTGCATCCTCTTTTGTTTTAACGCTATAGCCAACTCTTGAATAATGTAACATTTCTTTAGCTCTCAATATCTTGCTTGCGCATGTAGATACAAAAAAAAACTGTGAAGACATTTTTATAGATATTTTATTTTGAATCTGGTGGACAATTTTTAGGGAGCTACATTTTTGAACTTGCATTTCCCTCACTATAAGTACAAACTCGAACAAAATGTTAAATAATTTAAGTGACACCCGATTAAATAAGAAAATGTTATATAGTCAAAAATGAGTTAAACCATTGATCACAACTCATTATCAAAATTCTCTTGTGACGTCACTCTCGTATCGCGAACGCTGGCAGCTCCTCGGAAACTTGAGCAATTAACTTAGATCGCCGCTTTTCCCCGTTCCGCAGCGCAAATTACCAGCATGAGAGCACAAAATTTCAAGACGCGTATTAATTTTATCAAAGTAGCGCTCCCTATGCACCCCTTCTTCTTTTTGGTCGGGCGTTCGCCCGCCGGCGGCGCTGGACAAGGGTCAAGTATAATTAACGCGTATCGTTAATCATAACTGCAACTTTATGGCCAAAAACTGGCTTTGTTTAAGATTCCATTGGCCGTCGCATAAATCTTGGTATCGTGTCCGGCTGTTCGTATTTTGCCACTCCAACGTTTTCATTAGATGGGGTGGGGTTCCGGCTGCTTCCAGTTATCAATTATATAGAGAATTTATGCGATATTTGGCGAATTACATCCAGTATTACTAAATTAAACTCACTGCTAATAGAACATGGTTTCGCAATAAATTCTGTCCTTGATTTTAAATTTTTTAATCCAATAAAATCCTTCTGATTGTCAAAAGATCGTAAGAGCAGAATGAGGTAATAAAGGAACCGACTTGCAGTCGTTAATTCATTTAGTTCAAATATTCCATTTGCATGGCTTATTGTGTAGCTTACAATTTGGGACTAAACGAAGTATGTGGCAGTTGTGAATTCGCAAGAGAAACAAGGGGGTGAAATTAAAGTTCCGGATTTTGATTTCCAGTAAAGATATTTTAGATGATACAATTTTTTTTTGGTTAACGACATAGCAATAATTTACATACCCTTTTCGTTAGTTCCACTTCCCAAAAGTGTCTGTATTACCTGTGGTTGAGAAAGATGCTTGGTAATCATGTAGATAATAATAATAATATTTATTAATGCCCGACAGACATATTTGTCTAAATAGAGCACACAAAAAAATACAAATTTACAAAATCAGAAAAAAATACAATCATATTATACATGCGTGAGTGTACACCAATAAATCTTATAAACTAAGCAAACAATTCTAGCAACTTTCGTTTCACTGAACTCGTTGAAAAGTTGTCATAAAAAAATATCAAACTTACTGTTGGACATAACATAATTACATAACTTAAATGCCATTATCATGGCGCAGTTGAAATGATGTTGAGTGGACGGTACACTGTAATAAAAGGGAACAGGCGATCTGCTATTAACTGTGGGGACATTTATGCTTATCTCATTCAGAAGAGTACTACTAACTACTTTACCGCAAATAAGTTTCTGCAAGAAAACAATAGATGCCAATTTTCGTCTACTCCCAAGAGAGACTTCACTAACAACATTTAATAGCGCGCTCTGATCACAATGCCTTGTAGGGTAAACATCAAACATTTTAAAGTAGAGATACTTGGAAAACTTTCTTAAAATATTTTCCCACAGATCAATATATTGCTGCTGGTAAGGACTCCAAATTACACTGCAGTACTCGAGCTTAGAACTAACTAAGGCATAAAACAATAACTTTATAGCAAAAATGTTATTGAATTCAGAAGTATTACGCATAATAAACCCCAGAGTCTTAAGTGCAGTAGCCGCAACATTTTCAATGTGCTGAACAAAAGACAACTTACAGTCAACGATAACACCTAAGTCTCTAATTTCATCACATCTGGAAAGTACATTCCTTGAGATGTTGTAGAAAAAGTCGATGCGTACATTGTTTCTGCTGAAGGTCACTATTTTGCACTTATTAATATTTCATTCAAGTTTGTTCATGAAACACCATCTACTTAAATTGCCGATGTCCTGCTGAAGAAGCAAGCAGTCCGAATAAGAACCTATAGCCTTCAGTATTTTTAAGTCATCGGCATACATATACACATTACATTTAAGCGATTTCACTACATCGTTAAAAAATATTACGAATAATTGTGGGCCTAGGATCGAACCCTGAACCACTCCACTAGTCGCATGAAAATGTTAGATCTAAAACCACCATGCTCAACAAATTGCCGCCTATCCATCAAAAGAGATTTAACAACAGAGGCAAGCCCATCGCAAAAACCAAAATTTCGCAGTTTATTCAATAGAAAGCAGTGATTAACACGATCAAAAGCCTTTTTCAAATCAGTATACACGACGTCGAGTTGTAAACGTTCATCAAGAGATTTAGATACAATATGTGTAAACTCGTAAAGATTAGAAGTTGTTAATTTTCCCTTAACAAATCCGTGCTATTCCGGTGGCAAAATTGACAATAAGAGCAATAGGTCTATAATTGCAAACATCCGCTTTATCACCGTTTTTAAAAACTGGAAATATTCGTGACGTTTTAAATACATCGGGAAAAGTTGCTTTTTTTCAAAATTAGATTGAGAATGTGACATAAAGGTAACATTAAACACTTGATGTAATCAACCACAAAGAAGTCCGGAACATCATCAGGACCGGAAACAAAATTACATTTAATGTTTTTAGCAGCTTTCAAAATGTCATTCTCATCTATATTAAACACGTGTAAAGTAAGATAATTGTCAGTATTAGTAGATTGATGGACTTCGTTGGCATCGTCTTCATAGCTACTCACATATGGGCAGCATGTACTATCACAAAAATCGCAGACTCTGCTGCCACAGATTCCATCACAAACGTGATTATTGAACACACTAGCAAAAAAATTACCAAATGCATTCACAATATCTTCCGATGTTGATATAGGAACATTTCGGAATGTCATATTGCCTGGAATACCTCCCGTTCTTTTTTTGGCATTAACAACAGACCAAAATTTATTAATAAATCTCCTTCGTTTTCTTCAACACGCTCCAGAAGAAATGTGACTATCAATGCTGGATTTCTTTACTATTTAGATAGAAAATTTGGTATATGATGTAGTTTTACCTACCAAAATGCCATGTACGAGTACGTGCGAGATTTTAGTAAAACTGGGTATTTTTGATAAGGTGGTAATTTTTAAGATTGTTGTAGACGCTTGACCAGGAATACTGTCGAAACTCATTAAGAACTCTAGAAAGTAAACCMTTCTAGTTGTATAATCCATCTAAGAAAATTGTGCCCGTTATGGTTTATGACTCTTAATGTGCTAGAGTCTACATGTATCAAATTAGATATGCTGCAAGGGCATCCCAGAATAATTCCGTACTCAAAAAACTAAACATGCTGCCATACTGAAACTTTGTACAAAAATAGATCTAATTTATGTCATAGATAGGAGAGGATCGATTTTTGAAGATTGATGTCATTCTGGAAAACGCAGCTATTGCCTTTTCGATTCTACATAGGATTTCTTGCGAATGATCTCATTTGTCATTGATTTCTGTGCCTAGGTATGTGCATTTGTCAACTCATTTCATTATTTGGTTGTCACTTTTAACTCCGTGATATTACTTTTAGAGATCACCATGTATTTAGTCTTTTTTGTATTAAGTTCCAAGCAAACTTCACATTTAATTATTTTCAATGAATGAGCTGATGTTTGCTTGAAATTCCATACCTGAAACGCTTAATTTAGAGTTGTACCCGATCTTATGTTAGAGTCGATAGTACTATCACACTACTGCGGTAAGTGAGTTTGCGAAAACGTATTTCCCGCAAGAGGGTTGCAGAAACCTATAAATTGATAAATATTCTAAAAAATACATGCAGTACGACCGGTCCATGATGATCATATAGTAAAATTGTACGTGAGGTACAATATTAACATTTATATGAGCCAATACCCGATTACCTTTTTAAGTGAAATAATACGTTTCCCAATCAGATAAATTTGCTCATAAACTTTCCAAAATCTAAAAAATTACTTGATGTTGACCGTCTACGATACAAGTTTTACAGTTTTGTAGTGCAGAGTGAATCACTTTTGCTAATGCTTTATTACTAATCAGACTGTGCTAGATAGATATCAAGAATGCAATTAAAATTAATAGTGGAAGGGAAAACTACTTACACTTCTAGAACTCTTCTGGCTATCAGTTACGGAATAGAATATCTTTTATTAGAGGATATGGCTCATGCGAGATATTGTATTTCTTTACTCTAGCTATTTTCTCAAAATTTTTTGCCAACTTAATAATTTTCTAAAATGCTATTTGATCATGCCATTCTTATCTAATCTTGTATATGTATTTATAGTATTCGTAGATTATATTTTGTCGATTTCCTAGGTATCCTAGAATGGTCATGGGTATTCTACGGAATGTACGTATCACCACTATCCATGTTACAACAAAGAACGTTAGCTATAAAAATTAATTATTGTGCAGCAATTTCAGAGAAAACACGGTGAAATTTGTCTTAAGGTAATGTCAAAAGAGTGAAGCAAAAACTTTAGGTACAGACATAGACAACGAATTTTGTCGACATGAAATACGATACACATTTGTAAAAAAATATCAGCACTTCACTGGAATGCTCAATTCTGCGTTTGTCTGTCGGTCGCCCCTAGCTCGCGACGTCTGTCCGGGATCAATTAATAATTTCGTAATTAAGGTAAGCCAAGTGCTGATACAACCCTAATGAAGCCGTTGTAATTACCGCATCCGTTTCTTATCAGCTGTCTTGTTAGCATCAAGAGAAATACTCCACAGTTACCTTCTAAATGAACCCAATAAATAATATCAACCGAGATCGTCTTTTTAATTTCTGCGCGGATATGATACAGACGGCTGCTGAAGCGGACGAAGTGGCGATTACACGGGACTTTGTAGGCGGATGATAGAAAGCATTTGAGCATTGGTAAAAAAGATTAACATCGGCAAAATGGCTTGTGTTGGACGCGTGAAACATGACGAATTTTAATGGTTTTAATCGGAGTTTCTACATGTAAATTTATCCCGGACATAAGATGATCAGAGGAAAAAGGATCCGATGACAAAGACGAAAGATTAGTATTTATTAAAGAATATCGATCAGACAATTGTATTGTCGACACATAGACAATGGTGTAGAAGTATTGTMTGTGAAGAACCTAGACAATATGGGCAATTCAGAGAAACAAACGGMCTCAAAATMAAATATTTTTATAACCACAAAGACCACATAATGAAACAAGTAAAAGTTTTTAGCGGGTACCCGAACAAATTCTAMAGTAATCATCAATAACATWTTAGGATCGATTGTACAAATGTGATTCAAAGAACAGGGTACAACTTCAGGTCGTTGTTATAGCAATATAAATAACAGTCGAAAAAGCGTTTATTCCAATTTAAACCACGTTTGTACAAGGTCTCTATAAATGATCCATTCATCCAGAGCGCTTATGGAAATTATCGATTAAGTCAGTTGTTTATAAGACATGTCAACAACTACCGATAAAATCAGCGGGACAAAAGTAAGTCAGTATTAGGATTCTAGGAGGCATTAAGCATCTTCCGGTTTACTTGATGATTAAGCATATTATTTATGCAAGCCGGCCGACTACCTACTCGCTTATCTACTGTAGTGCATCCAGTAATATCAATTTATTAACATATCGCCAAGACGACTTAATCCCAATGCAGTCGAATGGACTAAGAACCTGTTCTCTTAACTTCGATGCAGTTCAGTTTATCTCCCGCGAAAAATTCAATCAATTCAAAAACGAATTATTTAGGACAGTTCTTACAATATTAAGAAAAATATGATAAAACAGAATAGAACGACAGTAAACTATTTTCCAACTTTTTCTCGTAGGTCTGCAAATGTGTATTAGTGAGAATCATTTTATTCAGTTGATAAAATTAATATAAGTAACCACGATAAAATTACAAAAACACCCATTTTTATATATGTAAATTATGTGTATTCCGGCATTATCCACACGTCAAGTTATGATCACTCTGACAATTTTTTAAGTATGCTTGAAGTCTCCTTGCTTACCTAGTTTAATGAAACTGAAATTAGACACTACGAAAACTTATGTTTTTTTTTGGACAATGGAGAATTTGAAATAGTTGAGACTGGTAAAACAAAGACAACAAATTAAAGGAATTTTTAGGCAAATCCGAACAAACTGAATTTTTTTAATTGCACTTAATCACAAATTTAATGAACTAAATAACACCAAGGCTTAATGTGCGTGGTGTTTGTTACAGAAAATTCTTGAAGACATCATTTTTCATAAAATGCAGAAGATAGTTGCTTCCTCCTGCTGTTACGGCTAAATAAGATCCAATCCAAGAACGTAATTCCTAACCAAACTTCTAAGACATTAAGTGAAATCGTCCTTCTCAATAAAGGCTTGAAATTTAATTCACTCTTTAGAATTCTACGAGTATTCGAAATCACAAATGGTGTTGGAGGTTTTATCAGAAAAATGTTTGTAAAACATAAAATTATGACATCCCTAAAAGTTTCAACGATAAAAACTGCTTTTTTCGGAAAGCAGAGAAAAAATACATTTGTGATACTAAATAAACTAGGCTATTTCTAAAGGGTTAATGATCTACTCGAAAACGGTCTATAGAATATACCTTCTTAGAAAGCACTGCCAAATCTAATACAACAAAGATAAGTTTAACTGGTAAATGTCATAGTCGTATTACACCTACCTTGAAGTATAAATATCATATTTCAAACTTAACTGCGTCTTAAATGGACGTGGTACCGAAAATCCATTAAACAGGGAAATTGGTGAAGCATATTGTCTCAGGTATCAAGTTACCCAATTATTTGCATTCGAAACCATTAACAAATGAGTTTAGTAGTTTACCTTACACATCCAGTAGATTTTTCTGTTATAAAATTTACTCGTCTCTTTTGATATAACATCGTTATTCCGTAATGTACCACCTATAGATATAACGTTTTCAGGATCTATTACAATTATAAAATCAAAATTGACGAATTCACTACATTCACCTAACAATGACATTTTCGGACAACACGAAGGGACTGCCATGGGAAGATTTTGTTGTCATTTCCTTTTCTTTTGGATAAATTTGCCTCGAACCGATTTGAAATAAATTAAAAAAAAAGAAAAGAGTATGAGTCCATTACGTCAATACTATCGTTCCCATTCGTGACAGCAATACTGCAACATTAATAACTTTACGGAAAACTTAAATTCCAGTTCTACCAGCATTAATTTTAGAATGCAAAAATTAAAGTAAGGATGTTTTTCGTTTTTAGATGTCAAGAAGGTACGAGTAGGTTTATAATCAACGAATTGCAAAACTCTTATTAACATAATCTTACAACGCCGAACTTGGTTAATCAATTAATTTTCCTTTATCAGCTTCTAATTTTAAAAAGTCTCAAATATATTAAGAATGTTAGAGCTCATAATAGGTTGAATGGTAGAGAACTTAAAATACAGAACAAAAAGCAGATGTTAAATGCCACCACATTTTCCTTACCAACTATATTAGAATATGAATTCATAAAAATTATTTTTATGTGAAGCATACAAAAAATTACAAAGTTTCCCTAAATTGGGTAGTAATAATTACAAAATATAGCTGAAAAGGACGAATTAGGTATTTATGAAATGAGAATGTAGTAGATGCAATTTTTAATGCATTGACTATGCTGGTTATATTTAAAGAACATTGCTGATTTCAGGTATTGACAAATCAAGTGTTGCTCAACTAGCCCATTCCAAAATTTCAAATAACATAAAACTGCTCAAACCACTATCTAACAACATAGAACTCAAAGCGCTTGAGAACATTAAAATGCATGTCTATGCTGTGCTGTCTACACCTCAACCAACTGCAGATAGTACTATTTCGCTGTCATTACAGCTCATCAGTGCAGTTTAGGTCTAGTGTAGACAACACGGCATAGAATTGGTTTTGCTTATATACCAAAGCAGCAAGGTGGCTTTGTCATCATGTCAATGTAATGCTGACAGATGGCATTGCCATCCTAAATTCTTACGCTTGAGAACATATTTATTCAAAGAAATAAAGAAATTTTGATGAATTCAGATTAAGGTTTGATTTTGAGCTTAACAAGCATTAAATTCACAAAGTATAAAGGGGTAATGGTGTTTTATGACATGACTTCCACTGAAAATTTGGCGAGGAGAGTATACTCCGTTTAATCCAACCAGATATTTCAAAAAGTTTCTTAGCGCAGCTTCTACTGAAGTGACAATTTATCTGCCGATATACGAATTTCGATTTTCTAAATTATTGTGGTAACGATTGTTCGCTTACAGTTTTAATATTATCAAATCACGCTCAGCTCATTTTGTATTTTAAAAAATCTTTTCCCGCTAAAAATACACCAACTTGACCAACAAACTTAAACATTTTAAAATCGCCAAGACTCTTATCTGGTTCTTTTTGTTGTAAACACTTTATTTTCCTCAGTTCTCCAAAAAAAAATGCTGAAAAATTTGAACTAACCTGCTTCGTATGAATTGTAACTTATTAGGGAAAAATAATTTGGATTCGTTAATGAAATTTCTATTAGCTAAAAAAATTGTTGCTGCTTTTCTTATCTCTGTTTATGTGAAATATGCTGCATCTCATACACCAATCAAAATTTTCAAACATTTCGCGCAAACAGAACAACCAGTCTAGCAAACATCATTTTAGTGACTTTCAATAAATTATATACATGTGTGTATGATGGGCAATTTTGAAAGTATGTGATAAGTGGAGGACGCAGACACGTCCACCATCAGCTCTAGTCTGGCCTTTCCAGGAAGCCAGGGCCCCGATTATAAACAACCGGATTTTCTCATTTAATTAGACAGTGCATGGCGTTATTTTTTTCCATTCACGTAACGACTAAACGGAATAATATCGCCGTGATACGCACGGACAGAAAATAAAAGACGATCTACGGCTCACGTACTTCGTTGCGACAATCGACCGATTCCTGGCCCCTTGAGCAACGACAATGGAACGTTTTGAAAAGGCTGTTTTGAAATAGCCGATTTCTTTTGAATAATTTCCTGTGATAACAATGAATTTGTAATGTCCCTCGGATTTCAATTTGTGTCCGGGCCGCCTCGATAATGGCTCCATTATTTTGCTATCAATTGCTAAATAACGAGTGAATGAAGGTGAAAATAATATCTACAACGATTGGTTCCTGTTATAAAATCAATCGGGAACTACATTTGCCGAGTTGGCGCGAATTATGTCAAAATAGAATGGTTTGAGTTCAGTCCATATCTCCCACAAACCTACAGATTGATAGCACTGCCGATAGGATCAATAAAGAGAAATAGTTACGAAGTCTTTAGAGAATAATTAAGAAAACCCAGCCTATAGTTGATATAGAAAAATGGTATGCAAAAGAAGAACTGGAGCGGATGATACAACCTCAAAATGATATTAAAGGTGAATAGATAAATGTCAAGCATGTGAAGCGAAACAAAAAAATACACATTTTTAGTTTATGTATTGATAAGATAATCCTCATTGGATAGCACAGATACGAGTACTATGAGGATCGTGCTGGGGAACAAAAATGCATCAACTGCATACGTTCAAATAACATGTATAAAGTAAACTATGATACTAATCACATTGCTTACGATATAAAACCGCGATAGACGTATCGACACTTACAAAACATACACAGGTCTCATATAAATTTTAATTTTAATGTTTAATCTTGTACCATTTATAATGCAAGGAGTTCAGATATCGACTACTATCATTGCTGATAGAGCGGAGGAAGATGTAAACCAATTTTGCAGGACAGCTAAAGGTAACTATAAAAGTCCTCAAGACTAATAAATATTATCTTTAGGTCAACCCTTTTGATTGTTAAGTTTCAGTTGCAACAGAGCATTCGATCTGACTTCAATCCGCAAAGTCTTACACTATTTGAACGGCTTTGCTTCTAAGTATAAGGAGATTAAGGACTTCCAGCAAGTACGGAAATTTGCTGTAGCTGTTTCTGGAGTAAGCCTACAAACAATTCAAAACATCATAGGCATTCTTGGTGTTCACCAAAAACAAGTTTGGATGATTTTGATCAGGGCGTTTTAAGAAGATACAAGATACATTACTGAGATGCAGGTTCCAACAGTAAAACGTATTCTTCAAAAAGTCACTGTGAGAACCTATATATTAAAGGACAGCTGATCGCTTATGAAGAGTGATGAAGAAATGGGATATCGTTGTGGTAGAACGAAGACGAAGCACAAACTTTTAATTGAGAAGCCCGATATTGAAGTGCTAAATTATCTTGGAGAAATCAAACCTTTGCGAGCAGATGATCGACGCATCGCGTATATGGATGAGACCTATATTCATTCTTCGCAATCGCATCAAAAAGCTGGAGTGATGTCACACGACGATGGTTTGCTTCCATCAGTTTCTGAAGGACAACGACTGATAATTTTAGATGCTAAAAATGAAAAGGATTCCTGCCAAAGTCTTACTTGCGTTTCATACAAAATTTGATTATTAGCAATTGCCACCATGAAGTGAATTTTGCAAATTACAGGAAATGGATTAAATGTTGAATAATAGACTACACGTCATACTGTAACATTCAGAAAGACAAGTGCCGAAACATGAGCTTCAATATAGAAGCAATGAAACAATGCTTTCTCTCGGAAATAGAATTTATACAATTTAGTGAAATTGTAGAAACCATCGATGAAATACTTTATTCTCATGGCCACGTATTTTGAGATCCTTTCCATATCATCCAGATATATATCCGATGGAACTAGTTTGGGCCAGCCTGTGGGGGATAGAATGAATGTACAAAAATACATCAGCATTCGTAGAAAACAGAAAAAATATTCACAAAACTTGGCCCCTGTTATATAGCTTCAGAGTTAGTTTGCAAGGTGATGAGAGTGACAGTAATGATAGCGATGGTGAATTATGAAAATATGTATGTTTTTCCTGTCGTATATGCATTTTTATGTCTTTATTATTGCTGATATTATTTTACATTGTGAACCAAATGGCTCCTCGCTCCAAACGTCGGCAATTKCAATAACAATAAGCCAGTTTTCCAGTTTTCTTGCCAGTCGAGCTCTACGTAAATAGTTTTTCACGGTTTRTCWTCCATAAAAATATAAATGKAAGAATGTAAGCTTAGAGCGCATCCTTATTACGTACGCTCATTACATCGGTAGACACCGAATTCAAAGTATTAATTCCTTACACCTAAACAATAGAGCCTGACGATTTCCGCTATTTTTTAAACAAAGCTTCAACAAATTAGTTAATAACAATGAACCACCCAGTATATAGAATTCGTGTTTTTACTTTGTAAGAAATCCACGTCGTATTGTAGAAACGTGAAATAGGGAAGAACTTTCTGCGACAATAGCATTCAGAATTTTTTGTTGAAAACGTAATATTGCATGTTAACGTAATAATACTTATATACTGTTTATATTGAACTCCTGGAATCCTTACAAGCTCCGGTGGTTCCCTCCGAATTTCGGCAAGAGATCGATGATAATTTCTTGGAGCATTGCTTCCGTCTTCCCAGCAAAAACTCGTTAGCATCAAGGAAAGCGATTATCCACCTACGGCCCTTGGCCAATTCATCAAGCTACCAGCGTTAATTTCGGACGTATCATTAGGTAAGCCCAGTTGTCATCCGACCCTCCATCCCATTTTCTAATACGATTTGCCGTTCCGGGGCCSGCTTGATACCTTAATTAAGGACCATGTAGAAGGATCATGCAGTTGGTTTGCTAACATGTCGCGCAGAATGGAGAAGAAAACAGTACTGAAACGTACAACATATTATCTTTAGACACAAGTAAAGTAGACATACATTAATTTAAAACCAAAATCTAACAAAAACTGACACAAATAACTTACATCAGTTCAATAAAATCGGTCACAAATAATTGGACAGAATTGTGATATTCGATTAAAAATAGCTTCAGATGTTATTATATTGGGTGCGAAATAACAGGTGAACTATGAGTTATTAAATAAATAACTATACATTTCCATTTATCCTGGAAGTATCACAAAAAATGTAGGATTTAAATAATTCTACAGATATTCGCAAAGGATTACATTAGCAGGATATGAGTAATGAACAATTAAACAATGACTAGAGGAAAAGTTATTGATCCGAACATTGGTCCAATTATTATTCGTTTATATAAATCTGGCAGATCCAATGCAGAAATTGGACAGTTATTGGGGTTGGGGTAGTGCAGTTATACAAATCAAGCAGTAATGTCCAGCCTAAATAGAGGTATGTGAAAAAAGTGCACTTACTGATACTGATCGGAGGGTGTTGAAACGATTAATTAAACAGAACAGCAGGGCAAACTACGGTCAATTAAACACACTTTGGAGTGATGCTGAAGGAAGACATGTTTCAAGATCCACCTGTCACCGGACAGCACAAAGATTGGGTTTTGGAACCTACAAGGTAAAACCTTTTGTATTTAACTTTTGAAATGTTTTCAACAAAAATGTGTTTTACTGTCTAGGCCAAGGCAAAGCCATGTTAACAATGCAACAAAAGAAAAATCGGTTGAAGTGGGCAAAAGAACATAGAACTTGGAGTCCTGAACAATGGAACAGTGTACATTGGAGCGACGAGTCTAGATTTGAAGTTTGTGTAGACGAAAGTCGCAGCAGAGTTGTTCGGCAAAAAAATTATTTTAAATAGAACACCCTGTTTATTATTACGTTTAGTTCAAACAGCAGCATTCCGTGGTTATTTCACATTTTGTGTAAAATTTGGTGCCATTTTGAAGATTTCCAAAACGAAAACACGGGTACATTCTTCAAAACTTCAGGGATGCCAATATTAACTAATTCAAACATGAACAATTTATTTAATTTTTAATGGAACATTATATCTTTTCTTTCACCATTGATTGCATGGTCAAATTTCCTATCTGATGCTGATATCAAGCTGTTGGCATCTTTCACCAAAGGTGTTAAAAAAAATTGTGTTCTTTTTTTTTAATTTAAAAAACCTACGTGTTGTAGCGTTAGCTGTGAGTGAAGTTTGGCGATTTTTTTGTTTTTTTCATAGAAAAGGGATTTTCCAGTACTATTCGTAGTATAAAGTGGTTACTTATTTTGAGTTTGGGTACTTTTAACTTGCTAGCAGTGATGTTCGTAGCCGTGGTAGGTTTAGAGTTTAGTGAATGAGAATCTGGGGTATAATCTTAATGTATGTGTGTATTATTGTCAAACATTTTTATAGACTCATACGCCATGACAGGTAGGAATAGCAACGGATGAATTCCCTTAAACGCCCAGTTTTCGATTAGCAATAAATTACCCTAATGCAGCTTAAGAGTCAACTTCCGATGTGCAAACGAGGTGCACCGGGTGCCCACCGGGTTAATTGGAGTGTCGATAATAACAGAGATGGGCAAGGTCAGATGCGATTAACTCCTTTAATCTGCTATGTTAATGGGCACCTAGCAGGCTACACGCCGTCATGAATTATGCCATTATCGGCCATCCATCGGCTCTAATGTCCGGCAAAACGCAACAGATATTTATTTATATAATAATAATGAACCACTACCAGCGTTACACCGATTTTATATCTACACGTCCGAGGAAATATGCGATTATCTGTATCAGACGGCTGGGCCCCCTCAGGCCACTAACCACAGAAGTCAACAACACTTACCGAGCAACACTTGACGGCTAGATGGATATGTAATTTGATTTCTAAAAAAAAGTGTAGACAAAAAATGCGTTTTTTGTTAAGCAAATTTTGCTTTGAACACAATGCAATAGAATGCTTACTAGCGACCAACTGAGACCATTCCGAAGTTTAGGAGGTTCAAATCAGTAAGTATACTTATATTCAGCTGAATCAGAGACGAAAAAAATTTAAGGTAAAAAAAGAACAAAGGGTGTTAGCCTTGGATGTTTTGTGATTTTCGACAAAAATAGATCTAGCTCAAAATCGACGTACTGATGTATTTTGAACTGCAGAATTCAAAAATGTACTCTAAAATGGGTTAGGACTGCGGGCGGCCTAAATTAGCGCAGTTTCCGAGCGAACCGTTGTAGCTAGCGATTGCTTCAATATAATTAATGTAAAAAATAATATTAATTTATTATATTATTAAAAGTATAACATAAATTTAAATAAGACAGTAAGCTAAACTTGAAATAGCATACTAATTAACAATTTTTGCTGTGTTTGAAAACACAAACGCATCTGAAGATGTATCATAGGACGATCCCATAAAACAACAATTACCTACTACTAATTCTAACGATTCACATACAAAAGACTGCCTCAATGACATCAAACATCTTTTGCCATGGATGTCGTAAGTAAACTTATTGCTACTGAATGTATAATGTTCAATGTTTTCGTCACTTTCGTTATGTTGCTGTTTATGCGGTGCAAATAAAAAATAGAATAACAGACTTTCCTACAAAAAGTAGAAATTTAAACCACCTCAAGATATTTAGCCTCTGCGTAACATATAGTTAAGAGAATAACCGTGAATGCATAATAAATATATAACAGTACAGATTAAAATCCGATTATGCTAATGGCAAAGCAATCTGCGGCGTATTAAAATATTGAACTGACATGTGTTGACTATTAGTTTATTTGTAAACCTGATTAAGTGAAGTATTAAAATAGTTTTGGTTGTGTTGTCTGTAAGGAAAATTAGCTCGAACTAAACGAATGGGTATGATGTGGCCGTTATAAAGAGGTTTGACTGCACAATTAGATTACACCCCCGTTTTGATAAATTTGTACAAAGAAAGTTCTCAAAACGATCACAGTGTATCGGGAAATAAAAATAAGTGTAACCTTATTAACAACAATTAAGTTGCTATTACAAAATAACTGAAATAACAACCGTCTACTAGATAAATTAAAGATAGATTACATTTTTATCCCATGTCAATCATGTCACAATTTTAAATAAAATGATTGCTCAGAAAAGGTTAACTTCACGAACAAAATTACAGGAGACAATTTTTGTTTGGAGGGTGGCCTCTTCTATTTCTTACAACGATTGCGTAAAATGAAAAAATGTTGACTGGATGACCCTTTTTGATAGCAGAAAATTTCTATTTAGATTCACTTCTGTTATTTCTTTACTATTTCTTTAAGGAATTGTATCTTCGCAAGGCCCATTCTATCTTCCTACAGGTGATTTTCACACTTATTTATTTACACTCTGTCTAAAGATTATATTACAAAAAATATTCTGACGTCACACAAACAATTATTCTTTCTCGCAAGGAATAATCGCGCCCCTCCTTATTATACTCGCACCGCGCTAAATTGACAGGTGTTGCGTCGACGTTCAACAAGTTCCTCATAACCGGGCACGTAACAGCTTAAGACGTCGGCAACTTTTCGCCGTTCTCCCCTAAACCGCCTTAACCGCCCCATAAAACACATCCGCCCCTCTGACTTGTACGATATTTTGATACACACGCACCGCCTATGAAATAGTGCCCGTCGTCCTGGGACCCGAAATTAATTCCGCCGTGCAGCAATTTATTTATTAGTTTGGCGTGCTGTGCGTGAAGCTGCTGATTAATTAATTGGATGGGTGAACGCGACGGCTCCCATTGCATCGGGGATGTCACGTTTTGTCACATGATACCTGAACGTTTTTATCTGCCTCCGTTGGTTGTTTCTTTATGACGAGGTTATCGAAACAAGTTATTAGATGGGGATTCGTAAAGTTTAACCCCTATTTAAGGGTGTTGCCGTGCCTTCATTTTTTAGTATGTTGTATTGCAAATAATCCTCCACAACGCATCGAGGCTCAAATTTTAATTTTGTCTTTGCAAAACCAGAATAAGTGCCTTTTATTTTATAACAATGTTTAAGCTTCAATATTTCAATTTTAAAGCAAAAATTTTTGGGGAAATGGCGAAGTGGCCATTCAGATAACAAGTATAAGAAACTCTGTACGCAAAATGGAATTTGTATATAAAAACTGTAGGTGCTAGATACAGATTAAGTTTTACAGGTATCCACCCCTAATTTCACCCGGTTATCTGTCATAAATTGTCTTTCACCCTATCCCAAGATGCAAATAAACTGTTCAACCTGGAAAATTCCCGCATTGGTTGAAGATAAGCATTTTATTGTTTTCTACTCCATTTTTTGTGTTGTTTCACCAAATATTCCTAGATACTAATTTTACAATATTGAGGATATAATAGAAATTAGCGATCATACAATTACATTGTGAAGGTATTTAGTTCTAAGTCCATTTAAAAATGGTGGTAATATATAAACAATTAAGACAATGACTTTTTTCAATAGTATGTAATAAATAAATTGTAGACATACCGCAATTTCTCTGAGAATGCCTGGAACGATTATTCCTGGTACCATGCACTGTCTATAAAAATAGGATAATTTACCGAGTATTCGATTTGTCCACATATTTTCATTTCGGGCAATCTCTATGTGGAAGTCGTGCTGCGAATAATTAATTAAAACTCAAAATGAACATAAGAATAGATTTAGCACATCGGCAATCTACGAAATCAATGGTAAAATGAAGGAAACTGCATATTATAAAAAGCAAAAAAATAAATTATAACTCGCCATTTGTCAACATATGTCACAGTTATGACGAATTATATTCAATTTATTCTCACTTACTTGTGATATTGTAACTGACAATGATACCTAAAAAAAAGAAAACAATATTTTCTTGTCTACAGTGTAGCAATACCATATCTTTACAACCCTTTTCTAACTGAAATAATTCTTGTCTTCTTGTCTTTGTGGGTCTGTAGAGTTTGTCTCGGATGGACTCGATTTAAGAATACAAACAGATGTGATATATACTGATTTGACAAAGGCATTCGACCGCGTAAACCATGGCATTTTGTTACAAAAACTTTCTCTGCTTGGATTATGGGAAAATTTATTAAACTTTTTGAATCGTTTTTAAAAGGTAGATGTCAATATGTTGAATACGCTGGGCAACGATCCATTAGTTACCACACTCCTAGTGGGGTTACACAAGGCTCAAATCTAGGTCCTATCCTCTTTATAGCTTTCTTTAATGATATTTTTTAATTGCTCCAATGTCAAATATATGTTTATGCGGATGATTTAAAAATAGCTAATAGGGTGTTGTCCGATTCTGATCGTAATAAATTGCAAACAGACGTGCATATCTTTGTAAATTGGTGCGCTGGAAATAAGTTAAGAATCAACATTGACAAATGTGACAAGAAAACTTCACCCAACTGTATTTAGTTGAAGAGTATCTACTATTAAGGATTTAGGAATAACTTTGGACCAGGGCCTTACTTATGTTTCACACATAGAAAACTTATGTACAAGTGTTATGAGAACCTTAGGTTTTATTAAGAGAAATACATCTGATTTTAGCAACACTGGCAAATTGTTATGCTTATTCAATAGCTTAGTTCGTTCAAAACTCCTGTATAGTAGTGTTATTTGGAACCCTAATTATTAAGTATATATTGCTCTCATTGAACGTGTTCAGAGAAAATTTTGTCTTTATTTGTATTTTAAAAGGAACTATGCATACTACATTTTTGTTAAATATTTTGCTTTGTCTATTTTACATAGTAAAAGAAAAGTAGCGTATAATTTACTCTTCTATAATCTAGTGCGTGGGTATATTTATAGTACATGGCTTTTGGGCAAGATAAATTCGTGTGCCTCGTCGTTCTTATATTTTCTTTGTCGCGATCTAATAGTCAACACCATTTCTGCTCGCCACTTGTTAACATGTGTCGTAATTATAACGATGTGAGTGCTCATAATAAGAGACAAGTTTTTAAAATGTGTAATAGCATAATATTTTAGCAACAAATATATTGTCAATATTGTTTATAGTATGTAAACTAAAAAGTTCTTTGTTTTATTTTGTACGGATATATGGGTTCCTGTATGGAATTTGTCTGTGGGATTTAAATAATAATTATTATTATTATTATGAGTCACGTATTCGGATATGCATTTTTTCAAACATACTGATTCCATACTGGCCATTCTATTGCCAAGCGTTTTGTAATTAAACTTCTTCAGTATATCTAGAATAAAAATGTTTCGTCACAACTTTCATGATCATATACTCATTCACTGAATTTTTGTTTTAATGAGGCTATCGTAGGTACCACATTTTCCTTATATATATCGTATATAACCTTCTTTATTTCTGTACACAAACTTTCACTGAATTTCGTGAACTTTTTTTGCCCACCTTTTTTTCTCTCGTACCTACTTTTTTATAATCTTTTGAATGGATGTATAAGATACTTTAATTAAATCATTTGTAACTTTGACTGGATTAGAACATCCAATCCTGATCAAACCTTGATACACAAATCACCATTACTTCTTGAGCGTCTGGATGCAAATGACGCCTTTTTACTTTGAAGGCAGTTCTTCGTCCTTTCTTGCTTCGTCTACCTCTTGGGGCTCGTGGGAAGGGCCAGCTTCTTCTTCTGCATTTTCCCATGGACAAAACATGCTGAAGAAAGAAATTCGCTTCGAATTAGCACAAATCTGTCACAAGCACAACTCCCACGTAAGACGATCGGTTGTCAACTAAATAAATTTTGTTTCTACTTGCTCTACCTGCTATCCAGTTTACTTAGAAAAGAGTTAAAGGGAAAAGGGCCACGATAATCCGTATTGAAGCATTAAGTTATTAAGTTTACCTAGACATTATTTCGAAACTCAGCTATCCTCAATTTTAGAAACAAGGGATTATTTTTGCAGTGACGGTCGAACTTGGATATGTCCATTCATTTTATTGAGGTTTAAGCGTTTCCTGATAAACAGAAATAAACAGAAAACAAACATGTCCACGCGAATGCTATGCAAATTCATATCCAAAACGGCCCCAAATGATGGATGATAATTGTTAATACGGAACTGGAACGGTTTGAAGGAAAAGAAAAGAGAAGTAAATTTATGGTCACGGCACGGGTCCGTCGTAAATCCATTTTGAAGCGATTCCTTTCTACACAAAAGGACCCTCCAGATAACCTCATTCCAATGGGAAAAGTATACTCCGTTGATAGCTTGCAATTACAATAGATGCGTGTTTATTAAAAACACCATAAACTCTCGAGATTTCTTGCTACTAGGCAGGAGCGCCAGCTTTTAGAAAACCTCGTGGGTTCTCATGCTAACATAATCGTGAAAATAGTATCTATGAATCCGTCCAATAGAGCTCAATAGGTACACATGCAATATGACAGAAATATGTATGATATAAATAGAAAGATACGTAAGAGGAAAAAATAAGTACAAAAATGCTAGATTTGTCCTAGTGCCTTTATTGGTACCAGCATTAGTCATCGACAAACTTTATTATGAAAAAAACTACAAAACGAGAGGTAGAATGTGGAGTACTCTTTTTTGAAACCAAAGATATACGAAAAAATTATAAAATAATACTGTATTGGTAACGGAAACCAACCTCATCGGGGAGGTATATAAACTACGTCTCAAATCATTCGACACAAGTTAACATAAACTTTGTAAAACAGATGAAACATAGTATTATTAAAATAAAATATTCATAATTTATTGAAATAAAATTTAAAAAAAATAGAAAATTTACTAATACACAATTCATACCCGAGAGCGTTGATACATAAAATCTTCTATTCTACTACTGACTTATCAACACTTCATGTAACGCAAACACAGCTAACGGTAGTATGCAGAGTGACGTGGGGCAGAGGGTAAATCATGATCCTATGGTTGACAAAAACCTACAAACAGTAGATCATAGAATGTATGTATCCCTACCAAACATTACTGGATTGACAACAAAATTATTCAGAACGTTTAAAAAATGAAAACATAAAAATTACAATTGAGAACAAGAAGCATGACTCAACCCTACTCGCAACACTAAAATCAAAAATACCTGCAAAATATGATGCAAAGGTTCTATAATATATGTTTGGAATGTGAGGATTGTGCAGGCAAGTACACAAGAGACAGGTATCACAATGGATGGTTAATAGATTGGTCGTCTACAAAAGTGATATAACTAAACAAAGGGATAGATGCTCACTTACTGAACACATGGACATCACATTAAGTGGGATAATGTGAAAATTTAGGATAAAGAAAGTAATACAAACAAGAGATTAATACTTGAAATGGTTCACATAAATCAAAATTCCAATATAATAAATTAAAAAAAATCAGATATTAAAAAACTGAGCAACATTTCCACGTACTTGCTTTCACAAGAAATTCTAAAACAAGGTTGGGTGGGCTTGAATCATCTGACAGCACTGTAGACGCTCTAATTTGATAAATTTGACAAAGAGTTCTTTTTTATATCTGTGATAAGTCAGTTTGAATTTATGGTACATGTGTTGAAGCCTATTTGGTCGTGGGTGCTGGAGCACCCGAGCACCCATGGAGTCGGCGCCCCTGCTACTAGGAACACCACGTGGATCATCATCATCATCAACGTCGACCTCGCGCCATGCTTCAGATGGACCCGCTGCACGGCTCCGTTTTTCGTTCGGTGTGCGCTCAAGCGCTGCGGTGGTATGCCGGTTTTTCGTCGTTTGAAAAAAGCCGAATGCGGTCGAAGCCACCTTTTTAACTTTCGTATGCACGTATGAGCACAGTGATTGGCTGCCTTGTATGATTTCTATGCTTATTTAGGCGGGAAAAATTCGCCAGCTATAAAAACCGGGTAATGAACGTTTTGTTTTGCGCGCACCGTACGGCATCTTAAACTAATAATACTACGGTTATTAACGTGCCTGACAACGTTAATCAGTTTCTTCTGCACTTTCGGCCCGGCGGTGAGATTGCGACATGCGCTGCGCCGCCGGGAAAAACTGGCGCGTCACGAGCGAACGAAGCGCTGCCGCGTTACACGTCACTTTTTTTGGCGCAATTTCGTATTTAGATTTCGTATCGGCGCTAGAACAATATTGGTCCCACGACAGAGCCTTGAGCTACTCACTATTCATTGAGATTTAGGATTACTGCATTACTAATTTCCTTGCTAATTGTTACCTTTACTTATTTGCGTCGCCCCAAGGTTCCTTCTTTTTACTAACCCCATTGACACCAAATAATAGGGATGTTTTACAAAATGAATTTTCCGATAGAGCTAATAAAATCAGAATTGCCGTATTTTTTTGTTTTTTTCATAAGTTGAATAAAACTCAAGATATTAATTTATTAACATTTGGCTTTAAAATTGTGACGTCACAAACGAATAAAAAGAAATAGTTTCACATCTTCTTTAGTTAGAAAGAAATAGCCAAGCGACGCTGAAAATGGCCACCATGGCAACTCCGTATAGTTGTCAGCTGTCGTATTTCCGGTCGGTGTTATTGTTGGGTTAGGTCGTGTTTATTTATCTTTATTAGTTCAATTTAATTTGCATTCTTTTATCTTTGAAAATATGTTTAACATGTCTAAGAAAGTGTTGATTTTTACTCTGTGTTCTGGTGTCTTTATACCACGAATCGTACAAATATTACGCCTTCGCTTCATCATCATATTACGCACCTGTTGATCTACAAACAAACAAGCAATTAAAATAATTTATTTATAATAATATGTATTTATATTTTATCAAAACTTTACTTGCAAAAACCGCAACAGATACGATATATTATTAAGTAAGAATTTAGATGGTAACACCATCTGTCATCATTACACTGATATGATGACAAAGCCACCTAGCTGCCTTAACGGGTACTGCTTCCTAAAAGAAGTGATCTGTAGCCTGACAAATTAGCATGCACCTGCATACTTCAATTTGACATACATAAAAATGCATGTCTATGCTGTGCTGTCTGCACATCATTCGCTATCATTATAGCTGACCAGTGCAGTTTAGGTCTAGTGCAGACAGCGCGGCATAGAACTGATTTTGCCTATATACCAAAGGCTTGGTATGATGTAAGTAAGAATTTAGATGGCCATGCCATCTGTCAGCATTACACTGACATGATGACAAAGCCACCTAGATGCCTTGGCGGGTACTTCTTCCTAAAGGAAGTGACCTGTAGCCTGACAAATTGGTATGCATCTGCATACTTCAATTTGACAGCAGCAAAATTTTTAATGTAAATAAACAAATCAACAAGAAAGCGATGCGTCATAATAAAAACGTGCCAACCTGGTAATAATTACCTGATAAAAGAAAACTATAAAACAGCCTTCCAAGTATCTCCCATATCATAATTTTTACGAATATATTTTGTCCTCCTAAGCTATAGAGCAGTGACTACATTTTTAAACATTAATTTTATGTGTTAGTATGCCTTACTTTTAATAAGAGTAATTAATCCACCCTAACTAGTTATGCCATGTTATTTCGTAATTGGTACAATAAAATTATGGAAATTCAAGCTAAATGTCAGTAAATGCAATTCACTCCAAAAAAATACACAAATTCAACTCAAAAGGCGATCCACTACCACTACATATCCTTAAAGCCATTTTTGTCAATATTACAATTAAATCGTTCTCTACACAACATAGCCATAGGTACATTTACTATAAACTACATGTTTTGCATTGAAAATCGACCCTATTAACAGACGAAATATACCTAATCACGTATAATGACATTTACGTGCACTACCCCCTTGCATTAATTTTCCGACGTAACATGATATGAGCTTAAAATATTTTGTAAAATTTTTGTGCAAATTCGCGAGTTTATTTGAAAATGTAGTAATTACTGTAGTAGTAAGCAGTAAGAGTCATAAGTTTTTTAGTATCAAACTTAAGATTACACCTTTTTAGTATTAAATGGGTTTATGCTTTAGATTTCAATAGTGCTTATATAAAGAACTGAGACACTAAATCAATCAAATGCAGTTGTGAAGCAGTTACTGAATTTTATCTTTGTACGGCAATATTAAACTAATGCAATCTAAGAAAGAAACATATGCAATGCCATCATTTTTAATTTTAGACTTAGAACTTTGCGCAGAACAGCTTTCGGAATATTATTTTACTGTCAATAGGCATGCGTTGTACAGTGAAAGAACGGTTGCTAAAACTAAGTACAATTAATTCAGCTCAGTGAAATAAAACGCTGCTCAGGTACCAGGGTTTTGTATTGCCTGTTAAATTTTGTGTAAATTGTTAATGCATCAAAGGTCTCCTGTAATAGTTCATAGCAGCTGTTCATATTTGGTTTGACAAAACAAGAGACCATTTGGGTCTTTTTCTTCCAAAATGCTGTACCTAAACAATTTTTGCTTGAGAAACCTTAAATAACATAGCTACCTGATACATATGTGCCAATGTGTTCATTTTCTTTTAAATATAAAAAATGTTTCCTATAATAAAAAGGTAGTGTTGTGAAGCAAAAAAAGAAATGTAATACACTGAAAAAGTGTAAAAAATATAGCAAAATGATAACAATAAGGAAAAAAGTAGCTAAGTAAAAAGTGTTAGATGTATATAATTCAAGATTTAAGAAGCGGTTACTCAACTAAAGTTTTTGTCTACCGTAAAATTGATTTTTGATGGTATGCGTACAAAGTGAGCGATAAATCCAGATTTTGCTTAGGGTTCCACGAAGGACGCACGTACAAGCATTATTATAATAAAATGTTGTTCACTTATGTCGTTACCAAAGGCATTCTGCAGTGTTAGTACTGTCATTTTAAGCTATAACTGTGTTCCAGGTCATAAAATTCGTAGTATTCCTTTTAATGAGAGTGAGCAATTCCCATAAGTCTGAAAAATGGTTTCAAAAAGCATATATTTTTAACCAATCGATACGTTATCAGCATAACGTGGAACATACAAGGTAATGATCAAGGTAAGTACGTTTCACAACCTTAATTACCGTAACGGTATACTTAATATTGCAAACCGCGCGGAAATAGAATTATATCAACTTCATAACATAACCAGCTTTTTTGTGAACGCCTGCGATACGTGAATACACTCATCAGAGGAACCCAACGTACTATTCTATATATATCGTCCATAAAATGCACATACGACAAGTGTTTTTGAAATTAATATTCGAGTTACACTTCGTAGGAGGCATATGGCTTCGGTTTTTTGTGGCGACACATGTGTAACATTAACATCGTTTTTTGTCGCTTCACGACCACTGCACTGTTTGATGACATTCGTACAGCTAAACAACAATGTTAACGAACGCTAAGATAAAAACCAGCCGTGTAGTTTATGGGAAGTTTTTAGAAGCAAAAAGATGCGAACGCTAAAAATATCGAGGGTTTTTGTGAGGGCTTTTTGTTTCCGGCAAAAACGTTGCAGGAATTTGGTGACACAAGAACAGGTGTCTTATTTTTACCATAGCTAAGATGCATACGTTGTTGTTTAGCTTTTTTATGATTTAACACCTTCCAAGATATTTATTACTGCTAGTAACATAMGAAACTTTGTGAGATAGTCTCCGACGCTTAGTGGCAAAAAAAGAAAAAGATTTATCAGGGTGAAAGAGCAGAAAACGTATCCAAAGAACTATGAAGAATTAGGATAAAATACAACACAAGTAATATGATGTCGCCGCTAAAATAATAATATTATTAGGGAAATCCAAAAGCACTTTTATCAAGGAAGTATTTTATTGTACCAAATAACCTGTAGTAGTTATTCATTTCCAAGGCAAACTAAGCAAAAGTGTCATTGGTTTTCCAATAAGCGAAACTTTCAACGGACATCTAACATTAAGTTTTTGATGACATTTACATGGATCTGTTGGCCTTTTCCGTATATTCTACATCGAAGTTTTTTCCTCATTTTGCCTAAAAATCTTGCTGACCAGAACATAAAATCATCAGCAGCATTTTCCCCTTCAATAAAATTAATCAATTTTCAAACCAATTATCGATGTCTCATTGACTATCAACGGCTTTAGCCGTATGAGTATACCCCTTATGAAAATTTAGTAAACTAATACCAACAGCTTACGCGAGCAAATTTAGGTTTTTGTTTATATTTATCATTATCAGGAACCTATAAAATATTATCGCCACAAAAACCGTCACTTTCCTTCATTTTGGAGTTGCTTAGAGAACAGTATCTTTCCTCACCCATGATGGTCATCCGGTTGTTAATGCAAAACAACATAGAATTCTGGCTACCTAATTGGTTCTATATTTTAGCACTTTTCTTCTTTTTTTGTATGTCGGGGCATTCTTACCAGTCCTTTAGATCTTGCTCTGTTAAATATTTTTGGTATTCCACTTTTTCGTAAATCCACACAAGGAAAATCATGCTCACGTTTACCGTGCCTCCAAAATTTGTGCCGACATACCTTAATGCCGCTTCCTGATGGTAAGTAAGCTAGCTTGTCAAGTTTGGATTGTATAAAATACAATAAAAAGTTCGGTCTCGTCAAGTCCCTTGAACTTTTGTTAAGATTTTTAGACCTGGACTTCAGGTTTACAGTTACCAAATCGGTGAAATAATTAAAGATCCCAAGGATTGTCAGTCTTGCGACGTAATTATTAAATAACCATCATTCTTCTTGTATTTAGAAAGTGGATGAAAAGCACAAGAGGCTCCGAGAATCCTACTGAAGGTCTTCAAAAGTTAAATATAAGAAACAACCAGGCACCGCTTCGTATATTTAAAACTGCATATCCTTAATATTTCTGTACCCTAGTAACCAATGGTAGTTTACTGCTTGTAGCTTTTTTTTGTTACTTCTCAATACAAATATTGTTTTCTCCTGTAAAATGAAAAGCAATGTCGAACACTGACCACGTCATTATATTAATTGATCGATCTTTTTCGATCAGTGTAGTAAGCATTAGAGATTTTATGATAACGCAATCGACGAGATTAATCGAAAATGTACAAGTTTACAAAATATAAATAAGAGAAATAAGCATAAAAAGCCCAACAATGTACAGCTATTGGATTGCCTCATCACAGCCAAAAACTGTCCACTTATAAGTACACAAATTTACGCTTTTTAACATGATGAATCCGATAGAAATGCTAATCGACCATTGTTACGTAGTTAATATTACAAGATGGATCAAATGCATTTTGCACGCGAAACATACTTATAATAATTAATTGCTATGTGGCGACATAACGGTTGCGTTGGCGCGTGCAAAAAAAGGAACAAAATCGCGAGTAAAACGGTGAAAACAAAAATTATTCGAGAAGTAATTATGATTCGTAAATTGTGACAGATTCCTCTACCGGGCAAAACCTGCACGTAGCTATAAATTAAAGCATTACGCTGCAGCGGCAAAAAAGACAACACCACACTAACGAAGTTTAGCTCCAGCCTGTTACGAAACAAAGTCCTTCGCAATACTATTGCGTACGCATTACAGTTATCTTTAAATAGAAATTAATGTACGTGCATTATTTTCTTCGACAATGTTAAAGTATACAAGGCTGAGCGATTGTGTTTGCCCAACAGTCAATATTAAATCGTTTATTATAATTACTGGCTTTAATGAGTATACTGAGCTAATTCTCCGTGACCCAATATTAGCGGACGATTCATGTTCTGATAAATATTAATTTCCTTGGTTAAAATTGGTTTTTTCTTCTTGGGGAAAAACGAATAAGCATTACTGCAATAATAACTGTATTGCATCGGATATTTACAGTTTCAATCCTAGAATGAAAAATTAACGTGAATGTTGTGTTATGTAACTCCAAAATAATTTTGCTAACGCTATGTTTTTCATCAGCAGGTTTTTATTTGAAGGTTAATGATTACAGTAAGTTTCTTTTACTTCGACCTGTATTGAAATTTGGCTAACTAGCTGCTACATTTTATAACATAAAACTCAAACAAGGCCTGTTCTAATAATAACAGCATGCTATTGTTACAGATAATTGTTAATAAGCTTACCTTGTGTATAGTAAAATTTGTAATCAATTAAAAAATCAGATTCTCTTATTTTTTATACCTAGCAACTGTTGTATTATGCTTTCATCTACCTAAGTGTCGAGTATTGCCCACAAGTTTTATATTAATCCCATCTAAACAAAAAATGCTAGGATGGTGGAAAAGCGTAAGGTTAGATGACTATGGAGTTGTTACTTTATCTTTGTATACTGTTGCCCCAACGATAAGGTAGTGAGAAGGCTTAGTTTTTTTCAAAAGAATTATTTGAGTAAGTATAGTAATGCAACTCTCTTACCGTTTTTACAACCCTGCAATACTATTTACCTTTCATTTACAGCCACAGTTAGAACGGCACGCGACCCCTCATAAATCAAACCATCTCTTTGTGATTTTGTGAATTTCCAGTGCCGGCTTTAAGCCGTTTTGTAACTCGTTTTTTGTTTTTGTGTAGTGTATATTATTCTAAGTAGTTCTTAATCATTCGGTTAATAAGAGGTTTTACATCGATCGTTTTTATTTACGTCTCAAAATGAATTGTACTTAGTTTTAGATGAGCAGCAACATTATTTTGCACAAGCAAAGTATATCTAGTTATAATGCAATTTGTAATCTAACTATACAACATGCACATCTGAGCATTTTTAACATGCAAAGAAAAATCTCGCATTCTTAAATATTTTTATTTTGATTTTTAACATTCCTGTAATATTTATATCCTGTGAATATGTTGAATGCTGTGCTAGCTGAAAATTATAGACAATACGTTTTAATATTTTTACAAACTTTTAACTATTGGAAACATGCGGTTAACGGTTAACATAACTAATATGAAAATAAAAGACAAGTATTTTAAAAGAAAATTTTTTTATCTAAAGCTCTAGATACATAAAATAATTCCATACATCTATTATATTTTTATAAAAAAGTCTAACGAGTTTACACCGACATAACTTAAATATATTAATTATTATCATCACTACTGTGAAATTCTGAATCACTGCTAGCATCATCATTAACATGTATTATAAAATTTTGAAAATTTGGGGATACATAGCTATTTTCAATTTCAATAACATGCTTAATAAAGTTTTTCACAGTTCTTTCGTTATACTACTTACCTCTACGCACTAAATCTACAACTCCCGAACTTAAACGCGGACATGTATTGTTTCTTCGTATTCCTTTTTTAAGCGTACTCCACACTAATTCAATTGGGTTTAGGACGCAATAATACGGTGGCAAACGCATAACTATATGTCCATGTCCTTTCGCTAGTTCATCAACTCGATATTGTTCAGGTATGTTGAGATTTTTTATCATTGTCAGCAGATCTTTTTGGTAACTTTTCCATCCGGAATTGTAATTTTATTCTTTTTCATGTAATCAATTATTTCTATTTTTTATGTAGCTGACGTTGGCGCCTTGTTCGTTAATTTTGAATGATAACTCGTGTTATCCATGACTATAACAGATCCTGGTGGTAGCCCTGGCAGTAACTGCTGCTGAAACCAAGTTTGAAATAGTGCAAAGTCCATGTCGCAATGGTAATCAGCAGAATAATTTTGGATCTGTTTCGCTGACAGTAATAAGCCATTTTCCACCCATCCATCACTTCCTCCCGCATGAAGAATTATAATTCTTTTTCCTCTCGAAGGTGGTGCTTGCAGAACGCAGTTATTTGTCCCATCCGTTAGACCTTTTTTTATAAAGTCGTGGGTGTCGTACCACGTTTCAACCAAATATACGATATTACGATTTTCTTGGAGGTACTTTCTGATTTCGTTTATATAATCCCATCTCATTCTTTTTAGTCGGGTTGATTCAATTATGGACAAACGTTGGTTTAATGTACTATAATTAAAACTGATGCTCCTCAAGTATTTTGTGAACCACTCTTCGCAATAACTTATGTCATATGCTAATTCCAAAAGCTTTAATTTCAGACTTGCCGTAGTTGGAACTTTATTTCGTTATACATTTGGTAAATCACTTTTTTAATTTTTATCCCAAGCTCTTTTGATATATTTAGAAATTTCTCCGAAATGCGTGATTTTCTTGAATTGCCTTTATTTTCAATAATATCTCTCACAGTCGTGTAGGGGACACCGACCATTTCACTTGTCACTTTTAACGGAGCACTGCATTCTTTTTTTATCAAAAAATTGTATACATTTTTTATGATTTCTTGGGCATCTTGACAAGTTACAGTTTCCCTATCTTAGATCTAACGGGGCACCTACTGATAAATCATGAATGGAGGTTCGATAGCAATACCTAAGTATCTCCATAAATACATCTAGATAACTTTAATGGGATCATCTTCAAGTGTCTTTTTTAGAATGGGTAGAATTTAGTCTTTTTGGTAAATTTTCTCACAATGCTTAGTAATTGTTTAGATAACGTATTTGTTGATATTCATCTAACTTTGCTTTGACAACGCGTTGTCCCGGAAACAACACGAGAGCTCGTAGGGCGCAAGTTCCTGTGCAACTTTGATCACCTTAGTGTTTTTAGACGTATTTTTATTGATCTTCTAATCGATTTCATTGAGTGAAGACGTATTAAATCTTGTTTCATTAGTTCAAAACGACATAATTGAGCGAAATTGAATTTTTTGGTTTGTTTTTAGAAACGTCAAAAACAATCATCAGAATAGAATCACAGCATACAATAATCTCAACACTCATCACTCCAAGGGATGAGATTTGTGCCGCGGAATCATTGAATTCCTTATGAGGAGCAATTGCCCCCTTTGCTCTCATTAGATATGCGCCACTGGATTTTTCTGCTCCATTTTTATATAAAATTTTCGTGCTACTTATTTTTGCACTAACTATAAGTAAGTATACGCAAAACTGTGTGTCCGTATTCTAGGAATTAAAGTCCAACTGAATTAGTTCTTTATTCTCCGCCTATAATGAAACAATGGGCAGTCTCCAAGGCAATTATCCTTTTCCCATCTCTACAAACGGGTCCTCGACAATGAGCGCCACCTGTGCGCCGGAACGAGACGGTCGAACGACTTCTGAGCTGCAATTGTTTTTATAAATTCCACGAGAAACGTGCATGCATTTCATATGACACATTTCGCCTTCGTTTTTAGTAATGTTTAAATTGATTTCACACTTTCTGCTATTTTAATTTTGTTTTTGTACGTTCGATGTGTGCAATTCGAACGGCAGTCGCATTAGAAACAGCCCTTTTTTGGGCCTGTGTATTCTCGACGCACTGTTTACATTAACTATTGATATTTCGAGCTGAAGTTGGGGTAAAACTTTTGTTTAGCGCTCTTCTTGACATGTTTCTGATTGTAGACTTGAAGGGCCTAATGCAAATGCAAGTAGCTACAAGAATCCCTGCCTTACCCACCAATACACCAAAACTCAACATTGAATAGAAATAAACACTCTGACGAAGACACAAAAATGAAGCGACGGAACACAATTGTTACTTACGTTTTTTTTTGCTATTAACACCGGAAGAACATGGCAAATAACATGCAGTAACGAGACTGCGCATGATATATATTTTATATAAAAATATACAAAAAAATCATTTCATCATATAACTTCTCCCTTATTACACAATAAATTTAAACATTATATATGTTGTTGATAGAGATGCCAGTATAAAACGAAAATAAATTAATCAGGCATTGAAGTATTCTTTAATTGTATAATTTCAGAGTATTAATAGAGTACACAGTGCTATAACTTCAGCTTGAAGGTATATAGTACCATTGAAAGGATTGTAGGTACAGTAAATTGTGTTGGTCCTTAAGCCTTTGAAGTAACTAAGTATATGGAGAAGCAAAATAATGACAAGAAGTATGCCCAAATTACCAATGGAAGACGAGCTACTGGATAGGCAAAACGAAGATACCACCGAGAATTTCGAAGGATCCTTGGTATCAACGTCTGCAGCCATTCTTTTTTGTAGGTATTGTGAGGTTTGACCTACATAGGATTTAGGAATTAACGGTCACAAATATTCGAATAACGCAATTACATCCTTAAACAATCAGACAGAATAACCGTTTCATGATTTCAAATATCAAAATACGACCATCATATATACAGAACCAAACACATATAAAGGTAACATTTTGGAAATGATACATATAAAAAAGAACAAAATTGCGTTAACAGCTGTACAGAAATAAGAAACCTATCTAAAATATATTAATCGATCCTCACATGAATTTTTTATTAATTTAAACACTGACAAAATCTTGAACTTAATTCTTCACACTTATAAGCAAGCGAAACTTCTGCCTTGTGTTTCTATGCATCCCGTTAGGTCTGGTGAGTGTGCTAAGCATTGAAAAATGTCAATAACTGTTGTAAGGTTGTAAATACAATTTTCCAGTCTTTGACAAAATTTTGCTAGAACTCTGCCCAGGCTCTAATCATTTCGTTCTCGAGCTAGCTCGATATTACAGAAAAACATTCCGACTTAAGTATGCTTCAGGAGTGCACAAAAAGTGCGTTTACGCAGCTTTATTACAGCTCTCGCGCGCGCAATATTTATCTTGTGCGTTTTTATAATTTTATGTCATAATTTTCAGGCTTTCGCTTTCTTCTGTCTACACGTATGATGATATTCCGGTAAAAACTAACGAAGTAAACGTACTTGAGCATACACGTCTGGACGGATTAATTGTTAATACATCATGGTTTTTGTATCGCGGTAATCGAGAGCGGAATTACAAGCGTGCACATCCGTCGATGGTAAAATTACTGCAATAGGTAACCATGTAAAAGTATACCTACTGAGAGGACGCTGTAAACTGAGACATCTTTAAGATGTTTTACATGATACAGATGGATAAGCGTCAATATTTTTACAACAATATAGGTCACTTTTTTACCAGAAAGCCAGGATTCAATTTAAACAACTTTAGAAATTTGTCGAGCTACAAAAGATGTCAAATATCGCTATGCAAATCAGGTGAAAGATCTTTCAAGTCTTTAAGCAAGTTAGGAACTATTTAAAGAGTACAATACGAGAAGAACGTTTGAACAATATGGTCGATGTTTTTGTAGTTTTTCTTTCTTTTAACACTGGATAGAGAAATACGCTATTTTATTTACTTAATAGTTTTCCCAAATATCAAAACTAAATGGGGTACAACTTTAATTTGTTTATCTCTTGTTGCTCTAAAATGTCATTGGATTATTGCCAGAAAATTGGACATGTTTATGAAAATAATGAATGACAGAAATTTCACTAGAGATGACGCGTAAATAATTGAAGAAGTCTTAGCACCACGTACGTTTGTTTTTGGACACTTTTCCAAATAAATGGCTGAACTCTACGTGATTTCTTTTTGTGGGGTTACATTTTAAGTTTATAGGACGCGCAATCAGAGGCTGCAACAAAAATTGGAGGCAAACGAATTTCTGTACTATGAGAAGGAATAGTCGACCTAAAAATCACCCTGTTTATAGAGCAGGCAATTCTGAACGAAGTAAATTTAGAAACGATAATTAATAAATTTGCCAAAGAAAAATTAAGGGGTAAATTTATATAGAAAAACTTTCCATTTTTATTTAGTCACGTTACTCAGTTAGGCATCATTTAGAAACTGTAAAACTTTTAAATAAACGTTTGATTTAATATTATCTATTACCTACATATGGCTAACTTATAAAAAGTGTAAGTAAAACTGACATCTTTCCAAAAATAATCAACGGTTTCTTTCACAATTTTTTGTTCGGGGCCTCGAAATACTTACCAAGGGGCTCCAATCGTCTGTATTCGCCTCTGATTATATTATGGATGCTGAAACCATCTACACTCGCAAGGTATACATTTTATTAGCTTTATAAAATTAGCTTCCATACCATAAAGTCAGCAATTTCATATATAAAATAATTTGCTTAAAAACTACCTTGTGCAAAATTAAAGCAAACTTATTACTGGATATATTACACCAAAACTCGATAAGGTTTATCAATTTCAAATAATTTATTTGGACATGTTACTGTACCTACAGTGTTATACAGATGACTAGATGAAGAATGACTAAAAATTCATTGATTTTTATAACAATATAACAAGAAGAAATGATTGTTTCTAGATTTGACACAGCACAAGCAGGGATTAGAAGAAGTTAAATAGGTAAATATTTTGGAGAAAGTTTGCCCGTGCATTTCCAGGAATTAAAGCTCTTTACACAAATTTTCTTAGAACATAATTAAAAGTAAGTTGCAGGTAAATCTGTTAAACTCATTCGAGTACGTCTCATCCTCACAGATATCGCTCAAATTTATTCTAAACATCATTTTATAAGGGTTGGTCGATCTTTACTAAAAATTATAAATATATATTGTTAATTGCATATAAAATAAGGTATTTACACTCTAAATCTTTTATGAAGTAGTTGGTTGGTGATCTGCATTCGATAATTCTGTCGTTGTTTCCACCATACATTTTTTCAACTTATTATTGTAAGGATGTTGACGGTATTATCTATTACTTCCGTGATCACCACATGTTGGATATGACGTCTCCTTTAACACCGAATTAAATTTAATAACGTTAGCGCAGGAGTTTTAACGCCAAGTATGGCACATATCACACAAACATGCAGCCAAACACATGTGTCTGCTATATTATGGAGTGATAAAATAACCACCACATGTGCTTCTTCATGCCGTGAGAAATATTCCACGGCGGAGGCGTTCGTTCTGTTTTCAAGGCGGCAATTACCCCGTGCACACAATAACGCAATCACCCAGTACGTGTATATTAATTTAGAAATAGAAAGAGTTTTGATAAATAGATTACTATTACGGTCCTTATCAATACCTAAAATTAATAGAAGTGCAGACAATAGTGTGACTAAAAATATGAAATGTAAAGTTAATATTAAGTTGAGTCTGATTAATGCTAGGTACTCAAAATGGTATAAGTTTATCTTCAATAAATGCTTTCTAAAGTTAGGTAAATCCAATTTGTTTTACTGAAACTATTGAGTAAATATATTGAAATATAAACTTTATGTTCTTAGCGATGGTCACTTGGGTTTAATTTAATTTAATTGTGGGAGTTACAGTAATTAAATTAAATTAAATTAAAATAGCACTTAGGTTATATGTTGCTTCTCAAAGTGGTATCCTAGTATTGAATATTATCGTTTGATGTAATACATCTACAACCGTTTCCAATGTTTGTGTACTGTATATACTAGGTGTCTCAGTAAGGCATTCGCCTCCTGCTTTTATTTTCATAAAGAAATAAAACAAATTTCATAATATTTTTAAATGGCAAATGCTTTTTATGCCATTGGCCCTAATAATAAGTACCTCCCCAGTACAAACACAAGAAAGAACTACTTGATTTGGGCGCATTATAGTTGGGCCAAAAACTTTATCGCTCTTTAATCTGCCATTGAGTTGGGCCAGAAGGATGCGCACGGTGGATTATGAACCTCCCGCTGATAGTTATCGATAACGAATCCTTATCAGATCCTGCTACTTACGATATGGAACTTGTAAGGCATAATATATGGATGTGCAGGAGGAAGTTAACTCCAAATCTACCCAAAACGCAAAAATACGTTTTCGAAGCAGTAAACACTTTGGCACCTATGATAGATAAAGAAGAATCATTTGTCTTGACAAATAATGCAGACCAAGGTATCATCATTTTTGCTCCTTACAGCAATCTTTACTTTTTATGTTGTACTGAAACTGTGTATATGGACGGCACATTTGATTTTTGTCCGAAATTTTTTACACAACTCTTTACAATTCATGGATACAAGAATGGACATTACGTTCCATTGATATTTTGTTTGCTTCCGGATAAAAAGCAATCCACATATCAAACATGTTTGAAAATGTTGTGGCAGAAGTGCAGTGAAAGTGACTTACAATTTTATCCTAAAAAAGTCGTGATTGATTTTGAAACTGCAATCCACAATGCTATTATGGATACGTGGGAGGAAGCTAGAGTAAGTGGATGCCGATTCCATCTTTCACAGGCATGGTATCGAAAAATTCACTCGCTTGGACTGTCACAAGATTATAAAAACCACACGGAAGTTGGCAAAATGTTAAGATATTGTTTTGGACTTCAGTTTCTTGATTGTGATGAAGTGGGTGACGCATTCGCATTCGATTTAATTTCAATCATGCCAAAACATTCGAAACTTCAAGAGTTTTGCGACTATTTAGTGGACAATTACATCAGTGAAAATGCCAAATTTACTCCAAATATTTGGGCAAGTTCATCTGCCTCTTCTTGCAGAACAACCAATGCGTGTGAGTCATTTCATTCAAGATTTAATAAAAGTATTTATTCGCCTCATCCAAATATTTTTCAATTTGTTGATAGTTTGTTGAATTTTCAAAGTGAAGTTTATGTTAAAATAAACACATCCAACAAATTCCAAAAAGTTGTTAGGCGTACTGTAAAATTAAAGCAAGATTATCTGGAAGTCAAAATTAATAACTACAAACAAAATCTCATAGACACGCTGACATTTGTAAAAAGTGTTTCATTTAAATACGCGCCAAATATGTAAATATTTTTTATACCTTATTGTACATACATATATGTTAATATTGTATTATTACGTATAAACATAGGTTCGTATTTTTGTAAATTTACAAATATTTTTATACTTTACTGTACATACATACATGTTATTATTGTAACGTATAAATATAAGTTTGTATTAAAACTTGAAAATTCTTTTATTTTATTCCTTTAAGCGTGTTTGCTAAGAAAAAAACCGTAGCAATCACATTAATAAGTTACACACATCACATAAATTAAGGTCTTTCCTAATTTGCTAATAATGGTCCATCATCCGCTGTTCGGGCAAAGCAGATTCTTGGCCCAACTATATTGCGGGATTAGTTGACCCGCTCAGTCAGAGAAGGGTTAGATAGGTAGACTGGCCCAACTATACGACTCCGCTTGATTTAACTGATGATGCCGATCCATCTTTCTGCACAAACATTCCCTATAAACATCACTTACTTTTTTTCTTGTAATTTTGATTTATGAGGAAGTGCGCATTCTTGTTACAAGCAATATAAAGATTATCTATATTTCTGTGGAATCTCTTCTAAATATAATAGAAAAATGTGTAGTGTACATCGAAGAGATGTTTAACCAAGAAATGAAACAAATCGAAAGAAAACAGACAAAAGATTTGCAGATTTCAAGAGGAATACGAGAACTATATAATAGAAGGGGAAGTACAAAATACTATAGTAAATATAAAACTAAATAAATAAATAAATAAAGCCAATCCGAATAAAATCCAAAATCACCCCCACGTTATCGGGTGCATAGGCGCGTATTTCCTAACCCGGTCTAACACGTACAGTGTCAATGTCACTTAATGACAATTTAATAAAAAACGGAAGCGTCGTATTACAATATGCCGACGGTGTGAAAATTGTATCTTGATGGCTTTAAAATTACCTGCTTTGACGAAACCCGTCCGCGGAGTGTCATTCTGTAAACCGGCGTGTAACAGTCGTCCTTAGGTTACTTAGGCGACGTAATTTGACACATGTGTGTGTGTGAGAGAGGCACAACTGCAAATTACGGTCCGGATACGCCTGTTACAATTATTATTACCGGAATAATGGCATGTTTATTAAGGAAAGGAACACGGGAACACAGAGAATGACGGGAGTTGACCAAGCCTTGCGGGACGTTGCTCTAATTGGATGCTAAGACGGAAACCATCGACAATGGGAAAAGTGCTTAACCCTCTCGCTTTACTAGCAGCTATCTCACTGCATCGTCATCTTTACTAGAGTAGTGTACCATAAAATATTAATAAAGTATTAAAAAAGCAGTAGTTAGTCCTTCGAACTAGAGATTCCGGTTTTAACTTGGATATACTGTACACAATTTGTTAATCTGTTATATATTTTGTTGTTAGGATCACAACTAAAGCAAATAAATAATTTATACTATCGCAGTAAATACAAAAAAGTGCTAGACTGTAGAATATGTTTATTTGATGGAAAATAGTGCAGCATAACATAACTGAATTATAAAACCGAATTAATTTACCTACCATAATCTAAAATACATGAATATATCCTAAGGTTACTTACATATTTTCCAGTTCACTACATATTATAAAACAAAGTTCTCCACCCTCCGCCGCATCTGATGTCTGTCTCTTCGCGATAAACTCCAAAACTACTGATAAAGTGATTCATGATGAAGGTTTAGGCATGTAATTTCTTAAGGTTTTGTGCAAATTGGTTGAAATATAATCATAATTGTTGGAAGGGTCGGAAGAAGTCAAGCCGCCAAGGAGCTTTAATCGAAAACCCAGCCTACTCCTTTTAAGATATAAAAAAACAATGCATGGTGGGATATCCCTCTTTTATAGATCTACAAAAAGTCAGCGGTGGCATATATCTTCTATATTTTAAGGATAGCTTACTATGCCCATTCTATCTTCTGAAAAATGATCACGTTCAATCGGTAATTGGAATGCTATTTAGACTGATACAGTATTAATCCTTATCAACTTAAATATGTTAGTTACCATAATGTTGAGGTTTTAACAATAACAATAAGCTTAATAGAAGTTAGTGTTCTTGTCAGTAGAATAATAGTTGGAAACTCGAAGACAACAATCAAGCGAAGAATTTCTTACGTAGTATTTGCTGGACAACAATAATATTATACGCATTATATATTATAATAATAATGATATAATAATAATATAAATATAATATAATAATTATTTAATTTAATAGCATCATCCCTCTTTTACTAGTTACGTATTACAACAGTAATTATAAAAACTAGTAAAACATCTAAAATGTGGACTACCATACTGAATTCTATATATTATATACTCTTCCAATTCGTTCGTCAATTTACGGAACTCATCAAAAGTCACTGCCGTTATTGCACCGCCTGTTACCTGTCCCTAATTATAGCGTTCCGAAGCCAGTGAAGGGTTAAGTTTTGTGTCATTCCGAATTATGTTCGTTACCCTCTATTTAGCAGTGGTGTTTTTATGGCTTGTTTGACACCAACGTGTAGTTAAAAGATACTTAGCAACGTCAAGGAGTGGGATATATATAAAAGCCGTTAAAATGCTCCAGGAAACGATATATTTGGTTTTCGAGCAGGGGGTGAGTTTTACGCTTAGTGGAAAGCATCCATAAAGCTATTTTGCTCTTTAGATGATTAGGTATGCTAATCTAGGAAATTTCGGTATTGAGATCGTGGGTAAATTTTGTAAATAAAGTTACAGCATGCATTTAAGTAAAACAAGAATTATTCAGAGCATGCATCATATATAAAAACAAGTACAAATTTCTCTTTTATTTTTTTACACGGCGCGACGGCAGCCAGATTCTCGGGGTCGTGGAATTTAATATTATTTTTAAGGGTGCCACCAATTTTACACAGAGTCCAAAAATTGGATATCAGAATGTAGACAAAATAAAGCGATCGCCGGTCTGGTTGTTATATTATTTTATTTTACCGTACAACTACAGCTTGATGATAATAACGGCTCTCTATTTATATGAATTAATGCAAAAACAAACCTGTCAAAGCTTTGGGCGGGCTAACATTTGATTAACAGCATTACCAAAGTATACAACAAAGTATAAACAAAAAGAACAGGTAAGTACTGACTGAAATGATGTTGCTATATAAATTGGACTTAGCTGTTTTCGTGTTCAGGTGCTGCAGTTCGCAATATGGCCGGGTAACCGGGAATTGGTATTCCTAAACGGGGCTGCTGCTTCGGTCTCGAACCAATTGTGAACTTCCAGGTGATAAGTGCTTGGACAAAAACTATACTGGATCTAGCACTAAGCCTCCACCAAAAGACCCTATTACATTTTTTATGTAAGTTACACAGTAATAATTATTTCCTACAGGGTTACCTCAGTTATTTGCAAGAAATTGTTACTCGTTAAATTATGACGTAACTTACAGATACTCTCAAAAGATTGATGATCTCAAAAATACGAGTATCTACAACAATTTGGATTATTCCAACAACGCCCTAATAAATGCTTGCTCTGTCTTTCGATGTCAGTCACATAATGATGGTTTTTGTGGAAAAAACAAGAGCTACTACTGGAAACTTCACGTAGGCAAACCAGGTTCCTCATATAGGTAAATTATTTGATTCAACCTAATATAAAGTAATAATAATATTTTATTTTCAGGAAAGACATATGGTTATAGTTTGTGCGATAATAATATATGCATGTATTTAAATTGATAAATTATGTAAAATGAGAAAATAAATGTTACACAGAAACAACATATTTGCCAAGATGTTTATTTCTCTCTTGTTAGAAGAGCACGACTATGTATTCTTTAAGGTGATGGACATATTGAACATTTAATTTAAAATAGTTATAGGCACTGTTTCATCATATGTTTACTATTCTTATTAAGAGCGCATTTGTTATCAATTATGTGGTATAGAACATATCTTAATACATTTTGTTATAACCATTCAGGGTAAAAACATAAGTTGAGSTCTTGTACGGCAATAATTTGGCTGGAAAATACCMTACCAATATTATTAACCATTTACAACGAGAGAAAAATTATTATTACTAATAGGCAARGKGGAAAGTTTCACAAAACGGCATTTATGTCAATCTAAGCATTTTGTCTGAAAATTACAAGAGGCCAAAAAACTGACAATGAAGATTTATGCTAGAAGAGAAATCCGCTGGTCTCATTTGCGTACGTCCAAAAGGTTACAAAACCAACATTATTTATTTGTTTATTTAGTAATATTAACAATTAGGGGTACATTTAGATGTAAATACTACAAATATACCTCCAAAACCGTGGATTATATATCGTAAAGAAAACGACTTTGAAGAAAACTTTGACACCCTGTATTTTTTAAATGAGGCTTTCTTTAGAAATACCAATAACAAAATAATAATATTTTGGCCTCGAAAATCTAGGGTTAACGGTATGACCTATTACACCCTGTATGATGATTTCTCACTAGTTTGCAAAAACGTAATCTTTTGAGATGCTAAACCTAAGCTTTCAATACAATATTTTTCACTATTAGAATAATCCGATACCGTATTATTGCAAGATAAAAATTATAAACAAGAATCTTATAGCTATATAGTGAGTTATGTTAAGCGGATATAACGTGTAAAACAGATTCACAATCATGTTGTACATCTACTTGTTTTTGAAAACTTTAAAATTTTTCTCCGCCCTTGGTCGAAAATAGGGTCTATTCATTATTTAATCAAAACTCACCAGGAGATTAAGAATCAAACTCAAATTGAGAATTAAAGTAAGTTATATCTACAGAAAAAAAAATAACGAGCGCAACTAATCTTTGATGTTCACAAAAGCTCGAGATGACTCTCGTTATAACACCCAAACTTTGAAATATCTCCGTTGTTATACACGCCATATATGACAGCCGGACTTAGGCTCCCCCTGCGGAATTTATTTTCTTAATTTTTCCGCGTTTCCGGCCGTCGTGTCCACCCCATTCGTGTTCCAGCTCTGGCCCTAATTTGTTCGGACGCCGACATTTCGAGTGTCCGAGCGCGAAATGATCCAGCCCGTGAACAAATGACGCCATTACTGATATAAAAGTTGACAAATGTCAGCACTCAAGCCGCCGACGGCACAGAGAATATCTTAATCTAATAAGGACCGCAAGAAGGACGCTTGGTTATTCGATTCCACGGATTGAACGTTTCACACCCTGCTTTTGCGAGATTAGTAGGCTTACGTTAGCCGCAGAATTACAAAATCGCTATTTGCCAAGTAAAACACTACAAATATTGCTTGGTGTGACCTCTTTAGGTTCAGTTTAAAACAATACTAGCTCAAAACTATTTGCCTTTTGGCTAAATGCAAACTTCAACGATGGATGGTGTGCGAGCCTTTCTAGAGAACACCCGTCATCAGCTGGACTGCATCGGAATCTTCTCTATGGACATGTGTGGATGCCATGACCTTCGACGCGGCAGAGAGGCATCATCAACAATTTACAAGTTGTCAATAAAAGAAGTTTGAGCGACTTCCAGAGAACCATTACACCAAAAAATCGTCAGTAGACGCCAAAAAAAAGAGTGTTCAATCTAAACAACGTATAACTTTCCAGTAGCGCCCCCTCGGTGCTTGCCAGAGGAAGAAACTTTGCTATGGTTCCGAAGACTAAATCATCCGCACTGTACCTAAAGGCAAGGCTGATATACGCGTTGAAACCTGCAGAATTCTACGGGAAGCGAAAACACCTACAAACAACATCAAGCAGCCTTCAGAGAGCTGTCATCACATTAAAATTCTCTCCGCAGATAAAGGCAACGCCAACTTAGTGATGAATCACGGTGAATACAGAACAAAAGTAGAAACTCTTCTCCTCGTAGACGTCTACCAAGTTTACAAAAGCATCCTACATTACAAGCTTAGAATCGGGTTACAGCATTACTGAAAGCCACAGAATGGGACCTCAACACTGTCAAGAACCTAATTCTCACCTGCAGCCTCTACGGTCTACCGAGCATTCACAACGAGGACGTCTCCTTACGACCCATCGTCAGTGCCATTGGAGGGCCAATATACAAACTGGTCAAAACACCTTACAACAATTTTGAAACCTCTAGTAGGTAAATCACCTCACCACATCAGGAGCTCCCAACATTTTGTCGAAATCATCAATTACATCTGCACACTGTACCGTACAAACCCAAGTACTGGCTACGTTACTTCGATGACACGTTCATCGTTTGGCCACGTGGGTATAAAACCCTACCTGTTTTCTTAAAATACCTGAACAACTTCCACGACAGCTTCAGGTTCATCATGGAGGTGGAGGAGATCTCACGTTTCCTTCTCTCGATATCCTGGTAACAAAGTAAACAGTATACTCTCACTCTAAAATTGATCGGATTTGTGGTAGAATGTGACGCCCCGTGGATATTTCTGGTAAACTAATATATTCTTGGTATGGTTATCATTAGCTGTTCGCCAAGCGGTCATGATTATCTAAAAACTAATAAATCTAATAAAAAGTGACCTTTATTGATTTGCTGAAGATTATAAAGTTATAAATGTTTTAAAAGATAAACATACTAATATTACTGTTAGAATGTAAAAACTGCGGGCAATCTTGTTACGGTTCAAATTTTCGGAAATAAATAAAAGCCTTTTAATACTGAAAATATTTATTTCATCAATTGGTGAGCATATGCCATCTGTGTGCCTAAGTATGCATGTTAATCTTCTGAATGAGTGATTTCTTTGTTTCGCGATGTTCTCTCTACGTAGCTTAGTTTTTGTGGTTCTAAAGGAAGTACGTTTTATCGAGAGATAAGCAGATTGTTTCTGAAAGGTGACTAGCACTGACGAGGTGTAGACTGAAATTTTCTGGGAAATATCTTCACAACCCAACAGGGGATAAAACTACCCTCAGCAGTATATTCGGATAGTCGATAGGGTTTGCTGGTGCAATATTTTTGACTGTTCTACCTAGAACTTAGGGATCTGACTTCACCTATTCCAGACCACGTGCTGAAACAAAGATTGTTCACTTTAACTTTCAACCCTTGCTGCAAGCTGCAAGGTAAGAGTATCGTTTGTTTCATAGCACCATCTTACATAGATTTTTGTAGGGTTTTACTCACGGGGGTAATTTGTCGATTTATCGATTCGTGAGGGTTAGATCATTGGTTCTGATCTTGGAAACCACCCCAGGACGTGATCGAGGTACTACCACCACTGGTAGAGACGAGTGCTAGGCTTCTGTCCGACAGGGTAGCTTCAAGCAGCCGTTCCACGAAGGCATTACATAGGCATCGTAGTATCCACGACACATCTTCTATCAGATCAGATTTATCCATACTTTTCTTATGGGATATCCTGTGAGGGTTTTTACCTGATTCGAAGTACAGCATCTTCGGGAATATTCGACGTTCTTGCGAAATAATAATAAAATTTTATGAATATGTAGCAGAAAGATAGTTGGTTCGTTTAGATTTATTAAGTTTTTTTAGAAAACGACTGAAAACTCCCATCTCATTCATTTTTCTAGACTTTCAACTCTTTAAATGAACACCCCCTTTAAATAAGCCAAGACACTTTAAATTAACTTTTAGCTAAAACACCCTGCACAATATTTCATATTTACTTATGTTTAGGCGTAAGGTATAATGCGAATTCACGCTTTTCTTTAATTGTTTATTGAATATGACGTAAGCATGTTTGACAATTGTTAGTTGTTTAGTTCGTAATTTAAAAATAATTTTCAAAACATGAACTTTCTTTTTGTGAAAACAGTAGCGAGTAGTAGCCCAATTTGATATCTTACAGCATTAAAAACTGAAAGAACAAGATTTAAACTCATCTAAAAAGGAACCCAGTAAAGCTTACTCTCTTTCTTAATATATACCTTGCACACAGTTTTTTTTATTTGTGCACATCTATCTTTTTACGGCCCCTCATTTACAAATTCTTGAAAGTCGAATTTGAACTTCTTTATAGCAATAGGTTCTTTACCTTTTTCACTCACTTTACAACTGAAACTGGAAATTGCTTTGATCTTTTGTCTTAAGCCAAGTATTGCACATTTTATAAATGGGCGGCTAAATTGTAAATTTATAATCAATGAATAACAAAATATCAAAAAGAGTAGAATTTGAGAAATTGAATATCATCAGTAATAAACCCCTGTAATCGCTTTATGGGGAGGAACTAGTGGGACCCAACTCGTACCTTTCCGCTTTACAAACTACAATTGGTAAGTGCAGTAAAGCGAAAAGAATCCAGTAAGGTAAAATTACTTTGAATGATTATTTTTTGTCATATTCATTTATCTCGAAGTTAACTGCTTAATTTCTCTCGTATTACAGATACAAAGCGAGCCGGAACTTTTTTTCTGTTTAAATTCACTTGATGGAATGCAGATTTAAAAGAGCAAATAAAGTTCTGTCAAACGACAAAAGAGATGGTGGTTAGCTACTCTATGGCCGAATTCATTAGGTGTTTGCGCAAATTGTGACAAAATTTCATTTAATTTCCAAGTCCATATGCCTTCGAAGCTGCCAAATTAGTGATGAATACTTGTTCCGGCAGGAAGTTTTGAATCGTAAGTATTTAGTCCAATACTAATGCATATAGGCAAGCATAATCGATTAAATAAACTTGATTTCAGCTGTAGCATGCCTACGCCGACTCTGCAGCTGTCAAATATCAACCAACTTGACGTTAGCATACACCATTATCTGTACAATCTAATTGCAAATTGAAAAATGCCGTACCCCCAGTACCATCATCTTGGCCGTTAATCCTCATTTACAGCGTGTCGGTGGGGAGTACAACTTCGATTTTAATTAGTCGAAGGACCAAATCCGACAAAACGTCCGAGCATGTTTACTGTCACGGGAGCCATTAACGCGCGGTCGGCTTAACTCACACGCTGCTTATTAATATTTCAAGTTGCACTTATTAATATTTCACATGTGTCGGTGGCATTAAGTCAAGTTCATTACGTGGGACGTCGGAAAAGTGGCGCAGTTTAAATATGATTAATCCCCGTAGAGCGGTTTGATGGTTTTGCACGCGATGCGTCTTAATGGCAATTTAGGTGCAAATTGTACCGCGGATGGCTGAAGTATTCATGAAAAATGTCTTCATTACCAGTGATGTACGCAGCTGATCGGATGACGACGCGGCCACAACTCAACTTTACCTACATTATGCGAAGGAGAAGGGCATTTTATTACCTGTGCCAGTCCACTACCTCCACATTGCCGACAATATGCTCTTATGCATATCAGTAAAAAAAAGGTCTAATCATTTAATCTTTTCATACCCAGTTAGTGTAATACTTAATCTCTCCCCGAAAGGACGAAATTCTGCAAATCTTTTGAATAGCATCAAATATTTGTATACTTTGAGTATTACGGTATGTCAGATTATTTGGTCCAAGGATCAGTGCAATAAAAGACAGGTAGCCCCCAGCCAGCATAGTAGTTCTAAGTTACATTATCCACGGAGAAAAATTTATTGTACAATTAAAATCAATTGGTGTAGTCATAATGGCAATTTGTGTGTACATATGTGATAGCAATACAATATAGCTAATTTAGTTCAAAAATTGTTGTAGGTAAATTTTGTTACAAATTAGAGAGTTTTATGGTTATACCATCCGTAATATTATGGCAAAGTTTCACAATTACTTGGTGCTTGACGTACCGCAAAGTCAAGTGCCTTCAACAACAAATTGTGTTAAATTTAATATTAGGTATATATAGGAAAATACAAGATCAAATTGTAATCCTAACAGTAGTAAGTGTATAAGTAACAAATAACTGTGTTTGTCTTCCATTTTTAAGTACTGTCCCAACTAACCTATTCGTTTCATTAAACCACAATTTATAGCAAATCTACGCAATTCTTGCTGCCACAATATACACAACGTTAATGTTGCTTCATATACATTTTATGTGAGAAAATCAAATAAAATATTGTTAAAAAACAAATTTTTTATTAATATTGCAAAGAATAACAAAAAAAACTAATACTAATAACATATATGTATATGTGTTATGATGTTTGATACTGAGAGTTTCTAGTATATTTACGTGAGACCAGGAAACATTGGATTCCATTTTTGCCTCCCTAAAAACAAAAAGTATTAAGTAATACGGCTACTTATATTGCTGAAAATAGTATTAGTAAACGCGCCAAACAAAATGCTATGTCGATAAACTAAAGCGTAAAATTGAAGTACCTATAGGTTATTTGTAAAAATTCTGAAAAATTTCTTGACAGATAACTTAATTTATTTCAAACTATTTGACCAACGCCATAATTGCAATTAAATTATTCGCCGAAGCTTTCACATGCTTTCAAACAGCTTGACGAATGACATGTTTTTTGCGGACAATTATTAAATATACCTAGTGCAATCTAAAAACTTAAGTAAATACTTACCAGGAAATCGATCAAATAAAGATTCCATTCCCCATTTATTTAAGAAATTGCTACAAAATCTCCGACAATGTGTTATATTTTAATGTCAAATTAAACGCACCTTCCGATTTTTTCCTATACGAACAAAATCTTCATCAACAAACAGAACAAATACCTAAAACTCTGTTTCCAACCGCGTTTCAACAACACGATATTGTCGACAGAGTTGTCAGATATGTTGGAAGTATTTCTCGTACCGATCACGATGAAATACTCGCACACAGGGCTGCCTTCTCATACGCCCGTTTTTTAGTCGCCGTAATTACTAAACTAAACCCTATCACTGACACTTTTCATTCATTAAGATATTAATACTTTTAATTTCGAGACAGTAGGTGGACACATAACATATGTACGAGATTTCTCGTACGCTTGACAACCTGCGCCGACTAATCTATTTAGTCCAATGAAAAATACTGCTCAAATCACGTGACCTTCTCCCAGATCGGAACACGAATTTCAATTGCCTCCAAACTAAGGGAAGTGTTGCATATACCACAATTGTGATTAGTTCTAATAATTGTTTGACTAAGCACTGCTAAATATTGTAGGTGCCACTATGTTAATGTATTAATTAAACTAACAATATTTTTAAAACTGAATCAGTAATTATAGCAGTGTTGACTTTAACAAGAGTATTTGTAACTCAGCAAATGACCGCAACAACAAAAATTTTGGTTTTACAACAAATCAAAAATGCTAGTGGTTTTATATGTTTTGTGTCCTTACATCCAATTTCCGTTAAAAATTATTAGAATGAAACTACAATAATGTTATTGTTAGGTTTACACTATCATTTTTCTCCGTGTCGTTTCCATTACTTTTTGCAATTCTATACGCTCCAGCAACACACTCAAAAATTCTTTTAGTGCAAACTTGCATTTTTCAATGAAAACCATGGCTGATCGAAAATACCTGTTATTATTCCATTTTTAATGATTTAATCAGATTTTATGTTTACACCAAAAAAGTTATGGAACATCAGAACACACCCTATAGTATATATTCAACAGTAATATAACAATATCTTGATAGATAGACGACTATTTCCTGCTGTTGTCTTTGATTACTAATGTAAATTTAGTCGAGTTAAATTCTGAAGTACTGCAGTCGAGAAAATTTCAGATAATGTAAATAGTTGCTGATTTATCAAGATTGATTTGCATTTGTTAGGATTATTTCCTGAATCAAATATTAGAATACATTGTCGATCTTTTGATCAGAGACGTTATCGAATCGACTGGATCCTTTTGTCTCTGACATTTTAATTTATTTGACATAATAGTGTACTTGATTTGAGGTCGATTCTGATATTCGATTTGTAATAGTCACTGTTATCGGCGTCTGATTTTAAGCTGTAACTACGAATGTAATTTGCCAAACTTTAAATTAGACAGATGAAGGAATTATTCTCAAACAATAATTTTAAATCTATTAAAAAGAATATGTCTCTTTTTGTATAATTTAGACCCGTAAATGGGCGTATTCAGTTACTTCGTTAGTAGTCAAGGATGCCATGTAAATAATGAAAATTATCGTTTGGAAACATTATCTTATTAAAGCATATAAAAAAAGTTGTGTTAATAGCTGATATATTGAAAATAAACCTAACAATATATATTTGCTTAATAAGGAAAAATATGTAGGTACCTATTTTCGATCATAGCGATGCGACATTGGCCCCTTTAAAAATTCTGGATGCAAACTGAAGGAATATGAGGTTATTTAAAAATCGCTACAGCTTTAAAATAAAAGATATTATAAAAACGGCGATTGTGCGGTTCACTAAAAGCCTTACTTTTCTGTTGTTAGTTGAACCGTGCAATCGCAGTTTTTATAATGTAATATACACACCGCAACTCTCCAGTATTAATACTTATACCCTGCAATTACAACGAAAATTGGACACCATGTACCATAAATGAATAAGTTAACCTATGCCTGTACACAGATAAGCAACACTTGTAAATATAAGCAAATCCGATAAATCAGATATGTAATAATTTGTATAATTATCGTACTCTGCAAAAACTTTGGATAATTATAATTGATATCAGTTCCACACTGTCTCACCTTTGACTATATTAGATATCAATTTTTGGGTATCTTCTATATTTCATTTGCAGGTTGACTTTTTTAGTCGTTTTACATAGTTTCCATCGTCGTCATCTCGATATGACCTTTAACCTCATGTCCTCACAGTAACCGTTTTATTAGAAAATATTAAGGACATCTGAGTTATACAAACTCAGTCTGCCTGCTCTTTGACGGGCAGGATACAAATCGTGCCCAAACAAGAAATACTTCGTTATAGCACATCTACACTGGCACACAAATTTATTGGTGGATGGACCCTAATATCTGAAGGTTTGTATAAACCACTATTAGAACGAAATTCGATGAAAATAACCGGTGGCGGTCCCTTAAACAATATTTGCATTAAGTTTGAACGAACTAAACCTGAAATATGACGAAAAGACTGCTAATGCATAGTCAATACCAGTCATCATTATTATTGCTCGTATGATGCATCGCCACAGCACCCCCACCCCCGAATAAGATTCCATTTAGTGCGGGTGCAGATAAGAATCGTTGTCGGCCGCCACTTGCACAGCCCTAATCCGATATAATMGATGGTAGGTAGATTTGGACGGCAGATAGACAAGGGTATTAGAACGTAGTTAGCAAAGTGTCTCGGGCCAAATCCCCGCCATCGCGCGTCCTCTTCTAGCGCATTTTTTAGTTCAGTCATCCGCCGACAAGGATAATCTACTGATATAAATGACTGCATTCTCTTTGGACCCGTTCCGTCTATGCCGGAATGCATCGTTATTGTTTTCCAAAGGACGAATTGTAATTTCCGGATGGGAATGTAATTTATGGGCGAAGTCTGATAGAACTATAAAACAAGTGGTGCAAATATAAAGTTTACTTGAGTGAACAATTTATTCTTTATTATCAAATTTGTATAACCGAAGTTTTGAGCACTTGTACATCTGGTTTAATCTTAATTGCTCTAGGTCTGGAGAAACTCTGTCAGATACACAGAATGAGCATGTATATGGGGGTGAGTTTCCATCTCTATACATTCTCTGTATTACGGATATGAACCTTACACTAATTACTATTATAGGAATCTATTTATTACCTTAAAATCCCATTATTACTTGAAGTAATAGCTATTTTGTAATTAACACCATTATATTTGTCCTCACAGATTTTATAAACACATTTTGTGCAGATCTAGTATAGTATCTGTTATGTCACTGTTCCCTTATTTTATTATGGCAGCTCATCTTTGTACACAAATATAAGAACTACGACTTCTGCGTTTATTACTGGATATAGGAACAATTAGATACTGGTGCCACTAGTTTATTTGACGTTGATTTGTTGTACTTTATCTTTATCTCAAGCTTATCTCTGGGTAGTGGCATAAAACGTATTCACTTTGTTGATGCTACATCTAGCTTTACTCGATTGTTTTTACTTTTAGTTTTTAACACATAGTTCACCATTCTGCCGAATCTGCGTGCCTACCCTCTTACCAGCTGTATCAATGATATGGAACCTCCGGGCTATATACGATCATACAAGGTTATACAAAATATGGATTCTCATGCATGATCATACCTGAGTTTTGGCCATGTCTTGTTATTATCATACCTTTTAAGGTTATCTCGCGTCTTGTCCACGACGTTTCGATGAGATACCACAATCATCCTCTAGTGGTATTGAGTGTTGATTATATGTTGCAACCCTCCTTGCTCGACTGCGGGTGACTAGCGCAGTGTGTGCTGATGCATTTAGATCTTGACCAGGTGTGATGCCTGTATGACTTGAAGATCCTGGAGGCATCGATATTCCAGAGGCTACTGGTTCCATCCTTCCTGTTTAGGTTTTTCTGGTCTCCTTTCAATTTCAATTGCCTTCCTGGATATTCTGAATAGAAAATTGGTTCGCTCTAGCTATTTGTCTTGCTTCCTCAACGTTTATCTTGTGACCTGTCGTCCGTGTTTGCTGGAACAGGGCTGAGGTGGTTTGCTTCTGTTTGATAAGGTTTTTGTGTTCAGATATTCTTGCCGATATTTTCCTATTTGTCTGGCCTACATATTGCTTCTGGCAGTCCAAACATCAAGGTAGACTCCTCGGTTTTCAAGTGCAATTTTGTCTTTTGTAATTTTCAAAAGTGAGTCAACTACAGGCCCGTGCTGAAAAAATTATGGGTCATTTGAACCACCAGGTGACCTACCTAGAACAATACAAGAGCATAAAATAATAAGATAATAAGATAAGACTATGCCGTCACTTTTAAAGCTGTCCAACTGAGTGCAGGTGAGAATTAAAAAGTATAGGTAGAGGAAAAAAAAGAAAAAGAAAAAATCCATATAACGAAATGTAAGGTGAAATTCATCACGATATTTTTTATATGGCATTTAGATAGTTTATTTGTACTAATTTTCATACTCTTTTCGTGATTCTAGGTTCCTAGTTAGAAACTATGTTAAATATGGGTTTGTATACTATCGATTTATACCAAAATATAGACATGTTGTCACTGATAATTCCAAAATACAATATATTTTTGAGAAGTACTCCCACATTTTCAGTTGAGGCAACTTCAACTGTTCATTGTTAATTATTTTGACACAGTTGTATTTGGACTCATATTTTTTATTATCATCATTAAGTATATCGAATTTTTCTAAAAAATGATTGTTTTATTTATTCACATCATTACAATGAAACAAATCAATTATATATATGTATCAATAATGTTTGAAGTATATATTAAACAAATTTACAAATTTACAAAAATACGAACCTATATTTATACGTAATAACACAATATTAACATATATGTATGTACAATAAGGTATAAAAAATATTTACATATTTGGCGCGTATTTAAATGAAACACTTTTTACAAATGTCAGCCTGTCTATGAGATTTTGTTTGTAGTTATTAATGTTGACTTCAAAATAATCTTGCTTTAATTTTACAGTACGCCTAACAACTTTTTGGAATTTGTTGGATGTGTTTATTTTAACATAAACTTCACTTTGAAAATTCAACAAACTATCAACAAATTGAAAAATATTTGGATGAGGCGAATAAAAACTTTTATTAAATCTTGAATGAAATGACTCACACGCATTGGTTGTTCTGCAAGAGGAGGCAGATGAACTTGCCCAAATATTTGGAGTAAATTTGGCATTTTCGCTGATGTAATTGTCCACTAAATAGTCGCAAAACTCTTGAAGTTTCGAATGTTTTGGCATGATTGGAATTAAATCGAATGCGAATGCGACACCCACTTCATCACAATCAAGAAACTGAAGTCCAAAATAATATCTTAACATTTTGCCAACTTCCGTGTGGTTTTTATAATCTTGTGACAGTCCAAGCGAGTGAATTTTTCGATACCATGCCTGTGAAAGATGGAATCGGCATCCACTTACTCTAGCTTCCTTCCACGTATCCATAATAGCATTGTGGATTGCAGTTTCAAAATCAATCACGACACTTTTAGGATAAAATTGTAAGTCACTTTCACTGCACTTCTGACACAACATATTCAAACATGTTTGATATGTGGATTGCTTTTTATCCGGAAGCACACAAAATACCAATGGAACGTAATGTCCATTCTTGTATCCATGAATTGTAAAGAGTTGTGTAAAAAATTTCGGACAMAAATCAAATGTGCCGTCCATATACACAGTTTCAGTACAACATAAAAAGTAAAGATTGCTATAAGGAGCAAAAATGATGATACCTTGGTCTGCATTATTTGTCAAGACAAATGATTCTTCTCTATCTGTCATAGGTGCGAAAGTGTTTACTGCTTCGAAAACGTTTTTTTTGCGTTTTGGGTAGATTTGGAGTTAACTTCCTCCTGCACATCCATATATTATGCCTTACAAGTTCCATATCGTAAGTCCTTATGTTACTGCTTATGCCAGGGTTAGACTGAAGTTCCGTGTGCACTAATTTGGCAGGTTTTTCGTGTACATTTTCTAGAGCTTTCCTTTTCACACTGTTGTTGACAATCTGCCTGTGCAGGTTTATGTCTTCTTTGTGATTGTGAGATAATTCGGAGTCCAATATCTCATTTCCAACCGACGTGTAGATTTTTGCGGGACATTTCGATGTTTTATTTGTACACCTCCAACGCACAGTTCCGTTTTTCAGCACGTTTGCGATGCAAAACTTGTAGTTATTCACCACCAACAGTTTTTTGCCTTTTTCACTTTGCATGAATACAACTTCCATTTCGCCGGTATGAATGTGCGCTAGAAATTTTAGTAAAACTGTTTAATTTGACTTGCGTTTCAGAATTTATAAACTCATTTCAGCAGGTAACCACCCTCTTTAACAAATTATTTAGGACATTATGGACAAGTGTCCAATAATATTTTATATTTTTCAAATAAGTCCCACCCATCTTAATTGTGTTTCGTGATCTATTGGGTCCACAGGCACAAAATGTTTGCGTTCAAATTACCTACTTTTCTAAGTAGTATCAGGTAGCAGGATCTGATAAGGATTCGTCATCGATAACTATCAGCGGGAGGTTCATAATCCACCGTCCGCATCCTTCTGGCCCAACTCAATGGCAGATTAAAGAGCGATAAAGTTTTTGGCCTAACTATAATGCGCCCGAGCTTTTAATTGTTGGTTGTCATCTAAAATTCCAATACCCTTCGTCAGAAACTTTTCATTCAGCTCATTTAGAAACTGAGGAACTACCATCCCAGTTTCCCAGTACATTTCCCGTCAAATCACCAGGAACATAAACACCTCTCTACTTATTTCTACTGAAACTGCGCGCTAATATTTCACCAAATTCAGCGCCGCCAGATAAACACAGCCGCTAACGAAACACTATTCATACGTATACAGTGTAGATATTTAGAGAATGGTGGCACAAAGGAACCAGGGAGAACAGTGGTGCCAACCGAATGACAAACTAGCTAACTGTGGATCCGACAACCCGATGGCAAAAACTGTCCCGCAAAAACTATGCCGGCAAAAACTTAGAAGCGAGCGGGTGGAACGGAGTTTCGAGCGGCGGTGGCGGCGCTCGATCCGGGTCGGGGGCGGCGGAATTAGTTTTGAGAGTAACTATAGCGAGATGCGGTGCAAGTCGTCGTTATGTCGTATGCTGAGATGATTTGAATTTGAAGATGTTCCTTTTCTTGCCTTTATAAAAATGAATATCTAGAATACCCTTAGAAATGCCATAATTAACTGTAACAGCAAAAAAGTTTCTTATTAAAAAGAGACAACAGATTTCTTTTAAGTAATCTAATTCAATGAAAACTAAATGAGTCATAATAAGATAATATTTTGTCGGATAGATCGCTGTCTCTTGAAAACACTGACAAAAAATTAATAGTCTGACGTTTCGATTACACCTGTAATATTTGTCAAAGACGAAGAACCTCAAAATTTGCCTGACACAAGTTCAAACAAAATTTTGAAAGTAAATAAACAAATCACCAATCGTTATTAATCAAATTGTACATAGTTTCACAAAAAATTAATCTATTTTAAAAAAGGTGTACACGAAATAGTTTATCAAAAAATTAAGTGAGACGTAATTCATATATGTACTTAGTACGGCACCAAAGAATAACTGATTAAGGTTTTAAGAATGAGAATTGAACTGAGAAATGGAGCACTACTTCATAGTACGATATGTCGATGACAGACGAATTCGTATAATTTCAAGATAAATCCGAAAACTGATCAATTCATGATCAAGTCACAACTATACTAGAGTAGCATTCTCTTCCCTGCTACCTCAAAGTGTCCAATATAATAGCTTAATAATATACAGCTTTTTAACTTTTATGTATTTAGGGAAGAATTTTGAGGTAGAAAATAAATTAAATTAGATAAAGAATAGTACTTTTATATTTAATAAACGAAAATTTTGCATGGATCAGGCCTTTCTCGGATTCAATGAAATTAAGACCCTTTAGTCTGTCGTTACTCAAGCGTTTGTACTCCATTCATGAGGAACAACTCAAAGTATGCTACAAAATATACAAACATTAAACATCCTCAGCTTGTCAATACCTTGCAAAGACGACGCGGGAGAGCCGGCATCCCAAACGGCCGTAGTGACTCAGCGCCCCAAACGTAGCGATGAGATTTATTATTTCTGTGGGGGAGCATGATGTAGGTCACTTTTTGGTTGCATCACAATCGATACCATCCAGATCAGCTGATGGGTTTAAGTGCTAAACGTTTCGTGGGTTGCAGGCGTAAGGGAAAGTTCAGGGATGCGGAAATCATATACTTTTATTACAGAATGTTACAGTAACGATTTGATAACGGAATGATATTAAATATGAACTATTTTTCTTTCATAGTCTTTAAAGATTTTTATTCAGTAATCTGTAACTGCTTCGGCCTATCAATTTTGATTACTGAAGAAATTTTCATTGAACATAAAAAATTATAACAAAGATTAGACTTACGCGGGTAAATTAAATTACAGGTTGATGTTGACTATTTTGCCGGTCTTGCACTTATCATTGTAATAATTTATTTTCGAAAGAATTTTGTATTTATTTACGAGGTTATTAGGCTAGGATCGGAACATATTCCATTATTTTAGTGAAACACACTTACTTTTATATAATATTAATTGTAATACAAGCAACTCTAACTCGAGCACTTCATCATGTAAGATGGCTATACACCAATAATTATGTGTTTATAAGAATCATGCCAGGCAGTGGTTAGTATTCGTTAGTCGCTTTGAATTTTTTCCAAATAGGACTGAACGAATGCATACCATTGAATGCGCTCTAAAATGTCCCTACTTAGCTATTCTAGATTTTATGTATGGGGTTACATTAAAGGGAAATGTTATAAAATAAAACCTACTTAAATCATATTGCGAGCTTATTAATCATTTAGGTTATTGCCAGTTAACAAATGGAAGACATTTTGGCCATTAACTAATAGATGATACCATGTCGTGATAAATTGTATTAATTTGTTTACGATAGAGTGGCATAATTGTTCAAAACACTTAAAGCCGTTGAATTTAGATATACAATATATTACAGAAAAATGCTTAGACCTTTTATCGTATATTAGGTAACGTATAAACTTTGGGGTTTCTATATTACAAAATACAGTCGATATCTTACAGCATTTTTGGGGTCACCCTATATATAATCAATTTTATTCATAATACTCAACAAGAAGTGCTTATTTGAATTTAGTATATGATAATAGTAAATAGTTATATTGTGTAAAAGCAGAATATCTTTTATTTCTGAGAAAATTTCTCAAATCGTTAAAGCGTAGTAAATTAGCTGTTACCATAATACGTTTTAATAATATGCATGTTCTATTTTAGGTCACCCTCTTCAATTGCCCCAGGTTTTTTCGTTTGAATGGTGAATGCTGAAAAGTCACTTCCACTGAAGATTTGGTAAGGTAAGAGAGTTTTCATTCAACATGTTCACGCATAGCTACTTAATGACAATCTGTTTCACCTGCAGTATCGCTAATGGTTTTATGAACTACTGTAAACAATCCCAATTTTTCTTCTACTGAATTATTTATTGATGAAGACATGGCATTATAAATATTCATCATTACCACATACTGGCTGATTATAATTCACATATCTGAGTTGAGGCACGATTCAAACAAATCTTCTCTCTCAACATTGGGGTGGGGATTATTCACGATTATTTACTAGAACTTTCAACTCTTTTAGGATATGTAGTTTTGGGAATTAGAAGACGTACGTGGTTAAATCATCACACCACACCTGCACATTTTCCAGTAATAGTACGGAAGTTTTCAAATAATGTTTTTCCAGACCGTTTAATAGGACGGATATCCACATGGATGTGTTTGTAAAAACCTGATTAAAAATTTACATCTTCAAATCGCCTCGTAGAAAGTTGCAATGCTATTTCTGCAACTCCTGCTTATGCGGCAACCAGTTAGACATCGATTAGAATTTTACATTTACACCTCTAGGATGGACGTTTTAAACATCTACTCTGAATTATAATGTAATTACTTCTATTAAAATAATAAGAAAATTAACACCCTATACCTCATTAATGACAAAATTTATCGCACATGTTATTAACAACTTTTAAAGGATTCACGATAGTATTTCAAATTAGTTTTCGCTACAATTATTATTTGATGGTCCGGTATGTTAGTAAAATCCAATTTCTTCCTTCATAGCACGATCATTGGTAAAAATTTGGTCTATTACACACTGTGTGTAAGTAATTATTCTGGTAGTTTTGCTTATTCTTTGCTTAAAAACCCACCATCAAAAGCCATGTTTAGAGATTTTACGCGTTTTTTTTCAAAATAATGTTTAAAAATCACCCAATAACATTAAAAATACGTTCAAACTCGTTTAAAAAAGTTTACAAAACGATGACTAATCTATATACTGATCATATTACTATGTCCTGTACCTTTTAATTGTAACAAGTATAAAGAAAGTTTTATTTTATTTGTTTCCCAGTCAGTATCGGAGAATAAGTAATACGCAAATTTATAAATAACATCTGTAAAATGCAAAGCTTAATTTTAATTAATTTAATTAAAAATAATACTCAAATTACAATTAATATTATTATTCTTACTATATGAGTTCTAGCAAAATAGTTACATAATCTGTTTCTTAATTTTTTTCTCAAGGGTTTTATGTGTGTAATATTCGAGTGTAAGCTTATTATAGGTATTTGAAAGATGTGCTCGATATAATTACCCGCAGTAAAGCTTCTTCAGCTGTTTTGCGTTAAACCAACACAAATTAAGTAAACTAAGGATTCCAATAAAGCGTATGTGGGTAACTGGATGGTCCTGTCCTACGTTCAGCGTAAATTATAAGTATCATTGTGCCAGTAATAATTACCGGTTATGCACTTTGTATCTTGTTAGTCTTTGAAATTTTAATTAACTAGTGTCGACAATAAAGTGCATCGATGTACTGGAGGGAATAACGTCAAAATTATGTGGGTATGAATGTAGCCAAGGTGGAGGCTAACTCATCAACTTACACCATTAATTACTTGATAGTGGGTTAAAAAAACATCTTAATATTCATGTTCTTTAATGCAATAGAAATTTGCTACACTTTTCATGAGTCGATCTCTGAAGACAATTACTATTAACGATGAACTGAATTGTCGGTCTTATGTCAAAATCACTTTACCCATAGACAGAGCTACACAAAATACTTTTCGTTAAAAGCATTTTTAAAATACTCAAATATTCACATTTAGGTACGAAAAATGTTTCAAATACCAAATATTTTGCCAGATAGTTTTTAAATATTAAGAGAAGTACTTTTTTTCTAGAAACTGCAACTGTAATTTTTTAACAAGATATCAAATAATGTCAAAGCAATTCAATATAGACCGCATGTATCCTGAATAAGGATATATGCAGTAACATAGTTTAGCGCCTATTTTTGTTATAATTCTGAATATAAAAGGCATTCTCAAGGTAGGGTTTCTAATGGAGCATTATTACAAATTTACATTCATTCATTTGTATGATTTTTTGGTCATAGTTCTAAGAAACATCAAACTCGATTGTTTTCTATCTATTCTCATATTTTACACGGTTACCAAAGCTTGTACGTTTATAAACAGTGCTTTATGGATATAGAAATGCTCATCAGTCCACAACTAACAACCCTACCGTTTCCAAGTAAAATATATATTAAATCATGCTTGCATGTTGCTTTTCTATGGCAAGAGGCACAGTTAGTTCAATTAGGAGACATTTTTCGACAATGTGCTCATGGGAACTGTTGACCTTAAATCAAGATGGTAAAAGTGTTTTTTCTAATTTCGGGACATTTTGAGTTCATGCAACGTAATGGCAAAACGTGGATGTTACCATATCATATAGCAAAGTAGTACGCAAATAGGATTTAAAACGAACTTTACTCAAAAATGGTAGACTGACCAGGCTATGTTCTCTATATAACAAAGTAGTAGCAAAGTAACTATATTTTATCAGAAATATTGAAAATGATTTTAAAAATTAAGAGTAATTTTTACATTAACCTTGTTTATAAATAACATTTTAACTATCATCATACTTGGCATAAAAACTATTAAATACTTTCAGTTCTGCCCATAAATTTTGTAAACATACTAATAAATTAACCTCAAACAGAAATAATGGAACAAACATCAGAGAAGAACAATTAGTACTATAACATTCAACGACTTATCAAAACATTATGTGGGCAATCTCTGGGAATTTGAAAACTGGTGTAAAAATGACACTATTTTGCAGTATAACTTAAAAAAAACGCTCCTCTACTGAGATATTCATGATTAAAGAGTAAAGAGTTCCTTATTTATTTACAATGCCCAAAGACGCAAAAAACGCATAATTTAAAAAAAATACCCGTTTTAACGCTAAGCATTAAAATGTGGAAGGTTGGCCCCCCTCCCGGCTCCCCAAAACATTTATTAAAGAAATGTGCGCATTATTTTAACGGCTTCAAATAATAATAAGCGGTCCAAGAGATATTTTTCTTCCCCCATGTTTAAAATTGAATATGTCAGTAAGCGGGCCCTATTTAAAAAAAAGTTATACTGTAAAATAGTGTTATTTTTACACCAGTTTCCAGATTCCGAGAAAGTTGCGGTGGAATACACCCTCAGTCTACACCTGTCTAGTCGCAGGACGCTCTGTATAAAAGCCCATTGCTTATTTTCAGAGCAATCCATTCAAGCATCCGAGGTTCTGACTTCACTATCTCTCGACGTCGACTCAGATTATACCGACAACAGATTGAGTCGTAAATGTCGCAACGTTTCCAGGTATTTGGTCTTACGACCGGAAAGAGCAGCAAGAACACACCTAAACTGGCCCAAACGCTTAAACGGTCGCCTTAATTAATTGTTATTGCTTAATTACCGGATTCGGTTAATAAAATAATGGCCGCTGTTCAACGAGACCGACACATTTTTATAGACGTTTAATTTTATAGACCGTCGGAAGAACCAAGTTACAAGATTGAGTTCGTGTGGATACTTTGATGAATTGATAAGCAGTTTTTTTTCTCTGTTAAATACAACCTTCGTATTTAACCGATTGGTAATAAAATGCACCGAGCGCTGTCACGTCTCACTTCTTAAGAAGTATAGTATTATAGTAGTTCTCAGAACTCTTACAAAAAATGTAAAAAATTTGGTAGGTTTTTACTTTAACAAAAGTATTTTGCTTGATGTAATCTATTGCAAATATTATGTTCCTAAATAATATTTAGCAGATATCAGATATACCGCAAGAAAAATTTAAGTGAAGAGCAGTTGTTTATTTGTATTACACAAACCACAAATTACAATACTRCTGATTTAGGGGTTGTGGTATTACACGTCTATATTTTTTCATAGTGGATCAACTAAATTTGGGCGAAGTTACACGATTAATTTTGTTTTAATGTTAGCAACTCTGACTTAAACTAATAATAAAACAGAAAATTATGTAAAATCGTCGTTTCAAATAATTGAGATAATTTGAAGCCGTTGGAGTACGGAGGAAAAAGGTTAAAGGAATGAATGGTGAATCAATCACTGAAGTAAAAGAATTTGTCGACGAGATTCAGAAAGCTTAGGTGCAGTGGTTATCGACTAATGAACGAGGAAAGAAACATCAATATTTAAGCGTAAGAGTTAAACAAAAAAGAGCCTCCTTGGAAGGCAAGACTGGAAATTTTAAGAAAGGGACAGAAAGACTGAAATATTGCTCACTGAAAATCTGCAGAAATATAGGTAAACAAAAAGAGAAATATATAGTTATATTACGAAATGTTCCAGAAATAACTGCATAAAAATTAAAAAAAAACTCCCATAAATATCAAAAATGGCAAATCAGCAGTACCTGGAGCTATCCCAGTAGAGCATCTGAGTTTCCATGTCTTAATTAATACACAAATTTACTATCGCCACCACCATTGTATTAGTCCTGCCATGTACTTACGATACGAACGAAAACTGTACACAAMTATAAAAAGAAGCTGACCAAGCGAAGAGGATCTACACCAGCTAATTGTATAATACAGMAAATTAAGAATACGGAATTTGAAMGATTTTGACTATAAAATATACATTCGAAWGTCGTACCTATGATTGTTTCGAAACGTAATATAAAAAAGCGCGCCATCAGCAGCATATTTCACAAAAAAATCCTTAAATGAGACGAAATAAGTTACGTGATGACATGAGACGGTATTGCCGCGACATAGTGTTAACGCATAGATAAAAGAGCGCGTGAAACAGGAACCGGTAAAAAAAGAGTTCGCCGTGTCGAATCGGTCGATTTTTACGTTGGGAATGGAAGGTCGGAAATTCAATTATTTTACGTCTTCGGCGGTTCACTGTGGCCTTTGTATACGGTTAGACGGATAACAGAATGTATTACTTACGTGGCGACCGATCGTAATCAATTTCTATTAAAAATAGAATGGGCGTGGACGCGAATCCTTCGTCGTAATATTGTAACAAATTCTTCAGAGCATAATCAAATTCCCATGAAGATCGGGATAAATGTCTGCGCATAAAAAAAACGTGTAGTTATGAGATTCTTTTTTTAATTCGAAGGCGACATTCTGCGAGGAATAGAGAAATAAACTGATTGAAGGAAATAAACATTCGTATTCCTACTTTATTTGAATAAATAGTTGTGAACCAACCAAGTAGATTAAATTTAATATTTTCGTTCACAGAAGTGAGTGACGTAATGGATATTTTTCCTTAATTGCAAGTGGCACATCCTTCGAAAGAGCATTTAGAGAGCAGTTCAACACTGCACTGAAAACTATAATAGACGGAAAGGCAGATAAAGATCCGGTGCGCAGCATCCTGAACTACAGTAACCCTCGTAAATAGATTCGTTATCCTTACATATTTAATGTTCCGGACGTGATTAAAATAGGAATTAATTGCTTCCACTGATTAAATTGACCGTGCTGCCATCTCTGTAAGCGTAAATCGATAGTCTGGCAGGAAAATGTGTAATCTTCGGTTTCGGCCCATATCCTCATCCTGCTATATAAAAATGACACCGCGGTAAATCTCCAAGAAGAATTCTAAATTCATTAGGAAATTCTGTGGAGTGCGTGATTGACACGAATCAATAGGATATCATTAACAAGTACAACATACAATTAAATTTCATTTTATTGTTAATGTAAATCTGAGATTATTAAATGTTATTGTTTCTGATGATAAATGGGCTCTTTGCGTGGTGGACTCCCCAAATTACCTATAATATGTCCTCATATTCGTATAAGTTGTATAGTTTTATCCAAAGTCGACTTGTCCATCTTAAGTTTTTTCATTGGCTGTAATGATATGTTAAATAATTTTATGATAATTTATATTCTATCCTTTTTACAATCTACATCTGGAACATATCTGGAACATATCCCCTATGAATGAAAATAGAAGTTAAAATTTTGATTAAGGAAAAGGAACGAAACATAAGGTTATGGAAAAAATAATAATCTTACTCAAAAAGAAAATTAAAGATTCTTACAAGAACTACATTTTAAATATTGAAGAAAGCACAACAGGAGCAGGTAATTTAAGCGACGATGATATTAAAGTTGATAATAACAAGTATATTGTTCAGGCCTTTGCTGACTATTTTCCTTCAATCTACGAAAAGCTCATTGGCATTTATGATACCTTTACTGGTGAAAAAGTTTGTGTTAAAAAGATGATCTTGAGGCTACGGCTGCTCCGGGCTTTGATAGTATTTCAGTATATACAGTAAAAGGTTGCAAATACATTTTGGTACAACCTTTGCGCATAATCTTTTATCCAGTATTACCTGGTGCTTATTTGTCGGTGCAGTGAAAGACTGAAAACCATCTATTAAAAAAGGAAATGAATTCGATATCATAATGTTTTGCATTGTGGAATCCACAATATATAAATACTTGCTCGCTTAATACAGTGATAATTGATGTACCTAAATTCCTCATATGTGGTAGAAATAACACTAAATCAAGTCATTTTAATATTAAATCAGGTGTGATTCATAGCAATAATCTTGGACCATTGATGTTCTTATTGTTTATTAATGATATCATGATATGTAATGGACTGTGATAATATTTTTGTATTCAGATGATCTAAAATTATACAAATCTGTCAATTCTATTGCGGAGTGCTTTGTACTACAGAACGCATTAAACTATTTGTTGGAATGGTCGATAAAAAATAATTTGCTTTTTAGTATTGATCAGTGTAGAACAATTACTTTCAGTCGTTGCATGTTGTGGACTATTAAAGAGGGTGAGAAGAATTCTGTACATGGATATTTAGTTCATGAAAAATTGTTATAAAACAACTGTATTCAAAAGGTAGTAAGTAGCTCCTATAAATTCGTAGGCTTTAATATAAAAAAAATTGCACGAACTTTGGTAACAGTTCTACGTTTATAAACTTACTTAATAGTGTTATTAGGAGTAAACTTGAATATGCTTCTGTAGTTTGGAACTCTTCTAAAGCTGTATCTAAAGACCCCATAGCTATTTTTTGCGTGCAAGAATTTTGATATGTCCTTTGTATAGGTATAGGACATTACTTCCCGCATACCTCTGCTTCGTTACTAGTGGATAGTTGGAGATATTTTAACTTCAAAATGAAACGGAGATTAGCCTTCGGGACAGTTGCAGAAGAATATTTGGAAGAAACAAAGAAGCGTATTTGCTATTAAAATTATCGGCGATGAACCTTAATTATTGTACTGTAAATGCACTTCTTATAATAGAGTTGTAATAATTGTAGTAACAGTTATTTCTAGGTAAGGTTTACAATATCTCTTTTCATTATAACTTTCACAGATGAGGAAAAGGCTACTTTCTGTTATGTTCGTAGCAGCAGTGGTCGGTAGTGGCCAATTTTCATGGACTGAGTATAAAAGTTGTTATGAATTTCAAATACTTGTAGCATACGAAATAGAGATGGGCGTATTTTAATCGTTATTGGTTAGCGTTAAATAATTTGCATGTTATATTTATATAACATTCAGTACCCCACTCATGCTCTGGGTGACGGACAAGACTAGCACGTTTACTTAGACCAGTCGAGCTGCTAATCGAAACGCAACATGGAAATACAAATAAATTACGCGAGATAATCGCACAGGGATGGGTGGACGGGTACCCTGCACGCTGGCACTGGCCCTTTAGAAGTAGATGAAGCGCACGTAGGCCGGCAACCTATAACACGAGATTAACAGGGATTGCCACCCTTAGGCCCCAGTCTTTCAACCAGGCATTTCATGCATTGGCCGAATGTATGGACCCACTAAACCACCTAAAACCCCTGATGGAATAACGGTATGTAGAGGTTTCTGTTCCATCTGCGAGGAACTCCTGGCACTTACACTGGCCAGGTCACTGCCGCTAGCAGTAGGTCACGGACAGGATGGTCGAAACCACCCCGTGCAGGACTGCTATAGCTATAGGGTGGAGGAACTGCCATAAACCTCCGCAGATGCTGCGGCATAGACCCACTTGGTCTTGTGACCAACACACATAGTACCCCTTTTAATAAGCATATACCTCTATAAATATCTCACGTGGACACACTACCATCATTGGGTACTACTTCACGCACACTTATAGAGAGAGCCATACTCTCTTGCTAACCTCTAGCGCACTCTATGCCCGACTCTCATTCCTTTTACAGCCCTTGTCTCTTACCCTAGCCCTTACTGGCCTGCTGGTTTCCTTAATATTCGAGTAAAACGCACCGCTCGTTCGGAGTATATTTTGGGTTGCTACATATGTATCTTCTATAAAGTAGGAGATGAACAATTTTCGTCACTAGGGGGGTGTGTTCATGCAAATTTATACGTATACAACGACTGATTTCTCTTAATAATCACAAACCTGCTTACTGCACCATAAATTTCGTGCTCTTCAACCCCTCACGCGAGCATGGGCCAACCTTAATCGCACCGAAACAAAAGTTAGTTGTCCGAGAGTGAATTATGAAAGATTTAGTGCCGCCGTCCGTTCGTCGGTGAGTTAAGTGTATGCCGCAGCAGAAGCCGCCCCCGCTCGTCCGTAAGCCCTATACTAAGTTGGTCGCCACTTCATAATAGCATAAGTAGACGTCTTCTCCAGCCGCAGTCGGTGATAAATGATGAATTTCACTCATATACTTAGCGGGCAAGTTTCGGGGCTGCGCTGCACGATGCGGATGCTGCGGTCGCTGGATATTAGGGAATGTTTGCCTGTGTTCTGGGAGGTAATAATGTGTAACGGACGGTTCAGCAGCCCTTCGATCGGAAGACCGAAGAGGAAATGCGCGAACACAATAAGTTAATGGGCGTGCTGATTTGGTTTGATTCGTCATAAAATTATAGCCAGCAGCATTATACGGTTCCACTATATTTCACATTCGTTTTACATTTGTAGCAATTTGACGTGGACATTCTTCAATAGCAGTAACGATAACAAACAATTTATAGTAATGCAACTATCTTACCGTTTTTACAACCCTGCAATACTATTTACCTTTCATTTACAGGCACAGTTGGAACGACACGCGACCCCTCATAAATCAAACCCTCTCTTTGTGATTTTGCGAATTTCCAGCACCGTCTTTAAGCCGTTTTAAAACTCGTTTTTTGTTTGTGTAGTGTATATTATTCTAAGTAGTTTTAATCATTCGCTTAATAAGAGGTTTTACATCGATCGTTTTTATTTACGTCTCAAAATGAAATGTACGTAGTTTTAGATGAGTAGTAACATTATTTTGCACAAGCAAAGTATATATAGTTATAATGAAATTTGTAATCTAACTAGACCACATGCACATCTGATCATTTTTAATATGCAAAGAAAAAACTCGGATTCGTAAATATTTTTATTTTGATTTTTAACATTTCTGTAATATTTATATCCTGTGAATATGTTGAATGCTGTGCTGGTCGAAAATTATACACAATACATTTTAATATTTTTACATTCTTTTAACTATTGGAAACATGCGGTTAACGGTTAACATAACTAAATATGTAAATAAAAGTATTTTAAAAGAAAATAATAAGAATATATATTTTTATCTAAAGCTCTAAATACAAAAAATAATTCCATACATCTATTATATTTTTACAAAAAAGTCTAAAAAGTTTACATCGACATAACTTAAGTATATTAATTATTATCATCATCACTACTGTCAAATTCTGAATCACTGCTAGCATCATCATTAACATGTATTATAAAATTTTGAAAATTTGGAGATACATAGCTATTTTCAATTTCAATAACATGCTTAATACAGCTTTTCCACAGTTCTTTCGTTATACCACTTACCTCTCTACGCACTAAATCTACAACTCCCGAACTTAAACGCGGACATGTATTATTTCTTCCTATTCCGTTTTTAAGCGTATATACTCCACAATAACTCAATTGCGTTTAGGACGCAATAATACAGTGGCAAACGCATAACTATATGTCCATGTCCTTTCGCTAGTTCATCAACTCGATATTGTTTAGGTATGTCGAGATTTTTTATTATTGTCAACAGATTTTTTTGGTAACTTTTCCACCAGGAATTGTAATGTTATTCTTTTTCATGTAATCAATTATTTCTATTCTTTTGTAGCTGATGTTGGCGCCTTCTTCATTAATTTTGAATGATAACTCGCGATATACATGACTATAACAGATCCTGGTGGTAGCCCTGGCAGTAACTGCTACTGAAACCAAGTTTCAAAAAGTGCAGAGTCCATGTCGCAATGGTAGTCAGCAATACAATTTTGGATCTGTTTCGCTGACAGTAATAAGCCATTTTCCACCCATCCATCACTTCCTCCTGCATGAAGATATATAATTCTTTTTCCTCTCGAAGGTGGTGCTCGCAGAACGCAGTTATTTGTTCAATCTGTCAGGCCTTTTTTTATCAAGTCGTGGGTGTCGTACCACGTTTCATCCAATTATACGATATTACGATTTTCTTGGCAGTACCTTCTGATTTTCTTTATATAATCCAATCTCATTCTTTTTAGTCTGGTTGATTCCATTATGGACAAACGTTGGTTTAATGTACTATAATTAAAACCGATGCCCCTCAAGTATTTTCTGAACCACTCTTCGCAATAACTTATGTCATATCCTAATTCCAAAAGTTTTAATTTCAGACTTGCCGTAGTTGGAACTTTATCTTCCTTATACATTTGGTAAATCACTTTTTTAATTTCTATCCCAAGCTCTTTTGATATACTTAGAAATTTCTCCGAATTGCACGATTTTCTTGAATTGCCTTTATTTTCAATAGTATCTCTCACAGTCGTGTAGGGGACACCAACCATCTCACTTGTCACTTTTAACGGAGCACTGCACTCTTTTTTTATCAAAAATTTTTATACATTTTTAATGATTTCTTTGGCATCTTGGGTAAGGTAACAACGATTCCTCTTGTTTTCTTCAATTTGCACTTCCATGTCAGCGTCAGCAACTTCATTCTGAACGGTACTTGGAGCAGCATTTTTCGCTTCTCTTCTCTCGCGCACAGAAATACTAAGACTGAATGGTATAGTTTTGGTTTGACCGGTAGTGAACTTTAAATAATGCGACTCTGCTTAACCATCTTCAGAATATGGGGCCTAAATTTGTGGTAATCCGGTTATTTGCGGTAACTTGGGAGGGGCCGCCTGCTGTTCGAGATGAAAGATAAGTTTTATTGCAGGGTTGTAATAACGGTAAGAGAGTTGCATTACTATAACTATATTCTTTACAATATGCCTTCTCTTAAAGGTTAAGCCATATCCAGCAGTAGAAACAGTAAAACTGTAAGTTACAACCAAAAACGCAAGCTTCTTACAACAACTAAATAATTTATAAGCAATAAAAATAAAAGCTGGTAGTTGAACCCTAACGAAATAGGAAATGGTTAAATTTGTACTATTTCACCGAGTCCCGATCCGAAAAGGAAAGGATATTTGTGCGATGCGTCTCCCGCCGACGGACGTCAGTGGTTGGGGCGCGTAAGTCAAACAAATTAGAGCAAATATGGTCAGGCCCGAGCAGATTCATCAAAAAACCTAAATCTGGAGCACAATGTTTGAACAGTAGCGGAGTGTTTGGAAAAAACGCTGACAAATTACACCATTAGTTTGTACACGTTTAGCCTAATACCTACCTAGTTTTCGTCACTTATTTTAATCCTGACTAATAACGCTTGCGACAGGCCCGGCGCAATAAGAAATATTCGGTGAAATTAACGGGGATTTTTTCTTCCCGCTATTTGAATACCTGACGAGACGTTGCAGAACTGATGATTGCCGCTTGCTGTTTAACGCAAATGCTTAACGCAACCTTGTCAACCATTTTAATAGCAAGCTAGGACGTAAAAAAATGAGTCCATCACCTCAGGTCACCCCAGTAGAGAGACCCCCATTTTCTGCTTAAAAGACTAAACATAACTCAAAGGCACCGTCTCAAAATAAACCTTCCATTAAATGATAACCGCCTTATATTTGCCGGTAAGTTGTGAACATAATTTTGCAATTATTTTACACAGTACGGTTTCGAATTTTACACAGCAGTACTGGAAAGGTTATCGAGTAATACCTTTCAAGAATGAAAGCATTTTGTACACACATTTTATTTATTTGCACAATTTTATAGAAATTAGTAACTAAGAGCAGAAAAAAGTGATGTGCCGTATTAAAAAAAGGAATAGAAATCCAAAGATTGCAAATAAGGTACATTTAAAAAGGTCGACTAAAGGAATCACTTTTTTTGATCCAAAATTCGCTAATGTTCGATGAAATACCTATCATTAACCGATATGTTCGTACTTAGCTTCAGGTGCTCACGTTACCAACAACTATTCATATCAGATTAAATTAAAATCATAGTATATTTTGATAGACAATAAAGCTCCGGTGTAATACATACAGCTTTTCCTAGGACTTAGCAGGAAAACTACTTTAAAATTAACAATAATTATTTTTATATTCAATTAATAAATCCTGAATTATGTTTTCTCGTTTCAATGATAAAGGTGATTTTAAAAATATGGATTTAAATACTGGATAAAATTCAATAGTAAAACGATCACAAATCTTAGTGCCGATTATAAGAACGATTTGCGAGTTAACGCACAAATGCTTTAAAAACTTGTTTTTTTTAGGGTTTATATGAATTACCAGCCAGGTTCTTCTGATTCTGAATTCATCTGACAATATTAGTTATACTTTGAATTTTTCCCCTGTGGCATAACAATTATTACAATTTGATTGTTATTTAATTATTTATATACACAAGCACAAACAGGACGAACCTAACACAGTGCTTACAACTTATTCAATAATGAAATTAACATAGTATTGAATAAACCACACCGCAAAACAGAAACTATTGAAATGTATAATTAATACCTAATTAACACCGAAATTTTGATTATAACATTATGTAAGAAGTAAACTATTAAAATACGAAAGGAAAGAAAGAATTTATTAATGAAGCACTTAAATTTTTTTTCTCCGAAATGAGTATACAGAATCACTAAATATATCAACTTCAGACAAAAGGCACTGAAATATTCAACATACTCAAAATAACTGTGGAGTCCACAGCACCATTACAAATACTCTGCAGATTCATACGAAGTTTATAAGCAACATATCTAAGGAATTTGTTCTGAATCCTTTCAAGGTTATTATTGTACACACTATATTAGGGATGCCATATAACCGAAGCATAGTTCAAAATACTATTGGCGTAAGATATAAACAAAAAATTGAAAGATTTCCATTTTCTAAATTCAGAAAAACTCTAAAAATAAATCCTTCCTTACAATATAGGAAATATATTCACTAAATAGCATCTTCGAATCAAATACGACACCCAAGTCTCTAATTGTATTACCCTATTCAACAAGCTACTGTTTATACTATAATCAAATTTTATAATGCTCTTATTCCTGGTAAATGATATCGTGCAACATTTATCAATGTTAAAGGAAAGGCTATTACTCTGACAGTACGATTTCAGCCTTTCAATATCCTCCTGGAGAAGTTTGCAGTTGTCTATAGAAGCAACACAACGATATATGTTTAAATCATCGGCATACATTAAGAAATTTCAATGTTTGGAATTATTGAAAATGTCATTTATATAGATATTAAACAACAAATGACCTAGATGTGATCCTTGAGGAACACCTGAAGTTATTTCTACTTGATCAGACTTAACGCTATCTATTTTCACAAACTGACTCCTATCAAACAAATACGATTCAAACCACGCAAGAAGAGAATCACACACACCAATGTCTTCCACTTTATTAAGCATTATAAAATGATCAATTTTGTCAAACGCTTTGCTGGGCGGTAACTAGCAACAAAACTTTTATTGCCTGATTTAAAGATTCAAACCGCAGCAGTTTTCCAGGTTCTAGAAAATACACCGTCTCTTAATAATTTATTGAAAATTATCTGAAAAGGAGTCAACAGATTATCCATGCATTCCTTTATAAAAATAGCTGGTATTATATCAGGGCTTATTCCCTGTTTTGAGAGAGCTTGTACTTTTTTCCTAATATCATCCACAGTTATTGAGGGAGCACATACATAATTATTTGTAGCCAATCGAGATGAACTCTTGCGATAAACGGGATTCGAAAAACACTGACATATATCAAAATGACCAAATGCTGCACCGTTACTATCATTCATAACAGTAGGAATGCCGACACATGCTTTACGTTTAATATACGCAAACGACCAGAATTGTTTTGGCTCCACGGCAATTTTTCTTTTAACAGTTTCAATATAATTTCTATAGTCGTTGTTAATGAGATATTTGCCCCTTCTAAGTATTTTAAAAGTTAAATAATCCATCTTATTACCATACCTTTTCCAAAGACTGTGGTATTTCTTCTTTTCTTTAAGTGTTCTAATTGTTATTTTTGAGAACCAGCTCGGATAACAGCAGGATTTTCTAACGCTCCGCGGCACACATTTATCAAATAAACTATACAGTACAGAATAAAGTTTCTGAAGTGACTCATTTGTGTCCAAGGTTTGGAACTCACTATGCCAATCTATTTCGTTCATGTTATTAGTAATGAGCTGTTTATTCATAAGTAGTTTAATACTTCTTCTGTAAGTACCTGAAACCGAAATAAAAGCGCATCAGTCAATTCGTTAAGTTTTAATATGAGACAGATGAGCGAATTCTAGGTCAGAAAATACCATCTAGTTAGTAGATTCAATTAAAGTCGTATTCACCTTCTTTTAGTACTTGATTTTCTATGGTTGTATTGTATGTAATTTGCTTTGAAAATGAGGAACGTAGACATAATTCCGCTCATCTGAGTTCAGTATAGTTTTTTTTGTTTTATTTGTTAAACAGTTTATTAAGATATGGATTTTGGTCTTTAGGTATATTTAAATAAATGAAAAGTTGAGTTTGTTAGTAGTGCGTAAAAATTAATTGTAATTTAAACGTATAGCGTTCACATACAATATTAATGACAAATGAAGGTATTGGTCTTCAAATTGCTATCCGTATAGCCTTGTTTCAATTTTTGTAAACAAAAACAACTCCAAATTGACCTAATGTGTATTATTATATTATATCGAATACTAATTTCTCTTCTAATTAAAACAATTTTATTCACACACAATCAAGTGCCGGTAATTTCGGTTGTTTATAAAGACAACAGTGTTCCTCCAATTCGAAGCACCGGTTACAATGTGAGCAGTTTTTAATTGCAAAATTACTTATAAAACGGCAATTGACGTCGGTGTTTTCGTTTTCATTTAAGAGGATATTTTATGGCCATTTAATTGGCTTTAATAATAATTTTTACATCGTCCACCTAATGAAGAAAAGCAATTTCAGCGTTGGCTGATGTTGATTTATACGTTTTGGAATACTAAAAGTGAGGTGGGCGTGTCTCACGCATTTTTTAAACAGGGGTCATGCGATCCACGTGATTGCTCCGATTTTATGTCATTACATAAAAAAGGGTTCCCAGGTCGTTTTGCTTTCTCAAGCAAAAAAAAATAACTTTGTGGATATCATATTGTGTGATATGATACGATTGCAATAGTATTAATTTATTCTTTGTACTTACAAATAAGTATGAAGTAAAGAATAATTTACATATTTGGTACAACACTATAAAGATGTGATGGGTGTAAAATTAATCCATCTCCTCCAGAATATAAAAATAAGCTAGACTAAGATAGCGGTTTTCATCAAAAAGAAATGAAAAAACTATATTTCGTGAACTACGTTCTCAACAAAATTTAGGTATTATTAATCCTACCGAACGCTCTTTGGTTTTAAAAATGTTTCAAAAACCTTTTAAATGGTGATGAATAATGTTTTGGGAAGAATTCAGAACGACGACATAATTATTTGTAATAATTTATTTTCCAAAGACTCTCTGATAATCTATACATTTAACTAGAAAAATCCGAAATTCATCTACAAAAAGTTGGCCATATTATAACGCCTATTTCAAAAAGTACAAAACAAACTTTATGCTATCATCGGATTTTTAGACTATTACAGAAAAACCTGCATTGTATTGTAGAAAGGTTAAATGTATAAAATTCGTAATCACACCTAGGTATTTAACTCTTTTTTTTGCCATTCCTACAATGCAATATTTAAAAAAAGAGCTCCAAATTTTTTCCGAAAAAGTTGTCAATCCAGCTCTTGGAAATCCTAAGTTCGCCCACGTCTAAAGAAATGCGAAAAAAATAATTTTTGGCATTAGTCAAAAATTCACGTGGCTGTGGGCAAAAGAGGGTAGCTCAAGATTAAAAAAAATAAACTCTGGTATCGCTAGAAGGTAAAAAAACTTAATGAGTAACTTTAACGACGGGACTTTAACGACTAGTGTTAATGCTAAAGTTGGAAGCTGTTTAGCTGTTATTATGGGCCGGCGTTTGGTGGCAGCATTAAAAGCTGTGCACTTGTGTAAATCATGCATGCATTTAGCTTAGCACGCCGCAATTAGCTATTAATGACTTCGTTTGTAGTAATTTATAGATTTTTCGTGCGAAAGTAGTTTGCTGTGTGTACAGGCGTCGCTGAATATCATCCGGCTTAATTTTTCAACAAAGGGAGGCTCAATTTTCACTATAAAATGCTTTGACTTCCAGCTTTAGTTACTAGAGCAAGAAAGTTTTACAGTATATCAGAACAGTTGTGCAGCCGTTAATTTTTCGGTCTTCATTTTGAGCTACAATAATTTTTTAGGCCTGCTAGTAATTCCATTTCAATCCCAATTTATGTAATTTTGCTTGTTTGGTTAATTTTTACAAAATGCTAAAGTAACCTAGCATTTCATATCGAAATTTCTCCATTACTCTCATATTACATCTTAATTATTTATATTTTGTATCGTTTTTGGAAAGGTCATACGTTTGGATAGGTTCTTAAGTTGACGTGATACCGATATTTTTCAGTTTCAGTGCATTTTCCAATCTGTTCACAGTTATGTTTATAATACTTAATCACATTATGTATATAGTAGATTAGGAACAAGCATCATTATCACTCAATTGGCCCATTTGGTTAAGCACAATTGAGTTTTTAATCAATTCATTAAAAACGTTAAATATTGTATTTGGAGCCCACGGCAGCTCAAAGTAGAAATACCGCGCTATGCAAGCTACAAAAATTCGCATAGAGCTAAAACTTATAATATGAACATTAGGAACACGGTTATAAATGAATGCTGAAAAAACCCCATCCATCCCGTATAGACTATGTAGTTATCAATAAAAGATGTCTCAATACCTTTTTCTCCTGAGCCACAGTTTCTGAGATATAATGATTCTAAAAGTTTGAAAAAGTTGTCATCTTCATAATATGCATAATGACATTTTGGTCGTTCACTTAGGTAGGTACTGTAGTATTTAATATATGAGAAATATTAAAGCAGCAGACCAAAGTCGTCGAACTACAGCAACATCTTCATATTCTTATATTTTATTTGATTAATTTATGACAGTTTCTATCAGTCAACAGAAACTTGCAAATACCTACTCACCGCAAGTCTTCGTTCATTTCAATGTTGAACAAATAAGCTAATAATGATGCTGATGTACTGGTAATTGAAACAGTAGAAACAATAGAGCAATTTAATGTGACAAATACAACTATTACTCTTGGTAAAAATGTCCAATAAATTGGAATCAGTCCAGACATTACTCCCACCTGCGCCGGAAATTTTCTGCAACTGCAGTGTTAAATGCGGCTGTAAAAAGGTTTTGTTCTCTTACATGTACTAGTTGTCAAAGTCAGTCATGATCCAATGTCGAATTGCCAACAGAAGAGGATTTGTTTGGTACCAACGAGGACACACGTGATGAATCGCTATTGAGGCAATTTACTTGCACGCGACAAGAAGAAGAAGGAGGAGGAGGAGAACGAGAAGAATAGGTAGCAGAAGTATTAGACGATTATGAATTTGACGAATAATTTTCCGCGGGCTTTTTATTTATACCGCTTTCATCATTCCCAATACTATTATTTTTTATTATTCAACAGTTTTAAATTAAACAGGATCACAATAGACCGGGTGCATATTATAAAGATTATAACTTTTAGAATCGTTATATTTCAGAAACAGTGGCTCTTAGGAAAAAATATTGATATTTTTTATAGATAATTATGTGAACTACAATTATTGTCTGACCTAATTTTGTTATAAAACTTTACCGTTTTGCTGAAAAAAGGCAAAAGATCCATTTTTGAGACCTTTGACCTTCAATAAAAAGATTTCCACGTACGGGATCGATATAGGCTTTTCAGCATTCATTTATAATAGTGTTCCGAACATTCCTATCTTTCTTTTACTGAGGCGATTTTTGGTGTTCGTAAGCTATATATTTTAGAAGATCTATGACCATAAATTATAATCATAATTCAAGAAAGAATGGAGGAGCTACTGTCTTTTGAGGTATGGAGTCGTTGATTTTGGGTACAAGTTAGCCTTTTGTAGAGTGTCAAGTTTTCGAAATATTTATGTCTTCGTCGGGAGGTTAAGTATTGGGCGCTAAACATCTCAGCAACCTAGCCGGATTTACCAAGTAAGTGGGCCTAACCTTCAAGACAATCCCACATGCGTGATATTTCAATATTACAATAAAATATTGCATTGCAGAAACAAGATGCTAACAGATTAATTTCGGTTGGACCAGCTCTTGAGAACACTTTGGCTGCTGCAGCGTTGAAGCCAGAATCGTCTTGATTATTTTATTGAAGTACTTAATATTATCAAATAGAGTTGAAAAACAGTTTTTGTTTGTTATCTTATACTCTTTTTTTTAAATCTTATAAGAGCCGTCAGCACTGAAGATTAAATATGTGCACTGAGTGCTGCTGGCTCTTATAAGTTACTGGACTAAAACACAAACGGTGCATATAAGCATGTCTTGTAGAAGATAAACAACTAAAAAAATCAAATTGCGACATATTTTATAAAACAAGATCAAACACATTCTCGTAAAAATAAAAAAAAAAGATCAAAATGCATTTTATAACAACAAAGTAAGAAGATAAAATTATTCCACAGCAAAAGGTTCTCTTTTTGAAATTTGGAAGGAGAAGACCCTATGGCATTGTCCGCCATGTCAGCCATTTGTATGAAAAAAAGAGAACTGACACTGCCTTATCACAAAGCAAGATTCACTTGCATTGCTGACCCACGTATCAACCTCACTGCCTGTTGCTGCACTGAATATATTACCAAAGAAATTACTAGAGCATATGGTTCTTATAAGAGCCGTTCGCAGCCAACGTGTTAAGCTATATTCTTGAATATTTTAGAAAATCTGGGACCATTATGTTGTTTTGGTGTTGTCAAAGAAACGGCGGAAGAGCGACTGTCTTTTTGAGATATTGAATCGTTAATTTTGGTTATTAGCTCTTTGTAGAGTGTCAAGCTTTCGCAATAATTTATTCCTTCGTCGAGTCCTATGTTGAGGTTAAGTTCTGGATGTTAAAAGTCTTGATAATATAGCTAAATTTATGAAGTGGTCTTAACCCTCAAGGCAATCCTGTACTGGCATTTCAATATTGCTCTTTTGGCTAAGTCCGAAATCAGTGCACAATTCCAGACTGTAGCTCATCTGAAGAAGAAGATATTAATACCATCCATTAGTTGGATGTACCCTGAAAACCTGCGCATTAAAATCCTCATCTTCCGGTTATTGCACTACGTGGAAACCCACTAGAAACCAGCATGCCATCTTTCCAACCCAGAGAAGAGGTAGTAATATGATTACATACAATTTTATACTGACAACACGTATTTGTTCTCTTTCTCGTCTTGTGGGGGAGACAGAAAACTTGCCTTTCTAACTAAATCCGCTGCATAATTGCGATTTAACATAATGATCGCCTCCAACCGTGGGAATGACCCCCTCCCTGAACTTTTTCCCCCAACTGCCACCGCGGATGTTCCGTTTTAATTCAGTACCTACCCGAAATTAAATCAAAAAGCGAAGATGCTCCCGATCGAGCGCGCCGAAGACCCGAAGAAGGGGCAAGAAAGAGGACGTCCAGCACCATTAACGTTTGGCAAAGTTAAAATTCTGAACTATCTGAATTAGGTAGTTATACGATGCGGCAAGACAAAAGAAGTGCGCCCGGGAACAAAGGCGGCCGTTTTTGTCGGAACATTTTCGGCGACAGTCATCAAAATATGCACATAATGCATGTCGCTTAGGTGGACGGGCTCTTGACGAATCCCTGATTGATAATGGACCATCCTTTCGGTATGAAGAATGTGCAAATAGTGGATAGAGTCGAGCCGCGAGGGTGCGGCCCAAAAAAGGCGCGCTTTGATCTGAAATTAGGAGAAATTACGTCCGTCTAGGGCACAGCTCGAGCTTTCAAAGCATGAGAGCCGATCTTTTTATCGTTTGGTTTATCGTTTTTAAAGGAAATACGCGATAAATAAGTATGCAACTACACTTCACTTTTTCTGTACTTATTTTATCATACAAATCGTCAAAACTCACAAACATTTGGACAACACAATTTCCTTTGGCTTTAAAATAAATTTGTATTGGGTTCTAATCAAGAATGTCTTCTCTACTTAATTCGCAATGGGGAATAAAGCCAATTACTCCCGTATAAGTATGTAAGCAATTGAGATACTATGAGAGTTATGGTCCTCTAGCATCATGGCGTCTTAGGAAGTGTAATGAACCAAGAATAACATTCCTTTGCATCTCAGTTATATTAAATGTTTCGTCATTTATGCTTAGTGTTGTAATGTGTCTTCTAAAGCTTTACGGGATACCTCCAGGCTCCAATTATCAATGATACGAATATTATCTTCAAGGTACGATTGGTGTAGATTGTATGTAACGTGATTTTATATGCACTTCTTTTCTTGCTTCTTTGTAAATATATTGGATTCTGCTGGACAGGAGAATTCAATTATGAACATTTTTCTTTGTTTTAGATCCCGTTGTTGGCGGTAACTGCTTGAACATTTGAATCTTCGCTAAATGAAGGGATGCAGATGTTTCGGTTATTGATATATTTCATACTGTCTACATAAGTTTTATACAGCGTTATTAACGGATTGTTGTGTCTATACAGTTTTTGGCATATTCTGAACAGTAAATGCATCAATGTTTCATTATGCGGGTGACGTGCATGTAAGCAAATTTTGTTTTAAAATGCCTTTTCGTTATTCAAATGTAAGAAACACCCCATCCTGACAGGCAAGGTACATTTAAGTTTTCTATTTCTGTAATACATTGCACGTATAGCTTTATCTTTGTGACTATTTCAATTATTGTTTATTATCTTCGTTTTTGCGGTGTTCTTTCTGTTCTTTACGAACATTTGCAGTATGCTCTTGGCTTTGCTAATATCAGCTGGAGACCTAATTCTTGTGCTGCCTTTATGACATTTCAAATAGAAATACTCTGTTTTTCTAATGTCACTTGCGGTGTCAATGATCAATTTTTGATAACACTGTTCAACAGATAATACTTCTTTGTTGGTTGCGCATTTTGTTTTGTTGGACTCCCAGGTAGTATAACTCTTGCCTATTGCCTTTTATATACTGAGTATCCCTGGATTCTATGCTAAATTACGAATCACTTTCATGTGTATCCAGGTTGCCAAGTCCTAAAATGAATTTTACTCATCATGAACTAATTAACATGGTTCACAGTCTTGGTGAAGCAAATCATAACATCTTATTTTATCAAAGAATCTGCAATCAAGAATACCCAGGTGAGAAACTGCATTTGACAAATTGAAAGATATATTTGAAGTTACAGGGAACGTTAGGTACCCACATGAAAAATATACGAAAACCTGGTGATGGAAGTTCTTTTATCTGGAATTAAGTTGCGAGCTAGTATTAATCCGGTTATGTTAAAACATAATTTTCATCTCTACCACCTTAAGCTACATCAAGAACTTTTTGAAGAAAGTGAAACAATTGACAATTTGATTAATAGCTATTTGAGCGTTCTAAATACAATCTTGTTTAGTGATGAAACAACCTTTAATGGGTGTATTAATCGACACAACATGCATTACTGTGCGCCTGCATTTTTAATTTGCCATGTTAAAATAATCACAGTAGGCATATGCAAGTGAGCAGGTTGTTGAGTAAACACTTACAGAGTCCAGCAAACGTTCGAAAATCAAAAGGCATTAATTACACTGACTTGACTTGACTTTTTAACGAACCCCTGCATTTCAAAATTCGTGATCTAGCATAATTCCGTTAAAAATACTGAAAAAAGTTAATACACAACTGCCCCCTCCCCAATGGCCCTGGCTGCATATAAAGATTTTTTATTTGGGGATGAAAATACAGGGTATTTTTGTGTTTCTGTATATAGTGTAGTGTATTATAGTGTATTTATTTGTTCACCAAGGTACTGCAAATAGATAATGCATATAGCTGCAGGTGGATATTTTCATTATAATGAAGATACTTTTAAGTGTTTCTGTCTGGTGCATTTGTTTATATAATTTATCAACTTAAATAAACAAACTAAGCAACAAATGCATCACACACATTCAAGTTGTTTTATCAGAGGTATATGCACCTCGCAATTTAGTTAAAAAAAATATAGTGTGTATCCGCCACATTCGCGCAAAAATATTAAGTATGGACGGAACGGCGGATTTAATCGTGAAGGAATGTGAATTCCGCCGTATTAGTAAATACTGCCGGCTCTGTCAAGATGTTAGTAAAATGCGTACAAGACAGCTTTTTAATCAGAGGCGTAATTTTCAATAATGGAGATTGTTCCCAGTATGGAAGGAACGAAACTTTATAGAAGTGTATTAAGCCATAGAACGGACATATGGCCAAAAATTTTTTTCTTATAGAATACATACAAAATTAAGCTTTTTTAGTTGCATGTCCACTTTTTGACTAAAAGAAAATGTGTAGGTATAGATACGTCCTGACTACATTAGTTACAGCAGTAATGAAGTGATTAAACCTGAAGAAGACGCAGAACCGCCTCAAATTTTCCACCGCCATTGTTCGTACGCATCAATTACTTTACAGTCGACACAAAACAAACCGAATGAGCGGCATGCGCCCAGCACGAAAGCTGTAATTTGTTTATCAATGATTGAAACCGTCACTTTTAGACAGCACAATACAAAACACTCGAGTACAAGGCGGTCCGCGGAGAAAAAGGCAGCCGAGCAAATGTACCCAGCGGACCACGTCCAACTCGTGAGCCGAAGACGAGCGTCTTGCCGGTCGAGAAAGCCGATGGTCCGCAGGACGAATTCCAGTAGCAGTCGGAGTTTTTTGCGATTTTATGTTGGTACCGGACGGGATGATAGCCTCCAGCAGCGAGTCGAGGATCTCGCATCAAGAAACATCTCTATGGAGCGCTCACAGCGTACCTCGAGGCACGGCTTGGTGTAGCTATAGTTGTAGGAAAAGATCTATGAAACTCATTATAAGAGCTATTTGTGGAGTGCACAAGGGGTATTGTATTTCTACTAGGCGTCATACAATTCAGATTCAACATATTTGTTATTAAAAATTTTATAAACCCAAATGATAATAAATCTTGTATTAAATTGTTTTCAAATTTGTCAAATTCTAATATATGTTTAAGAATTTAAGAAAGTGGCTTTTTATGTCTAAACAACATTGTAACCAAAGTGAGTCTTCAACAAATCGATGGCTTCAATCGATGTATGGCTGGTAGCTCCATCTCGTTGAAACCATATATTTCCTCGACGTCCATGTCACGCAAGTTTGGAAATAGACTGTAATATGTTGGCCAGGATCATTTCATATTTAAAGATGAATGAGCCAATGATCCCAGCGGCGTGCAAACCACACCAGACCGTGGTGTGGATTCTCTTCCCTCCAAATTTTATTTATTTATGAAGCCACGCAACCAAAAGTGAGCTCCATCACTAAACATAAGTTTGTGATAAAACAGAGTATCCTCTTCGAGGCAATTTTGAGCCCATTCAGCAAAACTACGGCGTAAATGATGGTCGTTGGACTTTAGTTCTAAAACTAATTGAATCTTATAAGTATAAGCCTTGAAACAAAGAAAAAAATTCCACGCGGTCGACGAGCAGAACCCAAGTTGAGATTTGGGACCAGGATGAGTCTTGTTTGGTGACCGGAGATAATGCAGAGTCAAATGAGTGCAAAAAAGCCCAATATTCGAACCATAAATTGGATGAAGAGCTCTATAAATTTGTATAACTGAACATGTAAACATATAAATCTCAAAGATTTGGGTATGTTGTCGTGTAAATCTTTCGATGATGAAAAATTATCAAAAATATATACTGTAGTGTAACATTCCCAGGTTTGTAGATCTTCTAGTACTTACCTACGTTGTGTTATTCTAATTAAACGTACCTTCGATGCACTGAGTTACTCACGTAAATAGGGAGATTTGATGTAATCATAAATAATACGAAACAATCTCAAGACAACTAATTTATTACTAAACAAGATCAAATTTGGAGGGCTAATAAATTGTAGCAATGCTGCTGATAATTATTATTTAAAACAATAAATGAACTGTTACGAAATAGATAAATGTACAAAGAGCCCACGAGCTGATCTTTGGAAAAACCACGAAAACGTATTTCCTAACTTTGCCTTAATGGTAAAAGATTTTTTTGTCAATAACTGCCACTTAGAAAAGGAATTTCGGAATAGATTAAGCGACAAGAATTTTAGCGAAGATAGTTTTAAATTTAGAGTAATAAATAAAGCATATATGACAAATGGGATTTTTTAAGAATAATAATAATAATAATACATCTTTATTACGGCGAAGTCTAGCCAAAGGCTACTCAACCCAACCTTTTCCATTACTACAAGCCATAATCAACAATCAAATTATAATAACAGAAAACAATAACAAGCAGTAGTTGCACATGGTAATGGAACAATATTTCGAACAATCCATATATACGAGCTACATAGCTTATAGTAAACTTATTTATATCACATAAACAATAACAAACTAACCTAGGCATATAAATTACTGTGAAAGTAACAAAATTTTCCTCAACTGCTTTCGGAATTGGGATAACGAAAGCATTTTCAGATTTTCAGGCAGACTGTTGTATATAATTACACAGTTATACGAAAATGACCTGCGAAACAAGGTGGTACGATATCTAGGAACTGATAGTGAAGATAGATTCCTCACATTAAAATTTATGTCATCAGATCTGAAATGAAACTTGCCTCGAAGGTATGGAAGTGGGGAGGTTACCAACATATTAAAGAAAAACACTGACAAACTATACCTACAATTATCATCTAGTCTAAGCCAACCCAGTGCCACTATTCTTTGGGACACTCTTTCATGACGGGGTATGCGATAAACGCATCTACAACAGCTATTCTGGATTTTCTGTTATCTTAAATTAGTTATTTTATCCGGACATGAGTAAAACACAATGAAACCGTAATTGAGGATGGACAACACTAACGATTCACAAAGTTTCTTACGCATTCTGAAATTTATTAAATGTCTATTGCAATACAGTAGTTTTAAAGCTAGCCTTCCTTACTATGCCGGCAATATGTTGTTTAAAACGAAGATCGCTTTCAAATATTAAACCTAAGTTTCTCACGCTGTTAGCAACAGGCAATGGTTGATTATTAATATTAATTTTAAAATCTGTCAATATGCTTTCTCGCAAACGATTTGGACAGAACAACATTGCTGCACACTTTTCTAGGTTTCGCTTTAAATTATTTTTCGAGAATAATCAGCTATAGCCCTTAAGTCACGGTCCACGAGCTCGCAGGATATTACAGTGCTTTTAGGGTTGAAAGAAAATTATAGCTGTTAGTCATCTGCATAACACTGAATACTACAAATTTTAACACAGTTTGGGAGGTCTGCAGTGTATATAAAAAAAGTAATGGGCCCAGTACTGAGCCTTGCGGCACACCTGAAGTAATAGAACAGTTTTCAAATATATTATCACCGAAAACTACAATTTTGGGTCGACTACGAAGATATGAGTTAAAAAAAACCCACAGCTACATCATCCAATCCATAATAGCGTAATTTAGCACACAGCAAGCAATGATCTATGTCGTTTATTTTATTGTTTCGCCGTTGTACGGTTCACATTTGAATAAATCAAGTAGTATCGAGCCTGTTTGATTTTTCAAGTAACTTGGGATATTAATTACTTGACTTGAGCTTGACGTAATTTCAAAACAATTCAAGTCAAGAGGTAAACTACTCCTAACATCCCTCCTCGGGGGTGGTACTACCTTTAACTTAAAGAAAAAAATGCTTGTACTGGACTATGTTATTCTTAGGTTTATGTTTCAATGAAGCCCTTCTTGTAGGTACGGAAGCACCACAATTGGTAAAAAGAACTTCCTTCCGTCAACTGACCAAAACAGATTTTTGAAATCAATTAGGACGAATCAGTTACTAAACATATACTCGCAGTCATCGATCGTCGTCAAATTTTTGTTTCAGAATCTGGAATTTCCGAGCCCAGTTTTTATTCATCCCCACCTGTAATCGTGCTGCGCGCCACCGCACAAGAAAGTCGCCCAGTCATCCTCCCGAGACCTTGACCACTTTCTAATCCGGGTGCCGTCGAACTCACCCCTTTTGAAACAGATCCGTATGACGTAATCGCGGCCATCTTTCACACATGTATCGCGGCAAATCGCGCGATACGAAATTAATAACGTTTCATTTTTGAGACGCCGTCGAAAAAAAAGTCGACACAAAACAACGTAATTTAATTAAAGTATAATGATACAGCATTTATAAGCTAACTGCATTCCTACTGGCCGTGGTTCGCGGCGCATCAGTGTTCAGCCGGAGCGCTCTGGAAGCTTTGGCTGTCGCATTGAAATTGTTGTGGTCAATCGCTCATGATAACTCTTACGTTTTTTTTTAATTTGGTTACATATTTGCTAGCATTTAATTACTGGCATTATGAAAATTGGAGGTGGCAACTCTCAAAGCTTTTGTATAGTCATTTAACTTTCTACACCCCTTCAGTATTCACTGCTTTACTATATGTTACTTTGCAAGCTTCTTCTGCACTTTATCATGTTCACGGTCTATCTTGGTATTGATCTAGTTCCTTAGCTGGTTCTTCGTTTATTTTTATCAAGTAGGCAAACCATCTCAGAAGATTTGCTTCTAATGTTTGTATCTCTCCAGTTCCGCTGATGTTTTTACTCCGTTTCTGTCTATTGTTACCTTTAACAAATTTCATCATCTTCTTTGATGTTTATTTCCTCTCTTTGTTTTTCATTTATTATTAGGTCAATTTTTATTGCTCCTTTTTATTATCATCCTACATATGATCATTTTTTATACTAATTCCTTTTCCCATGTTTCTACGGTGCCCTGTCATATGTACAATAATTACTATATATCAAGAAGGAACTATGGCTATAGCTATTCGTTTAGTTCTGATAATAAAATTCCACGCCATATAATATTCTCTTCGATGACCACAGCTTTTGAAACTCTAGCATCTGGTGTATATGTTCAGGTTTCCCTCTAAAGGCACGATTTCCCAATACTACCATATCTTGTTGTGATAAGCCCCCTTTATAGAGCCATTTTATCACAGCTTTTGAATCGATTTTGTTTATTTTAATTAAAAAAACATCATAGTAGATCATTTAACATACACGAAAATATTTGCATTATGTCAATGTCAAATAACAAGCTTTTACATAACGTTAGATTTTCATTTGTCATTCAACACCAAATATGTCCGGAACAGTACCTAATTAATAACATAATAAGGAAACTTGTGTTAGGTATTTTTCTCGACAATAATTATGATGATGTTTAGCTCTCAACAAATATTATATAATGTAAATGAATAAACACTTATAATGCTGGCAAGTGCTCCACACTAAAAGAGGTTTGGCCTCTTGCCGGCAGAACTGCTAGAAAAACAGAATGAATACCAAAGCACGAGTATCAACTATCCTTTATAATGACAACCAATACATAATAATAAAGAGATCTACATGATCATATAACAATATCTACTTCTTTGTACTGTTGTACATTTATTCCTCTTGTAGCTACTAAAAGCTAGTGTGCAAATTAGTACAACAGACAAGGACATCTCAATATAGCACGCAGCTGCTCAACACATACGTATACATTATTGCAAAAATTAACATCCATTTATGCTGATTGAACACTCCATTATTTAACCACTGTATAATCAACCATACATGACCAGAAGGAAGCGCAACTTGCTTAACATTGATATTAACTACCAACTGCTGTAACAAAACAATATATTGATAGCTTCACTTCTTTATTTCTATTAATATCTATTTAATATCAATCATTAAAAGGTTTCAGTACACAAAAGAGCCAATATTACAATGAAACTGCCGTTATTGAATTAACCTTTAAGTTGTTAAAATTGGCATGAAAAAAAAAATTTGTTATCAAAAGATACAAAATAAGTACCAGGTCATTTCAGGAACAAAAAGCAATACTAATCTGTAAAGAATTCGTTTGATCAACAATTTAAGGAACAAAAAAATACGCTGCCATGGAAATACAATGTAAAACAAACAGCTAATAAATAAAAACTAACAAAAAAAGCTTTTGTGGAGGACCTTTCGACTAATCCTGTATAATAATTTTATATGATTTTGACTTGTTTTAACGGTAGTTATGTCATTATTTTTATAAAAGTGGCATATACATAGCAAGTTGGCTAATTAAAATTTTAAATATAATAATTAAAAAGTTTCGAATGTTCACTTAACTTTGATTTTTTATGATTAAGGGATTAATTGATAATACCTCATTGAGTATGCACGCCAGATTTCCCAGGTGCATTTCTAACCAATTATATTAAAATACATCCTAAGTGTAACGTAGTGTTTTACCTTCTTCTCATTTTCTTCGCCCCCTAACATTCCTTTCGGTAGAGTAAACGCTTCGGCATGTCTTTAACTCCCCCTTCAAAAGTTTAGCTCCGTTGCAATGTTTTCCCTTATGTTGACGTTGGAGTTATGAATCATTTTCCAATATTCAAATTGACTTTTTATGCCATCTGTTTAATTCGATACCCGGGCCAGATTTCCAATTCACTCCGTTCAGGCTGCCGTTATAATGAAATTACTTTAGCCGGAAAGCGGCAATTTCGATATGAATTCACGGAACGCCTTATTTATGTCAGAATACGATTGGAAATGATAATTTTATACTTGTTATGAATATTCGCAAGCAGTTAGTGCGGAGTAAAAAAGGAATGGAAATGCGGAAAATTGATTTAAATAAATTGTTGAAGCACTTAAACTCCGGCGACAAGAAATTAAACATACATGAATGTCTATGGGAAGTTTATTCATCGAAATGTAACTTTGAGAAAACGAGGGCTGGAAAGGATCTAAACAAAGCCTCACTGACGGTGATTTTGGATAGGAAAGATTATGAAGTATGAAGACTTGTTTATAAAAGGTCAACCAGATACTACCTCAAACATTTCGGAAGTTACTAACGATTCGACGGAGAAAAAGAAGGATCTTTTCTGTTCTAAAAGTGACTGCATCAAAGCTCAGTGAAGATCTTTTACACAAACTTTTATTGGTACAAATCTCTCTGACAGATGTTACCAATCTTATGTGTAAAGAAGCTACAGGTAACTTATTTATGACATCGCCGCAATAAACATATTTGCAGTTAATTCCAAAATACTAGTTTTAACTTAATCATGTAAATGACACTTTTATTGTTCACCCTCGTGATACACAGACTATTTCGTATGTCAACTGAATAGTTGGTGTCCCAAAACTATGAAATTAAAATATCTACGTTTTATATATGTTATAGAAAACTTACCAGATGGAAAACTACTGCTAGCTTCTTTGATACTTCCAAAAGGGCATCCATGACCTTTTAAATTAAGTACGACCAACACGATTTATTTGGTAGACGTATGTTCGTTGAAATACATATTTTTCTTGAGTGTTTTGGTTTTGGTTTTAAAATCCCTGTTGCTAAATTTTATTATGTATAACAATTTAAAGCGTATAAACCATTTAACTAAAGAATCAGTAGGGAAATTTCTGCATGGGTGTTTAATATGGGCGACTTTACTACATAAAGAATAAAAAGCTTTTCAAGTTCCGGTTGTAAACAACATTTGCAGGGAATGTGCTCCCTATGCTATATAAATAATTATAAAGGCTCTCATGCACAAAAATTTTTAAACCTCCAAATTATGAGTGTTTCCCGCTGTATGCTTTAAAATTGATAAATAGATTGCTGTCATCAAGCTTACTACCATTCGTGGCAAATTTGGGGCAAACGTCACAATTGTGCTCCTTTAAGGGACTATTTAATACGCACAAAAGGGTACCCCTTGCATGACTATTACGATTTCTTAAATTAATTTCACCTTTAACAAAATTTTACAGTTCAGGTTTAAGAAATACATCGCACAAAATTAAAGTTGTTCGGTATCAACCTCTCTAGAAAGCCTTTTTTGCATTTCACAGATTTCTTCAGTAGCTTATTCTCTTCTTGCAAAATGGAGATTTTCTTCTGCAGTCGATGCTTTCTGGGTTTAAAATAAACAAAAATTACTTTTAATAAATATGTTTTGTTATAAAGTGGCTCAGCAAAAAGTTTGCAATAGGTTTTTCCTCTTATTAAAATTTAAACATTAAAAATATCTAAATTGTACGTTAGCTAAGAATATAAAAGTTTTTTATCGTTTGTTGTGAATTCTGATAAAAAAATAAATACCTTATATATTTGGCGAAACAGTCTCCCAAGTTGATGGCGCTGTTGGTTTTTCTAAATGTCTTACCTTTATATCTGGTAACAAGCTTGTAACGTCATTTGAGGAAGACAAACTATAAATAAAATGACACGAAAATATGTTAATCATAAATTACCCTGTATACATAATACAGACCTTGTTTATTAGCTATTATTTTAATCCCTTTAGATGATCCTGCTGCTGTATCCACTATCTTTCTTTTGAAAGGGTCGTCTTCGTCTTACTTTTGAATCTGCTAAATTCTTTTTAATCTGTGGTAACAGTACGGCCCAAAATCAATCAATCAATTGGTGAATCTTTGGTGAATTCTTCCAAACACACAATGTGGAGGAATCTCACAGTATTAGTGAGGAAATACTTAAAAGCACGTCTTGGAATGCTGTCGGGATGAAACACTTTTTTTATTGCTAGATATTTTGATAAAATAAAATTATGTAAATGATAAACAAATTTTATTCACAAAAAATGTCAAGTGTAAAAGAAGGCATTGCACAAATGTGTATGGCATTTAGATTTTACTTACCATCAATATGCATGAGGAATTCCCACAACAAGCATTATTTTGTTACAGTACGCTGCTTTTCCTTCTCCTGTGATCATGTCGAGTAAAGTGAATGTCTCAGGTAATTTGGTTTGCCATCCAAAATGCGTGTTGCAATATCATCAATTAATGTTAAATGAGCCTGAAAATTGTCGTGCACTGAACGCTGCGTTTTTAAATAGCCGTGATAATTTTACGTTGGGGTAAACAAAATTGGAAGAGCTTTCTCCATACGCCACGAGGCAACGTTTTGCAACAACACACTCACTGTGAAGCATAATAACCTCGGTGGTTGTTACGAAAATTGATATATCAAATCACACGTAATTATATTGTGGATCGATAATAAATTAAACAGATTTAATTTAGCACAGCGTACTTTTAAATCACTTTTATAAAGCAAAAGTGATACTTGACAAATTTAACATTGTTCTGTGTAAGCAAAGCCCCATAACCTATAAGGTATTACGTTAGCACTAGTATTTCTCGAAGAAAAAGACGTTAATTAAATATCTGAGTTGCAAAACAGATGAAAGTTACAATGAATATAAGAAACAGAAAAGTCAGGAAAGAAATGGTAGAAAGGGCAAGAGAAAAACATTGGGAAGAATATGGAAGTCAGATACAGGAAATTTATAATGAAAACAAAAAAAATACACTTTACGATACTGATAACACTGCCAGAAGTAGAGGTGCAAGTTTGCACGTTTGCAGATGACAAGTGCTAAAATGGCACAGTAAGATGATGCGCCAATTCGGTAATAGCTAGAGCAAAAGTAGATAATAATACAAGATTATTAAAAAATTAAACWAAAATTGCGGTGTACACTGCAGTTTACAAAGCAATCCTTACATACGCTTGTGAGTTMTGGGTTTTTACAAAGATATATTAAACACAAGCTACAAGCAGCTGAAATGAAGCATCTACCAGGAGATAGTGGAGTGGCGATGCGATATAAACGATCTCAATAAATTCGTGACTATCTGAAGGTCAAAACTTTTCTAGTTTATATTTTATAACGGCATCTGGAGTAGTAGGGATATCTTCAAAGGGTCTACCAGCGCGCAAGATATAGAAGGCAATAACAAGAGGAAAAAGCGATAGATGTGGACCAAAACAGACTTGGGATGGCGCAATACCCGCAATACTGAAAAAGGTGGAAGAAGTGACGTGACCTTACACCTCAGTGTAAATGGGCATATTGAATAGTATACACTGGTATTCTCACATATTCTTAAAAACGACATAGCATGCTTTGTTACATGTCCCCACTTCTTTAGAAATTCAAACAATTGGCACTTATAACACTTTCAAATGTTTCATTCGTTTTACGCTCATAATCATTTGAAATTGAATATAGATAATTGTAAAATATATGCAAGTAGAAAAGTCTGGTGAAAAGTAATGCCTATCTTCTGTTGCGAAAACTTTAAATGTAGAATTTTTATAAATTGATAAGCATTGCGAGCGGGTATGTTGTCTATATAATCAATATTTTTAATAGTTTCCTTTACGTATGATGCAATCATTAAAGTTTGACTTATTTTAAATTTTATCCATTTCCTAGTAGCTATGTGATATGTTGGTGAAATATTTGAGATGTCCTCTCACACAACAAGCAATTAAAGGAACCCAGCTGCAATGGATGGATATGTGTATTTATAAAGTCAGGAATGTACAAGTTGCCCAACAAAAATGCTGCTCCATGTAAATTTCAACTTATTTTAAATTTTATCTTGGTTTCAAAATAATTTTTGCATTTCTTAGCACTCAGAGCCCTCAAAACTGTTTAATAAGAGGGGAAGAGTGACATCATTTTTAAGCCACCTTCATTGTCTAGGCACAATGTTTTTTTTTGCAACTATGAACGATCTTTTTTTCAGAATCACAAAATTGTTTAAAGTTCATTGCGATTTTCATAGTTGTCAATCTGGAACACCTTCGTCAAAACTGCAAATAAGTTTTTTTGTAGTATGGGTGGACTAAAAGATATTGTTATCTGCATTTTAGCTCAAGGTGGTAAAAATATCCAAAAAAAATAACTGTGTGAGTGTGACTGCTAGATTTTTTGACCAAAAACATGTGGAACAGCAAGTAGTCGTTCGTCAATACATGACAAGTTTAGTTGCAAAATTTGAGAAGACAGAACTAGTTGCATACAAATAACATGATCGTAAACGTCCTATCCGAAATGACACTGCTGAAGTGATTGTTCTCAGTCATGGTTTAATGGATAAAAGGCACTCTGTGGGATAAACTGCCCAGGAATCTGGCTTCTCAAAGAGGCGTGTTCATCGGATTGTCAAAAAGTTTCATCCATAGAAGATAAAACTTTTCAAACAACTAAACGACGATGATCTAGAGTAAGGTTTGCAGATTTGCGAAATCTTCACTGATTGTTTAAGTAATGATCCAGGATTACTTTAGAATATTTATTTTTGTGCAGAAAGTGTGTTATTTTACCCAAAAAACCCTAAAATATCAACGGGCCACTTTTTTTAAGTAATTTGACTGCTGATAATTATTTTATGAAGACGTAAATCTCCAAGAAATATACTTTTCTTCTAACAGGATAGAGCGCATCATGTACGAGAACGTGGATCGCAGACAACGGATTGGCTGGAGAGGTCCCCTAAAATACCCAGCTAGGTTGCCCGATTCAACCCCTTTCGGTTTCTTTTTCCGAGAACACTTGAAAATTTACGGATTGTGTTACACCAACTGAGTCTCTTCAAATGATTCAAGAAACAAATGTCACAGAGTGCCGTTTGATTAAGCGGGAAGCGTTGCAAAACGTTAGACAAACTTTTGAAAATCGATTGAGCTGTTGCATGCAGGTTGGAGGTGGTCATTTTACGCATTACATTCGTTAAATTACATACTCTCACAGCAATCAGTCAGTGTTCATCACAAAAAAAACATGATTGCATAGGCGATGAAAGTATAGCTTCAAAGTTATGTCCCTCGACCATTTACATTTTTGAAGGGGTGGTTGTGGGTGCTAGAGGCTTGCAGATAAAACTGTGAAGCTGCAATAAAATTTAGTTCACTTTCAAGTTAAAATTGACATGTTTCGGCAATTTTGAAGACTGGAAATTTTGTGACGTGCAAATTTTAGTCAAGAATTATCATTGTTCCTGTTAATATGTCTGTTTAAAAAGTGAAATATACATGATTACTGAAACACTTGCCCACTCTGTAAAAACCCTACAAAATGTTGCCGAAAATAAAGAAACAAGCGCAATTCTTCTTATCCGACTGTATTCCAATTCGTATCTAGTTACTTTCATCCCTCCGTCACATCAAATCACCCCAACTCCAGAGATAGGAGGTCGTGATGTACCACCGAAAAAAATTGGGTTGGCTTAACACTTTCGGTGTCCCAACGGCCGAGAAAGGTGCCGTGAGGTTTTTCGGTCCCATTGTAATTAGCGTACGTGTGTAAAATCGATTTACCGTGAATAATCATTTATTAATTTCTGTGTTAAAAAATTGGTATAGATAAAACGAAAGTGTATGTGTGCGCCACGGTTTTTGCCTGCGGCCACACATGAGCTAAGAAGTATGGGAAGCAATTTATATTTTTCCGGGTTAATTGTTTGGGACCGGCGGTTTTCGTGCGTGGGTTGTGTCTTTCTCGATTTCGGAGCAAAAGCGTTTTTGCAGGATTGTTCCAAAACTTACACTTCATAATCTGTGGTGTCGTAAGCGTATGACTAGCGTAATTGGTTGCAACTTGGCTTCGTCAGACCAATGGCTTTGTTATGGCGTTGTCTTAATACTCAGACAACGGGTATAGTCACTAAAAATATCCAGACATTGTACACTTCCAATCAGGAGTAAAAATCAGTTCATTTCTTCTTAGGGATATCACCACTGATGGTTATTCTGTGAAGGACAAACATAAAATGTTGCACAAGATCTTAAATTCACTCTTGGCACTAAGAAAGATAATTGACACAATAATGTACTAATAATGCGACCATGTACAATTTTATACAAGAAAGTTATAGCATAAAGATTTCGCCGAAAACTTAATGAATGCAACTCAAATTCGGCATACAGAGTCGAAGACGGTCAATCAAAAAGGGAATATAGGTTAAATTTCTTATAATATTATGTATCTACAGAATTTCTTCTGTATACTTTCAATCTGAGTGGCCTAAACAGCATAACCAGGGCACCAAACTACTGAACAGCACTCTACTTTACTTCTCACAAATGCACAATACAGTTTGAAAATACAAGAAATGTTATTGAAATCCCTAGTTTGTCGCTTAATAAACCCCATTGCTCTAATAGCATCACCACACATATGCTCTATATGTAAGTTAAATGAGAGAGAACTATCAAAAGTGATTCCCAAATCTTTTATTTGAGATACACGTTCCAACTCAGTACCGTTGTTAACACTGTAATGAAAAAAAATCGGATTCTGAATCCTACAGAAAGGAATAATCTTACATTTCACAATATTTATCTTACAATTTTCAAATCATCTGCGTACACCAATACATGCGACTTAAATATAGAAAATACCTACATACAGTGGTCCTAAATTGGAACCTTGCACTTCTTCACTAAATGTTTGAAATGGCTTTGATTTATAACCTAAATATTGAGCATATTAAAATCGTGCTGTCAACAAAGAATTAAGAAACAATATCAAAGAATCACATAAGCCGTAACTTTGTAATTTCCGCAATAAAATGCGATGGTCGACAGCATCAAAAGCTTTTGATAAATCTGTATAAATAACACCAGTTTGTAGCTTATTTTTTAAATTATCAGACAGCAGTTGCTTGTACTCACATAAATTGGTTGCAGTAGATTTACCCTTTATAAAACCGTGTTGACCTTCATTTATAAATATGTGCATGTGGTTATATAGATGCTTTCCAAAAACAGACTCAAAAATTTTGGCGAAATTGCAGCTTATGGCTACTACTCTATAATGTTCAACAACTTCGATCTCCGGACTTGAAAACCGGAAAAACCTTGGAACTCTTTGGATAAATACCTGTCTCTAAAGATAAATTATAAATTATATTAGAGTTATATCTAAATTTTATGTGTTAGTGAGCATTATCCCACTTCTGGTCAATTAGTGAATTAAGGACTACCCTACTGTTTCTAGTTTTTATTGATCTCAACGTATAGGTACATGGTGGTTTGGACATTTTTGTTCATACAATGGTATCATGTCGTCTACCGACCTATGAATCTGAAGGCCGATGAACTGTACTGAACTAAAGTTGTAGATGTTACTTATAACAATTTAGTAATTCTTTCTATTATCCATTGAGACATTTTTTTGAAACTTGAAATCTTTGTAAGTATAATATCCAACAAGATTAAATCATTGCTGGACATTTCAATGTTAAATTCGATACTTCCTATAAGCAAGTTTTCACTCTGGTTACAATTTTCTGGTCGTTCAGTTTTCGTCAGTTTATTTCTGAATTTACACGAGGTATTTCTTGTTTGCATAATATTTTTACTAATTTTTTCCGAAAGTAATTATAATGTAGCGGTCCATAATCCCCATATTTCTGGTATTTGCTTGCTTGCTTTCTTCCAAACATACACAATTTAGGATTTCTTTTTGATCTAAAAAGAATACCGGCGTCATTGATAATGGAAAATTGTTGGCTGTTATAGAACTTAAAAAAAAGTATTGTGACAACTATCTAGCTATATACAGCAACATGAAATAGAGTAGGACAAATTTCCTCCTAATTTATGTGCCGATAACTTTGGTGAATACTTCTTTCACTAATATAGCACCTTACTTAATTGCCACTTTACCTAAACCTAATTTTGATTGTTCTAAATCATTCAACCAGATTTCAACAGCAATTAATCAAATGGAAAATAACGAAATTATAAATGTCTATGGGTTGAGCGCAATTATAGTCAAATCGCTTATAATCGTACCTAGATGTTATCCCTCTAATCAAAATAATCAACGAATGGATTCATGAAGGTTTATTTCCAAATACATTAAATATTATCATAGTGCTTAAACTATTTAAAAATTTGATAAGAAAAAGACCAACATTTATTTATATACCACATATTAGTCTCTTTGGCTTTAAAAATAGCATGTCTACCGCTATTAAAATAAATGCAATTAGCGAAAAAGTTCTATCGTATTCAAACTGAAACAATTTTCTGTTATACTTGTAGGTTTGACTTGTCAGAAGACTATGTGTCGCATGATACTTTGTCACTAATCAAATCAATATATTTCACCAGGATATGCTGAATCCAGTTGCCTTACGATTAGTTATGGTGTACCTCAGAGTTGAATTTTTGGACCTATCTTGTTTCTTATCTATATTAACGACTTACCATCTGTCCAGAAACTTTATTATGGTTGCTGATGACACCACCAGCAAATCACTTAAACAGCTTAAAGTAAGTGAGGTTGATGGACACTGAAAGATTACTTGCTACTTGCTAAAAAAACTACCTTACGCCAACTAAGAAAGTGGCATTGAACAAAATTTTAATAGAAGACCATTATTCAAAGCAATACCTGTCCGTCTATATGCATAAGGTTTTCAGTTTTCAACGCAAATGTATTAGAGTAATTGCAGGCATTGGATATGGAGATGACTGTAGGAATATTTTTAGGGATTTCAGGATTTGGAAAGTTTCTTCTTCAGTGTCTTTTATATGTCCATTCCATGCTACATAAACCTATTATAGTACATCAAATTTTTCTTTCTGTGTTTGAAAAAATTAGCAAATGTAGATAAATTCAGCGGAGTAGACAGTTTATAAAAGTATGCCTTTTGGCGTTCACTTCTTCCGTTTATGTCTGATGTGTTTTGTCTGCAAAGATTCGTGCTCTTTTTTCAAACCGAGATCACATTACGAAACAGTTTTTGTTTTCAAAAACACCGTACGTGTGTGCACTGCTGAACGACAGTCGTTAATACTAAGTACAATAACAGGTCATAATCTTTTTAGTAATAATAACGTAATTGATGCATCCTGTCCCGATATATAATGGATTTTAAATCGCGGAAATCCATAATGATTGGAGAGTCCATGTTTGCAGAAGCCACTGGCCATATAAAACGGTGTCGATGAATGGCAAAACGCATCCGTAAAATAAATCAAACCGGCACAATTAATAGCTGTTCTATGTTAATCGGACTGTTATGAATATTTATTTGTGAGGAATCAACACGCGTACATGTCAGTTTATTGCAATAAGAAGTCGGTCGCACACGAAGTACGGCTCAAAACATGATGGCGAACTGAAAGAAGGGTACAAACATACCGTATATTATGTAAAATTCAATCTTTTTGCTCTTAAGCAGATTTTATTCAAATAACATTTTTAGAATACGAAAAGTAATAATGTTCCTACTGTCGCTTGAAGTTCTTAAAACTTGTCAATTTTCAAAAAGGTATAGGGTATAGGTATTGTAGTACATTTCCTTAAAGCTATGCAACCTTGTTATCTATCAGGAGTTGCAAATTGCACTTGCGTAACTATAACCGATAACGAAATGTAAGTAATTGTAGAGGTCGAACCTGCAGAAAATTAATGATCATGCAAATATACAACATCATTGGGTAACACCACAATGTAGCACTGAAGACTTCATCTAATGCATTTTGAACTAGGATAGTTGAAATTATGTTGCCACAATTACAGCTTGCTCAAAATACACTACCAGAGTGTAACAAGGTTAAACTAATATTGTCTGCAGGAAGATCACAAGCTGCTAACCAAGTTGACAGAGATGGCAGTGGGATGACCCTCTATGGACAGTCAGTCAAGCACTGCTTCATAAATGGCCTAGAGGAAGATAGCACTAATAGCAAAAAAAGAAACTCCATTAACTATTACGTATGTAACATCAAAACCTATATACATTAGCATTAGGGGAAAATCTTCGTATAAAGGTAAGCTGACTTAGCAGAACAATTTAGAGAATACCATACTTTATGAAAGCCATAGAACTATTGATAGTGTTTGGATGAAATTGAGAGTATTAACCATAGATTGATATTAAGTGATAGCCAGGGACGAAAAGTCAAATGGAGACAACAAGAACAAAAAAAATCAATTTTCGATGTTCATTTTACTTTAAATATGATGCTGATAAATTAATGCGTAAAAAACGTTGAAACGAGTGAGTTAACATTCGAAAAGGTATTTATTTTGAGATGATTGAAACACAGCAGTCTGTTACTTGACGAAGATACGACGACGTCGTCATATATTTCTTTTTGTTATACAGGGTTTCTATAAATGATTCGTGCACCGCAGGCGGCGTTGATTTCTGAATTCTTCGTGCCGCCTTTTTGTAAGTACTGCGATCACTCAACATCAATAAGCACGATAGTATACCGAAGGTTGCACGTCAAATTACAGTCACGAAATTGATAGCTTTGTAAAGATTTTCCAACAATCTAGGGTTCTATTTTGTTTCAAAGGTAAGAAATAACAATAGTTATAGGTATAGTGGGTTTGTGGTAAATAAATATTTTTTTATTTAATGTAAACACTCAAAATCTATTTAGAAGTTGAACAACCCTAACAGAATATTGCGTTTCCTATAAAATTATGCCAGGACAGGGTAGAAATTCTTTTGCAGGATAACGATCCTACTTTGAATTTTTTTATTCACTGCAAAAACCGCTTGGTTGGCAGACTTTTGTTCTGGATAATTTAGGATTAAGTTACTGCAATGCATCTAAAACTATCATCGTTCCGTGGTAACCTATGCCGCTCAGTCCGCTAGCGATATCGACTAACCCGTTAATGATCTCTCAGATAGGCTAGTAAAATGACCGGTTGTTTATGTTATATTGCTCCCGTAATTAGTAACTGGTGGTCGTCTTAGGCCAGAGCCGCCTTTACGACCTCATCGACTTGACCGCCGCCTCTGATGTGCTTTAATTTCTTGTTATAAATAATTGTTATTCAGTTAAACCTCATTTTATGGTGATGGGTGGGTGGACAGGATGAAATTGTGTGGTAATAATGTGACAATATTTGATTAAATCTGGTACGGGTTAGAAATAGATTTGATTGAAGCTGTGTGTAATGATGAAGTAAATTAGTGCAACTATATCAGCTGCAATTCGTTCAAAAGGAACTGACATGTTTGAGGTATTAAAATTACTACGATTACTACGACAGACGAGAGTGGTCAAATTAAAGTACTTCTTTATTTTCTCGAGAAACCTGTGACTTTCTTTGGGAAGTTAAAGACCGTTTTTGGCATCGCTTAATTCAATTTTATTTTATTAATGAATTAAAGTAATTACTGCCAATTAGTTCTTGCCTGTTATGTTTAAGGTTATGGAGAATAACGTCCGTAATTTCTTAGCTCAAGATAAAATACTGGAGAAGCTTAAATTACTTCAGAGTTAATTAAATGATGTTTGACACTTTAAACACTATGCCAACTTTTAATATTCTGCCATTCTTGAAACAATATGCAAACACTAACCAACCCACTTTTTAGCCAATTGATTAGCCATTTCTATTATCTATTTGACAGTTCCACAAAATCCTGTAACTTTTTAGATTCATCGCTTATTTTATATATAATATAATGCTGTCATTGCGAACTCTATGACGAGAGGTTTTTTTTAACTTAGCTGTTATTCCTAAGGAGATTCGCATGCTCGGTACGAAGCGTTTGCGCATAATTTCTTATGATTACACGTTTAACCCACAATTAATTATATTGCGTGACGTTATACAGACATCATTGCAGATTGGTCCACGATAATATGCGAATAGATGCTATAGCACAATAAAGAAAGAATGGGATACGTACAACATGAAAGCTCCCGCTGTATTACATTGTAATAAGAAGATGCATCATTATTGGGCAGATGCGAAAAAAAGACAATACTTAACAGACATGGTGCATATTTCACCCAAGAGTGTTCACAGTTTATCAATACCATTTTAATGTTTGGTACATAAGCATTAATCTACTTTGATTCTCCTAGAAATTAAGCATGGTCTCATATAAAGTACCACCGAATTAAGTCAAATATTTTTTAATACCCGCACAATTTGGTACAGATTACGATTGATTGTTTCTAATGGTTTACTAAAATACAACACAGCTAGAGCAGAGAAAAGATCTTTTCTTTTAAACAGCCTAATACTTTAAATCATCCAGTATGAATTTGAAAGATATACCACATCTTCCAACAAACACTTTACTTGTTTGCTATACAAATGTAAAACAAACTGCATTAACGTGTTACTATAACTATATACTATACCTACCATAAATTTTGTTGTCGGGAAGAACCAACGGTAGAACAAGTAATTTTAGGATTCAAATTGAATACATTTATCCTGCAGGTGTAGTCTCACTGGACAAAAAGGTTCCTTCTGAATTTATCCTGCCGATCAACTTATCAAAATACCTGCATACAGGTAGTCACATTTAAGCAGGCATATTGAATTATTTATTTTTATATATCTATATGCTTTACGACTTTTAACAAGTATGATTTTTAATCATAATAGTGAATGTTGTGTCTAGTTTAATATTGCTATAAAAGCATCGATTTTTTTAACTTTTATAGACTGAAATCAGTACATTATAGCCAACTATAAGTTAACTATAAATTAAATGTTCAAAGCCGGTGCTACATACAGAAGTGTTTGAAACGTAGGTACATATTTCAAAACTGTTTTTGATACTTCCGAAAATAAGGTATAATTTGAACGTAAAAGACTATATGTGCAAACATTTTATTGCTAATGTTATTCAAAACATTTCGGATTCAGTGAGGCCTACAGTATGTTTACCACTGTTAAAATGCTAACGATTTGATAGGTTCTCTATTCTTCGTTTACGACATTGGTAATATAATTTGCCTTATTAGTTCTGTGTAATGCTCGTTTTTCTTCAAGAAGAATCTGCAGTAAGCTTATGCTTATACAATACGTTCTGCTCTTATGTTGCTATATCAGTACTCGATAATTTGTCGTGGCTATCTATGCTTGCATTCAGTTCCCCTCTAGTAGTGTCCTAGTAACGTCTTTTGGTAATTATCGGCTACAGAGGGGTTCCATAAAATCTTCTATGCTTCTTTTTGGGGCGAGTGTCCTGAGATGACAATAACGTCTTTGATTCCTACATATATGTTTAAGTTATGTGTTTAATGACCATGATGGTTGATATCACTACCACACTATTTTTTCAATTTTCCATTTCCATTATGCGTCCAGTAGCATTACATTAAATAATTTATGCCATTTTGATCTGGAATTTGAATAAGGCTTTGGGCAGTTCACTTGAACTGCAATCAAAAGGTCTCGGGTTCGATTCTCGGTCAAAGCTGAAAATAATTTTTCAGAAATGTATTGGTCTGCTAACCCATTTGACTACATTTCTTATAATAAACCGCATTGTTATATCTTTATGCATTATTGTTCTTTTTTTTGTCCGTTTCTTTTATAATTTAATAAAGTATTGATCTTTTTCAGATACTGAGAGTACTGTTTGTCTACTTGCTATTATCAATACCTTGCTTGCTCCACCGCTGCGATAATGAGTGTCCAATAGACCACACATTGTGTTCGACCGATCCGTATTCCTTTAATTGCCCTAATTCATTATGTACATTATATAAAACGGGTGATAATTAGAAGGCCTGTCGTCATGCGATCGCCTTTTGTTTGACTACGTGCGTAAATGTGCGGTGCACAGCAGCAAGCTTACCGCACGCTAAAATTGTTCGCATAACGTAAAGGCATGATAAATAACGGCCTAATTGCTGCGGACAGTTTCGCTATAAATTTCTCATTTACGTTGTTGCGGCGGTTGCTTTTGCACGAAAAAATTAAATGAACCATCATTGATGAATTTGCAAGGTGTTTGGTTTTGAATTATGCAACTGGACAACCCAAGTCAAAATAATGTTAAAATAAGCAAGGATTTACGGACCAACCATCTTTCATTCAATTTTATGTATAACACAGTGACAATATCAAAGTGGAGATTGTAAAATGTTCCTATAAAAGATTAAATGAATTTGCCGCCTCTTAGGAAAGTTAACACAACTATTGCCTTGACAGATACTTGTCATCTGTCGACTGTTTGATATATTTCAATATGAGAAAACGCCTGGGAGTTCGAACCGGTAAAATTCACAAACTAAGTGGCAGTAACGTTATTTGTACCACACAAAGCTTCCACAATCCACAATGTAAAGGTGTAGACTGTAGAACTTACCATAAGCATACCCTACCGATAATTATTGTAATTTCTTATCTTTGAAAGCAATATAGATCCGTTTTTTCTCTAACACTAGTTATGGGTATGGATATGAGTTCGTGAAGCAGTATTCTTACCACTCACAGTAGTTATTCATTCATTCATTCATTTATTTGTCTATATTGCCTACAAAAGGACATGAGACACGTCACATCGTTATACATAAGTATACATGCACCAGATAATACATAATTATATAAAATGGATAGAAACAATATTCACAACAGTAAGTAATACAACAAGTAACATTTAACACATATTACATACATATTAGACTAACAAGTTTGCCTCTAGGTACTCCTCAACGGAATAAAAACTGTGTTTACGTAGCAATGTGGACACAGATTGCTTAAATTGTCTTATACCAGTAATACACTTGACACACTTTGGCAATTTATTAAACAATTTTATAGGCATCACCGATGGACTCATAGCAGTGAGACCCAATCTATGTGTAGGCGTAAGTATTCTATCTTTATCTCTCATATGATAGAAGTCAGCTCCTGCTCTTTCCAAAGAGTAACCGGACGTTTTAATATAAAGGACCGAAGCTAGTATGTACAAAGACACCACAGTAAGCATTCCCAGCGATTTAAAAAGAGGTCTGCAAGAGTCACCCCTTTTCTTACCCAGCATCGCACGCATAATCATTTTCTGCCCACGCATAACCCGACCAATTCCACGAGCGTTACCCCAGCAGAGAATTCCATAGTTAAGAGAGGACTGAACGTAACTATAATAGTATAGTCTCAAGTGATCCAAATCTATCCTGTCCCTCAACTGGCGAATAATAAAACACTGAATAGCCAGGCACAAACGATGTATGTGTAGTAGGATCTTGGATTTTTTTCCATCTGTCCTGAATGTCGCGATGTCTGTTCTGATACTGGGAAATTCTACTAGACGCTTTTCCTTCAAAGTAAAGTAAAACATTAGATGTCATAGGTCTTCTTTTCTATTTGATCCGAAGCTAATTGTTACTTACTACAACAAAATTTTATATATTTTCTTCGCGACCTCGAACGAGGTTTAGAGTTTGGTGTAAATTTGTCGTAATAGCTGACAATGCTCCCAAAAAGGCTTTAGTTCTGACCAAAACTCGCGGTGTAGTGAAAATGTAAACGAATTACTTGCTCATCAACAATACACTTCTAATGAAAAGGTAGCTGTTCCAAAGTGATCATATAGTTACAAGATAATTATATCCATCTTGCCAACTACTCTGGCTCCACTTGTCAAAGGAGACCAATTTTGTTATAGAATGAATCAAGGAGACCGTTTTATTCCGTGTATCGGATGATATACGCTTCAGTTACGCCAATGCAAATTTAGAGGTGCATTTAATGCAACAGCGACGGCYGTGCATTATTGCGGAGCACACACGATAGTTTGAGTTATGTTAACTCGGTTAATGTTAAGTGGGCACGGTATTCACGGGACTGAAGCTACAGGAATTAAATCGCTAATTTTATAAATATTTATAGCGGCAGTCGGTCTGGAATTAACACAACGCGGGATGTGAGCTGAATAAGAAAAGACGGGCAGATAGGTAGTATGCGATTCTGCAGATGACGATCGCCATCGCCGTCGTTGGCCGAACACGCCGCCAACTACAGGTGTATGCAGGTGGATGTCGGATATACAAAACTGCGGCAGGAACAAGCCTCGTATCAGCTACGCAAAATTCGTTTCATTTGTTTTTTTGATCAGAATGCATACCAAAGATACTGCCTACATTGTTTTGAGGTAGCATTTGTTGCTAGCTACAAGATCAAAAATAAAGAAGAAAAGCTCGATATTTTTTTAATTCAGACGTCCGGGAGATACCTTTGCGTGGTCGCATAAAATAGGAAAACACGTTGAAACTTTTACGAATCTGTAGCTAATAAACGCATGCACTTTTCCTGTTTCTGTTTTTTTTATTTTAATCCTCAAATCCAGAAAAAAGAAGTTGAAAATTCAAAATGTTTGCCCATCTTTGTCTCATTCTAGTTTTAATTCGGGGCCAAATATGCAATTCCTGAAAACTAAAAGGTCCTTTAGGTACATAGCCCATAAAAAATTTATTCAAGTTGGTACAGAAATAACCCTGTAGGATGTCAATAGCGAAACGTCTACATTCGCGCAAGTACACTTGTGTAAATGCTGCCGCCTAACGGTTTACTCCCTAATCAACAATATAATTGCTCGGCATTATTTTGGGTATGTTGGTTATCATGTTTTTTTCCTATTACGATTAACAACAATGCTAATGAAAATAAGTAAAGCTAACAAAGTAAAATTAAAATTGTGCAAACGATATTCAGTAATAGAGCTAAGATCAAACCTTTCTAAGTGGCACTAAGTATACTTACGGAACTTAAGCTGTTGATTTGAATTTTCCAGAAGTTAGCTAAGTTGTAGGTAGCTTTTGCAGATCTCGGAAAATCAGAAATTTGTTAGGAACCGATTAATATTTTGGCAAGCTTTGTATGCAACAAACTGTCTGCGAATCTCCGGAGGACTTAAGTGTTCCTTGCAGTATTTAGTTCAGTGTGAATTTTTACTGTGTGATAACAATTTTTGCACAACCCTTTTAGATCGTTTCATTTTCAAAGTCGACGACTGTGCTTAGAAAGATTCATATAGTGCCTCGCTAGCAAGCTATGCTAGAAAAACACATGGAGTTACTGATCCATTTAAAAATACTAATAGGCACTTAATAATGATTTTTTCTGCGATAAACAATTGACTGGCTAAATGAATAGCAACTTTTTCCTAATATTAACATCTGTAACTGTAGCATCCTTTTTACGAATCTCCAAAGCGAACATCGCTCCCTAATCTAAATATAGCTCCGTCCAAAACCAATTTTGGGTTGTTTTTTCCGCCGCGCAAGATCAATTTAACCAGGTGCGGTGATACCCTTATACATGAGTGCTCCCGAAGAATGTTGATTAAAAATCGAAATCCGCCTCAAAGCACGTGCATTACGGCGAAGACGTTGTTGTATATATATATATAGGTAGTCCCGCTTGTCGGGATGTTGTACGCCTTTGTACCATTTTAATTTTATGGCTCCGTGATTCTAGAGCACGCTACTAATTACAGAACAAGATATTGACGATTATCTATGCCTTGCCGTGAAGGAATGATATTTCGAACTTGATGAAAAAAGCTACTGGGCACGTGCGGAGATAATGTTTCTCTATTACAGTTATGATGGCTATGTTGCTAGTGCAGACACAATAAATTGCAAAAGACGCTCTCAGTCACACACAGTACCAGGCAGAGTAATTATACTTCCAGGAAAGTCACATACACATCAGTATTATAATGTGGTCTCAATTTCCGATGAAAACTATACACACTGGATGTTTATGTAAACCATATGAATTAATAAATTAAGGTATGGTTTGGTCCAATAAACAACAGGTTATTTTCAACTGGAATTAAGAATTGCCTATATTTGAGGCAGCATAGTCGTCACTTGTTCAGAACTCAAAATACGGTTTCCTACTGCACGTCTGACATCGAATTTTGTGGACTTTATCCCAGCTTCCCGCAGTCCTCTCCAAAGTGGACTATTACGAGCCCAAACAACTATAGGTTCGGACACTTCATATTTTTGAGAGTAAGTAATTTTTACGATATGTAGAACATATTTTTCAAATTTATATTACTATCATCAAATACAACTATATACAGGTTTACCCTTTGGAAAATACATGAGTAGAAAAACATATTATGTTTAAGAAATTAGTGCTTATTCAACACTATAACAAACTCGTTGTCAACTAAATCTTCGGACAGACCACCTTAATATTGAGTTACATCCCCTTTGGCYTTAATTACTGCCTTTATTCGGTCAGACATTGTATTTAACAGATTTTGACAGTCCTCTGCAGTTATAGATTCCCAGATTTCCGAAATTTTTTGTTTCAAACCTTCAATATTTCTTTGCGGATCCTTTCTTAGCTTTCTTTTCATTATGGCCCAAAGATTCTCTATAGGATTAAGATCCGGGCTACTGGAGGGCCAGTCCAGAACGTTAATAGAGTTGTCTTGAAACCATTGTTTTGTAATTTTCGCGGTATGCGAAGATGCGCCGTCCTGTTGAAAAGTCCACTCGCCATCATCAACTAAAATTTCTACTGATGGGAGTAAATTGGTTCTCAATATATCAATGTATTTTTGGGCGTTCACAGTACCATCTATAAAATGCAGAGATCCAACACTTTTCGAAGACATACATCCCCAGATCATAACACTAGCAGGAAACTTAACAGTCCGTTTTAAACAGTCTTTGTGGTAAGTTTAAGATTTGTTACGAATCACTCTCTTTCGCATATCACCGACGCGTACATCAAATTTTGACTCATCACTAAAAATGATGCTGTTCCATTGTCTTTGTTCATAATTTTGTCTTTGTTTTGCCCATTTTAGTCGATTTTGTTTCTGGCGGATAGTCAGCAGTGGTTTTTCTTTTGCCTGTTGAATAATTAATATAATTTTACTTTTTGAGTACAAGAGACTTACCTCTTAAACTTAGTTTATAAAATTTATAGCCCCGCTTTCTGAGGTATTTACGAGTAGTCTCTGTAGAAGCTCTTTTCTTTATTCTTTCTGACCATATTGCATTTAAATCTCGTAGACTACTCCGGCGATTTTCCTTTGCGATGCTAATTAAATCTCGAACATTTCTGTCATTAATTATCCGTTTTCGTCCACTGCTTTTTCCAATTGCAACAGAACCACTTGATGCATATTTTTTGATAATGTCAGCAACACTTGACACAGGTAAATCGAGATCTTTTGCGATTTTTCGCCCACTCTTACCATCTAGACGCAATTTTACAATAAGATTACGCAACTCAATACTCAACGCTTTTCCTCGAGCCATTATTTATTATGCACATAACAAAATTAACTGCAAAACTGACAGAAGCGGTGTCGCATTAATTTCCAATATTATGTTTTGTTTTCATAGCCGCCCTGATTAAAATATCTCATGAATAACATTAGTGTCCGAAGATTTAGTTGACAACGAATTTGTTATAGTGTTGAATAAGCACTAATTTCTACTCATGCATTTTCCGCAGAGTAAGCATGTATATAGTTGTATTTGAAGATATTAATATCAATTTGAAAAATATGTTTTACATATCGTAAAAATTATTTAATCTGAAAAATATCAAGTGTCCGAACCTATAGTTGTTTGGGCTCGTAGGAGCAATAAATTTCCATTTTATTTCCTTACCGCTTAGATTCTCATGGATTTCATTAACATTGTATTTTAAGAAGTGATAAATGTCCCGGAGAAAATTATTAGCCCCTCGGAAATTAGCTCCATTGTCACTGAATATTATTTGGGGATTGCCTCTACAAGCTTTAAACTGTTTTAGCGAGAGTAAAAACGTTTCCGTATTCAGTGATGATACTAATTTTAGGTGCATAAAATAATGCGACATAAGCTTTACGTGTCACTGCCTTAGGTGATCCCCCTTCTTTACCAATCATTGGCCCTCCAAAGTCCATTCCAACCCTACAAAAAGGCCTTGTGGCTGATACTCTTTCTTTAGGCAAGTTTCCCATTAATTGTTGTTGTTAAGTTGCCTTGTACCGATGACAAACAACACATCATTTCAAGACACCTTTGATCTGCTTGGTAGCCTCAAATGGCCAATATTTTAGCCTAATTTGTTCAATACACTTCGTGGACCAGCGTGAAATAAACTTATATGTTCTTCTAGTATTAATAATTTCACAATGCGACTGTGTTGTGGCAGAATTATAGGGTATTTTTGATCATATTTTGGATGCTACAATACTAAAATTGCTATTCATAATCCCACTCCTTGCATTTGTAAATAMTCTTTGCATTCGTGTATCTGCACCATTGAACCTAGGCAATGTTGCTTCGGTAACACTTATTTCTTGTTACGTGGCTTGCGGCGGCCGTAAAAAACGGCATCGTCTCTCGATTGCTTGCTCGCCCTGCCGATGTTTATTTACACCAGTAGGTATTCGAATGAAGTCGACTGTGAAACCAAAAGAAGCGAATAAATTACACGACTATCTTCTTGAGAGCGAAGCACGAGGCTTATGGAAAGATTCGTTTTGTTTTTGCCGTTCGCACAGTTACTTAGCATCCAAAGTGAATTTGGGGAGCTCGACCCGGAATACTATGTCTGCAGATGGAGTTTTTGTCCGTTTTTAATTCACGATATCTGGCTCATAATTCACGTGTGAAGACGAAAAAAATTCCAATCAGCGGCGTGCGGGTTTACTCTGGTATCAGTGAAATAGTGTTTGTATGTCTTAACGGTAAAAAGTTATTCGAGTTTTTGGAGCGGCTAAATCCGTAAAAGTAACTTTCTTCTTCGTACGCTGCAACAAATTCGTATGGCGCTACCATCTTAATCTATAATACCGTTTTTATCGGCAGTAATTTGCAGCAGACGAAGCACAATATTCAGAATAAAGCACACAACCTGAAGAAATTGTCATCATAATCAATAAAATGCATCAAGTTGTAATGTAACATAGGTTCGTAGAGATTTAGATTAAAATGTGATCTTCTACCTACCCACGTTGTGTTATTTTAATTAAACCTACCTTCGATGCATTGGTTACTCACGTAAATAGGGAGATTTGATGTAATCATAAATAATACGAAAAACAATCTCAAAACAACTAATTTATTACTAGACAAGATCAAATTTGGAGGGTTAACAAATTGTAGCAGTGCTGCTGAAAATTTCACTCTCAAGATTCAAAACTGAAGAGATTTTTGATAGCATAGCCGACTATGGTCAGCAGGTACTGAGGTCCCACGCGGGAGGCAACTCAGCTATATAGTTGAATGGTTTGGTGCAAAAATCTTGGTTTTCTTTTACCAGATGTTTGCCCAGCACGAGATAAAATATTAGTTCGTGCATCGAGGCTCTAACATTACACTTTCAAGTATCACGTATAACTATTGCTGCGTGGATACAGCTAATCAAAGAATGCGAGGACACAGTTAAGAAAATGACAAATAGTTTAAAAAGAAGACTACAGCAGCAGCATAGCTTGCAATGTTACCCTTGACTCCAAATACAGCATGTAATTAATTAACAAAACAGTTTGAGTTAAACAGCTGCGTTGATTGGATGCCTGCTTAAAAGTAGTTACTTAATGTGATTGAAAAAAAAAGCACAGAAACAATAAAAATTAAAAATTGAAACAGTACTAACCTGCAAACAGTTGAAGGAACACTGATACTGAAACTGAAGCGCATCTGTTTCTCGTCCACTTTAAGAACCTACGTCGCAAATATGCCCCATTTCCAAAACCGATACGAAATATAAACTAAACATTTTGAGAGGTAATATGAATAAAATACAGAAATTTGAAGACAGCATACCTGGTTACTTCAAAGTATTATCTAAAATAGTATATTCCTTCTCATCACTCAGTAAAATAAATCAGTCTTCAGTCCGGAATTTAAATACAATTTGATGTGATGATTTATGAACCTTGAATCAACTATTCTTCTGAATACGAGCTCAACTTTTGGAAATCACTTTTCCTGTTTCGTTTTTAAATCTAACGCGGGCGTAACTGTTAAACTATGTCGGACTTTTCTCTAAAAATGGGCTATATGTGCATTTGCTTGGGTGAGAATGTATAAAATACACAGATTTTTAACTGATGGGTATTGTTAGGTCCGTTACTGTACATAACAATAGCACTGATAACTTAATAACCTTACAATGTGGACTGTACACTATTTACAACGTTTAGTGCAGTGTGTATACTATATGTTTTGCCAACGTCTTTGACGAAGTCGCCATTTAACCTACAAAATTCCAGACGACTTATTGCAACAACCTTTTTACTTCTTCTTCTTTTTAATAGACCAATCATCAGGGGAGTATCAATTCATTCCCGATATGGAATCAACACAAACCGTACCAATTACACAACACGGATGGGTTTTTTCCTAGTAAAAGATAGGTTTCGGTCACGTCTCCCGTTAGGCCGGCGCACCAAGCAAAAAGTCACTCTCGTTACTGACAATTAGCAACACTGTTCGGTATGAAATTCAAATTTAATCCGGGAGAATCGCCCCGGGGCCCACATGAAATGAATGGCTGAGAAAGGTGGTTAGCCTTACCCGTTTAAATTAATTCCTGGTGTTGGTGGGACTACAAAACACACCTACGAAAGCAGTCGTGATGCTTAAAATGCAAAAAATAAGTTTTGTGCCCCTTTTGTGGTCTTCCCGTTTAAGTCTTATATTCTACTCAAGCCTAACGTAGCTAGGTGGGTTTTTGAGTATTTTCTAGCTCTGTAGCTAATAATTATTCCTGATAATTTTAATTCAATGTGATCCCTTCGGAGCTGAAGGATTATTTTTTATATTTTTCTTATTAACACTAAAACCCGTCAATCTACCAAGCGTTTAATTTTTAGTCCTTTGTCGGCGTTTTGGGGATGATAATCCTTCGAAGGAAATGTCCCATTCGTCCATCTTCTGACAAGGAATCATTCCTCGATGATTTGGTTTTGTCGCATTCGAGCAAATCGAGGTAAAAGTCTTCTTCGGTGAAGGAGTTGTGGCAAGAGTGCCGTTTACAGTTTCTACATATTATGGCAAAACATTTGAGCCCAGTTTGTTTGCATGAACAGGTTTTGACACCCTTTTACATAGCTACAGGTTATATGGTACCGTTGGTAGTCTTCTATTCAAATCGAAGCAGATCTAGATTACTACATCTCCATTCCTGAACCTATAAATATAGGTATCCTCAATGGGTACTGGAAAGCAGTCGTTTCAGTAGGAGACAATTATGCCAAATTGAAGTTGTTCTTACAAGGACCTCTGAGGTTATTCCAGCCATACTTCATTTAGCTTGTATAGATGTTGTAAAAAAGTCTGTGAGTGCTTTCGCCATACCCTAATTTTCTTTACATTGTACTACATACCACCTCATAGTTCCTTACACGAATTTTATGCAATTTTTTTATTTATTTGAGGCTCTTGTACATAAATATATTTATTATGAATTGCGACCACAGTTGTCAGAAAATCAGCGCGGTTTTATGACACATATTTCCAAGTACATAAGCATTTTTAGTTACAAATTATGCGCTCAAAAGCCATATCATCTTCAACCAACCTTTTTGTCCTGTGATGCCAGATTTCACCAGAATTGAGAAAACACTTCATAAACTAATGGTAAACTTATACGAGGGTGAATGCTTTCAGCGTCCATAATATAATAAGATTGTGTCAGGCAAATTTTGAGGTTCTTCGTCTTTGACAAAGATTACAGGTGTAATCGAAACGTCAGACTATTAATTTTTTGTCAGTATTTTCAAGAGACAGCGATCTATCCGACAAAATATTATCTTATTAATGGTAAACTTTCCTTAAAAGGCAAACACTTTAATCCAAAATTCCCAAATTAATTGATAATTGGACATGAAATGGAACTCTATCAATGCTTAATTGACAAATATATTTAATTTTTGCTTGAGTGAAAAAAACGCTAGGGCTTGTCCTGGATGCGGGTGAAACTCAAGCTTCCATAACTTAGCTCCTTCTATAATTACTTTCCTATCCAACGGATAGAGGGTATTACATCCGAAAAAAATTTCCAAAAATTTTTACTTGCTTATTAGTCGCTTTAAAATGCTCGAATATACCAAAAAGCATGAGCTCGACTGTTCTTGCATATGATGGTAAGCGATTGTTGGTTGGAAAAAGTGAATAAGCATCGGTTGTCTCGTAGAGAATGCCATAGTTCCGTTTTCGGAATAGATTTTGTTGTTTTTCTGAAGAGCTTGATTCCACAGTCTTTGGCTTCATTTTTCTTTGTGATTGGTAGATTCTTGCAGATCCAATACGTATAGTTTACTTCATAGACTTTTAAATCTGTTATTAAACAAAGCAGATTTTGGCAATATCCTTATCATTCAACTTGTAAGTTTTATTCGACAACAAAGTTTTAAAGAACAGATTTTGCATATTTTGCTTGAATTCAGCTACTTCTATGTATAAAAGAACGGCCAAGTAACGTACTAACTATTTAGATCGTAAAATAGTCTACAGTAAAAGAATGCTTCAACCGAATGTAGACTTGATGAAAAAATTAAGCTTTATACTTTTAATTACACTGCGACTTTTTGGATCACCCACGTATGCACTAATCGCTCAAAAAGATAAAACAGGAATATTTACAAACCATTTCTCCAAAAATTTAAACCCAAAACGGGCCTCTCTTAAATTTTCTCCGTAAATAAAATACTCCTGTTGTTTACGTTCTTGCGAGCACTTTTTTGCGGCGTATCCGGGCGTACGTGACCATTTATTGGGCAAAAAAAGGACCAGTCCACTTGCGGGCCGGGTGAAGTAGCTTTTAATGCGTCGTTTATTGAATTAGTATCGCCGATGATAACTGTGCGTGATGATGTGCCGGAGAATACGGGGTGTTTTTCAAGATTCGTTTTCGAAATTATTGACTTTTGACTGTTAGTGACCTGTGTGGACTGGTGGAGGAACACTTCCCACACGGTAAGCGATGTTTTGACGCTATACGCGCGATCGAAATTTTCGCTAGCTGGAATTGTCGATTTCACTTCGTATAAACATTTTCTATTATGTTCTCATCCCAAGCTTTGAAGAATTTTATAACTTAAGTGAACTCTGAAACAMTCAAGCACGTAGGTCGAAATRGAAAKTCGCTCGCAATAGATTTTTGAAAGGCACAATATGTAGTCTCTTTAGGTAGCATACCTACGTTTATTAATTTTTTTATAATGAAACACCATTTTTTCTTAAAGAGAAAATACGTAAACCCTTAGCTTAATTTTAATTTCTTGTGTAATTCTTCAATTGTCATACAAAATTATTTTTGCATGCCTCATAAATCATACGTCGTATAAAATTTGTCTAATCATCTTTGAAAACCTTTGATGAACCAACGTCTTTTCGCACTTTCCTGTCCTAAATGCCTTTACAGCTATATTTTTTTACAGTTAATTATGAAATTTTGGTCACCATTCTACTGGCTTTTGCGATAGCCCCACTTACTCGCTTTGAACATTGGGTTAATATTTGAAAAACATGGTAGACAAGATTTTGGCTTTCTTGGTTCTTTTGTACAACATATGTACCTTCGTAGAATTTGGAAAAATCCGCACCATTTTAAGAAGTTGTAGATCAGAAATAGAACGATGATACTTCCTAGTAGCGATAGAGCTGTGGTGTACCACGATGATTTCTTTATGATGAACGGCTTATTTAATTGTTGCTGAAGTTGCTCGTCAAATTAGCTTAGCTTTGCTTATGCGTATTTTAATTAATTGAAGTCAATGCCTGTTAATTTGATGGGGTCTAGGTGTATTTCGTTGATAGTAATATTTTCCTTGAGTTTGGTGCAGCAATCATCCCCATCGATGTCAATGAATGGAATTTCATTTGTGAAATTTGATGTGAACATTACTGAATGAGCTTCTAGCATGATGTTCTTGGTGTAGAGACCTTGGAATTTTCTTGGAGTTGTAGAATCCCGATTTTGGAAATGGTGATTTCTTCAGCTTGACTGTTCTTGCATATGATGATAAGCGATTGTTGGTTGGAAATAGTGAAAAACCATCAGTTGTCTCGTAGAGAATGCCATAGTTCTGTTGTTGCCATCAGATTCCTGATTTTGCAAGTTTTTGGAATAGATTTTGTTGTTTTTCTGAGGAGCTTGATTTTGCAGTCTTCGGCTTTATTTTTCTTTGTGATTGGTAGATTCTTGCAGATCCAATATCCTTATCATTCAACTTGTAAGTTTTACTCGACAACAAAGTTTTGAAGAACAGAAATTAGCTGTTAAGTTTTGTGTATAAATATATTCTAATTCTACTATCTCCAGCGTATGAAAGACATCATGCGTAAATACATCTCTTTTTTTAACGAAAGGGCCCACTTCAGTCTCAAAACCCCGAAAATTTTCAATACTTGTACGTGTGCAATGTAAATACGGCTTTTTTGAATACCAAGGTGGCCATGGAAAACGCCGAGAAATCAGTCACACGGCTAAGCGTCAGTAGCCCTGGAAAGCCCGGCGTGCGCGTGCAGCTTCCCAAATTTTCACAAAAATTGGGTGGAAAATTCGGACCGCGGTGTGAAACAGACCGTTTCGTAGTGATTTAATGACGTGGTGCTTCGACTAATCTAGTTTTGGCCACCTTATCGGTTTTGCACGGGAAGAGATACCGGTGAGTTTAGTTATTACTTTTTATCGCGTAGGAATCGCGTTGAAACACCTTGTATATGTAAATTACGCACTAGTTCGTTGCGTTTATGTGATTGTAGTTTCGAAATTGGTTTAAATAGGATGGTTTAATTAAGTTTTGTACGATAAATGCTTGGTCCAGTTCAAAACACGGTAAAAAACTTGCATGGATGCGGAGGTAAAAACGCTACGACGCGGTGCTGGTTTTTTCATACGCCAGCGGTCGTCAAACGGTTAAATACCCTAAAACTGTTTGTTTCACTTATACGGCATGGGCTTTTTAGTATTGTAGTTAGCTTTGCTCATATAGGTAAATACTTTCAATATTTTCGTTATGTTGGATGTCCAAAATCTAAATATCAGCACAGAGGTTTTAAAACATAATTCATTACTTCTTATCTGTATCACCATAATACACAAGAATTACGTACGAGGTCTTTACACTGCAATTTTTTGTCACTATTTAATTCATTTATTTACGTATAAATTTATTCCATGTGACACTGATTTGACCTATTTATGTTTGTAAATCACTATTCCCGTCTACATAAGTAGCTTCTTGCACAAAAATACTTTTAAAGCAAATTTTAATGGCACGATCAAGGTTTTTAATAATGAGTGGAATTAACAATAAATCCCAATGTTGAGTCGGCAATTCGAGTTTCGTTAATTATATAATGTGTTGATTATAGATTATATATTATATTTCCTTTATGCATGGAAGATTTCTGTTGTCAGGCCGCAAGCCAAACTACCCGTTTCCACAGAGCTTAAGGACACCAGACCCATTAACATTTTACCAATTTTTTCAAAAGTAGACTTTTCAAGAGCATTGGATACTGTTAATTATCAGATACTTTACGCTATTTTGGAACATATTCTTATTGGGCAAGCAGTTTTATATATATAACAGGCTTCAGTCTGTTAATTTAGATGGCAATTCCTCTGCTTACGGTGGTAGTGTGGTGTCCCTCAGGGCTCTGTGTCAGGACACAGATATACATCTGTAATATCCAAAACAATCATATTTTTTATTCGCAGCTTTTCATACAGAATATAAAAGATCTACAACTCACACCCGGTAAAACTATAAGAAACACGGGACTAGACTTATTTAAAATAAGTCTACAATAATCTATTTAAAAAAATACTGAACAGTTCTGATTGACATTTACTAATTCTTCTTGTATATATTTTTTTCACCTATACATCGTTCATCTAAATTGAGATAACTGCTTTTTTTTTCGTTTTTTATTGTTTTTCACCTCCAAGGCTCTCATCAATAACAACTTAATACACAGGTATATACGCATAAATTCTAATTTTGTTTTTCTTTTCATTTTTACGATTGAGTGGAAGAGAAGGGCGATGCCACTAATCATAAGTGTTATTTGCCACTAAAATTTGCCGTTTTGCCCTGCTACGAATCCTGTCATTCAAAGTCATAATAATACTATTATGTACATCAATGTAGTGAGCAAATAAGGACGAATTATTATTATTATTATTATTATAGTTATTACTATTATTATTTTTCTAAATATACTTTGTTGAACATAGTCAATATTTATTAAAAAAAACAGTTCAAGGTCGTACGTCCTCATACAAACAATCAATCTTTAAAGAGAATATAAATTTATGTAGTATTTGGAAATGACATCTCTAAGGAGATAGACAAGTCTGAAATCCGCTTTCGACTGTTAATACATATATGTACATAGTACACACATGGTATACCTACCTACAAAAATCAATGCTTCAGTATGCCATGAAACATGTTACATTAGGACCTTAGTCCCTATATGATGGTTCAGTGCGTTGTCAATAGCTGAAAAAATATAATTAATCAATAGTTTCCTAGTTAGGTAGGCACATAGTCAAAAAGGATATTGTACTCTACGCGTTGTCCCGACGTTGCCCCTAAAAAAACATCCAAATTGGTATAAGCTTTTTTGCATATTTTGCTTGAATTCAGCTATTTCTACGAATAAAAGAACGGCCAAGTCACGTACTAACTTTTGATGTAGATGTAGATGTAGATGATGTAGAATTGATGAAAAAATAAGCTTTATACTTTTAATTGCACTGCGACTTTTTGGATCACCCACGTATGCACTAATCGCTCAAAAAGATAAAACAGGAATATTTACAAACCATGTCTCCAAAAGTTTAAACCCAAAACGGGCCTCTATTAAATTTTCTCTGCTAAATAAAATACTCCTGTTGTTTACGTTCTTGCGAGCACTTTTTTTGCGGCGTATCCGGGTGTACGTGACCATTTATGCGGCAAAAAAAGGACCAGTCCACTTGCGGGCTGGGTGAAGTAGCTTTTAATGCGTCGTTTATTGAATTAGTATCGCCGATGATAACTGTGCGTGATGATGTGCCGGGGAATACGGGGTGTTTTTCAAGATTCGTTTTCGAAATTATTGACTTTTGAGTGTTAGTGACGAGTGTGGACTGGTGGAGGAACACACCCCACGCGGTAAGCGATGTTTTGACGCTATACGCGCGATCGAAATTTTCGCTAACTGGAGTTGTCGATTTCACTTCGTATAAACATTTTCTATTATGTACTCATCCCAAGCTTTGAAGAATTTTATAACTTAAGTGAACTCTGAAACAATCAAGCACGTAGGTCGAAATGGAAATTCGCTCGCAATAGATTTTTGAAAGGCACAATATGTATAGTCTCTTTAGATAGCATACCTACGTTTATTAATTTTTTTATAATGAAACACCATTTTTCTTAAAGAGACAATACGTAAACCCTTAGGCTTAATTTTAATTTTCTTGAGTAATTCTTCAATTTTCATACAAAATTATTTTTGCATGCCTCATAAATCATACGTCGTATAAAATTTGTCTGATCATCTTTGAAAACCTTCGATGAACCAACGTCTTTTCGCACTTTTCTGTCCTAAATTCCGTTACAGCGATATTTTTTACAGTTGATTATGATCTTTGATCATCATTCTACTGGCTTTTGCGATAGCCCCACTTTCTCCCTCTCGATTAATCACTTAATCGAGGATCGATTATAATATTCCTCTTTTTATGAAGGAAATATGAATACTTATTGAAAACATAATACTAAAAACGAAATAAATTATTGACATGATAGTTTTACAATTCATTAAATTTATTTTTTTTTGCCTCCCTTTGTACCTGTTTCTAATATATTTTTTTCATTGTTCCAGGTGTGTAGTGTTGTGTTAGTGCCAACCAGTGCCAGATGTGGATCAAGAGGGGCCAAAACCTGTGGTCTTAACCAGGCACTGTGAGTTTCTCAAATTCAATTTTTTTTCCTGAAAAGTGACACCTAATTTTTGTTTCAGGCAGGGGGAGCAGTTACTGCTGTGTCTGGTTGGGTGAGTCGATGAAAATTAGTTGTTTTGCACGCGTTTTTTATTATTTGTATGTTGGGTCGCGTAAACGTTACTGTACAAGGGCGTGCGTTAGGGGAAGGGGGCGTGACAGTGTAGTGCCTTGTTTTAATGTATGTAAGTAATTATGAAATGTTATATTTATATCATAATCTCTAGTTTTCAGCAAAATTTTCACAAAACACTGGTAAGTGAATGAAGTTATCTGAACTATCCACTTCACGAATAATAACAAAGCCTAACGTTAGTTTCTTTTTGTTTCAGGAGATATTCAACGAATCTGATGGCTACAACGGTATTTTTGAGTTAATTAGTTATGTACATGTTAGGAAAAATAAAATAAAACAAACTGATCCCCTTCCTTAAATCATGTCTGCTTTTGAACAAGATTACTAATTGTTTTCTGAGTTTCTGTTCGCAGATTTTTCATTTAGAGTTGCCAGCTTCCAGAGTCCAGGGAACTGAACTTGTCTATGAAATTAAATCAATCAAAGGTAGGTCTATATGTATATCAATAGCTTATTATGCTGCTCCAAATGAAATAAGGTTATATTGCTCTTGTAAAGTTCTGACTACCCGACAATTGTTCGTTTACTCACAATGAACAAACTTAATTTGGTACAGCAGTTAATTTTAAGCTCAGCTTTAATTCGCTTGTATAGATCTTCAATTGTCAATACAAAATTATTTTTGCATGCCTCATAAATCATACATCGTATTGAATTTGCGTGACCATCTTTGAAAACCCTCTATGGACCACCGTCTTTTCGCACCTTTCTGTCCTGAATTTCATTTACAGCTATATTTTTTACTGTTGATTGTGAAATTTTGGTGATTCTACTGATTTTTGCGATGGACCCACTTTCTCCCTATGCATTAGTCACATGAAGGAAAAATAACGAAGAAGTTTGAACACTTATTGAAAACATAATACTGAAACCGACATGACGCTTAGAAAATACGCAATGTTCATAACCATTCACGCAAAAGGTGTAGTCATGCAATTGATAAAATTTAGTTTGTTATTGGCTACCTTTATACCTGTTTATAATATATATTTTTCATTGTTCCAGGTGTGTAGTGCTGTGCCAGTACTAACCATTGCCAGATGTGGATCAAGAGGAGCTAAAGGTTGCTATCTTAACCAATCACTGTAAGTTTCTCAAATTTTATACTTACAATATTACAATAGTACATGCAAAATCATTTTGTATGCCTCATAAATCATACATCGCGCGTCGTATTAAATTTGCGTCATCATCTTTGAAAACCTTCGACGAATCAACATCTTTTCGCAAATTTCTGTCCAGAATGCCATTTACAACTATATTTCTCACATTTTGGTTTTATTTCTCACAGTTGATTGTTCTTCTACGTTTTATGTATTCATAAACATTCAGGTTCAGGTGGTAAATGATTATAATTCCGTTTAATCATTTTCAACATTATTGTCAAAAACATCTCCGCCATTTCGAATTCTTTAACAACTTTGACGTTGACTTCACCTTCTTGTGGGTGTGAAACTTCCACTCCATTCCACGGTCTCCCCATTTTTATAATTAGTAAGAGCTATAAGTGTAGTAGTAATAACTCTTCATTACTTTTTAACAAGCAAGTTTTAGCTTTATTTTGCACTATGTCCATTTGACGTAGTATTAGTATTATTTAATAATTAAATATGCTGCATCTGTCAAGTTGAATATAGTCAGTGATGCTTTCTTTATTTGTAAAATTGTAGTGGCATGTTTTCCTTGTTTAGTTGTTGTTTTCTAAGACTAGAAAGTATTCAAAATTCTTGTCTTTTTTCTAGTAAGTTTTTAAAATAAAGACACGTCGTAAATATAGGGATATTATAACTTTCCTGAAAAACAATTACTTTCAATGTGGATCACAGTACCGAAAAGAGCGTTTATAGCCGCGACAGAAATTTCTATAGTGACTTAAAAAAGTCCTATAAATTTAAATAAAATTAATGTGCTCTATTTGTCGCCAAAATAAGTAAAACAACTTAAGTTATTTATTTTTATATAAAAGACCATCTTGTCTAGTTAAGAAAAAACATGGAATAAAATATTGTTAAATAAGCAACTTTTTGTTCAAAAAGTAATCTAAAAATCATCGCGCAAATGTTTTTATGATAAAAAATTAACAACTATAACTGCAAAATTTCTAGCATGATGTTCTCGGTGTAGGCCTTGTAATTTGCTTCGCGTTGTAGAATCCCGATTTTGGAAATGGTGATTTCCTCAGCTTGACTGTTCTTGCATATGCTGGTACTCGATTGTTGGTTGGAAATAGTGAATAACCATCGATTGTCTGGTAGAGGATGCCATAGTTCCGTCGTTGCCTTTAGATTCCTGATTTTGCAAGTTTGCGGAATAGATTTTGTTGTTTTTCTGAAGAGCTTGATTTCGCAGTCTTTGGCTTCATTTTTCTTTGTGATTGGTAGATTCTTGCAGATCCAATAGGTATAGTTTACTTCATAGACTTTTAAATTTGCCGCTATACAAAGCAGATTTTGATAATATTCTTATCATTCAACTTGTAAGTTTTATTCGACAACAAAGTTTTGAAGAACAGAAATTATGTTCAAACCATGCACGAAAGATTTAGCTGTTAAGTTTTATGTATAAATATATTCTAATTCTACTATCTTTAGCGTATGAAATACATCATGCGTAAATACATCTCTTTTTTTAATGAAAGGGCCAACTTCAGTCTCAAAACCCCGAAAATTTACAATAATTAGACGTGTGCAATGTAAATACGGCTTTTTTGAATACCAAGGTGGCCATGGAAAACGCCGAGAAGTCAGTCACACGGCTAAGCGTCAGTAGCCCTGGAAAGCCCGGCGTGCGCGTGCAGCTTCCCAAATTTTCAGAAAAATTGGGTGGAAAATTCGGACCGCGGTGTGAAACAGACCGTTTCGTAGTGATTTAGTGACGTGGTGCTTCGACTAATCTAGTTTTGGCCACCTTATCAGTTTCGCACGGGAAGAGATACCGGTGAGTTTGGTTATGACTTTTTATCGCGTAGGAATCGCGTTCAAACACCTTGTATAGGTAAATTACGCGCTTGTTCGTTGCGTTTATGTGATTGCAGTTTCGAAATTCGTTTAAATAGGATGGTTTAATTAGGTTTTGTACGATAAATGCTTGGTCCAGTTCAATACACGGTAAAAAAAAACTTGCATGGATGCGGAGGTAAAAACGCTACGACGCGGTGCTGGTTTTTTCATACGCCAGCGGTCGTCAAACGGTTAAATAATCTAAAACTGTTTCACTTATACGGCATGGAATTTTTAGTATTGTAGTTAGCTTTGCTCATATAGGTAAATACTTTCAATATTTTCGTTATGTTGGATATCCAAAATCTAAATATCAGCACAGAGGTTTTACAACATAATTCAATTCTTTTTATCTGTATCACCATAATAAACAAGAACAACGTAGGAGGTTTCTACACTGCAATTTTTTGTCACTATTTAATTCATCTATTTACGTATAAATCTATTCCATGTGACTCTGATCTGACCTAATTATGTTTGTAAATCACTATTGCCGTCTACAGAAGTAGCTTCTTCCACAAAAATACTTTTAAAGCAAGTTTTAATGGCACTAATTTTAATGACTTCATACTTGTTTGACCATTCGTCGTCAGAATATTCCACAAAACCTGCAAAGTACTAGGTTATAAAGGAAGAATTTGACCACGTCTATATATCTTTTAGATTTTGTAACACTTTCATCAGATGTGTGTCCTAAATACCATTCATTTTTCACCATAACCTACAGGTTAGTCGCAAAAATTATATTCTAGTTAATTCAATAACATTTTTTGCAATGTCCAAATACGACAAATTTAAATTGAATTTGATGTGATTAAATTGCCAGTCTTCCTGTGTAAAGCGGTTTTTGTCGTGATTTAAAGTAATTTTAGATACAGGAAAAGTCAGAGAATTACATCATAAAAGCATAGATGGTTTTGAAAAATTTGCGAAATACGTATTCGTTAAAACGCAGTAGCTAATAACTTAATATTTTAACTTCTACAGAGCGTTCCATCTACTGTTTTGCTTAAATGAAATAACCTAACTAATATCTCGCAAAGTAAAATTCACAGCGACGTGCTCGGTATAAAAAGGAACATCTTTCTAGTTTTAAGGTTTGATAGTAAATTAGGTCTTGCTAGTTTGACATAAAGTGCATAAATAAAAGCCAAACCAGTCTTTAACAGTCATAAAAAAATACTTAGTTGCAATTACCTGTGAATCAAAGTGAAATCTGCACAATGTAAATTAGTGGATATGGTGTTTACTATGTAAGAATGCTAGAAATAATGTTTTTTTGTTTGCTCTCTTGCACACACAAAAATATACTGTGCGAGATCTTCTAAGCACTCGTGCAAAATTTTTGGCTCTGTTTGGGCAAACTAGAAGGGTACACTGAAAAGTACTTATTACAAAAAGCATTTAGTATAGAAAAAACTCTATTTATAGTATAAAGAGTGTGGTTGAAAATGCAAACGTCAGCACCAGTTAAATTATTAATGCAATTGGTACAATTCTACTATCTTCAGCATATCAAATACATCATGCGTAAAATACAACTCTTTTTTACTTGAGTCTCCAAACCCTAAAAATTTTTCTCATAACTGGACGTATGCAATGTAAATACGGCTTTTTTGATAGCCAAGGTGGCCATGAAAAACGGCGAGAAATCATTTCATTATTGATTAAATTTGCAGCGGTTTTTGTTTTCCTATAATAGGCTTTTGTAGTGACTACCTGCAAGCTGGTTTTATACTTATCCTATCAACTTTGAGCCTTTTACAAAGGAACATATATTGATTGAAGCTAAAAGATTACCTGATAAGTTCACAGCAGGTTGAGCCGCTCTTTTTAATATTCAATTTAATTCTAAATTCCTCTACCTACCCCGGATTTTGGAAGACATCGAGAGTAATTCCTGTATATAAATCGGGTGATTGAGGGGATATCTCAAATTACCGACCCAATTCATTGCTTTGTAATTTCTTTTAAAATTTTCGAGTCCTTATTATACCATCAAATTTTTGAAGCCACGAAGCTCATGCTATCTGAAAAACAACATGGTTTTATAAAAAAAAGATCTACTTTAACAAACTTAGCTGTATTTACTCAATTCATTTCTGAGGAGGTTGACAGGGGCGGACGAGTTGATGCCATATATACAGACCTATGGAAGGCATTTGATAAGGTTAACCACTCCATTCTTATACCCAAACTGAATCGCTTATTTGGATTTTCTCCAAAATCAACTGATTTGTTAGAATCGTACTTAAGACAAAGACGTGTCTTTGTATCTTATATTTTTTAATTCTTTCTGTTTTATTCCTGAATCTGGTGTTCCTCAGGGTTCTAATCTGGGTCCGCTTCTCTTTCTACCGTTCATTAATGATATCTTTGAATCAATATCATCGAGTGCGTTATTATATGCAGATGACTTAAAGATTTACAGTATACTGTCAACTATGAGACCGATGCTAAGGCGTTAGAAAATGATTTGGTAAGGGTCTCTGAGTGCTGCCATTGTAACCAGTTGGCACTAAATATTAACAAGTGTAAGACTATATCCTTCACCAAGAGAATTTCTCCTATTCTGTATCAGTACACTATCGATGAAAACGTCTTAATGCGTGTAGTGACCATTAAAGATCTTGGGGTTATCTTGGATTTCAAGCCAACTGCATACTGCAGATATTATAAACAGAACGTTGGAGTCTCTCAAGACACTGAGTTTTGTAATCAGAAATTGTAGGTCCTTTACTAAAGTTAAATCTATATCTACGCTGTATATAGCCCTAGTTCGATCTAGACTGGAGTACTGTTCCTTAATCTGGGGTCCGACGTATGCTGTGCATAAGATTGCTGTAGAAAGGGTTCAGAGACGCTGTTTAAAATTTATACACATGAAAACTTTTTGAACTTATCCTGTGCGAGGCGCYGATCATGCTAGACTCCTGACCAGTGTTGGCTTTAGAAGTCTAGAGAACAGAAGGCGCTGRGCGGTCGTTACGTTTTTGTACAAGATTTGGCATAATCAGATTGATGCGCCTGACCTACTACATAGACTTAATGTGGTAGTACCCCGTATGCAGTCGCGGCAAACCTTAGTCTTTTTTCTGCAACGAGCTCGAACCAAGCTATTATACACTTCGCCTGGATATAAAATGTGCCAATGCTTTAACGCCATTTCTCACGTATATGACATAAATACCTACATTTTTTTGTCCTTTATATGGATACATCTGTTGGACGAATAAGTTATGATTATTATTATTATTATACTTCTAACGAATAGTATTTCTTCTTACATTCTTTCCTGGGCTTATTTTAGGATAATCCCTCATAGTGAAGTGGATACCTTTTCACTTTCCGTCCATCCACCCCGTGGCCGCCCTGTCCTACCTCAAGCGCTCCACCGGGCAGCCCGACGCACGTCGATGCCACCGCGAACGGCAGCTACACCAGCGGGCGAGCCGGGCCGCCAATCGGGGCCCCGGCAGCTCTCCGGCCGCCTCCCGATTGGCCCCTCGCCGTCCGGCCGCCCGCCACATCTACCTTGAAAAAGTAGCGCCGCACGCCCACTTGCAACCTAATGTTTAATGTATTTTCGCCACCGGGAAAAAAAGCTCCTTTTGTCTGCCCGAGTTATAAGCCATACATCAGGGGTGACCGCGCGAGATAAAGTATGAATGCGTGTGTGCATGTTGTGTATAATGTCATATTGATGGATGTCGAGGTTGGTTGGCAAAAAAAATCGGGCACCGGAGCCATCGGACGGTTTTGGCGGGAGCCGAGGGAACATCAGAAGTGGGATTCGTCGATTTTTAGAGGCCCGCGGAGCTCCGATGTTTGGGGTAACGAATTCGGGTAGTCCTAAGTGAGAGGGCCCCACTAAAATAATTTGCGTCCCAAAAACATTACCTACATACTAATCCATATTCGTGGTTTTTTTAGAGAACTGATACTAATAACTATTTAGCTATTTTGAAGCACATATATTGGGAAGTGTGCAATAAAATGTCTTAACTATACTGGCAGCTTTTAAGTTAACTTCAGTGTTAAAAGTAAACTCAACAATAGTACCTACCATCCTGTATAAATTGTAATAAATTTCCAAAATCAGGATTAATTTGTGGGTGATGAACTGCACTAACACATATTTCTGAGGCGAACGTCCATGGAAAAAAGAAGTGAAGAGAGGAACTTATTTTAACATGAAACAGAATACGTCATTTTGAATAGCTTATCGACTTACATGCGTTATTATTGTCCATCACAATCTCACAAAGCAGTATTTAAGAAATCACGTTCAAACCTTACGTAACACAGTAACGTCCGTCATAGCTTTAATTAAAATTTAATGAAATCACGTTTGACATCACCAATGAAGCAGTGTATCAAATCTTTTATAAAAATGGGCATTTTGACCCCAGGGGCAGCACCCTAGTGACCTTGCCGAAAAAGAATGTTGCATGGGACATGTCTACAGACCATAAGCTACCATATAGCAAAAACTCAGTCAGATGCTTAGAAGCCGAGATCTGACTATCCAAAGACAAATTTGCCGTACACTTTTAAGCGTTTTGAACTATCTATACATCTGACCTGACCTGACTTGACGTAACCTGACCTTATGCTACTTTATGCCCAACCTACAACAAATGTAATTTATTAATGAATAATATCGTAATTATTTTCACTGCCCAAAGAGTGGACTATTAAATACCTGGTACGACTCTAAATAATAAACTTTATCAAATTCGTAATTTATAATGATTTCATTAATTGTGGAAATTATAGAATAGGCAATTTCCTTTAATACGCTGTATGTTATTTGTTATTGCAAATATGGTATCTCCTACCCACCTTCAAAAACACATCAGCTAGTTAAGTTTTTTTTTTTTCTGAAGATGAGGTATCTGCTATGACTTTTAAAMCAAAAGTTAAATCCTCMMTTGTTGTAGTCATGAAATACCAGTTTCTTCCTTGAATGTAGTTACCTTTAAGCTTCAAACGKGTCTAATTTCCCTAAACTTACAAATCTATTAGATTTAACAAGAAATTATTTGCTAAGAGTATAAATACCATTTTCTCTTTTGACCAAATGTAATTAGTGTCTTTTAACTACCTCAAAATAGATAAAAGAGAAAAAGTTATTTAGTATTCGACATTAGAAACGCACATACTTCTATGCCCAATAAGACATCTGAAGAAATAAAGCTTCTTAGGGATTGTTATAAAAATAAGTCTATCATAATTACTGCTTGTAGTACTGTTAATGGTTCAGCAACAGTTATCTTATATAGATATGAAACAAAATTGGTGAATTATTAAATACAAAAGATTAATCTGAGATGCTACCTCAAAATATTTCAAAATTACTTGTGCTCTCATTTAAATTTGAAACCTTTCCATGTGGAGAAATCATTTTTAACTATTTCTGAATTGCAATTTGAAACTCTAGGTAGAAAAACCCATAGTTTCATAAAAAAATTCTTCATATTTTATTGATGTTATCAAATCCAAGCGTGAGTGAGCACTGTTTAAAGTCTACTTGTTTCTTATCGTGCGGTTATTTTTATCAACAGGTTGCTTTAAATGCTATAGAGGCCAATTTGTTCATAGAAAAATCGATTCGATTGTAAATCACTTCGGTAGTGAAAGACCCCATATAACATTTACGATGGATTTAGAAAGCAGAGTTAGTTTACTTTTCTTCTAAATCCAAATTTACAAAGAAAACAACGGTTAGTTATAACACAAAATTTACAGAAAATCCAGACAAATATTAGTATGCCACATCTCACCACCGAACACAAAAGACTAGTCTTGTACACCATGACATTTATTATCTTAAATCAACTCAACTGGTTAGGTATAGTAATATAAATATTTGGCCAACTTCTAATAAAAAAAATTTGCATTCTATTAAAGAAAAAGGTGGCTTATTTACTAAATTATTTGTTTTTGGGACAAATATTACATAAGTCAGTCCAAAATAGAAATAAAAGCTCGTTTAAACAAAGCAACGGAGCATTTAGATCCAACATTCTTCGGTAAACATAACCTTAAAGCGTTTAAATCACCACCAGCACAAAAAATAAATTCACAATCATCTGTTCCTTTACCAGCTAAAAGTTGTGCTTTTGGTAATACTTAAAACTGAAATGAATATCTTATTAGTATAGATAATAGCCTTCGTATCTTCAGATATATTCTGCAGTTGTCATATAAATTCTTAAAATCATCATATTAGTGGATCTATACCACCTTAAAGCTGCATTCGTTTTTAAAAAAAAGTAGGGATTGTTTGTTTTGTGGCTTATAGTATCTGTTAACTGTGTGTTCCAGTTTAAACTGATAAAACTATTTCATTGTGGTGTTTTCTACCACTATAAAGGCAGTACAGTCAACAATTTTCTGCTTATAATGCTTCTTATAATGAGGTTCATACATCTTTTCCTACAATCATAGTTTGTATTTTTTGTTAATGGAATGAGTGAGATTTGTTTCGATGATAGAATAATTGTATAAATTTCCTATAATATGGGTGCATTATACAAAATTCAGGTAATAAAAAATGCAAAATCAATATGAAGGCATATAACAAAATAATACAGTACACAATACCCTATTATAGAGTATATTTTTTTATAAAAATCGAATATAAAGAACCAAGCATCGGTAGTGTAATATACGTTGAAAAGATGAGGTATTTGCGTGCAAGCACAGTGATCACTGTATTTACGAAATATTACTGGCACTGGGTATAACCCATTTTTAACTCCCTGATAGTATCTGCAGCTAAATACTTATAGGCAAGCAGATTACACAGCAAAAATCATCAATCCTACACCGATTGAGTAAATAAAAAAAGTTTCTTTACTATTTTTCCGTTTCACTCGTAACTGAGCCTAATGGTATATTTTTCCTGCTATCATAATTGACGATAAGCAGCTGCATGCTTATTTATCTTCAAACTGCCTATAAAATAATTGGATGTAAGTGTGTACATTGACTCTGATCAGTCAGTTAGTATAGCAAAAGAAAAATAACACAAATAGTTCATTATACAAGTAGTATAGTCTAAGTTGTTAGKATTCGGTACCTATCATAATATCGCTTTAAAAACACACGTGTTGGACAAAGTGTTGACGTCAAAGTTGCATTATAGTTACTTAATATAAAAAATAGTCATTAGCTAGTTGTAATTTATATACTCAAATATAAATGAGGAGTAAGTCGCACTGTTCACCATAAAAGAACTCTGAAAAGTGCTTTTTAGTTCCAGATATCTCGTAAGTTTTGATGTAGTTTGTTCTGGTAGGAATGGCAAGCTTAATTTYGATATTAAATTCTGTCACTATCGTCACATTACGTTTTTTCTCTGTGGTGACTAATAATAAATTGACATTGAAGTACGAATTAACAACCAGCCAAATTGCCTCTACGGTAAAATTTCGCCATATCTACAGATACTTCCGATGTCCGAAAAGCGACAAAGCCTATTCCCTTTTTGTATCTGCTCTTTCTCCAAGGCAAACCTTAGCTACACGTGCTGTGTTAGAACCGCTTCTACTCAAGGCAAATAATATCTGAGAACGAGCGTAAAAACCATAAAATTGCCAATCGTGCAGCAACGGACAACGAATTTTATGTAACTGTCCGTATTTTTCCTGTAAAATATGCACAACTACCTTGTTTTGCAATTCTTGATTCGCTCTGCTCTGTGTGTATAGGTTTCCTATTGGTATGTAGATTCAAACAAGGACTGTGCTTGGTTGCGTAATTAAGATATTAGTTTACCAATTGGAGTTGTTTTCGCATGAGGTGGCTTTGACAATGCATGTGACACGGTTTTGGCGTTCAATAACGTTGTCAATAAACGAATTACGCAGTTGGTTAGGAAAAAATTCAATAACACTTTAATATCCGTCGAAGCACTACTTCGGGAATAAGGAATTTGCAACATTTTCTAACTGCGCCCTAAATTTTTTTAATGATAGTAGGTAGCAGCTATATAATGTACACAATAATAAGCCCAAAGAAAAACGCAGATTTGTGGAGAGAGCACGTTTATTTCTTCGATGCAAACTGCCTCGCTAAGAGGTTAGAGAAAGCGTGACGTCACAATGCACTATTGTCGCACCACTCATATTCTTTGTAGATGGGTATATGCTGAATTTTTAAGTATGTGAACCTGTCAATTTCATCTGAAAGAGGAGCAAATCAACGTACTAAAATACTTCAACGATAACGTCAGAGAAACTGTTTTTTTTTCGGTTGTTGGGTAGCAACCACCTCAGTAAACAATATATTTGGTATCATTTTGTTAATACTCGTAATTTAGGTTTGTTGAATACGACTCACATTTATTGCTTACCTTTCCCAATACGTCAATAATGTAATCGTTCAAGAGAATCACATACCTGAAATGAAAATCCATGCAGTTTAAAAATTTGACCGAATAGTGTTTAAAACTAATGAAGGAAAGTAGTTTATGCATTGTGTAGTCGTAGAGTTGTGATGTTCAAACCTGCAGATTTGCTATTGAGGTAAATCTTTTTGGTTGAAGAAATACAGCAGATGACACTTTGTACATAACAGTTCTAGATATAACGATGCCCAAAAAATCGATGAAGAGTTAGTTCAGTTCACTGTAATGTTACTCCTTTAGAGTAACCAATTACTGATTATTCGTGCTTCCATTCCATGGTAATTAAAACCGTTTGAGTCTGCAATTGCATGTATTTACCATTAGCATTCGCCCTCATATGTGTCTCTGACAAATGAGGAATGATTGATTGACGTTGTTGCTCAGCTGCTCATTATAGACGTAGAAAACTAAGTAGATACCGCATTTAATTAGATACACTGCATTCGATTGGAAAAATTCAGTAGTAGAATGAAAAGATCTCGTTCTTTGAATAATACATTGCCGAAGCGCGTATACATTCTAAAAATAGGAGGTATTAATAACAAACAATGCTTTATTTAAATGATGTACATATAAATGTGACGAGAATAAAACTAACGCAGTAAAATAGTTAAAAGCGCAATTATTTTGAAAGATTTGGTATTTTCCAGTAAAATGAAGTAGGTACTTGGGTGAAAATTATTGCACAAAATAGTCCTTACGTCTCAACTTGTTCTCTTCTCTTATCCGAGTTAGCCAGCTTCAAAGCAGTGTTTACCGATTTTTTTGTGCTTTGGGATGTTTGGAGATGTAGTTTAGATATATATCAAGCAGTGGTTAGGCTTTCTTCGTTATTTCTTTTTATAGTTATGCCCAGGAAGTTAATTCTCCCATTGTTTTTCTTTTTTTTGTGCCGATTGATAATCATTGAGATAATCATTTAGTGTTGTATATATTTCTTTTTCTAGTAGGGCTGCTATCTTCCACATATAACTTTATGAAAACTGATGGAATTTCCATGTTTCCTGTACATTTCTCAATCAAATCTTATTGATATTCGGCTACGCGTTGGTACCCTCTCCTTTTTTTCATAGAGCTTTTTTGTGTCTAAAATATACGTTGGTTTTATTACCATAATAAAGGCACTAATAAAATCTTTCTTCCCCGTTTGTGTGTTTGCTTAAATCTTTCATTTTCTCCAACCAACCTTTCAGCTAATCTTAACGGTATGTTTGTAATTAAATTAAATTCTTTACATCTAGCGATAGTAATCTGTCATTATGTTTAAAGTTTTTCCAAGGTGTCTATTACTTAATATTTTAGGCATTTTGTATTCATATTTTTGCCTCCTCATTTCAACCCCTGCGTATCTTTTTTATCCGCTTCAGTTACCACATTTTTTTCTGGTGTTTTTTCGTGAAAATCATTCAATTTCATCTTATTCTTCATTAAGTATTTCTGCGTGACGTTCCCACTACTATTTATATAATGTATGTCACTTGTCATTGCTTTGCAGCACTTATTCCTTATCCTGTTTCGCTCCTCCACCCCTTTTATGTTCTTGTTTATGGCAGCTTCTATTTAGCTATCATCGGTTTTTAGTTTGTTTCGACTATGTTGAAGCATTTTCACAGGGCTAGAGCTGTGATGTTGTTTTAATTTGTGTTTTTTCCTACGAACGTTTGGAACACGTTTCTATTTAAATTTGAGCGTATTAGGTCGTACTTTTGTTGTCCTGCCTGTCTTGTGAACCTGTTTATGTCGGATATTGTCGCCTTTGTGGCAATATTTAACATCACCCTCTTGTGAAAAGAAAAACCAGTGTTACTGCTTATCTCGATAAGTAGATAAACTCCTCTATTTTTTATGAGCTGTATTTTTATATAGAAAACTAAATGTCGAAAATCCTTATAAAAATTAAATTTTCTAAGCTCAAGAACATAAATAAAACGGGATCAAAATTACTTACACAATTTGAATTATGTGAAAATTCAATATTATAATTTTTTGATGTGATAATTTTACCTATTGCATAATTTAATTGTCAGTGTGTATTACTCGTAGTTGAGTGACGAAGTTTCTTAGAAATGCCTTTGTGAGAATTCTTCGCATAGGAAATACTGCAAGTAAAAACCGACTAATCTCACATATCGCATTTAGAAGTCATTAGTAGTCACTAATTAATATACGTCTTTTTTCTCCTTCACTGTATGTAGTTTCCTACTTTTTTCATAGTTTTGCGCAGTGATCTACCAGCTTATACTTTTAATAAGAATTTCATAATAAGGGTTTAGGGTTTTGTGCAAATAATACAACAGCTTCTAACTCTAACAAGCATTTTGAATGTTGACTAAGGCTAAGAGATACTGCAATAAATAATTGTATAAAATTTAGTAGGATTTGTTGTTCTTGGGTACAGTGATGTATATAATACCAAGAATATTAGAAAATGTATGCAACATTTTGTTTCTACTTCGTTCAATAACTAAACTATAAATTCGTTAAATCGTCTTAATATATACACCTCGATTGTCACATACTCCTCAGACCTATTGCTTTCTTTCAATTATTTTCATTTGACTGTGGGCATTGTTTAGGAACTTCTTCTTTTGTTTTAAGTGAGAGATGTAACTATCTCATGTGCTTGTGTATCATCGATCATTATTTGCAATTAGGTTTTTGGCATGCAGTCTATTCCTTGATTACATGAGCTGCATATTCGGCATATAAGTAATGCTGTTTTTGCTCGATTATGGTGTCAATTTTCGGAAAAACGCTGTCGGTTATTAAATATTATTAATCTGATGTTTCGATTACACCCGCAATCTTTATCAAAGAACATAACTTCTTCATAACACAAGTTCAAACAAAATTTTGAAAGCAGTCTTTGTTTAATTTTGTTTCAACTTTTTTTGGAGATTCTTTCTTTGACAGAAGTTTATGCAGGTGTAATCGAATCGAATCTTTTTGTCAGTATTTAATTCGCGTCAAAGCATAGTGGTCTCATATAATAGACCCTGCMAATATTCAACTACGTATMTTCTACCTATGTTTAGATAATAAAAAAACGCACAGGGAGATTTATATAGTAATAGCACAGATACTTATACACAAAAGTTATATTTATTGTCCCACGAGGTTGTTAAATTAACACTGAACAAAATGTGAAAACGTGTATTGTTTGATTGCATTTTTTCAGGTTGTAATATAGCACTCTATCATGCAATGCTGTTTATACGAATTTCCAATTCCCTATTGTTGTCTGATGCTATCTCCGCAAAAATGTTACGTTCGTATACCAACAAGTTCAATCCAGTCAGTTTTAATCGTCGTGTATATCGGGAATTCCGATCCTCTGCGGGGGAGAATGTCGGGGGACTTTTTGTCATTTCATTGACTGACCTGGGCCAACAGAGTCGAGGCACAGGGCAAAAAGGCACCCCCGTCTAAAATATGTCCCTTTTTACTCGTCTCGGTCGTTTTTCGAGTGCGTTTTTCAGTGAGGCACGAATGCGACGACATAAGAAACCAAAATAGAGCGTTTTTGTACGCCAGCTCCACTTCCTTAACAGGCTATTTACGATCGCAGTTCTTGTGCACTGTTTTGGGATAGGTCCGGGTATCGCACGCCGGCACTTGATATTGTGCCCTCCATACGGGAATCACGGTCCTTTCAGAAGAGCGCCGTTTTTCAGACCGCCGCTGATGCAACTGGAAGTTACTGTTTTGACCAGAACCGTTTCATATATTCTATAAGGAAAATATACAGTTGATTAATGAAATATTGCAAGCAGTTATGAATTAGCCGCTACCATTTCTAGTGGCTAAAAAATCTATACAGTTATTCTGTAGAAAACATATTATCACTTGCTCCCTGGTTACTGAATTATCACGCATAGATGATGTTGTTAATTAAATAATAACATACGGTTTAATTTCAAGTTATTTAATGTCGACTTCCAAACGTTTTCTCTCTTTTTCTAAATGAATTTGTACTACCTCTAACATTAGATGTCACTAATAATAAGAAAGGCTATATGGGGATCGGTATCGATTATGTTCATTACAGCTTGTTAATAAGCACATTACAAGAGTCACAAACTAAAAAAAAATACTCACTATCACTTTCACTGCTAAAATCACGATTAACTTCTATTATTAGTTCTTCTACATGATTCGTTCTGTACCGATTTTCAGTGTCCAGTACATGTCGCACTGAATTTCTCCATGCATCGACACTTGTTATTTCAGCTTCGTGTCTAAATTTTAGCAGCATTTCATTGCTGAATTTTCCACCGGTGTTCACTCGTCGAATTCTTCATGATTATAAAGACAGATACTACTCATTAAATTAGCAAAGAATACAACTTAGTCATGCATTAAGAGCTATTTAATGAGTTGAGTATCTTGAACTATAATCCTTGCACCAATTGATTAATTGCAATAGCTACTACGTTTTATTTTTGTATTTGGAAGGGTACAACTCTAGGATGTTACTCGTCGGTATAGCTCAAAAAATGGTTTAGTTTTATAGGTAGTTACTATGGAACCACACATCACCCCTACCTATAACTAGTACCATCAAAGGTTTTTTGCTAACCATGTATAACCCTAGCTCTATTATTGTTAGTAGTTCGCTTTTTGGCCGGTAGTCCTTTTTCTGTTATCTGTAGGTACCCAATGTTTAACGGCATATAATTGTTAAAGTGTCTGTTATCTACATTATTTTTTCCGGATATACCTAAATGTGTAGCTAAGCTACATGTGTGGTTTCTGTTCTCTTTATTGTCTTTTTATAATAGTTGTCAATAAACCACTTTCATGTTTTGTGAAAGAGGGACCTCTCCTTCTACTCCTTCTTTTGCACTTAGTTTTTGAGCTTTGTATATTTTTCTCTATTTTGTTTTTCCACTTTTACCAGGCTAATGCTAATCTGCGAATTTTGCGTGTATTTTTGCAATATTTTTCACTTATGTTCTCGTTCTCATTTGTCCAGTTGTGGGACGTATCCTACCAAAAAAAGGCGAACATCTTTTTGGACTGATACTACTTACATAGAGAATAGTAGTCTTCGAGTACATCTGAAAGCTATATTAATGCTAAAAATAAACTACGTCTTGGTAAAATTACAAAGTCGTCCTCCTCAACAAGTATGTAAACAATAAAAATAACCCGAAACTTGAAAATTTTGAAAAAATCCGCTGATGTCATTTAATCAACATCGATTCAGAAAGTCAAGAGCAGCCTCCAATACTATATCTTCAACTTCTATCTTTCAAAATAGGCTTGTTTAGGAACTGACAGTCGTCATAATTGTATTCTCAACGTTTATACTGATATAAAGTATAAATAACCGTGTTCAGAAAATTGTTTTAGATGGCTGTAAAAGAGCTTACAAAAAGCACTTTTCAAAACCACTGTCTGACGATTTCCTTTAAAACGAATAGCAGAAAGTATTTTAAATAAAGCATAAACTAGGGTGAATGCTTTCAGCATTTCTCTTGAAAACACTGACAAAAAGTTATTAGTCTGACGTTTCGATTACACTTGTAATCTTTGTCAAAGACGAAAAATCTCAAAATTTGCCACAAGTTCAAACAAAATTTTGAAAGTAAATAAACAAATCATCAACGAAGCGAGACGTCATAGAAACAACGTGCCAACCTGATAAAAAAGAATCTAACAACGAAAAAAGAACTACCTACCTACTAAATATACACGAAGTACTTAGTAAAAGATAACTACAAAATAGCCTTCCAAATGTCACCTAACTCATAATTTTCATAATCCCTATTAAAATTATTAGTTTTCCTACAAATTTCTATAGCTTCTTTTATAAGACGTTTGTGATATTTTTCTCTATGAAAAATTTTTGTTTTATCAAAGTCAATCATATGTTTAGTCAAATATGAGCGTTCAGCTATGGAAGATTTATCTATCTGTTGCAACCTAGTAGCACGTATGTGTTCTTTCAAACGCGCACCAACTTTTCTTTTTGTTTGACCTATGTAACACTTTCCGCAAGAACAAGTAATTTTGTAAACACCTTCACTCTCTAAATGTACTTTATCTTTAGTAGAACTTAAAATTTTATCTAAATTATTATATGTACTATCAACAACTAAAATATCATGTTTTCTAAGCATCCTCTTTAATTTTTCCGAAAGGCCTTGTACATAAGGCAAACTCAACTTCAATTTACTTTGTCGTGGCTGAGAATTTACTTGATTTGGATGAGCACTTTTATTAAAAACTGACCAAATATTCTTACTACTATAACCATTTCTCATTAGCGCTGATTTAAGATAATATATTTTCTTTTCTGTTGCAGCCTAGTGCTCTTTCAAACTTTTCTTTTAGTTTGACATTATCAAATCCAAGCTTAATAGCTATCGCCTAGGTGACACCAGTTTATTTGAACATTGTTTAAAATCTACTTATTTCTTATGGAACTATAATTTTTATGAACAAAAATCAGGTTGTACGATGGGTTCACCTTTCAGTCCTGTAGTAGCCAATTTGTTTATGGAAAATTTTGAACAGGTAGCGATAAACAGTTTTCAGTTTAAGCCAAAATGTTGGTATAGGTACGTAGATGACACTTTTGTTATTTGGCCCCATATAGAAGAGTTGGGTAGGTTTCTAAATCATTTGAACAGTCAAAATCCTGACAAAATTTACTATGGAATTAAAAAGCAATGGCAGTTTACCTTTCTTGGATGTCCAAATTTACAGAATAAATAGTGGCAGTTAGGACACAAGGTTTACAGAAAACCAACACACACAGACAGATATTTACATGCCACATCTCACCACCCTCCCTCTCAAAAGAATAGTCTTATAAGGACGTTATTTGTTCGAGCACAAAGGATCTCAGACGAAAGTTCTTCACAAAAAGAAATATATCATCTTAAATCAGCGCTAGTGAGAAATGGGTATAGCAATAAGAATATTTGGTCAGTTTTTAATAAAAGCGCTCATCCAAATCAAGTAAATTCTGCAGGACAAAGTAAATTGAAGTTGAGTTTGCCTTATGTACAAGGCCTTTCGGAGAAATTATAGAGGACGCTTAGGGAACACGATATTTTAGTTGTTGATAGTACATATAATAATTTAGATAAAATTTTAAGTTCTACTAAAGACAAAGTACATTTAGAGAGTGAAGGTGTTTACAAAATTACTTGTTCTTGCGGGAAGTGTTACATAGGTCAAGCTAAAAGAAAAGGAGGTACACGTTTAAAAGAAAACGCAACAGATAGCTAAATCTCCCGTACTCATATTTGACTAAACACATGATTTATTTTGATAAAACAAAAATTTTACATGGAGAAAAATATTATCACAAACGTCTAATAAAAAAAGCTATAGAAATTTGTAGAAATACTAATAATTTTAATAGGGATTGTGGAAATTATGAGTTAGGTGACATTTGAAAGGTTATTTTGTAGTTATCTTTGACCAAGTAGTTCGTGTATATCTAGTAGGTAGGTAGTTCTTTTTTCGTCGTTGGATTCTTTTTTATCAGGTTGGCACGTTGTTTCTATGACGTCTCGCTTCCTTGGTGATTTGTTTATTTACTTTCAAAATTTTGTTTGAACTTGTGTCAGGCAAATTTTGAGGTTCTTCGTCTTTGGCAAAGATTACAGGTGTAATCGAAACCTCAGACAAATAACTTTTTGTCAGAGTTTTCAAGAGACAGCGATCTTTCCGAGAAAATATTATCTTAAAGCATAAACTAATCATTTATTTTGGACACCCTATCAAATAATCAACTTCGAAATGCCGCGCTCATCTCTTCCGAAGGCAGGCGAATCTCTCTCATCTTTCTCTCACTCCACAGTTCCTCCCATCGTACCTTTCCTTCTATCTTATCAACCGGCGGTACTTTCTCGTTTTCCTACTATTGTTTTAAGCCTTTGTGGGCGTGCCCGCTGCCTCGACGGCTACCGAACGTCTCCGATGCCGTACAGCGGCGCCTGATCACCGTAGCACTCTAGTGTACGGCCGGTTGCAGAGTCGGTAACATAGGGAACGATCGCGGGTAAAAACTTGACGCGCGGTAAAAAACCAACCCGCGAGTTTTTGGATACCCGGGGCGGTTTTTGTCCCTGTTTTGCGGCCCTTCTTGCGTCCTGTGGTGTTTCGGAGCGGTGCAGGCGTCTTTTTGTCGCGCCGCCACCAAGCACTTGTGTTTTACGGGCGGAAATTGTGTTGGGTGCGCCGAATAAAGGAATCATCAGTCTGTGGGACAAGGCGATGGGAAATCTGATCGAAACTGTGCATCTTCGATCAAGGTGACTCTCCTGGTTTTCGAATTTGTGTCGAAAAGGGCGAACTTCCGTTGCCGGTTGGTGCGAACATTCGCCGATATACTCGAAAGACGTCGTAGGGATCGCAGTAGCAGTGCGCGAGATTTGTTTGTTCGAGGCGAGTGCCGGTGTTTTTTGGCAAGTTTTTTCGGCGGTAAGTCAGTTTTTTGGTTGGTGTGGAGAGGTCGTTCGGTTTGATATCGGGTTTTTTGTTGGAAAGCGGGCTATTTTGGATGCAGGTGGACACTGTTTTAGAATACATCGAAATCGATGCTGAATTGCAGGTGTCCGTTATAAATTGCGTTCATATACGTTTCTGGATGTACAGTAACATACATATTGTTTAACTGATAAAATATTCTTATAATGAACATAAATCGGTCCTGTTTTTTCAGAGATGTTGTTCCAAAAACGTTTTTTTATGAAAAATGATTTACTTTCAGTGTACGTTTAAAATAAGGTACAAAACAGTGCTAAATAAAGGTTTGTCATAAATTGTTATCGCATTATCGCGAAGATAAGTGTTTTTGAGAAAATCATGCTTCCCTTAAATAAGGTCAGCTTTGTGGCAATTTTTCTAATTTTCTCAGTTATTTCAATGCATATTTGCTGGAATCAAATAAACTTTAATATCAATTGCAAAAAGCTATGATTGACAATAATTTTGCTGATACGTATGAGCCCCAGATTCAGAATTCTAAATTTTCTGTAATTTCCTTGGGCATAAAGTTCATTAAAAACTTAACAACAAAACTGACGATATTATTTATCTAGTATTGTGGTATTTATGGCCTGTTGCAAATTTTTTGCATCACATATCTCACTTCTAACTTGTCACGCGACATGTCCATCAACTATTTCAAGAGACGAGGAGATTCTTTTTTTAAATACAGATGTATATGTGGTCCCACGAGTCTAGTGTATACCTAAGAATTAAAAAATTTTTCGTCGGCTCTCACATGAAGAATATAATGTAGTACCTATTATAGGCACAATGAAGCCCACCCATTTACAACCCTGATATTCAAGTGTGAACTTAGGTAATCTCGTGTCATGGCCTTTTTTGCTTCTTGACGTTTGAAAAGCGAAACCAGTCTTCAGTCGTATTTGATGATCCAACCACCAACAATTTGTTTAGTTATATATTTTATCAGTTAGGCCATTTTCGGTCCAAGCATTCCAAAGATTTATTAATTTGTGATTGACATAATATAACAGACGTTAATTTCCAGCCTGCATTTCCACGTTTCCAGATGTCGTTTGGAAAGCGCGGTCTTTTGGTGCATTCCTTGTACGTTCTGCAAACTTATTTTCCCGCATTTCTACAACTTTTTGTAATCCTGGTTTCATCATAATTCCCAATATTATATGGCGGAATTCTTTCCATTTCAAATTCGAAATCACCTAGTAAATTCTTAATGATTTCTTCCTCAGTTTAAGAACGCGCATGACTAATATTTTGGGCAAATGTATGGGAAATCATTTGCGAGACAGTTTTGCGTAAAATGATATTTACAAATAGGACTTATTTAAGGTCAAAGGCGGTGGCTGGAAATTTATGTAGGATATATTCTCCTTCTCTAGTAATATTTTTCTGGTGCGCTTGAAAATACTGTATGTCCTTAGGTATATGGTGGATTATTTTATAACCTATGTTACCAAACACAATTCTAAGCAAACCTAAAAATAGGTTAGGTTGGTACGAATTTGAACAAAAACAAAGAGTGATCTGCTTCTGGATATGCTACTTGGACGAATTCACCACTGCCCATTTTAAAAATGATAGGCAAATGGGGTAATTATCAACCTTTGGTCAACGGAGTGAACTGAGACGGTCGCGTTAAAAAATTTTTATTATTATTTTTGAAGGAATATTGCTCACTAGTGTTAGTTTTTTAGTTGTATTCGTTTCTTAATTTTATGGCAACGCTGTAGCTACTTAATAATTACATCACTAATTTGTCAACACAGTGTTGAATTCTAAAGATACGTATTTATCAAATTTTAAATGTATTCTGGACATAGGTTGATAAACATTACCTAATACTCGGTAATTATATTCAAGAGTACACCAATTACATGTGGTCATCTTGATTTATTGACACTGGTTATATGATGCTACTATTTTGAAAATATTGTTGCCGAATTAGCCCTTGTAATTCTATTCAAAACTACCCTTTCTTGTACTAAAAACAAATCGAAGCTGAATACACTTTTGTATAATATTAAAAGCGCAATATTTTGTTTAACTATAGCGATTTTATTTGATAAAAGATATTAAATTCACTTTTTGGTAGAGGTGGGTAAAACAATTATTATAGAAACTCAATTTTTCGTAATGGACACCGTAACTTTTATTTGCTTATGAGAATACTTTTTTTAGGGACTCCTCAAACGTTGCATACTAAAATGACGTGATAGGTCTAAATAGAAAACTGTATCCAAGAGTCAGTAACATCTCGGATGTCATACAAGCCACTTATCTTGTACTATACTCATCAAAAATTTACGTTTCCGTATAGAAAGGTGTACGAATATAGCATTCTTATAAAATTGTATATGATGATACTATAAGCGATGGCTGCCGTATCTTCAGTCTCTAGTTTTTACAACACCTTACAACTTCTATAGATTCATAGACTATACACAGTAGTAAAATATAATCAGAAACTGTTTCTGGTCAATGGATACAGAAACTAGCAGTGTTCTGAACAGTTACTGCGAATTCTGCGGGTAGTTCTTTCTGATAATACCAGGAAACTGCAGCAGTGATTATTGCTGTAACGAGTTATAATGAATGCGGTGCCGACGGCTACCGTCACTTGCTCCTCCAGTACCACCACCGCGACTTGGACGTACAGCGTAGGTAGTTTGTGCCTCAGTTTCATTCACTCAAGAACTCTAAATTTGTACCCGCATTTCGAGACTATGGTCGGTTCGCTAACTATGAAGCGTGTCCCTTTCTTATTAGTGATGGAAATGAGATTAGGGAAAATACTGAAAAATGTAGGTGTATCAAGAAAGGATCTATATATTATTAACTATAGTTTTTTTCCATAAACGAGAAAAATCTGTTGGTAAGGTGAATATTTAAAAATAATTGCACGTGTAGATTAAAATTCTTAGAACTGCATTTATTTAATTTCCGTAACTATAAAGATCTTGTTATTCTTGGTATACAGCAGAGTACAACAAAGTTACATAGGTACACATTTCTACGTAGATATACTCGTTTTTTATGCACAATGATTATAACATATTTTCCAATATTGCATGTCATTTACTATATTTAGTCTTTAAAAGCCAGGCGTCGAGTAGCTTTCTATACGTTTTGTTTCCTCTTTTGGGAACATCATCATTATGAAACACTTCCTAAAAGTAATCATTAATTTGAAATTATAATAAATTTTAAAGAATGTTTAAAAAATTTTTGTTTGGTAAGCTGGTTTTGTATGAGCATGATTGGTTTTACAATGGCTTTATGTGCACTAAAAGCTGCTTATGTAGTATAATAAATAAAAAAGTTACACTATAAAATTGCTTAATTGACAGAATGATTAATGAGTTGTCTACGAAATTTTAAAATTTAGTCCTGGAGCTCATATGGTAGCAGTACTATAAATAATTTTTAAGATTACTACACAACCCTTAAAACAATGATATTTAAAGATAATTTCATCGGGTGCTAGAACGTTATTGAAGAAGCTGAAGAAGTTGAAGAAGCACATGCAATGTTCCTTCAATTTCGAATAGTGCAAAATGCAAACAGTGATATTTTCACTTATGTGTAACAATGCATTTTACTAAACCTGTTTTGTGGATTATGGACACAACCAGATATTTCAGAACTTCAAGCTAGTTTTAGTGGAAGTTTTCAACTTTGAATTAAATACGTTTTATTTAGGTATATCACGATATTCGACATTATGTAAAAATCCACAAAATTTGTCGTCACCTGGAAATTTGATAGTTTGAGAGTTGTAAAATTGATAAAGCTTAATGTTAATCACTATCTACTGGCATATCCCCGGTGGCGAATTTTATAGGCTACTTTTAATACTTCTAACTTTCCCAAATTTTGTCCTACCATAGCTGCACTTTCATTTGATACTTTTAAGTTTTTAAAAGTTATTTATATTCCTAACTTTAAGCAATCGAAATAATTATTGTATTTCAAATTTTCTGTTTTGAATGCAGCTGTATTATACGAGTAAATGACAGCCGGAATATGATCAAAAAATGTTCTTCTGTATCTCTCATTTTTTGATTGGATGTTCCTTCTCGATTCTCAGTCTTTATTTAAAACGCATAATTCCGTCAATATTTTGAAAAGGTATAAATCATACATTTTCTAACTAGTCTCCTGTAAACAGTTGATTTCCTTGATTATGGTTAATTCAGTATTATTAAGTCTGCAATTCCACATCGCAGTATAGGTACTTCTTATTTTTCCGGAAAAAAAAACTCGTGGGGCATATAATTTTATTCGAGTCATACCTACTGCTAAATTAGCAATAGAGTAGCGGGAAAAACACATACCTTTATACTAGATACAGTCATACTATTTTGTTTTTGCATAACCACTGAAACAAAGTTAAATTTCATGGGTTTCGGTATTAAAATGTAATGAATTTATTCAACTTATCATAGCTTCCTCGTGGTTTTTCTATATTTTCTAGAATACCTTCGCATATTTCTTACGGTGATATTTTAGCACAACTCTTGATTGATTGTGTTCATTTTGATAAAACAACCAAAAAGCCCTCGCTTTATAAAACACATACACTTCGTACACCTAGAAAATACCTTAGTAAGAGCAAACCATTGATTTGATCAAGCTTACTAAAATTACTTTTACGATGTGGTTGTACTGAAACGTGTGATAGTACCTTACCTATATATAAATCAACGGCAGCACTGATATACATATTTAGAACTGCTTCTACAGAATGGACAATATCTAGAGTATACTAGTCAAGTAGATTCATTCATTTGTAATAACTGCATCAGTTATTACTTAAGTACAAGTCAAATAAATAATATATTTTAAACAAAGTTCAGGATTTATGTAGGTATAATTTGGACAGTGCCGGTTTTCTGTAGGTACTATCCACATTTATAACAAATAGAAAGTTTCTTTTTCTGATCTACTTAGAAAATACACAGAACGTGCATAACAGAGGCCATATCTATCACCAATCACCTCTCTACACGTTTACGTATTTATAGTTTAGGAGTTTTCCTGTATTTCAACAATTACTTACTTGTGTTAACGATAATTTAGAAACATCCGGAAATACTTGTTTGACTTATTTAGTATGTTTTATAAACAGCAGGTCAACCATGCGTGTTTATTCTAGGGTGCGAATTACAAATTTTGTAGGTAAGCTTAGTTTTGCAGTTTTCTATCGTTTATGTACTAGACGTGTTCGGTGCTTGAAAGATTAGGAGATATCGGTGTCCTGGACAACAAATTGACGTTGTTTTGTTCAAGGTAGTGCAGAGTAGCTCTGATTACATGTGTTCAAGCGTTGTCTTGCTAAAAAGGGATTTGGGATGGTCTTGAATCAGGGTAAAACGTTTACTTCATTGATATGACGCTGAGTGGTCATGTTTTTACAAATGCCACTACAATTAGCCACAAAGTGTAATTATCCCTAGTTTGTTAAATGAAAAGAGTTAAGAAAATTTAGTTAAGTTCGATCCGATTCGATTTTTATCTTAATAAGATCAAAAGCGTGTATTAAAATTTCATAACCTCAGTTGTCAGCATCTTAACTATTTAATGCAAGTTAATGTATTACTTTTCAAAAAAACGCTGAATCCATTTATACTCAGAATTGACTATTTGTACTCTGTGTTTTTCGTGTTCTCGGCAGCTATACAAACAAATTGTTGATGAATAAAAAAGAGGCTGCCGTTGTACGCCGCTGGTCCACTACGATTAATTATTTTCGACCGCAGTTTGGTAATTCTGAATTATGCTCGGTTTTGTGAAATCGGCAGGAAATAGGTAAACCGCCACCTTGATGCGTGAGCTCCAAAACGGTACCAATTTTCTTGTTTCACAAAATATGGGTTGTAACGTTCATATAGACGGCGAGTGCTTTGGACGTGTGCATGTTGCCCAACACATAAATGCCGTGTGGTTTTCAGGTCTATTTAACACTTTTCACACAAGATTAAGTCGATTAGATAATGTTTGCTGCCGCACCTGTAAATCATAGCGGAAATGACGGATCAGATTCTGTAGACAATCATTCCAAAATGATGCTCTTAGGTTTCTCCTCAAGTATGCCGGCCCGCTAATGTTTATGTTTGAAAGTTTTTTATGAAACTTTTTGTAGTATTATTATTGCGGTTTATAATCGTACCATTCAGAATAATACATAAGCTATGACATTTTACCCACTAAAAGAGCTATTTTTGTAACCATGCAAGTTTATGTTGAAGTAATCTTGTATTTATTGTTTACTGAACTGAAGAATATGGGGGTCACTTTTAAAAACACCAAATATAAAATACCAGAGCACTTAAGCTCGGCAACAGATTACAATAAATTTCCTTTGAATTTGCCCCTCGGGAACTTTGTTCTAGACCAACAATTAATTAATACTTACAAGAACAAAACACTGATTAATGCAAAATTTTAATTAACATTTACTAATGAATACGAAACGTCTAAAATCATAACGTCTATTAAAACAAATGCATGTAGTTATGACAGTATAAATGTTAGTTTATTACTGTACGCTTTGCCTGTCGTTCTTCCCTGTATCACCCATATAATTAATTCTTGTATTGGTCTTAATACTGTACCTAATAGCTGGAAAAAATCCATAGTATTTCCCATCCCCAAAATTCAGAAACCTTCGGAATATAAGGATCTTAGACCTATTAGCTTGCTTCCCATTCTTCCTAAAGTCCTTGAAAAGATTATGGCTTCCTAGTTGTTGCAGCATGTTGATGAGTTTAAGTTGCTCCCTAGGACTCTGGATTCCGAAAGGGATATAGTTGTGAGACTGCACTTTTGAACGTTACAAATAATATCCTATCAGCCCCAGACGTCGGAAAAGTTTTTTGGTACTTTTAGATGATTCTAGAGCTAGGGACCGATGCATTGAATTTATTTAAAAGTCGGATAGGGTTCAGATTGTTAAAATTGGTGACGTTCTATAGGAACCATTTGGCGTAACTTGTGGTGTCCCACAGGGATCTATTCTGGGTCCTATACTTTTTACTTTATATACGTCTGTTCTTGCTGGTGTCATTCGACATGGTGAATGCCATACTTATGCTGATGACACTCAAGTTATTTATTATTCCGAGAAAAATACTATTTTGGATACCAGGCAAAAACTTGAGGCGGATCTAAGGAACTTATATCGCAATCTATGGACCATTATTTGCCCTTAAATCCGTCTAAGTCTAAAGTAACGTATTTTGTATGTCTCATACTTCCCCCTGGTACACTGAATTAGTTACGAACTTACATGTTGAGGTAGACGGTCAGAATTTGGAAATTGTCAGATGTGCTAAAAGTTTAGGTTTATGGATCGATAATAGATTGCGTTTTAGTACGCATGTAACTTCTCTTATTAGCAAGGCATTTTGTAATCTTAGAATTATTTATAATATCCGTCATCTACTAAATTTACTACAAAAAGTATATCTGTGTGATGTTGTGGTCCTTTCTTTGTTTAACTTTGCTGATAGTGTCTATGGACCTTGCTTGGATTATGTCGATTGCAGGAGGATTCAAGTCGTACAAAATTCTTGTTTACGTTTAGTTTTTGGGTTAACGAGAGTGCACCATGTTAATCACAAACTCAAGTTGGTACCTATGAGATCACGTAGAAAACTATATTCTGCCTGTTTATTTCATAAAGTGATTTTAAATAAATCTCCCGCATTTTAATGATAAAATTACGTTTAGGACAGAATATATATAATTCTGTCCCTACAGATCTAAAATCTAAAAATTTATATTCTTTTAAGCGCGAATACAGAAAGTTTTTGTAATCCAGCCTGTTTTTTGTGAATCTTGGTTAACAATATTTTTTTTCTGAAATTCGACCAGATTTCATTTGCCTTTTAAATAACATTTTTTATTGTTAATATTATTCATATTTATAATTTTACAACTAATAAGGCTTTCATTTTATGTTTTTTTTTGCTTTCGGTTAAGTGGAAGAACAGCTGCCATTTTCTCTTAAGTGGCCGCTGAACTTCGCCGTTTCGCAAGTGTTAGCACTACTGCATATTCTATTATGCTTGAAATTATGAAAATTGTAAATGCATTATTATTATTATTATTTCAAAATTTTCTCTAACAATTTTGTAGAAATCTACATTAGTCCGATATAAAACAATGTTAGTACAATATATTAATAGCTAGGATCTTAATTCCCCTGAGCATTCATTGCTTGTTTAGATAACATAATTACTTTTCCTAAAAGCGTCAATTTCTGCCTTTTTTCTTTGTTGTACATCATTTTAACAGTTTTAGCTCTTTATTTAGCTTCATTAAAAAAGCTGTAAATAACATTTTTTTTTTGTTAGAACATTATTTCAAGCATATGACCCCTCAATTGGCTGCAGTATAGCGCACCCTGCAGTCTACTTTTCGGGCATCTTCGGTTTCATTTGTCACCGTGTTGGATCCTGTAAGGGCTTAAACCTATTACTGTACACGAACTTTTTAATGAAATTGTCAAATGTTCTAAAACAGTTTGTGTGCATTCGCCGTGTAGGTACTACTTGTAATATACTAATACTTGTTTTTTTTGTAAATTTTGCTTAACTATGGTATAACCTATTTAGAATGACCTATAGGTATACCAGCTATCTAGATTGAATACGCACTATCTATTTCCAACGCGGTTTTTTTAATTTAGCAAATATGTTTAAGTCACATATGTCTTATAATAAACCTGTAAAAAAGCAGGCTCAATTGCCAATATAGTTAAAAATGACATGACGTTCAATGCACTTTAGATATGAATGGAATAGTGACAGCTCCTGTCTTACCACTAGTTAAAATCATGCTATTAGCAACTGTCTTGAACTCGTTAAAAGCTTCCAATACTTTGATAACGCCCACAATTATGATTAGCCTTCTCCAATTATGCTTGCATTAAGTCACATATGAATAGCAAAGTTAGATCGGAAATTTGCTTTAACGACGTACAGTATTAATGCGTTTGTTTTTTACCACGTATGTTGCGCGTAAGCTCTCTTTTTTCCATTTATTGACAAGTTTACACTTTTATTTTTTATCCCGAGCAATAGGCATAATGCCGGCATTAGTTTAATGCATGTTTTAAGTAGCAATGAAAGTACGAATGTAACATTAATTGAGCCGTATGCTCTAGTTTCTAGTTTATAAAATAATATGGTTTTCAATTATACTGCTACAAGGAGAATTATAAAACACCTAGCTATTTATCCATTGTGTGATTTGCATTTCTGATATTTTGGTTAGATCTGTAGGTGATCGTCTAATTCGGGTAACAGAATTTTGAAACTCTGGAGCGTTAGCCTTTGATGTTTTGTGATTTTTCGGTGGAAACTAATTTTAGCTCAAAATCGACACACAGATGTATTTTGAGCTGCAGATTCTAAGAATTTGATCAGAAAAGAGCTAAGACGTCGGGCGGCCTAATTTACTCCGCTTCTAGATCTCATCTTAGTATGACATAATTTGCTGTAATTGTAATTTTAATTATCTCGTTTCAAACTGTTATGATTTTATGAATTTGGATTGATCAGTGTTGTGTATTGTATAATATTAGACATCATCATAATTTTCTCGTTCTTGTAAATACAGTAAAACTAATGGTGATGGCACAGCTATGGCATCGCTGTGTTTTCTTTAATATAATATTGAAAGCCCAAATTACTATATCTTCGTTACATAAAGAAACGTCTATGATTTTGCATTTGTAGTAATTTGCAGTGTAGTGCTTGTCTTTACTGCTGAGACATTCTTGCTTCTACAAAACGTTTGTAATTTCTCATGAAATAGTGGAAAAGCTTAGTAAAGCGATTAAGTGACACAATATTGTCTATTTGATTTGATGCAGTATTTGAAATTAACATAAGGAATATTTATTGGGGTAGCAGGCATATACTCGGGCATATATATGTACTGAAAAAGCCAAGATTCGAACCCTATATGGATTTTACGTTCTTATCATTGCATAAATGCGAAATTTATGATCTTAACCGTAAACGTAGCATCTCAATGCAAAACTATGCATAATTGCGCATCATAATGTGCTAATACAACACCATCAAGGAAGTTAATTGGACTGCCACCTCTTCAAAAACTTTCTAGCTGATTTTGTCCCACTTCCAATAGCTGGTCTTATGTGTAGTAGTAACACGTAATAAAACAATAGAAAGGTTATCACTTAATATTAATAGTACTTGATCGAATCAAAGAAAATAAGGCTTTAGCTGTGTTTTATTGAAGGGAAGTTTTAATATTGCTTCTAGGATCTAATCCTTCTGAATGTATACCTAAAACGAAAGCTTTTTTTGCAAAATATACTTTTATGATTAATTTTTAATACACGATTTATTTATTTTTTTAACTTTAAAACCTTCACCAGATAATATTACCTGACATATTTGAAAAAGACTCTTCCGTTTATGTAGTAACTTCCTCGGTAATAAGTAATCTATTAAGTTAATTAAATATAATAATATTGTTTTTATTAAGGCAAAGTCTAGCCAAAAGCTATTCAGCTCGACCTTGATAAATATCATATTTTTTTATCAATTCTACTAGATATGGACTATCGCTTGACAGAACAATATCTTTCTATAGCCGAATACTTCATAAAAGCTATGAATTTAATGGGTACCTACTTAGTAATAGTAGCTTCAAGGCATTATTAACATGAATATTACGGAATGTCCACTTGCATTGCAAGAAGTTGATGCATCAATTTTGTTAGAACCACAATAATATTATATAGATTTTCTTGTAATTTATTACTCCATTTTCGAGGTAAAACCTTCTCTGTTGTTATTTAATACCTTTTAAAAATGTAAATCATAACAATAGCTTCTGCAAGATGTTATGTGACACTATATTTTAAGATAAAAATTTGTTAAGTTTGAATAAAATATATAGCCAACACACTAGTTGGTATGTAAAGTGAACAACTGCATGTTGTAGAGATTACAACAAAATTTCAACCTTAACAACATTCCAAATTACCAATGCTTGTTTAAGTATGTGGAAAAAAAGGAAACAAATTGTTTGATGTTTCTAAATAATTTTAATGAAGCAAGCATTTGATAATACATTAGCATTAACTGAGTTTATACTGCCTTGTTTGGAAAAGTATTATCAAAGAGGAATTAAAAAGTGCAGTTTGTAATCCAGATTCATGTAAATGGTGATATGTAAAGCTGCTTCTGAGCACAAATAAACAATCCAGCAAAGTCTAGACATGCTTGCATTAGGCAGTACAACGGTAATTTACTTCAGCTACAAACAATGGTATTTCAACAACTGTAAGGAATTCAGGAAAAGTGAATAGAATCATTTTTTCTTAAAATTAGACAATGAATCCATATATGAGTTATTTCGGATACCTTAGATGCCACTCTTTAATAAAATAATACTTACTGTCGTTAGAATTTCATTACTATTTAAGTCAGTCCATGATAAAGCATATTAATTATTAACACTTGAAAAATGTATGTAGTAATTTCCTTAGTAGTAAGTAATCTATTTTGTTACAACCACAACAATATTATATAGATTTTCTTGAAATTTATTACTTCATTTTTCAAGTAAAACCCTCTCTGTTGTTATTTAATACCTGTTAAAAATATAAATCATAACAATAACAACTGCATGATCTTGTAATCTGAATTTCATTTCATTAACTTTTTCAAAGATACTTAGATTGAAGGATATTCCATATGGTAAACAACTGTATGTGAAAAAACCCTTGAGAGAATGATTTGTACGAATTTCTTGATTGAATATCTAATCTAGTGAAGAAATTTGATAATATAAAAGCCAGAAAAGCGTACCTTTAAGTAACTAGGCCTTTGTTTTATTACTTGTGTTTTCTACTTTCTATAAAACATCAAATCAAGTAGTAATAGGGTAATAATAAGCCCTTGAGCCCTTGAGAGCCTCGTCATTCGACTCTTCTAGAATAATAATATCCTAAAACAATTTATCATAACGTAGTAAATTATTGTTATAACATAAGGCATCATTTACAGTTTATATAGATATTAATGATAAAATATACGCAAGGTTTTCAGAAAACCATACACCACCCCTGGGAAAAAGAATAATGGTATAAGAATATTATTGTTGTTGTCTTCTCTTAGATCAAAGTTGTTGTTTACTGTTTTATGCCAGTGGTCACTGCAACCTCCTAAATTAACACGAAGAGATCGTAAAACTACTGCTCTCCCGGCAAAAAAAATAAAAGATGTCCTTATGGATGCCTAGTCAAGTAGAACGAAAAAAATTGAAGACGATAACTTCATGCAAGAATAGTTTCTCAAATGCACGGACACTTCTGTTTGGTGTACTACAGAATGACGTGATTTGATGCTAATTAAAACTCAAGGATGACTTGAGCATTTTATTCAATACTGGCAAATCGCTATTGTTCATATTTACGGAATCTAGCATAAGGTTAAAGAATTAATAATGAATTTACATTTCGGTAAATATAATTTCAATCGCGGATACATTTTATACATTGTTTAAATTATTCAAGTTATGGGTTAAGTTCACTCAGGTCGTTTAATAATAATTATAATTATGCTTTAATTGGAGCGACTTCGTCACTTATTTGCGTGTGGATATTGTATTATCTTTGAATTATCACACAACGAATACTTTTGTAAGCCTAACAATTTTATTTGAATATTAGTTAATATTACAGTGATCTTAAATATTAAAATTGGTAGAGTATAGATACAACTTTGTGCAGCTGAATAGTGTACATTTTTGGTAAATCATATTGATTATACAGTACAAAAGAACGGTAGTGTATAGTCCAATAAAAATGACCGTATTATGGCAAGTGAAAAATTATTTTTTATATTATGACTGGGAGACTACTACTACTAACACTTACAGAACTTCAAGACGATTGGTTTGACTTTTAAGAGTTGTATTCTGAGATTGAAAGAGCTGTTCTGCTAATTTATTTTTCCTTTAGTAATGAATATCTCAATGGATGTCCTCTCCAACATCAAGTTTCTACTAGTCTCTACAAGAATGATAGATAGAATGATAAAGCTACGGTTTCTTTCGTTTGTAATTCTCCAGAAGTATTAATACGTAAAGTTTGCTTTATAATTTTACCCTATTATAAGATATACATCAAGATGCAGGTTTTATTTTTATTGTTTTTAGTAAATTTTATCTAACTAAGTCAGATACAAGTTCGTCACACATTAAAAAGCAAAAGATAACCTCTTCAATATTTTATTTTTATTTTGTTTCTATTATTACTAATTATAGTAGCGGTACCATTATATTACGAAAAAATCTTTGCATATGTTTATACTTGATAAGGCTCGATGATGGAGCAAAAAAAATCTATTCGTACTATAAATATATAATACACTTGCTCACTACTCTCGTTTATACGTTGCACTAGATTTTTATTCCGCCAGGTTCGCAACACCTGTTAATGAAAGTGCTATTTACATTCTACAACTATTAAAGGTTACGCGTAACACTTATAACCTTAAGACAAGCCGCACTTACACAATATACGACAAACATAAATTTCTATATATGCGCTGAAACATTGAACTTGAAAGAAACTCCTTATACGTGGTGTTATACAACTGCGAAGTGCATTAGGAATACGGGAAAGTGTGCATGCTTGTTTCCTATCTGTTTCAGACTTGTAAGTCAGATTCATCCGAGTTTATGTATATTCATCTAGTTCATCGTCAAATACTTTACAGTTAGATGACATTAGCAACAAATGTATAAACCCACTCCATCTTTGCCAGCGATAACAATAGTTGAATTACCATCATGTTTTTCGTGAATATGTGATGAAATTGTTGAACGTTTGCAGTAAATTCAGCAAGTATTTCAAAAGCGTCCATTTCTCAGTGTGAGTTGACGACAAGCTCAAAATAAGTAGCACAATTCCATTGTTTCTTGTCATTATGGTTTTCCTTCGGGTAACTGAAAAGGAATTTATAAAGGGGGGTGATGTGCAAGATATTCCTTACTGCATAAGCTTATAAAATTGGAGTTGTGGTGTCATACAAAAAGAAGCTCTAGCATCATGTTTGGATTAAATTCATATACTGTCAGAAAGAGATCTGTAATCTTGTATTGAATATTCAATATAGGTAATATAAGAAACGTGATTCATTATACTTAGTGATCTGCTACACCTTAAATGAGTGAAAAGCAGTAAAATTAATTATATTAAAAGACTCTCTATGAAGTAGACCTTCAATTCATATAATGTGAGGCATTCCATTTAAAATGCATGATGAATGATATCCCGTTAGGAGCACAAGAGTTACTAATGAAAAATTTATTCGAAAGGGTACCTCCCGCTGCTTACAAAAGTTTATCTGTTTATAATTTTTCCTCTATTTGAAGTAATTAAGATGTGCTCTTAAAAATACACCCTACATGGTTATGKTAGTGTGTAAATGTTAGGATATCGTAATGCTTGACATAATAACAAAATAAACTYAATATTAGTCGTTTGGAATTTAAATAATAGCGTAACGGGATGGTGTGAATTTTAATTTAGTTTTGGTATCACTGAGTTGTAAACTAGAATTTAATCTAGTTTCATAAGCTAGGAGGCCGAACAGGATTTTGATGCACTATTTTTGAATTATTCGACTGTAATTTCACAGGCCGATATCAATCTGCATTTTTTTGTCAGTAATTTCGGTTTTGTTCACTTTGTATTGTTTAATGAAATGTTAAAACCAAATTTATTGTATCAGTATGTATAAATACCGTGAAGATTTTGTCGAAATTATTTTGACATTGAAAAAGTGCAACGAATACAAACTATGATGTCGAGCTTCTAGTAATGCTCCTGTGGCATCTTAAGAATTGTAATATGTTAGGAACCCATGTGACAATAATAAAAACTCGAGTTACTATACTTTGGACCGGAAGATAATGCGAAAGATTTTGTATAAAAAGATGTATATATGTACAATAAGGTATAAAAAATATTTACATATTTGGCGCGTATTTAAATGAAACACTTTTTACAAATGTCAGCCTGTCTATGAGATTTTGTTTGTAGGTATTAATTTTGACTTCAAGATAATCTTGCTTTAATTTTACAGTACGCCTAACAACTTTTTGGAATTTGTTGGATGTGTTTATTTTAACATAAACTTCACTTTGAAAATTCAACAAACTATCAACAAATTGAAAAATATTTGGATGAGGCGAATAAAAACTTTTATTAAATCTTGAATGAAATGACTCACACGCATTGGTTGTTCTGCAAGAGGAGGCAGATGAACTTGCCCAAATATTTGGAGTAAATTTGGCATTTTCGCTGATGTAATTGTCCACTAAATAGTCGCAAAACTCTTGAAGTTTCGAATGTTTTGGCATGATTGGAATTAAATCGAATGCAAATGCGTCACCCACTTCATCACAATCAAGAAACTGAAGTCCAAAACAATATCTTAACATTTTGCCAACTTCCGTGTGGTTTTTATAATCTTGTGACAGTCCAAGCGAGTGAATTTTTCGATACCATGCCTGTGAAAGATGGAATCGGCATCCACTTGCTCTAGCTTCCTCCCACGTATCCATAATGGCACTGTGGATTGCAGTTTCAAAATCAATCAAGACACTTTTAGGATAAAATTGTAAGTCATTTTCACTGCACTTCTGACACAACATATTCAAACATGTTTGACATGTGGATTGCTTTTTATCCGGAAGCAAACAAAATACCAATGGAACGTAATGTCCATTCTTGTATCCATGAATTGTAAAGAGTTGTGTAAAAAATTTCGGCCAAAAATCAAATGTGCCGTCCATATACACAGTTTCAGTACAACATAAAAAGTAAAGATTGCTATAAGGAGCAAAAATTTTATTATTATTTGTCAAGACAAATGGTTCTTCTTTATCTGTCATAGGTGCCAAAGTGTTTACTGCTTCGAAAACGTCTTTTTGCGTTTTGGGTAGAATTGGAGTTAACTTCCTCCTGCACATCCATATATTATGCCTTACAAGTTCCATATCGTAAGTCATTAAGTTATTGCTTATGCCAGGGTTAGACCGAAGTTCCGTGTGCACTAATTTGGCAGGTTTTTCGTGTACATTTTCTAGAGCTTTCCTTTTCACACTGTTGTTGACAATCTGCCTGTGCAGGTTTATGTCTTCTTTGTGATTGTGAGATAATTCGGAGTCCAAGATCTCATTTCCAGCCGACGTGTAGATTTTTGCGGGACATCTCGATGTTTTGTTTGTTCACCTCCAACGCACAGTTCCGTTTTTCAGCACGTTTGCGATGCAAAACTTGTAGTTATTCACCACCAACAGTTTTTGGCCTTTTTCACTTTGCATGAATACAACTTCCATTTCGCCGGTATTAATGTGCGCTAGAAATTTTAGTAAAACTGTTTAATTTGACTTGCGTTTCAGAATTTATAAACTCATTTCAGCAGGTAACCACCCTCTCTAACAAATTATTTAGGACATTATGGACAAGTGTCCAATAATATTTTACATTTTTTCAAATAAGTCCCACCCATCTTAATTGTGTTTCGTGATCTATTGGGTCCACAGGCACAAAATGTTTGCGTTTAAATTACCTACTTTTCTAAGTAGTATCAAGTAGCTGGATCTGATAAGGATTCGTTATCGATAACTATCAGCGGGGGGTTCATAATCCACCGTCCGCATCCTTCTGGCCCAACTCAATGGCAGATTAAAGAGCGATAAAGTTTTTGGCCCAACTATAATGCGCCCTTCTATTTTATATTCTATTAGATCCTATGCAAGCCTATTTCTTATACATAAAAATATAAATAATATCAGTTCTAAACAAAATTTAATCATGTCAGAGGAAATTAGTACTCCAAAATCGAGCAGATACATGAGTACCAGCTCGTCTACTACTGAAAGGTTTTAAATGTTCACCTAAAACTTGTACTTCCATGGTGGTACGTAACATGTGTTTCCTGCAACGAGCAGGTGCTCCACTGCTGGCAATCACGGCTCGTCACAATCGAAAACCCCCAGCGCCATTAAAATTGCTCGCAAAGTAAACATAGTTTAGGGTTCATGACTTCCTTTGTTGCTCGTCGTGCTTTTTTCGCCTGAGAAACGCGCCCGAGCTGGTGGACGATTGATGAACGAAAATTTATAATTAAGGTTTTTGTTGGCTGGTCTTTAATTAGCCGAGGAGAGTGACAAAACTTCGCCACAATGACTGGAGAAAAAGCAAATGTTTGGATTTTTTCGCTGGCAAAAAAGCTCGACGCAGGAGGAAGTTGACTTGCGTAACGTTCGACTTTGTTTACTTGAAGGTGGTAAAAAGCCGAGAACCCGTCATTCAATTTGTCGATTCGTTTTTACGTCGGGGTTTCGTATGCTGATGATCAATTCAATCACAATGGTTGTTTTCTACACATCAGTGGAAACGCGGCGTTGGTTTCTGAAACAAAAGAATTAGATGTAAACACGGTCGTCTTTCAACTTGAGATTCTTTTTTTCTTAGGAACGCCTGAAAATCTTTTGAAGCTTAGTTTATTTTAGTAGACTTCTGCTAAATTAAAGTTATACTGGATTGGCAGCACTAGAATACAGAATTGCCGTAAATTTTGATAGAAACTCAAATGTTCAGTAGTCTACCATTTCCAAGAATAAGCAGCTACTCTATTCGTATATGGGTACACGGTATTATATACCCCTTATATTTTAAAATCATTTTAGTATTATAATATCTTGATTAATTAGATTATGTGGTCAAAAGCTACAATAGCTAAATGTAAGTGACTAATTTGATTCAAAATGCCAAAGGTAAGTTTTTTATATTTGTTTAACTGGCTTGTTATTTCCTGACTGTTAGCCAGCTTATTAGGTTTATATATTATATTTAAAAAATTACGTAATATACGTATTGTAATGTGACATACCCAGGTTCGTAGAGATTTAGATTGAAATGTGATCTTCTAGTACTTACCTACGTTGTGTTATCTTAATTAAACGTACCTTCGATGCACTGGGTTACTCACGTAAAAAGGGAGATTTGATGTAATGATAAATAATACGAAGCAATCTCAAAACAACTAATTTATTAATAAACAAGATCAAATTTGGAGGGTTGACAAATAGTAGCAATGCTGCTGAAAATTGTTATTTAAAACAACGAATGAACTGCCAATTCTAGATCTGTGTTCGATATCACTTTCACTCTCAAGATTCAAAACTGAAGAGATTTTTGTTAGCATAGCCGACCATGGTCAGCAGGTACTGAGGTCCCCCCATGCGGGAGGCAACTTAGCTATATAGTTGAATGGTTTGGTGCAAAAATCTTGGTTTTTCTTTTACCAGATGTTTGCCCAGCACGGGAGAAAACATTATTAGTCCATGCATCAAGACTCTAACAGCACACTTTCAAGCATCACGTATAATTATTGCGGCGTGGATACAGCGAATCAAAGAATGCGGGAACACAGTTAAGAAAAGGACATAAATAGTTTAAAAAAGAAGATTACAACAGCAGCATAGCTTGCAATGTTACCGTGGACTCCAAATACAGCATTTATCCTAATTCATTAATTAACAGAATTGTTGAGTTAAACAACTGTGTTGACTTGATGAATTTGGTGCTTGTTTAAAACTAATTACATAATATGATTGAAAAAGAAACACAAACAATAAAAATTAAAAATTGAAACAGTACTAACCTGTGAACAGTTGAAGGAACACATTGAAACTGAAGCGCATTTGTTTCTAGTCCACTTAAGAACCTACCCCCTCTAACGTCGCAAATATGCCCCATTCCCAAAACCGATACGAAATATAAACTAAACATTTTGAGAGGCAATATGAATAAAATACAGAATATTGAAGACGGCATACCTGGTACTTCAGTATTAAAGAAAAATTTGTCAAACCTATATTTACATTTAGTTTGCAAGATGTTAAACAACATTTTACTTACATATTTTAACCAACCTAAAGTAACATTACTGCGTACATAGCACGAAGGAAAACTGCACTACTTAATTAAATGATTACACAAAATAATATGGCAATTTCTTCAAAAGTCACTCATATTCACAAACCACTCTTCTAAAAGTTTGTTTTTTTTATTCATCAGTTACTACACATTCAAACAAAAAATCCTCAATTACTGCTTAAATTCAAAATTCGTATCTTTTTTTTAATTTCTGGTGATATCAAATATGTGTACCTATACGTTATTTAAATGTTACGTACCCGTTTTTTTAACAGTTTTATTATTGGTCATATCGATTTGGTGCATCTCCAAAATTAGCTCTAGTGTTAGTGTTTTGCTCTTTTTCTAAATAATACATGTCCTGGTAGAGCACACCTTTTACGATTTTTGCTGACATCACTTTCGTATAGGGCTAATCTGTTAGATAGCCATTGTAAAGTTCCTCCAACATATTTGCTATCACACGTCTCACAATTTAAACAATAAACAACCCTTGATTAAAATCCTTCTCTCCAAAGAACCAAAGCAAGGTAGGATTGTCATACAAAAGTTACTTATATTTTCTCGAAAATATATGAAGATCGATATTCACCGATAATTCTATAAGAGGCAGACTAATAAAGTGCCCTAAAAATGTACTGCAGGTCAATAATTCTTAATTATGACCTCCTCATTTATTTTGGTTCGGGTACAGGCTCAAGTACAAAGCATTAATTTTAAAAAATGGTTTTCATTCTTTGACATTCAGTATGAAATAATCCGACTGCCTTTTGGATATGAAATTTACAAAATCAATCGAACACATGGAATATCAAATTAAACACAACATGATCTCTAATTTGAGAAAGAAGAAAACGAAAACTGTACTATAACTTCGTTCAGCATTTCAGAGCTACGCCTCTGGTTGTAGATAGTCATTATTGCCTGTGGTCGTGGCGCTAAATCTCGTTATTTCAGAGAGCATATTACACAACCGTACGAGCTCAACGGGTCATCCGACGAGGATATCTCTCGCGCTGTAGCACGCATAACATTAATTCAACTGGGGGGCCCCCATTCAGAACAGTTGTTCATTCATGTCTTGGTCGAGTCCTCGTTGCTCCCTTTACCACGCCTACGCTTTAGACTGATTTAAAAAATTCTCCTAATCGGAAAATATTATTCTGGTTTGCCGTGGATGAGTAGGCCTATTTTTTGAATTTGAAAAATTTCAGTCTCTATCACTATTGTAATTGGTGTTATTGATAGCAATTTTTTTGCAAATCAATAATTACTACTGTTTATTTTTTGAATAAAAGTGGAAATATTTTGGATTTTTGTTATTTCATCACCAAAATTAGACCGAAATTTGATCTGATACAGTTAATGCAGTATTATACAGGGCGTCTTTTTATGAACTGCGGACAGACTACAATAAAGACAGAGTGATCAGAATTTAATCCGGGGACACTGAAAATGGCGTTATTGCGGTGTACACAAAATACATACATTAATTTGTTCAGCAAGCATTTTCAGTATTTTATCATAATGGTATTTTCAATAGTAGCTATATTAAATTTGCCAACCGCCTGGTATTGAAAAGACGTCCAGGATTTAGGGACTAATGTTTGCGTCGTTCCGAAGATCCCTGAAGACACTATGTCCTCAATTTCATTACAGACTAGTTCTCATCCATGTTTTTTGTTAAAGAGAAATATCTATATTGCCAGTCACAGCATATCATTGTTTTCATTCTCATGAGCTCCGGAATGCATAAAACATTTATAAAAGCCCCGTATGTGTTCATTTGTCATGGGCGAAGTTACTTTTCTGCAATAATATTATTTTTGTTTTTGTCTAGATTGAAAACAAAAGTTGGTTAAGGATCATGGAGGCCATAATAACAAATATTTTGCAAATGTTGTCTTTTTGGGGTTTCTCTAGCAAAGTCGTAATAATTTAGACCTTGAATATAAAAATGACAGTAAACGAGGTAGTGTATTTCCATTACTGCTGTCTACTGAATTGAAGTATTTAATTATGTTTTTATTATAATGAAAGGCTTATTGAGTATCGCTGCTGTGGGATTTCTTTCTTGAGTTCCATAAGTTCCTATCATGACTTGTAGTCAGTTAGCATTACAAACTAAAATTAAAAATGTTTATGATTTTTTTCAACTTCAGAAGTAATGTTCAAAGCCTTCTCATCCGTTTGAGCATAAATTTTATTTATGGTTGATGCAGGCATGATTTCGTCCTTCTCATCACTACTGATATGCGATATTTCTACGGCTAAACCTAAAGCTGTGGCATCACTTAATAAAACTATGATTAATTTCGGATAAATGTACTAATATATTTCCATTTGAACTGCTTAAAATTATTTCTATCAGTTTTTGTCCAACTTAGTGGTACGGAAGGGACTCTACGCACAAAGATTTTGAAGGTAACATTGGTAGCGCTGGAAGAATTCTTGAAATAGTCAAGCTGAATCTTGGGACGCATTATATAACACTTACTAATTAATGGCGCCTATTTATAACTGTTAGAGACACTAAATCCCATAACTCACTATTCTAAACTCTAATAAAACAGGGGACTAACCAGGAATCTGTTACTTATTAAAATATTTATGCAAAATAGACTTTGCATAACCAATTGCAATATACTGATTGCAGCTTTCACGGCCGGAGTCCGTAATGGTAGATGATTCCGGGTTAGTTGGCCATGGTCGTGGCGAAATCTTCGCTGACGTTTCGACCACTGCAGCTGGTGAGCGGTTGTCTCACTCGGAGACAGCTACTTCCACCATGAACTCAGGTCTGAAGATGCTCACCACAACAGTAGGCCGAAACGTGAGCGAAGAAGAAATCGCAAGGACCATCGTCAACTAACCAGAAATCATCTATTAATACTGGAATATGCTTATTATGCATAAAATTGTCTACAGCTTCTATGTTCACAGTTTTTCTGTGTCAAAAATAAAGGAAATACAGCGTTTAAGAAAACAGTGATTTCAAAATATCAAGTAACCCATGAACGAAAACATGTCCACAGGATTGTCATTTTTCAACAACTTAGTTCTAGATCCTTTCCTGCTGTCCTCTTACTGGTCATGAAAAAAGACCAGTCTTGAATACTGCAAAAACTTTTAGGTCATGTATATGTGATGTGCTGTCAAACGTGTATTATCGTTTTTCGTAGTTAGTTCAATGCAAACTTCACAGTCACCGGTTTATATTATCAAAGTTATTTCCCCAATCGATCCCTGGAACTGGTTTTATAGCACTATTACCTATCACTTTCAGTAAGATGTATTGGAAACACATATCGCTCTATTCCATTTCATTGTTTTTAACTTAAGCCCAATACATATTATGCTAACTCTTCTTAAGAAGATAATATAGGAGTTTCTTACCTTTTATTAATAAATAAGACGGAATAACGTCAAGGTATCTGGCTTGATTATTAGTACATATCAACAAAAAATGAATCTAAATGAAAATTCTCTGTTAATGCAGGATTCTGGTATAACATGGAACATAAATGTAAAAATCTAAAGAATAAAAGTCATTTTTGGTCTGCTGTGGAAATAGGTAGAAGAATGAGGTATTTACTCTCCAAGAACTCTCAAGTAGATGTGTGTTGCGTGTTGGAATAGTCCATCAAATATGATGGTGGTGTCATCACCATGTAATGACACTGCATCTGTATTATTGCTGAGTCAGCATCTAACTTTCCGCTTCCTAATTTTTTCAACATACTCCTTAATTTATCTCTTGTGGTAATGCATTACATGATGGCTACAGTTATGGCTACTGCTTCAACGTAACGTGCAATATACATCGCCTTTTACTCATTTTTTCAAATTAATTCAACGCCACATTGCCTACATTAATGGAAATCTCATTTAAATGTGTTAATMATTAATATACTTCAGTAGCAGCGTAAAAAATGACCCAAGGTCGGCTCTCTTTATTAAAATTAATGTCACAAGTAAATTTGTCCGTCGGATAAAAACGGTACCGTAACAATCAAATCGTTAAAATTTCGTTTGATGGTTTTTTCTTCGTTGAAATAATTGCCAGGTGTCATTCATATTTATGAGTTTTAACATAGATCATGTCGTAGAGCATTTGATAATGAGCTGCCGTGTTAAGCGTGTAACACGTTTGGCTATTTTTTACGACCATTAAACGTTATGACTAGGTGGCGTACCGGATACATGAAGTAATAGCGCCTCAAAAAAACAACGAGCATATTCGACGATTAGAGATGCTTCAATTTTCGGCTGAAGCTTCCAGCATAAATCTGGTTCAGGTTCCGGTGCGTTTTTGCACCTTTGCTATATTACTCAATACTTCTTTTTGCTTATAAAATGCTATATTTTTGTGTGTATCATGTGTACTATATATCTATAACTTCAAAACAAGAAAAGCTATCAACCTTTGGTTTTTGTTAAATAATGGCCTACAAAATAGATTAAAGCATGTCGTGTAAAGAAAATTCTTTTTTTTTTATTTCTGTGTCTTGTGTGTACTATTTTGGTAATAACTTCAAAACGAAAAATGACACTCAGTTGCAGTTTTTTTGTTTCTTATATAACAGCCTACAAAGTAAGTGAAACAATTTTTTTACTTCCTATTTAAATTTTGCGAAACCAATTTTGGAATAATTTGCCACTAATATTAATCCCTTCGAATCTCCCTCAAAAAAGTTGTTAAATTTGGCTGAAGTGTTTAAAAGATCCAGAAGTTTCGTTACAACGGCAACTAGAGAAAAAATGTTATTAGAGACCCCTGCGTTTATAAACATTTACAGACGCGAATAAATCATCTGCCCTTGTCAATCCACTCTCACTCTACGAGTAGTTTCGCCCTGTGGGGCTCATCAGGCAGGGGTAGAGTGAATTGACCAAAGCAGACCGTCGCCTTGGTGAGAATATAAATTTACTATGATTATTACTATCAAAGGGGGTTCACTAAGTTCTCTCTGTATTTGAATTGCAGATACAAGAGCTCATTTTTTTTTGCTTGGCGGCCGCAAATCCATATATACTTCGAGTGAATCAAAATTATGAGTTTTACCGATAGTTGTCAAGAGATGTTGACTGTTCATTATCCATATTTCCTAAGTAACAACTGTAGTGCATGGGTAAAACAGAAGTATATTAAAAAGAGAGGTAGTAGGATAGAGACACAACTAGTGTACCTACTATTATTATACAGTCTGCATAAAATGTAGAAATTTTTAAAACAATGCGACACATTTGCTTCATGTACTGTCTTCAAGATACTGTTACGGAATTCGGGTTCGAAAATTCTGGATTTCTGATTTAAAACACTTTATTTAACAGTTCTAAAACACTAACAAGCACTATTCACAATTACTTTAACAATTAACAAACTTTACTCAACTATACACTACTTTTAAAAACACTACAGTTGTACTTATATCACTTTACAATACTTAAATCTCACTTTCCGTCACTTTCAAAACTCGCGCTCGTTCATAGACTGTCTAACTCCCTCTCACTTCCGTCTCTGGCCGCTTATATATCCGCAGACTCCCCACTTACTTGGCGTGTCTGGCACATTCGCGAAGGCTCTCGATTTCGAACCTTCCTAGACTTTACTAGAGCCTTTCGCATCGATTAATCTCGAACACTCTAGCACGTCTGGTTGCCTGCCCACAGGCGTTGAGCGGGCCGTGATACCACTGACTCTCCGTTGCACTACCCCCTCCTTAAAGACTGATCGTCCCGATCAGTTCCAGTCCTCAACATTTCCGTGGTACTCACTTAAACGATTCAAGTGTACCACCTTCATCTTCGATCTTGGGCTCTTCGTGCTTCCTCCTTGGTAAGATGTTTCAAATCGATGTTGAGCTGTGCCGGCGTTCTTGGCGTCTTCTGCGTGTCTTCCATATCCTCACAGGTGTTTATCCTCGTTACGGGAGTACATGTTGCCAAAAGATCTCCTTTTCTTATTGTCGTTCCCACAGGAGCGATGTTTGCAATCCTCACCGGCACCGTCTTGGAGGTCTTGATAAGCGTTCTTGCAACCAACAAGTGTTTGTGTGAGTCTTCAGTCGGTTCTACTAATCCAACGCAGCTCCCAAGATCGTTCCCCATCGCAGCGTTGATGATCTGCTCGCTGCTTCCTCTTATTCGGACGGTTTCACTAGCATATAGCCTCACGCACCTTGCTTCGCCTCCAGGTGTTTCTAGCACGAAGCTCTCGTTTCCGATTTTCAGAATCCGCTCTTCTGGATCATATGCAAGTCCGTACTTCCCTATCAGGTCCATCCCCATGATGAAATCGTCGTCAATGTCCGCCACCAATACCCTGTGACGTATACGAAGCTGCCCTAGTTCCACTTCAACCTCAGCTTCACCTATCGCCGGCGACGTTTCACCTGTCACTGTTCGCAGAAGAACCTTCTCCATCAGGGGTCTCACTGTCGGTGCGATGTTCTTCTTTATGATGGAAACCATAGCTCCAGTATCCACGGTCACTTGCGTCTTCTTTCCATTCACGGTTGTCATCATTGTGAGGCTATCCACGTTGTTGTGTCGTAGCAGGTTGACGGAAACAATCTTGGGGGCTTTGTCTTCTCGGGCAGTCGGTGTGCGCCCCGTAACACCGACTGTTTTTAGTTTTCCTGCTGCTGGCTTCTTCTTGACGCTGCAGGAAGTGACACCCTGCAGTCTCTCTTGAAGTGCCCGGTCTTTCCGCAGCGGTAGCAGGTCTGACATCCGGCGGATTTATTCGCAGCTAGGAATTCTTTCAACTCCCGCATGATTGCTTTCAGTGAATCGGTCTCCTCTTCGACCTGTGTTCCACGTACCTTACACTGGCCCCAGTTGGCAGCTGAAGCCTTGTAAGCCGCCTCGATCTCCAAAGCTTTCCCTAGGGCTTCTCTCGTAGTGGTGTAAGTGGCTAGCAGCAAAGCGTTCCTCACAGTGTCATCTCTTACACCTTCGATAAAACTCCGCGTTGCCAGCTCCTCCACAAGCTCAGTTGGGGCTGTCGGATATGCCAGATGCATAAGTTTCCTTACGTCCGCTTCGAAGTCTTGCAGGGTCTCACCGACTTTTTGTTTACGGGTCTTCAGCTGGGTACGAAACAGCTGTTGTAGGTGCTGTTCTCCAAAATGCAATTCCAGTGCTGCAGTAAGCTTCTGGTAATCACCCTTCTCTGCTTCGGGCAGCGTACGAAGTAAATCAAGAGCCGGTCCACGTAGAGCTACCACCAAAGCCATAACCTTTTCTTCATTACTCCAGTTATTTGCCTTTCCTGCCATTTCAAACTGCAGCTTGTAAGTCTCAAATGATGTGTGACCATCATAAGTCGGTGGTTTTATCTTGTTATTTCCAATAACTGGCGAAGACGTCATACCGTGGGTTTTCATTCTTTCCAGGTCTCTTTTTACTGTCAAAATTTCCTTTCCAAATTCTCCTTTCATGTGTAGAACTTTTTCTTCGAATTTATTGCAAAGTTTTTCCTCTACTTTGTTGACCTTTTCTTCGACAAGCTCCACTTTCTCTTCGACTGCATTCTGTGTAACTTTAAGCTCTTCTGTTACACTGTCGATCCGTTCTTCAATTTTATTTTGGCTTGTTCTGATTTCCTCTATTTCGGTTTTAAGTTGTTCTTGCACAGCCATTATTATTTTCTTCTTAATTTCTTCCTGTCCGATTTTGAATTCTGCCTTCATTTCTTCTTGTCCGGTTTTCATGTCCTCTTGACAGGCTTTTATCTGCTCTGTCATGTTTTCTTGCATTTTCTGCATCATTTGCATTAACTGTTCTAGTTGTGCTTCCATATTGGCCGATTGTCTTCTTGTTACTGGCATAAACTAGAATTTTCTAAAACTTCTCCAAACACTGTCTATCCGGTCCGTAGAACACTCCAGAAATCCAAAATTCCGCTTTCTGACACCAATTGTTACGGAATTCGGGTTCGAAAATTCTGGATTTCTGATTTAAAACACTTTATTTAACAGTTCTAAAACACTAACAAGCACTATTCACAATTACTTTAATAATTAACAAACTTTACTCAACTATACACTACTTTTAAAAACACTACAGTTGTACTTATATCACTTTACAATACTTAAATCTCACTTTCCGTCACTTTCAAAACTCGCGCTCGTTCATAGACTGTCTAACTCCCTCTCACTTCCGTCTCTGGCCGCTTATATATCCGCAGACTCCCCACTTACTTGGCGTGTCTGGCACATTCGCGAAGGCTCTCGATTTCGAACCTTCCTAGACTTTACTAGAGCCTTTCGCATCGATTAATCTCGAACACTCTAGCACGTCTGGTTGCCTGCCCACAGGCGTTGAGCGGGCCGTGATACCACTGACTCTCCGTTGCAATACGTTTGTTCAAATGCCCTATGAGTTATACATATCAAACAAGAATCAGCATCCAGAAGAGAAAAAGTTTTTCGTAATTTATTCAGAAATTAAAGTAAATACTTGAATCTTTCAAACAAAAAGAATCCTGGTTACCTGGTTACCCTATAACTTGCTTCAAATTTATCCATCACTTTTGGTACATCCTGTATAGCTCGATTTTTGAAAAATTATTTTTTTGTACTGACGTCGTGATTTCTATAGTTCTTCGTAATGGAGAATTACTCTGGAAACCGAACTGTATTTGTACTTATACGTAAACCCCAGTATCCATACGTACTTAAAATGATTTATTTCTTTTCAGCTTTGTGAGTGATGTATCCCTGGTACAGGGATTCTGTTGGGGGCCAGTTGGGGCAGCTGTGCGGMCCCATGGCCACCACCATCAAAACTGAAAACGGCTACAACGACTGCATGCTGGCGCTGGACTATGCTACGCAAAGCAAGGTAGGATTCAATTGTGTTCTTGTTAGCTATGAAAAATGTCATTAACAGTTAATGGACCATTTACTCACGATAGAATCTTCTTTGATTTGTTTAATACGAGCTTTAGTATAAAAAATGATGGTAGAATAAACGTAAAGCATAATATATAAATAATGTAACCAGAAAAAGCAGTTATGAGCATTAACTTGGGTGTTATTCTCAATTACATTGGTGATTTCAATAGTAGCATAGGCAAGAATCCGAAAGTATAGAAATTCATAACGTGTTATACGAAATTATTTAAATTTGATTTGTTTTAATTTACTACATAGGCCAACTACGTCCCCTATTAAATGATAAACCTATAATCCATTTTGCTCACTTTAATAACAATTTTTATGAGAAAATGTTTTGTTCCATTCTCATTTTAATGCCCCAATATTTCGTTATCAATCTGTACAGCAACTACATCTGGATGTATAGTGTCGTCTTGATTAATTCCGCTACACTATTTTACTTTTACAATGGATTATCCCCAAACTGGAAACACTTAGTTAAGTCAAAATCATGTAATTAGATTCGGACCGACCACAACGGGGATGTTTGTAGAAATGATTTAAAATATCGCATGTGTTGACTTGGGAAGGTTCAGGATAAGTCCTAATCTATTTAGATATGCAGATAGGAATGTGAGTGGACTGCAGGAGGGATGTGAGATAGCCTTTTACCCCTTGCCTGCTAATATGGGAGGGTGAAAAAGTACACCGAGTGACATATAGAAATAAGAACACGTAGCATCATTTGTTTTATTTGAATAAATAATGTACATTATATTGGGACAAAAATTTTACTCGGAGTAAGAATTCCTGTAATATGTTCTTTTTAAAATATCAAGTAATCCCTAAAAAGATAATTATGCCATCACTGCACGTTTCAGATAGACAAGTAAAAATACTTACTTTAGACAACTTAGTTTTACTTTCCACCTAAGAATCTACTAAATTAGCACATACCATACTTCAGCTTTTTCCATAAAGTAGACAAATATAGTGAATATTCGGAGTGGTCACGTTATCAGTCTGCAATATTACACTTGTATTGTCCTAAAATGGTGGGTTAAATGGTTTTTAGTTTTGCAAAATAAAATTGTGATAACAGCAAAAAATAATTAAGCATTAAGTGTGTGAAGTATTTACTTCTACTGTGTAATATCGGATATCTCAAAAATAAGAAACTGTATTTATTTACATTGACCAGCCCTACCCAATACAGTAATATCTGCTTATAACGACCCTTAGGAATTTACGAAAACGGTTCGCTATAAGTGAAGTTTGCAATAAACAATAAATGAGTACATCAGAAATAATTTTTATTGCATGTTTGAGTCCTGCCCAGGGCACGTATATGTATACAATTAATTAGCACAATAAAATACATATCTAACGAGTTACTTAATTGACATAAGCTGGTGTAACTTCCCTAAGAATTAAGCACTGCGAGGAAACCATTAAGCTTCACCCTTGCAATGGGTCACCAGCCGCCATTGGTTAATTCAAACAGAGCAATTATCATTGGGTGTTTTAATACTTGTCAATGCATCTTCTTCAAAGTGGCAGAAGTTAGTTTTGCTAACGTACAGTTAACATTCGCGATACTACCGCACATACTTATGGAGATTAACTTCTAACTGCGTTTGGAATCCGTGATCCAATTTTTCAGCGGCTTGCCGTCTCCCACATAAAATTTATGAACCCCGCACGACTATCAAAGACGCCGCTGGCCGTAGACCGTACGGGGGACGTCGTTTGGCACAGCGTTACACAAACGACACAAAACAGTACACGGAACGTATCGTTTTCAGATAAAGATCGCGCAGATCTTGTATCTTTCTTAATTAATTGCTCCTGAGTCGGACGGGTTTGCGTTTAATTACTTTTGAGACTTTTCTTCATGTGTGGCGCGCTACGTAGACGCGCGTCACAGGTCGCCGACAGAGGGACTACACCGTTCCAACTCACTTAGGCCTCTTTATACGGCCATTTCTTGGATGTGCAAATCGGACACTTGCTGTCATTATCGCTCGTTTCGACTTGCTTGTCCCAGTAAGCTGGGAACTGCGAATTATGTATAAGTACAAAGACATTGCAACTTGCAGATAGATCTAGTTCGCTATTATTTGAGCTCATCAGTGCAGTTCAGGTCTAGTGCAGGCAGCTAGGTGTAGCTTTATCATCATGCCAGTGTAATGCTGACAGATGGCATTGCCATCTAAATTCTTACTTAAATCTAAATTGTTTTCAAAATGATGAAAAAAGCAGAATTTTTTTACCTTCTATTTATAACGGACACACTTCCGAGACATGTTCGATTCACTGATAAAATAATATGCAAAGAACGAAACGGTAGCATTAAAGCATTTCGTTTTATTTCTTTGTACAAAATTTCACTGCTCGGTACCTATTATTATAGTCGCGAGACAATCCTACTAGTAATACGAATTAACTGTCAAAAAATAGCAAAATTAACTAATTACGACTAATTTCGCAAAAAAATAAACGCGACATGGATCTCAGCTTCAGTAAGCATACCAAGACTTGTATCACAAATGTTTCAAGAACCTTACAAATGAATCATCTGCTTTCAAAAGAAAGGCTAAAACGAAAACTTAACTCTCTGTCAGTAGTGCTAATGAGATGCAAGTAAGTTAAAGGCTATCAAGCATATCGAAGTTTTCCAAGCTATTCTACATCTGTACAGATATTTATTTTCTTCTTTGTAGTTAATTTTGATGTTTATAAATTACAAACCTATTTTTCATTGTTAGGAGGAGCAATATTCAACTATCATATTATCAACCAACAAACCTTCTAGAACATTCTCGTGCTTCTTTGAGAAAAGTGTTCGGTAACCAGGTGATCTGAGACATTGCCGTGTTCTGCAGATTCCTAGCAATACATTTCGCATTTCATCGTTTCTTTGATTGAATTAACAAGCGGACCAGTATAAAAGCTACTGGTATCAAATACATATAATATAAAATGTTCAAATGCAACTCGTAAATATGTATGGGTCATATTGCTTATATTTAAATTTTCATTGAGAAAATGTGGAAATTCCAACCTTGTTGTTGAAAAAATATTGTTTTAGTTATTACAATAAAATAATATGTAAACTTTAAATTGGTTTAAATCACAGGAAAATTATTGCTTAAATGTTACTTGAAGCTAACAGTGTCCTATGCTATCGGCATAGAAAACTAAATGTCCTGAAAATATAATTAAATATTATAAATAATTAAAGTTTTCTTTTAATCTAAATGGCTATATAAGAAATAACAGTAACGTTACAGTGTTGATATCGTATTTTCTAATCTTTTCCAGCAATGTCTAGTATGTATACGTGCAACAATTTATTATATATTAAAGGTGATTTAATTTCACGTGAATTTTCAACAGTAACTTGTAGATGATTGCCAAGGTTTAGAGTAGCAACTTCCAATGTATTTCGGCTATAAGCGTTTTAATCCCCTTTTAATTAGGGTTGAGATAAAGCAATCTTGAATTTCTAGAGGTAATCATTTTCAGCTAAGTACATTATCTTCTGTACCAAAACGGCAAACAGTATGTCCGTGTTTCTTATGCTTATTAGGCAGTACTAGACGCGATAACAATACACATGCAATATGTACTTTCTTCGTATTTAGTGAATTTAGTCTGACTATGAAAACAAAAGATGTGTAACGACAAAATTCTCTATACACTTAAATAATAAAGCTACAAACTGTCGGTGTTTGTCGGATTAAATTTAAAAAAATTTAAAAATTTTGGGTGACGAGGGGTTTCACTAATGTATTTAGGATTTAACGTTCAGCTAGAATTACTTTAATTAGGGTGCAACTTGCTGCAAGCGTTTTAAACAGTTTAAATTCTCTAGCCTTCTTTCACATAAAATTTCTGAAATGATATAGTACTATACTCATATACAAATATTGTGATCATTTTTTATAGATCACTAAAACAAAAAATGCATATAAAGCACATATTTATCAGTCGTTCTGTGCGGTAACAGCGCTGCCTTAATAGGGTGACGCCCCGCGACGCCACTGTAATCTACAGCGACATCTGATTTGTTGTGGTGGTATGTTTTTCATCGGGAAAAAACCCACTACCCATATAAATGGAAATACGAGCGACGTCGCCGGGAAATTAATTTTTGGAAACGGATAATTTAATTAATCGGATCGTCGTCTTCACGTGGCTCCTAATGAAGAAGTTGATCGAAAAAAATGTATAACGACTTTTTAATGACTGTTATTATGCATACACATGCAACCGAGGTGGTACTGCTTGCCTCCGCCCATTTGAAGTTTTTTTCACGTAAATCTGATCATCAAGGTAAGCCTTGTTTGGCGGCTTAATGAATGGGGACAATCGCAGACGCATTAGAGCGATTAAATATTAATGTATGAACTATAGGTTTGCTTGGGGAGAAATTAACGGCCTCCCTGTTGACATAATGCTAGGGATTTAATTTTAAGCAACGGAGGGTTGAAACATAAGCACTGAAATGAAGATTATATTCATCTAAGATGCTGAATAAATTTTATTTCGGTTAAAAAATCACAAATGCTTATTATAAATTGCATATTTTGCAAAAATTTCTCTAGTACGTAGCAACTGGATACATACAATAGTTTGACGAAAATTTGATTTAGCAAGCCTTAATACGCAGTTTCATTTGCTATAGATACAAAACTTAAACCACCAAGATTGTTAAATATCAATCTTGGAGAATTAATAAACTGCTCTTCAATAATCACCTTTTCGTTTTAACTTTCATATCTTTCTATTCGCGTCTTATTAGTGTCGTGGTGTCTCCACCATCATTCGGTAAAACAATATTGAAACTATGTCCGGTGTACAATTAGCGATTTGTTTTCCTGTTGGTCCAATTTTGTTTATTTCAATTTCTTGTATAATGCATTTCCTTTTTAACCGCTAAAAAGACCAACGTATTGTTTTAAAATGTCAAAGAAACCTTCAGTTATTTTGACATCTGATATTAGTAACATTAACGCCTAAATATTTAATGTCAGTTAATCTTGCAAATCTCTCTCTTTGACATGCTCTTATATTACGACCTATAGGTACTCCATGTTATCGCGAATTAATTTTTTTGTCTTTACATGTATTCAGAAACTGAAGCTTTAATCTCATTAGTTTCTTTTTCGACTTTCTTGGTCGATATCCATCATATTTTTTTTAGTATTTTGGGAAAGATCTAAGTTTCGCATACCTAAACCTGCTGTAAAGCGTACCAAAATAAATAATAAACATATTTTCACACGGCGAATTCGTATGATGTTCTTTTTGACAATTGTATAAATTTCGTTGGATATGTAATAGATATAATAAACACTCCCACTATTATCCTAGATTGTTGTCTACAAAAACCTTGCATTAAAAAAGCGACTTGAAAAAACCCAACTAAATTTCCTGAACAGTTGTTTCCGTGGTTATTTGCACTTTTTTTTAGGAATTATTATTTAGTTTTTTACGGATTAACTATCATTAATGTAATTATTGATCTGTAGAAATATCGCACATATTTGCAAGATGGTAACGACATATCGAAATTGCTATACAATGTAGAAAACAAATGCAATTATTTTAAATATTTATTTATTGGCCAAAAGATAAGCAACATATAGGTCATTAATAATAATGTCTTCGTCGACTTCCTTTTCTTCTTCAAATCATCAAATTCATCCAAATCCAGCTGGTATTACCATCTGATTATTGTTCTTAAAAAGCCTATTAAAATAGTCCAATCAAGTGTATTCCCTGAATTTATATCTTCATAATGGTTCTCAGGGGACTTTCAGTACTTTTATATTATCTGGTTAATTGCTACTTTTGTTTCCAGTTCCTTCATTGTCAATTCTCTCAATTTCCATTCTCAATTTTCAAATGATTTTGGTGATACCAAGTCTTTTCTTTAAAACGCTTCTCCTCTGATTACCATGCTTTCTTTGTAAAAATGCACCTTTTCCAAGTGTCAGTTCCTTAGCTGTAGTTTTTCACTTCTCTTCACTATATAATTCATATGAGGAAATTGGACGGTCTGGTCAACACGTTTCTAACTAATCAACTGTTGTTGTTCTAGAAACGACACAATTGGGGGCTCTATTTTCTCGAGTTCTTAAAAGTCTGGTGAGCTTTCACCTTTTGTCAAACGCTTACCAAGACCTTAAAATATACAGTCTTGTTGAAATGAAGTGTAGTCCGAATGTCCCTTCTGCTGCAAAATAATGCTAAAATCATTCTAAAAATTGTGCTACAGTTGTAAAAAGTGCTTGTAAATGGGAAGAACTGAAATCTGAGTTTCGTAAAAGGTGGTAATAAGGCAGAAGTAGATACTCCAGGGAGAGTAGTTGCCATGTATAGAAATATTCCATCATCGTCGTCAAAACAGTTCTGATTAGAAGAGCAAAAACATCGAAAGGTTAAAACAGCTACGAATGCTAAAATGACAAAGAATCGAAGTCGTGGTCCTCCAAAATCGTTATGAATAGACCTCCATTACTAGCGCGACATTAAAAATATCGTATCCTGCATGACAATTTGAACGATGTGAGCAAAGAAGTGCGTTGACATAAAAGGAGAATACATTGAAAAACAAACTTTTGATTTACAACTAGGCACGGACTCTTCTAAGTGACCACTCATACCAGGTGATTTTTTGAAAACTTCACACCTTAAATAACTTTAAATAAAGGAAAAATTTAAAATTTTGCAAAAACAGGTAAACTTTTGTTTGTAGGGGGACAACTTTTGAGATAAGTTTTTAATGGATAGCGCTTACCCTCTTAGCGGGGTAGATACCCCTTGTTAAAAAATAATTGTTACACCTAAGCAAAATGCCAAAAATACTTAAAATTTTCTTTCAACATTACTTGATATTGCAACTCGACAGTTTATACTGAATTGGCTAAATAATTATCTACTTTGTGTTTCCAATTTTTTGTTTCAACTTTTTGGCTACTTCTTTGGTACGACCATCTTTTTGTTCACATTCCTTTTTATAAATCGCGTGAAATTTTAAAGTGAGAGTCCAAGTGATAATGGTTTATTCAACTGCCGAAAGGGTAGAAATAATTTTTATTTACGGTGCTGAGCATAGCTGTGCTCGTGCGTCAGCAAGGGTGTTTAACCAACGGCACCCCGATAAAAATGTTGACGCTAGGTACATTCTCGATCTCGTGCAGAAATTTCAAGACACTGGATCTGTAGTAAACAAAAAAAGGGCAGGGAATAGAGTCGTTGATGAAATGGCCCAACTTGAAGTACTTGGTCATTTTGCAATGGATCCAACTAGCTCTTTGCGTAACATTTCTACAGCCACTGGACTTTCTTATTCATCTGTAAGGAAAGTTACAAAACTGCACAAATTCCATCCCTATAAGATGAAAACCCTCCAGGAACTCGGCGAAGATGACTTCGATAGAAGACTGCAATTTTGCGAAATTATGACAGAAAAGATTATAGTAAATCCAAATCTAATGAAAAATATCTGCTTCAGTGATGAATGCAATTTTTTTGAACGGCTCTGTAAATAAACATAACGTCAGGTACTGGAGTGACGAAAATCCTTATATTTTTCGAGAAGATCATACACAAGTTCCTTAGAAGCTGAACGTCTGGGCTGGAATACTTGGCAACGCAATTGTAGGTCCATTTTTCATTGATGGGACGCTAAATGGGGGAATGTATTTAGAATTACTTGATAACGTTATTGATCCTTTAATCACAGAGCAATTAGAAAACCAACGTGACTCTGAAGGAAATCCAATGTTGGATGAATACGAATTGTTTTGCCAACATGATGGAGCCCCACCGCATTACGCCATTAATGTGCGAAATTGGTTAAATCATAGATTTCCTCTTCACTGGATTGGTAGGCGTGGAACAATTGAATGGCCGCCACGATCACCCGATTTGACTGCTTTAGATTTCTTTGTATGGGGTCATTTAAAATCTGTGGTTTACAAAACACAACCTACTAGCCTGGACGATCTGCGAGAAAGAATTATTAACGAGTGCAGGAGGATTCCACCTGAAACTTTCCGAAAAGTGCAGCAGGAGTTCGAGAACCGTCTGTATTATTGTATGGAAAGAGGTGGTGCACATTTTGAGAATCTATTGTAAGGTTTGAATTTCTATGGTTTTGTTCACACTGTTTTTGGAGTTACAATTAAATAATTTTTCTTTTTTGTGGACATGGACTTTCTAAAAAATTACATGATAAATACTTTAATGTTAATAATAATGTTAAAAGAAAATTGTCAATATTCTGGGAGTTTTTTTAAGTGTCATATTTTTTACAAGTTGTTTGTTTAAATTTTGAGTTCTCGTAAGGACAAATTTTATTTCCGCTCTAAAATAAAATACATTTTGTTGAAAAGAGTCCAAAATATTCAATTTAATAAGCAACCTGTTTCGTAGGCACTATTAATCTATTACCCCGTCAATAAGTTAAACGTGGTAAAACTAATTACATGGCCAGACTCTTTGTGAAATAAGCTTTCAAATGATGTATCACAAGATGAATAGTTCCATTTAAAATTTTTAAAGGGGTGTCTACCCTGCTCAGAGAGTAAGCGCTATCCATTAAAAACTTATCTCAAAAGTTGTCCCCCTGCAAACAAAAGTTTACCTGTTTTTGCAATTTTTAAATTTCTGCTATATTTAAAGTTATTTAAGTGAAGATGGCGATTTATCCAACCACATCCTCATTGCCTTGCAACTGGCGACCTGCGGGTTCCAGGGGACAAGTTCAGTGCGCGTCACCATATCAGATGCCGTGCGTCTCTCGGACACCTCGACTGCATATGGGCAGAGCCCGACTACATTCTCCATTAGTTTTATGTTCAAAACCGCAAACAGAAATGTCAAGAAGTATGCGCGTGTCAGTCTCATTACGGCGGTAGGAGTCAACGATCTTGAGCAGCTTACCGGTGCTCGGAACAGTTGAAAGACGACGCTGCGTGGCGGATGCATTTTGGCAAGGTCTGGGAGGTCTTGACATTGCACGGAAGTTTTCGGCCCAAAATAGTAATTGGCATTGTTAACGAGCGGAGTCCTTCTTTGGCAGTACGTTCTGCATAAGCAAAAATTCGGGAGTTTCTTCTGAACTCTTACGGTTGAATTAAGAAGCAGTTCAGTCGAAATCTGTTTGCATTAGCACCTAAGATAAAATATACAGGGTGCCCCAAAAGTGATGTATAAAATTCAAACAGGTGATAGACTAGCTCTAATCGAAAATAATCGCATACGTCTTTATCCGGCTATTTATGTTTTAAAAGGTATAAAAAAATATGAAAGCTGACAATGATTTGTTTCATGATTGCACCATACTTTCAGATATAGCGAATATTAGCTATATTCTAATCTAGCATAACGAATTATTGATAATTCTGTACTTTCCATCCCAAAAGGTTCTAATGCTCTTTGTCAAAAGCTTACTTAGACTTTGGGTGGTTGTTATTGTGAAACCATAGATATGTGACGATATTGTATATGTGTTTGGTGGGTAATGGGTTACATTCAAAGATTACACTATGGATTTTATAGACTTTTCGAAAATCAATTCCTTTTCTGCTTACTGAGCTGAGTTGCGAGTGAGTTTTCTTCTTCAGTAAAGAATACAGGCCCCAAGTCGTTTTCCTGAGGGACTCCTACAATAGCAGCGACTAGTCTTCTCTAATTCCTTGAGATTTGATAATAATATCTGACTGGGTGCATTTAAGTTTGAAGGTGTCGGAAGTGCTTCGAAATTTCACGAAGATGACTTTCGACCCCTATTTCCCAAACACGGAAACGCCTCTGACGTGAATTTTTCAGATGGAAAAGGCACGGCCGCGCAACAAATCAGTCCTCGCCGTATATTACCAGTTTGTCGGAGTCGCAGTTAATTCCGAAGGAGGTCCTCGCGGTGTCGGCGATTAGAATACAAACAGGCGTCTGGCGGCGCTATCTGGTGGCTGAAATCAGCAACACAGCTCGGCATGTCCCCGCAGATTTATGGTCTTATCGGGGTCGATCTGTGTTTGCTTTCGGACCGAGACCGTTTACTTGTAGGTGCGCTGGGGGAGGGCGAGGGTGCATTTTTATGCGGTTTTGATCGGGCCGGCCGTATAATTCGCTTCTAGCTGGAACAAGTTAATTCTGACGTGGGGTTTTTCCGAGTCTGGTGTACAAATGGAAAGCGTACTTTTAAGAACTTCATAAAATATGTTCAAATTAAGACACTTTTATACCCATGTTGCCTTAGTTGCGGCTTATGAAGTAGTTATACGGTATATTGCTGCAGTCAGTACGACGATTATTACAAACCTTTTAGTTTATAGTATTATGTTAGTAGAAAATTAGATGGCAATGATGACAAAGCCACCTAGTTGCCTTGATGGGAACTAATTCCTAAAGGAATTGACCTGTATTTTTCAAAGTTGGCATGGGTCAACTTGATAGCAGGCCCCCACGGCACTTTTGCAAGAGAGCAAGAACCCACATATATTAAAATGCATGTCTATGCTATGCTATCTCCACTAAACCTAAACTACTGACGAGCTGTAATGACAGCGAAACAGATCTGTCTGTAAATAAATGGCACTGAGGGCATCTGCCTTCCTATTCTCCTTCAGATCTGTCTGTAGTTGGTAGCTGTGCAGACAGCATAGAACAGACATGCATTTTAGTTTATGTTATCTCTATCAGTGCGGTTTATGGAAGAGAACTCTAATTTTTCATGCCAAGAACACATTTTGAAAACAAGTGAAGCTTCAAAGCTCAGATTCGAGATTGAATGTGAGTCTTTAGCGTTTTAAGACCAGCCCTTAGTCTTTCATTCTAACGGTGATAGAGGGCTCTCATATTTAGTGGAGAACATTACCAAACAAATAGCTTATCGAAATTTCTTCCGTTGGTTAATTGAAACGTAAGATTCGCTCAATATTATATATGTTAGGAGTGCAAATAATAATAATTCAGTAATTCTGTATAATGGTACACGTCAACCACTTTGCTTTTTGTTTTTTCTTGCCCCAGCTACTCCTTATATTTTCCTTGCAATCGTTCTATAATTATTAAATCGGCGTAGTAATACAGTGAATACTCAGGTATATTACCTTTCACATTATTCTACAGATATACAGCCATAAACAGCAGATTTGTTTCTTCTTTAACCATCTCTAGTGTAATATTTAACTAATAGCTTCTAGTTGACAGCTGTAGAGGTGTCATATCAGTGTCATATAAAGCCGACAGGGGCTCTGAACTTGTCGCCGGTAATGTACAGAAGTCTCCTATAATGATTCGCTTTTCAGTGAATACTGATCACCTCTTGATGGCATCCTATCTCAATAGATAAAAAAATATCTCGTAATCGGTAAATTCAAATTAACAGTTTTTAGTGAAAACCCTGTATGAGCTTCTTAGAATGCGGTAAGCTGGCTGGCTTCTGATGAGGTGTGTTAACTTCAGAATGATGTTCTCTTCTCAGCAGCAGCTCAGGAAAGCCAGTTCCTTATCCGGCATTTCTCCGGTTTCTTCGTAGCTCGATGAGTTTCCTTTCCGTAGAGGTTCCGTATTTTGGTTTGAAAGCTTCCGTGGTTGTTAACATGTTGTTTTCCTGGCTGCTTCCCACGTTGCTGGTTTGATCCTGATGTTTCGATACTGATGTCAGTGTCTTCCTCAGAAGTAATTCTGAAATGTAGTAGCTCTGAAACAGTAAATGACTAGTAATTTTTTCAGATCATTTGAGTCATCCTGCATGCAAAGAACATATCGCAATATTGGTAAATTTTAATGTATCGCTATGATTACTGGGTTAATAAAAAATTCATTATTTTTGTTAGTTTTCCTGTCAACTGGTTGAGACTGGACAAGCACAAAGCTTTCCACAATTACTTCACAATACATCTAAATCTTTTCTTTTATTAAAAGGTTTATTAAAAATATACAATCGTACGTAAATAATATCACCACCATATTTAAAAAATACATGTTCGTATAAAGCCAGAAAAAAATTAAGTTTTCAGATCTTTTCTCGAAAACTATTTCGATTTACATCTAAATGTTTATGATGCTGTAATAATATACTACACTATTTTTATAGTGACATGAAGGGTATTACTAAGCAGTACCTATAGGAATCAACGATTACGTAGTAAGCAGATGCAAATAAAGTACACGCAAACCTTTGTTTTTATAAATCTATTAGTGAATAAAAAAAAGCAAATTTCATAAATATATTCAAAATAATTCATTCAAAGGAATTTGTAGCATTACATTTTTGCTTGAAAATCTCTTGTTAATTAGGTGGAACAGTAGGATTGAGAACTTTAAAATTCATCAACAAAATTGCTGAATGCAACAGATATAGATAATCTTCCATATTTCGTATTAACATCATGGCTATCTGATAATATTCAGCGCAGATTTAGCCTGTCGAACTCATTTCTCTTTCTGTACCTTTTCTTTACTGTTCTAAAATTACTTTAATTAAGTATTTAGAAAACACAACCATCTATATATATTGTTTTATTGGTAGTCTGATATAGTCACTATTAAATAACCATTTCTATTTCACGGTATTAAGAAATTTCATTTGTTGTGGTCTCTATTTATTGGTTAAATGCCGAAAGTTCAGTTCATATATGGCGGATTAGTCAAGTATGATAATCTGATGCTGAAGTCAGAGAATTAACACTACAGGCGCAATAAAAAATTTTTAGAATGATATACAGAATCGAATCTATTCATAAAAACCGATATATTAATGAACCGATTCACATTGATAGACAACTGATTTTTACGTTTTTTTTTTTATATGGAGATTGACAATATCAAAATCTCGTCTCGTCTCGTCTCGAGGCAACGCCAGTACTTGCTTGGTATCAGTAGATATACAGTATTTTGTAGCTGGATGTCATTAATTTTTGCCGGTTCAAAATTTAAGATTTATTTTGCATTGTTTTGGTAGCTAAAGATCAAGCATGGATATCGCTGAAACCGCAAATGTCTAACCCAAATATCGCAAGATTCTGTGGTTTCATTTGAGGGGATTCCCCATTTGGGTGCCTTTCGTTTCGAGGTTATACATATAACGGGGATCCCCAAAAATAAATTACGTTGAACCAACTCTACAAAACAAGAAGTTTATTTTTTTGCTCCGTTACTGGCGATTTCTGAACTATTTTCTTTCGTTTTGATCCAACGCATTGAACGATTAAAGATATTCATCTCCGCGGATTCTTCTTAAATATTAAATGCGCAGTCAAATCTGTAGCTCTTCGATCCGTGAATGGCCGGAGCGTCCACCACGTACACTTTTATTTTCAATCCCATTTCCAATCAAAAAATCAAAACTCATCGCCCAAAAAATCGAAACCACAGAACCTAGCATCTTCACTATTCTGTGGCCTCAGCGTCGAGCTATAATTTTACGCATAAACATGTTATTTCTGGCTGGGTGACGCTGCAAGAATCGCCCGCTACGATGGCGTTCAATTAAACTGGCTAAAATTGCCGAACAATGTGTAATTTATCCCGTAAATTAAACTTTAAAACACCGACACTCGATTGTTTCGGGCGCATCATCTCGGAGGAGGAAAAAAAAGAGTAGCAGCGCTTGACGCATACTTTCTCTGAACGTGTATACATTATAACAAACTTATGTGGTTGGAGGCGGCGCTTGTTAAGAAAGTGTAGAATCGCGGAAGGCTTTGATAACTGTATGTTTGTCACAACAAGTATCTATTAGTTGTGTATCAAGACATAATTACTTAAATCAAGAGTAGGTACTTCATAATTTGAATTTATATTTATGGTCATTGCTAGTGACTGGGTTATTCAATTAAAAACATCCATCCTGTATTTCTGTAAATATGAACTTTATAACAAAACGTCCTTCCTTAATAATTATTTATTTCTTAAAATACAGATGCCATTTAGAGTTGCGATTCGTCAGCTGCACCTTCATATGCGAAAGATCATTTTTAGAACATGCAGCAAATCTGAATGCTTGAATGCTGCATCAAGAATGAGAACTAGAGCACTAAATAATAACTTTGATTAGATTTACAGCTTACAGTGAGTTGTACAAGTTTGGATTGTCCATATTAAATTTGTAAATATTTAGGAATCAAAACAATTTACAAAACTACAAATTATTATCGTTTTAGCCTTAAGCGAAATAGTGCGATTTTTGTTAGTTAACAGACTAATGCAGTAAAACAGTAGGATACCCATAAAATATGGCCAAGGCTTTATACGTGCAATATTCAAAAGTGTTGTACTCATAATATAAGGCTACAGAGAAACGAGCATTAGATAGAAAGCTTAGTAGCAAAACAAAAAAAGAACCGATAAAACAAGGTGAAGCTATATATGTAAATGTGAAAATAAATATTAAACACAGTAAAGTTGTAGAAACAGAAAAGACATCAACGTACTACCATAAAAAGTAAATCAATTCTTTAGTGACATATTCATACAAGAAATTTTTGCCAAAAAAGTGCTCTTTATTCCTCTTTCGTTAATTCAAGCACAAGTTTAACTGAGTGAATCAAAAGCTAAAAAATTTTGTCGCTCGTAAATAACTTGTAACTTACCATCAAGTTCATCCCAAGGTAAATAGGATAGTGTTAACGTACAAAGAACCATGTGCCAAAACTTAAATCGAAGGAATCCAAAGAATTATTAGTTTATTGCATATAAACTGATTATGGAACAAAATGTTATTAATAAGTACTAACCTAATAACACTACATTTTAGGAAATATCAAAATAAAGCATTTTTTGTTTGTGGTTCACTTACGAGTATACTATTATTTTATTGTAACAAAGAAAGGAACCAATTACCTGGTTCTTCAGCCAAAACTGATTATTTGGGGAAATACGTTTCATAAAATACTAGTAGATCACCACGTTCAGCATATTTGGTACCCTATTACAAAACTTAAAAAAGATATTGTTCACTTTGCATGATTTATTTCTAAATGCACATGAACTGTATGGTGGTTCTTTTTAAAAAATCACGAGCAGACATAATAGGCGTTTTTTATGCATATATTATTAAAAATATTCTTATCATATTACATTTTACTGAATATAAACATGCGTGTAGTACTTATTTGGCTTAATATAGGTACCTGTGAAAAAACACAAAAACGCAACAGAAAAACTAAACATTTTAACGTTACTTTTCACGTTCTTCGCATTCAAAATCTAATTCTCCATTATATCCATCAATATCATCAACAATTTCTTCACTGTCTATAAGGGAGCTATAGAAACCTTGATCAGGCTCAGGAATAAGATGCATAACTGACCTAATATCATTAAGCTTTCAGGTTGAAATTGGTTTGCCATTGGGGTAAAAGCGCAGGCAAATTTAGGCTAAATATCTTATCTCTGTGCTTGGCTTTTTGTTTAGGTTTAATATCAACTTCAACATGTGCATCCTGATCATGACCGAACTTAAAATATATGCCATATGGGTGGTTTTTATTCATTTTTATTTCTCTGACGTTAAGTCAGTTTATCTTTTCCCCAATCGTGACTTTCTTTCTATTTACTATATTTTTTTCTAATAGCTCAGATGAGATAAAATTTTCTTTATTCATTGTATGTATTATAAACGGATTTATAAACGGATTTTTACCTATTTTTTACCTATATACATTTGAACTCTACCATGGACTAACTGACTCTGTTTTTATACAATGTGTTTTCCGAGAGGTAATGAGAGAACGTTTTCCAAGTAGCAGAGATCCTGCCGACACAATTTTTAAGAAATTTAAATCATCTTTAAGGGAAAGCGCAGCAACGCCGGAAAAGTAGAAAGAAAGTACAGTAACAGAGTCTGAAAATGAAATTAGGGTATGATCAATGAAAATCCTCGCATCAGGCAATGGCAAAAGATAATCTCAAGAACAATCTGTATTAGTTTTTCTTCAGTATATACTAATGAAATGCAACAAATTCTATCCGTACCACATGCGATTACTTTAAATGAGACGGACTATCCTAAAAGACTAGCTTTTTGTAACTTTGAATCCCAGATTTTACGATAACATTTGCTTCTCAGATTTTCAAAGTGCGAAATATTCAGGAATCAGAGAATGAACAAACTTGATCTCTTTAACGGTGAAGAAATAGAATTGGTATAAGTCCGGAACCTGACGATATCTTGTATAATGAAACCGACTCATTGACATTTACGAATCAAATCAAACACATTGTACGTACACCAGGTGAAATTCCTGTTTATTCTAAAGCATTCTGACGGTACCTACCTTCCTCACATCCTTAAAGAGAAAATGCTGGAACAAACATTAATCCAACCTTGACATTCAGCCTTGCCTTTACCCATATGGTTGTTCGAAAATATCATGACTCCACAGGTAAACAGATATGTAAAGTCTTTGATTATCGGATTTTTAAACGTTCTTTCGAACATTAACAATCTCTGAGAAATTAGGCCGTTGTCAATAATTCACTACGCTTGACTTAGATAGCGGTTTTCCTCAAATAGAAATGAACAAAAACGGTACTCCAAGGAATGCATTCTCAACGGAATTTAATGATTTTGAATTCTTCCGCATGCCCTTTGGCTTTAAAAACTTTCCAGCAACCTATCGTTGGGCGGCGGATAATGTTTTGAGAAGAATCCAGACGAAAAATGTCTGACCTATCTTGACGACATATTTATTTTTTGGAGTAGCATATTGATAATTTGCGTACAATCCACAGACACTGAATTAAAAATTTTACTGAATAGATCCGAATTTCTTAGACTAAAAGTTGTGTATCTTGACCATATTATAATGCCCGATTTCAAAAAGTACAAAACAAATTTAAGTTTCTTCGCAAAAAATTTCTACAATGCAATATTTCAAAAAGGCCGAAAATTTTTGAGCCTTGGGGCGGAAAGGTTGTAATTGCGGCCCTGGTTACTTTAGACGTAGATTACACTAATTTCTCAATATCTTCTCGCGATTATAAGATTGTATCAGTAATTGATGTCTTCGAAAGAGCCGATCCTGCAGAGCAGAGCTTCATCGGTTCAAACACATCAGGGTGCCCGGTAAGAACGAGTTTATTTAGCTCCACAATGCAATTGTTTTATATTTGGTTGGCGGGGCGTGGCCGCACGATGCCACCATTGGCCGGACAATTGACAACTGTGACAGCTGAAGTATTTCATGAATTGCACGCTTGAATTTCAAATATCTCGGTCGCCATTGCTCGGACGTTTTTGTCGTCGCAAAACACCGAGTGGTATAATAGCCAGGCGAGCTTAAGGAGCGGAACGGGATTTTGTTTTCCGACTGCGGCCAGGCAAATTGAGTCCTAACGTTCTAGAGCACAAACATGAATAAAGCAACTGGCGCGTACTACTTTGCTATATTCTATTTTTTTCTTGGCCGCACGGGAATTCCACGGTAACACGTAGATGCTTATCAACAGTCCTAAAGGCGCCGCTTCTATGAAGTTATTATGGTATCTAGATTACTTTATGCAAGGAACTACCAAGTTGAGAATCTGTTGAAGTGGGGAGAATACTGAGGTGGAAAAAACCTATGAATCTTTCCTAACTCCTAACTGAAAAAATTAATATGTACAGGCAAAACCTAATCGTACGAAATTTTTGTTAAAAGTTTATGATACACCAGAAGAGAAGCCCATATTTTGTTGGTGCTTTATTTCCTTAGCTGTGGCGTCATATATTCATTAATATGAATAGTAAGTACACCCTTCACCTAGCCACCACATTTTAGGGAGCTGATCCAGTTATCTTTTCTAGCAGTAACACAATATTTTTCATTTATAAAACACTGGTTTTATAAGTCTCACTCGTGTTTACCTACACTTGAGGATGCCGGAGTGCCATGCCTGTCTTTTTGGTATTCTCCTTTGGAGTTGGGTTATGCGGTCATCGATTTTTAATCTTTTTTTTGTATGAGGATTACTATGGGCGCTTCATTTACGAATAACACCAAAGGCGGAGCTCAAGAAATCTCATTGAGTATTTAGAGGAGTTACGTATATTCCTGTTGTGTTCCTCAGTGACGTTTCTTTTGTTGAAGAAATGTAGATCTCGATATAAAATATCGGACTTAAGAAAAATTGTTGATTATTTGTAAGTCTGGTTGCTCCATTTTGGTCTTTATCAACGCCAAGCGTTATATCCAGGAAATAGTAGATCCACATGTTGTTGTACCCTACCTCAGAACTCCCAATCCACAAATCATCAGAGTTACTTAAGAGTACATTGGGTAAAAGCATCAATATGTTGCCTTGTCAATCATGATTCACCGATCTTTCACCCATCTAACGAGTCAAGGACATACTTCCAGCGTATTTGTCAAGTAAAATTTACCCCATTATCCCCAGACTTTCGCGGCCTCGAAAAAGCACCCCAGGGAGAAATCAGTGATCTGGTGACCTAACGTGACCAGAGCCTGTATACGTACACAAGAAAAAAATTTATAGATCGTGMATGTCCAACGTATTGAATTGCTTCATKACCACACAATCTCTTAACATTTTGGTATGCCTGATCACTTCAGTTTTGGTAGTTGTTTAAAATTACTATAAATCAGCTCTTGGCAATCACCTAATTTCGACTTTAGCGGTTAAGAATTGTATTTCTAAAACATTTCTACTGTTTCTTCTGTACCTCCTGTACTGTTCAAAATGAACAAAAACTCTAACATGCATAGCTTGATTTTTTTAGATGGAACTGCACCAATATTATTACACCGGTGGATGCAGAATTAAAATCCATTTCATACGATATAAGGGTTGTCAGTATCTCGTTAGTTTGCTTTTCGAGAATGCCAGAAATTGGAATATATATGTCTTCTATAGATAGATACTATACAATTCGACAGTGGGTGATTGTTTGCTGTTAGATACTGTCAACATTTGTTGTGCGTTTCTTGCTCATTTTTAAAAATCGATAGCTGATTGAGGTTGTCTTTATGTTCTAAAAGCGTGTTATTTTCTGATAAACCGATTTATGTAGCCACCTCAAAGAATAAAGTTATCTGCAATTTTTCAAGCAAGAGTAAAAAATTTCTCAATAGATCTAGAAAAATTGGATTTCTTTTTTTCGCTACATATAAACTCAAATACTTAACTCTCTCTTCCAGTTACACAGGTCGATATGAAAAATAGAATGTTCACTAATGTGGACAGAAACTTTCAGGAAAAGGTTCAGACTCGAATTGACCGGCCAAAGCAGACAAGTTTATTCATTTACAAAATAATGTCTTAGAAAGACATGGAGATAGCCTTACATAGCAAGAAATGGATCTTCAATCTGCATCTAACGATGTCAAAATACATGTTGGCAACTCAAGTTATCCATGTCTGAATTTGTCTAGACTGCAATCTTGTAGAGGAAATATCAAAGCTTAATGATAAAGCAGTCTATAGGATAAACTACGGATGTAGGTGATAAAGTGGCATCAGAATTTACAAGGCAAAGGAAAAAAACAGATTGTTCTATTTAAAAAGTTATGTATAACCGAGTACCTAATTTTAAAATGCGCAGCCAAGTAATAATCTGGATAAGTTAGGTGTAAACATTTCTTCGTTAATTATATACATTTTTATGTTTTTAAATCAGTGCTAACGACAACTAACATGCTTGATATTTTTATGTAGTTATCAACGGAATCATCAATTGATGCCGCTTTAGACATTTCTAATTATTGCCTCGTGTTCCGGAAACTATATTTCAGATCATTCTGAAGCATATTATTCTGCCTATAGCTATAAACAAATTGACAATTGGACTTGATTATCTCTACAGCATGGATACGTGTACGTGCTATCTCGCTAATGAACTGGATATCGTCGTTGCTTTCGTTTCCGTTCCTTGCGTTTAAAAACCGGATTCATAATCTTGCCCTGTAACGAATCACTATCTCAATATTGAATCACAGGCGTAATTTCTTTTCATTGACGTTATATCTTTGTGTTAGGATTTAGTAGACTTGAAGCCTTGGGTACTTATAGTTAGTTGTCTTGATGACTTTAAGTTCGATGTAAAATATTTATTTTTCACTTCATCATTATATTTGCTGTTGAATACGAGTTATATTATGAATGCCATTACACCTTAGAGCGCTATAAACCAACCCTAGGGCATCATCGGAAGGCCAGTCCTATATGATTAATATTTGTTGTAAATTTGACATAATTTTATTAAAAATAAAACACAATTTAATCAAAACACTGTTAGTTAGGCACCACAAAATTATAATGGAGAACTATTACCTATTCCTTATTTGAAATCTACATTAGAATCTTCATTTAGAGTCTTGTAAGGTTTTTAACCTGCATTTGCAGTAGATTTAGAAGGTTCACTATTTTCACTGCTATCAGTTTCAGCAACTTCGTCACTTTTACACTTTCCGCATCTTTTTAATGTGCCTGCACTTACAAGAAGAGTTGCCAATGTTAGAGGTAAACAGTGGCCGCCCGTGTATTGTTTTGGCATTAATATAACGAGATATTGTGTAATTTTTGACGGGATGTTTCCAAAATTATTTTTAACAACCGACCATTGCGGTAGCTCAAGAAAAATCGTTTTCTTGTCCCATTTGATCACAGGGATGCGTATTTTTGATAGAGAAATTAGGCATTCATTTCATATTTTTCCGTGATCGTAAAATTTTCTGGACCACCAGTTTTTGTGTTTCGAATTTTGACTTTACTAGCTCGCCTGTTCTCAGGCCTCCTTCAAAAACACCTGTTTCCGTTGGACCATAAAGAAGTCTAGGTAAATAATTGTGACCAAAAAAGCAGAATATATTAAATTATATTATGAAGGTGTTGAAAAATCACAAAATTCTTACCAATCTTGAAAATATTCACTGACACTTATGCCATTTTTGTTGCTCCATTGTTTAAATTTATCAAATTCTTTCTTATATTGATCTCGCGATTAATTAGGCGACAACTTCGCCTGAGTATTTTCGATCCATCAGTTTTTTTAATATGCAGTTAGAACGATCCAAACTTTAGAGGTGTAAACAAAATATTATGTGTGAAAATTGATGTGCACTGCGAAATTCATTTATGGTCCTTCCTCCGCCTCCAAATGTTATGAATGCCGCAAGTATTTGTAAAAAAGCGGGCGATTTGTTCAATTTAAATCATTGGTGAATAACCCCACCACAATTACTCATACCCAAATAAATTTCCCGGTGGCACACACGATTGCATTGTGGTATAAAAATAATTATGACTTTTATTTTATTGGATTAATTAATAGCCATGTTGGGGGAATCAAATGCCACAAAATTTATCGCCTAATTTATACCATTCCATATGTGTTGCTACAAGAATTTCATAATTATTAAGAAAAACTAATCAAAAATGTCGACTCGAAGACAAGTAAGTTTTCGAATTATTGTTAATCCTGATTTTCTATCATGTATTAATCAGTTTGCGTCTGAAATGAATAAATTTGGGTATTAGAAACGGCTAGGATCCCGAGACTAGATATCGGCCAACTGACTTAGAATGAATTAGATTTTCGGCGTTCGCCTATTGCCCACTAGGTGCTGCTGCGGCCTCGTCGCCGTGATTTAATAAGCGACGTTCATTTCGGCAATTATTGAATTACGACCAGTTTCTTTTTGCGGACGTATCGTTTCGATCTGCGTTTTAATGGAAAAGCAGACGCGCTTAATTACAATAATTAACAGTGGCCGCGAATATCAAGATTAGCACGCAACAGAGCACGCACGATAATGTGTGATGCATTGTTCAAATACGCGGACGCTTTTTAGCTATTGTTCAGTTGAACAGGAAAATTTAGATGGCAAGCTGATTCTTTAAAGGGCACTGGGTATTAAGTAATTTTTAAATAGTTAAACGTTCTGGACTGTCTCGAATAAAAATCGGAAATTTTAGAAACGTCAAATATTTATCATTGTCATTTTGCGCTGGTTAGTACGTAAGTTTGAAAATTTGGTGAAGTAGAACATAACATTTTTATTATAAGAAATTAATGAAGAGGAAAGGTTGTTGAAAATGGTTACAAAATCCACAGCGTTTTAGGCATTTCAAAGTAAAAGAATCGAAAATACCACGACCCACGGTAGATAATGTACTAAATTGTTATTTTAAGACTCAAAGCACATTAAGACAGCCACTTTCTGTAAGAAACTATGGCGGACATGATTTGCAATTGGAATACAAAATTCTTAAAGTTTATACGAAAAATCGCAGCATGTCCATCGGAGACATTGCTAAAAAATGTGGTACAACTAAAAACATGGTAGAAAGCGTCAAAAACGTGCTGGTTTGAGAACGTATAACACGCAAGTGCTAAAAGTTACAGAAAAGCAGGAAAAAATTACTAAAACCCAGTCCGAAAGCTATTCAATTTAATTGAGGAAACACGAAACATAAGTAAAAGCACATTATACGAAACTACCAGGTCTGAAACAACTATCAGTGTGGTAAAATTTGGGAAAGAGTATCTTGTGTGACAGGCAATCCGTCAATGCGGGCATCGTACTCAGTGCTTTGTTACCACAGGAACAATTCGTGCCGAAATTTGCATCAAAGAATGTTTGAAAAAACGCCTGTTTCCTTTTCTAAGGAAGCACGAAGGGGCCACATTATTTTAGCCAGATTTAGCTTATGCTCATTATGCAAAGAAAACAAAATTTTTTGTAGAGAAAGAAGTAAATCCACCTAATGTGCCTCAGTGTCGGCAATTGAAAAATATTGGACTCTTTGCAAAAAACTGAAGAAGCAGCCCACTAGTACCGAAGATTTTGGAGAAGGGCAAGTACGAAGATTGCTGAATTTAATGTAGAACATTCGAAAAACCTCAAAAAAGAATGGGATTTAAGTTAAAATGTTACATTTTGTGATGATCACAAATAAATCGTGGGTACTATAGTGAGCACCAACAAAAGAACGAATCATTCATTAGTTTTATTTCATATTTATTTATTAATTAATCACTTTAACTTTTATCACTGTCAGGTTCTCCTTCAATGTCCTCACTGATAACAAATCTAGAAATATTAGAGTAAACATAAAAATCTTCCACTTCCTTAACATGTTTCACGTAATTTTTCCACAACTGCTGGTAGATTTTCTCCATTTCAAACCAAATCTATTACAATCGCACTGAGATTCGAGCTGTTATTATTTCTTCGGATGCCTCTTATGTGTCTTATTCGAGTCACATATTCCATTTGGAGTTGCTTAAGTCGTGGTCTTTTCATTATGGCCATTCTGTTATTAAGTTAAATGCCTAAAAAGCTGAATGTATTTCTTTTCAAGTTATAACGCTGTTTGAAATAGCACATTTCAAGCTAAATATAAATTAATTGTTGTAATTTAGCCAAATTACTAAATTTCATGATCCCTCTTTCTGTAGAAAACGATTAAGTAATGCCAATTCACAATTTTTCATTTTTGTTTACTAAACACATGCGGTTTATTTGCTATTTAATTTCGTCAATCAATTATAATTCACTCCGTCTCTGTCATCATAGCGAATCATGCAATTATCGGTGCAGGAACAAATTACGTATTTTTTGCCCCGTCCACTGCAGCATGTAAACAAATTACGCATCTGCAGGTTCGCGGTCGAAAAAAAAGATTCGAATTTTCCTCATTCCGATCTTGTAACATTAGCTGCAGATGATGTCACAGATAGTTAGCCCCAACGACGCCAGGGGACGTCTGTGCGCCGGAAGTGACAGCACTGACGTCATGACAAATGAACCGGCGCCACCGTCTTTTGTCCCCGACTGCTAGATCGTTGGATCCGCGGATACAGGGCCCCGTTATCTGTTCGTGATGCTGTCTTTTGCTACGCCGAATAAAATAGGTATAGTAACTATTCTTTTATAATAAATGCTCATTGTGTGTTGGCGTTGATGTATTTATGACACAATATGCTATATAAGTTTTGGTTGGTAAACGTGTGCTTTAAATATTCCCGCTTGGACGAGTGTGATTGATTGGTGGGAGCAGCAAGCATGTGGTACCAACACAATATTGGTTTACACGTCTTGTAATATGATTAAAGACGTCACAACCGTGTCTAAGAAGTAAAATTGGATATTAGCAATAAACAATACAACATAACTTTTTGGGTAATTTAGGGGCTTTACTACTCTCATTATTTATTTATTTATTTGAATACAAGTTTGTGTCTGTTCTACCTCAGTAATATTTCGTAAAACACTGCCAATGAAACGTTTTTAAAAGCGTGAGTAAAACATTTCTCTATTGTTTTATTTGATTTACAGTTTGAATACAGTTTTGGTCATGACTTAAGATAGCTAGCACACACATAAAAACGTTTATTTGGTATAGAACAAAAAAACAAAATATTCATTCTTTTATATCGTCACTAGTAAAAAGAACCTCTAAATATGCAACAATTTTTGTTTTCAAAACTCAAGTATGATAACTAAATTTTCTACTGAAAGCACTATGTTATAAACAGTTACTGATTATTTACTGATTGATACAGTAATAAATTGTTAGGTATTATTACATTCGTATAAAGAATGAACAATGGTCAAATGAATAAAATGCACTTCTACGTGCTGTTAGAAGTGAATAAAACGTTTGTTGCTACATCGATATATCAAATAGTTACTGCCATTGCCTTAATTATCCAAAAATCTTGTCTAGAGTAGCTATGTATTAATCTTTCCAAAATACACTTGAGCTTAAGCTGAATAATTTTTTTAGAGGAATCTGATTGTCATTGAAATAACTATCGCTGTCGTGATTTTGCAATGCCTTTCATACTCAAGTAATTTGCTCTAATGTACTCCTATTTACTTATATACTATATGTTATATGCAAAGTTGTGGGAATGTGGCAGGAAACGCAAATCGCTAAATAAGGTTTTAGGTTATTATTATTAATAGTGATGAGAGTGCACCTTACTGAAATTTCAGCTTATTCCATTAATCCTGTGTTTTGGAAATAGTAAAACGAAAATTTTTCGAGTAACGAGTAAATCGATGAACAGGCAAACAAAGGAATATAGCACCCAACCGTTGTCCCGATTTTGCACCTTTGGAATTACTTCATTTCAGAAATCAAGTTTCAATTCAAAATTTGACTTGAAGATTTGACCAAGATTTGACACAAGGCGAACCCATTGGCAGCCCATCGTCTTGATTGTAGAGTATAGCATTAAACTTAAAATCACATTGATCTATGGGCATTTACACAATATTTAACAGTTCAGTTTTTCTGATGTGTTTGATAGGAAGGAGTTATTTACTTAATCCTTGAGAATTGCTAAGGGCACATTTAGGGGGATAAAAGTAAAAATATTAGGCATATTAAAGGACACAAGAAGAGCATTATTTTGTATTGACACTTCATTTTTACGTTGTTCACGAAACCTATGGAACTCTTCACGCTATATTTGGAATGGCATTCAGTTGATCGTGTTAGGATGTTGGCGAATTTACATAATTTATACGATCGAGCATTAGCGTACGAAACGGCCGGTTCAAAGGTATTCAATTAAAACGAAAATTCCCAAATCCTCACGCGCAAAGAGTGAGTGGTTTTTATAAAATGGGAAATAATGTAAATCTTTATTTAGTTTCATTATTTAATATACGTACTTCTAGTAAGGGGGCGAAAACCAATAAGAGCACCGGCAATGACAGTATTAAAGCTAAACTATTCAAATACGGAGGGAACAAGCTTCAACAGCTGCAGAAACATGTGGGCACAAGAAAGTTACCTGAAAGATAAACAGAAGCAATTCTAGTACGAGTACCAGAGTACCAGAGGGTAACAAAACTGAATGTTCAAACTATAGATGATAGGGGAATAAAGGCTGGTTTTAGAAGGGGTAGATCAGTAATCGGTCAGATATTTACCATAAGAGAAATTCAAGCAGAGAGCTACGATCATGGAATATTTGTGGAATAGAATAGAATAGCGATAATGGAACTACTTATACATTACAATAGAACAGTTGGGAGTAAAAGAAAAACTATTGCAAACGATAAAATTAACTTTAAAGGAAACCAACAAAGATTAAATAATAGAAAAGGAAAGCAACCGAAAAATTGAAAAAGACCCGCTTTCGTGAATTTTGTTTTTCTATATTCTTGAAGGAATGGAGTGCCCAAGTACTTCATTCGTTTTCTTTCCTTGTAGTATATTAATCATTATGGGTATCTAATCACAGACAGATACAACGAACCTATAAGGCAATTATAGTTAACGAACATTGTAAAACAGTGAAATAATGAACGCGAGTCCACAATAATTACATGCTAGCTTGCAAATATGAGGTATTAATAAACTAACGAACTTATAATACACTATATGGTTACCATCAGCTTTTATTATAGATGCATAGATACTTATAATAAATACTGGAAACAAACGAGCACAATATATCTACAACTTATCTATATTTCATCTTTTCTCTACTTGCTGAATCTAACTCTAAGGAACTAGAGCTATTTGAAGAACGGGAACTGTTTGGGTATCGCGGGTAAAAATTTAAATACAAACGACGGGCGGGCTGTCAAAGCGCGAAGGATAATCAAGAAACAATTCGTGATGCGCGCCCGGATTCTCGCTGGACCCAATCTGTAGGATAATCATCATTACTGCTACGAAATTCGTCTGGCTACTGCTGGAAGCACACAGGAAATGTACGCATTTAGAGCTAATGACACAAAGCGAATAAAAAGGCGGCGCGGGAGAGAAATGGACGGCGGAGTAGACGACGTGAAAGCCAGGGGCGTACTCAGGTCTTTAATAGAATACATTGCTGAGCCAAGTAGTCTCCGCAATAAGAGATAAGTATTTACCGACTTTGTTTTGTCTTCTAGACTGATTGATGGTTACAGGTTTGGTGATTAATTTTCTTAGGGGGAGCTTTATTTAGATTACAAAAAAATTTTACTTCTGTTTAAGTTCATGAGCATCATTTAAGGATGTAGCAGGAATTCCTTTTTTATATAAAAAAACTTTCGATCCATCTGGACTTAAGTAATTGGTTGCCATCCTCGACTTATGTAGAGGTACTTTCTGTCTTGTTCAAATACGATGTTAGGAACGATCCGTAATAGGTCCTCTCCCAAATACTTGTACTCTTATAATTCATTTCTTAAAAGATCCATCCGAATTTTTCCCTTAAATACGAGTTTGGAAACGTTATAATTTGACCGGTAACAATTCCTCACCATACGAAGAGTACTCGAGAAAAACTACAACTGCTCAGTAGGGCAAAATGTTTAGATATTCATTTTTAGCCTTAGATTGAACGTATATTATAAGTTTGTCGTGCAAATATAAAGTAACCTTGCCGCTTTATAAGCCCTTACTGCGCAACTTATTTAACGCACATTCAAAAACTACTATATGTTTTTGACACTGCCTCTGTAGTTTTCGTTAGAAAAGTAAAATAAAAACATGTTTAACAGGCTGTGGAAATCAGATATTATGCAGAAATATCTTAAGTGACAAGGTTATTGTGATAAAGATTTTTGGGGCAGTTACATTACACGGCGAAGGTACAACCGCATTGCTGAAAGTTTGGGAATATACAGATATATTACACAACTATAGCACAGATGACATGCTGAAGAACCTTTGAAAATAATAATAATGAGCATGTTAAAAACATGTAATAGGATAATAAATTCAATACAAAACGAGGTGAACTAAAACTGATTTTTGATGAAATAATAGATATAAACAAAATATGTGGCTACAACCCTAAAGGGTGTCTCGAATTTTTTGAAAATAACAGTATTTTTGTGACAACCTTATAATACTGTAATTATTTATTCAAACCAGAACCACAACGCTAGTGACGTTCTTAAGAAAGAAACCTACATTCATCAGAAAGGTCAATAAAATCCAAGATTCCAAAATACATAATATTAAAACTGAGACAAGTTTTTGATCGTACGCAGTGCACTTTACTGTAGATATTTATTAAAACATGTTGACGATCAGTGACTTTTTTGGAACAATGATCAGTTTGTTTATACATCATGTACAGCTAAATGCAAAAGTTTCATTTACTGCTTTTAAAAATAATCATCGGACAAATCAGGTTTACTCAGAAAATGTTAGTTTTGCTTTGAGACTTCAGTACATTTTTCAAATTAATACACGGTATACTACTGATTCGGTTCAGTATTGACCTAATTTATAAAAGAACATACTGCTAAAACACTCTGTAGCAATTAGGATCACAAAACTTATATAATAATTATAGAAGATCTACTGATGGTTTGTCGTGACCACATAAGGTCCGTATTAGAGATCTATAGTAAATAAACTGATTGCCAAATTAAAATAATTTGGAACTGTTAAAAATCTGCTGTCAAAAAGCCGACCCCAAATGATGTGTTACTTGAAGCTGAAGAAAATCATTCTTGCTCAATTCGTCAACTAGTTCTTAACACAACGTGAATTAATATTCTATTTTGATAACTTGTTAATGTCTTCATACTTGTCGATAGAGAACAGTATTAAACCTAAATGATGTTTTAAATAATTTATCACAGATATGTTAAAAGGATTGTACCTTGTTAGAAAATGTCTGGGAATTGAAATTCAACACTACTATTAGCTTGAACTGACTTCCATTAACCATTGTTGACATGCAATGCACGTAATGAACGTTTCCTTTTACGGAATAGTCCTAGATGTTTTTCCTATGTTCCCTTAATTTGTTTCTTCAACATCAGATGTTTTAACGTAGAAGAAGCTTCTTCTAAACGTTCGCACAGTAATTTTTTTGCTCCGTTTAGGATTATCATCGTGGTATTTATATTGGATACGGTCCTGTCTGACGCTCTATACGTTAACGAGTACGAGCACCACCAAATAACATGTTACGATATATGTTTATATGTTGTGCATTTTTATTTTTGCTTTATAGGTGAGTTAAAATAATAAAGCGGGGTACGGCGGCGGTAAGTCAAATTATCTGCCATTAAATGAGGAGTAATGTAGAGGTTTATGCCTGGTATGTTCGCTATCCAATTATTTTACTATTACCAGGATAATTATGCTTCGGTAGCAGCGACAAAATTCTCGACGTACCTGTTGGGAACCGCGTCGAGATCATTTGAAAATGCTACATTGTGAGACCCCACACAACATGTTTCATGTGGAGGCAGCCTTGCAATAATTGAGCTTAATTTGTTATGATGAGGTATCACTTGTATTGGAGTCCTGAGCTACTAGTGCAATTTTAGAAAAAAAGTTATTTATGAACGTTTTTAATTAGTAGCCCGTTCAGAAACTGGTAACGCTCATGCTGCGCAGGAAGATCAGCTTTTTTTCATCTTAATTGGCATTGGTCCTGTTATTATTTGTGTCCTCACTAGTTCTACGAACTTGCGTGACACGTAATATCTAGTCCTGTTTACTTTTCAGAAAGATTCTATGTTTTCGTTTTCTCCTGTCCGATAGCTGAATATTGTCGTGTTTGCTTTATATGGAGGAAGAAGAAATCTATTATTTTTCGTTCGCCAAAAAACTCCACCAAGCACTTTTCCCAATTTTCTCTTGATAAAATTTTTTTATTGACGTGACATACAACCAGAGTTTCTGAAGAATGCCTGTAGTCATATTTGGCCAGGCGTTATCGTGGTGAAACACAACTCTTCCTCTGCTGGACAGTTCTGGCCGATTCTGGACAATCGCTTAGCTTCAAGCTACATGCATGTGACAGTATTTGTATGGCTTGCTAGCAAATAATATAGCTTTATTAATTGGTCATGATTATTGAGCAGTCCTGCTTTTAACTTTATCTTTTCTACAGAAAAATTCTGACAATAGGGTTCAGCAGTTTTTTCTTTCACTTCTCTTGCATACGCAACAATATATCGTGTATATTTACATTTTATGAACGCACTACTCTTCGAAATGCCCGTCATTTTTATTCGAGTCATTTCTTTTTTATGCTTTTTAGCACATATCGATCGATTTATTGTTTTGATTGTAGATCCAGTAGTATTGTTTTTTTCAGAATGCTGTAAATAAATTATGTCTGTCAATAGTGGTCCATTATAGTACATGATTTTTCCTCATTGGCCTAGCTTAGCGCCACTATGATTCCAAAATCTACAGAAGATGCTTTCTGTTTTGACAACTTTGTTTACATTCAAAGTATTTGTATTAAACTTGTTCTTGTAGTAATAATTACATCCATTGCTGGACCATGGACCAACAATGATGGTATTTGTTGACATGTTGTTTTCCACGTTGGTTATTAGACCTTGACGTTTCGACACTCATGTCGGTGTCTTCCTCAGAAGTAGCTCTGAAACTTCCAGAGTTTCAAGAGTTTCAGAGCTACTTCTGAGGAAGACACCGACATTGGTGTCGAAACGTCAAGGTCTAATAACCAACCTGAGAACCAGCCCGTAAAACAACATGTCATCGAGAACAACCACGGAAGCCTTCAAACCAAAATGGTATTTGTTGGATCGGCGATGATGTTTGTGCCACCGGGACAATATTACCAAATGTTTACATTTATTATTGCACCAATTTGGAGTAACAATTCTGCCTGAAAAGACGTGTCAACCATAGCACTACTACAACAAAAGCAGTGATGCAAAATGATTTTTTTGCAGCTTGCAAGATTAAAAATTGATAGTTAATTGTTAATTGAAACACCATTATTTTTTACATTTGAAAAAGAAAGCTTCGGTGTAACGTGGATTTAAGTATTTCATTCGTCAAAATTTGTCAACACAACTTTGGAAGAAGCAAAAATAGACAACTGTCACTCTTACTCTTGAAGTTTGTTTCCTCACAAAGAAATTTCGAGAGAACTAGGTAAGCCATAGGAAGAAGTGGTTCTTTGGAGGATTCCTTATCGGATTAACAAATGCACATGCAAGTATTGTCTGAATTCTTTACATTCAACAATAGCGTCAGCATCATATTGAACGTGGTCAATCTTTTTTGTAGTTTTGTCACAGGAGACAGGTGGAAAAAATACTATGTCTTCTGTTAAAAATGGGAATAGTAAAACGGATGTCTAACTACAGGTAGATCTATTTTGCTATATTATAGCTCATCAGTGTAGTTTAGGTCTAACGCAGACAGCATGGCATAGAACTGGTTTTGCTTATACACTTGGTATGATGTTAGTAGTAGGGAATAGTAGTTTGCAAGAGAACTAAAACTATTCTTACCCTTCCTGCGTATTTGAAGCGCCAAAAAAGAGATTGACCAGTTTAATTAAAAAGGTTGATGCAATAGATACAGTGCAGTGGCGTCTCCTGTTACGACGCTCAAATGTATTATCAAATACATAGCAGATAAATATGACAGTAACCTGTCTAATTGTGTGATCCAAGCAAAGCGTCTGACTCGGTCTCGCATGATCTACTAAAGAAGCTGGAGCATTACGGTGCGGTGAGGGATTTGATAAGGTGTTTTGGAGTGCCGCAGGGGTCGATCCTTGGACCCTTGTTTTTTTGTTAAGAAAAAGAAGCAACTAGAAAGAACAGAGCAAAAACCGTTTGCGACGACATGAATGTGCCTCAAAGTAGACGTCTTTAATAACATTTTGAAGCCGATTGCCATCGAAAAATAAAAGTCGTTATCGCCGTTCCTGGTCTGGTCGAGTTGTAATTACCCAGATCCTTCGGCTCTCGCATCGGGGACCAAAACAAACCCATCCGAGTATATCGGCGTTCACTTGTTCTTGCTAGGAAGCGAGCGCATTTTGCCCGGCGACTTCCTTTTTTTAGGACTCGCGCGCCGCTGACGATCTTTTTTTCCCTTCTCGCCGACCGCATGAATCAGAGTGTGCCGTGGAGCATAACTGTTTATCGGAGGTCGAACGCGGGTACCGTATAACATACACACACACACCTCGCCTCCTTGATTATTATTGCACATAATGGATTCGCTAAATTGGCTAAGGTCGTGCATTCGTGCGGGTTAGTGGCATGTCCAATCGGACAATGGGAGGCAGACGGATTGAGCGGTTCGGAAATTCGAGCGAAGAATTTAAATTGGAGCAGAAATGACGGTGTCGATGAGGCGAGGAAAATGCGACGTTGGAAGGATGGGCAGGGCCGACTGGGAAGAATGCTCCTAGGAATTCCTATTTTTTGGGATCAGAAACCGAAACTCTGCTCTGCCCTCCCAATTTGCTTAACTACCTTCAATTGCCTTTTTCGAAAACTTTCTTTTGACACATTCCTCATTTTGTTGATGCTAACCACTTGGTTGATACAGTTTTCTTTGACTACTTGTATGCAGCATATCTTTATTTGGTCTGGATTTGAAATCACAAAACATATCCGAGTATGAGTTTTGGAAGCAGGAATTCTTATAATAATAATTGAATTTTTGTCTTCTGCATCATCTATCTTTATTTTCAGTAGCTCATCTCTTCTCAAAGCTCCACAAACACCAATAATGAAAATGACCTGAAAAGAATCAATAGATTTATATTAATTTGATTTATCCTTTCTAGCAGAAATCTACTATCAGGTGCCTCCTGTAAAAATTAATCATTTCCTCTTCGTTAGTATTCTGAACTTTTTTGGATGCTGTCCAACTGATTTGCTTTTCAAATATGGTATTAGTTTCGAAAATTCCCTGTTATTACATTTTCTTTAGCGTTCAGTGTACGTTTTAGCATTGAATATACTGACCATAATGTCGAAGGCCTAGCTTTATTAATTTTATGTTCGAAATATGCCGCTTCGGACACTTTTTGAATTTTCGTTGAACTATACCACGCTTTAAATTCGTTCTATGCGATCTCGTACAGTCTCGAGGATTTTTTGGGAATTAATTGTGAAACAGCACTTTGCGCCGCTTCTAATATTTCTCCTACCACTTTGGATTTCGTACTGAAATACCTGTTGAAAACGTACCGAATTCAGCAGAAAACGTACTGAATTGGCGGAAAATAAGGCTAAAATAAGTTATAAAATATTAATGTTTAAATAATATAAAAACACAAATATGTGTAAAAGAATATATGAAATGCAATAAGTATGGGGATTTATATATGTGTGATTAAACTAGGAAAGTACGAAAACTGTGATAATTGTGTTAATTGGGATGATGTTGTGGTTTTAATAAATAAAACTTTTTTTGTATTGTATATAAAAATATATCATTAATTGTTATTAATCTGTAATATGCATTAATTGGCACCTAATTCAAATGTACAATTACTTTTTTTAGTAATTATTGAATATAATTTTGCAATTGCGTCTAACTTGTATGGGTGTATAGGTCTATGAAATAAAAACAAATTAATAAACATTATTAATATTTATCTACTGGCAGAAAAAATGATTTCGCCGACGGGACGATTTCGTACTGAATATAGGGGGAATCTTAAAAAGTAGTACTGACGTACTGAATAATGCAAATTGGTACTGAATTCAGTACAAATGCTCCTCGTCACTTTCCGAGTTCATTTTCAATTAAACACTCTTTCACACTCTTTAGAATACGAATAATTACAATATATTATACTTCTGAAATTACTTTTTTTGACAAACATTGTTTATTGTTTATTAGGTTGCTATCGTTATGACAGGCAACTACTACAAGTCATTGTTTGAAATGAAACATGCAATTGTCTGTATCTATTACTAATAGTTTTCCAACAATTTGGGAACTACTTAAATATTTTACAGTTGGTGCCTTCTCAAAGCAGTAGATACTTTTACTGATATTTGTTTGAGGAACAAGAGCTTGGGCTTTTTCTTCCTTCTGGTTAATGTTTGTATTCCAGATATCTCTTTGATTTTGCGTTTCACACCAACACAATCTCCTAATGTGTACTATAAACAAACCAAAATAAAATACTTAATCGTACATCATTTTTTTTCCTGTAGAAGAACTAAAGGCTTCTCCTCGAAAAGAGATATAACAACTTACTGTTTTGTTCACGTATACCTCTTAAACCTATTATTCTTCCGAAAACTGATCGATTTTAATAGGACAATTAATTACCTTTATTGTTTATTAATAGTATGATGATATTTACTAACCGTTTCTTCAGCGATAATCGAAATGCTCCTATTAGAGCTGTTAGAAGCTAAAMATCCTGAAGTTATCGATTGAATCTGTTTTKTAGCMGTACGCAATGAATCCGAATTAATTKGCCGCATTCAGAATGCTTCGGAAGCTACAACTACTACATCGTCCCCAAATATATAAAAAAGAGCATTTCGCAACGGCCGAATCGCTGGCAAACGGAAGCAGTCTTGTCCGTTTCCCTCGAAACAGGTTCCTCAGACGCCGACGTTTCGGTAGCCTTCCAGCTCTTTATTAAAGCTAATGCGATACCGATGCATCTGTATTCCGGCTACCTAGTTTATTATACGTATAATCTTAGAGCCCGGCATATCTAAATTACTTATTAACTTTATTAAGATTTTAGATTACCCGCGCGCATTTTTTCACTGGATAATTAAGTAAACCATCCTGTTCCCCGGAGGATGTGGACTAATAAGAGAACACCAGCACCACCGCATGTGCAGGCTCACGTTCTAACACATTCGCGAAAATAAAACCAACCATAGAGGTGTTTAAATTCGTTTCGAGCTCTGGAGCGTGGTCGCAGGTGTTTATGGTGCATAATTTGCCATAGGAGGCAAGCCGTTTTATGCAAATCAAGGATGGATGGCGTTTAGAGACGTTTACGTGAAAAATAGATGTGAACTGGTTCGGTACAGTCATATTAATCACACAGACCTGTAAATAAACTGTAATTCAAGGCGTAAACTGCAGTGGAAATTGTGAATAAACTGTTGGATTGTTTGATGACGGTATTGACAAGATTATTCCACAGAAAAGTAGCTGTCTTTGTTGCCTTATGTGTGTTCATAATTTTTGTTTGTTTCTAGTCTACGGCTATTCATCCATTATATTGTTTAAAAAACTCTTTTTTCGCTGATTGCTGATGTATACAGGTACAAAAGAGGACCCAACGTCTATACCTGAGAAACTCCATGGATGGCTGGTGTCTTCTACGATGATATATTCTGCTCATTTTTTATTTTGTTTCCTACACCTCATATACAATTGCCCTTATGCCTTGTACCACAATGGGCTCTCAGATACTTTATTTCTCACAATATCAAAAGACTTATTTAAGTCATAACTCACTATTTAAGAACACATTTTTACATTTTGGGCTTCAAGTATACATTCAGAATCTCTGTAAACTTCAAAATTACTGAAACTGCATGCAATATAGAAATTTGTTTATGATATGCTACCTATTTCGTTCACACATTCTCTGCTATAATTTTCTTAGAGGAATTAATAATATATCGCTACCGTCATTTAAATATATGTATATGTATTTATAAACGTCACTTTTTTCTGCATGTAATAAATTTTTGAAACTGAAAATTTCGTACTTTGCTATTACACCACATTCGAATATTCGCAAAATCACATTAAACTTCCGCCATCGAGTTTTGTGCCTTATTACCAGTACTTCTTTTTTATTGTCACTGTATTGTTAAAACGTTCAACTACTGTTTAGATAAAGCTTTCCGCCTGTTTCCAAAAGGCAAATTGATACTTAATTAGGTATTCAATAATACTTTTTTTTAATTATACATGACAAATTTGCTCAAGCTCTGGGAATTATATAAAAGGGGCCTTATTAAATAATATGAATTAGAATGCATGTCTACGCTGTGCTGTCTGCACCGCAACCAACTGCAGATAGATTTATTTCGCTATCATTATAGCTCATCAGTACAGTGGGGGCCTGCTGTCAAATTGAAGTATGCAGGTGCATGCCAATTTGTCAGGCTACAGGTCACTTCCTTTAGGAAGTAGATCCCATAGTAGCAGCTAGGTGGCTTTAAAGCTTTTAAGCTTAAATTATAGCTGGAAGCGCTTTGCCTATTTATTAAATATAGTGGATTTGATAGACTTTGTAAAGATTTATTGTAGAAGTAAACATTAATTTTATTTAATAATATTTTTACTTGGTAAAAATAATAAACCTACTTTCCGCGTTTATGCACAAAAACAAATTCTGATCTAGAAATGACCCGATTCACTTAACTTATTCAGAATGTGGTATTATTTCGTGGTTAAGCAACTAATTTGGTTCAATTATTGATAGGTTAGCTCCATATTCTCCAAGAAAATAAAGAGCAACAAAAAGCATTTTGTGGTAATTAATGAGAGCGATCTACCCAACAAAAATACTGCTGCATTATAAGCAATTTTGGGTACACATTACGCCCTTAAAACCATAATACATTATACTTTCTTGAACCAGTTTTCTTGCAAAGAGATTGTTTTATATTAATTCCCTACAATGCCGTAATTGTATAGATGCCTAATAAAAAATTGGTAAACTTGCCTTCAAATACAGCTTCTTTTGACTGGCAGTTTCTAAATTTTTTAATTAATTGATAATTGGGCATTGCATGGAGCTCTAGCAATGTCTAATTTACAAACACATTTAATTAAAACAAAAAATATAATGCTGCGGGCATCTATAGATAGATAAAATAAATGCCGGCACCAGCTACTGAGGCACTCCCTATACGTAATCGAGAAGGATTTTTTATGTTCTACAGTTTTCCCTTTTTCTTATGGCTTGCATGCAAAACGCTCTACTATCGATCTCAGTTTGGAAATAGCTTGCCATTATTAAATGAGAAATGATCACTACTAATATAGATAAAGTTTTGTTTATTGACAATGGATCGGTTCCTATTCTCTTTGTTAAAGTTGATGTTAGCTAAAATCGACCCAGTAACCATGACCTTCAATTGGGGTATGTGATCGGTTTAGATTTAAAAAATAGAGTTGATTTTAACATAAAATAGACTCTTGAAGTGGGGCAGTCTATGCCTTGTCGGTTTCAGATTATTCTTCAGCCTTTTCTAGACATATTGTGCTTTTGTAACAAATGATTTGTTTCTTGTACGTCCCATTTTGACAGTTTTAGTTATATGTCGGTTCTAGTTCGAAACCCTTACTATCGTGTAGTCGTTTCTGGAACTGATCGTTGTTTTAAGTTTTCGCAGAACCCGCTCGCGTTAATATTCCCGGTGCAGTTCTCTAACAACATTTTTGTCCACCACCGCCAACGCTATCGCATCGCGACGTGCCGACATAAGTACAAGTAATTAATTTACTACCTAATCAAGTCGCTGAAACAAATGGCCGTCGATTAAAAACTCAATTACGAGTTCTTGTTGGTGCCACATTCGTGAGATGCCAGATAACTGTTATTATTCCCATTCGATACAACCCGGCGAAATTTGCATTTTCAGTGAAAACACTGAAAACATTTTACGGCGTGCGTGAAGGGCGCTTATGCATATATGCATTATTATATTGCGAGTTGATGTGTTCCCGTTTTATATAAAAGACCTGGTCATTTTTTCACCGCTGTTAATTATGAATTAATATCTCTCGATTAGTATGTTTATCAAGCAATTCTCCACGGTGCATAATTGGTTGGCGTTGCCATGGCTACGGCTTTGCGATTAATTAAAAATATCTCTGCCGTTTATTTATGTTTAGCTTTTTGCGCTCTTGCGTTATACGTATACACGAGGATCGGGAGGGAAAAATGCAGTAAATGTGGGATGACGTTGCGGTTAATAATCAGACTAGCATAAAGATTTCCATCTGTCCGTCAGAGCCTTTATTTTTATTCGGCTTCCTGTTTTACAGGCGCATTTAGTGCCGAAGGGTATACATATTACCCATTCGACTAAAACGCAAGAATCAATTTTTAAAACGACGGCAGATTTCCTTCTGATTACCAATTCAGCATCTCACAAGAACATGCGCAATACAATACCTATCGATATCACTTATTAGACAAGAACAGTAGTAGTGGCTATAGAAAATTAGTTTTACAGAACGCCAATTATGTTTGACATTTCATCTTCCTCTTTTAAACGCTAAACCAGTTTTGAACAGTACGCTGTCTATATTACCAGAAATGGATCGTATACAGATGATTGACAGAGTGTTATCACATACTAAAAATCGAGACAAAAATAAATTTAAAAAATAAGAAACCATTGCAATACATATGTTACGCAAACGCGATTATTATCAATGTCTATACAGGGTGATTCACTAAGTCTACGAAGCCGCTGTATCTTGAGATTTTTTCACGTCATCGCTTTGAGACAAAACCTTTTGAATAGAAACTTAAAAAAGTTCCTAAATTTCCCACCAAGGAGCGCTTTTGACATCACGTTATCAATAAACGCAAATAAATCCAAATTTACCGATAAAATTTAGGTGGAAAATAAAATTTTGGGAATCTCTGATTAATTACAACATTTTTTTCTTTGGTTGCCATGGTAATGTCACTACAAAACAAAATAGCCTCGAAGTATATCTTCTAAACGCCTCAACCAAATTTAACAAACTAGGACTCATTTTAGAGGGGAGGAGATTAATATTAATAATAATATATTCAATATATATTCAAATTATATAATAATTTGAAAACTGATTTCTCTAAATAGCTGTAGCAGGCCTTATTTGAAAAATTGCCATTCTTTTCTCGATTTCCCAAAAAATTTAAATGAGACGGTATATATTGTTTCGTTTCTTTTTGTAGGCTATTATGTAAGAAAGAGATGCTGAAAATTCGAGAATTCTGACAAAATCTGAACAGGAGACATGTCCGAAGTTGATAGCTTTTTTTGTTTAGAAGTTATTGCCAAAAAGTGTACAAATCATTTTAGTCATTTTAGTTTGCACCTCCAATTACTAGAATAATTGTTAATTTCTTCAACTTATTCATAAGATATTATTATATACTTATATTTAATGGATAAAATTATAGATATCTTATGAACGTCATGTTCATTGTTTTACCATGTTAATTTGGTCTAGGTAATCTATACTCTGTGACAATCGAGACAAATGTCAATGATTCAACGGTATTCATTGAATAGTTGATGTTACTTTTCAAAATAATTTATGATTTATTAAAAAAATACGTTTAAAAATGGAGAAGCATACCTTTTTTAAATTAATACCGCAGCTATTAATAAATAAATATTCACATAAAAATTAATTACTTTACCACTGCCTACAAAGCCGTAAATTACTTGAATATACTTGGGTATCACCACGCCTCTTTATTTTTAACAGTTTAACAATTACACCGCTGACTTCTATTCTTTTGTATCGACTTTTATTTTAATCTATATTTTATTTATTATTATGCCAAATGGTAAAAAATTAAACTCAACTACTATTGAATAAATTAGGAAATTTGTGGCTTCAAAACGAGAGGCTATCAACCTTAGGTTTTAACGACAGTTGTTATTCAATAATAGCATACAAAACAAGGTTAGTTAGTTGTACATCGTTCTAGTTAATTTTTTTCTCGAACTAAAGAACAAAGTTACTTTTTTATAATTTTCCGTATGTGTGTACCCACTATTTTGACAATAACTTCAAAACGAGAAAAGCTATCAACCAAAGGTTTTCGCCTACAAAGCAAAGTGAAAAAAAGCCTGTCGTCCTATGTTGTTTTACTCTAGAAATCAAAGAGAAAGTTTAATTTTTCCATTTTTTAAATGGCGCCCTATACATCCATTTAAAGAAACCGATTTTGGAACCATTTACCATTAATATTAATCTACATGAAACTCCCTTTAAAATCAGTCCTAGTTCGTCAAATTTGGTTGAGGCGTTCGGAAGATATAGCATCTAGGAGTTTCTAGGCTATTTTGCTTTGAAGTGTGCTTACCATGGCAACCAGAGACAAAATGTAATTAAAGTTTGAAGTAATTATACATTTTATTGGCAAACTTGGATTTACTTGCGTTTATGTGTAATGCTAAGTTTAGGGACTTTACAAATTACAAATTCACCCAGTGTTTTTTGAAGCTGTACGTTCCTCTTGCAACGTCGTTTCTGGATTATAAGTATTTTTTTGGTTCACTCAGTTCAGCTCTTTAATGTTGCAAAGAACGGTTAGGAGATTCATTTTAGAAGCGTCGATGATTTAACTAATTTTAAAAAATTCGAAATTGCATACTTGATCATAATTTCTATAAAACAGCAGTTAAGCCATATTTCTAGGTTGCCCTTTGCACCTGCTTGTTCCGATTCCTTTGGTTATTAATTTTCTCACTAGATTTTATGTTTTGCCCTAGATTTCTCTTGGCTTTTCATGCAAATTCCAGACGGGCTTTTTCTCTTGAGCTGAAGGCCGCTCCTCTCATCCAAATATTTCTAGGATTATTAGCATTAGCTAGGTCTTCGGATACACATAAGAGCTTACAGATGAAAAAAGTAGCACACGTGTCTAATTTCAGTAATATTGGGTTTACTAAAAATTGAAATAAAACACCACCAGAGGCTATACGTTCTGTCACTATAAAAATTTTGACAATAACATTCTTTATACACCTTCCCTTTTTGCAACCCTAACGCTGGTTGTTTCTTTCCTTGAAGAAGTTACCATTTTTTATTGCCTGGATACTTTATCATGACGTCATTAGCCATATTAAAAATTCCAACGGTCGGCGTGATCCAGGTTATCAACAGTCTGTTGCCGCGTTTCGATACCGAGGGCTTTTTGCTATCTTTTTCGTGTTATCTGTCTGGATGGCACTTGACCTTAAAACTTGTATTTCCTATATGTAATTGATGGGCAAAATGAGGAAGACGGGCGAGGCACGTGTAGGTGTCGCCGATAAGGAGCTATGAGGGCATCGCAATCTACATAGAAACACATACGTCACATACAGATATCGGCAACATGGTTCTCGGTTAGGAAGGTTCGGATAAACGTTGTTTTGACTTTTAATGCTCCAGTTGAATTTGAGATTCTACTTGACACATGATTATACATATTTTTTAAGGTACCTAATTTTGTCATTCAATAGTGATGAATGAATTGTCTGAAAAAGGTCAATCATACCATTTAAGGGGCTGTCCCACTAATAAAGAGTCAAAGTTGATTTTTTATAATAAATAATCGTGGGTAGCTTTGAGTGAAACAAAATCATCATTCTGACATTTATTATTGTTGGAACTTGCTTGTTAAACTATGTTTTTGTGTTAGCTTCCAATTTAAAACAATAATGAAATGATTTGCAAAAAAGAGTTGTTCAGCATCATGAATAATACGGTAAATCAGACTGTATTCAACACTTAAACGAGAGGGAGTTAGAAGAACCATAGAATAATAAAAAGGTATGAAGATACCGGAATTCCCAAAAAAATCCAGGACGACCTAAGTCTTAAAGAACCCCGAGGAATATAAAACGGGTAAAAACAGTGTTTACAAAAACACCATCGACTTCTGTGAGATAAAAAAGAATTTAAAAAGAATCTGGTTAAGCCGAAAAGTTTGCGTGCATTTAAGAATAGGTGGACTCGAATCAGCAAAAAAATAGGTTATGCAGAAATTGCTGGAGCAAATTTGATATGACTTACATAGAATAGTGTTACTTTAACACTTTCTTATAATTACAAACGATTTCAGCAAATTACTTTTTAGGACCAAAATTGACTTTAAACCTAAGCAACGAGGGTACAAGCTAATTAACCAAAATTTTCCAAAAATACCTCGAAAAATACAAAACAGCGTGACTGATACAAAATTTATAAGAACTCCACCCAAACGAGCTGCTCTACATCGCGATATAAACTAAAACGACATGAACTTCCGAATTGTGTGAGAGACTCACTTTAAATTTCGTAAAAATACGCGGTACTTGGCGGTTTCCCTAGCTAGGATGTGATGGCCAAACGAGTCTGCTAACTCCCACCTAGCATCTAGACGAGAAGTCAATCGTCTTTTACATATCAATTATCAAACATCTTCTCAAAGCTAGTCAAAGTTTAATATCTGGCTAGCCCGTGATCTCCTGAATGACGAATGTGACCCCTTGTTTCTTTCATCCTATTTTTTCCATACGTTGATGGTAGCGAGAAATTCCAGTAAAACAACAGCGTTGCCAAAACGTCCCTACTTTTCTTTCTAATGTCATGATAAAATTGTGCTATCGAATCTCAATCATTTCTAATCAACTACTGAGAAATTTTGATATAAAGCTAAGTAGTATACGCGGCAAACCAACCTAATTTCCAAAGATATGTAACTCAGCACCAAAAAGTCAAACACCATAACGGTGGCGGAAGGATCTAACATCTATGTTCAAGTGTCTACGAGAACCTCTGGCAAATTTTTGAAAATTTTTCTTTGACACTACCAAAAATGCATCTTCGTATATATACAGGGCGGCCCAGGTGAATTTATTGTTTCCATAACCGCTGAAAACAGAGCAGATCGTGTTATCAAATACAAAAATCTTTTGGATTTTTTTTGTACTACAACTTAAAATATAACAAACTTCCTGTTATACTGGAACAATCCAAAAAAACATGTATGCTTCTAGGGAACGTATTAAACTAACCACTTCCAACAAACAAAATAACACAGCAAAACATGAAAAGAAGGCGAAACAAAAAAAGAATAATGGCGTTCAATCAGAATTGAAACAGCAAGACCTTTGTGATGATGTCCTGAAATGTAAAGCGTACAGTTATCCCACGTATGCCCATGGGGTAGTTGTGCGCTTTTGGATTATTGTTATTTTTCCCACTCTACCTTGCATATTATAATCACTAACTAGCATAGTTTATACAGAATAATTTATTAAACTAGAACACTCCATTCTCAAAATAGAAAAATGCATCGTGCTTCTGAATATGACAGCAAAGCGTGTTGTCAGGTCCAAAGACAGAAAATCGTTATCATTAAGTATCACAATTAGTAGGTATAATGGTAGTGCACCTTAAACAATACAACATATTCAATGCACAATTTTGCAGCATGTTAGCACAAGCTTGAACATAATCATATTCAATACATTAGCGTTACTGCAAATATTTCTTGCTATTTGTTATCATATAATAATGAACTAAACCAATCAATTCTGGATCGTCCAGTGTTCAGCACATCTTTTAAAAACGCCATCTTACTCGCAAACGCGACTCAACGAAAAATTATCCATGGCATCTTTATAGCAGACCGCAGATCAAGGTCTCCCCATTGCCACAACTCATTGATTAAAGTGCAAACTCATTTTTTTCCATAATAATTGCTACTGGCGGCGACGTATTAAGAAAATCTTGCATGAAATTACGTTTTTTTTTCAGCGCCAGTATACACGCAGTGTAGTGTGAGTACATCTATTAATTTTTCAGTACGGTCTAGTTGAATTAGGTGGACTTCATGACTGAAGTGTATTATACGAGTATTTACGAAGGAATCTCGATAGAAAGTTGGAATCAGGTTCCATTATGCCTTGCAAATAGGGACACGGGGAGTTTTAATTTTAGTACATTATTACATATCATGTTACGCTCCACAACGGGACATGAGCTTTTCGATTTATCTGCAACATAAAATGATAAGCGACCATAGTATATGGTCATATGTCTTTTAGTTCATCCTCGTATATATTAATAGTTTAAATAGACAAAACAGATACCTGTACAAACAATATCACTTTTAAACGCCCATAAATAATTGTCGCTAATATCAGCTTGAAATAAAGAGAAAAGGAACCGGCCCATAGTGTTTACATTCTCGCGGCCACTTTTTGTAGACTTTTTTGTCAGCCAATTCGGCGGCCGAAAGGGCCAGTCTATTTTTGTGACGGGTGAAGTAGCTTTTAATGCGTATCAATTACTGTTAGTGACGCGTATGATTTGCTCGAATGCGGTGCGAGTAATACGGGGTGTTTTTCAATTTTCGTTTTCGAAACCGACTTTTGAATGTTAGTGATGGTGTGAACTTGTATAGCAACAAACCCCGCACTGCGCAATATTTGAGAAATGTAAGTGATGTTTTGTTAGTAATAAACCTGATGCTGTTCACGCGTTAAACATTTTCGCTTGCTGGATATCAGGAATGATCGATTCTCCGGTATAATAAACGGAAGTCTCGTAGATATTTAGTTTGGTTTGAACATGTACAATGCGTATTTATGGCGAAACCACTACGTTTGAGTACAAATTGATAGGTAAATCCAGTAAATCGCTGTACGAGGAGGAGTATATAAGTCAGTTTCAGTTTTTCTGTAAATGCTTAAGAAATTCAACACGTCAGGAGAAGCATTTTGGTTCCATTTTATTGTCCATATAGGAGGTTGTCTTGATTTCAGTCTACAATGACAAAAAGTAGGTATACAGCGTGATTTTTTGAAAACAGCACACCTAAAAGCACTTTTATCAATGACAATGATAAAAATTCATAATATCACGCTTTGATTTTATAGCATTTTAATAGAATTATTATTAATATTCACATTAATATTTATCTCAAGAAAGATCTTGTCATTTTGACCTGGATTATTCAAATTCACTCAATAAAGAATTTTCAAAGGACTGGAAGGGTCCACAACTTTGGCAGGCATATATTACTGACATTAATTTATAAGGGATATGTACTGTTATTTGTATGACTCAACTTTGTTTGAGGGAACAGTTATTTACAGTTAGGAGCCAGAAAATGCTGACGTTTGTAACGAGTTCACAATTTTTAGGGCAGCTTTATTGGACTCTTGTTATTGCTTCCATATTATCATCTATAAGTAACAAAGACTTATAGCTGCAAAAGGTACTGAAGTTCTTTTTTCGCCACTAAGGATTAGCATTACTATTAAATCTAAGATGACAGACGAGTTCAAAATAGGAGTATATATAGAATTAAGCCATAGGTAAACGCCTGTCTGATGCGATGCTTTAATTATTGAAGGAATGTGTTTTGCTTCCAAGAAAATGTTATTTTTTAAATGATATTTTTTTCAGACTACATTGCAAGTAATTTTTCTTGAAAAACTTATTGTTATAAACAAGAATACATTTAGAGTAACTAAATAGATCGTAACAGAATCACTCAATTTTTATCAAAAAAAGCTTCCACTGCCAATTCTTGGAGTAAATTCTGATGAATCCCTTTGGCCCAGGCTGAGCTTTCTGTCAGCTGCTGAAACACTACGTTCTTGTTTAGCCATAACATATTTCCTTTTAAGTGCCATTTCAACCTAAGATATGCTCATATTTTTGTAAACAAGGTAAAGAGAATGTTTTTCCTTCTGCGTACCTATATCTTATACAGGCTCTCTACCCCTGGAAGTCCCCACCCTCAATTTTTGAATGGGGAAAAGGGGTAAAGTAATATCTCATTTTGAAGGTTCATGTGAGTACTTGTTAAAATTGTGTAGGGAAAAAACGACCTTTTTTCCAAAATATCTGTTTTCATCAGAAAATAATAAATCATTTAAAAAACGAAATTTTCCCTTTTCTTAAAAGTTCAAAGTGACTCATTTTATTTAAAATTACTTTTATTACTTTAAGAAAACTATAATCGATCTTTAATGTTTTTTTCGTATTTTTTTTACCTTCCTAACTTTTTTGCATTTTCTAATTGAATTATCTTCCTGAATGCTTGCATCTTATCATAACTTTGAATATTGTAATTCGATGCTACCTAACATTGAAAATAACTAATTCAAAACGGTGTTTACCGTCCAAAAACGTGTGGAAATTTTTAATTTATTTTACAAAAATAACTGATGTGCGAGAACTGCGACTCGTAGTTTCAGTGAAAGAAGTATCGACAATAATGTGTGAGCTAGGATATTAAGTGATGATATCGTGGGTCATTTCCTCCTTGGGGAAAATCTCAACAGTCTGCTTTTTCTCTATACCCATATATAATTGGATTGGACGGAGATGACTTATTTAATGCCCAGCAAAGTCTCTAGATCTTACACCCTTATATTTTCCCCTGAAGACGCTTGAAGTCGAACTTTTTTGTAATACATACATCAAGGAATTGTGTCAGAGATCTTCAAAAATGTCAGGCAGTCATATTTGAGTCGCGAGAAGTAGCTTAATGGGAACTTTTTGAAAATTTTTAATCCAGAAACTGTTCTTCAGATGAACATAAACCAGGATTCGGAAAAGGATCGCAATTTTCTTGGAAAAACGTTATAAGATCGAAAGATTTTCGAAAAATTGCACAACCATGGTGGGTTGTAGATGTAGACTAAGACATATTTTCTGTAAGCCCCCTAGATTCCCTGTTATGAACGTCTGATAGTACCAGTCCAACTGCGCACACATTTACAAACAATATTCAGCATGACGTACACTTGCATGTCGAATGAAGGTGGCGCGTTGATTGACAGTTATCGGGCGTCGGGTTGTCTCGAGTCGCATTCCCAGTCTGCGCTGCTATCAATTAAATTGGAGGAATTTGCGGAATAATATATTTAATTACGAAGCAGATTGAGATAAAAACTGGTCATGCGATCATTAATTGATAGAGGAGAGGAGTTTTTGCGGCGATGTAGAACTTTTCTGGCGCGATGTTATCACCAATTATGTCACGACCGGCGCAATATCATAGCGGAACGAAAGTCGTGGTGTGAAAATTCATCGGCGTGTTTTCCGCGGCTCCGACGGCGCGAAATGTGTAAAATATTTTGCGTGATAAGCCCGACACGCCGTATCATCGTGGGTCGTGGGTGGAAGTAATGTGTTTGTTTAGCCGAAAGTCCGCGAAGATACGCCCGTKACCCGAGACGAAGAAAGAAAAGGATCCATTTTGATAATCAAGACAACTTGCTGTTACTTTTTCTTATAAACATAATTTGCATGCTCTATTCGCTGATATTAGCGCATTGATAACCATTGCAAATTAGGTGAATAACCCAAGTTCAAGTAACCCTTCGCTGATGCGAAGAAGAGACGAAATGTCAAAGAACTGTTTCACTGGGAATAATATGCTGTAGACCACAAACACAAAAATTGCATGGTCTGTTTTATGCCATTTTTATATCCGATTTTCGTAAGTTGCAATATTTTAGGTACCATCGTGAACGTTGAAAATGAAACAACCTCGGAGAGAGGATTTGGGTTCGCAACAAAACTTTTTTAGGTTGACGACAAAACTTACAAAATCAAGTAATACTCTTCACCACAGGATGGCACTGTTACGAAGCTGCAATACTTATTTGGCTACCAGAAAATTAATCATCTCTCGTATACAACTCCTCCAAGATCATTTCGGTTTCAATGTCCATGGCTGTACATTGTAATAATTACGCTACCTAATAACTTTATTCATCTGACCAGGACTGTTGTCAGATGATCATGTTAAAAATTATCCTATGAGCAAGACAAAATTACCGTACATTATCGTACAGAATACCTGAAATACGATAATAGCGTATTTTTTCGAAGTATTTAACAACAAAAAAACACGTTTCTACAAAGTTTTAATGCAAAACCAGCAGAACAAACATATAATAATAATAATAATAATAGGGCTTTATTGAATAATCATATACACAGGCGAAGTCTAGCATAACTATTCTACATAACCTGTGTACAGAAATGTGTAAACTTAAAGGTAAGATAACAAAAAAGGGAACCTATCAATCATAAACGTAAAAACTATTGAAGCTCAACAAGTATATTCTTTATAGCCTTACGGAAGCTGCTAATATTGAAAAGTACTAAGTCCTTACAGAAGCGGTTAKGTAATGTTACAGCATTATAAGTAAAGGACCTGAAAAATAATGACGTACAATATTTAGGCATATCGAGTGACGAGGAAGCGAAGCGCAACCCAAGCTTGTGAACACTACTTCTAAATTTCAATTTTTCTCTTAGATACGACGGAAAATCTGTAATCAGTACTCTATGTACCATGGAAAGCAACTGTAAACGGTAGACATTAGACATTTTCAGCCACTTAAGTTCATTAATCTTGGCAGAAACATGATCAAACTTTCTTAGACTGTATATAAAGCGACAACAACTGTTCTGGATCATCTGGATCTGATTTTGTGTTCTTGAGTTTAAACATGGAAAGAAAACCACTAGACCATAGTTAAGCAATGACAGAACTAAGGTTTCTGCAAGCTTTTTGCTAGTTTTGAAGTTAATTATATCCATGTTTCTTCTGTATAGCAGTTTGAGAATGAAATAACATTTTCTAATGAGTAAAGAGACGTGGGAATCAAAGCGCAGATCTTCGTCGAAGATTAAACCAAGGTTTTTAACTTCAGAACATATATTGATGGATACACCTTCAATAGCTATACTCATTTGTGATTTAACCAACTGAGATATTATAGCAGGCGCAAAGCATATGACCTTACATTTATCAGCATTTAGTTTAAGATTGTGGTCTATGCTGTATTTAGAGATAGAGTCGGGATGGCAATTAAGCTGCTCGCATGCGATAGTTATGTTGCATGTAAAAGGAGAAAACTAAAATACATTCATAATATTACTTAAGAGCAAAAATTCGAACAAAAAATATAAAATTTGATATGGTCTTGCTAAATGCTGATCATCAATTTCTAAAATAATGTCATCATCCTCATCGACTTCCATTTCTGCCTCGGTTCGCGAACTTAAGCTACATGATGGTTTATCCTTATCACCATATACATTTGAGGATCGTAATAAATTTCGCATTTCTGCTTGTGGTTCTTATTTGGAAACATCCATTTTGCAAGTGAACAAATTGCGATGATAACAAAATACCACTCCGTGTACTCGTTATTAATCGGTTCCTTGATTTTGTATCGATCAAATTTATTTTTGAAAAAAAAACCGCGTTCGCAGCACGCACTTGAGTGTGGCAGTGGCAAATGTCTACAATTCCTTAAACTGCTGCTCGTATGTAGCATTTGTAATCTTGCACAGCTCAAAGCTCACTATAGAATGTGTCCATGTACATATCGTCCGCGTCCGGCATGTCATTCAAACATTTCAATTTTCTTCATTGAACTGCTAGATCGTTTGATTTAAGTCCGTTGAATTGTTTCCTCTGAAGTCCCTTAAAAGGTCAAGTGTAGTGTAATATAACATACCCAGGTTCGTAGAGATTAGATTAAAGTGCGATCTTCTAGTACTTACCTACGTTGTGTTATTTTAATTAAACGTACCTTCGATGCATTGGTTACTCACGTAAATAGGGAGATTTGATGTAATCATAAATAATACGAAACAAACTCAAAACAACTAATTTATTACTAAACAAGATAAAATTTGGACAAACTGAACAAACTGTAGCAATGCTGCTAAAAATTAAAAAATAAAACAGTAAATGAACTGCCAATTCTAGATCCGTGTTCGATATCACTTTCACTCTCAAGATTCAAAACTGAAGAGATTTTTATTAGCATAGCCGACTATGGTCAGCAGGTACTGAGGTCCCATGCGGGAGGCAACTCAGCTATATAGTTGAATGGTTTGGTGCAAAAATCTTGTTTTTTTACCAGATGTTTGCCCAGCACTGGAGAAAATATTAGTTCATGCATCAAGGCTCTAATAACATCACACTTCCAAGCATCACGTATAACTATTAAAAAAAAATTGTAGCAGTACTAACCAGTGAACAGTTGAAGGGGCACACTGAAACTGAAGCGTATCTGTTTCTCATCCACTTAAGAACCTACCCCCTCAAACGTCGCAAATATGCCCCATTCCCAAAACCGATACGAAATATAAACTGAACATTGTGAGAGGCAATATGAATAAAATACAGAAATTCGAAGATGGCATACCTGGTTACTTTAGTAGGAAGAAGAATGACAAAATTTGCAAGAGTTGAAAGCTAGTAAAACTAGCTGCATAATTCGTTTTGCAATTTAAAACACGTTTTTTTCACAAATGGAAATGTGTTTTGTATAAAAGAAAAGATAGGTTAAAAAATAAAAACATAATTATATAATTATAAAAAAAACTTTTGCTACGGACATTTTCTTCATATTTACAGAAATAAGTCTGTTACGTTATACATTTGGCTAACCCTATATATAGTTGAAAACCTTGGACCGGCGATGGACATGAATTTGCCTTTTAACAGCCATGTAAACTGCTGGTTTTTTTTCAAGTTAAAATTAACCAACCTTTAAACGCAATTGTCACTCTGCAAACTTAACACGTAATTTTTTAAGGATTCTCAGCGGATACAAATGTTTCCATTGCTACTATTGTTACCATATTTAGGAAACTGTTACGTGGCCACCAACATTCTGATAAAACCATTAAGCGTAGATTGAAAGCTATTACAAGAGAGTACTGTTATTTATACCTAATTCGATAAGACAGTCATAGGGGTGGGTATCAGAGAACACGCTATATTTGCATTCTCTGTCGTTTTAGTTTGTTTACCGCCTTCTAAAGGTTAAAAATGTGACACATACATGCTCGATTGCAGCACGCAAGAGCTGTCATTGGATACACGTGATTATATGCTATACATCCATTATAAGGTTAATTACTTTAAAATTACCGCCGTTGTTCGTTTAATACTCCAAATTTCAAATGAGCTTTTTCCTGTTTGGATTGCGTTGTGATTACAATTTGAACAGAAGTATAGACGTGTGTGTTATAATCGCCATTTTGTAGTTCTCGTAATAGGTGAAAATAATTGGTGATGATTAGAAAGTACTTTAATCAGTAGTATTTTCAACATTAATTGGCAAATTTAACTCTAAGTAGCAAATTGCAGAAAGATCTGTTTTAGTAGTGAATAATAATGGTCTCATTAGTGGAGTATGATAAGCAACCGATAGTCTTTTTTTTTGGTATTACGTAATCGTTGATAAACTCCGTTTCACTGACCTCCATTATCGTATTATACGTAACGATTTTTATATGCATACTGTAAAATGTAATTAAACCGGGCATATAAAACCTGAAGGTGAAGATAATTATTAACAGAATTTTGAAAATGTCAGATTTTTAACGATTGGACAGCTAGAATGTAGAAATACTAATTGTTGCATTCGTTCCTAAGTAAGATCAAGGATAGTGCCCACTATATTCCAGTATTAACGTGGTTCGCTGGTAAACCTTTATTTTTGAAGATAACGTTCTTGAATACCGCCTAAGGTTTTAATTGCTCATAAGGAGAAATTGTTCAATCAGCAGTACAATTATCTACTACAGGGCTTCCTATAATATTTACTACAGGAATTTTGTGTCTGTTTTGTTTTAAAATAATATCAATAAACAATGTATCTTGTTGAAAAATCTTTTCTGGAATGCTCATTGATTTATGTGTACGGAAAAGAAATTCTAAAAAAGCCTAAACAAAATTTGTGGATACGATTCACTCCGCTGCAAAACAGTGGAACGTGCCGAACCTGTCTGTTATTTACGATAGCTTCAGGTAATATTTGCAAACCATTGTGAGCGGTAATCGGCTGTTCGTATAATGAGTCTCATAGATCGTTGCTTGCAAGTATACTACTGTTGCAATACCCATACGCGAAAATCATGTCTGCGTATTCTTCATGTGAATGATTTACAGGCATGATTTTAACACAAATGACGCTGCATTCTGCTATTAATTGCATTAATAATTATTCTGTTATACCTGCCTTAGAAATCCCCAGTGAAATATCTGCATAACCTTCATAATGAGAGCCTACATTAGCTAAATCGCATATTATAGAATTATTTTACTGACTCGAAGCTGTATTTGACTTCTTTATACTGTTAGCCCGTGAGAAATTCCAGTAAATTTTGATCCACCTCTAGATTCCTGGACATGAATAAGCGGAAACGTACCACTAGCGCAAGAGCAGCAAGATTCCATTCAAATCTGGTATTGTTCTAGAAGTGATACACCACCACGATAACATTGCACAGACACATAAATTTCTCTTATCAATCGCTATTAATTAACCTAAACCATCACTCAACAGTCTCGGCGAAACTTCTCAAAACGATAGCCTGCACTACAACAAATGTAAAGCTAGTAATTATTAAATTTGTTTAATGCGACCTCAGATAAACCCTTTTGAGGCATGGGTCAGTTGTGCAACAGGCAACATTGCGGATTGGAACCGTAATCCACCAAAACGTGGTAAGAAATAGTGGAAATAGATGAGTTCTAGGTTTGTGTGTTCATAATTTCGACAGCTCATTCTTGGCCGAATTTTTGTTAAATTTTTTTTCCAGAGATGTATGTTGAACTCCGTGAACATACAACTTTCTTACAGCATCTTCAAAACAAATCAAATTTTTTAGTTACCCTTGTACTTATATTTTGTCTACCAGTACTTTTTGAAATATGAACTTGATTCCTTACCGAACTAAGTTTGGTGACATTAACTAATTGTTTGCTTTGTTTAATTTTCCCTTTTCACTCAATTGTCATTGTCAAGGAAATGCCTACACGAAATACGGAATATAAAATAGTTAATAAGACTGATCTAAGTTCATGCGATCTATTTCACGGCCGTTCATAGCGCTACTTGCCGTTAATTAGTGTCTTGCTGTTGTTAATTACTGTAACGATCGATGATTGTATATGTTTATGGTAAGCAATGCTGAATTCCTTGTTAGTATGGAAGCAGTTTACGGTGTGTGTTAGTACCACCTTCCGTATGTGGGTGCTATTTATTTTTAGCATTTGGCTTTAGTATATGTTGAAAAAAAAACTTCATGGCTTACTAGATAATATTTTGAAAAAACAAATCTTGGCGATTTCTTCTTATTATTCTAACCTCGTTATTTTTAATTTGGCATAAAAAGTTATGATGTTTCCAGTCAGATAATGCACTTCAATTTTGCAAGTAAGCTGTCATTTTAGAAATTTAACAACCTACCTTTTTTAAATGGAAACCACACTTTGAAATGGTTTCAAAAATTGGTTATTCTGTAAGCTTTCCAGCATTGTAAAAATTAATATGATTGTTTAAAAAATATGATTTAAGTGGCTATGAACAAATAAAAACGTATGAACTAAATATCAATCGGTTGTACTTTTACATTTAGTTAGAAGTAGTTTTTTCAATGAATTATTCAATATTCGTTATTATAAAGTGTAATTTAAAGCCAGCAACACCTTAGACAGCTATTTATTACACATGCTAATATATATATATATATATATATATATATATATATATATATATATATATATATATATATATATATTTGTTGAAATTTGTTGAAAATAGCGGTCGTACAATTGTTTATCTACAAAAGCTTCAATTCGGGGGATTTCGACCTAATATTATATTAAATTCGTGTACTCTTTGTCCCGTTGGCCAAGCTTTCGGCTTCTTCTGCACAAAAACGTGGTGTATAAGATGGAACGTAATGCACCCAAGTAATTAATTATGGGTTAGTACGATAACTGGACGATCATATATTCTTTTTTAGTAATTCGTCCAAGTGTTAGCTATCCATAATATTGTTCTCTATAGAATATCATATATAAACTCTCTTGGCTCAGAGCGATTTTTATATATTTGTTTATGATTATTAATGTCAAAAAACTTCTTCCGATTGAAACTGGTTAGATAAATTCTTAATATTATTATAATAATAGAAACATATTGTTTGAATTGGTTTCATAAATAAAGTTGATTAGATTGTGAAAAGGAACATCCTTTTAATAAAACATCGCAAAGTATGGAGTTCTTGCAAAAGGACCAAACCATCAATATCAAGCTTCTTGGGGTTGTGCTTATTACTTAATTTTTAATGTAAACTTTTACATTGTTTTAAGATTTTTTTCTACTTTCCATTCATTTAGTATGTTGACATGATTTCATGTCCACGAAAGAAGGGTTCATTGTTTACTCCATGGTGAAAACTTTTTCCTTTATATTATTCAAATATCTTGAAGAACAAGTGCCAGTTTATCTCTAATAATTCTGCTGTGTGTTCGATAAATTTAGTAACTGTTTCCATATTAAAGGATTTTGAAACATTTTACTAATAACATAAAGTTTTGCTAATATATCGTGCCAAATAGCAATTGAACAAAAAAAAACTTAAAAGCCTCAAGGGAAGCCAAACCAAACACTGCACCTGCAGAGCTTTTCTAGTACACTAATTATGCAACAACTCTTGTCAATTTAGAGGCGAAAACAGCTTCAGCTACTTCCTAAAACTGTATACTATATTTCTGTAGTAAAGAGTTGCGTTATTTTACACCATGTGTCAAACGTGACCATATTTACGGTACAATTATTGATATTCTGAAGTAATTAATTAAATTTTGTTACTTTTATTATGAAAACATGTATACATATTTCTTCTACATCCCTAAAAAATTTCATTACAATACCGCTAATCATTTTCTAGGTACTGGTTTACTGCTAAGGATAATGTTTATGCACTTTTTATTGGAGAGTGTCGGCCTCTTAATGGGGTAACATACCTCTTGTACCAATAATAATAAGTAATAAAATTTTAAAAAATGTCGAAGTTCATTTAGGACAGTGGTTGGTTGTCAGGTGGACGGCGATATTGCCAGGTTGTGCAGATTTACTTCGTAACAATATTTTACATTAGTTTTCTCCAGAGTTTCATGGAAAGGTTGAGGGCAACGTGAAAAAAAACGAGATTGCTGATGTTAGTAGGTAATATATGTATTATACTTAACTTACATGTATGACCCAACTCACTTCACCCCCATTTTTTTTACCTAGCTTTAATTTAGCCGATGCTAGATACCTCCCAGGCTTCTCTTCACTTTAAGAAAGTAGGTACATGTTATGAGATGATAAAATATGAACTGCATAAATGAGCACGAACCAGAGATGAATAAGCAAAAGATCTAAACAGCAATCTTTATGGCAAAAAACCGATTCCATGTAATACGGCGAGAGTACACACGCACCGCGCACTATATACATATTCAGCTGGGTGCCATTAAATAGTTTATTAGAAGTTCTACTTATAATGAAGTCATAATTTGTTATTAATTTATGAAGCCTATAACATGAAATTAACTGCATTATTAAAAATTAATTTTGCGCAATTCATTAATGAAACCTGTTTTTTTATACATATTTATACAGCGCCTGTCCTCCGTGACGTGTAATTACAGTGTGAATACACTTTTTGCGGCCTCTGTGGCTGTGCCATCTGCATATTCATCATATCGGGTATGTAATAATCTTGGAAAAATGCGCTCGCACCTTATTATTTATGGCTGCGGATGATAAATCGGGGGCATGTGGAAGATGCAGCCCGTTTCACGATGTCGAATGACGTTGTTGTTTTGTCTGTTGGCATTATCAGTTGTTTATAAGTAGGGACAAAGCTTGGGCGATAACTTTTACTCCTTCGGTTAGACAATGTCGTAGTTTTAAGTTCGCCTTATCGCAGATACTAAACTCACTAAAGTTTAGGAATATCTATGTTGTCTGTAGCATCACCATCTAAATGCATAGCATTTATTCATAATTTTTATTAATTTTGTATGTCAAATAATGGAAATTTTTTGAGATCATCCCGTTCGATGTTCCTGCTCTATATTAAATATATTGCACTTTTTAAATAAGTATGATTCCATTTAATTTTTAGGAGCATTTTCGGCATTTAGGTCTCTATATCACTTAAATCAATCAACACTCTATTTACTTCTTTACTTTATTACGACGTTAAGGCAACATAATAATGAGTTTTTTACCTACAAAAGTAAAAGATATAAAGATCATTATTCTCACGCTTTAGACATCAAAATTCTTTGAAAAGCACATGCTTTTACTGCCAGTTTTGTAGATTATGTCCCTGACAACCAAGTTGACCTGATGTTAGTTTAAGTGGATTTTTCTAAAATATTTGTATGGGCAACTTTTAACTTATTAATGTGAATTATTCGATTAACCTCTTTTGTTATTAAGGGTACTTTTGTTGCCCTTTGTAATTCCCTTTTTCATATGTAAACTGTAGTATCGGATGATAATCATTAAAAATGCTTAGTGTCTTTTTATATTTCTTTCTCTGGCGTGGAGCTGTTATAATGTTATCCACAATGCTCTTTGTTCTTTCCTCAAATTCTGATTCAAGTCTCCCGCAAATTTTAAATGGTTTTTACCCTTGGTTCGTTAGAAATTTACTGTTAAGATGAACTGCTTTCTCGCTCATGGCTGTTAAGGCCACTTCGGAATGATGCCAGGAGATATTGTGGTACAATATATTATATTGTACTACTTCTACCCATGTGTCTATTTTTAGACGATAAATACAAATATAATTAAACAGTCCTCGTATATTTTCGCATACAGAATCCTCCATCAATATTTAAAACACGTAGTCCTCAAAACCCTTCAACAATTTGGTCTGTTACTGAATCTCATAACTTTTTTTTAAATCGTTTGTGCGTGTGTAGAATGTACTCAATTATTTTAGAATACAATTTCCGAAGTTGCTTGTTTAATAATACTTGATTTACTAACTTTCTTTTTTTTGTTTCAGGTAAGTCGCGATGCTGCAGTGTTATATATAGTTTGGTTTGGGTCTTAGTAAGTAAGTATTTTACTTAGTCAAACACGTCGTACTTTTATTAAAATAAAAAAAAACTGCAAGAATTCGAAAACGCATACCTATATATTTTAGGACTTTAGTATACTGTAAAGCATTTAAGACATGTTTTAGTAAGTAGTTTTGCGTAAATCTTCAGCTTATAACTTTAATTTCATCATTTTACATGGATCGTAAATTAAATGAAAACAAATAGTATAAGCATATACATTATTCATACACAAGCTAACGCCAAAAATAAATATTATTATTGTACCTATATATTGTCTGTATGAACTACCTTGATGGTTGCCTACGTGAGGTTCAGAATTGTATCTCTTGGTATCTCATATTTTGGCTTGACGATCCACAAAAACCAGAGCCCACCATTCTGTGGCTGTCATTGTTAAACAGAGGCACATATAATTGGAGATAATTAAAGTTGTAATACATACTTTAAGATCATCAATCTATTGGGAACATCTGTCAGTTAATAATTTAGCACAGAACAATTTCTTGTAGCTTGTTTACATTGCCAGAAAAAGACCTTCAACTAGTTTTTTGATGGAGGCCTGGAGCTATATCCAAAATAGTTTCTTCCTTCAGATTATACCTTAGGCGTATTTAAAACATGCAGTGAGATACAAGACTTGAAGGCAACATCGCAGCAAGTCAAGTAATTATTGCGTATGCAAAAATGATATAAACTCAATGCAGTTGTCCAGAATTAATACCTAAAAATAAGACTTACCAATATCAATACAGTAAAAGCCAACATTATCTGAAATAACCCCATTTCCAAATTCGTTCTCGCTCGTGAAGACCAAAACTTAAAAACTGCTATGTCCACCTTTTCCCAAAGCGGACTGTACCAATTTAGACCGGTCACACCCCCCCTTTGTTCAGCTAAATCCATGCACGCCCGCGAGACGTACCGGACATACGGATAATCTCTGGGATTAAGGTCTCTAATGCATTTATCGAATCCCACTTCTGATATGTTGTCGCGGACGTGGATAAATGACGTCGGGGGTGGTTCCCACCATTATCGTTAGCCCCGAGCGGGGAAGGGGGCCGGTTCCTCCGTCCGGAGACGCAGTCATCAGTAACAGCATCAGTCATTATCCTGCGGGGACGCTATTTGGGTCCGGTTGTCGTCTACAGAACGCCCAGCTGTCTGGATGAGCCCTGGAAGAAGGATGATGTCGAAGTAGATGCTGTGGGGGAAAAGATTTGACGGTGAAGAGTGCACAGGATGTTTAGGTTTTGGGCGACGTTTATGTTGAGTTGTGTACTGCGTGTTTAAAAACTCCCCTGCGAAACAAATTCGAGTAAGGAAACAGGTCCATTGTATTTCGGATATAACAGGTTTTTTGAAAATGCGCAGGAAAACTGTCAATTTTTGAATCCTATTTATATCAGAAAATATTCCTTGAAAATTCCAAATGACTCGATTTCATCTTTTTTCTGTAGCAGATGTTATTTGTGCTTTGATCGATTCAGATTGAAAGGATAAGCATAAATAAAATTATATTTTAAAATCAAAGATATAACATTGATTTATTTTTTAATTAGAATTTTTGTTATAATATAGTCCAAAACAATAATTTACTTTCCTAGCAAGTCGTGGAACATAATTTTTTTGTGATAACTGAATAGAAGTAGAGCTTGAATTAGAGCTACAGCAGTTTGCTATTCCACAAAGCCTTTTCTTCGCCATCTCCACCTTTTTTACCACCCAGTACTAAATACCAGAGTGTTATATTATGTCGGCGTCTGTATTTACAACCATCGTAACTACAGATTTGCGGAGACAATGAGCTTTATATAACTTTTTGCATTCAGTAAATTAAAAACTCAATAATTTGCGTCAGAACATTATAAGAAGTATTTATCCCAAAAGGTGCATCTCCTTTCTCGGTAGTTAACAAAAAAACTTCTGGTTAGTTACGCTTTTAGGGCGCAAAGTGACGTAGTTTTTCGCTACATGCAAAACAGTAACACCACTTTCCTTGTTGGTTGAAATGTTTCTTGCTTCTTTAATTCATCAGATCGACAAGCTCCATTTAAGACCATTATCGCAACTACCTTTACAAAGAGAGTACCTCTCCAGCCAAAAATTTTGTCATATCCTCTAGTTGAAAAACTTTATATTTATTCGGTTTGTAACCATTCGTTGTTATTATGGTTTGCTGTATCTGTAAACACGTACATGTTATTGTTATTTGAAATGTCACCATTTTCATTCAGAAGTAGCTTAAATTTTAACATAGAGTAGTAATACCATAGCGTTGGGGGCTTTTTTTATAAAAATAGCAGAAGCCCTACGACATTTGTATGTAAATGAAGAGGATTATAAGAGAAATGCTTCAAGAGTTTCCTGAATTCATTTCCTAAAAGTAGTGTCTCCTTCTATTATGTAGTCTTTATTGTTGTTTTAAACAAAAACAATTTAATTCTGTAACAATTGAGATCCCCTAGCAGAATGAGTTGACTTGTTGAAAATTCTGGAGATACATTAATCGATATGTCATTGCTTTGGCTACACACTAATCTGTCCACATATCATTGACATCATGCATCAAAATGAGAAGTTTAATAAACAAGAATTAATAAAATTTAAAACTAGAAATTCATATCAGTTGCACATCCTTTAATAAAGGTAAAAAAGGGAGGAAAGGAGGGATGTATCATTATCCTCATCTAAAAGTCAAATAACAACAATGAATTACAAATAAAGTGGTTAACAAAAGAGGAAAGAGTAATTGTTAGACCTGCAGATGAAATGTAACGAAAATGTACTAACAATTTTGATTTTTTTTTCTGAATTGAGGCCTAAATATTTCAGTAATACGAGTATAGTAAGGGGTCCTTTTGAGGTAAAGAACGTAATGTGATTGTAGGATATTTAATTTGAATTTAATAAAGAATTTATTATAAAGTTTATCGATTATGTAAATCAAAAGATTGTTAGTGTTGGGTCCTTGATCAAGTTTTTTTGCTTCTGTTTCTGCTTAGTGCCACCAGCGTACACGCAAATTTCGCACTGCAATGTGCTTATTAAGTCTGAACTATAGGTTAAGAACAATATAGGACCTAATATGGAACCCCGCTGGCTACAGGCTTAGCTTGTCAGGAAAATGCCCCCATCTTGTAGCATTCTATGCAAAGTAATAGTCCTCCCTGAACTAGTTTTTCAACAGGACTGGGCACATCCTCATTATGTTGCTCACTTGATGGTGATGATGATGACTTGATGGACGGATAGGACCTATTGAATGCCCAGCAAGGTTTTCATATTTTACACCCCTACATTTCCTTTGGGAACACTGGAAGTCGAAAGTTTTTGAAACCACAATCCTTGGGGGAATTACGTCGGAGAATTGTAATAATAATAAACACTACTTTCTTTAAAGAAATTAGATATAGTAGGTTATAGCGGCGAAGTTTTTTTTCTTACACTTAACCACCAAGCATAGCAACTTAGATTTTGTTGAAAACAGACATTAATTACAAGCGTCATGTTGCAAAGAAACGAGTGCCAACACTATAAGGGACTAATATATATAACAACACATATCACAAATTCAACAGATATATCTTCATTTTCACGCTGAGAAGTAGTGACATTTTCAGAACAGAATCTGTGTTGAAAAATCTGTAAGGGTCCCAAAACCGCACCCTGAGGCACACCCGAACATACCTGTTGACAACTCCTCCGAAGTGAAATTGATTTAAGGTGGCGTATAAAGAGGATGATGGTTCCAGCCATTGTTAAGATATCCTTACAGATGCGTCCGAAACTTTCCATTTTCGACCATGCGAGGTTATMTTTTGTTTTCTGTAKWAATGGCCGTGCGGTGTCGTTTTCAACCATGCATAAGAAACGCATGCCTCTTATTAAATCATGAATCACCAAAGCCAAGCTACTAAAAACTTCGACATTGAGTACCAGCAATCCAATTAAATTTCAGAACCCAAACTGCTTCTTTTTATATGCAAACCAATCAATTCCGGTTCAAGGTCGACATGTAACAAGTGCTAAAGCCGACTTTCTCCACTTTTAACGACCGCTGTAACACCACATCTATCGATAGCCTCGTCCGTCTGCCGGAATTACGCAATCCGTATTTGTGCGAGCGGTTAATTGTGGCGGACATAAACTTGAACCGAAAGCGTCGTGCGTGTGTTGCCCTGCGGTGGTATCCTGCGCCCGCAAAGGTAAACCACTTTGCTAAACTGGCGCTCCGTGACAATGAACGTTCGAACGAGCGAAACGTTGCGTAGCAAGATCACGATCGTTACCAAAGCCATCGTGATCCTAGGCAAGGTTATCGGAGGAGGATGCGTGTTTCCATTGTAACGGGCGAACCAGAACAACCTTCCGAAAAGAAGTTGAAAATATTCTAATATATAGTTTTCTCTGAAATCATTGCTGTATATAGAGGCATAAATTTCTTCAAATTCGCATACTTTGTTGGCCTACCCAGGGTTTAACATGTGGATGAGGCTCGCTGACAGTTTGCCTCACTGATTCGAACCTAGCGAGAGTAAACCGAATTAATCTGTAATTCGAGCATTTCAAATCTATAACCCTCTAGTAAATTAAAGCTTTTAGATAATATTTTGGACGAATGACTGAATTGTTTGTTCATTTTCCACGGTTTTGATTATTTGATATCAACATATCATCGATAGAAAGACATTCATGTACTTTCCATTTGTCACATTAATCACTCTTATCCGTTCTTTTAAATTTCAATGTCTTAAAAAAACTAACTAACTGGCGACATGTTTTGTAGGTTCTACTGCTTTGGAGGCTTACATAAAGCATAATTGCACTTCCTGGCACGTCGTGTTTTTTGTTTGAAAGTTCCTATCATGAAATTCTTTATTCTAAAAACGACAAAAACTCACGTGGTTATTCCTTGGGTATTTATAGGAATATTTGGTCTTCTGGTGGTTTTTGGAAAGCCGCTTTTTTAAGGTACATAACGACAAAGTTCTCGCATTGCACACCTTGTTCCTCCTATCCAGGTTGGTTTTCATTCTTGTTTTTGAGCATAGCCATCAGATTAATTGTGCTGTATTTTTTGATGTTTTTTTTTATTTCTTGACATAAATTACTGTAGGAACACTCCGAAATAATTGACACGCCAATGATAATTCGTTAGAAGCTAGGCGGTTGTTTTTTTGAGAAAAAAAATCAAAATGTTTATCAAAAAAAGAGGTACATTTAAACGAAGTGAAGGACCAGAAAGGTCAGTCCAATGGGAACGGTAGAAGCGAAGGAAGTTATGTGGAAGTTGATAGAGAAAGATCCAAGTATTTAGGTACGGATTAGTTGTGTTTATACCAAATTCAATGCGAAATTCTCACGAAATTCACAATAACTATGTACGTCTAAGGGACGCATGATGTACTTGAAGATTGTATTCAATATCACTTTGCATACAATATTTAGATTGGAATAAAATTATAACTGACTGGGTATACTAATTAATAACATCCACTATTAGGAAGATGTATGGGTAACGAGAAATGTAATGTGATTTGAGCACGATGGGGGACCTAGTTCTGCAGTCAATGAAGAGAAGACAGCATCCATACATCCTACTACAGTTAGTGTAGATTTGGAAGCTTCGAAACATGGCTGGTTTTGAAAAGTGATCAAGGAACAAAATAACCAAGGAATGGCCTCATTGCTTGATTGAATACTTCGGGTTATTAATTATAATTGTTTCAAGACTACGCAATTTTCTTCATAGCACAGTTTTTCAAACAGAAGACCCAGGACGTTGCAGGAAAATTATGTTTATAGCGCAAAAAAAATATTAACCTTCATTGGAGCATGGCTTTATTTTCGTAAACAAGAGTATAGTAGCTATAAAATTTAATTATCCATTTTATGATGATGATTGTAGCGAAAGAGGTCTAGATTAAATAGGTGTGAAACCATAAATATACTACCATTCCGTAAATCCTTGTAACGCAGATTAGCTTCGTGAAACGAGAGATAAAGAAACGTTCTTTGCGTATAATAGCCAGGCCGTTGGTTTCTATTGTTGCGACTAATTGCGCGTAAAATGATCTGCAAGGAATTTAAACACATAGTGGAAATGTTTGGTTAGTAGAAGCGTATACAAACCGAACAGCTCGAAAAACAAAACATCATAATCAGGATATTAACAACACCTGCTGGCTAAACATCCTCAATCAGTTTCTTCACAACTCTTTGTTATTCCGCCTTCATTCTTATAGTCCTTCGCTTCCATAGCTTGATCTTATGCATCCAGAATTCATCTTCTAAGCACTGCTCGGTTCCGTTGTCCTAAGTGACTTTATTCTGTTGCCGTAATGATCCATCTGTAAAATAGTATCCTCATGTGACCATACCGTAAGACTACGTCTCTCTTTGTAACTCTATTATATTTTCTCCGCCACTCCATTTCCATAACTGAGGTGTTGAAAATTTGTTTGTGTTCTTGAGGCGTCTGTCTGAAAACGAAAATTTAAAAAATTTCTGTTTTAATGAAGTTTGGTATGTACTAAGTAACTTTCTATGTAAGTAACGTATGAAAGTCGATCACTAGGTACCGGTATGATGTTGCTGACGAAAGTTCGATGGAAGAATATGCGAAGAAATAAAGGCAAACTATCTATGGAGACCTTTTGCCATGTATGACCACCGTCAGATATTGATAAACGGGTTACTCAGAAAGTCCATGACGTTATTCTTGCTGATTGACGAACTAAAGTGCAAACCAAAGGAACTAGAACGAAAACAAGAAGAATTTTTTTACTAAACTCTCAAACAGTAGTACAAAAAAGAAACACAAGACATCTAGATGATGCTGATGAGAACGCCAGGGCGGTCATAGAACAAAGCAAACAACTGTACCAAAAACTGCATGAACATATAAAAACGAAAGCTGTKGAAAAGTATAGGAAAGTTAACTTTGAACTTAAATAAACATGACAAAGATTTATCTTTCAAAGTAATTATATTTCACTGTGATTTTTCAAGAGGCTCAAACGCTTATTTGACCATCATACTTACTAACCCTACCGCATTACCGATTTTCACCAAATGACCAGCCAATTGGCAATGTAGGTCTCTGTACTTACAAATGGTACAAACCTACCTCGTAGATCACTGCTAGATGACTGACAAGCTTGTCTATGTTAAAATACAAGAGCTGTCGTAGAACTTTATTCAACTCTACTAGAAATAGACGGTTTAAAAAAACTGGAAATCTATAAAACTAGGAAAAATCTCAGTAAAAATCAGAAGAAGAGATAAGAAATAAAAGCCATTGTAAATCATTTACAAAACAATAGATCTTCTGGTCCGAGAGAGATAGTGCCTGAATTCATTATTTAACCGCGTATGAATTCAAGGAACCAGTTGCCATATCCCATCGGTAAATTGTAGAACTTGCTGTAAACATTTCAACAGTATCGTCATTTTCTGCACAATTGCCTTATCCAAGGAATATACCTATATTTCCTACACAATTAGATGAACTATAAGTAATTAATTGATAAGTGTAAGGTCTAGCACTGTTTAAGTGAAAAACAAATATGCAAAGATGCCTTGTTATGATTAGTTCGTTGCGTCATTGATAAATTAGGTTTATCTGCTAAAATTAGGCGTTAACTTCTACACGAAGCTGTAGAGCATTTGCATACCGCAATGTATCATTGCTCTTACCAGTCCAGATGTTGTTTCCGAGCTTGTTGTTATTGCAAAATACTTAAAGAAGTTCGCCCTTGAATATTCAGGAAGTAAAACCGGCGTAATTACCGTGTTGTATAATAATTCAATAAGCCTTTTGCAACAATGAAGCCATGCCGGCCAGCTACTCATTCCGTGACGTAAAGAAATCTTCGAGGTGATAAAAATTGTGAGAAAATGACTAAGTAGCTAGTCATGATTGGCTTCGAGACTGTTTAAAAGAGTATCAATAAAATTCATTTTAATTTGCACTTCTGGTTCGTTATTTCTAATTGGCGCAATAAATTTTACACTTAAAGTGCATAAACGAGTAGGTATTAAAGGGAATAGGAAGTGTATGAATTCAGTTTGCAGGATAATATAATATCTGCTTATACTGGATGTCCATATCTCGTTTAATAATAAGCTTCACAAAAAATTGTGTCAAATTGTGTGATCTATAAAATCGCATACATGGCCTACTTAAGAAAGTTGAATTTGGCAAAAATTTGTTGATGTGTTTGAAAGATATTAAACTACTTTTACGAGAAAGATGAGGATTGTTTGCAAATTTTCACATTTGCCACCGGTAGAACAAATATATTATTACAGCATTAAGATGTCAACTATAACTTCTTTTTGTATTAAAAAACATTTTCTAGCATTGGCCTACAAGCCAAAATTTTAATTACAGAGTCGATTTTGGTATAAAATGGAGAAGAGAAAGCGACTCTTTCTTTCCATCTCTTTGTAATACTTAAAATTAAGGCGATATTGCAAAAGCCATTTCATATAAAAATAAGAACCTGTTGGTTGGTTGTTGTTGGTATGGCAAAACGGTTTTGCGATATAGTTTACCTATGCCATTAGCTATTTTCATTATCCCATGCGTCTTGGATTTGTAAATTTTATTGTCTTACGTAATTTACAACACTGTCTATGGTACTTGCATTATCTATAAAACTACTGTTCCTTATTTTCATTTTTTAAACGATCCAGTTGCTCACAAACGCATTGACAGTTTCTTGAATATTGTTGGACTTATATGGGCTCTGGAAATCTGTACTTTGTATACTAGTCAATGTTGGATTAAAATTACACTGACAACGAGCATATTATAGCGATCAAAATGACTAACATGCATGGTTGTAAGTTTTGAAAGTATATTGTCAATACTTATCTCAAAAAATTGTTTATTTGCAACTGTCAGAGGCAACTCTCTTTACAGTAAGTGCGTATTTATTTTGTAATTGGCATTTTTTTAGATTTTCCAAAAATTTAATAATATTCTAGTTAGACATTTATAGTATTCTGTAATTTTTTCAATATTTCTAAAGGAATAAGTGTTAGAAAGTAGTATATCTACTTTTGCGACCCCAACAGTAAATTCCAATACCGCATAAAAAATAAACCCAATTATGCAAGTAATTTTTGTCTTTTTAAATAAAAGGTTATAGGTATCACCTACAAGTTTTTGTCAAATCGAGTTTTTTAATAACATTTTAAGTACGCCATGGATTTGTGTCATATCCTGTAAAGATGTAGATTGTTGTTAATAAAAACAATTATCTCTGAATTAATGTCATCCAGACGTAATTGGTTTCCAGAAAAGAATGAAATTACAAGTCAACTTAACTCGATAAAAAAACATCGAGTACGAGTATTTGATTCAGCAAGCAGTTCAAACACTCCCATTCCAGCTTCTTCTGCTAGACTCGGTTACTGCACTTCTTCAGGCCGTCTCGGCGGGACGACCAAGTGCACAGGTAAAACACCTGTGTGACGTCACGGGGACGATCATTGCAAGTGGGTGTGGCAGTGAGCTTACCCGCCATTGGCCGCGTGGGTGGTATGAAACAATAGGAGCCGCCCACCGGGCCCTACTCCAGTTTAAACATTGTATAGCTGCCCTCTTCCGTTGTCCACTGTCCATACAACAAAGATGATCATTGCATAATAGTCAATATGAGGGGGCGCTGTGAGCAGTGTACCACAGGGCTCAGTTAAGGGTTCTTTGCAGTTGTTCACTGTAGCTTCCATGTTTTTTTTTAATACAAATAGGTACATTTTAACTACCTATAGATAATGAAATGCGAAAGTACATTCCAAGCATTTGACGAGAAAAATTTGGAAATGGGAGAATAAAATTAATTGTCCAACGTTTAGCAAAGTTATGTAACTTATGCTCAAATGTATTTTAAAAATAGTTTTCCTATAATAAATTCCAACACGGGTTTAGAGAACTACTTAGTCATTGATGAATTAATAGGTTCAGGAATTAAAAGAATTTTCAATTTTGCAGGATTTTTTTTTATTTGCACAGGTTTAGGTACAAATTTATTAAGGAGAACATCTCCAACTCGATAAATTACATTTAATGAAGTAATGTTGTTTATCTGTCAAAATACTTAAATCAAATACTTCTGCCTAATCATAGTCTTCACATTTTTCACACCTACTACCCTGCCACCAACTCATTTGATATTACGCAATACACATTTATCCCAATCTGAAGATTGATAATTTTTGCATTCTTCAGTATGCTGTTACATGTGATCTGTTTCTCAATCTTTCACAAACTTTCACTATAGGCCAAAGGTTTTTCTTTCTTCGTGGATCGAAACGGTGAAAAATAACCCTAACCACAATATTAGAAATTACAAAAATCTATATACCTATATATTTCAGCAGATACTCTGCCATCTTAGGTAGAATAATAAGATGACTTCTTGAAATCTGGCCGGACTAAATTCTCGTTTCACACACATTAATTTAATCTGGCCAGATTTCAAGAAGTCACCTTATTATTCTACTGAAGATGGCAGCTTAACTGCTGAAATACGTGTATAGGTTATTGTAATTTCTAATATTGTGGTTAGGGTATTTTTTTACTGTTTCGATTAGATTCAAACCACACTCAGCTCTGTTTATCTTTCTTTATGTAGCCTTACTCTCTCCCATATTTGATTTATCGGATCCTCTGAGCTTTCAGGCTCTCTCTGGCTTCTCGAAGGTATTCCTCTATTTGAGAATAATACTTGATGCTGAAATATTTAGCCCAGTGCTGTCAACAGGTGGAGTTGTGAGGAGCTTACGAACGATGGCCTGGGGATTAAAAGGATCGACACTAGGCTAGATTTCATTCCAAACTCTGTTGAGCAGCAGTGGATACTGTCTTTAGTGTCCTGCTTGGCTTTCGCCCGTCATCCAAAATTTGACGCGATGTCCTGTTCATTATTGCAAAGACTGAAATGTCAGCGTCCGTATTTTGTAGATGTTATTCACAACAATGGCCTACAGGAGAATTGTGAAAAACCTTTGTGCAAAGAGGTTCTTGTCGAACCACCCACTAGAGCTGTCGTTACAAGTAGCTCCAGCAGGCCAACCCATGGTCCAGTTTTGGCGCATGTTTAACAATCTAATTGAGCAATACAAACCATGGCTTCACTTCCTTTACAACCTGTTTTTTTATAACTAATTCAAAGTGTATTTCTTGTATTGTTAATGGCTGCATCCGACATTCATAAAATATAATTTTGCGTGTGGACTTCGTCTCCAGCTTATCTATAATGAGGTTGCACTCGAAACTGGTTACAGAACTATTTATCAACAGGTAATTCGTGTTGTTTATAAAACTCACATAGTTCATGCGGCAGGTGATACATAACGCGAATGAATGATAAATGTTGCGCAGCCTTCTGGATTGAGTACCTTATTAGATTTAATCTGACCGTAATATATTACCGCAAAGTGATAGTGGCTTCAGAGAAAAGCTATCATTATCGTCATTTTCATAAAATTAGTTCTGCAGCCGCGGAATATGGCTTTTATAAGTGCATACTTGCCCGCAGACGAGAATGGCTTTGTGTTACAGTCAACTAAAAGTTTCCGCGGCGCTCTTTACGCGGATTCGTCGTACAAATTGCAGTCTGAACAAAACAGTACGGTTACAAATCGTACAATAGGCGCAAAACTATTTCTTATCCTTAGTATCGCTACGTATTCAAATAATTGATAAAAATCTTATTTTCTACCTAAATATTTTACCATTCAATATGTTTATCTAGTTCCTCTCTGTTCTCTAAAATTGTGAGGTACTATTTAACTTTGTTTTCTTCAGCAAATACCATTCTTTTTTATTCTCTCCACTAACTTCTTTGGCATCCAATCCGAAAATTACACATTCTGCTACCAAGTATTGTTTATTTGGTTGATAGTACATTTTTTGTAGCCATTTCTTACTGAAGGCCAAATTCGAAACATTTAACCATTTGGTAGTTTGTCAAATGAAAGCAGGCAACAATTTTGACTTGTAAAAAGCCTTGATTTTCCAGAAGCATGTGATAGTTGTTAAATGGTCTTCGAATCTAAGTTAATTACAAATACTGAAGTAATTTCCACTCATATCTCTAAAGTTTTTAGTTTAAAGGACAAATGATATCCTGCTAACTATAATATAGTATATTTATGTATAGAATACTTATAGCATTAAAGCCATCAGCTAGTTCTAGACATAGTTCCGTAAAGTTACATTTAGTACGTGATGCGCACAATATTTTTTGTTTGTTATAATTTCTAATTTTGATAGTATTTGTCAAAATGCCTAAATAAAAAAATGATAAGAATAAGAAATTCATGGAAAAATTAGTTTTTCGTGTATTTAATAAAAATGGACAATATTGTTTAACACAAAATAGTTAAGAAAAGTGGGATTTTTCTTGTTAGCAACATTTACATTAATTGATTAGGATAAATGTTAAGTGTACAATTGCTTTAGGATTTGACTTTTTGTGACATAACCGTTATTTTGATGTCTAAGGTATGCCAGCAATTTTTTATAAGCATAAACGTCCACATTTTCGTTTAACTGTATAGTGCTTCTTAGCATTGAATACACAGACCAAAGTGTGGTAGCTTTAAGAGTTTTCACTTGTAAGAATATTTAAAATTAGTTCTTATAATAAATTTTATAAATTTTCACAAAAGTACGTATTATTTCTTCAGAGACAAAACTGTTGGTAAACTTTCTCCTACTTTACTTTAGACTTTGTAGGTAGCAAACTTGACTCTGCTTCTAATACTAATTCCAAAATTTCGTCTTTAATTTCACTTGATCGATTCATTTTGCAGTTTGCATGAAAACTTCATCACATATTATTTATTTACTATTGTGATGTTTTGTTTCTATGTCGACAAGTCTACACAAACTTGGCACAAATTACCTTGAGAACAGGAAATGTCCCGATATAAACTAAAAAATAAGTGTTTCATGCGTAAGAAAAGTGGGTTTTCCATACTTTTAAAACAATCTAATCAAATAACTTCATATTACTGAATAGTTTTGAGCGTATACCCTGCCTGGTACTTATTATGGAAAAAATCTTAAAACATACATATTTTTGGTGGATATTTTTGGCTTATTTTGCCAGAATAGTATACAGGTACTTAATGATAAAATCTGTCTTTCTGGTAAAGGACAACGCTGTTGTCATTGCATTTTTGAAACGAAATTCAGAAGGCTAAACGTAAAAAAAATCAAAAAATTTACCAAAGGTGGGATTGATAAATTTGCGATGGAAGTATGTGCCTAATAGGTAGGTTACTATAAAGAACTGTTTTAGTAGTTGTCCCTATAATGAGCGTTGCTGGTGCTTGTCGGTTACAAGAGCTGATATATCTATGACTGTTGATGGTTGGTATTCAGCACGGTTTAATAAAAAACTTATGTAAAACAAGAGATTTTAAGTTCGATTATGTAAGACATGAATATAGGTGCTGTAGCGCCAGACGAACTTAACAGATCCATTGATCCGCGAGATGCGTCCTCATCCATCGTAAACTTATTCAATTATACAAATTGCTTCATTAGGTACCGGTACCCAGTAATGTAAGACGGATATAAGTAACATAATTTACAAGTTAAAATAATGGTTGTTCCTTAACAACTTGCCGTATTCGGTCGATGGTACGCGAGGAAAAAAAGACCAATCAATCTAATTGATGCATTCCCGCAATTGCACAAGACGCCCATCTGAAAACGTCAAGTGGGACTAAAATAGCACGATGCAGAACAAAAATCTTTAACGTTTGGTAACGGCAAAACTCAATGGATGTTAATGGTATGTCAGAGCCATCCACGTGAACAATGGCGCTATTACAGTCGCATTATTTTCAGTTGTACTACGTACGTATGGTAATGACGTCTAGATCAGCATCATACTGTTCTTTGACACGTTATGTTCGTCGCGTTGCTAACAGATGTTGACATGTGGATGGAAGGCAGGTGTAAATTAGGCGATACGAGTTTCTTTTTTACGAATCAGTACTTATGCATATGTATTTAGGTTAGAACCGTTTCAATTGTACAGACGTCTAACTTCCGCTCTGCATTGCTTTGTTAATTTCAGCTTGCTGTTTTTTTTACGCTTTTTTGGGAAATTAACTGTTCTTTGCCCTTAAATGCCTTATTCTCTAGTGTGTTTTGTTCTTCTTTAATCATACTCACCTTAATGTAATAAGCTGTAAAAACAGAATTTCCCCAGTGATTGATTTTCAAGTTACGCTCGATTTGTCAAATAAATATTAAAAACATTTATTTGTATTGTATTGGAATGGAGAAGACGACAACAATTAACGTTAGTTTTAATTCATAACTGGATTTTTTGCTAGAAATAGGTAGTGGTTTCGGTCTTGTTCATTTCATGCAACTGCCCTTTGGTTTATGTAATGACATGTCCCTATTTTAATTTAGAATTTCTAATATACTAAACTCATTTAATGATACTAAGTTAGAACACACTGCAACTATTATAATGCAGTATTTACAGCGTGAGCTACAAACTCATACAATATTAAAAATTTGGAAAAACGTTTCAAATAAAAGTGTATCAAATACGTCATTGAATACCTACCCAATTATGTTTGATATCAGGTTGTAGGTATGTATCATTGGTAGTTATTTTTTTAATTTTTGAGAGAAAATGAACATGTTTTTTGTGAATACCAATTTTATCTCGTTGTGCTTTTAAAATGTATATTCGAATCAATAAATTGATTAATAAGAAAAAGATATGTGCAAGGAATCAGTTTCTGAAAATTATTAGATAGTAAATGACAGCAGCAAAAAGATTCAAAGAAGGATAAAAGTCAGTTTTTGGTACTTACTCTTCTAGAGTCTTTCGCAGTCCTAAATTTTTGCATTTAATACTTTTTTATTAAATATTTACTCTGATACTTCAACTACAATGCAAAGAGACCAAAAAAACTTTTAGTGATATACCTTCCACCTTTTGTCAACAGCTAACTAATGTCAGTATCCTTTTAATGGCGTTCCATTACAAAAATTAAAGTTATCATGATCGCAAATTGCAAAATTTAAACTCTCCTAGATTATCTAAAATCTTTGATACGGTTGTTAAGGATTTTTGATGCCTTTTTTCAACGCACTGCAAACATCATAATCATCAAAACGCTCCATTCCGAGAGTTGTCTTTTAAATTATACATATACAGACAAAAAGAAAACAAATTGTTTTTCGAAGTATATTCCTCAAAGGTTAATACATTTTTTCACTCATTCAAAGGAGTTGTTAAAGCAGTTATTCCATTATTCAGAAGAGACGGTTATAAATGCTTGGACTCCGTCTCAATCTTTGTCCACTAAGCTCATTTTTTCGAATTTAGAATTTATTAGGAAAAGTTCAATTGTTTTTCAAGCTGTATGTGGTTAGCTTTATAGAGCACAGCGCGTATTTCTGGGAAACAAGCTATTAGCGTCCTTTGATTTTGACATAGTATTTTTTTGGCCTTTCCTCATCTTGAAGTACCTATAATACAGCCGATAAAAATATATTTTCGGGTTTGTAAGAATTATCTAAATCCATGATTCACCACCACTAACCATTCCAGAGTTCTTTAGTAGATACCAATTAACGCGAACTACACCTTACTTTTCTGTTAAAACCACCAACGAAAAACTATTTTTTTACTGATGTAGTAACTAAAGCTTTCACGGTCGGAGTTCGTATACTGGTAGATGATTTCGAGTTAGTCGGCCGTAATCGTGACAATTTTTTCCTTGCTGAGGTTTCGCCCACTGCTCTGGTGAGCATCTTCAGCTAAGCTCTCYCGAGCGTCCGACGCCGAGTACTTACACGGTCGTCCTGGGAAGAATACGGCTATGAAGATGCTCACCACAGGAGTGGGCGAAACGTTGGCGAGAGGAAATCGCGACAACCACAGCTAACCATTCCTCATTGAGGATCTTTTGAGCAGAAATTTTTGGGATTCTCAAAGGCGCGACTGACTGCTGTCTTCGATGTGAGATTAGAGCATCCATGATGGGATGGACTGACGTGCCGCCTCATTACCATTTTCGTAACTTAACTCTATATTTACTACTACATGTAGCTTCATGACATTAGAATCAGATAATCTAGGTGGTACTTTGGATATGGCCGAAATTGTACAAAATAGAATACATGTAACTGTTTCAAGGTGGCCTGTTTAAGAAAAAGCTGGTTTGTTAACACTCAGAGGAATGCAAAATAATATATTTATAGAATAGAGTGCTTGGTTATGTTCAGCTTTAGTTTTTCGAAATTTTTAATACAAACTGAGCTCCAGTCTTTTCCGTCTATAAAATATTTATATCGCATACACTCTGTCGACATACGCAATCAATACCCATAAGATTGAACCCACGACTATCTGCATTTTGGATACCGAGGGTGCCAACAAATGTACCTACGAATTAATCCACGTGCTACAGTGTATACACCATTATCCACTAGGCGCTTATTTTTCGAATATTTACATACATTATCTAACGCTTTCTGTCAAATGAAAAATAAGGGAAACTGGTGTTAAATCGTTATAATTACATCTGTTGTTGAATTAGCACAACGAATAATTAAACAGTATGTTTAATTATTCGTGTTCCCCTGCAATAAAGCGACTTCATATTGATCGGCGCTTGTATAAGTCACCGGCGTTGCTATTTCCTGTTGCAGTTATTAACATACTTCAGAGCGCAAACAGATGAACTCCAATTCGTTCGTCATTTGTCAACCAGCTTTTTACGCACCGGCTGACTTTGCATACAATCGTGTGTAACTGTACACGTCGTTTCTCTGAAGTCGTCCCTCATCTGCATTGCGACATTATCCAATTTTCAAAAGGTCCTAACCCCGTCTTCCGTCCTGTTGTGTAACAAAATTAACGAGCCATAGTGTCGCATCGGTCACACAAAAACATTAATAATGACACACAGTAGTTGCATTTTGTTTTGAATGTGAGGAACTTATTCGGTTCCTGCTGCTGTCTCGTTCGTCATCAGTTATTAAGAAAATCCCCTGAGCGTTTTTGGAATAATATTGTTCGCATTTGGTATATAGGTCGACATCTGTAGTCTAGTGCAGTAGACATAATTTATTGCAATTCCTTCTGTATACTTTTAGTTTTACGTATAAGGTAATGAAATTCATTCTTCCTTCTAAACCATTATATGTCTCAAAACATCGAACGATTTATGAATCGGTCGATCAAGCTAAGCAAAGAACTGAAACCAAAAGTGGGTTCCAGTAAGCAAAAAAAATGCTGTGAAGAAACCGCTTATTCTAAACATTTTTAAACATAACATTCAATGATTCAGTTCACGGTGCTTGGTAAAACATTTTACTTGGTTGTTCCCAGAATTTAATAATAAGTAATCAAAGCAATTAAACTGAAACCTGCTAAATTTGACTTGTTTGCAAGAATATTTTATATTGACCATAAGTTACTCCTATTGAAACTCTTCAGGAAAAAGTCTGTTATACCGTGGATAAGCTTTTCCAACTATTTTTTTATAAATCTAAACCAAGAGTAGTGAACAAAATATTGAAATTTTGTGCTGAGCTCTGGGATTCAATTATAACACATAATTAAAATGCTTTTAATATATTTTAGATTTCAATCAGTTACTCAGAAGACCATACATTTAGGCAAGTTGTTCCTTACCACAGTTTAAACTTAACTGTATTCATTCTGTCAAAGATAAAGGAAATTGTGTCGCAATTGAAAACTTGCCGTGAGTGAAGTCCACGAACACTTTTTGCCTTCAAGTGATAAGAACCAAAGTCCTTGTGATTAACCTCTAGAATATATATTGTTAAATTTTTGGTTATAAAGCCGGATGATGTCAGTAAAAATGCTTCACGTTAAGAATTTTTAGCTTATCTGAAAGTAAAAAATTACTATCTTCAAAAGACTATTCTGCAACATTTACTATTTTAAAAAAATATGTCCTACAACCTCATCCGCTCCCGGTCAAATTTTGAAACCTATAGATGAAACAATTGGTCTGACGAACAATTCGAAAAACTGTTGTTTTTAAAACATCTACATTAATAAAATTAATTGATAGCTAATATAAGTTAGATTATTAGTTACTAGTTCGAATTCAAAGTTTGCATATAAAAATATAATAATTAGCCCTGACTCGATTAGATGTAAGTTTTTGAGTTTTATTTTATGTAATAAAAATTGATATTTTATTAAGAGTAACGTATTATTGTTTTAAAACTTTTTCCAACTTTCTACCTGATTCTATCTAAAGAGTAGATGTAATTGATTAATTGAAATTACATCAAATCATGTAATTGTAATAGTAATTAAAACACATTGTGAAGTAATTTTAATATCACTGGATTTTATTAAACAATCAAGTGCTTTTATTATATTTATTTTTGAATATATTTAATAACACAACTAAATGTTTGTCCGATATATATCAATTTCCCTGTAAGAGCAAACGGATAAAGTCAGTACAGCAGAGACCCCTTCAGACTTCTACGGTCCTGAACGCAAGTTATTGAAGACTCAACCCCGATCTTTAAAGGGGCGGTTCCTAGAGGTTAACGGGGGTTGGGAAGTTTCGGCACCCCAAATTTAGTTCGTCTACCTTCCGCTAGGGAGCGACAAGCTCTAACTTATCGAATATGCTATATCCAAAGCCATTCAGTTTAGAACTTTATTTGAATTGTTTCCCTTCTGGTTGGTGGTGATCCTTATGCCCATTTGATTGCAAGGATAAGTGCAAAATGCCTAATCTTTTTGATTAGTGTATTTTAATTGCAAACCGACCTCAATAAACATTTGAAATCACACTTCTTCTCATGAATAGTACAATATTAATCATTTCTCCGATTGATCGAAAAGCACTTTCATTCTTATTGATGTTTTATTTTCCCTCTGAAGCTCTATACTTATCCTGCAATTAAATTATATAAATTATATATTCATTGTTAAACATTTCTTTAATTCACCACCAGCAGTTTTTACTATTATGTACGTAAAGTAAAAGTTTTCTACAAAATTTTGTTTGGTCTTGTGTCAGACGAATTTTGAGGTTCTTCGTCTTTGTCAAAGATTACAGGTGTAATCGAAACGTCAGTCCAATAACTTTTTGTCAGTGTTTTAAAACGACAGCGATCTTTCCGATAAAATATTATCTTATATTGACTTGAATAATTTACTCGTCATTCCGAAATTAATTAAACTCCATTTTTCCTAGAAAAATACAGCAATTAATTTTTAGTTTAGTTTAAATTTTCTTGATGTGTAATTTTTCAATTGTCAATACAAAATTATTTTTGTATGCCTCATAAATAATACGTCGKATTAAATTTCCGTGATCACCTTTCAAAACTCTCGATGAATCAACGTCTTTTCGCACTTTTCTGCCCTGAATTCCATTTGCAGCTGTATTTCTCACAGTTGGTTGTGAAATTTTAATGATTTTACAGGTTTTTGCCTCTGCTTTTTTGATGTATTTATAAACATTCAAAGCTATTTGTTTAGCTTCCTAAAATTTATTGCTATTTTAAAACATACGTAACGCTTGAAATAAACTTATAATAGGCAACAAACGAAAAACATGGGGAAACAGAAGAACCCGACTGGTTGTCACACAAAAAGAAAATGATTGCTTCTAAATTTGACACGGTAGAAGGTATTATAAGAGATTAAATAGGTTCACACTAGTGTTGGGCGATACGTATCGATACTTCTAGGTATCGATACTTTTGCTTTCGATACCCGATATTTTGTATCGATACTTGGTGTTGCGATATTTTGCTGGATTGATACCAATTAGAGTGGTATCGAATCATTTATTTTCTACCAACCATATCCTCGTTATCTTCCATTAAAATTAATGAAAAAAAAGTGGCAACGACTTTACTATAGTATAGCATTATATTTTTTATACCTACTCTGCCAAACCATATAGCTTGATTACGGTTTTGATAAAAGTATATCCTTAACCCAATGGGATCTCTTCTTTTAGAACAACATTGCAATAATGTAAATTGTGCTCGTATAAATAATTTAGTGGAGGCTCTTTTTCATCCAATGTGTTTTTTCTCATCAATGTTCAAATAAACGCAAACTAACAATTCAGTTTAATAAAATTCACTTACCCGATTCGCTGCCCTTGCATGGTGACAAACTATTGATATGTTTAACATGATCCACTGGTAACTGACGAAGCTGAAGAATAGAAAGGTTTTTAGAAACAATGATGTAAATTATGTAAAACAAGAACTGTTTTAATTCACTTTAAATAGATTTGCTATTTCCTGGATCGATATTTATCCGATACTACGAATATCGATACTCAGAAAACGATACGATACGTGTATCAATATATAGTATTACGATACGTATCGATACCGAATATGGATACATTTTGATATATCGCCCAACACTAGTTCACACGTAAATATTTTGGAGAAAGTTTGCCGCTGCATTTCCAGTAATTAAAGCTCTTTATACATATTTTCTTATAACATAATTAAAAGTAGGTTGCAGGTAAATCTGTTGAAATAGGTACTTTATGGGGATTTACTGTCGAGCCGTAATAAAATGCTTCAAGTAGCAAAACCATATTCGCAGAATATTTCTGGTCGGTATTTATGTATATTTATCCCGCATAAGACTTTTTGAGAGGGTATATTACAATATTTTTACAATATAAATGGTCATGTTTTGGAGAGGTGCACGCAAGTGTCTGATTTGGGCGTAATATTCGACAGCAGACTGACATTTGTTCCTCATGTTCTGCATATCACAAACTCTGCAATGAAGACTCTTGGTTTTATATTTAGGAATACTCGAGAATTTACAAATATATCTAGTCTAAAGCTTCTTTTTTACTCTCTGGTCAGGTCTAGGTTGGAATATTGCTCAGTTGTATGGAAACCTTACTATCAGGTTTATATTAACCTAATTGAAAATATTGTTCGAAAATTTGCAAAATATGTGTTTTTTAAAATGTTTAATATGTATCCTGTTAGACATTGTAACCAGATGCAGCTCTTGGAGGTGATCGGCGAGAGCTCATTGGTTTCTAGGCGTAACACGCATTGCTTGATATTTTTACAGAAAATACTAAATGGTTCTGTAAATAGTCATATATTACTAAAAGAAATATTTATAATTTGTCCTAGATGTAGCTCTCGCTCTCAAAATACATTTTATTATTGTACACCTAGCACTTACCATCACCTTAACTCTCCTCTGTTGTATAGTTTTCGTCTGTACAATGAGATTAATTTAAGTTTCGATATTTTCTACAGCAATTTCAGCGGAAATAGTGTTAAGAAGGCTATTATAAATTTTTTTGCTCTGTAGCATATAAATGTATAAATTTATATTTAAGTTATATGTAGTGTTATCTTTTTTTTTGTATTAGAACATTGATTTCCATCTTCTTTTTGTAGAATTGTCCACTACGGAACTTTGGGTCCGTTGGAATAAAGATTTATTTATTTATTTAAAAATCGACTCCGAGAGACAGTATTTCTTGATAAATTCAGTGCATCCATAAAGAACTATTAATTCCAGTTATGTATAGTTCCTAAAAAAGTCTACAAATATATAGAAAAAACCCAACTGAAATAGTAGAATGGAGCTAAATTGCATAAAGTGCAATGTTAAATTCCGTGCTATTTTTTGTTATCCCAGTTAACTCATACAAATTCACGTTCTCGCCGCCACCACATGAATATACAATCCCCCACCCTTATTAAACAATCGAACTAATGGCTTATTTAAGAATGGAATATGATTAATTAGAAGACACCGGTCGCCGCGGCAGCATCTCATTGCGACCACCCCTCCTCCCCCTGGTAGCCGTCCGGATCCGGAGACGAACCGCTTTTTATCGAAGATTGACAACCGTCCGTCAACGTCAGGGAGTTCGTCAGAATGCGGCGCGTCCGTCTTTTGTCTTGCCGACCGGCCCCGTACGCCAAAATATTTGCTACCTTATAATTCTGCAATTTATATTTCGGCCCTGGATTTTAGAAATACTTAGGGACAGAGCCAGACAGTTATTTCTTTGGCTTTTTAGCTCGACCGCGCCGGCCGCTCGTTTTTTATTGGGCGGAGATGCGATGGGCTTTTGTTTCGTTTTTGGTACTCGTCGCAACATCAGCCACCCCGTACGCGGCTTGTGCGAGAAGGGGGATTGCGTAAGACATCCCACCAGTACAATGATAATTATAATGTCATCTGTTTTCGAGCCCAAATTATCTAGCAGCACACTGCAATTTTGCGTATTCCGCAGCATAGTTTTATTTTTTATGAGGGAGGAAGTAAAAGAATTCCCGTAAGGTATCGATTTTGTTAGTGTTGTTTTTGACAATACCTATTAGTAGATATAGCCTTTCACATTTCGCGTCCGCTGGCGCTTGGTGTTTGTTCATCCATTCGCAGAATTTTTCCTGTACCTAACTTCTTACGTTCCCTCCACAACTATGTCGAATTTCTACCATCTGTACCTTTCGAGACGAGTAATATTCTTCCATAACCGTAAACGATCTGAATTTATTGGTTTTATTATGCGGCATCTTCGAAAGTAACACTTATTTAAAATTTTCAATATTTACAACTTTTAGGTGAACGAGTTCATCACGATAATATATATGCATTAACCTGAAATATTATTTGTAAGAAAAAAATTATAATAAACTTCGATTACGTTTTGTAAAATCTCTACAGTTGCGGTACATCAAGCCAAAGGTATGCCAGCAGAAGCACTTTGTATATGTTCAGCAAATTCAAGGTGATAATCAAATAATACACCCAATTCTCGAACAATTCTTAGTTGTTTTTTGCATTAGCTATAGTATGCAATATTTTATGAAATATAAAAATAGATAATCGCAGGAAATAATATTGCAACGATCATTAACTTAAATCAAGAAAAGCATAGTGCCCAAATTTGATCCTTGAGGAACTCCAGAAGTTACATGGTAAGGCAAAGAAAATACTTGCTGATATGAAACTATTGCTCCTGATTGGATAAGTAAGAAGGAATCAAGCTTATAGATCACTGGAGAGTCCCAACGAACGAAGGAAATACTGAAGATCATTAGTTTACACAGATATACCACCGGCTCAGGTAAAACATAATCGCAGTCTCTGATAATGTAAGAAGGAACGTCATCAAATCCAGCAGAAGCTGTATTTGGTAAAGATATTAAGGCAACAAAAACATCATCTACTGCACTTCCATGTCAAATTTCAGCACGATCTGCCACATAAAAGTTTTCGAAATAAGCGTATAAACGAATCAACTTTAAGTTTGTTTTTCGATTTTTTTCATGTCGCATTGTGTAGACTAAAGAATTTGGCTTAAATTTTGTGTTTCAAACGAAATATCGTGTGCTAACTCGTTCAAAATGTTACAGAAGGCTTATCCGAATTCTCATAAGTCGCAAGTCTGCGAATAATTGGTATAAGTCGTTCAAAGAGGATCGTACGGAGGCTGCAGATTTGCCTCATGAACTCCGTCCATAAACATCGATTAACGAAGGAAACATTGAAAAAATGAAAGAGATGGTGCTCGAAAATCGTCGTGTGAGTATTAGAGAGATAGGTGATGACATGGGAATATTATTTGGATCAATGCAAACCATTTACATGATATTTTAGACATGATACGTGTCTCAATGCGGCTTGTTCCAAGAGGGCTGAATTTTTACCAAAAAGAACATCGCTAAAGAAATGCTTGCTATGAGTATCTATCTACATGCAACGTATCATAACTGGTGATGAGACGTGGGTCTATGAATATGACGTCAAAACCGCACAACAATCGTCGGAATGGCAAGCAAAAGATGAACCGAAACCCAAAAAAACCTCGTCAAAGTCGCTCAAAAATCAACACAATGTTGATTGTTTTCTTCGATTATCAAGGTGTTGTGTACTCAGAATTCATTTCTGCTGGTCAAACAGCTAATGTTGCATGGTATGTGCAATTTTTATGGAATATGAGGGAGAAAATTCATCTATTATGGCCTAAATTATAAACGAACAAAACATGGTTTTTGAATCACGATAATGCACCGATTCACGCGGCTCACTTAACACGCGATTATTTGATCAAAAACTACGTACACGTACCTCCGTATTCACCAGATATGACACAATGTGGCATTATCCTCTTCCCAAAGCTCAAATTACCACTTCGCGGAAAGCATTTTGAAACGATTGAAGCCATAAAAGAGAATTCGAAGAGGGATCTGAAGACGATACCAAAAGAGGCGTATGGAAAGTGTTTTAAGGACTGGTAAAAACTTTGTCATATGTGTATTATGCATATTTTACGCCAATGCTAAGTTCATTGTTGTATTATTGTAAATGGATAATGTGTATTTCTTATCAGTAATTCATGAGACAACATAAAAGGAAAGAATTTTCGCTCTCTTCTTTCGTGTGCATTAAATTAACGCTAACACAAGTATAGCCTTTTTGGTGACCGTCAAAAGGTTTAAATTACCTCATGTTTTTCAAAAGTTTCATGGCATTTTGCAAATTCTTCTTCTAAATTAGATTCCCTTAAGTCACTCGTTGTTATACAGAATTGAGCACATCGTTTCATGTCCATTGCCTGGGCAGCCCTGATCGATCACGACATTCAAAACGTCTACGAAATACACGCTGTATCCAGGTCCCACCAACGCGAAATAATGATTTTTATACACCTGTGAGAGAGCCCCCACCCTTCCCATACCGAATGGAAAAAAGCTGATATGCCTCTTACGAAAATTCCACAGCAGCAGCACAACGAGCCTGGTGTTCTGCTCTTTTTCTTTGATTTTCCACTAATTGCACCCTTGTCTGAATACCTCGACACCCGGGGGTTGCGCCGGCCGCCCCCACCACCGTCATCGTCTCGACTTAAAGCCGATGTTGTGGGAACTTTTTTTTAAAGCAGGCCTGCCGAAAAAMCCTGATCGCCGGCTGCCCACCCCCGTCACGTACGACGGCGGGGTGAGGGATGGGGTGGGGTAGGTCGCGCTCCGAACCGATATAACAATAATGTTCGTCATATAGATTTTTCCCTTTCGGTTTGTGTGGAGATTGTTTCAGGTAGATTATGTTGTGGCAAACGGGGGCCGTCGTTCTTTTGTGTTATAAAAATAAGATCCCTTTAGATAAAAAGCCTTACTCATTTCCTCCGAATCGCTAAAACAATTTAAGCTTTTATTATGTATATAGAAGACATTGTTATTTTTAAGTAACGTCCCTCCAATTAATATTTTATTGCATAAATCGCAAATTGCTAATTCTGGTGTGTTGTTTTGGAATGACGTAAACACCAGCTAAGTCAGCTTTGTAATAAAAACACATTTGCAAATAGTGACAAGGTTTGGGCTAAGCGGTGACAGTCGTTAAACATGCCCTAATCAGGAAAAAACACGAAGACTTCGATTTATTCAGTTTTCAAAAACTACCCACAACTTTATATCAACAAAAAGTTAATACTCAATGTGTTGATAATGATCTACAAATAAATGAACCGTTCCATTTTACGAAATCATGTTATGCATGATCGAAAACTGCTTATAAATTATATTGGGAACTTCAGTTTTGTTCATATTTAGAAATATCTGGATTTTTTAACGTACTACAAATATCAAACTTTTCACAAAACTTGAATTATGGCATGAAAAATACAAAATAAACACATGTGTTGTTAGAAAAGTGACCTTTATTTTTGAAAGCAATTCAAGCATGCAAAATATAGAGGCTGTTCCATTTAACAAAACATAATTTGGTAACAAAATAGAAAGTAATTTTATCGTCGTTAGTGATGCACTCTGTATATCGAATTGACTACATATTTTGTGCTAAAATGTACTCTGCGAAGCGACTGAAAGCGTATAAAAAAATTATCTGGTGATTGTATCTTTGATACACCCTTAAGTTAGACGTCGACTCGTCTTTCTTAAATAATATGTGATAGTAAAGACTTTGATCTAAATGAATTTGACATAGACAAATATTTCAAAGTAATTTTATTTCACTGAGCTCTTTTTGCGCTGAGCTTTTTTACAGCGCTCGCTAGATAACGCATTACCAATTGTCACCAATTGATCTAACAATCGGAAATGCAGCTTTCTGTACTTACAGATCGTACCAACAACCTACATATCACTAGATGAATCATTACGCAATACATACAGAAGGGGAGAACTATAATTAGTATATGTGTGTATACGTATTTTATGTTTAATTAGTTTTATTTAATAGATCCCTTAATTAATCAGCGATGAKGTAATCGTATCATTTTCTTTTACAGATTTTAATCCAAGAAATAGGTACTATTTCATTCAATATGCAAATTTTGAAATAATTTGCAGTTTACTATAAAACGTTTATCTCCGAGTTAAAAATTAGTGACACGGTATAGTCTATAAAACTTTTTAGTACTCAAATATTCGTCTTTCTGAAATAATTTATCAGCATTTTATATAAATTGAATACATATACTAAAGTTTATAGAGCAATATTGCGATGATGTCTTATGAGTGAGGTTATCCCAAATAGTACTTTTTGTCCAGGGTAGGTCAAGTTTGTTTAATTAGTGACGATATTTGTTGAAGTGCGCTAGCTTCCGTTAAATACAAATGTTTTTTATATTCCCCATCTAATTAAAAAGGTATATATGTTTAAATAAGACAGTGACCTCAATGGATAAAAAAACAGGAACTGTTAAATATTCCATCCCAACTTAAAAACTCAAAAAATAATTAGATTATATTCTTTTGAATGGGACTATTTCAAGCATATGATAGAAATCACATAACTAACATCTTTTGAATTGCCTTAGAATTCAATCGTCCCTATCTGTACGTATTTCTAAATCTAAAAACGGATTTGTGCTACTTCTAATCACCTAGAAATAGATTTATTATACGGAATTGTACCAATCTAGCAGTTTTAACAACATCGTTCGAGTTCAAAGTATTTGGTGTAGCGTTACGCTAAAGTAGTACGTACACCCGTAAACAACCATTAGAAAAACTCTAATATAATTACGTTGTTAACAGAAGCCGATTATTTTTTCTCCAACTTACTGAAAGTATGCACTGGAAAATTAAATTCGAAAGGTCAACGGACCGAATCCTTCAAAACAAACCCGGCCCCATTTAACTTTCGCAAGTTCCCACTTGCCACCGAGTCACCTGGTGCAACAAACGCTCCCTCGATGATCAGACCGGGTATTGAGAGTTCAAATTCCGGGGTGTGGTGGCATAACTAAAAATTAAATAATTAAGGAACTCGATAATGAGGGCAATTAAAAAGCATGCCGGTGCGACGACGGCACACGGCGGTCCCGGTCGCGGCTGCGCCCCTCGCCGTCCACGTGAGGACTCGCGACCCCGACAAAAACTACGGCATTACGCGCCTTGGAACGTCCGATTCCCCTAATCTGACGGGGATGGTGTCCAAAGCGGGGGGTGTAACCGACTTATTTTGCCGCCGGAATCGTAGCGCACCACGTGGATCACCTGGGGGACGTCGTCGTGACCGTAACCCGCTGGAGATGGTGCCGGAGATTTTGATTCGCGAGTGTGCTTCGTTAAGTTTTTAGTGAATTTGACTTGGTAAGGTGTCTCCATTTGAACTTGGATACTTGTTAATCGTTGTGGTGGGTAAGAATCAAATTTTTTGGGCCGGCGGCGCGGCGCGGTAAGACCCGCGAACCTCGTGCAGATGGCGCACAGTGTTACGAAATCGCACGTGTTCTCTAATATGYTCGATGTCGTGTTATTTACAAMAATAAAAGGCGGCCGTAAKTTGAGCGTCAATTAAAGTAATTCCTGAACGGATAATGATATAAGAGAATGGCCTTCACTTTTACAAGACACMCATACGTTGTGCGGGACGGGTTTCACGACTGAACGTGTATTAATTAGTGGTTAGATCACCTCCCTAAAGCTTTTTAGAATAAATGACAAGCGAACTTTTGAAGATGGTGTTGGTTGTTAAAGTTTCTGTGGTACCTATCCAAAAGAGTCTAGCACCATAATTGTAAAGATATAATGCATTTGTTTCCACATTATTATTTTGATGGTGCTTGAATAGAATTCATAAACATAGAAAAAGGAAGAGCTTTTTGTAGGGAATACTTTCGAATTAAAATTTTAATATTAAATTATAAATAAACATGAAGCGAGACATGGAGTAAAAGGTAACACTTTGATGCGAAAAATTCTTAAAGAAGAAATGTAGCCTAATATGGATTTTCACCAAAGAAGTCTAAATAGTTATGAATACTACAGAGTACTTCCAGGTAGATGAGATTCGTCGTATATGATCACGACTTAACAATATTTTCTGAAATGCGCTAATTTTAAGTTAATTTACTAATGTGGACCTGCTGCATTTCGAAGTGGTTCCACCGAAAACTGCGAAAGAGCAGAGGCTAACAACCCCTTTGTTGTTTTCTCACCTTGAAACTTGATGGTCTCCGATTGCGCTAATTTTATGTTTATTTACTAATGTGAACCTGCTTTATTTCGGAGCGGTGTCAGTTGGTCTCTAGCTGCAACGGTTCGTCTGAAAAATGACTTAGAGGAAAGGGTCAATTTGCGAAAAATAAATTTCCGGACGTCCTAGCTCGTTTCTGACCGCATTTTTGGAATCTGCAGCTCAACAATATTTTTCTGAAATGTTGATGCAATCTTTTCTTAATGTGCATTTTATAAGGATGTGGACTTTCGTAGTTTAATTGTCGCTTTTTTGAGCGCAAAAATTAAAAAAAATGATGTTTTTTTAAATTAACAAACTGCACCTCTACGTGCTATTAAGACTGAATTAAATGCACGTTGCTGCATCAGTCTTGTAGATGTCAGGTAGGAACTGTCATTGCTTTAGTTTGCAAAAAAATGTCGGTAATTAAAAGTCAAATAACAGATGCTGTTAGAAAAACTATACTTGCAGGCACCAAGAATACGAAGGCTTCGACCTAGTCTACTTACATTTTATCTAATGTAGCATTAATCTTTCCAAAATACATTCGAGTAAATTTTTAGCTGAATAAACTTATAAGCAAAGAAATATGAAGTAACCTTTTTATCTTGGGAAGTTTTTTGTATATTGCTTCAGTTCTAAGGTTACGGACTAATGATTACATGTCCTAGTCTAAGTAGATTAATTCAGTTGTTCTCTTACGCAATACAAGACCCAGTAACATTTTGAACGCACCGCGTACGTTTCTACGCAGTATGGGGCCGATAACATGCATTGCGGATGTAGGCGGGCAGATGTTATCGCATATTTTTCAACCAGCCAATTATTTCCTTCGCCGCAAACCTATCCAGATCAGTAAACATAATTACTGCTGTGTATTCTAAAACTAACGTATCTACACATGTACGGCCGTATGAGCTCGCCTATTTGTATTTTTTAATTGCAATTTTGCTTCGCATTTCGCTCGGCGTCGGTTTGTATGTTGATATTTCCCACGATGCTGCCTCGGATGATATATCTATTGCAAGCGTTGGTGAATTCGCTAGATCTACATGATTTTTTTTCTCGTTTATCGAGAGTCTTACTTTGGGAGCAAAGCTGAGGATTCAATACCATCGTTTTCATTACGCCCCATTCTCAGGTTTAGTTTTAATTCCAGTTGAAGACTGTTGCAACCAGTTTAATGCCCTTTGATGAAGTCTTTGTCTTTTCAAGATTAATTTCATTGGTAATCAAATTTATATCCTTAGGTTGCAGTCAGAATACAAATGTATCAGTTATTAATATCTCTGGTTAAACTAGCGGAGTAGATTGCAGTAGTGATCCAAAAATCGAACCCTGTGAATCTCCAAATTGAAGTGTACGATATTGAAATTCACGATGAACTTTATACGTCTTATTGAATATCCAATATTCTATTTACTATAGCAAACGTACAATCTCATGGGTCTATTCAGCTACCCGAAGCAGCGGTTACAATAGCAAAATCTTGCCTAAATTCAATACCTACATACTTTGCAATTTGAGTAATGTACGAGACAATAAAGCAACAGGACAGCACCAAATTAGTCGTATATTTAAACTGACCTGACCTGTAGAAATCACAACTTTTCAAAAGAAAGTAATTGTAATTTGACAAATAATTTTTTTTTTAAGGAACCACTGTCATTTAAATATGCAGTTTGACAGATGTTATCCTTTTATGAGCTAAAAGCATATGATCATGTTTAGCTCATTACATTAATTGATTTCATTAAACATCACATTCACAGCGCTTTTTAATCACAAAACAAAGGCAAACAGAATAAGTGTCTTGTGGGATTAGTTATAGTTCATGGTATGGTAATAGTAGTATCATCTGTGCTAGATGTTTGTCTATAATACACGATATACTTTTAGAATTATTACCAAATGAATAAGGACTAGTATTGAGACCTGCAGGACCTGCTTTGATTGTGCTTCTTGTCTTTTTGTCTATGTGAAAACACGATTTCTTTACAAAAGTTTTATTGGAAAATGGAAAATAAACACCGCGTCATTTAAAGGATAAAAAGCAATATAAATTTGCAATCATATGGTAGTCATTCAAAAGAAAGAAAAAAAATACGCCGCCAAGGAAAAAAGTACAAAAAGTAAGCTAACAGATGAAAAGTAATTAGCAAAAGACCTTTTGTTCAGTTAATTTTGCTATAAACTTCATATTAAAGAAATAGACCCTGTATAGTAAAGTACTGTATTGGACATCAAAATAGATTAAATTTTTTGAATATAGTGAACTATGGAGTGAAAAAAAGACTGCAATAGCTAATATGAGATTTTGTTGACTACGCAAGGAGTTGTATTTATTAAATTATAGAAAAGAAAATCAGTTGAACTATTCAGAATCATGTTAAGTGCTAGTAGTAAGCAGTAAATAATGCAATCCGTACACACAACGTCGCAAAACTTAACAAATGTAACATTTAAATTATTCAAGTGTAATGTTTCTGCAAAACGAATTCCATATTTGGCTAAATCCTACATATTATGTACCTCTACACACGATGACACTTAATGTGGCATTATAAACCAAATGTACCCATGAACAAAACAAGAAAAGACGTACAACATTCCAAATGCCCCTCCAGTAGCCAATTTATTTTCGTTAAATGCATTTGCGGTTGCTCTAGTACCTACATTATTTTTTATGAGAAATAATCTCCTGTTTAGTATACTAGTTTGTAACTGTTGTAAAATTTGTATATACTAATTAGTGTTTGCTGTGTGGAAAAACTCATGTTTTTGCTTTATCATGCCTATTTTAACAATAACGATATTTGATGCATAGAGAGTCTTCCTCTGAAGTAGCTCTGAAACAGTTTTAGAGCTACTTCTAAGGAAGACACCGACATGAGTGTCGAAACGTCAAGATTTTAACAGTCAACGTGGGAACTAACATGTCATCAACAAGAACCAAAGAAGCAACCAAAGTACTCTATTTTGGATTTTGCAGTTTCATGAGCACAAAGACGCCGATTCGACGAAACTTTAGTTTTGTCAAGATTTCCTTTATCTATTTATAGTCGTCACTCGTTGCTGCCCCTAGGCAATACAACCACTGCCCGAGCATGCCTACACTTGCTGACGCCAGTACTTGCAAACCTTTAAAGCGCACACCGAGTTGATTAATTTTGGTCTTGACGTTTACAAGCACGTGGACTTTATCACCGTGCCTATCCCAACAATTGAAATACACGTCCGCCTAACAGATAAGCCGCAGCATGCATAGAAATTGTTTTCGCGCACACACCAATGTCAAAATTCCATGCAGATGCGGAACAGAGACCTGTCCGGTAGGTGTTGTGCATTAATAAATACGCTGCCTTACACCTGTTCGACAACCGCTCCGTACAGATACGAGACCAAGTTAGGTAATTTGATAAACATGTTGTCCTCCAAGTTATTTCCTTGTGCCCGCAGCCGTTCTGCCGTCCTTTTCTATCTAGTTACCGGCGACTTCTGAGCGTAATTAATCGTTCCTTCGCGGTATTAGCGGTAGCCGGAGGGGATGCCGCAGGGCAAGGCGTTGGGACCGCTGCTCATGAAGTATTTCTTAATTGGAGGCGCTGATTTTCGCTTGCTTTTTCTTGTACAGCAAGACGCTTTTCCTAAAGATTGCTTTTTAAATTGTTCTATAGCAAGGATATATCTTACTTTATAAATTAAATTACCTAACGCGAGTTTATACCGAAATATTACTTGAGAATTAACTCCGTAAGCACTCAAAACATTGAATTGATGGGTCATCCACCGTACAACCCTGATCTGGCACCAAATGATTTGTTTTTGTTCCCATCCGTTATAAATAATTGCGTGGTCAATGATTTCCATCGTCGAAAGAAGCTATTGAAGCGTCCAAAAATCATGTTTCGGAGATAGCTCCTTCGGAATGGAATAAATGCTTTGAAAATTGATTTAAGGGTATGCAAAAGAGTATCGGTCGCCGTGGCGAGTACTTTGAAAAAACAATAAAAATATATTGGCGGCTTAAATATTTATTTTTGTTCCTATTCCCGAAATATAAATAGTAACCTTCGTATATATTGTTTACCTTCCTTGTAAATTAGGCGAATTACACTTGCCCGGATTGATTTTTCTCTTTTGCGCGTGGTACAAGATAAATTGAAACTTATTATAGGAAAGACGGCCTATTAAATAAAATTATTTCTAATTCCTGGCCCTGAACATTTACCTACGCTACACGTTGATCTAAAAGTACATCGACGGTGATTTATAAGTAATTCCTACGTGTGACCATTACACGTTGCATGTTTGTATTCAACGCAACACTAAGTAACTTCACCAACATGAATGTGCTTTCCGTAGAAAGTAAATCCAATAAGTTAATCAATCTTTGATCTATGATTTTGCTAAATTGTCGTGCTGAGGCATAGTATCGTTAAAGCATTCTCGTCGATAGTAAGCGTCTTTATAATATCGCACGAAAAATTACGTAATTGATACCATTACTTGCAATTTTCTGGAGGCGCGCAACAGGACTGGGTATAGTGTGTTTCGTAGTGACCAACTATTAATATATTCAGAAGAAGGCAAATGTAGAATTTAGGCCTTTTCAAATGTTTAACAATAGATTACCGTTCTGATTTAAACTAAAATTGTTTTAATTATTGTTAGCTGGTATGGGTGGTAGTTTCCGCCTGCGCCACTTATAAGCTGCTACAGATATCCAAATAAGACCGTCAACAATGCACAACATTCATACAACACCGGGATTAAGAAATTATGTACAAGAAAAGTTCGAAGATCATTTAGATAACATCAAAGTTAGTGAAATATTCATTGTCACTTTTTTGTTTCAAGATTGTAGGTGGTAAAAATAGAAGGCCTGCAATAAATCCTTAGGATACATCAGCTAACAAAAGCAGTAATGGAATTTGAATAAAATAAAGTATTACTGTTTCAGTTACTTTTCTGTTTCGTGGTTATAAGTAAAATCATGATACTAACAAAAATAGGGTCCCTTTGCAACTAGTAACTCTCAGGTTTAATGTCAGAATTAAAGTAGACGAGTAAAAACCTCGTAATAATATAAGTACTTATAGTAAATGAAAGTAGTCAACAATCCTGAAGAAGTTAAAATTTTCTAGCCTCTACACTCTACTAGGCAACTGTGACTGTTATAAAAATATTAATTTTTCTATTGCAACAGTGTATGAAAACGTTATTCCCATACAATCATTTTCATGTACTACAGAAGGTTTATACTTATTTTCTGAAGGTTTAGTTTAAGCAATCTTTTGGCCTATAACCTTCAACTTGCTGGAATAAATAAAAAAATAATTATGTACATCATGCTTAATCGAACAATGGCCCGAAATCAGCAAAGTGGGCTACCGTTCAGATTAGTTCCCTACAAAGACGGGTGGATGCTACCGCCACATCTATATGCCGTGTTGTCTGCGTTGGGACTATAGCTGTAAAACTGTTCATCTACAACTGTTTTTGTTTACACTGTAACGCTATTTAAGTGTCGACCAGATTTCTGTCGTTCCTGAACATGATGAGCCAGTCAAGCTTAAATTTATTTATCGTATAGTTGTTTTAATCGTGTGTACGTACAAAATGTAGAAATGTTCGTTTATGAAAGAACCCATTTGAAAATAAATGGATCGGATTTCATTTCTCAGCAAAAGCGAATCAAATTTCTCTGCCTTGAAAATTCTAACATATCGCGTCATGTGCGATATGATGCGATTAATAAGGACAAGATGCTACTATGATGACTATTTATTAAAGCACTAAAAGAATCCCTCTAAACGGAACCGTTTTTTCAACAATAAATTAAAGACACTCGAAGCACTTTTATGGTGCAGTTATCCTTCAATTATTTGGTCACCCATATTCGTACTTAATTCTTCGTCGCAAAGCTTCCAGTAATCATGGCCGTTATCCCGTTGGATTTTATTGCGACCACAAATGTTTTTCTTGGTACCCGGCACCGTTCGCGACAAATGACTTCCTTTATACAAATACGGATGCGAGCAATTAATTTAAATATCGAAAATCGCCGATACAGAATGCGAACAACTCAATAACCGACATTTCAGGAATTGTCGTGCGCGTCGCTTTTTTCCCCGGCTATCTGGGATTCCGGAAGCAAACAATCTCGTTGCACCGCTCCAAAATAGCGACCTGTAACGGAATGCTAAACTCAGTTTGGCCGCAAGAGATGCTAACCACAAGAGCAGGTGTCAGACCGGCAAAAAACAAAACCATTCAGAAATTTAACGCCAACTGCAATTAACACTACCTACACCGAAGATTTATTCCCAGCGGGTAACATGCATTTAAATATCTCAATTATTCAAATGCGCAATTTTACGCGACATTATACACGGATAAACTCACTTAAGCGTCTTGCTCATTATTATCATTTTCGTTGGAATTGCATTCCTCTTATTGCAGTTAAACATACAGTTGTCGTGCCCACGCGAAATCGAACTGGACTGGATGTGTGCGTGGTAATTTGTACAGGATGTGCCATTGAAGATGGGCTTCGTTTTCTTATCCACTTACCTGCATGATTAAGATTCAAACAGTTTAGTATTGCAGTATTTCTTCACGCATTCTGCATCTGCCATCATTGTAGGAGTTTCATAACGTTCCTTTTCTAGAATCTCTTATCTTCGACCTGAAATTTTGAGCTACCCAGTTCCTCTTTCAGCAGTCACGTAGTGATAAATCCAGACTATAAGGTGGATGCAGTGATTGAGGCACCGGTTGAAGATGAATTGGGAAAAACGAGCAAAACGAGTATAGGAAGCAAAAGTATGTACGAGGAAGAAAAAGAAGAGGAAGGCCACAAGGGACATAAAACATGACAGTAAAAGAGGGATTAAAGAAGAGAAGCCTCAGCTAGGACGAAGCTAGAAGGATAGCTGAGCATAAGACTAAAAGAAAGAAAATGGTACACCAAAAAGAGAGATACTGTCATGTCTTTTTCCTGCCTGGTAATGTCTTTGGCTCCAATGTTGACGGACATTATTGAGAATGAATAATTTGGTAATCCAACAAGATGGCACTATTGTTGAGTAGATTTAGACAGAACTTCTTTCCTATGATATCCTAAATTTATCTGCTGTAAATTTATGTTGAGGGAGGCACTTGAACAACAAAATTAATGCGTTGTGTAACCTTAATATATCGAGCATTTTCTGCAACATATTCTACAAGAATGGCGTAATTTTTATCGACAGATATTGGAGAATCTACAGCGACGTGTTGAACGTAATATTGCAAATTTAAGAAAGAAGTAGTCACTATGTTAATGTTCAATCAAGCGAGGCTTTCGGGATATTTTATTCCGTCTTCTGGGCGCTACAAAACATTCAACTTTTAAGGATKCATATTCAATAGCTTAAAAAACCATCCAATGAAAAACATCCATCTATACAATTTTCAATTGAGTTGAAATCCAATAGATGTGTTGCCTTTTTTGACACTATACTTAAGAGGCATAATATAATATTAAATTGGTACATTAAACCTTGTGTTTCTGGTGGATACCTTATTTTCCACCTTTACCACAAAATGTGTATGAAGGGAACTTGGACCAAAGTCTCTACATTAGAGTAGTCAAAATTTCTCATTCTTCCTTAGTCAAAAATGATGTAGATAAACTTCCCTAACTTTGAAATATTAAGTTGTTGGTCACTATAATAACCGTAATTTTAGAAAAATCCTGTTTTCAATGGGTTATTCGGTACGTTCATGATATCGAAGTGATAAATAAGAATATTTCAGTAAAAAATTGCAGGGCAAGTTAAAATGACGTCATTACTGTCGGAATTTGAGGATTCTCAAGAATAACGGCACAAACGTCGACACCGCAATAAATTATTCGTAAAGTATCCGCGAAAAGGAAGCGATACCTATCTGGCCAGAATAAAACAACGAAAAAAAAGAAAACCCACCACGTTCAAAGCACTTTAATTGGTGGATTCATAATAAATGAGTGCCTAGTAATGAGGATGATGGTTAAGCATCCTGGCCAATTAACGGGCGATATCCCGCGCGTCATCCCGCTCACTTTTCGTTTTCCGCACCAAGGGCGGCTCGCGGAAATAATTTTCGCAGAAAAAATAAGGGAATGTTGTTTCAGCGAATAGAAAAGCACGATTTTTTTCCATAACGCAGCGGACCAGCTGAAGGATCGCGTGGGTCGACGGCTGAACGTTGGCTGGGCGCGGGCGGCCACCGCCATCCGCGGAGCTTCTGTTGTTTTTTCATTTTTTAGGGTGTTTTCAGAGGAAACACTAGCGATGACGGGAACATGGGGGCAATGGGGCCTGCGAAGGGTGGCCCAGATAGATTCGCCTTATCGGAACCGGTAAAGGGAGGACGGGGGTCCCGAGAAAGCAGTATAGCGTTATTTTTGCTATAAGACTCAATGGGCCGGTTCCTGTTCTCTATTTTAAGGTCGATTTTCAGTTGTCATAGATTAAAAATAGGCAGCTCCTAAATATCGACTATAGCATCAATCCTTCTCGATTTTAAGTCGATATTTAGCAACATCGGGCGCGCTGCCAAATATACCTGGCAACGTCACAAATGAAAAACACAATTCCTGAAAACTGCAGCACGATATCTATATAAATAGGTGATTTTCGAAAAAAATCTCCTTTTTGGAAATATGTATGTAAAGTTTTCCTGTTGGAAATATTTTTGTTTCCGAAGAAACATTCTTAAAGTACTTTTTCACGTAGATTTCAGTGCCGTTTTCAAAATCAGTATACTTATATTTTTTAATAGCACACCCCGTATTTTTTGCTTATCTGAATAGAGCTTCAAATACCATTTCAGAAATATAATATACTTGCGTAGTATTTGAATACTAGGTATTCTGAATCCTATTCAGATTACATTTTGCGGTATTCGAATATTATTTCAATAGATTTTTGTGTTCCAAATTCGGTATTTTTAAGTGACAACTTTTTTATCCAGGATGCGGTATACTGTATTCTAATTACAATGTTTGAATCCCAATATTTGATTGCTGATGTGGTATTTGAAATATTGGTATTGGAATCCCTGTATTCGAATAGCCGTATTCAAATCCCGGTATTCGATTACTAAAATACTATAAGAATACCGTTTTATTCAACTTACCAAGATGAACGAGTGCAGTGAGCATTGGAAAGAAATCTAAGAACGCGGAAGTACTGCAAAAGACACTGGGTGATACTTTATCTTAGCCTATAGTTATTCGATGGAATTAATTTTTGATTGTGCAAGCCAAATATTATCCATACCCATAGAGAACTTCGCAAAACTGGCTAAGGTTTTAAACCTTCTATAGATAATCTTAAGGACGAGGACACATTAATACATATGTTGTATATTTAATACCGCGCATTACCCAAATAAAAATAAACTGATAAAGTAAAATCAAGCATGACGCTTAACAGGAGTACAACCTCAATTCTTGATCACTTAGTTAAATGTGTCAATGTGGCTAACCCAACCAATTTCATCAGTTCGGATTATACTTGGAAGTAATAAAACGAGTTGCAATTCTTGTGGTGTTGGACTTCAAATACACACTCAAAAACCTGATGTAAATTCAGAATTAACGACGACAAATGATGTTTTTTCGGATTTGATACCGATGATGATGCCAAAAAAAAGGAAAAAGTCAGAAAAATTCAGCTTAATTTCCTCCAATATCTTGAGGATAAAAGATTTAGTTTCGTTACGTTTAATGATTACCTTTCCATTAAAGCCTTTAGTCAAGATACAACTTAGTACTGCCATATCTTCGAAATGCTAGTTGTCTTAAAAGCTAATGGAAAAAAGTAATAAAAAATTCTTGTTAATTAACGGGTCTTTTATAATACCAAACAAACTGATAATTTTGTTTATCTAGTTGCCCAATGTATCAAAAAATTTTATTTGTAAGTTTTGTTTTATATTTTCGGTTGTTCGTTAGTGTTAAATATCCTTTATTTACCTCAAATAAAATACTTCATTTACTTGTGAATACAGGATTTGCATACATTATAGAAAACGGTATTCAGGATTCAAAGCTTTTTATGTTTTTGCGTAGGCACATCCGTGTCATTCACAGTGATAGTAGTAAATACCAATAAAACAATATACGTCAGTAATTACAACATATATTTGCAATTAAAACGTAAAGATTTGTAACAATTTAAACAAACTTTTTCTAACAACAGAAAATTAAACAAGAAACGTCTTTAGAAGTGTCGAAAATGTCGACTAACTTCATATGTGCAGAACGGAATCTTTTTCTGATCATTTCTAAAGGAGTGAGAATTGCAAACGCTTCCATTACAGCGACTTCTAGCCCTTGTTCGGTGTTCGTCGGCCACTTGAAAATAAGATCTTTCAGTCTTTCCCACTAAAAACAACCAATTAGCCGTCAAACAATTGTTAAATGTTGCAGCGTTGTAAGGTGTCCCTTAGGGTTCCTAACTGCCCTTTTTTGACAAGAACAGTTCTTTTTGACCAAAATCTGTTTGTGATTCTTTCAGCAGCCAGTTGTCCTGTGTTGTGCCAATGTTGCGGTTATAGGAGTATTAGATCTTTGATTTTTCCAAAATAGTCTGCTCCTGCGTCTTGTACAGAGTATTTGACAGCAGGTTGTCAATTTAAAAATCAGTATTTGTATAATTATCACAAACAAGTACTTGTGGTGCGTTGAAATATATTAATTACTTACCTGGCAAGAAACATTATTCCTTCAAAAAAAGTTCTTACTAATTAACTTAGATTAATTCTCACAAATAGACTGTTGCTACATTATGATTCTAGTGAGATAGCTGCTTTAAATATTATTTGTTTTCAACCCCTTTCATTTTCTAAATATATTAGATTAGTAGTTGATTGCGTTATACTCCCTTTGCAGGCTAATTTAATATTTTTCATAAAGCGCAATTTTCCACTTCTCCATTTCGGTGCCCATATTACCATGTAGGCGTATTTGGTTCTTTATTCCACCTATGTGTTAATATATCGGCGTCCTTATTCCCTTTACAGTCGTCTACTCAACGTCTAGCCGGGTTTATCGATTTCCCTCTCTCCGCCTTCTTTATTTCCAGGTCTCTGTACTTGCTATATATATGCACATGTGCGCCGAAAATATTCCACGATTATACTTTTGTAACCCCGTTTTGAACCACCAGATCAACTGGTTTTGCCCAGTTAAAAGGGTCCCCGCTTATGGTACGGTTAGGATAATATTAATTTTCAGTCAAATATTGCTTTTTCAATGTGATAATCGTTAATCAACTATTGCAAGGAATGAAATTGTGTACGACCCATACGGAATCAACAGTCCCACGTTGGGCGCCAAAAATTTATCGCCAGTGATAACGAAATAATCAAATACTACATTGTGGAGAATTGAAACTGAAACCGCTGACACAGCTAATTTTCATGAAGTTGTAGCGAGTTATCTCCCAAACAACCTGTTGACGTCGTTCCCAGTAACAGTAAACACGTATAGTATACAATATTTTTATTGTATCAAACCATTTTAATAAAGTGCGATTGTTCGAAAGAATAGATAGTAGAAGGCACCATGTCATTTTAAGAAAACGAGCAGCAGCAGAGTAGGACTTTGCCTGGTCTGTCAAAACACGTGGTTGGTGAAATAAATTAACGATAATGCGGTACAAATATACTGCATATATATAGGTGCTCAGAGATATCTATAAAACAACCAATAACAGAAAGACGATTTATTTACTAATCGTGTAACGTGAGAATTGAAATCAGGAATTCTCACGATTTTGTTACCTATGACCTGAAATTTTATGATTTCTTTATTTAAATTTTCTTGTTCTGTATGACCACTATATCAGTATAGCCCTTATTTTTTAAGCAACTTCATTTGGTTGGTATAAAACTACATACAAGATTAGTAAAAAGTTTGATATAATAGGCTTATTCCTGTGAATATGAACTATAAATAAATAATCTTGTGAGAACTGTTAAGATTTTAATATTTACAAAGTAAAGTAATTAGTTTCAACTAGCATCTGTATTTACTATCGCCTGTACAAGAGTCTTCTGTAAGTAAATGGTGCCTAACGTTTAATATTGATGAGATCATTAGGGATTATCTTCGTTATCGGAAAATTTGTGGCAAATAAGATTTGAGTTCTCATTGATATGAAGGTGATGGTTCTGCAGCCTCTGACCATGACCTACCTTGACAAGGGATATGGATTTATAATTTTGAAATCTATTAAAGAGGTAGTTACTATACCAAATAAATTTGCACAGAGCAAAGTTACATCATCCACGTTTTAGGATAAGAAGGGTGGTATCTTTATGTTTCAAAATTTTAAGTAGGCGAAGAAAGATTGTCCAACCAGACTTGGTTCCTAGTGATACTCGATGAGTACTAAAGATTGAAGTGTAAAATTATCGATCATCCAACATACAATTTTAATGAATCATATATACATTAACAAATTACTTTAAATAGTCCAGTTCCTATTATTTTCATTTCTTTTATCATTCTTGTAAGTTAGATTAATGCTCCCCAGTGCATAAATCCATCGGATTAATAACTTTTGGTTACATCTTTTATGGTGGAAAAATTATCAGCCAATTTTTCTGCACACTTGCATCCGATGTGATGCTCATTGCCGATTCTTTTGTGTCTCCAGCACCGTCCTAATTTGAATACTTTCATGCGACACCTCAGAGTCTCATCCACTTAACAGTTGATGTACGGCGGCGGCAAAAGGGCGATATTCAAATTATTTCGCCCCGTTACCGTATTTATTGTCACCCTACACCGCAAACAGAGCGCTGAACGTGCGAGTGCGATTGTTCGATCGGGGTAAATAGTCCAGGAATTTATAGTTATGTTTGTTTTTCCTGGGCGTTACTGTTTGAAAAGGATTGGCCCGTATCTGTTCCTTAATAGCCGCGCGCCTTTTTATTGTGGTAATTTTTCGGCATTGTTGGTACGTGAATTAGATCGAGTTTATGGGAGTAAATATTATAATGGAGTGGGACGGGGTGTTAGCCGTGTGAGAAACGCGGAAGCCCGGGGTAAATTTAATTTCGTGCTCTCTGGCAAGTTACATCTGTCCGGAATTGATGCTGTCTTGTTAAATTGTCGCCTACGTTTAGAGCAAACTTTGTGTCTTGAGATGACACTGAATTTCAAGAAGCCAGCAGGAACACCAAATTTAAAATTGCAGGTTTGTCAAGTAATTATTTCTTGACGACTTTAATGAACCATTTTTAAAGGCTACCACTTGTCTAACCCCACAGTGTCCTCGTTTGATCGTAATTATACAAATTGGGACTTTTTACACATGAAAAACATGAAAATATATCAAACAAAACAAAAATAAGTTAGAATACATATTTATATGCAGAAACGGTTGCAGAGTTGAGGGACATATAATTCATCAAGTGCGTTCTTCCTTGCAACCAAATATACGAGGGCAAAAATTGACGAACGTATTGGATACTATGCACATGAAAAGAAGTATATGATTTGAGGTCGCATTGACCACCGAGCAAAAGTGCACCAACATTGTGCAAGAAGTTTATAATTTTAGGGGCAATGTAAGAAAAACACTTTTGAAATTGTGAAGTCCTATGTTGCGAGACTGAAGCCACATTAATGGGCCTCATATTTGGATCATATACGGTCCTATGAGATGTGTTCCAATTTTTCCAGCTCAAATATTTATTGAAAACTGATTCTGGAATTGCTTCTGCAAGTTGACATGTGGAATGGCATCTGTCCAATGATGGGTATTATGATTTATGGAAATTGAGAATGCCATTCCGTGTTAACCAACATTCGTCTGTCATGAGAATTTCGGACTAGAATAAAAGATACAATACTCCTTTTTTGTTCTAAGTGAACCCATCCAAAAAAATCCAATTTTAATCACGTTATTATTTCTCTGACACATTCTAATTACACTTATTTTATATTAATCAGACACGAGCAAACATATTACATTGCTGTATTTAAGATGAATTTGAACGATAAATATTTGTAACGCGCTGTTTGCTTGTAGTTTTTCACTGCACAACAACGCGTTCATTGCATATGTACTTATCGGTGCATTTTGTTTTAAATTCCCACTGCAGCAGATAAAAAAATATTTTATTTCTTTGCAGATTAGTGTAGTTTGTGATATAAATCTGCATTCTTTAAGGTTTTTGACAAGAACTCATTATTTTAAAACGTACGCATAACTTTTAGTATGAGAGATTATTATACTAGTTGCTGGATTTAACGGAAGTGAGAGCCTGCAAAAGAAAAGGTGTTCCTTATATTTTAATCATCTCAAATTCAGCTAGGGAAGGATTAAACATGTAATGAATTTAAAATGAAAACATTTTGTGGCGCAATATATTCTGTGTCCTCCCCTCCTCTTTATAAAATATAAATAGCCTAGAACTTTATGAAACTTTTAAACGTAGTTCGTCTAACGTGTTGAACCCCACTTGTCGCATTATTTATTGATGATCGATACAGTAACCTGCCTCAACTACAAATCGTCGTCTACATTGTTTTGTGAGATTATTGGCAGTGTGGGCTGTCGTTCTGCTAGATTTTTTGTACTTGCTTTCATATATAGTCGGTTGCAAAATTCATAATAAAGTTGGTAGTTTTAAATCCCCATTAGTAAGCTAATTATGGCATTATTCATGAGAAATAATATACAGTAACGATCTTGTAGATAAGTACTGTCTAGTGTACAAAAATTGAACAATATTTGTTGAGTGTATAGTGTTTCAGCTCAGTGTTTATATGCAGACGTTGCATTAAATTTGGAATTGAATGTACATGAGAAGAACTGAAGTGGGTGATATGCTACCATAAAGATAAAAAGTAAAAATGTCTGTTAAATATAATAAATAATAAAATAGAGAAAACCGCAATTTTCCACTTCCTTGGGGATATATTAAAGATTAAGTTTTAATGAACTTGTAACACAAGAAACTACAAGGAAAAGTGTTACAATATTATCCAGACAGTAATATCATGCCCACCTCAAAACATTACAATAATTAAAAAAAAAAATTGAAAATTCAGGCTCGCTGTAGTCCAGTCAAAAGGATAGACCTACCCAATATAATAAATAGTGTCCCTTAATCCATTACCAGCATGAGGTGTTTACTTTGTTATCAAATTACTGTGACTTTTGCGAATCATTTTTAATAACATATGTTTTAATTCTAATGATTCAGAAATTGCAAGGAGACAAATCCAGACTGTAAGATGGATGTCGTGAGGCTTCTAGATTTATTAGAATATCTCTCAGTATTGATGTGACACTAGCTTCATAAGACTTAAGAGCGGCGTATTCTTATAATATCAAAGTATTTATGCTTAAAATTAGAGCCGAAATTATTTCACTGTCAGTATCTGTATTTTTTTCACATAGATAACAACAAAACTCATCAAAGGTATTTCCTTATTGTTGACGTCACATCAAATTAGTGTAATCATAATTCACTGGACAGACATTTTGTTATAGACACTAATAAGAATGTCAAAAACTGAAGGAACAGTTTTTTAAGATGATGTTCAGCATCTGCAAAACTTAACTAACTTTTCTTTTGGAAATTATCGCTCTGGAATAATTTGTGATTACCATATTTAACTTTCACCATTGTTACAAGTGTCCCTTTAAAAAAAAATGTCCTCTGACAATACGAATAACTTTCCAAACAGCAGATATATTTCTATGTCTCTATCGCATATATTACACTACTCATAGTCCACAAGGATAATGATGAAGCAGGGGATTCAAAATTTCTTTATTCAATAACCTTCATTTGATGAAAATCCCGAGTCCTAAAAATTTGCTTTTATTTTCCGCATCTACCCGGGTGATAGCTTCCCCGACGTTCCAAACATGATGTGAACATAATTTTTGTTGCAAACCCATATTTTGTTGACAGACTTATGTGGAGTTTTCTCCTGAAAACCACGATACCAACTTGAGGGGTCATTTCCTATTTTTGATGAGATCATTTACCTATTTCTGATTGACTGACTGATTAATTGAAACCATCATCCGCTAGATATTCCTGGCGCTCTATGGTATACCGCTGGGTCGAATAGGTACGTCTACGCTGGGTTGGAAGGGTGACATGCTTGTTACTAGTGGGCCCACACGTAGAATGCATACGGGAAACAGAAAATTGGAACGGAGAGGTTTACAATTTGCTCCAACAAGTGGATGCTTTACTTGGATATTTCTGGTTTCATCTTCAATTGTATACCGATTTAGGACCTCCTTGCTACTTGGTTTCTGTCGTCTGCAAATTTTGACTGTTGTTCTTCGTTTTGATTGGATTTTCCTGTGATGCTGTCCATGGCTGTTAGTAAGTAGTAAATATCGAAAAAGAGAAATTTGACAAATTATTAATTCGTATCAAAAAGATGACTCCCTTTCTTGCATAGTTCCTCTGAAGGCTCTGCATGGCTTTTTCCTCCGATTGTACGTGTTCCTCGCAGGCAGCGCGTGAAGCTATCTCGCAGAGCCCGGAAGTCTACGAAAATATAAGAAGGTGTATTTATTGGATGGGGTACGGGGATGGGGATGAGAGCGCGGGGACGTACGGCGGGTAGACAGTAAAATGCAACGCGCAAGACGCCGCTCAAAAAAGCACAAAAACTTTATTTCAAGGAAAACACATAAAAATATATAACATCCGATGCACTTTATTTGCCCATTTTTGCTGGAAATAAATTGCCTTTGGGTGCAGCTTCGAACACAAAGGGGAGGATAAGGTTTATTGAAGGGTTACTGCAGCTTAGGAATAGGACAGGTAATTACAGGTTTGCTATACTGCGTACGTCGTATAGTCTTTGACGAAATTATGGTGCATATGTTGCATATAAAACTAGATCCATGGAGAACGTAATAAAAGTGGATGGCGCAGTTGCCATCGCAACAAGCACCCTAAAGTGGATGACCAACAGTAGTTGTTTTTCCATGCCATATCGAATTTAGATGTTGAATTATCATTTAGATGAATTGGTACTGACCCAGTTTTAAAATATTGATAAAAACTCGCTCACTTAGTTGTAGTTTTAATTGCGTATTGAGAAGTTGCTGTATTAAAATAAGCATCGTTAAAGAAGAAGACCGTACCGTAAGAAGTATTATATACCATCTTATACTGTTATGATGTGGCAATAAATACCACTTTAATAGAAAGTATCCGAACGTATTAGCATAAATTTAGATGAAAATCAAAGTTCCACTGGTATCGTATCGTAGATAGCAGCATCGTAGAAACAAATTGCCCTAAGGTTTCAACCCACCATCATATGTTTATTCCGCATCGCAAAGTGGTATTTCCTATAAACTCAAATAGTTTGTTAAAAAAGATTTCAATTGGAAATGCCCTTATTTATCATTTAATCTCGAATATCTCGATAATGTGATCGATAAGAGAGATAAAAAATACTACAAAAGCCTTACCTCAAAACTTGCACACAACAACAGCCTTGGGCGACCTTATCAAATATAAGACTGTTACTAAAAAACTAAATTACAATTATACAATACAATTATATAGATTTTTCTGTTACTTTATGGAATTTTCTGACACTCTAAAATGTAAACAGATCATTTTTAATTCCTTAATCTCTCTTAAACAGTTTTTACAGCGTGCTTTAAATATACAGGGTTAGTCACATTGTGGAATGACATGCTTATTTCTGCAATTCTGAACTTTACAGAAAAAATGTATTTAACAAAACCTTTTTTTCCGATTCTTAGTCTACTCGTTGCATTTGCATGTTGGAGTATTTTTCAAATAGTAATCAAGCCATTTTTTTGCGGATATGCATTGTGACCTTATGATTTGACATTCCTCGTCTATATTTATCGAGAAATAAATATGCAATGTCTGTACAATATTATCACGCAGTAAGTTCAGGTAGATATCTGTTGTTACATATCCGATGGACCAGCCCACATATTCAGTTTCTAAGGTTACTGTATATGCTGTTCCATCATCCAGTAAGGATCTTTATCAGTAGCGGCAGTTTACAAATCCATTTGGGCAAAAAGTAGCTTCGTCGCGAAATATAATGTTATTTGAAAAATTTGGATTACTATTAGTCATCTTTCTCATGGAGAAGGTGTACCTTGTAGGGTTTGTATTTTTGTCTATAGTTGATGACGTAGATGAGTGCATAACGCTAACTCATACTCGTACATCAAAAACTTGATCATTTTTTGTAGCCGGACAACCCTTTTATTAACTTAGCGCTGTGGATTAAACAATAGGATTTTTGTCCGGAAAAGAACTTCAAGCTGGCATAATAAACAAGAGGTAATTTTCTTGTACTTTTATCATTAGGTTAATAAAAACTGGTATTATCCCTGCAGAATCTGCTTTTATAGTGCTCGTCGTGTGTTTCACAAAAAATTAGGAATCAAACCGTACAAGCACCAGGTCATTTTAAAGATAAAAAAGCAATCTGATGCAGTTCGCCAAAAAGTCGTTTGTCTGGCAATAAAAATTTTTTAAAAAATACGCTGGCATAGTAAATTTATATTTACCGTTAAACCCTACTTACTTCTTTTTTTCTTTAAGCGAGATTTAGTGGTGTCAAGAATTAGAACCTAATTAATATAGGGCAGAGAAAGGAATGGTTGAATTCAGAAAGTAAGCAAGTAAGGTTATTGTGCATATGATGGAATCGGCAAGTCATTATGTATTCTGAATTGAAATGGGAAAACCAGACCACCACGTAGCTGTCAGGTTATGTGTGGATTGTTAAAAAGAATTTAATTGGTTTGCATGTTTTTAAATAATTTTAAAAAGAAATACGGCCTATGCGAAACGGAATTGGTACCTCGTTGTAGAACAATGGAAATAGTCTTATTTCTTCGCACTAGTTGAGATAGAAAAGAACGGTGATTACCCCCGAGATGGCAACCGTTTTCTGCTATGATAAGGGCGCTCTTTTGGTACAGCTGCTGCGTACTGCGCAACACTCGCCAAATCCGTTGGGAACTTTTTGAGAACCCACCTTACAGTCCCGACGTTGCACCTAGCGACTATTTCCTCTTGGTGGCTTGGTGGACAACGCTTCGAAAGCGACCACTATCTTAAGACTGGTTCAATTTACAGGTGGGGGTTGAAGAAACTACTGGTGCAGCGTTACAAATTTTGTGGAAAAATGAATTATGTTAGTAGGAAACTAAAGGTGTGTAAACGGCCTCTACTTTACGAGTATGCCTCGTATCTTCGAAGATACCCATTGCTTTACATATCTTTGCTAGGCCGACTCCAACCCTCTTCCTGCTGTTGCATCTGGAGCGTCTTAGAATCCAACTTAACCCAGTTCTGCACATCCCCCGAAGAGAAGCTAAGGTCCGCGCGTCCTCCGGAGCACGCAGACCCAGTTCTCCTCGTCCCGTCCGCCATCGGCCCTTCCACGTGAGCGCCAAGACGCCCCCCTCCCCGCCTTCCCGATGCACCACCGCCCCCTCCACCACCCCCGATGCACGCTGCACCCACACACAATGACGAAATATCCAATCAATATTAGACTTCGTGCGGCTCTATACTTCCTTCCACGTGTATGTACATACATTTTTTTCTGGCGTCGTCGTTTTTTTCGCCTCCTGTGCTCTGCTGCACTTCTTTTTCTTATTTCCTTAACCCAGTTCGGGAAGGCGCCGCTGCTTCCTCCACAGTCGGCGGACGGCACTGGCACTAAGTGCATCGGCGACGTCGCATCCCGCGGCATGAACGGCGATCTTAATTAACACGCTCCCTCTCTCTCTCGTCCGCATGTGACTAAATTAGCGGCTCGGCGGCGATAAAGGGTTAAGCGGGGGTGGGGGTAGCCGCCTCCCCACCACTCGGCTCATTAACGCTCGGTGTTTAATTGTTTCGCGCGCCCGACGACTCTCGCGCCCATCTCTAAACGGTTATTGCGTCCATGGAGATTCGACGGCAGCGTCTTAAATCGTTATAGAAGAATTAACACTTGGTAATGTTTCAAGTCATAGTCGGTAAGGCGTCTTACATGTTTCGGCCGCTATCAAAGAGCTGCAGCCTCTGCAGCCGTCCACTGGAAAGATTATGCTTATGGCTGGATTAAAGACAGGATTATTCAATTCTCTGCGGTGGCGATTCGGGGTGAATGAAGTTGGTAAAGTAGGCCCATTGTCGTCCAGTTTATAGTAAGGGAAAATAAATTCTGGAAGTGACAAAATATCAGTAAAACATGTTATGTAGGAAGTTGATCAAATTAATTGACTCATTTCTATTATATCAGACTTGCTTGATCTGAAAATACCAGTTTCTGAAAGGATCCCGTGGGCTTCAGCCTATTTTTGGTGTTTACCACTATCTTTCGTTAAGAAAAATACTCTTGAGTGCTGTGAAATTTTAATTGTTTTGCATGTCCGCTTAGTTCATGTTAACAGAAACTCGAAAGTCAAGACAGCGATCCTTTCTTCGCTGACGTTTCGCACACTGCTGTAGTGAGCATCTTCATTGTTTCCGAGCGAACACAACCTGTGTCCCCGATTAACTAACTACAGCAGTGAAGAGAAAATCGCCACGATCACGACCAACTAACCCGGAAGTATCTACCAGTAAGAAAAGCCTTTTGTTTAAATCCAGAAGATTTGGTATTGATAAATAATAATGTTTATAAAGTTTAAAAAACATCCATTCTAACACTATCTCGTACTCCCTTTTCCTTAATGCTTTCTGATCTAGTACCTTTATTTCGAGAGAAACTCTACACTACTCACTACTACGTTTAACTGAATTTAATAATCAATAACAGTACCAATTTCAGATGGAAAAACACGAAATATATAGAAATTGATAAACTTTCGACTCCTAGAAATCTATGTATCATAAAATTCGACATCCTGGTCGCCTAAATTTGAGGTATTCAAGCCAAACCAAGCTTTACTTTCAAATATATCACTTTTCTGCAGTTTAAGTCGAGAGAAGTTTGCACATTGACTTAAATAAAACGGGATTGCAACTACCAATCAGTCAGCAGCTTTTTGTGGTACTTTGTTTATAAACCACGAAGACAAGACAAGTTGGTCAAAATATGTAAGACGACTTATCAAACAGCAAACGCGACCAGGTGTTATAATCCTTCGATTGTCCGATAGTTCCTGCTAGGCCTAAGGAGAAGCAATATTTTTTTACGCACGGATGGTTCCTACAGATAGCTCCGCCGATTTTTGAGGTTCCTACAAGAATAACAATCGTTCCTGTAATGTTTTGTGACCGAATCATTTGAAGCTTTTCTCGAAGCAATGACTGCGGTCAGGCAAATCCAAGAGCACGTCCTGGAGAGCTCCGACTCCAGCGACTCCTCGAACGCCGGGGGTAACCAGTCGGAAAATACGGCGGGTGTCAGTCTTTACAAACCCGGTTGCTTGAAATACAACGATCTGGTCAACAAACTGGACAGTTACAATAACAATCAGTTACTGCTGCCGACGCAGTTCTACAAGACTTTGTTGGCGAAGGCTGTGTTGTCCAGCAGTGACGACAAGAGCAATGTGTATAAGAATATGCTGTTTGCGAAGGATAGGGATTTCGATCAGGTATGGGTGGATTCAGCAATTCTTTGTTCACCAAAGTCCTTTATGGTTTTTGAGCACTGTAAACTTGCTCTACCACTGTTGCTTACGAACAAGGTTTATTTCGAAATACGTGAGATTCTTGTGGTGTAAGAACACTCTAAAGCAATCTATTTCTAGATCATACACGGTCTCAAATACTGATGCACACATACTTAAATTACAAAATCTTGAGTATAAAGAACTTTTAGTAAAATTATATGTCTACAATATCCGGTATCTAAACACATTCTTCTTGACGTTAGTGAAAAGTAAATGGTAATGCCGACTATCAGCAATAAAWKGAGTTGACGACAAAGCCAGCTAGCTACCGCATCMGGGACTACTTTCTAAAGGAACCGACTTGTATTCTGCCAAGATGACATTCACCTACATACGTAAATTTTAGGAAGAAGCAAAGTGTATTATACACTTTGGGGAGTAGTTATCGTTAAGGTAGCAGGGGTTTATTGCTAATAGATGGAATTGCCAGCTACTTTTCCACTATCACAATACCATTCCTTTGGTTTATGTGCAAAACCAGTTCTACGCCATGCTTTCTAGGTCTAAACTACACTGAGGAGCTATAATAATGGTGAAACAGATCTGCATGTAGTTGGTTGCGGTACAGAGAGTATAGCATACACGTATTTAATAGTTCTTAATTTTCTAGTCAGTAAGGCAAAGAGAAACAGTATTTAAATATAACAGGATCTCTTGGTTCAGTCAAAATAATGCGAAGAATTTTGCAGTGCCATTATCATGGGAATACAAATAGGTTACATGCAATTAGCGTGCCAAGGCACCAAAAACTAGTTCAGATCGTACAAGATAATCTTTACTATATTGTTATAATAAATAATCTTTATAACAGTCCGATTAGAAAAAAAGGTATAGTATGTTAAAACTGCATTTTCTCTCGGCAATTTTATTAGCAAATATAAAYTGGTCTATTGACCTATTTTGCCTTTAATTAATATATCTTGATTATATATTTTAACATGCCATTAATATGGTTTATTTACATTCACAAAATTACCTAACCACAGACTTAACCATTTTATTTACATTTGTAGCGTTTTATAAATTTCTGGTCACTTTCTAAACATCCTTGAAGAGTGTTTAGTTCAGTATAAATATAGTAAACTAAACCACACAATAACAAAAATGATGAATGTCAAATTAATGGAAGCAGAGCCAGTAATTCAGAGTGTTTTTTTAGTGCTGCGAATTACCGTTTTCTCTGTCGCCCTATGGCTAAACATGGTACATATTTAAGTGAGGCTTTTTGGACAGAGATTTATTCTACATTTTCTTTGTAGGACATTACTGTTTTCAAACTAAATTATACCGTTTTATAAATTCGACGTACTGAAAATAACAGCTTACAAACACCTATGTTAAAGCTGTAACAAACCGAAAAATCTGAACACTGATGAATTGCAGCTTTCGCGTTACATTCGCATGAAAAATGCCGGTTTACTAGAACGCATTTATTAACTAACTATATCACACATATTTACAATTATTTTGGTGAAAGAAATGAAAGGTTGTTCTCAGCGGTGTGAAACGTTCTGTTGCTGGAACTGAACTCTTCTACTTACAATTTCTGACTACCTAACTTGTTACAAAATACATCCCCAAAACACAGATGTTGGGGCAGGGGAACAAAGGTACAGATAGGGTGTAATAAAAATACACGCCGACACCTCAAAGAGCGCCGACAGAACAAGGGTACCCACAATTGTTCTCGCACTTAGTCATAAAAATACTGCATCGGGGTAAAACCCATAAACGGCGCGCACATACTCCCCGCCTTGGCACGCGTGCCAAAAATCTTTAAACATACACTTCACGACGTCTTTGAAATGCACTACGCACCATTGTCACCTATAGGCAACGGACACAGTTTAACAAGGGCCCGCCGTAATGTTCCGTGAGCTGTCCTGAGAGAAACCACCCTGATGATGCCATCACTTCCAGGATGCGTCTGGGTGACGCGACCAAGACGCCAGGATAATGGAGGTAGATTCTCGTCCATGATAAGGACCAAATCTCCAATCTTGATGTCCTTTGATGCTCGGGTCCTCCATTTGCCGCGGCCTTGATATTGAGAATAAACTTCTCGACAAAAGCGCTTCCAAAAGTGCTGCTTAAGCTGAGCTATGCGCTGCCAGCGCGCCAATCGATTGATTGGGATGGATGTAAGGTCCTGCTCAGGTATCGATGTTATCCTTTCTCCGATCAGGAAATGGGAAGGAGTCAGTGGGACGAGATCATTGGGATCACTGGATAGGGGTGTTAGGGGCCTGAAATTAAGAATGCCCTCGATTTGTGTCAATAACGTAAGCATTTCCTCAAAAGTCAGATAAGAGCTGCCTGCAATCCCTTTAACGTGCTGTTTTGCAGAACGGATTAGCCTTTCAGCAAGACCGTTAAAGTGAGGCGATCGCGGAGGCGCGAACTTCCACGTTATGTTATTTATCCCGCTCTCGTTACATGTAGAATTTTGGTAACTGGGACTTTTAACAATTTTTTGTAACTCGTTCCGTGCGCCCACAAAATTTGTTGCATTATCGCAATATATAACAGAAATAGCTCCCCGCCGTGAGATTACGCGCTTAAGAGCACTAATAAACGCTTGTGATGACAAATCGGTAACGAGTTCAATATGACATGCTTTTGAAACCATACATACGAACAGTGCAATGTAAGCTTTATAACACTTAGTCGATCTGACGCCACCATGCTTTATGTAAAATGGACCGCCATAGTCCAAACATATTTTGAAAAATGGCCTGATTGGCTCCAACCTGTCTGCTGGTAAATTGCTCATCTTGTAATTGCTTGCTTTTGGGTTTGCACGAAAACATCTAATGCAAGAATGAATTATATTGCGTACCGTATTTCTTGCCGATAACGGCCAAAAACGCTCTCTGAGTGATGCGAGAGTAGCTTCGGCGCCACTGTGCAACAATCTGACGTGTTCATTTTGAATTAGCAATTTTGTCAAATGGTGTTTTGCCGGTAAAATGATTGGGAACTTCTTATCGTAACTAGCAGACGAAAGCTTGATGCGTCCACCAACCCTCATAAGACCCTGATCGTCCAAAAATGGACTTAATTTGAGTAATTTGCTCTTTCTGGCTACTTCACCCGAATTCTTTAAGTCGTGCATCTCTGCTTTAAATTCAAATCTTTGAATCTGAAAAATGATTTTGCTAAGCGCCTGATTGCACTCTGCTTCACTGACGGAGCCCTTGCGTGGACTCTGACGATGTCTTGTGTTGTGCAACCATCTTAGGCAATAAGCTGTGACACGAACTAATTTTGACAAATTTGAATATTTATTAATAAACAATGTATCGTTGTTTTCTTTGACGCATGTATTCAGAAGTACTTGACGTCTTTCCGGTATTTCGGACGAATTGTGAAGCCCGAACTTTTGTAATGGCCATGACGAAATCTCTGATTGCAAAAACGATGGCCCATGAAACCATAACGCATTGCTATTTAGATCGCGAGCTGAAATGCCACGTGTAATTAAATCGGCAGGGTTTGATTTAGTGGGTATATGATGCCAATCGTCAACCCTGGATAAGCTTTGTATCTGGGAAACCCGGTTAGATACGAATGTATTCCAAGTGTTGGGGGCTGACGCTAGCCATGTTAGGACAACGGATGAATCTGTCCAGTAATACACAGAATTGACATGGACTGTCAACATACTTATAATTTTGACGCCCAAACGTGTGGCTAATAATGCCGCGTTTAGTTCCAATCGCGGAATAGTCAGTGCTTTTAAAGGTGCTACACGAGATTTCGAGGTCAATAAACGTGTATGATAAGCACCCGTTGCGGTTTTTGATCTTAAATATGCAACTGCACCATACGCCTTTAATGACGCATCCGCAAAAATATGTAATTGTATTTCCACCGGTGGATGTGGTAAAACGCATCGAGGTATCGAGAAGTGTCTAATTTGTTCTAAGTCCATGCATATTTTAAACCAAATAGCCCTTACGTCCGCGGGAACCGGTGTATCCCAATCGATATGCAATGACCATAACTTCTGCATCAATAATTTGCCCCTAATCAAAAAAGGCGTTAAGAACCCCAAAGGATCAAAACATTTCGTAATTTTTGATAATATGATACGCTTTGTGACGCGCTGTTCATGATCAATTTTCTCTGCCTTGTATCTGAAATCATCGGAGTTACAATGCCACAACAAACCTAATGTTTTCGTAACGCCGTGTTCATCTATCCCTACTACGGCAGATGAGGTACATGCATCATTGCTAGGCAATAATTCTGGATGATTTGATGCCCATTTCCGCAATTCGAAACCGGCGCTGCTTAATACTGATGTTAAACTACTTTGAAGCTTTTTCGCGCTTTCCAAGGAACTTGACCCGTATAACATATCATCGACGTAAAAACCTTTTTGAATTGCCATTTTAACTTCAGGTTGTGAATCTGATTCGCATTGCGCTAACTGATGTAGGCATCTGATTGCCAGAAAACTGGAAGAAGCTAACCCGAACGAGACGCGTTTTAATCTGAATATTTTAACAGGTTCAGAATCATGATAGCGCCATAGAACTCTTTGAAAATCCGTATGGGATTTTATTAACTTGATTTGCATGTACATTTTTGATAGATCCGCCGAAAATGCATATTGAAATGTCCTAAAACGGATTAGAATAGAAAATAAGTCATCCTGAATGACTGGACCTACTAGTAAATTGTCGTTTAAACTTAATCCGTTTGATGTCGGGTTCGATCCGTTTACAACTATGCGAACCTTTGTTGTTATGCTATCTTCTTTTACGACTGGACGGTGTGGTAAATAGCAGGCAATAGGATTGTTCACTTCATGCGACGGCACGGGCTCTAAATATCCCAAATGCAGGTAGTCCTGAATTATTTCGGAATACTGTTTCTTTAGAGGTTTATCTTTTGCAAGTTTGTTCTCGAGTTTATAAAACTGTTGCAATGCGGAATTGTATGACTGACCCAAATTTATTTCATTGTTTTTGAAAGGCAATTCCACTACAAATCGACCATCTGAAGGATCACGCGAATGAGTATTTCGAAAATGATTCTCGCAATATGAAACTTCTGAATCCGCCTTTTGTATTAAAATGTCTTCTTGATTCCAAAAACGCTCGATTGAATCCTCGAGATTCATATTGTTGTTCGTGTTAAGAAAATGGCATTGTTGTGTGGCCGCGAAATATCGTTCGTTGTATACCGCGCCGGAGACGATGTACCCAAGAACCGTATCATGCAAATATAAATTATGATTAGGGATTTTGACATGATTACGCATTAAAAGTTGATAAAAATGTTCCACGCCAATTAATAATTCAACCGGGCGAGCTACGTTGTAATTGGGATCTGCCAATTTTACGCCTCGCGGTATAATTATGTTTTTTGTGTTAAATGATATACTGGGTACATTGTCTGTGATGCTTGGTAGAACCACGCAAGCGATCCTTTTGGCAAAATCTGACGTACGGGACTTTATAAAAATGTTAGTCGACCGCGTTGAATTGCTGCAAGATTGACCTATACCTGTGATAGATACGGAAGAGCGTCTTGTTTCTAAACCCAAACTGTCACACAATGATTCCTTTATAATGTTTAATTGCGAACCCTGATCTAACAAGCAGCGCACCTCGCGTGGATTTCCATATCGATCATTGACAAGAACAACAGCTGTCGACAATAATACTTGAGATGTATTTGAACATAAATTTGAAACTGCTGCGGCTTCATTGTTTATGCCACTGGTGCTGGGTTGCTCAGCTGGTACTTGATCTCGAGCCGCTGGTGCATGCTCGTGCAATAATGAATTGTGTGATTCACCACAATATTTGCATTTGGCCGAATGGCAGGTAGAAACATTGTGTCCCTGCTTTAAGCAATTTGGACATAGTTTTAGTAGGGCTACGCGTTGAGCCCTATTTGATGCACTTAATTTCAAGAAATCCGCGCATAAATGTATTTTATGTGCTCGTTTGCAATTGGCACATTCGATCTTATTAGTTGCTAAAAGTGATGCACGTAGTTTATTATTAGACTTATTACGAGGCTGAGAATTAGAAATGGTGCGAGCCTTCTGAGATGAAAGTTTATTAGCGGGTTTTAGAATTTCTGAAACTCGCGAACGCTTCTCGAGGAAGCTAAGTAAATCGTGAATTTTGGGTACCTCTGAATCTAATGTAGCCTCCCATGCGCGCCTCGTTTCGGTATCCAACTTGGATGTAATAATACCGCATAAAATAGCGTCCCAGGTATCCGTTTTAATTCCCAAAACTTCCAAAGCCGCTAAGTTGCTATTGAAATCATCAATGAATTGACGTAGCGTGATTTTAGCACTCTCATTTAAATTTTGAGCATTTATTATAGCCATAACGTGATCTTGCACGATCAACCGCGTGTTTTGATAACGCTTTATAAGGGTTTGTATAGCTATGTTATAATTCGCCTCTGACACAGGCAAAACCTCTATTGCTGCTAAAGCTTCACCTTTTAGGCATGATTTTAGATAATGCATTTTTTGAACGTTATCCAAATGAGCATTGTCATCAATCAAAGATTTGTAGGTGTTGTAAAAAGGTACCCATTTTGTATAAGAACCTGAAAAGCTAGGCAAATCCAAGGTGGGCAATTTAACATTGACAGAATTGGAAACAGAATGATTGCTTACGGGAGAATTTGATCTTGACTGTGCTGTATTGTTATGATTTTTGATAGCTACTGCAATGGTGGCTACCGCGTCGTGATACTGCGTCTCAAATCTATCAAATTCGTCTGAATCTATTTCGTTTTCGTCAATGTACTCAATTTGTGTCTGAATCTCCGTGAACTGCTTTAAAATGTCTGGCAGTAACATTTTTCGCGATTCTAGCTGTTCTATAACAATATTTTGTTGATCTAATTTGTTCAAGTAATTGGATATTCTTGTCAAACTGGCTTTAATGCTAGAGCGGCGTTTTTTAAGCGCTTCTAAATCTGACATGATGAATGTTATTCTGACACAACTAATTGAGAAATAATAATGCTCACGCTATTGAATCGCACGACGACAATAAACAGGAATGGATAAATGGGACTAACCTGTATCTTGCTTGCAAGTTTTGGTGCTGACGATGTCCTGCTTGATGGGATTCGTCGATTGCTGTGATTGGCATGTGCTGCCTAAATTTCACCTGGATTTCAGCCGAATTCTGTCTTCCTACTGCCTGCGGTTGCTGATTGCTGAACCGGGGTGGAATTGCTCTTCGAATTTAGCTGGATAACACGGATTCTGTCTTCCGACTGCCTGCAGTGTCTAGATGATGCACCGGGGTGGAATTGCACTTCGAATCCGCATATGTGTATATGTGTGATTGTTATTGCTGTTATGAACGCGAACTTATCCGGCTCGAAGGACCAAAAAATGTAACAAACCGAAAAATCTGAACACTGATGAATTGCAGCTTTCGCGTTACATTCGCATGAAAAATGCCGGTTTACTAGAACGCATTTATTAACTAACTATATCACACATATTTACAATTATTTTGGTGAAAGAAATGAAAGGTTGTTCTCAGCGGTGTGAAACGTTCTGTTGCTGGAACTGAACTCTTCTACTTACAATTTCTGACTACCTAACTTGTTACAAAATACATCCCCAAAACACAGATGTTGGGGCAGGGGAACAAAGGTACAGATAGGGTGTAATAAAAATACACGCCGACACCTCAAAGAGCGCCGACAGAACAAGGGTACCCACAATTGTTCTCGCACTTAGTCATAAAAATACTGCATCGGGGTAAAACCCATAAACGGCGCGCACAAAAGCATTGTTTATATTTTTTTCCAATAATATATCTTTTTACAATACAGCAACAAACTAAAATTTATGTTGCTTGTGACAAGATTGGTAGAGTGAATCCCAATTTGCATAATAGTAATTCGTGTTGTAGGAAATCATGTAATTAATATATATTTATAATGCGAACAAATGTTTATTATTGGTTAAAAAAACATGGTTTATCTACCTATTAGCATATACGTATAATAAGTTAGTCTACGCATTTTTTACTTCATCTATTCCGCTCTCCTATCCTATTTTATTTCTTGGTAATGTTTTTAATGGCCTATTATTTTTTGGAATTCAAAGTTATTGCTCATCTGTTTTTCGTGTTTTAAGCGGACATTTTATTGTGTATACTCACAGTTTAGCCTACTCAAAATATAATCTACATTTATAAACGTTTTCCTGAGTACAACACCAATTCCCATGTTAAATACAATAATAAAAGATACAGATGTCCAAATTCAATATGTTATGTATAAATTGGGCTTGTGTTACAGAAATTTTTGGTTTGATGAGTTTGATGGTTTTTTAATGCTATAAATGGTAACTTTTCTGTATGTTGTACTCTTGATTGTCGCCTTCTGTACCTTGCACTTGTCGCTACAATTAATTAATTAATTCAAAACTACTATTTATATCTGTGTCAATCCTTGCAGGCAACAAATAACTTTATAACAGTGGTGTAAATTGCTTAATAGCTGCTGCTTAGATTGGAATTTATGTAATAATGCTCGGAAACTTAAAATAGATCGCGTATAATTCATTAAATTATTGTAATGTTTGCTAAAAGACGTTCACGTTAAATAGAAGTACTTAATACAGTGATGAAGTTGATAATAATACCAATAGAACATGTACGATAAATTGAGCTGTAAGATTTCAGTAAAATAACAAGAAATAGAATTGCATTTGTAAAGTTCGACCTGCACCTTTAAATTCATCTTGGTGCTGCTTCTAACATACGCCTCCTTGTAATAGTATAATAATTTCACCAGAGAGTGTAGTGCGTGTTAATTTCAACAAGCCGTAGAAGAGTATTTTGACCACATTACGTTAGTTAGAATTCGATAATACCTTCATTTATATTAACCATTTTTGTACTTTTTTTGTAGAACCTATACCTTAACACTTATTTTTTCAGAAGGCTTTCGGCTGGGATGGTACCCAATCAGGAGGTAGTCCCAGTGGTCCCCAATCGGGTGGTGTAGGAGGACAGGGTGCCCAAGGCCTCGTTCACTGGATGAGCGTCATGGCCGAACACATGGACCCAGCTATGTCCCACTACATGTCCTGGAATCAGGAGGTAAGTCTCATACTCGTATTTAAAAAGAATCAGCGTCCAGAAAAGTATGGTTAAGGCGAGAAAAATGAAGGTGGTAGATTACTCCGATAGCTAATTATAGTAACTTCACAAATGTCAATTTTAGTTAGTACAAATACTTAGTTTTGTAATATACACGTGCCTGTAATGTGCATGAAATAAAGACAAAGTGACGAAGAGTATAAATAAGTACTAACTTTATGGACAAACATGCAAATGCAAACACAATGGTCATTTCAACTACTAATGGTATAAACAGAAACATTATTGTGTCTGTATTTCTAATAACTATATTATATTAAGCTATATTCATTTTTAATAACCGTGCATTAAGCCCGGCCTTTATATGAAACCTTAAAAATTCCAAACTGATATGCTAATTACATCTTCTTCATGTTAATGAAGTCCAAAAATATGTATAGTGACGACAATTATAATATACAATACAATACAATAATGTATTATTACAGCATAACAATTTACAACGCTTAATTGAAGTAAATAGAGCATATTTTTTTATCGACCAGGTGTATTTTGAACAAGTTAATTCCACCGTTGTTGAAATTCATGAGTTTTCATATTACTTTACGAATCAAGTCTCCATACTCCAAACATTTTGGTTAAAAGAACTTAAGAATCCAAATGGTCAAATGATAAAAATATGACTATCTGGTATCATAACCATTCATGCGTATATGTGTCGTAATTGCAACGCTATTGTATGCATCAATTTTGATCAGTTTTTAAAAGCGCTACTGATATACCAGGTGAGTCAGTCTCAGCATGATTTTATTGCTATTTGCTTAGGAAAACCTGGTATTTTGTATATTAAAATGGTTAAATGATCTACCTGAAAGTGGACTTAGCTTTTTAACCGCAGGTTCAAGACAGTCAGTCTTATCCACTTTAGTTACATTTCATTAAACTGTTACAGGATGATTATATTTTAACATTGTCAACACTTAAACAATTACCTAAACGGGTTTTAACGTTAGACTTGCAATATACTACCGATGAAAATCAAATTAATTAATAATTTAACACAAACGTATTATACTTATTACTCATAGATCCACCACGAATCATTAAAAGTTTTATTACGTATTTACAAATATTGTAGTTTTTGTCTACAAGATTATGGGAATAGTCTTATTGAACGTTGAATTACTGGCTGTTGGAGAATTTATTATTGTTGTGTCCTGTACTTTTTATACTATAAAAGATTTTCCAATTTGTCCAACACAAACTACATCGTTACCATTACCTTAAATGTTGTAAACATCTTAATACAATTCTATTTTTGTTGTCACCTGTTGTGTCTCAGATAAAAAAAAAGTAATATACGTTTGTTGAAACAAAATTATTTATAGATAGACCGACAGAATGATTAATAGTAGAGTATTTTGGAAGTTATTAAATAATAGTAATAACATATGTCTATGATCCTACTTCCAAATTTTTAACGATTGAAATACTGCCTTTGGACAACTTGTATTTTACAGATTAAATATTAGACAAATTGTTGCTAAAAGCATTTCGGAGAATTACAGTAAAATTTTAATTCATGTAACCAATTAATGACGGAATGAACTTGGAATGTCCTCTAAACTCTTAAACTCCAAACCCTCATGTCCAAGTTTCAGCTTCAAATCATAAAAGCGTCATAATTCGAATACGATGTAGTTGTTGTCGTCGCATGAGGGAGATTAAAGTTGGAAAGTTTGACGGGGTAGTTGCTTTATTGGGGTGTAAAACACAGTAGACAGTTAGGGAATATTGTCGAAGAAGTTCCGTTATTGCGTGGACAGGGCAGGCACATTTATGACCCGAGCGTTGGTCTAAAAGGGTTGAATTGCATCGTGCTATGAGAGGGACTCAAAGTGCCGAATGGTTTCATTTTATGTATTTTGGTGGTTCAGCTTGTTGCTTGATAGCATAGAAGTGTTCGTCAGATTTAATTTCAGTAAACGTAATTAATTATCGTCACACCTTTAGACAAACAAAAAAGCTCATTTAAACTCCGTATAACCACGTATAACAAAATTTTTAATTTCAACGTATTATATTGGGGACATTGGCCTATTGTATATAAGGGAGTATATATAAAACTTGAAGTAGTGGTAAAACCAAATGCAAGATATTTTTACAGAATAATTTTTCTAATAGAAATTTATTTGTATACTTCCTAGACGGCACTGATTGAAGTATTTAGTTGAATTCATTAAAGATTACAAATCTATTTTACATTAAAGAAACAAATTCTCGTTTTATAAGCTTTTTATTCAAAAATATATATTTTGTAGTCTTTATTTCTTGTGGTTTTATAACTGATAATTGTTTAATATTCAATTCAATGAAACATTCCTACTTACTTGTCGGTCTTGCTTCATTGCGAAATGAATGATTTAAATAATTCAGTACATTATATTGATCGTGAATACCCTTATAAAGTATCGATTACATTGGCTGGTCATTATATTATATTATAACGGGGAGGAACGCGTATGTAGTGCATATAATGGCTCAAACCTTACCTAGGTTACTTTTGAAAGCGTTATAAGACCAGAAGGTCCTCATAATCTCAATAGTACTTCAAATACTGTCAGAGTCCATTAGTGTGGTGTTCCAAAGATGATTTTGCATAATGGAAACGGAGAAGTCTTACTTAAATTTGATAATAGTTTAACATCTAATGAGGTAATATGGTGTAGGTACATGTTCACATGGGGAAGTCTCTATTTATACCTATTTTTAATCTACACGGTACTGTACAAAGTTCTACGTTACTGACATAAAATTTACTATGGAATTAGAAAGCAATAGTAGTTCACCTTTTTTGGATGTCCAGTTAGGACACAAAGTTTACAGAAAACTAACACACACACAGACAGATATTTACATGCTACATCTCACCACCCTCCCTCTCAAAAGAATAGTCTTATAAGGACGTTATTTGTTAGAGCACAAAGGAGAAAATATTATCTTATATTATGGATGCCGAAAGCATTCACCCTCGCATGAGATTTCTTTCTTTTCAAATTTACGTATCTTTAAAAGCTCCTGCTTTATCTTTACGGAAAAAATTTATCAGAAATCGACTCAGACATGGAACTAGTCAGAAGTGAACTTATGTTGTTCAAATCTGCGTCTCTGTTGTATTTAAGTTAATTGTATTCTGATATTTCAGTTAATTTATCGTCCGTTATAATATAAATCGTTGCAAGAAGTGTTGCTGATAAAAAAGGGCTAACGTACTTTTTGCGTTCACCTGGCTCCGCCAGGTAAAACAAAAAAAAAGTGAGACCCAACGGCCAGGAGAGACACTCAGCATCGCCGCACCAAGAACGCGACGGATTTGCATACGCACCTAGCAGATATCAAACAAAAAACCGCTCAACCCCCTTAATTTTTTTCGCCGGCAACTCTTCTCCCCGTTTTCTCACGAACTCGAATGAATCCGAATCATCCATCTTCCATTTGTCTATTTCTTAATAGCCATTTCTGTCACGTCGGCATTTGCATAAGCAACCCCTAACGTATGCAGATGCGTCTATAGTCTTTGCCTTTATCTCACGTACCATTATAGTCTGTGTGTGTACATAATGCCCAGGACGAGTTTTCGGGTACCCTTCCGATTTTAATTCTATTTATTTATGCGKGCTTAGATTCGCGGTCGGCATTCGTGAGTTTTTTGATCGTTGCCCAATTTTTTTTCGATGTGGCGGGTACAGATGCTGTTCCTTTTTTATGGTTGGTTTTATATTGACCGTCGTAGGAAAGCGGCTAACGTTTGTAATCCCTCCGAGGCTCTCACTTCCAGAATTTCTAAATAGCTTTAGCTTTAGCACGCACAAAATACTTTAAAAAACTGTATTGATTATTGCTACTGTTTTGCGTGATGGGCAAGCATACTTGGCCCTAGTTACATCAAAATGCGCATTTTTACATGCTATGAAATTAATTACACCTGGAATTATTGTAATAAGGGTAGAAGGGAAAAAGTAGTGAAAAGAAGTATACGGAACGTTAAAGTAACAACAGAATGAATAAATTGCATAGATCTGCGAAATTTTTTACATTATAGTTGTCCTAAGTTATATATAAAACACTTATTTTATTATACCCATCACGTTACATTTAGCAAATTCAGGTAATTTTGAAATTTGAAGAAAAATATGAATAAATTTGTGGTGAAATAAAGTCTCTACATATATTCAATGTTTTAACTATTTAATCAATACGAGGAAACAATACAAACACTTAAAATGAACATAGAATTAAACACTGGGTAAATGCTTCTTTTTATTGGTTTCCGGCGATATTCTTCATCGTTTCTCTATGGAGCCATCATACTGCCGTCCTAATAGACTTGATATCTTTTTTCCATATATTTAATATCTTGGTGAAAACGCTCCCATTGTTCTTCACTGTAATCACCAAGATTTTCCGGAAAACGGTCAATGTAGGAATATAAAAAAATGAATTATCAAACTCATGTTGCAACCTAAATTTTTATAACAGTTTAACATTTCTTTATTTTTGTGACTGGGATCTTTAAAGTTGCCTAGAAATTTTGAGATGACATTTTTAAATAAAATATTTCCCTTCTAAATGTGTCATAACATTTTAAGAATTTTCTGATATCAGATAAATTAGGAAAACATGAACAGAGATAGATGAAATTGTATCCATTCCTTGGTAATGCCTTGACAACTTGTTTCATCAATACAAGTTTGATGTGCAGTAGTGGAAGCAATAACTTCTCAGGATCTATCTAATTTGCATGAATAACATTCTTTTTTCTAACTTCCATTTTTTTTTCGAAGCGGCTAGTCTGACTTTTCCTAGTGTCAATCTTTTTCTCTGCTATCCCACTCGGAAATATAACATGGAAACTTTGTATAGCTTTGTTGTTGACCAAGAAGCATGTACAAAATTTTTAAGTCGTCACAAATTAGCCAATTGTGTTTAATCTAATTTATTTTTTTTCCAAAACACTCTCTAAGTTGGCCTAAATTTCTTTAAGTTGAACTGAATGTACGACAGGTATTGAGGCATATTTATTGGCAAATTTTCGGAATCTGGAGATCAAAGTACGTCTGTATGTCGATTTTGAGCTAAAAACAGGATCTACCAAAAATCACAACAATTTCAGGCTATTCGCTTCTTTTCTAGCGCGCACTATACTAGACCGTATGAACCGTACTACAACTTCTGGCTGTTACTTATTGTTGTTACACCAAGAGGCGCATTTTACTTGTCCAGTTGCAATGCTACGTAAAATTCTTGTTACAGGGATCCTATTTTGTTGCAGCAGTGTAGGAAGGGTAACCTGTATACTATTTGCATATCTACGTACTTAATATGCCTATGTGCATGTGTTGTTCGTTTCTCATACATAAATTGCAAAAGCGCGTTTATAGTTTGAGGCTATKTGGATAGGMCTGAAAAATTGCATTAACTACCTCATCGTGGTMAGGCAATAAATCTGCGTAGCGTCCCAAACGTAAGCGATTTTTAAACCGTTAAGTTTGTTGTAAAAAGGTGCACATTAGGCCCGTTCTTGCTGAATCATAACGTACCTATTTGACGGTAAATTGTAATATCGCAGCGGCCGATGCAAATATCTAGTAAAATGGACCGGATCGCGAATAATGTGATGAAGAAGGTTATTGGTCCTATAAAAATAAATCTTGAAGCGTGCATATAATGTTATCGCCGCCGTCGGTTTTATATAAGGGTTTCGTTTTATACGTCTCGTTAAAATCTTCGACACAATTCAGCTTTTTCTGCAACTACTGCAAGACCCGATCCGTGATGTAGTTGATAAAACCATTGTTTCTAACTTGGCCATATTTCTCCTTGAATACTCGCGAAACTACCGCTTTGGTCATCACCAAAAGCAAGAGAAAGGTTAATATTTTCTGCAATCGTTATTTATCTAATTGTAACCCTAAAAGTTTGTTTAATTAGCCTTTCTTCCTTGTCACGGTAACATGTAGCTGTTCTCGGGTATTTCTTCCCAAGTACAAAAAAACAGTACCTACGTTGGTTCCAAGACGTGCAGTATACCTACATATGACAGTTATATAACTTGTAAATACAGTTAATAATATAGTTTGCCTGGGGATACCTTGATATACATTTTTAATTGCTAAAATTTATTTTTTAGAAGGGGAGGGGTAGACAACACTTACACAAAATATTAAATTTGAAAGGTTATTTTTCAATCATTTACGGGATAGTAAATTAAAAAGTATGATGAAGCAAATTGCATAAAAAATGAATATTTCCATTTATTGAACAAAATCTAATTGTTACTAGAGCGTAAATGTATATTATAAAATACTTCTTTTCCTGATCATTAAATTGGTATGCGTGGAACAATTAAATGCTCGCCGCGATCACCCGATTTGACTACTTTGGAGTTCTTTCTACGGGGTCATCTAAAATCAAGCCTGAAAGATTTAATTTGAAGAATGAACAAGCACAGGCAGAATTTCCAAAGAAAGAGGAACTAAAACATTAAAAATACATACTAATGAAAAATAATAAAWATGTGAAAAGAAAATTTTGAAACTAGAAATTTATGAAATCCAAAGCRAAACTTTGGACTTAATTAAAATCARCTTAACAAATAGAAAACAAGTAGTCAAATCTCAGTTATCAGTCGCTCTGCCCGTAACAACCGGAGTGCCCCGAGGMACTATAGTAGGACCACTTATTTTCATACTTGCATGATATCAACGATTTATTGAAAATTCTCCCGCAACACAACATTATATCATATGCCGATGATACATTTGTAATAAGTACAGCTCAATCATGGAAACAAGCGGAATTCGACATGAATAATCATCTTCTCACAATTAATAACTGGTTAGCAGTTAATGAGCTGTCTTTAAATGTCGATAAAACAGTCTTCATGGCTTTTGGCGCATATCAGGACAGTGTTCCTGATGATCTAAATACTTACATCAATGACCTGGCTGTAAAACGAGTATATAAAACCAGGTACCTAGGGGAAATAATTGATGGGCTAATGAAATGGGATTATCATGTGCGATACTTTAGAACGAAGACAAGATTTTTGCTTTATATATTAAACAAGATAATAGACACTAAACAACTATCAATGATCTACCATTCGTTATTTCACGGTGTAGTGAATTACGGGATTGTAGCCTGGGGAGAAGCATACACCAATACAATTAATTCATTAGTCAAGTTGCAAAACAGAGTGCAAAAAATTGTCTTACTAAGAGGTAGAAATATTCTCCCACCATTAAACATAAAAAATTATTTGGTCATAGAATCCATCCTTCATCATTACAATGAATTAAAAACGAATTATATAACATCAAAAATAAAACTAGAAACAAAAACTTGATTCTGCCAAAAGGGAAAAGAACATTAACAAATAAAAATAGCGAATATATAGTAATAAAATATTATAATTCTTTACCAATGAACTTCTAATATTAGATAGCTTAATTTTGATTGCATAATTTAACTAAAAATATTAGTACGGAACAAATTGTTGAAACAGAGAGATTTTTTTATGTTAATTGAATTCATGTTATAGATATTGGAATTGCGGAAATTGGGATATTTTATTAGATGAAAATTGTTATGTACTACAAATTTTATCTATCAAATGTTGTAAACCTTCAATAGATTTTTTTTAGTTAATAAGTAAAGCCGGGTAACTAAGTTTACCTTTATAGGCTGTAAATTCATCAGATATTTCTATTGTATTTGATTGTAATTCAGTGTAATAATCTGGTTGAATATAAATTAATAAATAAATGTTTGAATTTGACATAAAGGAAGGCTTAAGTTAAAAGTTAAGTAGGAGCACTAAGTCCATTGCTGTTTAAAATTTACAAAAACAAAATAATTAAGACATCGTATATTTTTGAAATCAGAGAAAAAATATTTCTTTTGTGTGGCACAATATACATGGTGTCCCCTTTAAAATAACGAAATTGATGTTCATTTTTTTACTTTCCGATCGTCATTTATTATGTAAGAATTTCTTCTGTATCTTCAAATAAAAAGACAAGGGAGTTGGTAGATTATGAGGAACGACCCTGTACATGCTATCGTCATAAGTTATTTTATTACGCATTCTCTTCATAAAAAATATTTCGTCCAGCTATACGTAACGACGCTAATTATCGATATTTGAACGAAAAATTCACTTTGTCGTGTGAACTGGAACTGTACGTGATTATCTCATTAAAGTGTATGTTTATTCTGAAGCAAATTAACGTGCTTTTGCGCCACGCCATTATACCCGGCGTCGCAATAATTTCCATCGAAGCCCGCTCGATCACAAAGCTCGCTAATTATCTCGACCGGTGCATCACCTGAGCCCGCTGACAAAAGCAAATGCAACGAGCGCCAACCGACAAGTAACAGAAAAAAAGGCGACGCGTAAAGGAACCCACTAATTTTTTAGACGCCCAAAAAAAACAAAGCAAAAACACGACCCGACACAAAAAGCGAAAGGGTTAAAAACCGCCTCGGCAAAAAATGTTTTTCCACCGATGTCTTCTCGGGGTAGGTACTCGAGTTTTTTCACACACATCTTTTGCATACGTTAACGTGCTCATCCCGTCGCACTTATGCGCATTTAAAACCTTTAATGAATATATGCCGGTAATCCTTCCTTTATTTTCTGGCTTATTCAAAGGGTGGAGGGTTGAATGTGGTAATTACCCGTTCGCTACCGGGGCCCCGGGGCATTCCCGCAGTGGCGTACAATCCGTTTGTTCAATCGGCCGATGATGAACTTTCTTTTAACTGCCGCATTCGGTGTTGTATACACGTGTATTCGGAATAAAGATTTCATGCTATCTTATGAACAACTGCGGTAATATGGAAGTAAAAGTACCCCAAAAATCGCTTGTTTCGCAGGGTTAGTAGAGCATGTTATGCCTACAACAAATGCCTTCCAGTCGTCACCTCCATTCGCTCCATGTTAGTAATAATTCTAATAGAATCTGTTACACAAAATATGAAATTTATAGCATAAATATTCAATATATTTTTCCAGTATTGATTCAGTTATATCAATAAAAGTGCAACGCATTGGGTTCCATATTACTGCACAATAATATTCTAAAATTGAGCGTAGTAAAGACGTGTACAAAACTATTAAAAACTCTTTTAATGATGCCAACAATCTGATCGCGACGATTAATWACGTATTTTATCTATGTCAAGAACAAGCTCTACACTATGCACAACTTACTATCCATAAGTAGTCGACAACATTCTGTTAGCTCAAGTGAATCTGAATCTTAAAACTAAGGCCATTACATGCTCAACAAGAAGTTGAGGCAAAGCATAGTTTGCTGAAAGTAAATTCTTCTGAACGAATTCAATCACCTGCGCAAGTAGGAAGAAACGAGTGAGAATGATTAAAATCTCGATATGTCATTAATGTAAATTAGAAATGGGAAAGGACCTCAGGTGAGACTGCAATCAGTCAAGTGCGATTGCAACCACAAAAGCAAAGGGTAACCAATGCCATACATCTTACAAATAAGACGTTTAATGTTCACAGGGTCAAAGCTTTAGCAAACAACGCCACCAGACTCCAAAGCACCGTCAACAACATTAGACAGAATAAAGAGGTTAGTCTAGGTTGATAACGTGCCACCGTAAAGCATCAGCAAAAGTATCTGTCTCAATTGATTCAGGTATTTTATACATAGCTACATAATTAGATCGATTAAAAATGAAAACGCTAACGATTTAACTAAAGATGGAGAAATAGCCTCTGGACTAAAAGATCCATATTCGTCCGGGAATAGCGTTTTTAATTTTTTTCACAAAATTTACTGCGAGAACATTTTCAATATTAAGGACAGGTGCAATATTATAATGTTGACTGAAAATGGGTGGATCATAATTTAAAAATATCCTGTTCGGAATCACCAGTAGGTTCTTTGAGAAATATATTTGCGAGCAAACGATGAGGTTTCTTCCGTTTAGAATTCACGTATCTGCAGAATCCCTTGCTGGAATTACAAAGTATTCCTGATCAGCTATTTGAATATGTTTCCCCTTATACTCGTGTATCGTCCTTCTACATTGTGATCTAACAATACATTTATTATGAGCACAAATCAATTTAAATATCTTATATTGCTTTTGAGAAATTAAGCATTTAGTAATTCGGTCAAACTATCGTCGGTAATTTCTGGTTCTTTTCTCTGTCTGCTGACTAAATTATCTATACATTATTTAAACATTCAATTAATTTGATTTAGGAACTGTCAACAATATGCAACAAAAACCGTAATAGTTCTCTTAGTTTATTTCTTCTCATCAGTAAATACTTCTGTAATATAAGTAGTAAAACGAATAACCAAATTGGGGATAAAAGAGTTGAAGCTATTGTATGTTACAGGGATGTTAGTCTAAACATAAATAGGATAAGACATCATGAATTTCTGTGCATTCCAAGTTACATTATTATCGAGAGACTTGACTTGACTGAGTTAGATTTTTTAATCACAATACACAGTTGAAGCACTAAGTTTATCCCAGTTAGTTCTTACTTTTTAATTTCTCAAAACATGAGATTGACATTGCATAGATATAAAAGAGTTGAAATGATTAAAAACACATAAAGGCGAGAAACACCTTTACTTGTCAAATAACCACGATGATGTGCTTACGCATACCTAGATATTTTTAATTAAAAAGAGTACATTTGTAATGAGAAAACTTCCTCTTGGCCGCAACGCCACTGTATCCACGCATTCGTTTCCATGTTTACATATACAGACTAGTTGCAATTAAAGTCGACCATTTAATGGGAGTTTGGTGAGTTTTGTTGGTTTTACACGCGAAAACACACAAGCCCATGCATCTCCAGTTCACTAGAGACTTTATACGAACACTGTTTTCCAGCGTAAACGGCTTAGTTCAGCTGTTAATTTATCACCATATTTTTTAGAAGGTAAAAAACTTACAAGATCATCGGATTTATTTGGCACGATTCATTATTATAACTACAGCTACTACTGCCTAGTTTCAGTTTCCATTCGTTTTTCTATGTATACATATACGACCCATCATAAGCTACTTCAAAACATTAACACAATTTTACATCTTCCGGCAATGTGTAAGCGGTTGCTTTACTTAAAATGGAAGTTTTACTACTCATATAAGTAAACACGGAAATAATCTTGCTGTGAGGCACTATGCATGTAATAAATATCGAACTCAGTGTTAGTTATGACTGAATGCTATATCTTTAAGCTATAACACTTATGTAGGTATATAAATTCACTGTTTAAAATACTTATATGTTGTATACACTGCCTAAAATTTCATGGTGAAGTGCTAAACACAAAAGATGAGGAACTGACTAAACCTAACCAGTCCAAGTATATAGTAATTGTAATTTGGGAGTCTGGCCGCAAGCATAATGTCAATTTTTCTAACGTTTTTCAAGAGATCCACTGAGATGCATGTTCCATTCGTTTCTGTGATCAWTCCTTTTTTTTTTTCATGAATTGTGAAAAATGCTGTTCCGAATTGTGAAATTTAATATGGGGTGGTACATATGAAAAATGTACCAAAAGATTGTTAACTATACATTTTTTGTGAATAATGCCAAAAGTAGCAAAAAGCGTTTTATTACTGTAATTATTTGTCTATTATTATTACCGGTGCTTAATTACATGCATACGTGCCATTACAAAATAAACCAATCTGTAGTATATATCTAACTAAAATGAAAAAATACTTACGAACATCATGGCGAAACGCCGATACGGTCCCACAAAATGAACACTATCAAACTCCAGAGTCGTTCAATCCAACACAGTGAGAATTTCTGATACAGCGCCCAACACACATTTTAAAAACTGGAACCCAGATTTGAACCTTGCGGTACATCCGACGAATTAATAGAACTCCAAAAGTATTCTCGGTTATGTGAAATATTATATACATTTCTTAGTGCGTATTCCACTACTACTGAATTAATCTTATTATGAGGGGGTGTAAGACATTCATTCATCAGCCCTTAAACTGTTAACGTATGATATTTATAAAATTCAGATTACATCGTCAAGAGAAACATGTTCGGATGTCAGGACGGCCGACGTCCTAGCTCATTTCTGATCAAATTTTTGGAATCTGCAGCTCAAAATACATCTGTTTGTCGATTTTGAGCTAAAATTAGTTTCCACCGAAAAATCACAAGACATCAAAGGCTAACCCCTTTGTTCTTTTTAGACTTTAAAATTTTTGCACCTCCGATTTGTATAATTTCAAGCATATTTACTAATCCGGACCTCCTGAATTTCGGAATGGTATCCTTTTGTTGCTAGCTACAACGGTTCGATCTAAAAGCGGAGTAAATTAGGCCGCCCGACGTCCTAGCTCATTTCTGATCAAATTTATGGAATCTGCAGCTCAAAATACATTTGTTTGTCGATTTTGAGCTAAAATTAGTTTCCACCGAAAAATCACAAGACATCAAAGGCTAACCCCTTTGTTCTTTTTGGACCTCAAAATTCTTGCACCTCCGATTTGTATAATTTCAAGCATATTTACTAATCCGGACCTCCTGAATTTCGGAATGGTATCCTTTTGTTGCTAGCTACAACGGTTCGATCTAAAAGCGGAGTAAATTAGGCCGCCCGACGTCCTAGCTCATTTCTGATCAAATTTATGGAATCTGCAGCTCAAAATACATTTGTTTGTCGATTTTGAGCTAAAATTAGTTTCCACCGAAAAATCACAAGACATCAAAGGCTAACCCCTTTGTTMTTTTTGGACCTCAAAATTCTTGCACCTCCGATTTGTATAATTTCAAGCATATTTACTAATCTGGATCACCTGAATTTCGGAATGGTATCCGTCTGCCGCTAACTACAACGGTTCGATCTAAAAGCGGAGTAAATTAGAGCCCAAAACAGAATCCAATGAGAAAATAAAACAATTAATCGAGGCATGATTATAAAATGTCGAAGTTAAACAAATGAAATAGGTAACTTAATGTAACCATTGTTGTTAGAAAAGTTGTGCTAGAATTCAGACTGTGTTACAATTAGAAATTTTCCTCTGCAAACAACAAATTTATTGCGTATACTGTTTGATTAGAAGTTACAGTAATTAACATAAATCTTTCTAGAATAAATATGAAGACGCAATATTTACTTCAACACGAGTACAAAATATAAATTTTAGTTAATCTTTGTTTCAATTAACCATCATTATGTTTATAAACTTTTTGGGCCGACATCAACCGATTGCAAACTTTCCATTCCAACGCTTTCATCACCCAACCAGGTCAAAGTCACTCAAGTTTTATCGAAAATCTCAACTACCCCGCGACGGACGTTAACAAATTACCCGGCAACTGTGATAAAGCTGCCGAATAAGCCGTGTATGGTATTAAAATTAAAAGCAGCCAGCTATGGCTGTTTTTTTCTGGCGCTGATGTGTCTTTTAATCTAATGCAGGCATGTGTCTGTTCACACTGCACTCGTTCGATTCCGGGAAGACATAGGAACATGTGGCTTCAAATGGGAACAGTCGACCAGTGCGGTCTTGCAGCTGATGGTGTCTTCTAGATGCTCTTCATAGTAATTGAGGGCCTTCAAAGCAGGATGTTTTGGCATCGAGAGTTGTTGAAGTGTTAAATAGATATGATTTCACTTTTAACGGTCCTTTAAATTCGAGGAGTTGGATAAGTGCAATTAGTTGTTGGTTTCAGATTAAAATTAACGGTCTTAAACTTAAGACGTTGGTTAAAGTGTATAAGCAAGGAAAAAGGAAAACGATTTTACCCCTGCTTGTGATTAGAGAGGATTTCGTTTTACAATACTTTTTTTTAATTTTTAGTTCTGTTATCTCACCAATGGTCAATCACTTTCCACTTTTTGCTAATATTTGGAATGTGAAACTGCATAATCCTTTCTTATTGTAAAACGAGGAACCCATATAATTTAAATCGACTGACAACTTAACGTGTCGTTATGTTTCTTTTCTTTAAAGTTTTATGCATTTTTCGGTTGCTTTTCCATAGTTTCCATCGTTACATATTGTCGTTTATTATTATAAACAAGTATAAAGGGTTAAACATAATAATTAGTGTTCTGTATTCCAATTCCCTGTTGATTAAAAAAATGAAAGAGTGCAACTGTCACCGAGACATATTGCTGATTCTTTAATTGTAGAGCTGTGGGCTGAAAGGTTTCCCACTTACCGCGAAAATTTTACATGGCGTTCAGTAGGTTAGAAACTCGAAAGCTTCGGACTGGGCAACCAAAATAAACGAAGATATAGCGATAGGAATTTAGGGTACAACCCTTACGTTGGATGTCTAAAAAATTCACTCTTAGAATATCGCACAATTTCATACTTGATCCTCACCATGTTAGCTTATATCAAAATTGTATCAACGAGATTTTCTGAGACGGAATGGAATTTTGTCATTGGTTGTTGGACCTCATTTTCTGGATGGAACACTTAATGAGCAGAGATTCTGCGATTTCCTTAGAAATGGCTTTTCATCGATATTAACACATATTCCAGAACGTTGGCAATGGAAATTTATTTGCTCCCTTTAAGACAGTGCGCTACCACATTACTGTTGAGGTGCAGGTAATTTTCTCTATCGTGTAATTCCCATTGACTTTGTTTTACAGGGTTTTGTCAAAAAAATTAATGGCGAGACTCCAACAACATCAAGCAGGGCATAATCTGTTCAAGTAATCGTCCCAGATATATGTTTAATATTTGTTCAACCTTTTGAATTTACCAAACTGGCTTTGACCTTCAGTTTACATTATGTTTTGTTTATTAACGTAATTCTTTATAAGGAGATTTCGATATTGAACACATAACTGCACCCTTCCATTCAATGCCCACCGCTAAAAAAGAGGAAGGTTTTGGCAGTTAAATAATGCCTACAGCATCCCGGAGCATCACTATTTTTTTTAATAATCAGTCGTTTTTTAAATATCATCTTGTATCTCTGTAGTCTGTATATTTCAACTTTTGCAGTTAAACTGTTGCTTGTAATATATAGGTTAAAGCCATGTTACTATAAAACAATTTATTGGGAAATTTGCAAAGCTATCTAAAACAGTAAAATAACGTGGACACTACCATACAAGTTCCACGCATAAAACTATGAATTGTCTGTATAGCCTGTATTATAAAAAAAATGTTTATCGTCTTCTGTATCGTTCTGTGTTAAATTTTGCAATTTTTTAAGTTCTATAAACCGTGGTAAATTCTATACGCTGCTTTTTAAAACCCGCCATTTAGGTATGATTCCTAGTAATACTTTTGAAATGTTTGATATAAACGTCTCACCTGCGGCTAATATCTTTAATAATTAATACGTAGGTAATGCTGACATGTGGCCTGTAGGAAGCGTTGTATTCTAATAAAGAGAAGGTTGTTTTGTTTTGACTATTCTAATCAGCTAACTGTTGCTTATATAGCACTGAGTATAGATGAATTTGTCATTGAGCAATGACAGGTAACACAATGACTGATCGGGGAACACTTTTTTGTTTATTCTGGTTAAAAACTTTGTTCGTGTTATTGTACATCCGATTAACATTCCTTCCAAGCCAATAATTATTAATAGACTTTGCGGTTTGTTTCCCATTCTCTCGTTACGGTCAAAAAATCACTTGGTCGACACTTACACGAGCCACATGTGTTCACATGTTAAATGATGGAGATACAGCAGCAAGAAAAAACGTTTTAAAAAAGACGGGCGCTATTTCGGAACCTTAATGAGCTCGTAGGGGTGTAATACTACACCCGGGAGTCATCAACTGGGGTTTTCGTATATTTGAAGATTTTTAAGGACCTCGGCACGCCGATGATAGACATGTGAGATACATCGAATAAGATATGGGTCCAGACGCTTCAGAATGATGTTGGCTTATTAGAATACTTTTGTAGCTTTAGTTTTCTCGTTTCTCGAATAGAGATTTAAAAGATGAGTAAAAATTATTGCAATATAAATATCACCATTTTTCTGCTTTTTCATAAACAACGTAGAGAATATTTTGTACTGTACTTTAACTGGCGTTTTTAAATTAAAGTTGTTTACTTCTAGTCATCTGGTCCATTACTGCAAATTACTTTAAAAAATATGCATTTCGAGATGTTCTACTATCCTTTTACATAGCTTCTTCTTGTTCTTTTCTCTCCCTAGCATAAGCTTCCTTACTTTTTTTTAACGTTATGTATTACGTTTTTCAAATTAACTTATTTAATAGTTTGAATTGAATAATATGTTTTCTTAATAATTATTTAATTGACATATTATTTATACGATAAGAATAAGGACGAATTACGAAACAAACTGTATTATGCTTTATTATATATTTATTATGACGATGGAACAAATAAATTATTTGGCATTGGAAATGCCAATGGAGTCATTATTGATATATTCATGTATTTGTCAAAATTATTTGTAAAATAAAACTTAATATTCAAGCTGCTTGTACGTGCCATCATCTAAGTATAAATTACTTAAAAATAAAATAAAAATTGAAAGGTGGCGGTATAATGCATATATAAAATGACCTGCTGCGTCGAAAATGGAGTTTAGTAAAAATTTGACAAGGCCGGAAACACCATAAATTTCCATTTGTATCGTAATATTTCGCTTCGGGTAGGGTTTACAGGTTAAGGCCTTTTTTTAATAATATCATGGGTTTTTTTAATCCAGAGAATACTTCATTTGACAAACAATTTTTTCTTGCAGACGTAAACCACAGGCAATTTTAGTGTTTTGATATCAGTAATAATCGCTCCAACAGAAAATAGAAGTTCTATGAAAAATTCTTAGTAAACTTCGTGGCTTTTACTTTATGAACGACAAGATGACATGATGAATGAGAAGAGAAACGTTATATCACAACAAAATTCTTTGTCGATCATGCTTTGATTGACTGCTATACGGAATGGAAGATGTGTTTTTCCAGTTATTACATAGTTTATAGGTTAAAATTGAGTAGAATAATACTTAGCATTTCGTGCATTACAACCGTTACAGCCAATGTTGTTTTTATGTTTCCGTATCTCTCAACCTATATGCGTATTTGTTGTAATTTTGAATAATGTTTATGCGCGAATTGTATAAGCAAGGGTTTTTTGTTGTTCATTACACTTTAAACAACGTTAAGCACGGCTAGACAGATATGCGTACATAAACGAAGGATATAATTATGTACGTTTGAAAAGCTTTGGAAACCTAGGATGCCGAATAAAAACTAAAGTTACTGATAATATTTTCTCGGAAAGATCGCTGTCTCCTGAAATCACTGACAAAAAGTTATTAGTCTGACGTTTCGATTACACCTGTAATCTTTGTCAAAGACGAAGAACCTCAAAATTTGCCTGACACAATTTTAAACAAAATTTTGTTGTGTTAAAAATCGTCAAAAACCAGGACGTCCTTTTGGTACGAGTGAGGAAAGTAACTTGAATGTCCTTTAGATGTGCAAGAGAATCCCTAGTGTTCCGTACAACAGAGTGCTCTCACGTACCATATTAGCAGAAATCTGTTCCGAAAATTTTGAAAAAAGAGAAGTTTCATCCATACAAAATTCACTTATTACAAGAACTGAGCGAAGATGATTTCGATTGTAGGATATAATTTTGCGAAACTGCTATGAACATGATAGATGAAAATAGATACATTTTAAATTGGATTATGTTTTCTGATGAAGCGACTTTTTGCCTCAATGGTAATGTGAATAGACATAGTTGCAGATATTGATCGGACACAAATCCACATTGGATGGAACAAGTCCACACACAACACCCTCGGAAAGTGAACGTCTGGTGTGGTATTATCGGTGAGCACATTATTGGGCCCTTTTTCATCGATGGAAATTTGAATGCGGTCAAGAGCTCTTGCGAGAACACGTTATACCGGAACTTATTCGCCTGTTCCCTAATCGTGAAAATGCTGCGCGTCTTTCTGAACAGATATGCTTTCAGCAAGATGGTGCACCGCCCCATTGTGCAGTCAACGTTCGTGGATATTTGAATGCGATATTTTCAGACAGATGAATTGGTAGGCGCGGAGCGATAGAATGCCCAGCACGTTCCCCTGATCTGACGCCGCTTGATTTTTTTCCTGTGGGGGTATCTGAAAAATCGTATTTATGCTGATCGGCCACATAATGCAGAAGATGTAAAAGGACGGATCGGGTCAGAAATTCAGAAATTACCTCAAAATATGCTACAAAGAACATTAGAAACCTTCTACTCAAGGCTGCATTACTGCCAGGAAGTAAATGGGGAACATTTTGAGCATCTGCTGTAATGTAAATCTGAAAAATTATTACATTTTTCACGGAGTCATGTTTTTTTTGGGTAACCGATTCGCATTAAATTGTTCAAACCAGAGGAAAATTATCACCAGTCAAGGAAAAACGGTAATACCTGAAATCTCCTGCTTGTTCCATACTTTATAGCGACCCTGTATACTCTGTTTAGGAACATTTCAGTACTTGTTTTAAATGAATTATGTCCTATTCCAATAGTGTCATTTCAACAAACAATTTTGATGCGTACATCAAGCTGTAAAGAGCATCCAGCAAACTAGAAATTAATTGTACAGCAAGAAAATGCAAACCAGACGTTGTAGGAGTCTTATGGCCATAAAATTGTAACAATATATGAATATCTCTTTAACACATTTTAATTTTTTACGTATTACTATATCGGTAATAAAATAATTGTAGTTTGTACGCAAACACTAATTTCCTACTTGAATGACAGTGTAAGCGCAACAGTAACTTATTACTTATTCCTATTTGTCACTTCGGTATTCGGTTACAGCCCGCTCGGAGTGGTGCCTTGCGGGAACCGGGAATATTTTCACAGCTCAAAACACACTAATAAATATCCCCCGAAGGCGAGGATTACAGAGGTTGCCGAGATTTTAATAATCTTGTAAACATCCCCCCTCCTCCGGACGCTGCATGCGAATCCGCACCGATCCCGAATTTCAATATTTAATTCTCCATCATCGACTAACCCCAATAATAATAAGACAAAAAATCACACTTGACCGACTCCGAATGCACCGGAAGGTTGTAGTTGCATTGTTGAAACCAAAACACGTTTCTAATATGATAATGGGGCGATTATGCAAATGCAACCCTTCAGTGCCGGGGCCGGTGCCCCCCGCTGGCTGGGTCGCATGGGGATGGATCTCGCTGTACTTCAACTAATCTTCTGCTCTTTTGCATAAGATTCCGATTTTTTTCATCGCGCCCGGCAATTTGAATTCGGTGAGATTTTTTGCCGGCCTGCTCGCTTGGAGACGCGCACATTTTTTATGTGTCCTTGGGGCAACGGATTTTTTCTAATGGAAAGTTATTTCGTAGGGCATATTAGTTGTGCTGCATCTTCTCGATAACATTAAAAATCTTACCTTTCTACAGTATTTTTACTTGACTTTGTCACTCAAAGTGATGAAACGGGGACGGCCTTTTATAATACGAGCTTGTAAAATGTACGGTACACATTTTAGCAAACGGAGAAGTAGTGGCGTAATAATGTGTTTTAAGTAATATTCGGCCAAAACTGTAAGCGGCTCTCTAAAAAAAGTCTACCGTAATATAATAATTATAATTTTCTATATCGTTCCAATACCCCTTACTTATATATAACCAGCGGCTCTAAACCTATTCCTGATTACACCTAAGTTCTTGTTCATCCTTCAACTTGTAAATATGTCTGATTCAGATGTTGTATACAAGCACTTGACAACTGGAAAGCGAAATTTAGTGTTATCGGTGCATTTTTTTTTCAACAGTTGAAAGTCGGTTGCAATTTATTTAAACAAGGCAAAAAAACGAACACTACGTAATAAGCAACCCTGTAATCAACTAATACCAATCATCAGTGGCGTACTAGCACGTATCTAGCTAGCAAATTGTTAATCCACTTATAAGTTGCACAAAAAATCCGTTTTTTGAGAAATACTTTTTAATATTGCAGAATATTGCTGTGTTTGACGCCGTCTCGTCAAGCGCCGATAAAATGGCTGCTGCTCATTTTCGATAACACTTTCGCTATGTGTGTCAAATGCGTACCCCTTTTTTTCCTTAACTAAGATAAACTGAAATTGGGCAACCAACAAACGTGCGCAATAAGGTTTTATACCACATGGGTTTTAAAGGTAGCTAAATAACTGTAAGGGTCATTTTACTAATAACATCAAACCTAATAATATCTGTCTCGAATACCATAATTGATGCTGCATTTTCGCTGGATATGAAAACATTAATGGAATTCAATGATGCTGATTTAGATCTTTTGGTTTATTATCAGCTTTATCTCGTTCAGCTTGACTCGCCTGCTTGAGTACTTTACCTAGAGTTTAGAAACATTWTTTTGGTCTCCACTGGCTCCTAAATATCCTGCAGTTACAGTGGATGATTTCCAACGTTTCCAACGRGTCCTAGAGGAAGACACTCTTCTTAAACGCAAATATGTTACAGCTAGTGACAGTTTTCAAGAACAATTAGATATTATTTTCAAATTTGAATCCTTTATTGTTCCTTGATGAACACCTTGTGGCTATTTTAATATTGTAGCTTTATTTCGTCAATTATCGTGCGTTTGGCGCAATTCTGTTATCGTGTCGTATAGAGCTAGGAAAACTTAATTCATCAATTATTAATTATCAATTCCCTGATTAAACACAAAAAATAAAATCTGGCCTTATAGGCGTTACATTCAACGTTTTCCCAAACATCTGAATGGCCTTTATAAATCCATAATAGTTGTTTATGTATTAAGGGCGTAATAAGATTTTTATGGTCCGTATGCGTCAGCAATGCATACAAAACTTTATGCACAATTTATATATTGAATATTTAATATAAATTACAATATAACTTATCGTTTTTTTTAAGAAATACCTTACATTTCGTATTTATGATGGGTACGTTATCATGGAAACGCGTATGGGCAATAGGGCGTATACACAATGATAATTCATTTGACGTTTTGGCAGTCGGTTATAAACTGTATTTTAAACTTCAGTACTTTAGTAATGGTAACATTCACAAACTAACTGCTATTAGTATTAGCTGCACTACACAAAGCTTCCACAGTGCAAGAGTGTAGACTGTAGATAATAATTATTGTTATTTCTTACCTTTGAAATAAAAATAGAACCGTAAATTGCTGGAACATCTTTATAAAGCCATCAATTTCGTGACTATAACTTGATCTGCAACCTTCAGTACTATCGTGCTCATTGATGTTCAATGAATACCATGCATATTGTAGCTTGGCAGCAGTTATAAAGAGGCGGCACAAAGAATTCAGAAATCAACGCCGCCCGCGTCCCATGAATGATTTATAGAAACCCTGTACTTATGAATACATCAACATCGTTAGAATAATTGTTAAAATTCTGAAGGTATATATAAAACTAAAAGCTCTACGTATAAAATTTAATAAAATATGATGATTTACAATCTCCAAATTGGGGTACATCCAACGTATATGCACTCCCATTTTAGTTCTTTTTGTGACGTACAAACCTTTTTTAAATTTCGTGCTTCGAATGTCGTTCTTAGAACGCAAACGCTGCCTAGATAAATATCGGCTTTTTTATTTCTGCTCTCAACAGAAAACGCAGCTCAACCGTTGAAACGCACAAAAAAAAAACAATTATAGCCGGCAAACAAGCCGCGAAAGGTCCAGTGATCTTTAATGGAACTTCTAAGTAGGCCATGACCACCGATAATCATCTTATTAAAAATTTCGAAGGGGTAGACCGTCGGTTTTACCCGTCGCCGGTGGTGCAAAAGGTATAGGTACCGAAAGAAGCCGTTCGCGACGGGGTGAGCTCGGGCGCAGGGTGGTGTTTTGCGGCGTCAATCAATCTATTATGTTCTGACATTGATAAGTCAATTTTGTTTATTGGGTATATCTGTAAGGGATCAAACGCTATTAATGTGTCAAACTGAACGACGAGATTGCTTGTTAATTTACGGGACAAGACAGGTTGTTGGGGGCTACTGGAAAAGTTCAAAGCTTGAATCGAATTTTGTATATGTACATACATGGTCACTAAAAAGTATGGAACCAGCAGGATATTTCAGGTTCTGTTCCACCGATTTTTCTGAAATTGTGCATGAGCCTATGGGTAATTAAAATGCATTTTCTAGAATTTGTTCAACTCCGTGTCAGCTCTCGTTTCTGAGATATGGGTGCAAGTTGCATTTTTTTAAATGGGGTCAGAAGGTACATCTTTAAAAAGGATATCTTTTCCTGATTTCAAAAATGTATTATACTTGTACAATTTATTGCTTCTGAGTTGAGAAAAATGTAAGTACAGTATTTGAGCCTGGCAAAGAACGAAAAGAATAAAAACAATTTTCTTTATCGCTAAAATGGACAAAAAAGCCAAGTATTACCATTTTTCCTTGACTGGTGATAATTTTCGTCTAGTTTGCAAATCGGATACCGATTCAGTCATGTGAATATTGGAAGGCTCAAGTACATATTGTTTAAAATTTTGTGAAATTCTTATTATGCTGTTTGTAGTCGATGGTCAGTATTTCTACTACATTAGGTATATTTTTCTACGAACATAATATTTATTATGTAAGTAAGTGGGTCTTTTGCCTTCCTCTGTGGAAGTTTATTATTTATTATCATATTGGATTTAGACGCTTTCATTCCGTTTGATAATTAATACGTATAATTTTTCCTGCGATCCAGTAAGAAAAAGACTAAAAATAACAATAATTATTTTTGATGTCCACTAAATAAATCTTAAATCATGTTTCTCGTTTCTATGGCAAAGCACTGTATAAACAAAAAGAAATGAGATTTATTATTATTTCTTTTGTTATGGTTTTCTTCTACAAGGTTTTATGTATTAAACGGGTTCCACAACGGTTTTCCAGAAAATTTCTCTTTCAGTGGAGGACAGTAACTGCCTTTATTACCAAAAAATCTAGAGAAGGTACGAAAAGAAATATTCTGCATTTAAACTATGGATGATCCAGTGTTAAAGGAATTAAGGTAGATGTCAATTTGGCAATAGATCCAAAAGTTCAAAATTATCAAGTCTGTGCTCAAAATATTCAATACTGGGCCCTACGCTGGCTATCAATGCGAACATCGACGTCAAGTATTCCAAAGTAATTGTATTCTCAAAACGGTAAAATGTTGATTACAAACCTAAAAAAGCAAGTACATCTTGTTTCGAAAGCGCCAGATGAAGTATATTTACTAATGAAGGTAGATTTCAATTTCTAGTTTAAATTTATTACCTGACCTGACCTGACTTCTCTCATTATTGGAATGTAGAGCATTCCATGGTGATCAGTTAACTAAAATGACAGTCGCTGACGATTTAGATAAAAAAAAAAACATATTACTCGTGAAGATTCAGGATACAAAGACCCTCCAACAACTAAAATTTATTGTGTTAAATCAAATAACGAACGAAGTAAATATAATCGAACTATATACGAGTACAAAATATTTGTCACTGCTACTTTGTTAGGTTTTTTGTGGCTTTTTTCTTTGTAGTCTAATTTGTGTATATTATTGTATATGCTTAATCCCTTTATCTCCAAACATTGTTGTATGTTCTAGATACGCACATAATTTATAGTATTTTTCTTTTTTTGTGTAGATCATCTTATTTCCCTTATGAGTCATTGTCAAAATCAGTAGCTTCGTTTTCATGTTTTTTTAGTGTTGTGAAGTTGGTGTTGCTTAATTCTGTTTATAAATTTTTGGATAAATTTTATATAATATTTTGTTTATTGTACTCGTATGTGTGATGCATTATTCGGATATTTTGGTTGATTTTATTATAATTTTTACGACTGTAAGTTGTACATCTATGAGTAGAATGTATATGTTATCAAAAGTTTCTTTAATCTATTTATTAATTTATTTTATTTATTTAAATTCACATATGTACGAGTAATTTTATGTATCTTAACTGATCGATACGAAACCGTACTATTTGAATTTCGACAAAAAGAAAAACCTTTTAAGGCATTTTGAAGAGCGTCATTTATAACACAAACCAAACGATAATTACGTAAAAATTGCTAACATTTATGTTTTAAACGAAGCTAAATATGTCAAAACTTTTAACCGTTTTTTTATTAGCTCTTTTGCGATAGCCGGGGCAAGTTCATATTCAAATTATTGTAAAAATTAGGTTCGTGTCCCGTTTTCTCATTTTTGTGTTTCATGTATCATCACGTCAGAAATTACAAATATAGAGATAGGGCAGGTATGGAAATTAATTCCTCTTACTTTATTTTTAAAAATTTCTACCATTTGCAACAAAAAAAAGAAAACAGAAAGTCTACCACAGAAGCAGTTTTAAGTTTCATTTTATGTTCAAAGTATATTTTCAATTCCTTTCAGAATTGTCAGTTGTCATAATTATTGAGCTTTCAACATTTAAAAAAAATAGAGTTTATAGTCGCAGAAAAAAATTATTTAACGACAATATAATGTTTTTAACACGCTTCAACATCATAAGTACATAGTTAGAAAACTTGAATATATGTCGAAATTGCGTTTTCTTTAATTTAAAGTGACAAGCTCGCGAATCTTGACTTTAGGGAACAATTTCTAAGAGTTAACTCGTTTGTAATCAGATGCGTTTTGTTCTTGAAAAAATATTTGGACACTAAATTGTACAGCAAAACGCATTATATCTGAATATGAGGAATTTTTTGCCATATTTACAACAGTTTCAATTTAGTTATTGGTCCATCGTTAGCACCTTAGATTTGAGCCTACTGTATTCTGCACACGTCATTAGCCAGTAACCTTATTGCAGTTGGGGTGTACCTAGTAGATAGTTAGAAGTATACTCTCAGATAGACTCGGAACCTTAAGAGATACATTAGTAGTACATCTATCAACTTTCTGTCCAAACCACTCAGCTCGCTGTTGTCTCTGCAATGTACATGTTATACAATAATTAAACATATAGAACAGTGCAGTAATTTATAAAGACAAACKAAGGCATATGCATGTCCTGTCCAGATACCCCAACAACACATAAATCTCGCGAAATTCACGTGTGACGCCAATATAATGCTTTGTTACCGCCACTGGAATCGCACCATCGCAACGATGCCCCGACGCGCATTACAACACCATCAGTGTCACATGCACAAAAAAAACACTATCTCTAGCTTGGCCCCCCCCTGCACACACCCCTTTTCACTGAGCTTTGACATTTTAATTTATTTCCCGATACCGTCCATAAATCATTCCGTTACTCAATGACTGTCTTTTGAAAACTGAACGCCACAGTCATCGCCTACCTCCCATATCGCGAACAAAACCTTTCTTTCACACTGTTCTTTTATTTTCTCACTGTACCATGGAGATGTTAATTTGTGTTAAACGCAAATTATGATTTACCGTCCCGGGGTGTCAGGGGATTGACTGACAAATTTCTGTCGGGGTGGAAAATGATGAACATTTAACGTGCGATTCGTGAAATGGAGGCGAATAGACTCATAAATTGTGTTTTGACTATAAGAAGAAATTACGTTGGGGCGCCGATAATTATCTTTCTGCATTACGAAGCCTAAAGACATCAGTATTGTAAATCCATTCAGATAAGGCAGTTGATTTTTATCGCTCACGTTTCGCCCAGTGTTGTGGTGAGCATCTTCAGAGTTGAGTTCCTAGTAGAGGGCATAGCTGTGTCCATGTGAATCTATCTTCCAAAGCCTGAATCAAGACAAGGGAGACATATCTAAAACAGTAAAAAGAAAGTGAGAAATTACCAGGGTTTCGCATAACTTTTTTCTTGGTTAAGTTAAGAAAAGGGAGGTTTGAGATTACAGTGAAAAGGCTGTAAGTAMTTAACTACAKAGTAGAAGTGAGTCTTTAARACAAAGGACATATTCATGGTTAATTACTTCATTGACTGGTAGTTGACCAAGATTTATGTTCACATCGATATCATGCTCCACAAAACTTATTTCTGATATGAACACTTGTTGTTATTTAATTTTAAACTAACGTTCTGGGAGGTTTGTAAATGTTATCCGAGTCTGCATTGATCTATTGTTAATGGGCTTTTATCTTTGTTCTATCTGTTCCGTTATCCAAGAGGGTTTTTGTTTCTTTCCCTTCTTGCCTATTGTCTCAAGTGTTCGATGAGCAACATTGTGGAGTGCTTTCTTGGTATATTCATTTTTTTACATTTATGATTATCAATTCGAGCATGTTTATAGTAATTAGATTAGTAGTAATAGTAATTAGTCTTCATTGCTAATTTTTCTTATAATAAAATAATCAGGAATTGATGTGTGTCTTTCCAATGCATTGTTTTATTGGTAGCAATTTATTTGTATTATTACTCTTCTTTAGTATTGATATAACTATCTTTTATCCTTTATATCGAGTCATCTGTTGGATCATAAACTCCAACAACTGTTCGATATTCTGTCGTTCATATTAGGTAATGAAGTAAGGAGCATGTTTCGTAGTACACTAAAATATTGCCGATGAGTACTGCAGCGCTTGCAAATACGCAAGTTTATCGTTCATGCGTCCGATAATACCTACGTGTTCTTGAAAACTGCTACTATTTGAACACTGAAACTGCGACGATATTCAAGAAGCACCTTTTTTTCTGCTGGATGATGTTTCTTCCGGCATTGTTTTCTCTCCTTATAAGCTTATTATAAAGAACCATATTGCGCACAATTTTTGGTTGAACAATTTCAGATTATAATCTAAGTAAAACAAAAAGACGTACTGGTGTGCTTGTTTAATGAAACTACGACAGAATAAATATTTTAGTGAAATTTTTAAAGTTTGTGTATGTAAAGAAATAATTTTGCGTGAAGTGTCGTATATTTTAACTATTACTAAAAAAGTGATTAAATGTTTGGGTCTATGTATGTACCTATACCTATAGTATGTATCTTGCATATCACAATTGTCTTGTCAAATTCCATTCATCTTCCAGTATGCAGAAGATCTAATTTTATCCCTATCTAGTCATGGTGCACAAGAAATATTACAAGTTTTTAACAATTACAATCAACATTTGAGCTTCACTATCGATAATGAAAATAATAATTCTGTACCTTTCTTGGATTGCAGTCATTAGAGACCAAACGAACAGGATAATTTTAGATTGGTATCAGAAGCCCACAAGTTCTGGTCATTATATCCATTTTCTTTTTCAGCATGATATGAAGGTTAAGACTAATGTTGTTTGTTCAAAATTCTTTTGGATAAGGGTTATCCAAAACTTTTGCTCAAAAATCGTATTTTTAGTTCAGATATCCAAACGGTTAACACAAATAATGCCCCCCACCTGGAATCTAATGAGTCTCAATTGGTTTTCGCATTCTTTCATATTATGTCATCTTTGACCCCTAAAATATTTTTTTTAGAACGGTTGATCATATAAAATTAGCCTGTTACAATCTTAAAACTAACCTTTTCCTCTTCTCTAAATTAAAAGATAGAATAGAAAATTCGAATTTCATTATATCGTTTACCTTACAAGTTGTATTGATTACCAAACAGTATATGTGTACCAGACTAAACAAACTCTATAAGCTTAGGCCTCAAAGATGTGCTCTGCCTCAACGTGTTGCCGAATTGGGACTTTTGACTTTAATACTCCCAACGTCTTAGCAACGGAAAATAATTACAAAAAAAGACTTTCAAGACAATTAATAATTTAAGCAACATCTATAAATACCCCTTTCATTTAGACTCACATATAAGACCCGGTCTTATTTTTTTATGAGATTAATTTATCTTTCGTCAATTTTTGTCACTTTTTTATGATATTTTTTGATGCCGGGCAAATTTTACTTATCTGCACCTGTCGGGTTTTTTTTTGGAGTAGTGTGTGTTTTTTTCGATGGACCACACCCTTTTTTGCGTGATGTTGGTGCATTTGTATGAACTAATATTTATTACCATCCCGCTTGATGACTGAAAACTATTGCGTCTTATGATCGACTTTTTGCTGTAAGTTGTGTTCATTATTATGTTGATGTGTTGTTTCACACTGGTTGTCTCTTTGTCCTTTTTAGTTGTTCTGAAGAAGGGCCACAATTTAGGCCCGAAATATAAACATTTGAACTACTTGGCTTACCAGCAGGATACCCAAAAGTAAAACAACTTATCAATCTATTTCCACCAACGAATATGTGTGATGACCCCTTTTTAATAAATTTCATCTGCACAATTCCCTCACCCCGTCGCAAACTGGGTCAAAACCGGACCGCGATCGGGCGAGTACGGCCCTGTGCCGCGCTGCAGACGTCGCGCTGCACCGGGAAGACGCCGACGGCGCAGCGCCCGAAAAACGTCCGCTAAAAAAATCCGGCTGCAACGCGGCGAGCGAAAAAAATAGACTTTTTTTGGGCGTCGTAAAAAATAAAGCTGGCGGCGCACGCGTAATAAAAAAGACGTCCGTCGCTATTGATTTTCCCTTCGCCGTCCGTCTCTGTCTCGTCGTCTGCCCCGGTCCTGACCTCCGATACGTCGGATCTTGTTCGCGAGGACATCGATTTTTCACGGCGGCCTCGGCGTTGTTTACGTGTCGTCCTCTGCCGCGGGACGTCCCGACGCTCCACACGATGTTTCGGATAAAAGCACTGGATGGTGGCCCCCCTTTTAGAAACTACGTCGTGTGCTTAATTCTACGGCTACTTATATTTTTTGGTTTTTGCTGGTATAGGATGGTGTATATAGAACATTGCTTTCAGAAATACTGACATCGCAGTAGGCTGAGAAATTTCAACATTACATTGGCAACAACCGGGTAATCACCGTTTCCTTTGCATAGCTTTCTTTTTCATACAGCATGTCACTTGCAATGTTCTTAAGTTATAAACTGTCMCTTTTCTCGACTTTTTGCTATTCTYTTCAACACTACTGCGCACTTCTTCGTTGTGTTTTTTTATGCATTTCCGTTGTCTCTCTTTTCGTACCTCTTCACCATAAAGACAGATACTGGTCTTATTATGCCCATGCAGATTGTTTATTGTCAACCTCCTTCACCATTCTCTACATCTTTCACTTTTAGCATCATATACTTCATCTTGATTTCATTAATTGTTAACCCTATCAGCCCAGCAGCGTGCTCCAGTCTTATTGGAAGCCTTGCAAAACAGAGCCATACGCTCCAAGGTGGTAAATGAATTCGTAGATGCACTAAGGGTCTAAGCCATAACAGAGTTATTTTGGAGTTGGTTCATGGCCACCAAGGGATTTAGAACACACCTACTAGCAAGAAAGTCACGGACTACGATAACCACGTTTGTTCATAGAGAATTCGTCCCAAATAAAAGTTAAAAACTGCTGCAATTAAGCAGGCATCATATAGGAACAGTAATTCGACTCTTCACGGGACACTGCTTGATTAATTGATTGATTGAACCAGCGTACGGTAGGCATTTCTGCCGCTCCCGGATATTTGTATACCTGTAGTGAGATGACGTCTAATGATATTAATATGTGATCTGGTGCACTATTGATTGTGTTTAATTTGATTTTTAAATCAGAAGGCTCTTTAATATGGTGCTGGGTTTTATGTGTTATGTTATTCAAGATATTGCTAAAAAAAACTCCCTAATTTAGATGTCGGAGATTGATCATTACTTATATAGGCCTCATTCGAATATTCGGTTTGTGTAACTTGGATTGCCCATAAATTTTAGGTGTCTGTGCATTATATGTCAGTAGTGTGCTCTGTTTTGTGAAATATAGTTTTTTTTTACATTGTGCTACAATTTGGTTATTTCTACCTTGTGTTGTATTAATGATGTCGTTGGTTTTTTTTGTAGGTTTCATTGTCACTGAGTAATATTTGTTTTGCCTGGTTTAAAAAATTGTTATTTGTTGGTTCTGCCTTAAAAAATCTTCGTTTTATTTATGAGCTGTTGTTGTTTGTTGCTATAGCAGTTTTCCTTACGATTTATTCTGTCTTGAAAGTTTGTAATACCATTGTTGATCTTTCCTCTTATTAAATTCATATGTTCTATCGGTAGATTTCTAGATATTGCTTCTACACTGAAAAAAGTTACTTGTAAAAAATTGCTACGTGATTGTAGTGGACTTCTTTGTGTTACTCATTACTAATATTGTAGGAAATCTTACATAAACGTCTTGAAATAGGTCTCTGGTTTTTGTAGTATAACCATTGTAGCAGAATGTTCTACACATTAAGTAAAGTTTAACAAAATAATATTAAAGTATTTTATAATTCGCGTTGATAATGATTATAAAGTATTGGGTTATTAGGTTAGCATACTAATTAAATTAGAAATAGTAACTCGCTACGGTCGGGACTCGAACCAGAACCGAACGAATCTCTGGTGTTTACATTATACCATGCATCTTAGAGCTATTCTAATTAAAGCCCATATATATAGACTCAGAGACCCGTTCTGGAGCGAGTTACTTTTTCAAATTTGATTAACCTGCTTAAATCAATACTTTAAAAAATAATATGATTGTAAAAAATATAACAAAAATCATTTAGTAATTATTTATAAGTTTTTTTTGTAGATTACTCACTGAAGCATATTTTTTACACGCTTAGAACATTCTCAGGCATTATTAGTTAAATTACTAAAAAAACAAACATTACACTAATTATAGATGATATCATTATTAAAAACGAATAATATGCATCAACACATATTGCATGCTACAAATCGCATTATTATATACAACATTTGTTACTCTACAAACAATGATAAATGCAAACAACATCCATAGGTAATATCAATAATTTAAAGTATAGCTTTTTTCAAAACTATGTCGACCATTGGAAGTTTTATTAATTTATACCTATATTACAAAGTCTACCTATGTTTTCTAGACTAAAATGCATTCAATACTGTAATTGTTTGGAAATTAGGGTTTACGGTATAACGTATAACGACAGATGAATAATAATATCACAAATTTGATCTGTGGTACGTTAGTGAGAAAATTAGTAGCTAAGGGTTGGCACTATTGTTAAGTTGGTACTTATAGTCGCTCGGCGGCAGCGCGCGCGCAGGTCATCACATCGTGGAATCACGCCATCCGCCATCACGTAAGCCTCGTCCACTCACGTTCTTGTTTTAGTTGTGTGGAAGTGTTAGTGGTTATTGTGTTTTATATTATTATATTGGATTTTCCTTATTAAACAGCCCCTAATTGTTGTGTACTGCAACATGGACGATTACGTAAAATGTTTAATTTACAGGTACAAAAATGTAACCTTGTTTGTCTAACGAATAAAATCATAATAATGCTGCATTGGTTTCATTTATTTTTGCACTATATCCACTATATTTTTAGTAAATTATAACACTAATTTATAGTAAAGAAAAAGATTTAACATAGTAAAATTTAGCATACTGGAATATTAAATTTGACTATTATAATATGTTACAATAAACAAAACACTAATAAAGTACACTACACCTTGTAGAAAAAATTGTGATACCCTGCCTAGTAAATCCTACAAAATTTGTATTGAACTGTACCGCATTCTCTAAGAACATACACTATAAAATGGTAAGTACTGATTTCTACATTTTTAGTAAATACAGCTACAATAGTTAATCTACAAAAATATAGTATAATTTTCTACAGTTTGTATCTAGTCGTATTTGCACTATATTTTGTGGTAAAGATTATTACAATTGCAGTTAAATTTACTATATTTTTTTTCAGTGTATACTCGCACTTATGCCTTGTGTAGCTATGCGGTTCTTTTTAGTGATAGTAAATGCGAAATTCTTTCCTAATACAAGGTTACGTTTTATGCCTTGTGGACTGTATGTATTTGTTGTGTTTTTAATCCATTTTTTGTTGATTGTTCGGTTTGTATGTTGATTAATCTATTAATTCATTTACAGTTCTGTTTTTTTTATTGTAGTAAAGTGTTGGTTTAGTGTGTGCTCTTGCAGTGTATATGTTTGCGGGTGTAAAAGACGAGAACAGAGCGAGAAAAACGAGAAGGCGAGAGACATGATCAATGTCGATCTGACGACAGGCCGAGTAGTTTTTTAATTTTTGAAAATACTGGTCAAAGACAATGACGCATTTCCACTTTGTTCACTGGTCTGTTAACATTTGTGTTTGGTGCTACTACTCTGGAATATTACATTAGTTTGTTAAAAAGTAGAAGCTGTCATTTTGACTAGAGAAGTAATTCGTGTTTCCGATTTATGGTTTTCTTTAAAAATATGCATTTTATTGTGTTAAACCATAAACCAACTCGAGCCTTCCCTTGGTGGCAAAGCGTTATTTGCTTAATTATGAAACACAAGACGAGGATAACAAGGGAAATTTATTGTAAAAGTACCTTGCCTCCTACGAGCGATTTACGAGTAGAATAACCGAAGAGGCAAGTTTTCTTTCGGTATTGTTTTTATCCACGATAATTCAAGGCCGCACTATGCCAACGTGACGATATTTGTGAAGTTTTCAACCATCCATCGTACAGTCCGGATTTGACACCAGTAATTTTTATATCTTTTGAGAATTAAACGAATTTTTGGGCGGACAAAGCTTCGTTACCAAGGAAGGGTTTTAGTAAGCTGTCAAAAGGGACTTGACCTAGTTGGCGACGCAGTTCCTTCTCCTTCAAGAGGGCATCTAAATGCATATGTCACGATAGGATAAATGCTTCAACCAATTATACGTTCCTCTTTGATAACAGAAGACCTAGAATGTTTTTCCATTTGTATCTACGTGAAGTGTAAAAATTTAACCCCATAAATTGTCTTGATAATTCTTAAAGCAGGTTGTCAAAGTTTAAATACCTTAGAAACACTTACAGCTGTATGATGTAGAAAAGATTTTCCAAAAGGGTGATGACAATCACTATTTATGGCTATGGCTATCTATATTCGTTTTTCTCAAATAATTTTAGGTGCAAATTAGACAAAACCATCGCACCTAACAATGCAACGCTATTACGTTCGGCGTTATTAAAGTTTCCATCGGATGGCCGCGCCGCTCTATTTGCTCATTTTCTGCAGCGCTGCAGCCGTAAACTGGGACGAACTCCGTCGTTAATTGGGGCAATTATCTTATTACTTCTCGCKCTAATCCACGCCGTTTAGTCCTGCCGCCTTTTTATACCCCGGCTCCCTCAAAACCAATACAATCGGCCACTTTCACCCGCGGGGGGCAAAAAAATTTCCGGTGAATGCGCCACATTCTAATGGAGCGACTTTTTTCCGGAAAAACTGGRTATTTGCCACACATGCTGTGTTCGTCACGAATCCGAATTTGTCGGCTAAAAAGTTAATTCTTTTCGTGATCGGCTGTGCAGGCAGGTACGGGGAACGTGTCGTAAGTGCCGTGACAATTCAGAGAGGAATGTTTGACAGATGAGCAAAAACGCCGTGTTCCTGTTTGTATCGGCTTGCCCACTTCTGGCGATAGTTTTCAAGAAAACATTTCTTTTTTTTTCTACATTGTAATTTACTGTATGGTGCTACCGATATTGTAATTTCTGACAACAGATTTAGCAATACCGAGAATTAAAATCACTTTTACACAGTTTTACGAATGGTTTGATAATTGGTTTCGTACTTATTTTATGTACAATAAAAAATAAAAGTGGTAGTGGATCAGTTTTCAATTATACCGGAGTTGTATTTCTGAAATATTTGAAACAGTTGACTCATTTCATAATGATTTTCACAAGCATGCTATGTTATTAACCGATTCCCTTAATTTTGTTTTGTGTTGTTGAAAACGAGCCAGTATTTTACAAAATGAAGAAAAAAGTTTACCCATTCATAATGTAACCCAAATGCACGTTTAAATATTTAGAAATATTATTTTGGGAATGTGATTCTTAGAGTATCAAATAATAATTAAATACAGTACTTATTTCAGAGTTTTTACATACAAAAGTCAACTATTCTGTTATAGATTTCGGTACTTTGTCACACTGAAATAACTATCAAACAGAAGAAAAAAGATCAGTGTCCCTGTACAGTAACATTCTATTCTGCCAGACCAAAACCTCGTACTAAACAAATTATTTTAAGCTAATTTATGTTATAAATCATCTAAATACAAAATTGCTACAGCTTTCTGAAGATAGCGCCCAAAAAATAACGTTTTCGTAATATCTTCAAAACGCTCTTACTCACAGGGATAAATTTTGGCACACTATGAAGTTTTTTTTCGTTTTTGATTTATATTACATTTTGTAATACGATCAAGTTTTTAATTATTTTACTTGTAAAACAAGGACGACCACATTTTATTATTAACACCAGTATCAAATCTACAAAATATGCACCTATTAAGAAAGTAACAAACATTTATGTTAAGATGTGTAAGACATCCATTATGCACAAACCATAAAGTTTGCCTAATGTTATAATGAAATTATCTGAAATATCTTATAAGGCACTTTCTAAAAATATGAGATAATTTTCTTCACTTGAACGACAGTTAATTCTGCAGGTCCACGTAGATTGTTACAAACCAGACCTATCCAAATCTTCATGTGATGTGTGTGAGTAATGGGACCTTAAAATTTTTGAACCTCCGATTTGTATAATTTCAAGCATATTTACTAATCTGGACCTCCTGAATTTCTTAATGGTATCCTTTTGTCGCTAGCTACAACGGTTCGATCTAAAAGCGGAGTAAATTAGGCCGCCCGACGTCCTAGCTCATTTCTGATCAAATTTTCGAAATCTGCAGCTTAAAATACATCTGTTTGTCGATTTTGAGCTAAAATTAGTTTCCACCGAAAAATCACAAAACATCGAAGGCTAACCCCTTTGTTCTTTTTGGACCTTAAATGTGTTGCACCTCCGATTTGTATAATTTCAAGTATATATTTACTAATCTGGACCTGCTGAATTTTGGAATGGTATCCGTTTGTCGCTAGCTACAACGGTTCGCTCTAAATGTGACGTAAATTAGGCCTACCGACGTCCTAGCTCATTTCTGATCAAATTTATGGAATCCGCAGCTCAAAATACACCTGTGTGGCGATTTTTAGCTAAACTTAGTTTCCACCGAAAATCACAAAACATCACATTGCAATTGTGGAGGCGTGTATCTTGAAAGAACTATAGCTACCTGAGGAAGCAATATCGTATTTAGGTTATTCAAACTGAATAGAAACTGAACACCCTATATTTAGAGCCACTCCAAAATGGCTTGATTCTATTATGGGACATTTCAAACTCTCTTAACCGACTGGACCCTTCTATTTTATTCAAAGTATGGTTTCTCATGCAAGGGAATTTACAATTTACAATTTTACGTTAGTTGAAAATTAAAACCTCAGTTATGATGATTACTTTTGAAAGCAGGAAAAACTCATTGACGTATTTCCTTTTTTTTTCATCGTGCTAGTAGCAAAGTTCATATATTTGATGTATTTTATTATCCCTACAAACCATAATCGCAACAAAGACCTCAGAAATTTTTTTTAAGAAAAGATTTTACCTATTTGAAACACCAATGCTCAGAACACACACAAAGTGTTTATATAGGATCGGTCGATTTTAAATAATTCGAATAATATTACGTGGTGATTGACGAGCAGATCAAAAATGCATTTGACTGCACCAATTACAAATTTATAAAATAGTTCATTAATTATGTCATTCTAATCTAGTGACTAAGCGAAGTTACAAGTGCAATTTTGTGCCAAACTGCCACTATATGATTATACTAGCCCCAATACAGTGTTCATTTGGAATCCATTAGGAATACATCAATACTGTTGTTTCGATTAAATGAATAAAGCAGTAAATGGCAATCGATTGATAGAAATGTATGGCAAGTTTGCCATCATTCCCAGGTCTGTTCCTATGGTTTAGGAAATTTAGATTACCTAAACCATATATTTATACGTATAAGACTTTCTGTGTCATATCTCGAAGCAAAGTTTGTCGTGTCGTTTAGACCATCTGCGCAATAAATCTCCAAGGTTAGTGTGATTCCTTAATTAAAGTCATGACGACTGGCATTCATTTGATGAACTTTATAAAAGTTCATACCAGCTAATATTGTATATTTGGTACCCGTGATGTGCCATACCTATCTCCAACGCATGTATATGGATTTTATCTATTTTCAGTTATGACTTGTGTAGAGAAATTAAGTCAATTTTACAAAAAATCCGGATCAATTGAAAATTTTACGTTATAACTCCTGCAGCTGTGATAAAGTTTCGCAAAGAATTTGTTACAATTAAACGAACCTTATCTAAGAACAGTAATTAGCCTGCTTTTGTTGACTTTATGTTGATAGCTAAACTAATGGAGGTTTATTAACAAAAACGTATCTACTATTGGCAAAGTCTAGGTTACATTTTAACATAATATACATAGTTTAAAAAATTTATATAAACTTTAAACTCGAAAACTGGTAATTTAGTCATTATTTATGCTATTAACTGATAAATTTATAAATCACAAAGTTTGTCTTCGAACATAAATCGAATTCTTAAGACGTCGTGGTTAGGGTTTTTCCGTGGTCCCAGGAATTGGGCTATAATATGAAGCACGAATTATTTTACATTACCCTATGCTTGGTACTTCCATTGTTTCTCATTGTGCTTCATAAAAATCTACAGCCACATCTATTTTCAAGCTATGTCCGTTATGATTTTTTGTGGCCAACTTCACACTTAGCCACTAATTTCCAAATTTAACATCTCTTTTAGCACCAGCCTTAAGTGCTTTGTTACTGTTCCATTGTGCTTCAACAATTATGCTTCTTAAGTCAATATTTGCTCATAATAATTACTTTACCTATAGTCATCAGGTCTAGCCACTGACAAGAAGGACAAATGTCAATCTTTCTACTGATCTTTAGTGCTTCGATTTTGCTTCACGTGTTAACTTAGCCACATGACCCCTTTTTGGTAACTAATTGAAGATTAGTATAAGGTGGGCAATTGTGCTTTAAACTGGTGGGTAATTTCCAAATAATCTGAAAAAATACTACATCTTGCACGGAATTATGTTTTTCTTTTTCACTTTTAGAGTAGCCGATTCACAATAAATTGATCAAACTAGACCAAAATTATCACGTCCAGGAAAAATGGTAATCCCTGGCTTTTTTGTCCATTTTAGCGACAAAGAAAATTGTTTTCATTCTTTTTGTTCTTGGTAAGGCTCATTTATTGTATTTACACCTTTCTTAACTCAGAAGCAATAAATTGTACAAGTGTGATACATTTTTGAAATCAGGAAAAAATATCATTTTCAAGGATGTGCCTTTTCACCCCCTTCCCATTAAAAAAATGCAACTTGCGCCCATATCTGGGAAACGAGAGCTGTCACGGAGTAAAAAAATTCCAGAAAATGCAAAATTTCAGAAAAATCAGTCGAACAGAACCTGCTGGTTCCATACTTTCTAGCGCTTTTATAATCAGGTGTGTTCGGATGGCGGAAAAACGTTTTCGTGGGATAATCCAAACTTTGAACGTTAATATACCTACCATACCTCCCGCATATCGCGCGTTCCTGCCCGTTATTAAATTCGCCCACCGCGATTTTCTCCCCTTGAAACTCATCAAATAACGCCCGTACATCAAACAGTCCTTGTAAAATTTCAATATAAACTCGACGCAGACGGCGCTTAAAAATGCATGTTATCAATAATAATCAAGACGGCTAAACATCGTCTACGGCCGTGGGTGGGGATGAGGCTACGACCTTGTCGTTACCACGGTAACGAGACAACGCTTGCCCCCACCATTTAGATCGGCCGTCGAAGCCTTGGGAAAAAATACGTGTACACAGAAATTTTATTATATCATGCCGAATTATATGTATGCCACAAAGAAATATTATGATCGCAGGTACTGTTATTATGATGGCTCATATGAAACTTTGTTACAGCAGTGTGGTCAGCATGGGAAGGACGATTATCCTAACTGGACGAGGAATACGATGGGCATCAATAAACAGGGGTACGAGGCCAAGATGAATGACCACCATCAGAATCAGATGCAGAAAGGTAAGTTTTGTTTGGCATATGAATAAAGACACAAAAATGCGCATCAAGAATTCTGCTCATTAGGTACCTCACTTTATTGTTTACCTATTATGAAATATTACTTCAGTATTTTACGAAACCAATCGATATCAAAGCACTTACATACAAGATGACATTTATTTTTTCTTTATTTACAAACCTACAATTTCTTCTAGAGCTAATCTAAGGTATAGACATCAGTCCCACTACTTTCCGTGGTTTCTAATACACATAGAAGGGGTTACTGATGCACCGCATCATCCCCCTGTACAAAAAAACTGATTTCCTTTTAAACTAAATTTTATTTCGTCTAGAGTATTTCTGATGTATAACTTTATATTACAATATACATTATTTATTTATTATTTTGGCTTAGCTAAAAGAAAGTTCGTGTTCTCTTGATTTTGTACTGTAATAATTTTTCTCTTCAAATCCAAAATTGGTATGCGATACATGAAAACTTTCTAACATATCTACGGCATACCATACACTTACTTTGGCAAAACTTTCCCGGCTTTCAAAATTCTAAAACGTTGGTTTAATATTTTACATTCTTTGAGTCAACGTTGATAGGGAATGTTACCTCATCAGAAAACATTACTTTGCGATAAAAGTTTTGGCCTCTAAATATTTTATCTCCCATCCACAAACATAGATATAGTCGTTTTTCACCATCCTCTGGTTCCAATATACGATTAAACTTTGGTTTGTATGGGTGAATTTTATTCTCTTTCAAAATTCTCTGAATGTGGGTGCCCAATTGGAATGAGCGCCTCCTCGGTGAGCTTTCTGATTAATCCTGCACAGATTCCAACACCAAAGGGGTAGCAGAGTCTTCTTCATCGGGCTGTATCTTGTGTTTCTTTAAATTTTAAAAAGATCCAGTAGTTATAAACTTCTATATAAGTTTTGGGACCCTATACGAGAAACTTGAATATTCTGAAATCTTACTCATCGTACCATAATTTAAAGCGGCAATCAGACCGGTAATGACCTACGCAGCAGAAACAATGTGCCTGACCAATAGAGACGAGGAAAGAATGAGAACAAAAGAAACGAAGATCCTAAGGAAAATACTTGGAACAAAAAAGGACGCTGACGAGTACAGAATGCTAATGAACCACGAAATACGAAATATAATGCACGGAGAAGACATCATAGGCCACATAAAATCCCGAAGACTGAGATGGTTTGGACACGTACGACGAAGAGAACCAGACCAAGTTATACAAACAATACTAAACTGGAGGCCTGGAACCAGCAGACCAAGGGGAAGACCAAGGAACAGGTGGCAAGCCCAAGTTATGGGAGATCTAGCAAAGATGGAAGCAAAGGACTGGAGAGAAAAGATCAAGGACAGGAAAGAATGGAATAAAATAGCAAATAGAGCAAGAACACAGAAGAACCTGTAAATGAGGAGAAAGCGGATTGATCCACCGCATAAAGCGGATCAGAAGAGCTCAAAAATTGAGCGACCTATGCCCAGAAATGGTGCCTATGGTCATATATATATTCCCGTCTAAATAAAATAACTGATATTTTAGTGATCAGTGCTTTGAAGCTTGTTGATATTTAAAAGTTTACAGATATCATTCATTGTAGAGGCATTGAGTTCAGTTCCATTATATCAACAGTAACTGTATCTTTTGTCCGCAAAGATGGTCTTACAATATTTAAGCGTTTTTTTTAATGCTGATTTTGATAATGATTTAACTAACGGTTGCTTGATTGACTCCAGACAATATACTATCTTTTGATTTTGTAAGTAATTCCACTTATTGGTTGATCAAGCTTAAGTGTTGTGGATGACGCATGTTTGGTCTTTATATATAATTTCATGCATATCACTTAGTTCATTTGACGAACAATTACTGGATTAGCTCCTTATGTATACCTGTATACTGGGATAATTTACCCCAACCTTATTCAGTGCTCTGCTTACAAATGCTACAGGTATGCTATCTCTACTTGACAGTACTTCTCCAGTAGCATATTTTTAAGCATCGGTCTGTAATCGGAATTGGTTTTCTAATTAAAAAAAATGCATAATAAAATAGAAATAACGTCACTGTTATAAAAAGATTAACAACATCTTCTAAACAAACACTAGTAGGTAATACTTCCTCTATTTCTGTACCCTTTTGATCGGCGTTCAAGCATATTCAAGAAAAGAAAAAATAGGAAATCTATTCTCCTTTTCAACAGAACAGTTTTCTCCTTTAAACGAGCATACTGAATATATTGATTACTAAATATGTTACACATACTTTCCTCAAACATTATTACTTTCATTACTGATAGTTTGGTACTCCATTTTAACAAAACAACGTTCCTGATTTCTCAAAAATTATTCTACGGCGTTTAATATGCGTCGATATTTTTAGTAAATCAATACTTTGCTGTGTAATACTATTTTATTACGTTTTAGCTAAATACTTTAGGTTAAGGACAAAAAAGTTTGTAATTATGTTACACGGATTTCATATATTAATAGCAAATATAACAGTTTAGCAGTTAGATATTTCATTTCCATAGGAGAAGTCCTATATAAAAAATATTTCTTAACCAGGTTGTATGAGTAAGTATTTCGTTATCTGGTCCTTGAGCCTCAGGATTACGTCGTGCATCAACAATTTCCCTTAATTATGCACCAGAAAATCGTTTTAAATTTCCTTTGTTTCACGTTCTTCGCGAAATCCGGCGAACGAAAGCCAGTTGCTAGGAGCGTTTGGGGCACCAACAACCTTTTTTCGGCCGCCAGTTCAACGTCCGTGCACACACGGATTTCCACATTGACCCCCGACCCACCCCCACGAGGGGCGCAATTGATTCAAATCTAGGCGACCTTTACGAAAATAGGCACCCGTACCCAATTCTATTGATTAGCGATAAAATTCGTGCCGGCCGTTGCTATGTTGATTGTGGTAACGTCGAAGTTGAGGAGTAACAGGTTGGGTGGGAAAATCCTAATGAGATGAGAAGTTCATAAATTATGAATGGAAAGTTTGTGGCACTTTCTGGTACAAAATTATTAAGAAGCGTTTCCTTTAGTTTCATATTAAGAATATACGCCAATAATCTGTGTCGTTGCTTCAGTAATTAAAAAGCTTAAAATTTGACTAATTGACAATTTCCACTTAATATCATATCTATAACTAAAAATTAAATGCTTTTGAGCTTTACACGTATGTTCTTAATCTAGTTTAGAGMCATATTGATCAAACAAATGAAMTTTTTAATACATATTTTAAAAGATACGTGTCATACACACTAATATTAAAGTTTATATCTGTCACTAATGTGTTGTGAGTCTTTGGCATTTGCATAACATCCACATGCTTATAAATTTGGGGTCTGAAGTGAAAATGATGACAGTGAGACGGCAGTATATACACGACAATTATGTATTCTATTCATTTTTATTTCATGAATTTTTTTGTTATTAATTATTTGCAGCAGCGAGAGATGAAGATGAAAAATAAAGGCTAATATAACAGGATGTTCTTACTAACATGTTCAAAACATACAATGTAGTATTTTTGAGACGTTATGATTTTTGGTTAGACTTTGCAGATACATGTGATGCTTTGATAAATAATAATAGAAGTTTTATCCTACTTGGAGGATAGGACGAATTAATGGACATAGTACAATTGTATGTTATATCTCTTAAAGTCGTTAGGTCAGCAAGGGCGTGGAATACAATAGTCATTTTCAACTGCATACAAAGGTTTTATGTTTCTTAAAAAAGAGTGAGTTTAGTTTCACGAAATTTCCGCTTATGCACGTATCGTTTACACCAAATAATAATATTGAAGTTTAGCAAGTAACAGTATATAGTAGGCAACTTCTAACATCTTCACTACTTCACTTTAATCCATAACTACAGTATTACACTCTTCATCAAAACTAATTGTTCTGAAAATTGACTAAGTTCTTGTATAAAATGTTTTTCTTTGCATATCCACAAAGAGAAAGTGGAAAATCTTCAGTAATATTTTTGAAGCTCGAGACAAATTTTTAGTGAGTTTGAGGTTATAAGGATGCTTCAGTTTAGAAGTTTTAGGAAGAGTGTACAATAACTATAAATATAATGTCCCACCTTCTACATGGTGTACTTTCTTTGACGTTTTTTAACACTCAGTAATTGTTATGCTTACACAAAGGAATGGAGAATACCAAAGAAGCAAAGAATACCAGACTTGGTAAATGAAATGAAAAATTAAAAGTTATATATAGGTATCAGATATGTAGTGGTAACATCGGGATATGAAGAATATTATGGGTAATAAATGTGAGATGTGATAAAGAGTGCTCATAAAAAATTGTTTAAAATACTACTACCTAAAATGGGAGGAAATAGTATGAGAGGTGATAGCGAAACCATAAATGTAAAAAAATTGAGCCTAGTGGCGCCGTCTTTTGTCTACCGTCTTCCGCATACCGATTAATAACAGCTTAGCATAATTTCGTGTGCCGCTTATCGCTAATAACGTACTGATTCGCGATTATATAACGATGACGTCATGCCCTAGCCGAAAACCTGACCGGCAGATTGCTTTTTTTGTTCTTTTTGAAGCTGCAAGCTCCCACTGCGTGGTCCCCACCGTCAGGTGTATGTAAACTCCTGGCAAAAAGTTCAACAGCTTGAATACTAGTTCTCGTAGGTGCATTCCCCGGCCCGTTCTTTTTAGCGAAGCGTTTTTGCGTTTTTGTTTTTTGTTCAGAGCGGTGTTCAGGTGAACTGCTACGTTTCATACTTTTTTTTGGAAAATATGCGGTTTGTTTAAAAATGCCCTTGTATCCAAGCAATGATTACTAGAGATTAGAAAACGACACGAAAAAGAAAAGAATAGACGATATGATACTAAAATAATTAAGGATACTTGAACTACGCTTCGACAAACTACTTGGTGATGTAAAGCTTAAAAATTGCTTTGTTTCCAAGAGGGTATTTAATTTCTTATTATTATATTTTTTTAACATTTCACCTTCGGTTTTGAATATGAACATAAAATTTAGGCGGGATAAATATGCATCTTTTACCTAAACTGTCAAGAACTGCATTATCTATTATGTAAAAATAAATTCATTTGTAATAAGGAATTTAAAAAAATCGCATCTACCAAACTATATCTCTTCTCTTGGAAGTAGCAAAAAAATTGACTTAACTTCAAAGAGATTTTGTTTTAACATGTATTTATTAATTATCTACTTTGAAAACCCCGTCCCGTCAGGCTTGATAGCTCAGTGGATATATGTTCAATTAAGTATCAAACTTCAATGGAAATCAGTCCTTGTTATTCGTTTATGCTATTAATAATTTCTGATTTTGCTTGAATTATAATCACAAATTGTTTTTATCTGGTATATGATAATTTCAAGCAACTTACAATGAAAGCAGGAGACCTAATAGTGTTGACGTCAGTAGCTTGTCCCCATTCTTACCACTGTTGACCACTTGGTCTAGAGAAAGATACTTCTTAAAAATCGTCGCCTACTTATTGTCATCATCAGTTATTGTAACAAATTTTCACCCTTTGTCGATTTTCAATAAACGTGTATTAATGATGACAGCTGTATCATTTCTTTGGTTATGGTCAATTCGTATAATTCGCATATTTCTCTACTTCTACCCTCCAAAAATACCAAAAATAGATATCAACAATTTCCAAGGAGACGGTATTATTATTCGGTAAAATAAACGACTCTTTAGGCTTGTGTCATTTATTTGTTCGTATCATAAGCGCCTTCAAGTTATGCTAATAAGCGATATATATTCGTCTTGTACTTATTATCATGGTTTGCAGTTAGACAGTGGATAATTCGTTTAACATAACGAATTTATTGATGACTTCTTTCTGCGCCGTGCATATAAAAATCTTTTCACTGCTCTATCAAAAATTTCTTTAAATGTTTTGGAACCATTTATTCTATTTTCCGAGCTAATACCTTCACTTCGAAGGACACTCGTTCATTATTGTTTAGAGAAGTCATTTTGAAAGCAACATTAAACAAAACGAATACTTAATATGCAAAATGCTGAGCAAGTGTAGTTACAGCATTCAGTTAGTTTAATTTAGATTGACAGTAATTAGCTACAGCCAGTGCCATTTTACAGTTCCAATTTCAAATTCAATTATCGATCATAATGCATAATGTATAAATTATTAACAAGATTATTGAAATAAAAGTAAGCGCTTACTCAAAGCTCATGCCATGTAGTGTATGTGTTACCGGCAAAGTCCGAAATTATTAGATGTTTTGCACTTTGCCTGTGTTCTTGTACGGTAATCTTAGGTTTGCCAATGCAATACATTTAGCAAAGGTTCTACGGTTATTCCTTATTTTTTGGATGCTTTTTCTTCTTGTGACAGGTTTCACATAGCCTTAAGTAAAGTGTAATGCATACTGGAGTTACGTTAGCACCTCAAACAATTTTTCATGGGACACAAAGTAGTTTACTTCAGTGACTTGCGCAGACAATAGTAAAATTAACTTTTTAATGTCCCCAACAAGTAACACATCGTAACGTTTAAGACGTCGGTATTGAAGAGTTGTTTTTGGCAGCTTTCTTGGATTCTTCAACTTCTTTAATTAATGTCTCGTACTTTTCTATCAATGGAATGTAAAAAGAATTTGTTGGTTTCCTCATATTCTCTAATTTCTCCAAAAATCTCGTCTTCGTTTCACCCACGTCACACAACTGGACACAACTGCCGCCTAATTATCAGCTTTTTTCGGAGTTCGCCTGCTGCATATTTGGCAAACCTACCACAGTGTAGGCAATGTCCGAAATATCAACAGTTTCGGACTTTGCCTAAAGTAGGCGGTCAATGCTGACTTTGCCTAGGCAGACCTAGGTATGACTGCATAACATGCTTTGCCGGTAACATGCATCAAAGCCCACTAACGGCTAAAAAACTTTCCGTAACTGCTTATATCCAGTATACTCATTCATAATCATATTCCAGTCAGGCACTATTAATTATCAATTGCACACTACGCCATTAATCGAATGACAAATTACAGTCACAGTCCGATCGAGTGACAAATTCCGCAACGTTATGTTAGGTTAAGTCTCGTCCAATAAAAAAATTAAAACACAATTAAAAATGACGTAATGTCAAGTATTATGTTTGAACCCGGTCGTTTGTCTGGTACAGTCGGGTAAAAAACGACCGACCAGCGTCCGACACAATCGCCGAAGCTTGCCGGAATCCGGTAGCCCGTAGTGTACGGAAATTAAAATGTTTTTTTAAACAGCTATTAACGTCCATGCACCCAATTGTTTTTTATGAGCAGAAAATGCAATTACTCTTATGCGAACTACGAACTTCATACGAGACGTGACGCCGCGGCTTCAGCTTTTGGATTACGCTGCGGATATTACGGATAAAAAGATTGAAAATGTTCTTATAATTTATATAATTTATCTCCTTGTCATACGTTGAACTGGGTAACTTAGATCGGTATTTAATAACCTTGCAATTAATTTTCCGATGTACTGCTACGAAGGGTAACGCTGGGCAAAAAAAATCACTTGAAATTTGATGCAGGCTTCTTAATCATAATGTCCATCCAACTTCCATACAATTGTGCAATCGTTTTACACAAGCTTGTCTAAGGCTTGATCAAACTGCACTCTGAGACCATTCTTTCTCGAAACACTTGAAAAGTTTAAGATGATGTAGCATAAATGTAGGATTGTAAGTGGCCCCACATAAGGAAATCAAAACGCCCAGCTGGTGATAATTTTCATTCACTTTGTTATTTGCAATCGCAATGCCTTAGTTAACAGAACATGATCGCATCGAAATTTTGATGATGATTGGTTATGGAAATAGAAGGCGAAGTTATTCGGATGTAGTTGCACTCTACAATTCAATTCTAGAAGATCGTGGACCAATTGCCAGATCAACAGTTATTAAAACATTGCAACGTTTTGACGAAACTGGCGGTGTTAAAAATTGTCAAAACCAGGACGTCCAAAAGTTGCTACGTGTGAGGAAAGTAGCTTGAATGTGCTTTTAGATGAGCAAGAGAATCCCAAGTGTTCGGTACAACACCGTGCTCTCATTCACCATATTAGCAGAAGATCTGTTCAGAAAACTGAGCGAAGATGATTTCGATTGTACGATAGAATTTGCGAAACTGCCATGAACATGACAGATGAAGATAGAAACATTTTTAATTGGATTATGTTTTCTGATGAAGCGACTTTTTGTATCAATGGTAATGTGAATACACATAATTGCAACATCCTCAGAAAAAGAATATCTGGTGTGGTACTATCAGTAAGCACATTACTGGGCCTTTTTCATCGATGGAAATTTGACTGCTGTCAAGCATTTACAGCTATTGCGCGAACACATTATACCAGAACTTATTCGCCTGTTCCCTAATCGTGAAAATGCTGCGCGTCCTTCTGAACAGATATCTCTTTGGTTGGTGGATATTTTAATGCGATATTTCGAGTCAGATGGATTGGTAGGCGTGGATTGTCCATTTTAGCGATAAAGAAAATTGTTTTCGTTCTTTGTCAGGCTCAATTATTGTATTTACACTTTTCTCAACTCAGAGGTAATAAATTGTACAAGATTGATACACTTTTGAAATCGGAAAAAAATCCTTTTCAATGATGTCTTTTGACCCCCCATTCCTATTAAAAAATGCAACTTGCGCCCATATCTTGGAAACGAGAGCTGACACCTTGTTGCAGAAATTGAAGAACATGCAAATTGGTCGAACAGGACCTGAAATATCCTGCTGGTTCCATACTTTATTGCGACCCTATATATGATTTATGTATAAACATAAAAGGTAATACCCGCCCTAGTTTGATAGAACTCCCCCCCAAAAAAAAAAGATAATTTATACATCGATTTCTGTCGCCACTCTAGCAGTTGTAATTGTACCATCAGTATGCCTTCATGCATACTTTTCATTTCAAATACAGTATAGCCCTGTACTTTATCCTCATCACTTGTATTAGCGTCCAACCTTTCTGTTTAAGTATTACCCTATACGCGTATATCTCTCACTACTCACTGGAACATAAAAATTTTGTAATAAGCCACATAATTATGCTCATCATCGCGATCCATTGGCCGGCAAAGCAGTTCAAATAACCTCCATTAAAGTTCCAGGCTTCGGCAATGAAACCCAACACTGATGAGACCTTTTTAGAGCCGGGAACAGGAAATCGTGAGCGGGCACCTACTGCCAAAAGGCAGCATGCAAACGTTCGTTTTTTTCTCTCACACACACACACACTCGCCTGGTACACAGCGATTAACGAATTCGGTAAAATCGCCCCGGGGGCACAAATAAATKTTATGCGGCGCTGACCAAGGACAAAGTTGCCTGCTTGGCCGCACATTCTTGTATTTCACATGTGGATGTAGCCGTCTCCGTCTTTCTCAGGTAGGTAGCGATGGTGGTCGATTCGGTGTTGGAAACATCAGACGAAATTCGATGACGTAACGGCCCGTTCTCAAATGCTTCATCGACTGGTTCTGCCACAAATTAATGTAGATTTGGATTTATTGTGTTCGCGGACAGTCGTAGACGAGGCAGGGCCGGCAGGTGAATTTCGCGAATTGGCTGTGCATTTTGCAGGTTTCAGCTGGTTTTGAACTATGACTTCCTCATGGCAGCAGCTTTGAATATGCAACAGGATCGTGGGGTTATTCTGCCGTCTAACGACTGGGGCTTATCTCATGAAACAGAAGGAAAACTACTCTTTAATTAAAACTCTCGTTCAAACTCTAATTAATAAATAAATGATCAGTTGGTAAATTCGGATAGATGCGGTAAAATCGTCCCAGGTGAGGTTTCTCTTCTTCGGGGCCTCGACCACTGTCGTGTTCCATGTCTTCTGCGGTCTTTCTCTTCTTTTCTTTCTTTGTACTTTTGCCCCCCATAGTTTTGCTGGTCTTTCCTCGTTCATTCTCATCAAGTGCCCGAACCACTTTAATTTCTTCTCTTCCATAGTTTGTTTAATCGACTCTATTTCCAGTTCTTCTCTGATTCTGTCGTTTCTTATTCTGTCCATCCCTTTTTACACGTCTTAAGTATTTCATTTCTGTTGCTTGCACTCTACTTAGAAGTGTATCACTTAACACCCAACTTTCACTACCGTATGTCAATATTGGTCTATAAATGGTCTTATATACCGTCATTTTTGTCTTCTCTTACTTATTAACGTCCTATTTAGTGAATGTTACACCTTTATTGCATTAGTGATTCTTTCATTTATTTCATCATCCATACTTCCATTGCTTTGTAATGTAACTCCTAGGTGCTTAAAACTTTTAAACTGTCTATTTGTTTCTCATTTATTGTTATGTCTATTCCTTTTATCTACTAAGATTTTTCCACACACTTCCCTCGGCTATGCTCTCTAATATTTCCTTAAATTTCATCCAGATTAGTTCGATATCATCTTAATTTTCTACATTGTTTATTATTTAAATATTTTCTTCAAGAGGTCTTTGTACTTGTTTGCGGTTTCATTTTCAGCTAGTTTATACACCCTTATTGCTTCTTTTGTTCTTATTTCTGTCTTTACATGTTCGCTGGTTTCTTTCTGGGTTCTTATTTTTAATTTTTAACTACACTACTAGAAGATGTACCGTAAGGCGGAATATGTGGTTTATGCAAGACGGGGCACCACCACATGTTTTTCTGCCAGTACGTCAATACCTGACTGAATTTATTTGCCCATCGAGAAGTCCTGATTTCAATATGGTCACAAACGAAGGACATGGTTTACAAAGAAACAATTAATTCCATCCAAGAATTACAATAGAAAATTCAAGAAGCTGCTAATATTATTAAAAATAATCGATAAATGTTATTTAATATTCAAAGATCTTTAAGGATACGCCCTATAAAGTGTGTTGAAGTGGAAGGCGGCCATTTTAAGTTTTCTTTTATTACTGTTACTGATGGTTATTTGTTGCCTTTACTGTTGTTAACCGCACTGTAGTAATTTAAAAGAATCAATTCATTTTACAACAAACAAAATTCATTAAATGTTTAAAATGCAAAGAACTCAAAAACTGATAGAGTTACTGAAATAAACAAGAGTGCCTTTTTTATTGAAAATGCAACTGCCTTTTAGATTTTCTAAACATTTTAGCCATAACGCGTTAGACAAAAAATGTGTAACTAAATTTATCATTAAATTCGTCATTCTCTTGCCAAAAAACATAAAGTTGCCAATGTTCCAGATACTGCTTAAAATCACAAAATAATTGAGAAATTTCAAATTTAAATTCCAACTTTGAACACCCTGTGTCTCGTAAACCTGCAACATTTGTATAAGGCTCAATCGCCATATTTTGGTATATGACATACTAATATCGGCATCAGGATACATATCAATGTGCGATATTATATCAATGCGCTAATCCAGGCCTACTTATAAGTTTGAATTTAAACAAGGCGCCATTTCCCATATTTACAGTGCCATCTATTAGAAGAGCGTGATAGATTATGCCATATTCACCTTGGAATTTTACTGCGATGTTGCCGGCTTCTGGATGATGAAGGTCTAGACATTAAAACAGTTATTAATAAGTAAAATAATATTAGTTATAACACCTTATGCGATGCGAAATCCAATGTTTTCACAAATTTTAAACGTTTTAGATTTTGTCGTTATATAGGCTATATTCACGAATATTGATATTTTCAAATACGATTGTTGCTTTTATTAAACAACAGAGGGCCACTCGTCGTATTTTGCGTAGGTACACGTTGCATCCTTGCATCTTGCATCAAGGCATTTTTGTCGCCATATTTCCTAGTCAAGTGTTCTGTGTGCTGCTTTCGTACGTAAAAAGTGTTTAGCTATAATGGAAGGTGCATTTATGCAAAACATGTTGCGGGAGGGCCACATCTTAATATTATTAAATGGAAAAATTGTATGCATCCGATGCCAGGAACGTGCTGCTGGTAAGACTTTTTGCGTTCATATGTTTTGGAGTAGAAACCCATATATCGTTAAACTTTAGGTAGTTGGTGTTCGTCCCTATTTGTAATTCTTCATAGAAGGCCAGTTAAAAAGCGATGCTCTTTTTGTAACAGATGTTGGTATTTTTAGTATCTGTTGCTGCTTAATACTTTTTCTTACTAAAGATTAAAAAAATGGTGTATGAAAAACAAGCCACTTGAATTCATACTGTATATGAACAAATGTGAATAATTGAAGCAGTTTTCGATAATTGTCACAATGTTTAAATACCACTTTCCTTTTAAGTACAACTACTCTAAAAAACATTTCCTCTGATGCTACATTCTAATGCCAACTGGCAACTGTCTAATTTTTTTTCGGGGAACGTTATTAAATACCGTTTTTGCGTTTCCGACATCCCTCTAATATCCTATCCAGTGTTATACTTTATCCTGTTTCTAATCGCAAAAATTAAACGATGTTATTTTGATTAGGCTTAGTCAAAAGTAGGTATTTAATAACAACTCATTTATTACAGCAAAATGTCCTTAACAAAAGTTAAGATTCGAAACAAAGCTGGTGGTGCTAAAAGTTTCTGCTTCTTAGTGTTTTTTTAGAGAACGATAATCTTAAAAAGGAACCAAAGAGTATATATTTTCCTTGTCCTTACTTTATCTCTGTATTGGTGAATTTGCAACAGGAAGCTAAGGCATAATTTTGCTTCATGTCTATGTGAACACTTTTGTTTAGAATCCAGCAGTCCTGACAATTTCACAACGACGCTTACACTAGAATACTTTAGTGGACATCAGAACTGATTCGTTCGTACGTTGTTTTCAGGAATGGAAGACCACCACATGACGGGTACACCTGGCATCTACAGCGGGCGCTCCACATCCAGCAGTTCTAGTCCTGGAGTTGCTGGTTCGAGTCCTGCTCTGCTGGTCGTTCCTCAGCCCATCAACGCTACCAAAATGGGCGGAATGCAGAACGGAGGTCCGCAGCCCAGGAAGTACCAGTGCAAGATGTGTCCACAGGTGAGTGTGAAAATTTATAGGCGCTGTTTCTTTAATTATGTTGTAACATTATGTATGGTTTCCATTATTTCTATTTTTAATTGTAACAGGGATTATTGTCATACGTTCATTTGGTGTCTTCGTCATAATTTCATATTGGCCGCCAACGCTATATCTTATCATATCCTTCAGCGTCTTACTGCCCCACCAACAATTCGTGCTATTCGCTTCCGTAAATTTCTTACCTTGACCATTCTTTGGCAGCTAGCCGGATTGTATTTTATCTATCCCCTCACGCCAAAGAGAGGTACTGTTATATCTTCTTCAGTTTTCGGAAATTTCACCCTCCGTATCTTTTATGAGACTTAAACCATACGTATCCATTAAGGTCTCGTACGTTGCCATTGTTGGTTCCAACGAAGTATTCCAGAACACGGAAGTATCTCCTGGTATTGTCACATCAATTACCGTGCAAAGAACTTCTAGAAAATCGGAACTGAGGGTTTCTTATTGAAGCGAAAGAACACCGAGTATTGCTATCTCAGGTTCCATAAGGCGGCGGAGAAGGCAAAAACAAACACTCAAGATAAGACTTTTTTTATATATACTCAAGTTTATATCATTTGTTTATTTATTAATCTAGTTTTTCAAACTTATAAATGCTATAAATTTATCATAATTTGTGGGTTGTTAGCAAAGCTTTACGAAGGTTATTCAAAACACTTGTGGCACCCTTATATTGGACGTTATTGACTTGTGATATATTTAAAGCCTATTATACACTGTTTTTTTTTGTAATGGGTTTCTGAATCTTCCATGTATAGAAAGATTCAGTGGCGCCCTTTATAATAACAGTATCCGTTTACATAGTTCAAAGTAAAATAATACTATATAAAAAGGACCCACGACGGTCCACTGAGCGAACCCGGATGAAAAAATTTCAACAGTGTTATACCTGTAACTCCATAAGGGTTATTATAGTATCTACAACTGTTTTCTAAACGGCTTGCTACTTTATTCATTTGATACTATATGAAGTCAATCGAGCAACGTCAAATTACGTCTGAACAAATGTAAATGTACCATCGTTTAATTACAACTTAAAATATTGACCGTTGTTAATTTTTATACTCGTAGATTCTATTTTATCAGGGCGTCGGTCTCAATAAATTACAAATCCTGTTAACTTTTCGCCAAGCTTTCGGAGGTGTTCGCCTCCTTCGTCAGGGCCTAAAATCTTTTATTTAATTTATATACAAACTGCATGTAACACTTACTTCCAGTTATGGATTAATTAAGGGCGCTGAACAGGATCACAGAAGCCAACCACAAAGTAACAGAAAACGAAGAAATTATTTGTAACATTAAGGGAAATTACATGCAAAAATAGTAATATAATTATGCCAAATTGACAAAACATATACAAATAACTTGATCAATTTCGATGACATGAAGCATGCAAGCAGGCACAACGACCGTGATTATCAAACACGAAAATTTTTAAAATCGAGTAAATTGGTGTAAATTTTTGATAAGTTGTTAATATCACTTCTTTTATTTATGCTATTTGTTTGTTTATTAATATGTACCATATCCAGAAACAGTCGTTTTTTCAAATTTATTTCTTTGTCTAAAATTGTGGGATCTTCAAAATTGAATGTATGATCCAAATCGAAAGAATGATTAAAAATTACTGATGTTGATTTTCCGTTTAAAACGTCTCTTTTTTGTTCTTTTAGTCTATCATTCAAATGTCTGCAAGTCTGTCCAACATAAAGAGACTGACAATCATTACATTTAATCATATAAACAATGTTAGTAAGATCACCAATTTTAGTTTTTTATTTTAATTTTGAAAATAAATCCACAACTCTAATCAGAGGGTAATGACTTACTCGAACATCACTAATAATTTATTTAATTTATTGCTAAGACCTTCAATATAAGGAATGGTACAAAATTTGGAAAATTTATTTGTAGAAACCACTTCGTCAGTCACTCCAATAGCAGAGCTCTCATGTCTCGTTACATTTAAATCAGACATCCAAGGAAGTTAAGTTGGGTATGAATTATTGATTAAAATTCATTTTATATTTCGTAGGTTTTTATTTAATAGCGAGGCATGTGAAACTTTTGTTATCCGGTTTTTTAAAGCCAAAATTAAGTTAATTTTTGTCTTGAAGTTATGATATGAATAATCCATTATAATAACATTTTCATAATTTCCAATTAACAATGTGTCTAGAAAAGGTAAAGCTTGGCGAAAAGTTAAAAGGATTTGTAATTTATTGAGACCGACGCCCTGATAAAATAGAATCTACGAGTACCATAGTTTATTTCAGCAGAATTGGAAAACTCTATTAAACACATCTTTCCTGTTCGCAGCACATATTAACTATAGAGCTTTTAACGTTCATTTGATTCGTTCACAGACACTGAAAATACAGAGTTACTACACCTTAATAATTTAAAATTGATGTCTCTTTAAAAAGATTATGATCATGCCAAACAGGGTTTAACTTAAAATCTAGAAAATAGCGTATCAGCATATTCAGTACATTCAGAAAAAGCACCAGTGCGCAAGTATCAGCTGAAACAGTGAAGTCCACTGGTGAACACAATTCTGAGAAAGCTCTAAATATTTGGAAAAAAGTGAAACGAAACTATGGAAGTTCGAAATTAAAAAAGACTAACCTGAAAGGTTAAGAATATATAAATTATAATGATAATTTATCAGTACCTTCCAAAACATAAGAAAAAATTTTTATTCATTTAAACCTGCACATATTATAATTACCTGTATTATCCTGAAAGTTAAATAAATGAAACTTGTCTCTTATTGAAAACATCCAATTTCTTTAAAAGTTATGATATAATCTTTGCCAGACCAAGAATTTTTAATACCATCCTTGACTTACAATCATCTAGCAGTCTGGTGACTCAAAATCTACACCTTTTTATCGCATAAATCCCAGGAGCAGCCCTTCACCATCACTATTCTCATTAACAAGGCCAACATCCACAATTACGACTAACACAGACGTCACATTATGTCAAACCGTCGGTGCTCACGCGATCTGAAAGGGGCCCATTGAATATTGATGGCTGGCAAAGGGTTTCGCCCTTCGAACAGTTTTCGACGGTCGTGTGCCGTTCGCGGTCTCGAATCGATTCAAATGTAGGTTAGGTATTGAGAAAGATGCCACTTATCGGCGTTTAGGCTCCTTTATTTGTGGTGTGGATTTTTGCTGCACAATGGCAACTGGGGCAGAGGGCCCCGTGAAGATGTATCAATAAATGCGACGAAATGGGGACCGATCTAGATAAAGGGTGCGACCTGTAAATATTTAGTAGATCCGGAGCGGATAACGTTCTGTTTTCGGGGGATTAGCGTTGCTTGATTTGAATAAAATGAAACCGTAGTTTTAAGAGGTAATAGTATGTTCCAAAACAAATAATAATCTTAATGAACATTGGTCCGCAAAGTTTCGGGGAAATATGGAATATTATTCTTTATTGTACCTACCTTTTTTCCAAAAACTTGCATTTTCTTCCCACACAGAGAGAACAATTTGTTTGGAAGAACAACCTCAATATTCTTGAAGCTGCTAAAATAACATTTATTTAACATAATATATACAAAGCTTTAAATTAACTTTTGAAACTATTGAATCAAGAATAATCATTTCCTTTGTAGAACAAAGTATTTGTTTCACTAAACCATGAAGATGTTTGGAATAAACATATGATTAAATTTGACTGAAATAAATATTTCTTTGCAGTAAAGATGTCACTGATTTAGTCCAATGAAACAGCTATTTCCTGGAATCAAACAACTGTTTGATTGAAAGAATTCATATGCTCAATTCATTATCTCTGTTATTGTAGCAAACTGCATGTGAATTTTAATGATATATATATTTTTTAATTATATTATATAAATATTGCATTCAAACAAGCCCTTTATACATATAAATAAATTGTTTTTAAGTTAAAGAAATACATTTTGATTAACCCACTTCGATATGTCTATGTATTTTATGCAAGTGTATTCCTGTGGCTTCCTGTATTTTATAGAGCGTATAAAAATTGTTACTTGTAATTAAAAATGCAATATGTCACTCAATTCATTTCCGCAAAACTGTAATTGGTTTAGTAAAAAACATCTGATTTAAATCAGCCTAACCTAGACAAGTCCATTGACAAGGTAAATTTTTCTATACTTGTATGTACGAATATAATGCAGACGGAAAGTATGATATTTATTTTAATTTAAAGGACAATCACAAATCTACTGCTTTCTATAGCGTGATAAATGTGTTCCATTTTAGTATTACAAATATACTGAATAAATAACGCATTACTTGTAATAGTAGTTTGGTACAAATAGGGCACTTCATTGAGCAGACTTTACTAACATATACCGACTTCATAGATGTAGAGAAACAACGCCGTAATTAACATCCTTACGAATCACAGATGGTCATTTTGTAACAGAGCTTGCGTTAACGATCATGTGCTTGTTTGAATGCCTTACTTTTCACATCATATTAAGCAAATACTTTATTTAGGCTTCATACTTACTTTTAAAATCTGTGACCATCTTGCTCTTTTGTTTCACAATTTAATGAAATAAACTGAAAATAATAAGAAACAAATAACGGCGGCTTTTCCCGATTTACCTTGATACATTATGTCCAGTGTCCAACCATGGCTAAAGAAGCGGACCCCAAACTTCCACTTTGCTAGTGGCACGCGCAAATTCAGCCAATTATTTCTTTGTATCCAAAAACAGATTGTTGCATTAAAGCATCATTTATTCTGTTTAAATACATGTTGTTTGCTGTAACAACAGGTGTGTTTGAGTTGAACATTTAAATAGTTGAATAACAAAAAGAAACATTGATTTAACGAAAGATTTACTTTTGTTGATATAATTCTTCAAAGCATTTAATTTAAATATTTGAAATTTTAACTCATTGGAATAAATTGTTTGACGGTGAAAACTAATATTTTATTCGTTCAAATAATTATTAGTTTACTTGAACTCACAGTTCTGTTCGATCTCAAATAAATGGTAATATAGTTACAAACAAACTGATATTCTTCTTACAAATAAAATTTGTTTGAAGATAAATTTGTTGGACCTAAAGAAATGTAAGTCAAACAAATTGATTTTATAAATCCAAACAAACCGTTTTATCTGTGCATAGTTGGCCGATGTTTTGTGAAAAAAAAACATTAAGATTTGACTGATGTCAGTGCAAAAGTAATCATTTGCTATAGCCATTAGACGGTCAGTTATTTTTATCTAATGCGCTGAATCGACTCACCCTACGTAATTGTATTCCAAGAAACTCAAATTATTTAATGCCATCAAAGTTCTTTTACTTCGTCTAAACTACAAGTCCTAATATGCAAACGGCACTTTGTCTGCCATTGTTGGTAGGGAAAATCGGAAGTATCCAGATTCCAGAAACAGCCTTATCTAAGTATTTTATCTATAAAGCCAACCCAAACGCTATGTACCGTCTGTAAAATCACTTTAACACAGTTTTAAACCAACGAGTCATTCATTTTGGGTTTCTAGCTTGCATGCAATTTTTTTATGTTTTGGCAATTATAAAACAACAAACTATGCACATTAAAGAAAAAAACAGTGGAACTTGTGAGATACTTTATATTCATAACTATAGCAGAAGATTACGTTTAGATGAGTTTGCTAACATTTTACTGTTTTACCCCGTCCTTTTAAAATGTCTCTTGTAAGCAGCAAACTGGCTAATAAAACCTTGTGCATTTCCAAAATATAGCCAAGTTTTTTGTTATTGTGACGGTTTAAACTAAAGTGTAAGTGCAAGGAGTTCGCGAATGTAATGCCTTACGAACGGGATTTCATTTTCCAACAAGATAATGCAAGGATTCATGTCAGTAGAAAGTCGATGGCTTCGTTTGCCAACCCAAATGTCGAATTGTTAGAGTGCCCCTCCTGTTCACCTGACATGAACCCAATTGAAAACCTTTGAGGTATTTCATTCAAATTCAAGCAGCAAGCAGGAAATTTTAGGGATACTTCCAATTCCCATCCAAAATTGCTTCCATGCAAATCGAGACGGAAAGTCTAGCCAGAAATTAGGTATTAACCCCCGAAGGCCACTTCTCCCCACGCCACTAAATCAATGCACACACACAAAAATCGAAAAAAATCGCTTCCCCTGTTCCGCGGCTAAAAAAAGTGCACCCCTTGGAAAATAATCCAGAGTAACTTCCGCCAAATGCGACTGTTTCCTGTGCATCGGGGGAGTGCGCTTTTTTATGGTAGAAACGGGATATTTTCGAGTGTATCGTCCCGCCCCGTTCTGATTTGTCAAGATCGAGAAATATATTGCATGGGAAACGCGTATCCCTCTCGTCGGCACTGCACCTGTTTCAAGTTCACCTTGAGAAGCTTAAAGATGTAGCGAGTGTTGCCAGGTAGATGAAAATTACGAAATTTTTCTGAATTTTAAAATTAAGGATATTGTTATTATAAAAGTGACAATTAAGTAGATTAGAAGCTTGTTTTTTAAGATTTATKTTGTAAAWGAAAGAAAAACGTAAATCGATTTTCACAGGACGATCCAAAAGTTGTACACAMAACGAATTCGTCGCACACAAGTCAGAAATATATAGGTAAAKAGCTTGCATGGGGTGGAGAAACACTCTCCACGTGACGTAACTTTCACTCAGTAGGCTCCGCCCATTTGAGCGATGTTATATATTGTGTCTTTGTATTATTTGGCACGTATATTCGAATGTATACAGGTTGTTCAGTCTTAAATCGAAAAAAACAAGTCACTTATGTAGAGAAATGCTTCCTAAATGAGCTACAACCTTTTGAAGAAAAATCAGTGTATATCTTGAAAACGCTCGTACTCAAAGGGGTGAAGCTCAGCACCTTTACTAACATCATCCGTAGAACATTTTTGAATTGAGATTTATACACTTGATTTTTTTGTATATAACAGATACTTAAATTTGTGATAGGAAAAGCTGCTATCATCTGCCATTATTGAAGATTTTGATGGAAACCAACACACGTCCAGCCTCAGATATTGAGATTTTACATATATTTCGGTATGCGGTCCCAGACTTCAATGAAATCTACAATGCAGTGAAAAATCGAGATATATGGCATAGTGAGAAAATATCAATCATCATTTTTTTATATCCTGGTAGAATCTGGCAACAATGCATAACGAAAGCGATTCATTAAGCTGTGGAACTTCGGCAAGCCCGATAGAGAGCCTCAAAAGTTATGATCTCAGACGTCTGCTATTAAAAAAGATTACACGCTTATTATGTCTTGCTGACAAGAATTGCGGAAATGTTCGGGAGCCTGCCATGTTCAATTGCTTGAAAATTCGAGTTATTGCCTTGAAATTCCAATTAATCCTGTAGCACGACGAAGAATCATGCGGAACTCGTATAACAGAAAATCTTCTCGATTTTCGTTTTGCATTCGCTTGTGGTACGTTTATATTTCAATTCTTGTAGTATGGTTCTTACGAAGATTGATTATGTTGGCGCAACTTGTGCTTTTTTAGTAACTGCAGTGTTTACCTTATTGGGTAGTTATTAAATCTGCTTACCAATCTTTGATGCTATTACAGGTAACTTAATTTTTAAAAAGAGTTTATTTTGAGACGATTGAAACAGTGCAGTCTATTACTATAACGAAAATATGACATCATCAGTTTTTGTAAATAGAACCATATTAAAACCTTTATTATCTAAGGAATTCAACTAACCAAGCAAAATCACTATTAGAACCGAAACAGTAAAAAATAACCCTAACCACAGTATTAGAAATTACGATAATCTATATACGAATTTCTGCCATCTTCAGTGGAATAATAAGGTGACTTGTTGAAATCTGGACGGATTAACCAGAGGTCAGGTCAGGTCAGGTCAACAAGACATAACTATTAATACTAACAAAAAAGCTTCAAGCTTGAATGAATATATTTTCCTATCAAATTCTTTTCTTGCCTAAATCCTTTATAACTATTACTTGAAATGCTTTGCTTTTACGTAATCATCTCAAAACCCAACATTTTTAGTTATATTCTTCTACAGCAAAGGGATTTTCTACTCATATGAAACTTTCTGGAGCAAATCTTTGCTTAAAATAGGTAAGCTAAGCCATGCTTCTCCATAAGTTGGGGTCAATTCCTCCTGATTGATATTGCTCTCTTATCTGTATTGAAAATAATATTATACATAAAAATCTGGAAAAATTGCGAGTAAAACTTTTCATCTGGATGCAGAACGTATTTCAGTTGTGCAATGACGAGTCAGCAGCAAAGTCCAAACCTCTTATTAACGAGGTGTTTTTTGCTGCACATCCGACACGCTTCTCAATTTTTTCACACTACTTCCTCACATATTCAAGTGAGCGCGCGCAAATATTTGCGCGTGAAATTATAAAATAAATATATCAATATAACATTTCTTTGTATTTGTTCTATCAATAGTAACAGTTAAGGTGTAAGACGACGCTAACGCGCTGTACAAACATGTCAGCCTTTTAACATAACATAACTAACACCACTATAAAATTTTATATGGCCTTGTTTGATTAGAATTTCCATTAAATTTAAAAGTAAAATATCGGCTGGAAAAGAAGCCCGGGTAGATAAAAAAAAAAGTGTTTGTACAATGTGCTCTCCGCGACTCGGTTTGACATTGTGGTTTTCGCGTTCTGTGGTATTGTGAGAGCAAACAGCTGCTTGCCTTTCGGGATTATTACGAACTGGGTCAGAAAAGACAACCTTGCGGTTGCTTTTTCTTGGCTGGGTTTTCATTTGCGAAAAATCGCGTTCGCAGCCAGTCCGGCATTTTCACTGTTAAAAACGGCGAATGCAATAAATAATTACGGATAATCGACCCGTTATGCTCCTTGCGTACCCATGCAAATGGCGTTTTATAAGAAATATCAATGGGACTATCTAAATGTAGGTATCTCAATAGTCTTACTGTGCACTTTATAAGCTTTTAGCTCTATTAGTGTAGTGCAAAATAGTTAAAATCTGCAAAACACATAAAATTACTATTTAATGCGGATATTAGGATTTGATCTGTTTGTGCATATTAGTGGAACTGTATCCGATATAGAAAATTGACACAACGCTTCCACTGCATCAGTTTCTCCGTAGTAAAGCAAGAAGGCTAAAGTTACAAATGGCCTAAAAGAACACCAAGATGTAGAGTTGCTTGGTGCAGCAACTTGAAATAATCCTGTACTGTCGTGGAACAACAATAAATAACTAAACATGTTACAAAGAATTTCGTAGAAGAGAAAAAATAGTGTGATGAAAGTGTCCGCCTTCTGGTAATCTGTTTCAATGTGAAAAGAAGTATTTGTATATTGGATTTCTTTAGGCGCTTTATTAAATGAAGTGTTGTGCTTCATGTATATTAATCTAAAATAGAGACATCGCAGTCCACATAAACTAATATGCAATAAATAACGCATATATTAGCATGCACTTACTAACTCTACAGTAAACAAATAACCTCACCATTTATTTGCTTAAAGGTTGTTTACACCTTCAACTGATATAGTTCTTTCTTAATGTCATTATTAATTTATACCGAAATATAGTAGTGCAGTATTTGTTAAAGTAGCAGGTATACTACTAAAATATAATCAGTTTTAAACTATCCATATGTTAGTTTACCATCACTAAGACGGCATATAGTACCTACACTGGTTGGTATTTTGTTATAGGAATACAGTTTTTAAAGTTGACCTCTTTTAGAACAATTTTGTGATGCGTAAAATCCTTATACTGATATTATATTATATCTGTCTTATTGAATTGGTATGCCATTGTTTATTGTTTTCTTTGACGATACTAATCTTTTTTTATTTGTTTGTTGAAACTTTTACTTTGCTTGATATGTAGTTTTAAAAAATATGTGTATCTTGAATAATTCCTGATCATTTAATTATTACTAAGTATTTCCTCAGTTTAAATGCATACTTTACCTTTACTGAACGTTTCGTTTGTTTTTGTGTGTTATGTTACGCAAATTTTATTAAAAAAAACATACATACTGAAATAAATCCAATATCTTTTAGAACAGCAAATATTTGGCTGCGTTTTATCTGCCAGACAAACCAACAGTACTATGCAGTACTTGAGCAATTGTTTTTAACTTTGTAATGTAACATACCCAGGTTCGTAGGGATTTAGATTGAAATGTGATCGTCCAGTACTTTCCTACGTTGTGTTATTTTAATTAAAACGTACCTTCGATACACTGGTTACTCACGTAAATAGGGAGATTTGATGTAATCATAAATAATACCAAACAATCTCAAATCAACTAATTTATTACTAAACAAGATCAAATTTGGAGGGTTAACAAATTGTAGCAATGCTGCTGAAAAATGAACTGCCAATTCTAGATCTGTGTTCGATATCACTTTCACTCTCAAGATTCAAAACTGAAGAGATTTTTGTTAGCATAGCCGACCATGGTCAGCAGGTACTGAGGTCCCATGCGGGAGGCAACCCAGCTATATAGTTGAATGGTTTGGTGCAAAAATCTTGGTTTTTCTCTTACCAGATGTTTGCCCAGCACGGGAGAAAATATTAGTTCATGCATCAAGGCTCTAACATCACACTTTCAAGCATCGCGTATAACTATTGCTGCGTGGATACAGCTAATTAAAAATTGAAACAGTTGAAGGAACACACTGAAACTCAAACGCCTCTGTTTCTCGTCCACTTAAGAATCTACCCCCTCGAAAGTCGCATTCCCAAAACTGATACGAAATATAAACAAAACATTTTGAGAGGCAATATGAATAAAATACAGAAATTTGAAGATGGCATACCTGGTTACTTCAACTTGATAAGATTTATCCCCGTTTTTTATTTATATATCTTTAGAGGCTTCTTTGGACGAATGTTGGATAAAATTCTTCATCAAATTTCTTGTGTTTCGTAATACAAAAGAAACTAGATTCGAATGAATTAGAGAAGATTTCCTGTTTTGTGAAACAGTAGCAATAACGATACTGACTCAGCTTCTCTGAGCTGGCTCTATAACGAGCCACAGTTTTTGCCCTCTTAAACTTAATCTTCACCAATAAAGGTTTAATATTTTCCCAGAATCTCTTTCTGGCTACACCACCGATATATTTAATTCTAAAATTAAGTTAATATTTTTATTACTTACTTTACTTTATTATTGTGAACCATTGTTCTTGAAAATTTTCAAACAATTCTTTGTCTGACGCCAGCCACTACTAGATCATTTCAAAGTTTCATTCCTCCCGATGATCCACCAGCGTCCACGACTTCCTTTGGAACCCTCAATCGCCGTGACCGGTATAAAAGAATCTTGCACCTCCCCGATCGGTTCCACACGCGGTCTCCGTCTCTCTCGCTCCGTCGGGCTGGATAGAGAAGGTCAGCGTCCGCTGTTTTATTATCAAAGCTCGAGGGCTTTGATTATTAGGTAAGATCAGGTAGATGATTCGGTTGTTTTTTCACCGGGGGACCCCGGAATACGGCCCAGGTAAAAAACCAGATGGGCCCGTTCGGAAAAAATCGAAGCTGGCGATGCGATGTGGCTGTAAAAAAACGCCGCTGTTGGGGAAAGTGATTTTTTATCGATTCACTTGCGCTTATTTATCGCTCTGGCGTCCTACTCAATGAGTTGGTTGGAGGTGTGGGGATCAAAAAGTCGACTTCGACACCTGCCCGATATGAATTTCGAATCGAATTGAATAGTAGAAGGATAAGTGGTACCTACAGAAAAATGCTGCTTTAGCTATTTATTAAACATGAAAAAGGATTAAGAATGTCGTTCACAAAAAGTTCAATCAAGTTTTAGCAAGAGTTTACCATTTTCTTTTAACTAAAAACCCATATTTTACATTAAGCATTCAAATATATATTTATGAAAAAAGAGACATAGGATAATAAGTGTGCAAAAAAACGAATTACCGCTCCATATAAGTAATTCTAATTATTTTGGTTGGAGCTTCTCCCCATTATGCAATACAAGCTTGCAGCTATTTAAATCAAATAATTGGTAGTGCTGGCTCAGTGTCCCTCAATGGTTTTTTTTGTGGGCGTTCTTAAACAATTATCAGTTCCTAAATATTACAACATATACGAAATTTTTCAGAAAATAATGTTTAGAAGTTGAAATGTATATCTTATTAAGCATATAATAAGCTATAGATAATTTTGTGATATGTAATGTTTCATTCTTGCTTATATTACTATATCTAATAGGTAAAAATTCGTGAACCAATAAGACAAAGTTAAAAAAAAACTTACTAGTTTGCATCGTTTTTTTCATGCATAAATTGTAATTTCGAAAAAATGTACTATTTCATTTAAAATTGTTGGTTCCTACCCCTGAAAATAAGTAGAAGTAGATACCAAAAGTGCGATCATGCCAGTGTGGCCATCCATTTAGTAATGATCAAAAGTACGTAAAAGTTTTTTAAGCCACTGGCTGGTTACCGCTTTGTAACATATTTAGAATCTTACCTTGTATATGTATATAATATGTGTTTGTAATTGTTGCTTCAATGCGACGTCTACGTAAGCTAAACAAATAAACTGTAATGATTTTTTGGCGAATTTACGCATCTAAAAATGTCGCTCTGATTCTTTGGCGGATATCTGTAATTATACACTTTGCATTTAGTAAACTCCCACAATGAGATCGCAGTTTGTGAAGTCTCGCAATGTAATTCGACAATAATCTGTATATATATGAATAAAAGTCATTCATTTTCTTTTACCTGAACTGCGTAGTAAGTTGAGCTCTATGTCGGTCGAGTTATTTAGCAAATAAACATAATTTTACTCTTCAGACGTTCATTACGAGAAGGTTTTGTTAATTAAGTAATTCCCCTAGAATTACCTGCGCATATTATGTTCAAAGATTACTCATGCTGGTTCCTAAGAGTACTATAGCTGGAACAGTATTTTATCACATTAGCAGCGCAAAATGTAACGTGTTTCTTGCTCTAGCTAGATTCGAATTTAGTAGTAAAACTACTAAAGAAGCAGAAAGAAAGCAGGAAAAAGAAACAGAAAGAAGAAGATAGAAGAAATCCTATACCAGTATATTTAGATACAGTAGCTGTCTTTCAGCAGATAAGAAGTTAGCTTTTTTCGGTGTATTCTGATTGTAATTTCGAAACACGGGAAAAACGCTGAAAATCATTACACATCCTTGGATTTACAAGCTTCGGTAACTCTGTAATACATGAATTTTTCTAATTATCGGGAAAAGAATATTTTGTTGGACATTGTTATAAAATCTACTAAGCTAAACATCTAACTGAAGCTTCTGAAGCGAATTAATAAAATAATCATTAATAGCATTTACGTTATCCAAATTTGGGGGCAAGTTCATGTTTGCAGGAATCTTGAATTGTTTGTATATGAAATTTATGATAGGCAAATCAGTGCGCATAAGATTATGTCGTACTATTTATTTGATGTATGCTAGATTATACGTTTGTTTGAAGCTTTTTCGTTTGGTTGGAAATAAGAATTGTTTATCAAGTACTCAAAATTTCACCACAAATTGGCTATTAACATTAAAATAGGGACTGTATAGCTGTAAATTTCTTTTTGTAGCACCGCCAAAAAAAGTATACCCAGATTCACTTTATTCGTGTATGTTTAAAATACATTGTCATTATCATTTATCGAATTTTGTAACATGATCTCGAAGCTCCAGTTCACTTGGCGCGCGTGTATGACATTTGGGCTCTGATTTTCCATTAATACACGACGTCTCTTAATACAGTTAGGCAATTTATCTAATGACTCCTTTTAGTGACCGAATTAGGCGCAATTTTTGACGTACTGTTAACTCCAATCATTCGCCATCTCCAATACCCCCAGCATGAGCTAATTATCATTGTCGGACCACGTCACCAGACAACTCCGCGGCGCTGACAAGAAAAAAAAAACACATTTGCACATGTGCCTAACCGTAAGATCGTTTCAAGACGAACGTCGGCTCTCCTAATACGTTAAACCCAGTTTTCAAGGTCACATCCGTCAAAAGCACGTGAAAGGCATCTCCGCAATTACCCACCTGTGTTAATCATGCGTACATTAGCTCGATACCTTTCCAATTTAAAACGTACATAATAAAAAAGATAAATGGAAACGATGTTACAGTAACGACAGCGCTATAGGGACCTGGAGTGTAGAGCGTGACCGAGTTGACAAGTACAAAGTTGGTAATAAACTAAATTTCGATACACGTTGTCAGTCGGCGGATAAAAAATGGATTGCATGCCATGCAGATTGAAGCCGATATGATATTTGTGTGTGTAAGACAAGTTATTGGTCTATTAATTGCTACCTAATTGGCTTAGGCACGCTTGGATTACTTCTTGCAAAAATTTTGGGATGCATTTTTTCGGTGGCATAAGTAGGTTGTTCCTACATTCTACTCCTATCAGATTTCAGCCCAGTTTTCTGTTTTGATGACGTAATAATAATTGGCTTTATTCAATCCAACAAAATACAAAACTGGCGAAGCAAACTGCAGCCTCTACCCTTCAATTTGACCGCGAAAAATTAACACAATATATACAGCAGGTGACGATCTGGATAGACTATCGATACCACGTCAGATCAGGGCCGCAAGAAGGCTACAATTTTAGTGATTTCCAAAAATTATTACCAGAAAGATATTTAATACACAACGGTATAGCATTGTAAATACGATTCACAATGTATGTTTAGCTTCCTATAAAAGGAAGGTCCGTTCTATATCAATTTTTTAATACAAATACGGTGATACTTTTTCGTTTAATATTTTATCATAAAGACAAGTGGTAAAACCTCTCCTTCATGCTAAACCATACAGTAGCTCATTGGAGACACGCTCCCTTCTGCGTATACATCACAAACTAATCACAAATAATAATTTTTAACCTAATGAATTTTCTGATAGAATGAATTTGTTTAAGATCCTAGCCAGTTTATAATATGCTCGGAAAATCTCAATGACGACTCTCTAAACTCCGAAATGTCACTTCCATTTCTCATTGGGATCCTCTCGTACATCTCTTCCTCGCCCAGGCTTCAAACGTTTTACTAGAGAACATCAACTTGGATTTGCTTGCATTAAGAATTAATGGTGATCGGCTGCCGCCTCAGAGAAGGCAGAAATAATGCAATCAACAGCCGCATCGACACTTTCTGTTGGGAAGGAATAGTATAACTGCGTATTACCTGCGTACCGAACAAAATTGGGCCCAATACTGATCCCTGCGGCACACCCCGCACAACATTTAATGCATCAGAACAATGAACTCCTATTTTAATTGATTGTACCCTATTCGTTAAATAACTGAAATAAGTCAGTCAGTCCCCCATGCTAATATAATGGAGTAGGAGAGAAGTAATTCATGATGCATGGGTACATCTAAAACCCGACTGCACAGATAGAATTACTTTAAAACGACCGAAGTGCCTTTTTAACTGTAAAGACGTCAGTTTCTTTATAACTTTAGAGACTTGGAAAAGTATTCGTACAGATACAAACATTGATTATATAGGTAATAATTCGTAAAATAACTGGTAATGCATATTGTAACAATTTTAGTGTAATATTATCACAACCGCTACCATTGCTCTTTTTTACCACATTCAATACGTCAATTTCTGAAATAAATGTAATATCAAATTGGCCTGTTACCTTAGCATATTATTCAGATATTCTTCCAGTGCTTAAGCTCATTAGCATTGCAAAAATCTTCAGGTATGTCATCATATTTGGATGTACTTAAAGATATACCCAATGCCTTTACCTCTTTAAAAATGTTCCTTGTATTACTGCTGAAATTATATGCTCTAAATAGGCCCTTTTTCTCTACTAATAGCAGCTGTGACAAGATGGCGAAAATATTTGTAATACTTCCCCTGTTCAGGTCCTCCTCTATTCTAAACCCAGCATAGGCTTTTTATCACGTTCAACGTTCCCCCCTAAATTGCTGCAGGGTAAATATCCAAGCAATAGCCGAACTCGTTCTGTACGCGAAAAAGCATGTAGGCGCAACTACACCCAAGTGGTGGTAAACAAAACTTTGGAACTCCACCTTTCCTTCGCTATGTAGACTATTAATATCCAATGAATGTTTCGTGAAATACAAAGCAATGAAATTGGGTCCATCCTTTTGAATAACCCTGTAAGTTGGTCGTACAACAGACATGAAAAATTGGCATGAACCTATCAAATTTCAGATCAGTTTTCTTTACTGATGATGTATGTAGCCATCAAATAAATTGCTGATTTTTGCAGGTAATGGGTAAGCTTTTAAATTTGTAATCTATTCATGAATCTTTTGACTTGTTTGTTTACGACCTAAAAGCTATAAATTTTTGTATTGGTAAAAAAAAACATACATAACGCCTACTTATAGTAACGGATCATATCACATATAGGTACTGTGAGCATAAAAACCATTTCATTAAACTAAATAACGTTTAAGAAAAATAGGTAAAGAAATTAGAGGAAATGGGAAAAAACACACAACAGTTATCCTTATATTTTAAGCAATTTACACAAACCCTTGACGAGTTATATATACCTAAACCTTCCTCATGGTAAAAACTGCATGAAAATCCATTTGTTTTATAGTATGTAGTGACAATGACGTCAAATTTACTATAGCTCTAGTTATAAAAGTGTGATGCTAAACTTTATTATCGCGTAACACCGAACAAAGTATTTTGAGATCACAGGGCTCCCCACAACCAGCTTTTAATGGGATTTATTTTGAGAACATTTGTTTCTTATAGTCTTTTAACCGTATTAAAAGTGTGCTAATTCCCTGCTGCCTATTGCATATGAAAAGCTCATCTGTATAATAAATTTAGGCACATTCAGAAATGATATATATCTATTTTATACATTTTTATTCTTAATTGTTGGGTAGGGCGTAATATCAATGTACCAATTAGTTTGTAGTTCTTCTACATGTAGAATAAAACATGTTAGAATTATTGATTTCAAATTAGCGTGTAGCTTTTGTTTAAATCGTTATTTAATTAAATGGTACCATTTACCGTGATTGAAAATAGAATCGAGTTATTTAATTAGTATTATATGAATAATTTATATTATAATATTATACATTGGTACTTTAAAACTTACTAAATTATAAAATTGCTAGAAACACGAGTAGTACAGGAAACAAAAGGTGACACAAAACCAAATTAGTATAGAAAAGTAGTCATACCAATCTCATCAAATTGTTAAAGCAGAATACATTATGGCCGCAGAAAAAAAACGTGTATTTATTAGTGTGATGACCGTATGCTTAAATCAATCCAACTTTATAAGACGACGTCATCGACGCAGCGCCATCGATAAATTATTCAATTTCCTCGTAGACGCACAGGAGAAAAAACCCGATTGGAAATAGGAAGCTGTGCGCGGTTGCCGGCAGGCCGACACAAAAAAGCGCTAATGGCCTATAAATATAATAAAATGTTGTTCTACTGTGTGCGTACCGGTTCAGCGACAAAAAAGTGTTTACCACAAAAAAATTTGGCACGCGTTGCCGCTTGTGTGAACGCGAGGACGCCTTTTTTGTGGCCACTGACGAATTGGAGTGGATCCGCAAGAAAAAGCTGCCGTTTGATGGGCGCAGGTTGTGTCGTAAGAGATCGCTACTGGGTTTACGTGAATTCGGGCAAAAAAATGTCTGGTGGCTTGTTATCATCAAGCATACAAAGTGCAGTAATTCTGCAGGTGCCGATACTGATTTTTTATTTATTTGGTGATAATTATAATGCCCCTAATACCCTAATACTTAWATAWATCTTTACATCAAATTAAATATTCAAAATCAACACATTCTGCAGCTTGGGAACCTAGTCCATCGCAGAAGTTACGCAATGAATTTTACTGGCAGTCAGGATGTATTTCTTGAATTTCATGTCTGATCCTAGCKTCCATCTTTTGCGCCTTTCGTTATTTTTCATTGTACACTTGATATTTTAAATGATCTCAGAGAAAACATACAATAGATATAAATCAGGTGACTTGGCAGGGTATTTAATAGTTTCCAGACATCCTATCCACCGTCCTGGGAAGATGTTATCCAGAGACAGGCGAATATTAACTCCAAAATGCACCACAGCACCGTCTTATTGAAACCAAACACTGCGATTTGGTCGATCTTCATTGGGAAATAAAGGTTCAATGTCGGGTAGATACCTGTCGTTACATTTCCATTTATGAAGTATTGACTTGTACACTGCGTTGCCCAATATTAGTCATCCAGTAAGGATTTTCAGTAAACCAGTAGCTTAAGTTATGTCTGTTTACAAATTCATTTAGGAAAAAGTGACTTCGTCAGAAAATAAAATATTCATTGCAAATTTTGGAGTATTGATGTAATGCCCATCATCATCGGACAAAACAACATCAAGAGGTTGATCTTTATTTGTAACCAATTTTAGCTAATGATGAAAAGACAAAAACCAAAGGCAGTTCTAGAATTTTATAAATTATCCAAGTAATAAATAAAATATAGAAGAACCTCGACATACAGAAAGCAAGCCAGATGAAATATAATTAGCAAGAAGGGCATTTTGCTATCAAGATCTTAACTGACAAATCATTGCTGCGTTATGTATATTATTGTATATATTGACTAATAGTATGACAATATTTGATTGAAAATAATATAAATTTTATTTTCTGATTCCTTTTATATACCACATACAGTAATTCTTTTTACAAATAAATGCATCAAAAACTCATATTTATAACGATAAAACATAATAAATCTAGTAGTCTTTGAAAACAATTGCATCAATTGTAAACGCTCATACTCCAAATCTAGGTAGATGTGAGACGTCATTTGTTCATGACGTTATTAAGACTCTGAAGAGAAATCTTATTTATTTAACGCATTTTTTCAATGTATTAGAAAAAACTGAAAATTTACATTTTTACCCATAACTTCTTCAAAACAATTGTGTATTCCTAAGACAGTCTTTATGTGCAAGCTTTTAGTGTTAGCAGTAATTTAGTTCGACGTTTTGGCGTCATCATCAACTCTGTTTTTTCTTATGAGCGCCATATTGGAAAATTACACTATCCGGCGCAAAAAAAAATCTGAGTAAAACGATGTATCACACTTAGTGTTCTATTCATGAATAAGTGCACAAAACTATAATAATTAAAACACTTAAGTGCGAAACATCGTTTTACTCAGGATTATTTTTGCATCGAACAGTGTCATTTTCCCGTATAGCGCCCATAAGGAACAACAAAGTTAATGATGCCTAAACGTTGTACTAAATTATTGTTAACACCAAAACATAGCTCATAAAAGGTGTCTTGGAAACGCCCAGCTCTTTGTTGAAGAAGCTATATCTGAACAAAAGACGAAAATACAAAAGAAGTTTTTCAAAATATCCACAAAAATGCAATAGATATGAAAATAAGATTTCTTTTTAGAGTTAATATAATTTGATACAACACGTTTATGGGATATACATATGTGCTAGCAATTGTTTCAAGGACTACTAGATTTATTATGTTTTATCATTTTAACAATGAGTTTTTGGTATTTTTGCATTTATTTGTAAAATAATAAAACAAATTAGTTTTTTCTTTATTTTCTCAAAAAGTACAGCAGGTAGATCGGATTTCTTTTCAGATTCTTAAATGGCTTAAAACTGAGAGAAACTTTCCCCTCATTTTCCCCTTCCTTGTATAGACAAATTATGTGGTATATATCAAGCTTCTATTTCTGTATCTCAAAAAGTTCAACAGTGACGTTCTGTTTAATTCTCGAAACGTATTTCATGAGATAATTTATTTAATCAGAACTTTCTATTCTACTATTCTATTCTTAAAACCACACAACAGTCATGATCAATCTAGAATTACAATACAAATAAAACATTAAGAGAATGGTCCACACAAAACTGAAATGGAAATAAATTTAAAAAATCTAAAAATATTTATTTTTATGTCAAATTGTTAAGGAAAAATTCATCTTATTTATTAACCAATATTGAATTCTAGTGAAAATAGTGTGTTTTCCATTACATTTTTTGAGAAACAAACAATTTTTTTATCGTACTTAGGTAACTTCTACAGTTGTCAGGATCGGCCCTTCAGTAACCCTTTCCATCACAGCATCAGTCGCATAGTGGGCGCCCTCGAAATTATTCTTAACTCACTCCCAGAATGGGACGAAGAGCAATCGTTAGCAGTCATTTTCCAGTCTCGGTAGTCCGTGAGAGCATGTTCATTATATAAAGTGTAGCGGGCTGTTATATATTTTAGTTGTCTTCTCATCTTTTTTGTGGCCCCGGGGCCCGGTTTCCTATCCACCTGGCTCCGGCCCCCAGCATCAGATACGGACCGTGTTACACTTAATATTTGTGGCGTCACAGCCAGCTAAATTAACTTTGGCGACTGCACGGATTTTATAAAATTCCGAACATCTCTGACCCGGATCGCTCATCCGCGGTTGGAAAAAAAGTATGAGCGTTTAGACCAATCTGAGTKTGTAACAGTTGTTTATCTGGTAGCCCATAGCATACTGTTGTATAATGAAATACATATACAATGCTTACATACAGTGTGTTCCAACTAAAATTTGCACACCCTTAAATCCGCGATTTTGTCTAAATAGGTCAATTTTAACTTGAGGAATCCATATCTTATCTTGATTTCAGAGATGTACGGGGTGATTCGGGAGGAAGTGACAATATTTTGGGAAATGGTAGTATTCACAATTCTGAACAAAAAAGCTAGTACCGAGTTATACCCTAAAGCGTTCCGTTTCGTAGATACAACTCTAAGAACAACCACTTTTTTTAATTTAATTTTCTTACTTTCAGTAACAAAAAGTTACTCTTCTTGTATGTCGATAAGATTAAACGTTTTTGAGATAAACGACATTTAACAGAAATGAGATATTCGAATCACATCAACAAGGATACGACAAATGAAACAAACGATATTACTGTCACGATTAAGTAAAATTTATTCAGATTCTGGTTCACAGTCAATCATGCCTAGTCTGTTTACACACGATGAATATGCCGAAGAATTTTGATACTTACCATTCCTGATTTAAAGACAAGATGAAGTCGAACTTTTGGTAATTCTATCAACTTTTTGTCTTCTTATAGAAAACATGTAATCTCGAGGCCTAGGATACTTAAAAAAAACTTAAAGCTTAACATATTATGTCCGTATCCAATCAATCTTTTTTATGACCAATCATTTAAGAATGTAAGTGGATATATGTAGCAATGTTTACTTCTACAATAAGCCTTAAGGAAGTCTATTAAATCCACTATACTTAATAAATCGGCAAGCGCTTTCAGCTTTAATTAGCCATCATCAGTGCTTCATAGTATAAATACAGGAATACAAAAGAATTTATAAATATCACGTTGTCAAATTCCAAATAAGCAATCTTGACTTCAAACAAAAAAGTAGCCTGCATGCCAAAAGCACAGACATGAATTTAATGATCAAATAAAGAATTTAGAATAGAACAACTAAAATTACAGAAATCATTCAAAATTGTAAAATTACCGTTATCAATAATTTTGTATATTTCTAGAATTTCTAGAAAATTTAATTTTGAGGATTTATTACAAACATGTAAAGAATTTAAATTATTTAAACAGGCAGTGTGTTTAAATGACAATAAATGCTGTGCTGACAAAGAAATTGTATTAACTATATCAGTATTTTTATATTTTTCATATTGTTTTAAATGTTCATTGCCTCTAATTGAAAAAAATCTTCCCGTTTGACCAATATAAACAGAATTACAATCGTTACAAGAAAAACTATAATGAATAATTCAAAACTGAAATTTTGTCTTTATTGCGAACAAAACGAGAAAATACACTGCTTACCGTAGAAAATCCAACAATTATTCCATGAGAGGAAAACAATTTAGATAACCTAAGTGAGACTGGACCAAAAAACCTAAGAGGATACAAAATTTTGGCTACTTTAAAATAAATGGCGTTAAAAGAATACTTAAATTTTATTAAATATTTAAAGTATAATTTTTGTAATACATGATTTGGAAACGAGGGTGTATGCTTTCAGCGTCCATAATATAGGATAATATTTTTTCCGAAAGATCACTAAGAACACACTGACAAAAGCTAATAGTCTGACGTTTCGATTACACCTGTAATCTTTGTCAAAGACGAAGAACCTCAAAATTTGTTTGAACTTGTGTCATATATTGTAGTGTATTTATTCAGTAACGGGAACATCCTGTGTGCATTTGCACAAATTATGACAGTGTTTATTGCTTATTATACGCAGTGGTAAAGAATTGGTTTGAATATTTGTTTTTATTGGGACAAAAATCAGTTTTTCAGTATGCCTAAAGCAAGAAGACATGCAAATCTTCATCAACTTGAAAAGTTATTGAAATAGAACAAATATTTTTAGTAAAACTTTGACTTTTGTCACTATAAATTTGCCCAAACTTTTTTGCAAAGCAAATATTTTTAATTTGAGCCATATTAGACGTCAAACTACTAGAACCTTGTTAATAACTGACTGCCAACAAATTTTGTATTTCTGGCATCATGATAATGCACCCCCTTATAACTTTTTTAGTAAACGCACCGAATGGTCATTTATATCAATCTAAAATGTAAGCCAACATTAAATATTTTTTGTGCACCATCACACAATAAAAAAGTCTACTTAAGCGGATGCAACAACAGCTGTACGCCTATATAAATTTTAAAATACACAGTCATGTCTTGAAGTAAGCCTAAAAAACCGTGAAAAAAGTCAAGAGGCCGAATTACCCCATTTTCTGTCTCTCTTCACGCACCCACACATGTTCTCTTTCGACGAAAACGATATTTCATTCGGCGATGCCCCGGTACGCCTTTTAGACCCTTTTTTGCTACCTCATCGATTATTATTTTATTGTTATTTTTTTCGTTTCGTTCATTGTGAGTTTTTAAGAGGCCGCGCAGAATCAGGTCAGACGGTCGGGAATACTTTTACGAGAAATGCTAGAATTGCGAATCACAGTTAAGGAAGAATATGTATCAAAAATTAATGAACTCGTTGGAAATTACATTTGACGGTAAACCTTCAAGTTTAATTTGCGTGCAGAACTTATGTGAACAAGGCAGAACTAGTACATTTTGGGCGCAATGTTATTGTTCATACTTGGAAGTACTAGCTTTCATGCACAAAAAACCTAAGTAGATTGTATCGACTAATATTTGCATTTCCCTAAAATATCCCGATGTTGTCAAAATTTAGAAGAAATCGTGATTTTAACTTTAAAAGGCACCGAACTATATAGTAGTTTTAAAGTTATTCCTGTATTCCAGATATATGGATGAAGTTCTCAAAGATTTTGTTGTACGAAGCCCCCCACACTCTAGTTTTTAATACTAAAAGTATTGTATACTCCTGTCATCATTCTCTCTTCGTTGTGCTCACAGATATCTTATGATGGTCATTTTAGACTGATGCACACGATTAGCACAGTAAATTAAAACGCCAATGGCTCACAATTACATTTTATTTTATAGCTTCTTTTTTATATTTCTGTAAATGGTTACACCAATTGAATTTTTATATATAACTCTTTATTCTCGTTACACTACTTTATTTTCCCGCGAAGTGAAAGTATGCATTCTTAATTTTAATTTTATTGTCATCGATCATCTGTCTTGTAATTAAAATTTGATTACTACAGGTTTCGTTTGTTCTAAATTTAAAAACCTGAAAATATCTTGATTAAAAGATATTTTGTCAATAAAACTTAATTCATTGGAACTATTTAATACTTTAGTATCAAATTTTAGGTACAAGAACTAGCGAAGAAATTTTATAAACGAGGCAGTTCTGATCCTATAAATTATTACAAAGCAACTTTCGGTTTCTTGCAGAGCAATTAGGAAGACACGACCCCAGATGAAGTAATTTACCCCAATCATCTAATAACTAGTTTTTTCTTGTCCGGCCACTAATTACTCGACTGCTGCCCACCCCTTTCCGAAACCGAAAGTTAATTACGTCTCCAAGGCCATCCGAACACCTTGCCGGGGTGAGAATTAAAACGAACCGTAAAAAAATTATCGGCTCTGGAAATCAGGTTACCAGATCGAACACAAAAAACCTCCCCTCGACCACTTTTACTTTTAACTATAGAATGCCAAACACATGTCTTCCACCCCCGAAATCTCCGTTCGTGTTTACATACATTTTTTTACCCGGGGCACACTGGCCACATGGGGTACAGTCGGCCAGATCGCGCGAGCACCCCAGAAACCACCCCCCGGTCCGAAATAACCCGCTCGATCGGGAACCCACCCCCGTGGTCGGTCGGTAGCCGTCCCGCGCGCTCCTATTTTCGGAAACATCGAGGCGGCGTTTATTGATAAACAAAGGAATGTCGTAGACGTGGAACGAATGATTGCCTGGTCCATCGCAGCCCTCTAGACCGTGTGAACTCGTCTAGGGGCCCCGGCTAGGTCATGTGTGCTCCGAGGGTAGATTCTGGAAGGCAGTATTGATAGCCGGCGGAAATAAATCACCGCCCGCTTGATGAGAAAGTGAAATTATTTACATGCGATCCGGTGCAGGTAAACACAGGTGGTGGCGATGGGGTTTTTTGTATTTGGTAACAAATCGTCTTGAGGAGATGAGCAGGAATTGTTGTGTCGTTTGTTAATGTGTTTTACGTCTGAGTATTTATTTTTTGTTTTTTTTATGAATTTCCGGTAAAGGTGTAGGAACCTAGTAATCATGTTTAATGAGAGTCGTTCATGTACATGTGTGACTCATTAGTGTGTAAACGGAATATTATGCAAGTTATTTCAATTCCTTCTTTAATTTTGATAGGACTTTATATAACATACCTGTATATATAGGCTCTAAAATTCAAGGATATAAAGTTTTTTCACTTTTTTTTAATTTATCATTTAGAGCCGTTTCCCATTATACTTATTTAAGTACTGAAATAAGTTCTTAAAATTATTATACTGAAAATTAGATGCGCACGCCGTTTCAATACAAGAAATAAGCGTAGGGTTTTGTTCTCAATTTGTAATTACAAATTCTTTTCAGTATTTCAATACGTACGCGTTTTCCCTTTTGTAGTTCTAATCGTGATTTTCTCAACCTAAAGATAATCTAACCGTAATCTATTAAATTCCGTCTTTATACAATAGCACATGCAACCTAAGGTCTATTCTACTGCTAGTAGACCTTAGATGTAACCCACTCATAAACAATTACTTTTACTGTTGTTTGTGTTTGTGGTCACCCTAAATTACCACAATTTGTAGTTAAAAGTAAAAAAATGCCTGTTGATTGAAAAAAATTGTTAAATGCATCAGCGTTGATACTAACAATGCTATTGCAAGGAGAATGAATGTTCATGGCTCCTTAAATGTGCTGAAAGAAGAGCTGCTAATAGAAGATCCAACAGCATATAAAAATTTTCTACAAATGAGCAATGCTTCATTTGAAAAATTGTTTGAACTTGTCCATAACAAAATAGGGGAACAAGGTACACAATTCCGTGAAAGCATTCCTTTCATTTACAAAAGCATGACAACACATCACGTTCCCGGGATTGTACAACATTACTATACCATTCGATGAACCTCACAAAATACCAGTCCAGATATTTAACTTTTGAGATTATCATCAATTCCGTATCGATGTCATTTAAAAGAAAAGTAGGCATACCAAAAAAACTTATTTTTGTAACAATTGGGGTTTCACTGCTATTCTACTGGACATCGTTTTTACAAAATTATGTTCTTGTTTCTGGGTCGTTCCTATTAAGCTCTTGATGATACTGAATTTTACTAGGCTGAGATTTGTGACGTTTTACAACATTTTCATGGTTTCAAATAACTATCATATTGGATTAGCTGCCTATAGAACTAATAAAACTAATAAACTTTAAGAACTGCATGCATGAGCTAACACAACACTCACATCGGTGCAATGATTGATACAACAGCTATTATTTGCTACATCGATATCGTCAACATAATGCACTTCGAAATTGTACAAGGAGCAAGGAAATAAAATTACTTAAAGTTACCATAATTGAATTTTCTGTTGAGAAATTTGACTGACATGAGGTCTATCTAGTACCAGATTGGCACAATTGTCACCGCTGTTTGTAAATGGATTTGCAATATTTTCTATTTGCACTGGCTCATTTCAATCTTTAAAGAGGTGTATGTAGCCTTCAGGTGAATTGCGGAACTGTAACCATAACCTGGTAAATTGCTAAGCAATAACCAGATATTACTACAATTCATTTTTACACGGTTCAGTTAACTGACAAGGATTGTGTCTAGCTCGTGTTATAGTCTTTCGATTAATTTTCTGTACATACTGATATCTCCTAATGCTGGAGGAGACCTCATACAGAAACACAAATATGCATAAAATTGGGTCACGATGAAGAAACAATCTCAGAATGCACAATAATACAACTATTAGTAATAACTATTTTGCACTGTGCAGTGCAAATATTATGACACAAAACTTTTGAATTGAATTTTGAATAAAGGAAAAAAACGTCTCCAGAACGTCTTGGCAATATGCCAATCTTTAAAAAAAAACGCTGTTGGACTTGCTTTGTGTATTTTTTTAAATCATCTAAGTCTTATCCCATAGTTTTATAAATAGTATTCTTAAGATGACCTTAGGGCATTAAGTTGCTATATGGATAGTCGTTAAGGTACTTAACCTAATAATTGAGTGTAATTTGCATTGCTTAGGTTCTGATGCTAAAAGATTATCACTATTCCTTGTCTTTGGATATTCCTTTCATCCAGTGTGGATTTTTGCGTCAGTTCTGTTTTGATTCTTCCGAAAACAGAACATTTTATGTTTGCTTGATGATTTTTTGTAACCCTTACATCGTTTGCTCACAAAATTCCACACTTCTGTCAGAATTATCTTCACTTAACTTTTGGGTTTATACAGATCCATTTCATTCTCATTTCGTATACGTGTAAAGGAGGATTGTTTAACATTATACTCTAAAGCGACTTGCTGAGTTGAGGTATTCAGGTTTTCTTCGAAATTAAGCAGTACATCCAATTTTGCTCATCATCCAAAAAGGAACCACATTTCTTATCGTAAATGTCCTAGTTTTGAGACTTGCTTATCAGTTCTGCTGATGGCATACCTGGATTATATGGGAGGTAATCCTGGAAACTTCTCTCTAAACAAGCCACGATTGGTTGTTTTGTTTTCGTAACTCCTCGCATAAATGCCTTGATATCCCGTTGAATTTGGATGAGTTTATAATTTTATCTGCCATATCGGTCTGATCTAAAACAAAACCGCATTGAATATATCATATTAAATAGCTGCAAAACGTTAAAAATATACTGTAGTATTGATTGAATGAATTGCGTTGTGTGGTCAGCGTTTTCTGAATGCAGATGATGCTGTTGCTGTAGGTATTCTAAAACCTTCTATATGAGGTGACCCAGCAACAGTTGAATTTTTAATTTAATATTAATAACTGGTTCATTAGAATAGATGAGTGTGTGGAGTTGAAAGATACTTTGAAAAACAATAAAGGCACATTTTTATTGACTATTTATTATTAAACTTTGATCTACGTATAATATGTAAAAAGGTGTAATAATATGCTATAGTGAAACTTGATAGGCATTGTCTGTTAAAAAAAACGCATCCAGGTGTGCATTTTATTGGGAACAAATAAGGGCAGAATGAAAGATTGCGAAACTCATTCGTCAGTACTAAGTCATATTCCACAGTGTAATATTTTTGTCGTTACTACCCCCGAACGCTTTCATCATCACCCCGTTTGGGCCGCATAGCACCTCCTTTGTTCTTTGTCGCAGCGCTTTGTAGCGGCGTCACCGCGGTAACCTTGATATAGAAAAATTTCGCGTTCAATAATAACCTTGTATTTGTTATTTGGCGCGATTAAGATCTCTAGACACCTCATATAAAAAGTTGAATTACCGGCGCAAGACGATGAATTATCGTTGCGCATAAAAAATGAACCGGCCACAGTAACTTAATGCCCAATGTAACCTTTGAAAATACCTGTCAAAAGACCACGTGCGTATGTAATGGTTTTTAATAGACAACATGGTTTTGCTTTAATGGTGTTTTTGTGTTTTTATGAAAGACATCACACAGCGCCAGCCATTTCGTCAAACGTGGCATTGGATTATGATTATCCCGTCAATTTTTCGGCGGAAAGGCTTCAATAGCTGAGTTTTTACTAAAAAACAATGTGAGGTACTATTAATAAACACTCAAGTGCTATGTAAAACTTTCAATAATAGATTATTAGTAGACAGTGCTTGCGACTCGTAAGAATGCCCAAAAACAAGGTTTTGCACTGTTGAAAAGAAAAGAGTGTGAATATATTTCTATAACAATTAACTGAAAGTTGTGTAGAATGGATTCAACTTCTAAAATTATAGACGCCTTTGATAATGTTCTTCTTGCTTTACGTCGGCAAAACTTGTAAACACGCGTTGTTCTGCTGAAAAAACTGTTTCCTGAAAAAATCTTTTGTCTATTGGTATTCCAAAAATCTATCGCATTTAATTTTTGCACTATTTGCACTTAATTTTTTTTCGCTGTTTTCGTTCTGCTTATCGGCAAATTACTGTGTAATCAACAATTTGTATAAGATAAATTGTGAGGTAATTCACCGTCTTCTTTACATCTATGGGAAAACAGAAATATATTTTCCAACTATCTAGTTCAACAAATTATTTAAAATATGAGCTAATATTTTGAATTTAATGTAAAACTGTAAAATTATGGTCACATAAAATTTTGTAAATGTCTCGAATTTAATAAATTGGGGAGCTGAAACTGCGCAGCTTACACACATATAATAAATTGATCAAGATCGACATATTAACATTTTTAATAAAGTAGAGAACACACTGATTTACTACATACGTAGATGTATATTTCACCTATACTTTTCTGCAGCTGCATGAAGAACATCATTTATGAGTTTTGTGCTTACTTGTATTGAACACTTTAAACATCCACATTTATAAATTCATAAATATATAACACATGAGCAAATTCCAATTATTTTTATTTTTCGAGTATTATTCTGTGAAAAATTGATAGATTTTATTTGAGTATTTAATTTTTTAATTATAAGGATATGGTATTTATGCTTTTGGAGGTAATCCATGGGTAGAATGTAAAAATATATTTTGGAATAAAATAGCTTGCGAACTTACGAGATTGCAACTGAATATTATAAGATCGACCACTTCACTATACTACTCAGGTTGTCAACATTAGCAACAAGTCAATGTTAGTATACTAAATATTAAGAAAACAACAGCAGGTGTACTTTCATCGGAATCTATGTTTGTTCCTTTTTGATTGACTGACCGGCAATTTTTATCTCAGGCAAAGGCAAAAAGGAACATAGATGCTAACATTACATATATATTTACATAAATATCATATCCCTCATAATACAAACAAAAACAGACGGTAACATCAACTTGAGGGCATAATAAAAAGAGCGAAATCTAAAATCGAAATATATATTTGTTTGCCGGTTTAATAAAGCACCGTCTTGAAAACCAAAAATTCATGTAATTGCATAATAGTAAACAAGGTATTGTCTGCGTTGGAAAATTCGCTGTAGTTTTGATTTAATAAAATACTTTTTGGCAATCAATAAAATTTAGTGGTATGCCTAAGGCCTTGATTTAATAGAACATTGGAAGACCAAATTACTTATAGATCATGTAAAGAAGTTAAGAAGTATAGATATAGCATAGAACAGTGATTAATTTTAGGAACGACATGTCTTAGGCATATGAGAGTTTCCACATTTAGTGGAATTACAGAAATACTATATAATAAAAAAAAATGCGATGAACAGCTGAAACTGATTTTTTTTTTGATCATGAAGAACCACAATGCTTACAATCTTTAAATTCCGCGCTAACAAGTTGCTAGTGTCTGCCTTTATAAAAAGAGGCGTGTTAATTTTATACAGCTTTATCAATACTAGTCGCGGGCGTCACCTTACAGAAGGTTAATAACGCGGATTAAAGATATGAAGTCTGAAAATAATTTTGCTGGGTTAATTATCGCAGATTTATTTCCGGTCAGCGCTTTTGTTATTACATACAGAGCTTTTTTGTCAAAATCTATTTCGAATAGCAACCATCTTTGATATCCCTGTGGGTATACCATAAAAGAGTGTAATAAAGAAAGAAAACGGATGGTAAACATACATACATATCATAAATTTGAAAATTAAGTTGCGTGCTAACGTTTTCTAAACCAGTAGCGAGGTATTTAGTTTAAAATTAAAAGAAGATGTATATTAATTACTTAAATCTGCGACACTATCTCTAATAAAAACACCCTACTCAGGAACTATAGGTATACCGTCACAATGAATCGTGATAGTAAAAAATATTGTATAAATATGGCAACGTCGTTACTCCTCATTGGTCGTATTATGGAAATGTTGGTAGTGAATGGGAATCCCATATAGTAATGACAGGTATATATATCTATGCGGACTTCTCAAAAGCTCTTGACAAGGTGAACTACAATCTGCTTGTTTTGGAACTGTAACACTGTATTTTATGGCAAATGGCAGCCTAGCTCGTGTCACTCTTTTATATCCTTTCTTAAAAACAATCGAGTTCTCTTCATTTTCCGTTATTACCGCCATGTTATAGCAGAATAAATAGCATTTTTATTTCTTTTCCTTGTCTGTTAATCACATGTCAGGTTTGTGAATATAACAATTGTGAATATTTTTGGCGATACAGGCCAACCTCGTTTTACTCCTCTATTTTTTGTTAAGCCAACGTTGTTTGACCAAACTACTGTATTGTTCCTTGATATTGTGGCACTTCTGAGGTTAGTTATCTCGTTCTGAAAGTAGAAAATGAGCGTGGTATTTAATCTGGGGCACTTTTACTTCAAAAATGGATATTTTTACTATGGTGTTCCATTCTCAGGGAACTTCGTTTAGCAGCCAAACTGTTGTTAATATTTTATATGTTTCTGGTCCAGATTTTATTAGTTCATCGCTTATCCTACCTGGGCCTAGCGCTTGTTATTTTTGATGTTGTTATGACCTTCTTTCTTTAATGAAACTTACTGCTCTTGCCTTGTTATCATCCTCTAGTTCTTCCATACAGTGTTTTATGGGGATATATTTGTCAAAAATGCTTGTTGTTCTCTCTGCGAAATTTTGTTAGTATATTTGAACGTATATTTGAACCATTTGCGCATTTTCTCACTTGTGCATTTTTTACTCTAATTATGCTCATTGCACTATACACTATGATGGTTGTTTTTGTTCTCTCAATTGCCTGTTCATAGCCGTCAATCGCCGCTTTCCTGTCTGATGAGAAAAGGGACCTTTTCTCTATTTAACGTCTGTTTCGCTGCTTTTATAGTTTTTATTAATTCATTATTGTTTACAATTTACATGTAGCTTTGCAGCCGAGAGACAAGTGACATCCACTCTTCTTCGTTTGTTTGTTAAAATATCCAGTTTCCTCAGTTAACTGTTCCACGAGGGCAAAACCCCACAGCGTACTTTTTCATCACCGACTCGCGATATTTATCATTTGGATGTAAAATAAAGAACCTCTCTGGCAGCTTGTTGACCTAACGGTCCAACCCTCCTCAAGTAAAAATCCAGTGCCATTTTATCAGCTTAAAACCACAGAGCAGTAACTTAATACTAATAATTCTGTCGACACACGAGATGAGAGGCATCTCTCGCCTGCCCCCCCTTAACAATTCGATTATTTTCGATACAATGGTGAATGGTATTGCTTACCACTGAAAAAATGCAGGGCCCAAACGCCGAGGAAGGGTTGAAGCCGCTTGCGACCCGCTGCAAAGTCGGGGGTGGTAAGATTTCGATCTATATTCTGGTTATAATGGCATTGTATCGGTTTTTCTAACAATCGTTTTTGGGCTAAACATTTTCGCGTGTGCAGCTCGTGGACATTGTTGAGAGTTGCGAGTTGTGGGTCGGGGATTTTGGGTACGTCGTAAATTTGGATGGTGGATGTAATAATGAACTGAGCTGACGTCGTCAGKTGTTTTGGTCTCGTATGTATATAGAGTAGTTAGATTTTTGGGTATGCGATATTGAACATGTGATGAACGATTTGATGGTGTTACCTATGTTTAGTTTTTCAATTTCCTTCTCGCTCTTCATCTTCATCTTGTTGGAAMACTTGTAGCTTGATGTTCAGCTGTTGTACACCAGAATCTATAGTTTTCTCCACACAATGGAAATCGGTTTTTGTCAATTCTTTATTACGCTTTTATTTTTCAATGTAAAATTCTGGAAAGAAAGGAATGTTTATTGGACCCAGGGGTATGTACTTACCTACGCAATCCAATAAGTTGGAAACGCCAATAAACGTACGAGCTTGACCTTTATTTTGTAGAGCGGAAAACAGCATAGCTATAAAAATATCAGTGGAACTATCCGTAGTCAAACAAAGTGCTCTAATTATTGTTAATGACTAATATTGTTATTAAATGTTAATAACATATTAATTTGTTCCTTACTAACTACTGAATTTAGGCACATATATAATTAAATTTCACGTTAAATAGTTTCATTTAGTGGTCAGTAAAATTCCTGGTTTGCCATTTTGTATTATATTTATTGCATTTAGATTACTAGGTACATATATTAAGGTCTGATGCTATTAAAAATTTGAGAGTATATAGCTACTGATGGCTTTATTGTTTCTTTGAAATTTAAACTCAACTTTTTTTGTGATTTTTTTTGTGTTTTGGCTGAACTGTTTATGATTAATTTTCATAACGATATTTCCGAGAATGTATGCTTCTCATTATATTACGTTCGGTATCTGTTTTTTTTTGTAAAATCGATATTTTGGACCTTAAAATAAGTTCATCTAAAATTAAATATTATACATCTGTATATACTTTACTTGTTACAATGCAAATTCAGAAACCTTTGTTCTATTATAGATTTGTTGTTTATCTCCTTGCATTAGTTTCGAAATTTAGGTAATCGTACTTCATATTTATTTTACAACAAATTTCTTAGTGGGTTAATAGAAAATTTTTATTATTTGCCGGAATTTAAGTTTTCCTTTAATTTTTTAATCAGATTTGGTTAATTATTTGCGTCTCCCAAACTTTTCAACCATAGGCAATGTAGCTTTCACGTTAATTCATAATATAGATAAAATTACTGAGTTAAATCATGCTGATGTATACAACCTCAGATAGTATGAAAGTATGGAGTAAAAGGCACATTAAATTTTTGCAACAGAATCGATTTTATTTTGAGAATGCAAGAATGCAGTCAGAAATGAGCTAGGACATCCGGAAATTTATTTTTCGCAAATCGACCCTTCTACTCTAGGGCACTTTTAAGACAAACCGTTGCAGCTAGAGATGAACTGACACTACTCCGAAATGCAGCAGGTCGACATCAGTAAATTAACATAAAATTAGCGTAACCGAAGACCACCAAGTTTCAAGGTGAAAAAAACAACAAAGGGGTTAGCCTTTGCTTTTTCGCAGTTTTCGGTGGAAATTATTTTTGGCTCAATATCGGCATACAGATGTATTTTGAGCTGCAGATTCCAAGAATGCAGTCAGAAATTAGCTAGGACATCCGGAAATTTATTTTCGCAAATCGACCCTTCTACTCTAGGGCACTTTTAAGACAAATCGTTGCAGCTAGAGATGAACTGACACTACTCCGAAATGCAGCAGGTAAACGTTAGTAAATTAACATAAAATTAGCGCTTTTAATTACAAATTGCCTTAGTAACCGTAACGATGAGACGGAGTAGGATACGTTCTTAGACGAATTTTCTACTAGATTAAAATTTATTATAAATTTAAATCAACGGTAAAGACTACCATTCTAAAATAAAATAAAAAAGTGTACTATGTGTACTTTGGTATCCTGTTGGGTAAGAGACTTACTGCTGAACTCTAGGTTGATAGCATTTTTTGTTATGAGATTATTGACAAAATAATGCACAGACCACAAATAACGGAGAGGCTATTTTATTTAACTAAAGCCGTTAGTATTAGTCCTGCCCAAAAATGCAAGAAAGTTATTTTAAACGGTATAATTAAATGTCTTATATCTGTCACGTTTAGTAAGTGTTTGAATACGGTTAATTTAATTTAAAATAAAGTATGTCATGCTCTGTGACAATTGAAACAACAGAACAGTTTGTAATTTGACAGCCGCTATTGCTTTTGGAAAAAATTGTTGTTAAAATGTTAATAAAAAATTGGGTAAATGATAATGCATACAATATGTTTGAGTTTATACTGCCTGCCAGTTCTGTAATACCGTCATTGTTTTGGCTTACAGAAGAAGTATGATAAACATTAGTTTAACAAAAAGTTTTTGCAAACTCTCAAACTATAATAAATATCGTAAAGGCATTTACTTTTGTCTTAATCATCATAGAGCTATCAATGGTCAAAGGAAAAATCAAGCATGTTTTAGCTTCAATAAGTGGTGTGAATTGATAGATAATCAACTAAATGGTTTTCAAACTTAACCCTAATGGGTTCTGATATTTTGGAATACGTAAAGAAGATTGTACAAGAGTTTTAAACTTAGTAAAGCAACGAGCAGAGTTTTAAAGCAATAACAAATAAACCTATAGGACCAAATGACACTGTTTATGAGTAACTGTTGATAATAATATTTAAATGAAAAAGTATGCTATATAATGCGTTGTCCATTTAACAGAGGTTTAACTTACTGTATAGTTGTAACCTGAATAAAAATTGTTCTAATTTCATGTAGCAAATCACAATTATTTTATAAAATAATATTATTAACAACATTTATTGTTAGAAAAAATATAGGTAGAATACTTCTCTTTTAAAATAGAGAATATGATTACTTTTCTATTTTTTCAGAAAGAAATAGAATGGGTTTCAAAATCTTAGAATATATCGCAAAATGCCTACTACAGAAGTTGTAAATGACTACTATTTACTGCTGTTTGTATTTCAACATTTATTTATTTGTATTTATTGTAACTATTTATTTATTTGTGCAATGAGCAAAAAGTTTTATTTATTATCGATTTAGTTAATTCGTTGTCATTTTTACTCGTTTCCACACTACCATGAGCTAATGGATTTTATCAGCGTCTTTGCATTTAATTTACTTTCACAACTTCCTCCAATCCACAATTCTAGATGGATTAGCTGTTCTCACGTCTGTTATTGCAAATGTCTGGTTGAGTTCTCCTACAACTTATTCTTTAGAAACCTCTTTCTATTCGCTCGTATTTATCGAATGTAGTTCCGTTTCTTTATTTTTAACCGTTAGAAGTCATCAATCTTTGTTGCAATACAAAATGCAAATGTTGTACTTCAAACGGATTTTTCCTGATGTTGAGATGCTTCAGAAGCCTACAGTAATAGCAAAACAGCTTCATATGTGGAGCAATCAGCGTTATCAAATACAGCCGAAGTCATAAGAGAGTCGTGAATGCATCATTCAGCCACGACTAAAATTCCTCGACTTTCTCGTCGTTAAAATACTACGTTCATACCTGCACAAAGTAACCCCTTTATGCGCGCAATTGCCCCATTTAAGAACGAAATTTTCCGAATACCTACCTCGGTACATTCAAGAAGAGCGACGTCATCTGCCACGCATATGGCAATAATCAATCAAATTTAAATGGCTGCGACTTTCTCATAGCCGGAATTATACGCCGGTAATTTGACAAATAGCGCGCGCGAAAATTCACCCCGTTCGTACCGGTCTAATCGAAATTTTATTTTAATGCCGTCGACATCAAAAATAGTCCGCAACCCTGATTAGACTAATCGCATACGTAACAAGATGCGCGCGAGGACCGGGCGGTTGGAAAATGAACTTTTTTCTCACGCAGGTATGCAAATATCGGCGGAGGACCACCTACCACGACGAGGTGTCAGTGGGCCCGCAGCCGATCCCTGCGGATCGTCGCAACTGCATCGCTGGCACCTCTTCGTGATACGGGACTCCCCTGTTCGCACGCCACTGGAACAGTTCGCTACTCATCTCCCGTTGAATCGACTCCCGTCTCAATTCCGCTGGTCTACAGCCGCGATGGTCAAAATCTGAATAGGCCGTGATTTGAATTCGGAAAAAAACAGGGGGAGCCGAATGGTATTTTTATGCGAATTTGAACGGGGGTCTAAAAAACCGGTCACATCTGAGGGGCGATGGACAGGGGTCAGGAAGGGACATTTTTTGGGCCCATTGTGCCGGCCCATTCAGGTGTATTCAGAAGACGTTTCTTCCGTTGGATTTTTTCTGGATGCCAACGATTTTTTGTGACCGTTTCCGAATCGCGCTGGGTGCTTTTTTGTCAACGTTTTTGTGGACGGGCGGCGCGTGCTGAACTTGCGGTTTTTCCGTGAGTGCAGCACGCTACAAAGCTGCAGGGGCTAGTTTGGGTGTTTTGTAAACAGAATTAAGTCGTGAGACGCTGCAATGCGGTGGGACCAGGACCAAAAACGTTTAAAAAACTCAGTAGGACAAACACAAAATAGTTGGACTTTCCTCATTAGCAACACTAACAGTTTGCAGGAAAGCTTCGCCACAAATTGTTTGTTTAATATTGTGATGTTTTGTTTCTATGTCGACAAGTTTATACTTGACACAGATCAGTTTGAGAACAGAAAAACATCTGTTTTCACTCACTAGAAAACCATCAGCATATTGAAAAATGTCATGCACATGCCACTAAAAATATTCTTTCATTTTCCCATTAAAATAAAAATGCTAGCTACATATCAAGACTCTAAAACAAAAGTTAAAGACATACCTGACCTCAAATGTTTTTTTATATAAGTAACGAGTTTTTGCACTCTACATTTGTTTAATTTTGTTTATTGTAAACTTGTGTAGTTTATAAATCGACTTAAGAATTCCTATTCGTTTATCTAAAAAATGTGTTTCAACCCTTTTTTGCATCTGCCACGGTAACGAAATTGCAAAACTAAATAGTTAACGAATTAGGACTCATATTAGAGAAATATTAAATGAGATTAAGATTTATGTTCCAAAAATAGCAGTAAAGGGGACAATTTCCAATATTGTTTATAAGAAAAATGGTGCTGAAAACCAGAAGTTAACAGCTTTTCCAATTTTCGAATTATTGCCATAAAAATGTACCATACCTAACCGCAGCTAATTTATTCAATTTTATTTGCAGTGTTTAATTGTTTACAGGCTACACAGATTGTAGATAAACTAAGTCATAAAATTCAAAATAAATGTTATTTGCAAAAATCGAAAAAAATACTGAAAGAGGTAACAAATCTATTACTATAACGAAGCTATGACGCCGACAATTTTTTTATAGAACCATATGCATCTTTTTGTGTCATTAGAATCATTATGTCATTTGGCATAAAAAAAAACCAATCAAGATGGACACAGTTAGAAAAATGGTTGTTTAACACATGCTTAAAATCATAGAGAAGTAAGCAAGCAAATGTTCAAAGTGAGGTCAGTCAATATACATTTGACACATCTAATCGATCCATTATTCAAGAAAATAACCTGATGATTGTACTTTATGTTCCTTCAGATGGCAGTAAATGTTGAATTAAGAAAGACAATTCCAAAAATTATAACGTCGATTAGTATCAATAGATAAGAAGTTATAATCTGTGGTTTCTAGTGAAAGAATTCATAATCTACAGATGCTGGGGTCTATTTTATGTCTATTGATACTAATCGCGTTTTTAGTGCTTAATCTAGTTTGAAGTAATTCTAAGGTTAGCAAAAATATTGACAGTGAATCCAAATTTTAATGATGTAAGACACACACGGGTTTTAAAAGCACACACGGATTTCTCTCAGTAGCTCTATAATATTTAACCTGCTTAAATATCATCATTGGTCAGAGCCTTTACTTTTTTAAGATAATTAATCGGTCAACACATTATCGATCCTCACTTTTTTTAGATGGGTTGGTAGGTAGAAGCCTAGTTAAAAAGTTGAAATTATTATTTCCGGACGGTTTTATAAAAATTTTAATGATTAGATGAAGCAGATAAGTATGTATAATACATGTGTAAGAAAATGTCTGCCTTATAAATTCGGTATGACTACTGATTTATCTGTATCCTGACACACTGTACTCGCTTACGGTTTGCTGCTGTTGCGTTTAAGTATGGTAGTTTGGTGTCCAAATGGTGGAAGTAGAGAAAAGTAATTGAAGCATCCTTTACTTTAATTATTTAAAAATTATTACGGCTTCTTAGTGGCATAATCACATATTTTCACTGCGTTTGGTTATAAACACACGCAAAATTAATCTATTACGTTCAACCACAAACGAAGACCGAAAGCATCATCCTCGCGATCTTGTAGATTTTTGCGTGTCTTTTGTATCACTGACAAAGCATTACTCACGTCCTTATAAATAGAAAACAGCGCGATTACGTAAAACTGTTAGCTGCTGCAAATTTTTATAAAAACGCGCGATTCGCCACGGACGTTTATTATTTTAGAAAACCTCATTACCTAACCGCCGTCCCATGTTGAAGTATGCTGCCAAGTTTGTTTCCTGTTATTATAGAGAGATGATCGACGAGACTGTCACCGACATCGCGAATCTGGAAAAATACTTTAATAACTGTGATAAAGCGCGAAATTTGTGTCTCTTTAACCTGTTTAACGTGTTGTAGAAGCGAATTTTGCTCAGATGTGATTTATTATTAATTTATACTGCTTCTGCTTTTTAAGTAGGCTTAATTATTCAATAATTTATTCTTGACTGCTAATGAAAACTTCACATAATCTTATCCAAATTATATGTGACTGCATTTCATTTTATGTTAGTTAGGCTACTACCTATATATTTTCAGGTGACCAGATGTAAAAACGTTATTATCGGCTGCAATTAAATTATTGTTTTTCGTCTAATTAAAGACTTTTGGAAGTGTTTTGTTCCTTAAAATTGTAGAGCAGGCACATTAGTTTTGTTACATATAGGTTGTTTCGAAATTGTCTTTCTTTGAAGAAGATTACTATTTCATTCACTAATTCATAAACATGTAAAAATTTCCGTCCACATCTTTGCAAAGTGCAGAAAAAGCTTTTGGTTCTATACTGCATTTGTTATTTTTTATTTAGATCAGGACTCATCCGTTTCGCAACAACTTTCTTGATATTTTTGATACAAAAATTGCACGATGTTTGATATCATGGTTTCGCACATGTTTGATCTGAACTTTTTCTTATTATTTTAACATTTAAATATAACGTTAAAGTATCTAAAATTTTGTTTTCCTTGACTTTTTTATTTGTTCTTCAGATCAACTCATCGTTTCTTAAGTATTTTCATAGTGTCACAGTATTAGTAATGATTTGTCCCAGAAGCTCTTTTACAAATAATTACACACTGTGTCTTCTGTGGTAGCATCTTACCATTTTTGTCTATAAAATATTCCTTTTTTTGGAAGTTGGTTTTCTGATAATATCTGACCAGGATTTAGGATTGGCTGTTTTTACTGTTACTGTTCTTACTAACAAAGTCACTGGATACGCCTATTTTAGCTAGCAGTCATATATTTGTACATACTTCTTTTCTTTTTACATTTTTCCCATGTATCTCCGTTACTAGCTAAACTGATGCCTTAGGCTATTAACGAATAGATAGCTCAAAAATGTCACTTTCCTTGGAAATTTCAGCTTGTACGGCAGTACTCCCAATATCGAACCTACATATATGTATCAAGTTGATATAAAAATTCTTCTTATTTCTTCAACGGTATCGTTATTTGGATAGGCAATAGTATATTTTGATACACATCCGTAGATAGCATTTATTTGGAAGAAAAAACAATGTTAGGCATAATTTTCACAGTTTGAATTGAAGCTGCTAGTATAAGTTGTTTTGCAACTTGAGTATTTGATATGCAACTTTGTATAAAACTAATAGAGCTTCTTTCATCACTTCCTTAACCTGCTGGGTATTTATTAACAAGCTGGCGAAGTCCATTTGCAACAAATTGACATGATGCATTGTCGAAGATTATTTTTGTGGTCCATTTACGTACTGCGATTAATAGTATAGCGCTCAACCGTGTGTGGCAGTTGAACTTCAATCAATTTAAATTTTGTGATTTTTCCGTTGCATAACTAAGAAATGTGTTATTGAATTATTTCTTTTGTTTCAGGTAAGCGTTTTCCGATCAACAAACGATAATTCTGTAAGTACATACTCATAATACAATTCTTTTGGCGATTATAGGTGCCTGCAAATTTAAATACATTTTTTAATGTGATAGTGGATGAATAGGAGAAGTTCAATTTTAGTTTATCCTAATTGAGAATCAGACTTAGTTCTTCATTCGGAAACCATTTGTTGTTGCATTTTCTTTTAGAATTGCTAATGTTGCTGTTGACTATCGTATTAGGTCTTTAACGACAAATTCAGCCAATATATACTCCCACATGCTTTTCCAGTACATAAAGAAACTCAATATGACTACGGGGTTCGATAAATAAAATTACTAATGAAGAATGAGGCTTCAAGAGTTTTGTTTTCAAATCATCAGCAGATATATTTAACGTGGAAGTAATTTTTTATTCCATCTATCTTTTATATTTTTATTGTAATTTTTAAATAACTTGCATCTTTATTTTGATAATTCAGGATATTTAATGTACTTTCAAACGTGATTTTAAACCAAATAAATTCACAACCGCTAAATACATTCGGTTGCGTTACATCAGTGTGACGACTGCCTCTTTAATTTTATACCTTTCAAGCACGGTCACCGAAGTCCAGATACGTTTTTCTGACCTGCCAGCTCCAACAATCTAACAACGTCGGGACACGAACACTGATGACTAGAAAATCTAATATCACCTTAGCGTGATGCTGAGCGGATTCCAGCCAGCCATACAGCTGACCTATTCGTAGAAATGCTGCTTTATAATTATGTGTTTTGTGTTTAAAGAGATCTGTATACAGMAATTCCTTTTTTCCCCAGCACGCCATCGGACTTGGTGTGTGACTTAATTCGACTGACCTCAAGTCGTTACACGAATCACACGTTTCATTAAATTGCTTGTATGAACTTCGAATTCGACAATTCAGTCTGTCTATAACGCAAAACATATAGCACTGTTTGTTTTATTGAAATAGCAATATAGTCCTTGCTTTACGTTATGCAAAAATAATAATAAAAAAAGTCCTGTAAGCTTCACGTGGACACGTTGGTAGATTAAAAAGCTGACTGAACTAAAATTAGAATGACAAAGTAATTTAATTTTCCTATTTACATGCTGACCGTAACACGTGATAGTTCGTAATGGCACCGCTAGATGACGCGCACCGATTTTCACAAAGGGACCGGGCAATCGGCAGTTAGGTCTCTGTACAGACAGCACGAACCTACGACCTACGGCATAGTTCGTAAAGGCACCACTTGCTGACTACTTCCGGAAGGATGTAAGACGTGCCTACGTCAAATGAACACTTTATTTTACCACCGTATCGCAAAGAAAAATCGCAGTGAAGGTTTAGTTACCACCAAAAGTATTACGAGTATAAATGTGACATGATTTATGTACAAAATTAGTTTTCAGTTACGTTCCCAATTATGCTGAATTTTTTTATCTAAAAATCTTGAATAAGTAACTAACGTACCACATGTTTATTTATCTTTGGAGCTGTGTACGTGCGTAGCAATATTCAACTGTGTTGTGTAGTAAATTCTAGCTTAATAACGATCAAGCTTGCTTAGCCTTGTTTATTTCATCTACTTCTATGAGCTTTTAGCATGGGCTGCCTTTGACAAGTACAAACTCCGCACCCCTAGAATAATATAATAGGCAAGATTACTGGGCCTTAACCGCTACCCTTACACATTCGGAATTTCAATGTTTGTCGTGACTTACGAAGCAGTAAAAATTGTTTTCTGATTTTGTATTAAACCTTGTGCTAAAGATAGATATTGCCTCTCTGGTGTATTTATAATAAAAGAAGACATACAAAACTTCAGCTAGTATATAACTATTTACTGTTGCTGTTATGGTGCTAAATATATGTGTATAAGGTCTCCAATCGGTAAGAAAACATCAGTTCACGACCCGCCATAACCAGTATATAAACAAACATTAGGGATACTTAAAAAAGTTATGTTGTTAGATAGTTTTTATTTATGTTCCGTTTCCCTGTTTTCAACGTTTTATTATTGAATTATTATTTTTTTAATATTTTTCTGAGATTAAAAATATGATTTACTATCTGGTAAAGTTAAGTCCTATTGAAATGAGCTGGAAGTCGCGCTTTTTTAATTGACTCTCGACCTAAAATGAGCTGACGGAGCCTCTAGTTTCTAGGGTATATACCTGCATTACATGCCTTCGAAAATGTGAAGTATTACAGTTCCTACACCCATAGCAAGACGTATGCACAGTTTTTACCCAGTGAATTTTGCTCATACTCGGCGTTCATAGTAGCGCAAATATCTAATTTGTAGTAGACGTTTTTCATAAAAAGACGGTAATATGATATATGAAACAAACAATATTTTATGGATGTGTATCTTAAAAAGATATGGTAATGTGATTTGAATTGGACTTGCAGCACTGGACATATAGCAACCTTGCTTATTTCATTATTAGCTATAAAGCATCAGTAATGCAAAAATATTCCTTTTGTTATCTCAAATTTTACAAAAATATTACATAAAAATGCAAGCTTTATAGTCACGATTACGGCGAAAAGCTTTTTTTCAAAATTGGCTGCTAGATTTGTATTTTGTTCTGTACTACTAGAAGTATAAACGAATTTTTTCCAAGTCTTTCATTCTATACAAATTCATTCAACATCTCTATAAAGAAACTAACACACAAGTAGAAACACAAAATTTAAATCTTATCTACATTCCCAATAACAGTATTCCTGTATTTGACCTTCTATAAGTATATTTTAACGTGAACCGATAAAATACAGTCGTTTAAGTTGGAACGGTTGAATTACCTTTCAATCCACATATTGACGTATGGAGCACCCAATCTAGATGTAAACTAGATTTTTTTACTGTTAATCATAAAATTAAATGATTAAAACTGGACTGCTAACGATCACATTAAGGAACGTAATTTCCAACAGCATTGAATAAAACCTCATAAAATAGAGTAAAAACAGGGTTAATATGCAGAACCACAGTAAAAACGTAACATTTTAATAATTTTTAAAACAGTTATTTTACAGTAAACGGTCACACAAGTCCAGTACAATAAATACATGCCTGTTAAACAATCTGGCACTTTCAATTTGTTGTAGTATCAGAAATCGTTCAGCCAGAAATCAGAATAACATTTTTTGAACTTGTACTTCGGTGTATCATCAGAACAAATTACTGTTTAAAATTAACATCACTTGGCATTTAGTATATATACTGCTACTACCCATCATTCGTTTAACTCTATTAATTTCGAAGTAGAAAAATAAATACTAAATCTGTACCTCAGAAAAGCTTGTATGCAATACGTCGATACGAGGTAGTTGAGAAAATTTTATGAGTATTTGTAGAACTATTCCTCACAAAACTGTCATTTTATTTATTATACTTGCGCAAATGCTACGTCCATAATGCAGGAAGCTCTTCATCATGAGTGTCCCGAGTACATATATTTGAAATATATCCATGCAGCTGATTTTTATTAATTGAACATAAGCGATTCAATGATATTACAAAAAATATTTCCTGTTTAGCTATGGAACAAATTCCAGCCTTCGATGCTCATTACCCTTGAAAACACGGCAAGAGGCACGACGCAATAAAGTCCAACCACCCCCATAAACGCACCCCGAACCCTTTCTCAACCCTTTATGCGTGTTATCCAATATTTCGTAAATATTTGTAAATTTTACGACCTCCCCGAACGCGGAAGTTTTTTTTCAAAGGACTTGCAGCTCCCGAACTGCAATAAACCGGGACTGCACGCTTTTTCCGAAAAGGCCACGATCGTAAACTTACTACGGTACCTACATCCGAATGCACGGCGGGTTTATGGTAGGTGGGAAAAAAAACTGGGTTGACGGCAAAAAATGTGTCAACGAACTTAGAAATTCAGAGCTGGAACAAGTGGATGGACGGGCGTGCAGAAACCGMGGAGACCGCGGAKTGTCTTGCTTATGAAACGGTCGAAAGTGTCTTGGAGCGACTCCGAAGGGTCGTCATTGTCTTTGGTGCTGGCTCCTTCGGTTTTGGACGCATCGAATCGCCGTGGAGTCAGTACCGACGATATGAGAATACATTTGGTCTTGTTTTGTTGACGTTTTGCTTTTGTGCCTCTTAAAGGCAGTACGTGAGAGTTGCAGAAGTAGTAGAAGATATTGACTCTTAAACAAGGGGGAAATGAAGCAGTTTTTCAAAAATTTCTGTCGTTATTTGCAGTGGAAGCCGTTAAAATGATACGAACATTTTTTATAAACGTCTTTAAGGGTGCGGGATGTTACGATTCAAATTTTCACTGCCTAACTAAATAAGTTTTTATCAAATTGGCCGTGTTAAATAATAAAACTATGTTTGATGTCACTGTTACATTGACATTTTGATAATACTTTACTGTATTTGTTGCAAAAATTCTGAAATAATGATAACGGAATATTCGTATATGTAAATGAGCATGACAACGTACTCATGTATGTCAATATTCCATTACTATTATATCAGAATTTTTACAAATTGTTGTCAAAATATCAATGTAAAAGGGACATCTAACACAGTTTTCCTAACATTCAACTGTACGTTTCTCGGATAGGGTCAATTTTAGCCATATGTACCTTTTTTTGTTTATAAGGCCAAAAATTAACAAATACATATTTTTGAAAAAAAATTCATAACCGTGTAAATGGGGGTACGCACCATTTTAACGGCTTCCACTTCAAATAATAATAGCCAAAATTTGATGTAATTCTATTAACCGGTCTAGGCGATATTTTCGAAAAACTGTTTTTCTTCCCCCATGTTTAAGAGCCAATAAATATCTCAGTAGGAGGACGTTATTTCAAAAAAAGTTATACTGTAAGCGTTATTTTTGTACCAGTCTTCAGACTCCGAAAATTTGGCCACATAATGCTGGACACCCTGTATACATTGATAAATCACAAATGGGCTGCGTAGCTAAATATCGTGCCGATGCTGTTTTTTTTTTGTTGACGGGCAAGTACTTCTACTGCGATTTCTGTAGGTAGAAGTGTACCCCAAGGATCGGTTTTAGGGCCTTTACATTTCTCTTTTTGCACATTTGATCTTTTTCGTTCGTGGAAATACTCCATCATTCATATGCAGACGATAGGCAAATTTATTATTCGTTAGTCGCGCATATAGGTTAATTTCTAGTGATGTTAACGATTTGGTAAGCATTTTTTTACGAAATTTGAATACTAACCCTTCTAAATCTGCCGTCATGTTATTTGGTAGAGTCAGCTAAGAATGGTCTTAAGTAAAGAGCTTGATATAACAGTGAATGTTAGTGATGTTGCTCGTAATCTTGGTTTATTTATCAATTATGATTTGCTTTTTAAGCATCACTTGATAAGTGCTTTGGTAAAGCGTATGGAACCTCAAAATATTTATTCAAAGAATTCCCAGTTGCATTTCCTTTCTGACCTTTGTATTTCTGGAGTGAACCATAGACGCTTGCTACATTTTGTTGCTTGAGTTTACTAGGTTATTCTATTTTGAAAAACTTTCCTTTGGTATCAAAGGGATGATTTTGAACATACAGTCCTCTTCTCTGGTACATAATGTACAAAGTCTTCAACATTTTTACAGTAACAACTGATTTCTTTATCCACTGTTTAGTTTGTCGGGTAACTTTTTCAACGAAGTCCAAATAAGTTCTGACGTCATCATAGTAAGGTTTTTGAAGTTTCTTTCTAAGATCATCAGGATCAATAAGTTTCCTTCACGTAGATGTAGCGTATCGTAGCTCTGAAACCAATTAAAGGTTGCATTGTCATTTAGAACAGCGTGCTTTGATATAAAAATGGTATAAAGCCAATTTCATTTAAAATTTCTGTATGTTCTATTTATGAAACAATTTTGTCCGTTCTACGAAATATATATTCCATCAAGTGTAAAATCTGCTTCATCAGCTGCCTCTCATAATCATCGTGTAAGAGTTACTAATTTTTTTAAGACTGTATGCATGGAGCATTTATTTTTTCACATATCTCCCAATTTCAACTAATTACAGTACTTTTCTAATGCTATATTTTCTTTTCCCTTTAAAGTAACTGAAAATTATATATTGTTCTACGATTATGGGCCATTTCCTATTAAATAGAACTACATTTGAGGCTACCTTAAAGCTAATACTTTTTGAAGTCGGAAAGTTGATGTACATGTAGTGTATTTATGTATTTACAACTTATAGTCAATCGGTAAAGGACCACATTATGTGTATATCTTACCATTGTCAACACCACATGAAACATGAACCTTTCCCAAAGAAGAAACATAAAGATTGAAGGTCATTAAGCATATTACCGATGCTCTGTTACTGCAGCTTGTTCATAAGATCAATAATAGACACAATCTTGTCCTCAAAGGACAAAGATACGCTTTGCTTGATTTAATTATTGGATTTCTACAAAGCGTTGTCAGTTGTGCATTATTATGAGTTCCAACGGTGTCGATATTTTCAGTAGTTATCTGTCGCAGAGAAGAGAGGAGTACCGCATGGATCTCTTGGGGATCAGAATATCCAAAAAGACAACATCCATCGAGCTGTGGTATATATGTTTTAAAAAAGCAATTACTCGGAAGCTTTCTTTACTTACGAAATATCTTATACGAACATTTTTTATAAAGACTCACCTCCAGTATAATTTTCACGCCGTAACGGATTTCTCGATATTCGAGACCATTTTCATTCACTTTTGTTTGTATTGTATGTCATTAATACAATACCATTCTTGAGTCTACAAGTTTCACAATAAACTATTTTGAATAGGTACACTTTTATGGATATTTTCAGATATTGGCCTTTATATTCGTTGTCACAATGGTCCCACTAATTCTAGCATTGCTTGAATAAAAATGCTACATTAGATCAATTTCAATAGTACTTCTTGCAGGATTATAGACAATTTGTCGAATAAATGCTAATGCATTATAAATAATTTCAACTTTGCTCCGCTGTAGCGAAGCTAGTTTAAGTTCTAACACTTTACAAGTTCCATACGAACAAGATGATAATTTTAAGCCCCTGCATTAAAGCAAATTGGTTCACGATAATTGGTTAATACGTTAATTTTGCAACGCGTGCTTTAAGCCCAGATTACATCAGGTGGATCCGTGAGCAAACAATGTTAAAATGTTTTTAAGTGGCGCTGAAGAGTCCTATGGACAAATAAAAATATGAACGGGCGTGCTTGTTGTGTCAGGATGCCAGTAAATTGAATGTATCAATAAATTTAAGGACATCCTTGCGTAATAAAGATGGTCTAGCTGTATGGCCCATTGAGGCGTACAATGTGTGCTTTGTCGACAACATTTTCAATTCGACTAATGGCCTATTTGATACTACATTGACGCCGCTGTTGCCTACCGGAGCCTTTGCACGGGATCGTTCCCGTATGAAGATGTCAAGTAGCGAGCAAAATAACATTTGAATGCACCATTTGCTGTTAGTAAAACAGCAGGTATAGCGAAGGCGAGGGGGTAACCACTAAGCGAAAATTTGTCTGACTCATTACAGATTACATACGATTTCAGTAGAATATACGCAGATTTATGTAATCATTAACAATTCGTGATTACATGAACTGATTTTGGGATACATTGGATTGGATTAACTTCTTGACAATAATGAATATGTTGAGCTAAATTTTGTAAAAAAAAAAACGTCAACATATTTGGAGAAATATTGGGAATGTCGTTTTTTATTCATTCTCTTCAGTCTCCGATTTGTAATGGTCTGCTGACATCATTTTTTTATGACCTTACATCAGGAAAAAATCAAGTGGGCTCAAATCAATAGGCTTAACCGGGCTTGCTACCCTTATCCAGCTAGTGGGCAATATCTCATCCAAATATTCGTATATGTGACGACCAAAATGTGACGGGGCTCCGTTTTGTTAAAACCATATGATTTCTTCTAGTATATTTCGATTGCCATGGTTCAGACGTTAAATTGCCATTAATCAAGAAATGACCTACGATCAGTGGTGCCACACCAACATTAATTTTCTGATTTAGGTCGGGCCAATCAATATTGACAGTTGTGGTGCTTAACGTCGATTTATACAAAAAGTTGACTGATTAGAGAAGAGGAGGCAAAATTCGATTCTGCCGTCAAAATCGTTTTCACTTAATTCTTGTAGCAATAAATTTGACAAGAATGATTATTTGGATCCTCTACTCATGGTGTAGGTCAAAGCCAGCTCTTATAAATAAATTTTTGATTTTTTACCACATCCAGCATAACATTCAAAGAATTTTCTTCATTGATAATATTTCGAGATCGCCTATGGTAGATGTGTATAACCATCTAAACCAGTTTCATTCCCAAAAAAAAAGATTGCAGCTGAAGAAATCAAATAGGTACGAAATTTTAAACACAGCACTGTTATTTGTTATCGCAGATTATATATCTACTGTTTTATTTGTACCCATCGCCAAAAATCACATTTTCGAAACGTAAACATCACACCCGTCATAAAACACGATCGACGGAAGAGCATCGAAGTCTGTTTCAGCTCAGTCGCTGGTTCAATGAACGGTTTGTTTGCCGTAGAATTAGTACGTTTTCGCTAAAAATTACGCAACAACGGAGCATTTCTAAAGTATGAATGAAATCGTTAAACATAATAGCGCGAATGGATTGTGCTGACAGCCGGGGTCCGTATTGACAGAGGCTGGCGGTTGACAATTAAACAAATTAATATCGTTTAACTTTTCGTTGGACAGCAATCTGTGGCGCCCGGGAACTCATTCGGTAAATATTCTTCATACTTCGTTAACTGTATGTGCTTTGATAAACAGAATTCGTCCATCCATAAGACGATGATTCATACAACTAAGAAGTCTCATGGACGAGATGGCCTGTAAAAATTCTGAAGCTTCAAACTTATATGTGGGCAATTTACAAAGAAATCTATCAGGCTATGGAACAGAAGACAGACAATGACAAGTGTTTGCTGTTATACAAAACAGTCCAGCGCAAAATTTTGTTTTAAAAAATTAGTAAAACTAGATTGGAGTACCGTATACTATGGTTCTTAAAATTAAATATCAGCGAATAGTGGTCCTGTATGGGCAAGATTCGCCAAACTATTTTAAACTGTTCGACATGTTGAACAATTGTTGCCTACAGATCGGCGCTTGAAGGTCCGTGTTGTTGCCAAAGAATTTTCTTTAAGTAAAACAAGTGTTTGGAAAAATTTTCATAATGATTTGGGCATGAGATGTCTCACGGTGCATACACAGATGCTTACACTCGAACAAACGAGAGCAGAAATTGTGCAAGAAAAGTTGACCCCTTAAAGATGACAGAGTTTTCTCGAAAAGTGTGACTAAAAGAGAATCCATGCAGTGATTCATAAGATATTATGTCCGCCCAAAAAAGGGGAAGACAGAATCTTTAATCAAATAAATACTGTTGACGCAGGGGTATGTGGCAAAATCATTCATAACTTAAAACTGGCCCTGGAAGAAAACAAAAGAAATTGCTGTTGCAGGACAATTGTAGAGTATAAAAAGCTCGTGAAGTTGAATATCATAGTTGCAGCGGTACAGACCTATACGTCATCCACTTTATAGCCTCGACTTAGCACATAGCGACTTATTATTATTAAAAACAATATGAAAAAAATCTTGGAGGAAAAAATTGAATCAGACGAATTAATTTATGCTGTTGACAGTTATTTTACAGATCTCCCAAGAAGTTATTATTTTTGGATGGTATGGTACAGTTGAAGAACCTAAAAAATAAAGTATTGTTCAAATTTATATTTTTTCATAGATAGGTAGATTCCTTTCTAAAGTTTTCTACGTATATTCTTCTTCACAAGTTGAACTTGTGTCAGGCAAATTTTGAGGTTTTTCGTCATGTAATCGAAACGTCAGACTATTAACTTTTTGTCAGTGTTTTCAAGAGACAGCGATCTATCCGACAAAATATTATCTTAAATTTCAGTTTACTTAAATGAAGCTTAATTTTGTTAAAATATGAAGTAGTCGGTTAATTTTTAAGAGCAGTGCACTGACGATCTAAGAAGGTAGGCTTGACGCACAATACTGAGGCATTTGTCATTCTGAGTTTTAATAATGTTAGTTATACATCGAGTCTCTTTCCCTGGGGAGTGAAAATTACTACAATTCTATCTTTAGCACCTATACATAGAACTCCCAGCTTAAATTTCTAATGCTTCTGGTGTGAGAAGTTGAAACTGTACTAAAAGCGCATCGGTTAATGCATTAGTCTTTGATATGTGTTAATTCTGAATCAGAAATCGTGCTCCTATTATTAGAAATTTTAAGGTGAAATTTATGTTCCTTTGGTACTTCGTATGATATCATTATACATTATGTGGAACACGGATCTTTTTCCTCCCAAATAAAATGTATTAACTCATTTTTTGTTAAACGCAAGAGCGATGCAACTGAATGCGCCTCACCTAACTGAGTTCATCAATAACGGAATTAGTAATAAAGGAGTTTTGTATAATCAAAGTACAATAATTTGGGTCTGTATTTTACAGAAGATGTTTTAAGTCACCTTGCAGAAAATCCACGAAGATTATTCATGGAATAAATACTTCATTAATTACTTAAGTACCTATATCTTATAAACGTTTATTATTTCTATTTATGTTGAATTATAGTCTACAGGACGTTCCTGGTTTGGCCCCCCTAGACCAAAAGCTGGGTAGGCCCATGTATATATCACTGAAATGATTCTTCCAAATCGCAATTTTTCGTTAGGAAACTGAAAATTGTCTCCATTCGTGTAACTAAATGCTAGGCCCGGCGAAAAAGCTGATACAACATAGTTTTAAATGAGTAGCCAAAAAAAGATTGTGGTATCAATTAGGTTAAATTATAAACGTGGATATTATTTGAACTATCGCAATAGAACATCAAATAGAAATTACTGGTAAATCCGAACGTGTGCGTACGTAAATAACCATCGCGATATAAATGACGCATTGCATTGCTACAAAGTAATTAACAACGAAAGCGAAGTTGAGTAGAGCCGCGCGTGTTGGAGGGCCCCCGTCCGGCAAACCGATCAATCCGACTGCCGAAAACGTCCGCGTCTTCCACAACAAAGCTCCCAAACAACTACGACGGGCCCGGCGGCTTATAAAACACCCGAACCCGAAGAGAATGCTTGTCCGCTTATATTATGTTGTTACGTAATGATACCCCCTCCAATCCAGCGCCTCCCCACCGCCGGCACAAGGCACACCGCGATGGATGCTGGAGTTTTTCTAATCTCCATAGGTTAGTATAGTTTTTGCTATCAGCGGACGCGCTGGTTTTTTTACACCCTCCGGACGCGTGTTTATTTTTTAGTTTTACGTTTTTAGTTGTTTTTGTTGGAAACTGAGTGGATGTGGACCATTTTCGGACAGTGACCGCAAAAAGTTCGTTCATGGAAGGAAGAATGGAGTACCGCACCGGGGGGTTGGAGTTCCAACCCTCGCCGATGCTCTTGGAGAACAACACGAACTACTCTCACCTCCAGAGGTCGATCGACACGCTCAGGAGCCTCGGTGACAGACTGGGCGAGCGCAACGTGGATCTGAGGCTCAACTTGCACCACCAGGATCTCAGGAACAACGACAGGGGCTTGAATCTCGAGAGGAACGTCAACATGAACCCCCATCCGATGGACAGGCCCAACTTCGACCGCTCGAATCTCGCCATGGACCGAAATCTCGAGCTGAACTTGAGCCTCAACCACGATAGGAACCACCAGCACCTGCTTCATCAGCAAGACCGAAACTTGAGCCTCGAACGGCTGATAAACGAGCGGAACCTGAACGACCACCGGAACCTCAACGAGAGGATGAGCCTGGAGCACAGTTTGAGCATAGAACGGTTAAATTTGGAAAGATCGCTGGCGCAGGACCGGACTCTCACCGATCGCAATTTGAACAACGTCGTGGACAGAAATTTGGGTGTCGATCGGGGTGATAGGTTGCGGATGGACCTGGGGAACGACGGCATCAACGACCTCAAGTACAGGGAGTACAAGGCCCACCTGGACACCCTCAGGGGCGCCTCGGCCATCGAGAGTTCAAGGTCGCTGGAGGGGCGCAACGACGACGAAAGGGGTAACACTCCGTCGACGCCTCCCACGCCGCTGTCTGTCGGGGAGAATTTCCAAGAGGAAAAGGTATCGTTGATATCACACTTGTTGATCTAGGGCTTAATGCGAATGTCGAAGCGGACCCCGAGGGCTTTTAAAAAATGGCGCTTTTTCGAAGGTCTTGCCAAATCTACCGTAACGAATTCATATAAAATCGAATGACACGTCAGATGCACCGGTTGCACTTCTGCAGAACAATGGAAACAAAAAAGTTAGTATTGATTGTTATGGTAATAGTAATTTTTCGATTGACCTTACAATTTGCGAGTTTTTGGAGATACTATGTTTTGCCATCGCTGTCATTCTTAAGTTTATTTTTTTCTTGTATATGAGAGCAAAAATTTATAGTTATTAAGAATTAGGCAGTTTCAGGATGGTTTACCTATATGGTCAACCCACTCCTAGCAGAAATATTTATGATTAACTGGGAAAATACACGTTTTAGTTAAAAAAAGAATTTATTAATACACTTATTATTCTGGGTTTAGGTAGGCAGATAAACCCCAAAATACAATTTACTGTAGAGAAGAAACAAAAACAAAATTAGTTACACTGWATAGCATCGTCGTATCAATTAACTCACATAAAACCTAGTGCATTTAATAGCTATATAGACAGATTGCTTACACTTCCTTTGTGAAAATTTTAAATGCAGCAAGAACAATAGCTAAAACAGTGGTTATAACCCATCGATTATGAACAAAATTGTTTGCAAGAGAACAAATAAGTATTTATAAAACATATTTTACGCCGCCACCAGTAACACTATGCCGAAACATAATTACAGATGTATAGACTATTTCAAACCCTTGGTCAACAAAATTTATATACATTAAAAAAGTTTAATATGCGATCAATTTGCCTTAATATTATACAAATACAATAACAAACCAAAAAGAATCAGTAAAGAACTGGAAGAGCTTTTGACATTATAATAAATGAACATAAAAATGAGATAGGCACATACAAAATCGTATAGATTCGACCAACACTTCTTAGAAAATAATCATAAAATTTCACACCTGAATTTCTTACATTGCACGTATGTAATAAAAAACATTATATTTGCTGGAAAATTTTAAACACTATTTTTTAACAAAAAAAATAATTGACGTTAATAGGCACGTTCCTTAACATTTCGTTACTGATTTCGCAAAAAGCAACTCTTATTCTATTTTTTTTTGTAACAAGAGATATAGTCGGCGTCCAGAATACTTGATCCTTAATATAATCCCAAAGAAAAAGTCCGTTTTTGTCATTTCTGGAGACTGTGGTGGGCACTGAAATCTTGTCTGTTTATTGAAAATGCGATATTCACGTAGTTTTATGTTTTATTTTTCAAAAAAAATCCACTTAGTGCGTTGTTTTCTTCTATTGCATAATTTTTATACATTCAAAGACCACCTTGTAAACTAATTTAATTTTCCTGTAGAAATACTAATTTTGTCTGTAATAAAAATGAAATACGTTTGCATTATTCATCCAATAAGATAAAAAATAAGTACATGGTGTTGCATTTGAAGACCTCGAGAGATTATATGATTAAATATTGTTGAGAATCCCCGGTATAGGTAATATTCTTCCATGTCTTCACAGTCGGTACTAATTTTTGTAATACTATACAAAGAAGTGCTAAAAACGGTTTTCCCAATTTCCAAAATATTTTGCATGGCTAAGTTTATAACTTCAGTTTTATTCATGTTTTTTTTTTGTATAATAGGACAACGCTTTAGGTGCCTTTTTTAGAGACAGTGTGTCGATATCAATGCTTGCACTAATGAATTGGTTTTAACATATTAATTTATTTATAGTTGTATCTGGTATAAAAGAATCCTCGCGGTTTTATATTTAGGATGATATTGTACCCAGTTTTGTTTATATACAAACTTAAAAAAATCGCTGCATATTGAATCAATACTTGCACGTCAAATCGTCAAAATGACATTTACGCTTTTATTTCTTATACTATACGAACAATAATGAGATTTTGAGCACTTTTTCTCTCTACACATTTCTTTCTACGATAAACGGTTCTCTGATATTAGCAAAAATCCATAAATGTTTAAAATCGTTTGTTTAAATAGCTACAATTATTATTAACTTAACAAAAAATTGCGATAATGCTTTTCGATCAGAAATGTGATTTTATATATAATAGCAAGATTTAAAAAAATCGTGTGGTAAGGTCCAAAATCCAGCTTGTTGGAAATATTTCGAAAATATCAATTCTTTGGAAATACACTATTTCCTATCTTCTGAATATATTTGTCATTAGGTAGTTATGATATATGTACGAGTATGTCAAATTTCAAGTTCATATGTTGAGTCTTTCGAAAGTTATCGCGTTCAGACAAGAAATTTTTTACTCAAATTTTGTTTTTGTAGGTTTTCGACCATTTTAAAGCGATTGAGCAAATAAAAATGTAAAAAAAATTTCTTGACTGACTTCTGAATTCTGTTCTTGAAAGAACTAGTAATTGAATAATAATTTTAAGCTTATTCCCTCTCTAAAATGTGATCTGTTCAGGTTCTTTCATCCACATGTTAATGTGCACTTGAACCTCACTTTGGAAACTGGCAATCCGTCGAACACTTAAGGAACATAAATTCTGCGTGAAACAGCGGTAGTTGGCGACCTCCCGCTTAGAAAATGTTTCGTTTTGAAAGCGAGACGAATCCCCGTGCACATGTGCCCGTCACATCTGTTTCCGAGCGATCGTCGTCGTTTCGTCTCCCTGCTCGAAAAATGAAACTTTTTTTAATCGCTTTTTCTGCAAGGTGGCCGAATTAAAAGGTCATCCTTGAGGCGAATTTAATTTAACCGCAGCTTTTTCTGGCGGTTTTAAATAAATGACATTGTCAACTGTCCAAGATCGGGGAACAAAAAGGCGGAGCCGTTTGCTATGTGACGATTGATTTTCGCCTAGAGTTGGGGTGTAAAAGAGGGGTTTTTATTATGTCCGCTGCGGTTTTTGGGCCGCGGAGAGAAAAATATTCGCGTTCGAGTCCGTCAAATACTGCAAACTGACGTTTGTTTAACGAGGATTCCCATAATATAGTCGACAATGTATTTTTTGAGACTTATTCATAAGGTTCATTATCGTACAAGGTACTGTACAAGATCCTTGAACCTACTGTTGAAAAAGTAATCCAAAATCTGAAATTTTGCAGCCGAAACTTTTTTGTTCTTGGGGCGAACKTTCTGATCTGTGTGTACGCATTTTGGAAACCATTTCGCAGAATTTACTTAAGCCGACATGAACATGTGATGTATCCGTTTATATGAAATACCTAGCATTTTAGCTGTACACTTATTGTAGTCCAATTCGTTGGCCTGATTATATCGCGTTATAGACTGCATCGTTTTTTTTTTCTTAAAAGAACCAATTGGTCATAGCATCATAAATCTCATTACCTCGTAACACTTTTAGGTACATGATACGTACTTTATTATAACGACGAATTTGTTGATTTTTTAACTTACGACTGACACTTTTTTTTGTTTTAATCTTTCGACATGAACCTTTTTAATGACACTCCTGAAAAACAAAATGTATTGCTGTGGAAATGGGATGCTGTAAGTTTACTTTAAATGGCCCAGGCTAACTATTTATCAAAACCCATCCATAATAGTATATAACACAGCAGAATATGTTTTATCAATTAAATGATGCATCAGTATAAAAATGATAAAGATATAAGCAAATATTGATTTACATAAAAAAATGCTGGGCAAGCTATCTTCCACACAAACCAGTAGATAAAAATAAGCGATCAATTAATTTTATCCGAAGGATGCTTTCCACACCCAGTAACAAATAAAATAAAAGTGACAACCCCATATTATTTGTTCCTTTGTTTGTGAGAGATCTTTTTATTGTCTAGATGATGATGATGATGATGAAAAAGCTACAACCTTGCATAACTAATTCTACAACCTGCTACCAAACGGGTGTAAACATCTGGTATACGCTGTACTCAATAATATGCGGACTTATTTGTACCATTCCCGCACAGATTTTTTTCTCTAAATGGTGCAAGCTGTAAGTTCTAATGAAATATATGTTAAGTAATCCCATAGAGAAAAAAACCAGGTTGTTACATTCCAGTCAAGGTCTCGACCAATCTATACCGAAATGGGGAGATACCACAAATATTCTGATGAGGTACGCCGTCATCTTCATTATGACAATGACATCCATCGCTAGCACTAACTCCAAACTTAGGATATCTAAATAGCGGTCGATAGTCATGTGAACTTAAATTACGTCGTCCCATAATTCTCACCTATATTTTATTTAATTTGTTCTGACGTTGACTGTGACACTCTTTTGGTTTAATGCAGTTCAGGCAAAACGTATAGCTTCATCGGTAAACATGTTATACAAAAAAATTGTCACAGCAACTCCTTTGCTAAATTGCAATCGATGGTGTGAATAATTCTCAATTAATAGTGACAGTAACACTTTGTATGGATGATGTTTGATTCACGTGAGTGGATAGACGGGGCTTTTCTTCATCTTCAAGTGAAAAATTTAATTTGACATATATTTGAGGACGACCTTTTCTTAAGAGATCGTTAACAGTTCCACAATCGTTTTTTTTTTTCAGTTTACTTAGTGTATATAGTACGATGGCTCTTGATTTTTTTAAGGCTGAAAATCAAAAATGTGTTATTTGCAACATTTACCTACACTTTCCAGCTACTTTTCTGCCTAGTCACCGACTTCGACAGTTGTTGTAGCGTGGTACTAACTTTCCGATATCCCCCCAGAATGCAGCCGCCTGAGCTTTTATTAATCAATTCTCTACTTTGGTCTGCAGTGGTCTGTAGCTCGTTATCTGTGCCAAAATGGTAGAGGGAGGATGATCAAACACTTACTGTCGAAAACGCTGCTTGAAGGTCTTTGTTTCAGCTGCAGTGTGCAGTCAAGCATTGTCATGATGGAGGACGAGGACTGATGGCACTAATGGTTCTGAATTTCCGTTCGTAGACGTTTTGATCCTGTGAGGATGCAGTGGTGGTTGTAGAATTGAAAGCCACCAGTCGAACTTTGTCCTTCAGTAAGTGTGTGGACCAAAAAGGAGTTCTCTTAGCGGATTTGGTGGAACGTGGAAAGCTCATACAGCTCAGCTCTCTAACGTCTACGATTGTACGGAAGATAAGCGAAGATGAATGTTGTCATCAGTCAGATACTCCTACAGCATTTTCGATTGAAAGTGTTTGATCTTCCACCAAACATTTCGGACTGGGCCTCCTCTAATTCTCGTCTTTTTGCTCTCATGAAATGTTGGCTGGGAGGACAGAATTTTGGCACAGACAACGAGCTGCAGACCATGGTACAGAGGCGCCTTCTATAACGAAGGTATTGGAAAGTTGGTACCACGATAAAAACATACAGCCCTTGTAGATTTTGTAAGGGGGGGTCATCTGAGTGTCCTGGAGGAACAGTTCTCATACTTGTATATATATGCGTCCGCAACTTATCGCCATATATTTATCCAACCATCGTTATAAAGCAATGTAGAAGCCTGATACGAGAAACACCACTCTTCTTACGTTTTGTCGGCTTTCTCACTAATCTAGTAATGACAGATCTATTACGAGGCCAAAAACTGACGATAAGACATGAAAACACTGCTATTTCATGATCCATCCCAAGTAAATATGAAACATGTTTGTCTCGTCTAATTCCGCTAATATTTTTCGATAATTGGATTGTAAACCCGTCCGTAGTGTTGTCATTGTATTGATCCATCTATACAACTCGGGCATCTTTCACTCATTTCTTTAACACAAGGCATCGCTTGTAGCCGTTTTGTTCCCTCCGGGCCCAGCAGTAGTTGAACTTTAAGTGGTATGTGTAAGTCACTTGTCAAATTGATTCGGCGATTCGGGCCCAGATAATATTGAAATTCAAGTAGCCGTGGGATAGCAATGAGAGTGGAACTAGTTTAGACAGGGTAACATGTGTTCGACCTGACAGAGGCTTGTTCTCATGTAGTTTGGCAAAGGATGGCAAGTTCACTGAATGGTGCGATTGCAATTAAAAAGTTTGATGTAGTAGGTCTTAAATTATTTCTGTATCCCCATTGTTTGTTTTTACTAACACATTCCGTATTTTTCGAGAAAAAATGAGCATTCCTACAAAATGTTCTTCATCAGCTTCTTTTCTCAAATTATCGCGTGGCCTGACTTGATTGTGCTCGTATGTCATAATATACAATTTTTACATATTTAAAACTGTGCAACATCTATAGCTATAACACACTACAACTTTCAAATAGAGTAACTTAGTATTGATTTAGGCCACGTATTTGTAGTATTGTATCGGCAAAATTTGATAACGTCTTTAATATTTCTTACCCAAAGAACTTTATCTTCCATTAAAACATACATTTGACATTGAATCAAAGTCTTTGCTATCAGTATGGAAACACAAATAAAATATATTACTTGCTCTTCTTAGAAATTCAACGAATTGGGCTTAAATTCCTACGATCTCTAACTCTCTTTGTGCATTTACTAAACTATTCGAAATAGTTTAAGTATTCTCATAGCGGTTCCAATAGTGACGAATTCATCCTTTCAGATCTACTCGGTGGCAATTTTTGTTAAACCAAATGCTTAACGTGGCCCCACAAGAATAAATCAGGTATCGTTAAATCTGGAGATAGCGCTGGGTACAGTGCCTAATCTATATATATTGTTTGGAAATTGTGCGGGTGCTTCATCATGTTGGAACCACATGTGCTGTCTCACAGCAAGTGGCACATTTTTGCCAAGTCGTGTTGGACACGACATTTCCATCGATGAAAGTAAGGTCCAATTATGCTTCGTCCAATGATGCTGTCTCATAGGTTCAAAGGGTTTTATCAAAATCAAATGGCAGTTGTACTTTAACACAAACGCATTCTTATCAAATATAGCGTCGCCTGTAAGAGGAACATTATTAAAAAAGTATTTATTTGTTGAAATTTGAGTAGGACACTTTCAGAAAACTGCAATCGATTGTTGAGCTCAGTCAAATCTATTTCCTGAATTAACTGTATGAACCGATATATGGATGAAATTATATTTGTAATGCGCGACTTGCTTCCATGGTAGTTAAGTTAGTTAAATTTCACTAAAAAAAATATTTATTCATGTTTGATCTAGTAAATATACATTTTATGGAATTGCAGAAGAATGTACTCATGAAACGCCTCGGAAAAATAGGTTATTCCTTGCAGAAGTGAATGAAGGAAATCACATCCCCAGTCCTTTCATTTCGAGATTTTTAAAATGGCACCAAACAGAAGAAACGGAATGGTGCTGCTTAGACCAATGTAATATTAACAAACTGAAATTTACTTTTCTGCGCGCCATCTTAATTTTTATATGATTTAATTTTTCGTATAAACAGTATATCATTTTGTTCTTTGGTCAAACCTAGCGAGTAGGTCAAGTGTTTTTATTAGAAGGTCTTTTCCATCATTTGTTTAGGTGGCGCTTTTGATTATGCAAAAGACTAAATGAATGACGAACAAGATCGAAATTACTTAACACTGGTTTTAATGCAGAAACTACAGCTAAAGATAGAACCAATAAATTCAGTTAATAAAATCTATGATTGAATTTAAAATTTGTAGTACAAGATATATTTAATTTAGCCTGTGTGCCTGTATTAAAATTTTTTATTAATCCATGCCAAAACCCATATCTTTATCTGGTGATGTTCTAGTTTATAACATCTGTTTTAAAAATGCTTAACCAACACCAGAAGTGAGAAGCTTAGTTCTTATAGCCAAAAAAATCGTTTGAAAAATGTCGAATAATGCATGAAATCGAAAATTGTGCAACTCATATCACATCCGAACAAGCGAGTTAACAATAAGGTTGTAACCTTTTGTGTAAGGGGCATTATTTCACCCAATATAAAATAATTCCCTTGAGGTATTAAATCAATTACAAGATTGTAAAGAAATATATTCACGCATCAGTGGCAAAATTATACTTAATTATAACGTGTTAGCCCGAGGCATGCAGTACATTTTATATTTACATCTTTCTTTACCGAGCTAATGTAATTCACTCTGCGTGAAAGTCAACGTTTTAGAAATCCAGCAACAAGACACACTAAACTTCTCCGTAATCATCTAAATTAAGTCACAACTCAGTCAGATAACGTGGAAATAAAAACAACAAATAAAAATAGAACATTTCCTCCGTCGTTAACGTTTCCTAACGTCCGTTTATTTTGGATACGGGCTACATTGTTAATCGGAAACTTTAGCCTCCTTATATTCCACGATTTTTTAAAAATAACGAGATAAATGACTCCTACAACACAAAAATTTATCGGGTCAGCCGGTGATAAACCCGTCTGAAAAGTTTGACCTTGATGTTCGGTTGTTAATCGTTTTTCTTTCTTGGTTGACGGAGAATGTTTACTTGCGATGTGTTTGGAGAGAAAAAATGATAACAAATGAATCGGTAACGGAAGCGCTGATCAAATACGGGGTGTTTTTATCAATTTTTTTGAAGCGCAATGGGTGTGCCGAAATATCATCCTTTCTGTAGTAACAGATGTATTTTTAGAACCTTTAAAAGCGATAAAAGTGGACAAAAATTTTGGATAACTAATGATACTTTAAACGGGAACCGTGTTTTAGCAAGCATTACGAAAAAACTGAGACTAATAAGGCGATCATTCCAATATGGTATTAATTTTTTCCGGTACTCGTTACTTACCATGAAATATTATCAACCAGGAGCTGTAAAATTATACCTACGGTCGCTGTATAAATTGTCTATTTGAACAGCTGTAAAATGAAGACTAAATAATTGAGTGTAGATAATACCTAAGCTGACAAAGTAAGGTATATATTTTTTCTATTTTAATAAAATTAGACGATTGCACGACTGGATTTAAAGAATGCAACAGCACTATGTGTATACACTAAAGTTTGTTGCAATTATAACAGTACAGTGTACATGACACGGACATTAAATCGACTTGTATAATAAGGCTACCACTAAAAGCGTGTGGACGTAAATCACTAGTGTCGCTATACGACTTCCTAATGCTAAAAATCATTCTTGACATTGGAATATTTCTAACAACACTGATAGGTTAATTACGATCAAAATCCACACGTGTTGAGCAACTTAGCAACACTTAAAGTTACGTACATAGGTAATAATTTACGTAAGCTAATGTAGTCTCTATGAAGACTAACTCATTTCGTGTTTCTGAAGTGATTTCTGCCTAAATAGCAAAGGACTCACTATTAAATAAAAAGCGCTGGCTTATACAACCCTAGTATATTGTTTTTTAGATTTTATCCTATTCCACACCATCTCTTTGGGTGGTGACACTTTTTTTCTCGAATTCTAGTCCTCTTGTAAACAGGCACTTTTTGTACAACACAGAAGCGCTTACCAACAATTCTTGCAACTGTTCTCGTGTCAACTCTACCATTTTCGCTGCAACGATAGTGTCTGGAGACACAGTGTACACTAATGACTTATGCAGGACTGCCTTAAACCCGCCTGAAAAGCTTGGAAGCATGAATTTTTAATTAAACGAATCCAGCTAAACTCGTAGTTTATAAAATTGATACAGGCCGTATAAAATGTATGACAAATAACATTCCTCAATATCAAATGATTCAATGTTTACTATGGTTTAAAATTTGCAAACGCATTTCTAAAACAGAAAATTAAATTCTAACTGACCACATGGTGTTTTTGATCAGTAGTGATCAGTTACAAAAAAAGCTTATACTGACGTATAAATTACAAAATGGTTCCCAACTAACATATGACCACCTTTGTATCAATTAGTAGATTTTTTTAGTCCTTTATTAAAAATAGAATAGAAAAGCTACACGAAAGTTTGTATAGTACTATACTTTTTAAAGTTTTGTTTCCAACTCAAAGTATTTACATCGAAAGTTGTCAGTTTGTTTGCGATAGTTATCTTTATTGACTTATATAGTAAAGCACTTCCTATATGAACTTTTATAGATTCTCCTGTTTGTAATTTATATTGGAAATATAATAGTTCCTCAGAAATCTATATTTTTTCTTACTTAACAGAAATTTGATGATTTTAGTGAAACAAGAGCGGTTAAAAAAAAGCCCTCTTATTATCTAGTATATTGACAAGACATGCAGAATAGTAATATTTATAACAAACTTTTGAGTAGTCCAAAATAATACTATTGGTGCAAAATTCTGTGCCTACAAAACCAATAGATATTTTAAAGGCAAGGGTACTGTTGACTTCTTTAGAGTCGAAAACAATTTCAGGTGCAGCATTCCAAATTTTCCTTTTTGATCACTAATTTGCTTGTGTTGCTGGTTTGGACTTTGATTTTCATTTCAAGTCAAGTCTGTTTATTTTGATTAATTTTTATTAAAGTGGATGTAGGCTTCACGTTTCAACCTTAAAGCTGTTGAGTATGATCAGCCTTCTTTGTTAATACACTGAGCTTTTAGGCAACCACAATGTTTTAATGCAAAAATAATAAGGACTTGAATGGACAGAATAATAACACCACCAGATGCCATGGTTTAAAGTGCTATCCGGATAGGAATGAAGATATCGGTCTGACCATTTAGTGGCTTATTAGCCCGTCCTCTGTATACACAAAAAATCATCCAAATAAGGCACGAAGCGCGTGAGATTCGGACAAAATCCCCAATTTATACCTCACCTCCCTTCCATTCACTTCTAATTGCTAGGGATCATCTCCACTGAAAGAGTCAAAACAGGAGCCCAAACGATTCTTTCTAATATCCATTCTAACACGCGAAAAACTTCCCCCCACGCTAAAACAGACGCCCAAAACAAACCAGTCCCGGCATTTTTAGCACAAGACGGTAGTTTCCGGTCTCGCCTCCCGTGTCGTTAAAAATAAACCGACGCCGGACCACTTCGTCCCCGTGACGGACCGGCAGAATGAACCTCCTCCCCCCCCCCCCCACATCGTCAGCGTCGCGTAATTACGGAAATTTGGTTTCGTTCAATTGCCGGCCGAGTGGAAAAAATCGAAAAGAACAAGTTTGGTGCGCAATTTGCGAAATTGCACCCATTTTGACGTACGCCACAGGTGTCCAGAGTACCTCGTCGTAGCAGGTGAGGGAGAGGGGAACGATTGTTTGGACAAGCTAAATTTATGGTTTGTTGATCTTTGCTTTTACTTAGTCTCTTTTAGCTGGCACGACTTTTCTTATCGAAACTACACCATCTTCATGAAGGGTATTCAGTTCGAATCATTGATCGTTCCGGAACACTTTTGTTTCTTCGCATTCTGTTATTTTGCATATTAAAGACAAGATACGGAAATTATGACAAATAAGTGTTTTCATCATTTTATCGACAGGATGTTACTATTAAACTGCAATTTTTTAAATCCTGACAACCAGTATATTTCGGTAGTCAGTTCTACTTGGCAAAACCTAGCCTTGTTGTTTTTCTTGGCAGTACAATTATTCTGTAACAGTCGTTAAGTGGAATACCCCCATACCTACCAACAACCAGTTGATCTAGTACGTTATCAAAAAAAAATAAAACAAATACAGTCTGCATTAAACTATCCCAATGTGTTTTCCTAAGGTATGTAAATTTTAGACTCAGAAATACACTTACGTACTGGATATATGAAAGACAGTAGTGGTCCAAAAATTGACCACTGTGGTACACCGTGAGCGTGAGAAGAGTTTTACGAGAAATATTTTTGGTAGTATTAACAACAAAACTCCGGCTCTTCCAGCTTCTCTCATCAAAGTTCTTGTTATTTTCTCTTTACAGTCACTGCAATATTTGCTCCTATGTAGATGAACGTACATAGTCTTCCAAATCTCAGCCTGTTCTCTTCATTCACTTTCACTACCATCACATCTCATGTACTTAGTCTTCCCGATGTTCTTAGGCCTATATCTTCAGCAACAGGCATTAGTCTCTTTAATACTCTTTATTAGTTATTGCTTTGTAATTGTGATGTCAACTGCATAAGCCAAAATTTGATGTTATCGTTATGATATATTCTGAAGCTAAGATAATTTGTAATTTCGAGACAACCTGACCTGTTTTTACCATCCGTCTTAAGAAACTGGTGGTCCCCTTTTATTTTCCGCATAATTACTTAGCTTTTATTTTATATTCTTGTAGATAAAATCCTGTATGTACACTATTTGAAGAAGCGCTATTCCTCGTTGCTTCGCATTTTGTTTTATCCCTCTTTTTGTGGACTAAACATATTAAGACGTGTATTCTTTGGCATTTCATCCTGATTCAATATTAGCTCAATTTGTGTCCGTGCTGTTAAGGTTTCTCTTTCAAACCATAGTCTCCCTCTTCCCTCTCACATTCATCCATTTGGATTTAGTACTTCCTTTAAGTAGTTCTTCTACCTATTTATTTGTTCTACCCGACGCCAGTTATATATAGGTTCGTCCTCTTGTTTAAAGCATTCTTCCAGTCTTTTCAGCCTTTCTACAGTAAAATTTATCTTTTTCTCTCGCCATGTACCCTCCATCTCTTGTCTTATTTGCATATGCTCGCCTCTATGTAATTTTTGTCATTATCTAGCATTCCCATTTTGCATTCTTTGTTTGTCTTTATCATTTTATATTTCTAAAACGTTACTTTTATTTCTGCAGCTTGTTATTCTGCGTGCATTTCGGTTTATTATAATGTAACTTAATTGTTGTTACTTCTTTACTGTTCTTTTTTCTTATTATCAGCGGTTTTATTTTTATGATAATCAGCATATGTTCCTAACATGTTTTACCGTATGGCTACACGATTTTCCTTGCCCACCTTAGCATTGAAATCACCAATAATGTACTTCGGAACCTTATCCGGTTGTTCGTAATGTTTATTTAAAATTGCTCTGTCTTAATATCATTTTCGAAAGTTACATGCCTAGTTATCATTGTTCGTTACCATACTTTAGGACCTTCCGATTTTAAATGACCATAAACTTTGTCGGTTTAAAGACACAAACTAGCAACTGGCACACTGGCAGAATGGCGAAATATTTCATTGTCACTGTAACATTCTAAATTGTAAATTTCCAAGTACTCGTGCGCAAACATAGAAAATATTAAAAATTAGACTGTCCTTAGTTTTTTGTTATTTTCCACTATTTCTAAGTGTAGTTCTCTGTTAAGAAGGGAGAAGCATTTTCGAAACTCGCCTATTTGTAGTATCAAAGGGACAGTTCTATACAGCTTTCTGAGAATTTTTTACTCTTGATAAATTTTTGAACGCGGAAATTTTGTTCATGAATGTAGCCATTTTTAGGAGATTGATGGACAAAACAATCTTAGACTTAATTTTCCCACTGGCAGAGCTCCAGGCAAACCTACAACGTGCCAAACAAATTGCAACCAATATAAAACTACAACATAAAACGTAATTACAAATCCACGTTGTATTCAAATCAATTTATGAAGGAATTAATTGCTAAACCATCAAGTTACGACTGCTTAACTCACGATAAATACCCCATTACAAGCTAATTACGATAGAGTACCGGCGATACCTTCGTTTTGCTTTGCATACCTAATTGCAGATACTGACACCCCCTGTTATTTATAGGTGGCGTCATAAGTGGGCATTTCCTGCAAAGATCCAACCTGTTCTGTGGCTCCTCCGCGTGCATGTCTAATCGAGGTGCAGATCGAAGATGCTCATACGTCATCTCGGTTGAAAAATTCGTCTATGGTCATCTACCTGCCGGTCCGGGATCTGTGCCTCGTCTTTCGACACATGTGCGCGCCCGAAAAGTCTGTCTAGCGCCTTAGATAAATAACCATCTTCCCGTACACGAGTTTCGACCGTATCGCGGTTTATTTTTATAACTGGTAATTGATAATGATGTTGTAGTTGCACGACCGATAAACATCGTAATTAAACAGATATTAATGTGGTTACAGATATACATCACGCGTAATCCTCCACCATTTTGAGATTATGGGAAGAGGTGACGAAATTTCTTTTCGGTTAGTTGTCCTGCAAAAACAGCACAACGCTGATATATTTTCTGGGGCATTTTCCACAAGTGTAATGCGCTTAAAATTTGACGCATCTTATTTTTAATCCTATCTCCTGTGTAGTAACAAACACATGAAAAATAAGGAATGATCTTAATGTGCTTGAGCTCAATGGGTCGTTCTTCTAACATCATGTCTTGGACAAAACAAAGATTTAGCATCCAGAACGATAATCCTTTTTGTCACATTTTTGCGTCGTACTTATTCGAAACATGCTAATATGTAACCTAACGTCCTTCACTTATCCAGAAACACACTAAATCCAAACACTTAGAACATCTTAGAACAGTCAGTCAGGAAACACTAATATAACATCACACTTGTATCATTTTATATGCTCTCTTATCTTAACTATTTAAGCAACGAAGGCCTGTGCACCGAAAAATTATCGTGGTTCCTCAAATAAAAACTATAGAAAACTTCAAACAAAAATATCTCTAAAACGGTTAGTCGTAGAGCGAAATGGAACAAAATTTTTTGCCCTCTTAGTAGAACCCCACGCTTTTTGAAATGCCAAATTCTTCTAATGAACCAGGAAAGTGTGCAAATATAGACTGTAAAAGCAATGAAGGCCTGTGCAGTGAAAAAATTCCATGGTTTCTGCAAGAAAACCGCTGAAAACTGCAAAGGCAAATCTCTCCAAACCGCTTAATCGTAGAGCGAAACGAACAATATTCCTCCAATTTCAAGATCATTTAACGTTATTTAGATTATTTTAGAGAACGAGTTGTCAGAACTACTAGAAATTTCACTTCAGAAAAAAATAAACATGTGGTTTATCTGAATTATCTGATCTGATTCTGTTTATGCAGTTAATTCGATTGCATTCAATTTTCTGACAACTTTGCAACATAAAACAACTGGATGGATACTTCATGATTGTAAATTTTCCAAAAACAATTTTACAACGTTCTTCGTTCTTAAAAAGGCGTCTAGTATGATTACTTGTACTATTAAAACTATTTCGTCAATATCCGCAACTCCGAAACATACAAAAAAAACTAGTCTAACCCGTGCAGACTACCACAATGCCTTATTATGTGATCTTTATCATAATATTTGAATAAACCGGTCACGATAAGGCCGAACAAACGGATTCGGTAGAAATTAAATGTCACTTTTAAGTGCGAAAACGATCGCGATCAACCTTGAACTCTATGATTGTACCATTCAAGCAACACGCGGAAAAAAATCGTGCGAAAAAAAAAACTCCGGCAACTGCTGATCTTGTGTTTCCTCTGTAATTAAGAAGCTTTATGGTTGTGCCAATGATACGCTGAAAATTGAACGTGCAAGCAGTTTGTAAATGGCGGCCCAATAGATGTTGATTGAGGAGAATAGAATTTGCATCGTTTGGAAAAAGTGTTGAGATATTTCACAGTTGGAATTGTTAATTTGTTAGATTATAAAATACCTTATTTACTATAAGAATTAAAATACAAAGTAACTTTGGGTATCTATGGCTTGATTTCGCATTTTTTTTTAATGAGACGCTTAAAGAAACGAGGGTTCTTAATGCATGTTTACAAATCTTGCAAAAACTGCGCCTGCTGAAGAATATAAACTCAAAAACACTGGATACGTCTGGAATTAAAATTAGTACGAATATTTGGTTGTATTTTCATACATGGACCAACAAAAAAGTACGTAATTGAAAGTACGTATCGGTATGAGGTTCAAGGTTGAATTTAAGACTGCGTGAGTGTACTAATAAATAAATTATAAGAGCTATTCCAAGTTTAGTGTGACACCTACGTATCGAATTATAGACCATAGCCTTTTGTGTGTACGTTCTGATCCTTAGGTGTAACAACATGTAGATATATCGGCGGAATTATAATTAAGTAAAACCGTAATGCGCAACGTTATTTACAATTCGTGGAATGTCAGTTGTCTTTACATTTTAGCAGGGATCAATTGGATCTGATTTTTCCGCTGTTAGGTTTTCCTTATGTGGTGAAAAATTAAAAAGAATGTGGTACTGTGTAGAGTTTAGAGAAGACGTTAAAAAACCTCCATGGGATTCTATTTCGATTTATATTAGAAAAGCCTTCTCTGTTTTTTGACTTACATGAGCTAAAAATACTGGACGTCTTTTTTAATATTATTAATTATTGTGTCTTGTTTTAGTTTTTAAACATGCATAAATACTTAATAGTACTTCATTACAGAATGAAAATTCAATCAGAGGATCAAGTTTTTGAAATATCTCGTCTTATTTCCATGGCTTACTAGAATAAACTAAAAATTTACACAAAAATTGCAGTAATGCTTGCATTTTTTTAATAATCATAAGTATTCATTTTTTCATCGTTGATGGAAAGCTCAAAAATGTCCGATTTTTAGAGCCATAGTCAACCATGGTTGGTATTTAAGTATTTAAGTGCGTTAGAAGAAGATTCCGCCAAAAATTGTTTCTTTTTTAAATAATAATAATGGTGAACTTTTTCAAAAATGTAAAGGATTAGTAAAACTGCTCCAATGTTTACAGTCACTTAACGATAAATGCAATCTGCATTTAATGTTGTGGTGGAAAGTTCGCTATTTTTTAAAAACGCGACTGGTTAGAACAGTTAGGCTAGGAGTATTAAAATTTTTGTATTCTTTTTCTTCCGAAATGAACCATGGGGCCCACGCATCCCAATGTCCTCTACGATCATCCAGTCGCAAATAATTCGAACCTATACTTTTCTATGTGCCAGCGGGGCTCCCCTCCCCCGCCTATCTCACCTGTCTAACTTCTTTTTTGCCACAAGGTCAACGGTGCTCAAAAAAACCGAGCCAAACATTGCACCGCGAAAAACGATCTCGCCAGCTTTTAGATATCGCGTGGTCCATATTCGAAGAGCAGTACGATTGACAAAACTGTACACACTTTTTGCGTTGATTCGAAATGAGCGGTACTTAAGCTAACCAAGTGTTAAATAACTTCTTTATTGACCTTCCGAGATAATTAGAATTAGTGGTTTTGTGTTTTTCTCGCTTTTGCAATATTTTAACTGTTTTTATAATGCATTGATCCTTGCACAACGATATTACCAATCATAATCGTATGAAACCCCGTTTTGAATGGAGCAAGCTTTGTCCTCTAAGAACTAATGCGTGGTAATTTTGCGCAATAGTGGCTTAGCTTACTTATTTCTGCTTGAGGGCTTTAATTTTTTAATAACTTATAATGGATTTGTTTAGCTGGCATATAATTTCTAGCTATGCAGAAACAAAATGTTATTTTAGAAGGTCATTTATTTGTGACTATAACCTATTCGCTCTCATATTGCTTGAATGCTTTCCTCCAACTTTGCCTTAAGATCTTATGTGAGGTAATTATTTGGAGTATCAATTTAAAGGCAATGTATCTGCCATGATGAGTCATATCATACAATAATGGAAAACTCAACTTGGCAAGGGTTGTCCTATTTTGATGTGGTGAGATCATATTTTGCGTCGAACAATCTGCTGCTACTGCTGCAAAAAAACTTTTTAATACATAGGCATTAAAGTCATTTGTATCTGTTTTCGTTAAAAAAGGCAGGTAAATACAAACAGTGTTAGTAGCATAACTATCAAATCCAATTAATTTGGACTGTGTTAGGACTTTGCAGCGTAAAAGCAAGAAGAATACTCAGCTGGCAATGTGCGCAGAATCGCGAATGCTCGTACATCATAAAACTTCTGAGATATTGCTACAAACCTGAGAAACAAATGAGATATTTTCAGCTGAATTAGCCTTTTATCTAAAACGACGTCTTGTAAAATAAAATTGGGTGCTCTTTTGTATATTCAAGCATTTATCTAATCATTTGAATGGATTAGTGTGATAGCCTTTGAATGAAGGCGTAACATGCGCTTAACCTAAACCCCAATCGGTTAATAAATTAAAATTTATGACATTTATGTATACATGCTATTACCAAATATAAATCCGTAATAATATTTTGGTAGATGTGTCGTTTTTATTGTTTTTGTAATAGATTTCTTCAATAAAATCTGAAGGAAGGGGAAATACGGGGTATCCCAATATTAAAATAACTCTCAAAGTATTTAATGCCGTTAGATTCTTGAATGATACCATTTCTTCGAATAGCACAGTATTGTACAATCAAGCTTTATATGAATATAAGATTTATACAGTCGAATGTAAAAATGCAGGTTGCTATTCTAAAATAGCAACTAAATTTCGAGAGATTTTCATGTTTTGGACAGTAAAACTCGAGGATTATACGTATAAAATAATTTTTACAAAAAAATAAACAAAAGTATGGAATTGGAAATTCTTTTAGAGAAATTGAGGCAAAATGTAATATATCGCAAAGCTCTATTAACCTAATTAAGTAGAAAAACTTAAAACCTTTAACAAATAATGACACTTTTCTGTATAACATATATGCAGTCGTCTTCTAAAAGGTAATCTAACCTTACTTAGCGTATCTACATTTGTCTCATTTGATCTCCTCCGCAGTTGTTGTTTATACACCTTTCCTCAAACTAATCCACATTTTTCATCAGAAGTGGGAGATTATTTTAAAGAATTCCTCGATATCTCACCCCACGCAAATTGATGATCAATTGCATGCATCTAATGAGCGTTTGGCAGTCGCAAAGTAATGCACATTGTGTTTTAAATATTGTTTCATCACTAAATAAGATCGTTCCAATCGCTATTAATGAAATTGTGCATGGATTCACAAAAATCTACTCAATTTTGAAAATCATCTACAAAAAGCTCTTGATGTAGCTCAAGGTGGTTGAGATGACACTTGTGTTGTAGCATAATTCGTTTAAAGAGTTCTGCTGTAGTGCAAGATTTTTAACTGCGAGAAGGATTTTTGAGTCAGTTTGGTGGTATGCTCTTAAAAACGAAGTTTGTCATTAAGGATCACTCCAAGATTTCTAAAAGAGTACAAAATTTAGTTTAAGGTTATTAATGATTGATAGCATCAGCCGTTTATTTTGTTTCAAAAGATCATTTGTCTGTGTTAACTTTCAAATTGTGTTCGCTCGAAAAGAACTGAACGTCTTCCAGAGATATTTCTCGCTGATTTCAGATCAATTTTTGTCAAAACTAAGGCAGCATATGTCGTGCATGGCACTGCAGTTTTCCACCGAGTTTAAGATCCTAACATTGAACCCTGTGGGACGCTGGAGAAGAATAGACCCTTCGATTGAAGCAGTAATTGTATATGTGCTATAGTTAGTCGTTTTTGCATTGTCAAGACGTTAATATTTGCCTGTTGGTTCACCCCCTGTGACAGTTTTTGAGGTACCAGAAAAATTATTGTCCTTTTTTTGATACTTTCGCGTTTCTGGATCAATTTGAATGGCCCGTCTGCTGACCCAATCTGACTCACCCGTGAACGGTGGCCGGTTTGCAGGACGTCGTCGTTCCGTTTTAACGCTGCACCCGGTCTATTATTATTCTTTACGATCAACACCGCAATTAGTAGGAGGTAAATCCCGCGCCGGCCAAAAAAATCGATTCACGTCTAACTGTCTCTGCGTAGGTTTTGCGTGCCGACGACGCGCCGCGCTTATACGTATTGTTTGATGGCTTATTATCCTGTGTGTCTTCACAAAAGCGCCATTTCTCATTTGACGACCTGTCTTAACCTTCGCGTCATTCTCTTTGAGCACTCGACCTAATCATCCTCTCATAACACGCCAGAGCTGAATTAGCCGAGATGCTCCGTGCTTCCGGGTGGTGCTAAGGGCAATGGAAGGTGTGCTATGCCTGGGATTTTGTTTGGTCACGATCGGATTCACTTTGTGTCGTTTTTCCTTTATAGAAATCATAATGACTGTATAAAATCCCTATAAGCTGCAGTTTGTTGCAGAAGATAGCAAAAAAAGTCCATTTAAAGGGATACCCGTCATTATCTCTTCTTCTTCTTCGACACCACCATTGTATGTCATGGTCTTCCTCTGTTTTCTTTTTTTTGTTTCATTAATCTTCCTCTGTTCGTTCTTCGAACCATATCAGGTAATTAAGAAGACTGCTTTCAACTGTTATAAGAATCAAAACGGTTTCTTTAACAATATAAACAGGTCAGATGAAGCTAAATCGGTACTAAAGAAATGGTGATCTAACAAATTTGCATTCTTGCATAATTGGTCTGATTTTGGCTAACAATGTTCAGAGTACAGGTTCCTCACAAAGACGGGTGAGTGCACTGGTAATTTTCCAATAGATGGCACGATGTCGCCGACAATTACTATTCTAGTTCGTTTCTTTATATCGTTTCTTATAAGTCGTTTTGCGCATTTTGTTTTGTTCCCACAGGCTTCTGCGCTTATCATAACCGCTTCAGCATATATTCAAGAAGAAGTATATCCATCACTTCTCAAAAATATCGTTAGCATCAGTTTTCCAACAGATGGTTGTGTGCATGTCCTTTTGGGCGGCGTAGACCCTTTGTCAATCGACTGTTTTAGTTCTGATTTTGTATCGAGTTCCCATTAATGCACTACTTCCAATTTATGCCAAAAAATCAGAATCTTTATTTAAAGCTTCAATAGACTTTAAAAAATTTACAGCTTACACAGCTTTTGCTCAGGCCTTAACAGCTGTGCAATTCACTACGTTGACTGATGTTCGAGGTGTCATGGGTACCACATGATTTTGAAGGACTACGACATTAATTTTTTGAGCCGCTTCAGCATTTACTGCTGTTTTAAGTCTTCCACTTTTGGGGTCATCTTCGATATCTACGCGCCTCCCATTGGTACTCTGTAGATCAAAATAGTGCGATGGGGCATGGTTTGCTAGATGACAACGATTCTTTTTCGACTATATGAAGCTGGAAAACTCCAATTTTAGATTACCCATTTTTCCCCCACAAAACCAAAACTAGTGGTCACACTTAGCTTAAATTTGGTACACAACATTCTGCTTTTTGTTGTTTCCTGGCTAAGTAGATTTTTTTCTAGTGATGCTTGTATGTGTTAATATTGTGTTAATTTTGTCTGCTTAGTGGTAGGTATTGGTCTTCCAGCTATTGATTTCTGACTGTAGTTCCCTCAAGATATCTATCACCGCCATCACCAGAATAAATAATGTTATAAATAGGTGGTCTTGGTATTTCGTCTTCTGTTCAACTCATTTTGTTTCCTGCTGTTATAGTTCGATATAATTGTACTTCCTGAATTTTTGCTACAACACTTGATGTCTTAGCTCCGCACTGTTTTGTATCTCCTATTTGTGTATTGGCAATACATATCTTCCATGCCGCTTTTGTTTCTCGGGTTCCATCTCATGTTAGATAAGTGGATGTTTTATCCATTTGGCTGTACTATTTAATATATTGTTGTTCAGAAAAATTATTTGGGTTTTAAATTACGCCGCACTTTGGAGTCATTTATAAAAATCGGCAACGAGTCATCTAGGGGTGGGTTTACGAACTACGACGTGGGCTGGTACTGTGGATAAATACAGATACCTTTGGGCTTAGTGGAGGAGCCTACCGAAATAAAATTACTTTGAAGATTAATCTTTATCAGCCACCTGGGGCTTKTTACGATTCTCTTTCTCTTTATCATTTAGTTTGAGTGTTTTCTGGATTTCAGAAATCTCGTAAAGGTTGTTCACACCTTCCAACTTGAGTTGTTTGCTGCAGATTGATCATTTAAAGTGTGAATTATCACGCTCTTTAAACAAATGCGTTGTAGCAGTTTTAGTCTGCTACATGCACATCCATATCCTTAAACCACAGATAACGTGATAAGAGGATCTCGAAGTAATTGCATTATATTTTCAGTTAAACAAAGACACTAAGTCAAAATCCCGGCAAAAGTCGGATTATAAGGCTAATAACTGGCAGTGGGTGATTCAGAAATTGTAGGCGTAGTCAACACACGCCGACATAAATTGATGAGTCCAATCTTTGTTCAATAATCCGTATATTTAAATTGACCTCGTTAGTCTAAGCACTCCACAATTATAAGGTAAAGGTTGTTGAATAAATTGATTTTATGTGCTCCGTAAAGTAAAGACAAATAAAAGTACTTAGTCGCTGTAATGACATTTATAGGTTTGAAGTAACACCAGCACCGCTAATCAAAAAAAAGTTGCGTATTTAATACACTGTGAATTCTCTCTATCAAGCTCGAGGATTTGATCACCTGCATCAAATGTAACCGTATCCGCTTGAAAAAATCCTGCACCGCGCTACAAAAGGTAACCTCAAATATATCGCCTCAGGGGATATTTTAAATTTCTGAAGCTGTCCATCATGTGTGGCTGGCGTCGTAGACGGCAGACCTTTCCGGTTCTAAACGAGTTATAGAATTCGTCAGGAGAATAGAATGGACACCCCCTTAGAAAATAAAGGCGCAATAAGTGTTATTTATGTAATGTCAACGTAATTGGCAATTGCTTCTACTGACCTAAACATTTCAAATTTTCAGGATGATCTCTAGTATTATAACGCAGCTTCCACGAATGTTAAGAACAGTTTTACAAATCATTCGATACTGACCTTTATTCTAGATCTTATAGTTTTAATATACTACAGTCCAAACTTATGCATAGTGCACTTGCCTTTCACAATCGACGTTGCTTGACATTAGTGTTTTTTATGGGGCATTTTAAGGAAAGAGTCTACTCTACGTAGTTCATACATCAATAAATAGCAATGAATGGCTTAAATATTCAAGTTTTGAAATGGGTTGAATATAATGGTCAACATTTCCAACAACTTTTTTCCAGAAATGGTGTCTTGTTTGAAACAACACTTAATTTTCGATGTAAGCGGTAACATAGCATTGCTGAAATTATTTTAGGCGGATAAAATTATATTTACTACACAATAGGAAGCTGTGTTTCAATAATCATTAACAGCTTGCATTACTTAGATTTTAGATTATTGATTCAAGTTGTTCACTTAGCTGATGTAAAATCTTTTTAAGATCAAATGAACAAGGGTTTATATTTCCCTACTTTAATTCTCTCGTGCAATACAATCCTTTTTACTATATTGGATGCACCCTGCGTAGATTACTTCAAATATAGAAGCGAAAGATTCTAGCTAACTCGTCAGAGGATAAATTATCTGTAAAACTTAACTCTGTTCACGAAAGGAAACTAGTGTCTTTTTCGATATTCGTTTCCACTCGTTGAAGCTTCGTAGCCAATTTCGAAACTGCAGAAAAAAATAAAACGGAAACGCCATTTGAGCAAGCAGTACACTGCAGTGTCGACTGAATTCCGTCACTTGACCGAAAAAGTTGAGTAACGTCGCAGGTGCATGATTATAATTGACGCTGGACCTAATTAAGGAGATACGGTTGTTTTCGATTGTATAAYTTTCGCGACTAATCGATTCTGCAATAAACTGCTCTGCCCGTTCGTCCATATAAAAACAGTTCCTAATTAGTATATTTTGTTTGTGTAGTTAAGGTACAATTCGTTATTCGGATTATATTGTAAAGTGCCGCTCTCGCTTATACGTTAKGCTGCTTAGTGCGAAACATCTCGGGATGACAGCGGAATGAGCAATAAAAACACTAATTAGAGTCTATAGCTAACCAGTTTTCCTTGTAAATTTCGAGACACGTGCTCGTATTTTGACAGCGAATTATACGCGGATACACGAAAAACGTTTGGAGTTGGTGTGTTTTCGCTTAATACGTTTCTTGAAAGAAAAGGATCGCTTTGTTAATTTGTAGAAAACTGATTGCCTATAAACGTAAGTAAATAAGATCTGCACACAACAATCTTACAACTTTTAATGCTGGGAAGAAATGTCAATAATTCAATTCAATAATGAATTAAATAAAATTTATTGAGAAAACAGCAACATTTAAAAAGGGTGATAGCTAAAACTACAGGTTATTTGAATTAGATATTCAATATATCAACAATTTTGCAGAACACAAGCCCTCATAGTCTATTGTAAAAGAAGACATTAACGCTTCTTAGAAACATTTCTTCAAATACTGCCCTCATCCAACCACTGTAGTGTTTAGTATAGAATATTTGTATGTATATATCCTCACAAAAAAGTGTAATTTTGTTAAATCTAGGGACCTGGGTGGGTAGTTTCCATTGTGTTCATATATTTGGTTTACAAAATTTCGTTCTTTTCGAGAGTAATAAATTATCATGTTGTCGGATTCTTTATCAAGCGAGCGTTCGATTTAAAAGAAAACTGAAATGTGTCCTCATTGACGTGTTCATTAAAAAAGTAAGGCCCAATAAAATAATCTACAATGCCCCAAAAGTTGGTAAACCATTTGTGTTGACTGTCAAAAGATCGTACAGTACATTGTCTAACTTTTTCGAGCTCATGCGCGGTTTCCACCAGATTTAGCAGTACCTACATCAAATGATTTTTTTTTCATTTGTAGCAGAACTTAGTCTTTCCCATTTTTAAGCAATACTTCCACTTTTTTCCACCGACAATTGCAATTTTTCAAATGCTCGAAAATCTGGATATATCTGGACCCTTCACTTTCGCCAATATACAGTAAATAATATTTTAAATATTCAAACTTTCATGAAATCAATTTTGTATTACTTATTTGAAAATCCAGGAAAGAGTAAAAAACAAACAGAATACAAACATAAAATACGAATAAAACAACAAAATCGACAGACCAGCAAAATACATTGTTTTGGGTTATTTTCATTGTTTTTCTGCTACATGCTAATACACAAAAAGCGGTTACGAATAGGCCTATATGTGTATTAATAAAATCGAAAAAGAGAAAAATTCCGCGTTTGCGGAAATTAACAATAAATGATTATGAACACAAAATTTTTCTTATGATAGAAATGCCCTAACGAATGGTGAAATCTGCATATAGCTATGTTTTTTTTTCTGAGATATTTGTCTCATGTTGCAAACGAGAATTTAAAAAAATCGAGTTATGTCGAAAAGGCTGGCTGGAGGAAACAGTGTATGTTTAACAGAGTAAATAAAATAATATATCCGTTTAAAATAAAAGTTTTGCCTACGTTATTTTTTAGATTATAACGCTTTAAAGGTAAAATCGAGTTTGTTGTACATATCATTAAACCTGTATATTGAGTTTTTCGGCACCAATACGAAATTTAACCCAAAATACTACCCGCGTCGTCGGCGAGTACAATTTTTCCTTTGCAACGGTCAAGAAATTGAAGCAGAAATATCCCAAGAGGACCAGTGCAATACGACGATACCTGCCCTAAGAAAAGAAATCGAATAGAATAAACAAATTTGTTCCTGCGCTACGAATTTAAGTGACAAAACGCAAGTTCGCTTCTGTCCTTTTCCGCGACCACTTTGATTTATACCGACACTAGTTAATCACCACAGAACTAAAAAAACAAGCCGCGGTTCCATACGCGCACGGGTAGCGCCCGTAATCGTTAATTGCTTTTTTTTTATTGCTCATCTCATTGATCCGTTCGAGTGGCAGACGCGTTTTGATGCGTATCGGAGTCTTTATCTGCACGCTTATTAGGAGATTAGCTATAGCGGACATAGCACCTTGGCATTGTTCTACACGTGCGGGTGGAGCAAGACACGTTTTGGAGTAAATTGTGTGATTAGCGGGCAAAAGTTGGGCTCTCAAACTTTGTATTTCTTTGTGAAGTGCGTTATCTTGGTACACGAGTTCTATATTCGTCTTAATATGGTGCAAGCCCAGGTCATCGTGTGGTGAAGAGCTAATGTCGTAGATTTTAAACCTAAGAGAGACCTGTGCTCAAGCTAGGGTTGATAGACCTCTTAAACTGCAAAGAAAACGTTGATCTTATTTATGGCATGGATGAATTGCATTGAAATTCATAGCTCTCGCTAATGGCTTTTCAATAAGTAGCATTGAATTAATTTTATTCGAAGAAGAAGTAGAATCTCCACAGATAGAGAAAATGTTGACGTTAGAGCAACGAATAGGCCAGCACCATCATCAGCTTTCTAGTAAAATTCGTTTCTGTAGATGAGACGTGAGCCAAAAAGGCAAGCGAAAATACTTAGGCATGATGTGAGTTTTGTAAAAAAGTTTTTATGTCTTCTCATTTATTAATGACATATCATTCATTCTCCTATTTTTATGCACACCACTGTCTTTTAATAACTTCCGTACATAGCACACTCGCATTTAAAAAAACAAGTTAATAGGCCAATTTTCCAACGCATGTGAAGAAGATTTTGCGCACATATTGTTTTTTTTTTCAACATCAAGCTTGCAAGTGAGCTTTCTGCTAAACTGCCTAATATTATCAGTGTTGCACCTCCATAGTTGTTACTACGCTGCAATTATCATGCAGTTTTAACAGGCAAAGTTTCTAGTAAGACATCGGTTTTCTTCCATTTTCTTATGAAGCAGGAACTGTGTCATCTTGTACATTTATCCATTTAACACACCTCTTTCCTGTCTGGTATAAGCTTTAAGATAACAAAAACATAGATTATTATTAATTATGACTTCTGTCGTCAACACCTTTCAGTAAAAATTAGTTGCATTCTTCAAGATGGMGACAATTTCCTTTGTAGACAAATAMTCCCTTACTTTTGTCTCATTTTGCTTCTTTTGTCTTTGGACGTAACCACTCTTTGAAATCTTTTATTCTATTATCAAAAAATATGGCATCTTCCTATGTAATTCCTCCAAAAAATATGGATTCATTAGTATTGTGGTATAGTTCAAGTTTCAGTTGTCCTTGTTATAGATTAGTAACGTTATTTGAATTATCGAGTGAGGTCTTCCATCTCTTAAGCGTAATGTAACTTTCGCTTTTTCTGTCAGTTCTGAACTTATAACTTTTAGTCGTCCAAATAGTTCTTCCAGAATTTCCTTTATTTCTTCTACATTTCTTATTGGTTTCACTGCATTGTTGGCCCTTCCTCGTAGAAATTTTTGAAGTCTTCATTACTAGATTGGTGACTATGATTTAGGACTTTTTTCTTTACATTCTTCTTCATAGTTGCTGATTGTTTTGGGTTCATATTAGTATTGTGTATCTTTTTTCAAATCACTTCTTTATTTATTATTACATTACAACCAAGATCAATTAATTTTAGTCGTAATTCCAAAACCATTATCTCTTTTTCTTTTGTCTAATTGTGCAAGTTTCTTTGCTGTTATAAGGCTTACAAATCATAATTTTCATCATCTTTTTTTCCTACCATCTTCCCATCTGGGGGCTTTTTAAAGTGGTGAGAATCGAGATTATTATTAACCTTAAAGAGCTGGCACTTTAGGTAACCCGAAGGACCATGTAAAAAGAGTTTTATGTCTTATATTAATGCAATTAGTTAGTTAGTTAACAAAATGCATACAAGMAGTATGCTTAGACGATCCCAATTCCAATGCAGGCTTCGAATTTGTTGAGTCGTTGCATTTATTCTTCAGATGAAATTATTCAAATTTGCGAGGGAAAATAGACGCGTATAACCTTCACGAGGCAAATCTCTCGCTGCATTTTTACACCAACCTGTAGGAAATAATTTATAAACATAGCAAGTGATTTTATGCTTAATAAACTGAAAGTAAGGTCGCCTAGAGCGGCAGGAATTACTTCACCTGCGATAATTATTGAAACGAAACTGAAAACCGTTGCGCCATGTCGGGTTTTTCGCGAAAAACGAATTTTCTCCCGTCTTGGACGTGGGTTGCGACATTGACATTTGCATATTCGAAAGACCCGAGACAAAGAATTCAGCACGCGCCGTCGGTCTATGGCGTCCTTCAAATTTCAATAGCATGGTCATGTATTACACCTACAACCATTATAGTAATAGGAAATGCAGTCGAACTGTTCTTTATACGAGAAAAATAATGCGCCAACCTTGGATCGAAAATTATACGCGCCGATGGAACTAAAGAAGAGGATATCATTCATTGCGTTATGCAGATTTGTATTTACAATCTCCTCGTATTTTTCCTTTAGATTTATCTGATATACTTGCTCGTGCTTATCTTACACGCCTGTAGGTGCTCGAGGCTAATCAAAACTCGAGAGATTAAACGTGAATGAGTTTCTCGTTGTTAAGTGGAAGAGCTTCCACTGTAAAGGTCCCCTCCTGTGTAGATTTAAGCTCATTTTGTACTCGTGTTAGATGGAAGGCGATTTTGTAATTTATTATCTGCCTTTCTGTAAAGAGTGGTGACTCCTAACTCATAGATTCCCAACGTAGCTCTTATGCAGTTCCGCCTTATTAAAAATAAGGGTAAAATATTTTGGGATTAAATATATACTATGAATACTAGGCTACTACCTAGGCTAAGTTACGTAAAATTGTTTGATACGTGCTTATTTACTCCTTACTTTTTGTTACGATATAAACATTCGCATTTATTTTGTATGGATGTATTTGTCCACACGCTTATTTGTCAATCACCTCTATATTTAGGCATTTTAACGTGCAAAAATATTATTGGAAATTGCATATTTAAAAGCGTTAATTTTGTTGTATCCACGTGAAATCAAATAATAATTTCACAAGTTTTATATCATATTATGTATCTGGAAAAATGTTATTTAAGGATTTAACCAAATTGTTAATAGGTACCAAGGATACTGTCTTATCGTCGGTTCTAGTAAATAGTTTCTGATTAAAATGGAATAACTCGATATTAGAAGAAGAGAATCAATTTTATTTAATATTGTTAGTGAACAGCTTGTATGCATATTATTGGCGTAGTTTAGATAATATGACATGATTGGAGAGTGTCTATGGTAGTTGAGCATTTCAAGTGATCTAGGTTTCCGTAAAACTCAAAGAGAATAATAGAATAATTTCATATATTTTCAACATGTGGGATAAATGTTAAACGAATCTTACTTGTTACTTGACATATGCAAGTCGATGGAATACGAAGACTGCTATACTAGTGTAGATTATCCGCTTGCACATACATACTAAAAACAATATTATACCTAAATTAGAACCTCTAGTGACGCCACTATATGTCACCTGCACTGTCACCATTGCAAAGTCTTAATATGTTCACTTAAGTTACCATAAAATCAGTTTTGATAGTTTCATTGATCTTTTGCTTTGATAAAGTATGTAATGTCAACAGTTTTTTTTAACTTAATGGCTGGCGTTGCGTCTACATAATAGTTCCTTTTTCCTTTGAGCAGCGCATGTTAGATTCCTTGTGAATAAGGGTAACAAAGCAAGTGATATTTTAGAAAAACTCCAAGCACACGTATCAAAAAACTTAAACATTCCGGTTTATATTTGACTCTTGTGACTCTTGTGTACGCACCTCATGCGTCTTGCACAGGTATAAGTTTGGCATTAAAAGAAATGAAAGTGAAATGCCCTTGTAACCGGTCAGAGGCTGACCTCGGTCGGTGTTACAGCTGATCTAAAGTTTCCGTTCGTTCTAACCGGCAAAAATTTTAATTGAAGATAATATAATTTCGCCAGACGCTTTAATTAATTAGTTGAAATTTCATCCATTGTAAAATTCCTCATCAGCAGTTTCCCAACTATTTTGATGGATTTATGGTATCACGCCCCTGAAGTTTTTCTTCTTGATCACGTGCCAGGCGGACCTTTCGCAGATAACTTTTGTGCTACGCATGCATTATCCTGTCTGGGCATGGACAGTGGAAATTCTCATTGTATGCGCAAACCGAGTACTTTGCACCGATGACTGTTTATTAATCGCGAACTTGAAATCGTCGCTTACGTAACGAGACTTCTGTAACCTTAACATCTGTATTAACGAACAGGCAACTTGTTTGAGTACTATCGTTCTGTGTGGGTAGTAGCTAATGGGAATAGTTGCAGTTCGTTCCATGAAGTAAAACAAAATATTTGTTTTGTTGTTGTTTGCTAATTGCTGCACTTTTTTTCTATTCTTGGTCTTTTTCTACTTTTAGTGAACATGTAGAACACTCAAATTGGCATTATTAGGAGAAAGTGGTATCTCAGAAAATGAACGTAAAATTAGAAAATTCCAACACAGGTCACTTTTTTTACAACCCCTCAAAAATTAGCATAACTTCTTTTATGAAACTAAGCCAATTTCTTACTTTTAGACCGTAATTAAGCTGTTCTGCTGAAACCACATTTCGTTTTCGTCTGTAAACGAGATTTCCTCCATCATCATCACTTTGATATTCAGATTGTTCCAGATATTTAAAACCTTTTTTTTACATACTCTATCGATGTCATCCTCTTCAAATTCCTGAACAATCTTCATTTTGTAAGGATTCGTACCAACCAACATAAGAACATTCGTAGGATTCACAGCACACTTCTATAGGGGCCATTTCGTCAACTACCCTTGCACTTTCCCGCTTTTTATTTTGCATTGATCTGGTTTTTTCAAACTTTTGAACCAGTTCTATTAAGTACATATTTATTCTTAATGTGCTTTTCTGGATGACCTTTAAACTTAAGTAACGCGATCACATTTTTTATACTCAGTTCCATAAATAAAAATAATTTAACTCCTTTAAGTCACCCTTGATGTACAAATACGTGCACAGTTGATAACTTGACAATTTATTTTTAACGGTTTTTTTTCACCCTTGGATTTTTATTTTATTTATATATAATTCTGCAGTAGAGGATACTTAGTGTGGCAGACAAAAAAAAACAATGCCCAACCACTACAAACATGACGCCCATCATTTCTGACGAAATGGTTATAGTGGAATTCATTCATTCTCGCAAAAGAGACAAAAATTTGATAGCATCCCGCAGATCTATGTAAAATTCTAAGGTTAATCGGCGATAAAATGTTTTATAAAAAATGATATCAGAGACAGTTCTACACTTTACTAACGAATCGAGTGAGAAAACGTTTAAAATACCACAGTAAGTTACTAGAACATCCAGGCTCAAAATTTCACTCACTCTCCTTAAAGGTATATCACCCATTGTGTAAGCATAGTCAGTGACAACGAGTGAAAGTCATTATTCTACAATTATCAATATCAAAAAGTAAATTATTTTGTACAGACCATTCCAACAAACAATTCAATGCCTTCTGCAATTAAGAATGAGAGATTTATATAATTTTATATCACAGACTTTTACACATGTCACAGTGTCATTAATAAATAACAAGAAAAGCAGTGGCCCAAGATTATTGCCCTGCGGCATACCCGATTTAATATTATAATGACTTGTTTTAGTGTGATTTACTGCCACATACAAGAATCTTTGCATTAAACATGACTATAGTAAACGAGCATGTTAGCATGCATGCATAGCTACCATAATGTAAAAAAGCTCAAAAAAAATGGTGAAAACACCTTTCATATGAGCTATCAAGGAATGATGAGGGTTGTACTTCCAACGAGAGGGTTAGGTGCAATAAATTTCAGAAATATACTAAAAAACAGTAAATAAAAACCGACCTAATATTTCGCTTATTTTCTAAACTATTCTGATCTATTCTTTGCGTGACAGAGTAAATCATTAGCTTAATTTAAATCGGCTGGAGTCCCACGCTCATTGAACCCTAGATATTGCTGGCGATGGTTCTATATTTTAACAGAATATAACAGTAAAAACAACGAAAATTTTAAACTAAACCTAGTTGATATTGTTCGTTCTGTGTATTTCCTCATATGACATGAATTAGTGGGTTCGTTCTGCTTTCCTGAGCAACCTTTATACTCGTATCGTATAGTCTGACGTCATCAATCACTAACGTTCGAAGTGCCTCCATCTTGCGCGATTTTGAAGAACGTAAATTTCATCTTACGTACAATACCATATCTTTGAACTGCAGCTTAACCATGTTCTCTTTTTGTTTCAGGTTTTCGGATCCAAGGCTGAACTTCAGCTCCACACGCAAGCGCATATGCGCGAAGCCAAACCCTATAAGTGTTCGCAGTGTTGCAAGGCCTTCGCAAACAGTTCCTATTTATCACAGCACACTAGAATCCATCTAGGCATCAAACCCTACAGGTGCGAAATCTGCCAGAGGAAGTTCACGCAACTTTCCCACCTCCAGCAGCACATTAGGACGCATACGGGAGACAAACCTTACAAGTGAGTACCTAATCGTCTGTTTTGCAGCTGTTGATGCAATTCCTAAAGTTTTGAAGACACGCTAGTTCTCGTGGATTTTTGTGAATAGCCTGTACAGGAGGAAATAAGGTTTCTGAAGATAATCTCTCAATGCTACATCGCGCATTAGGTGCTTAGAATCGAAAAACCTTCAGTTGGTGCTTAAAAATATCGCCATAGCTAAAAAAATTGCTATCTTGGCTTGCTACCTACCCATCTACCTCCCTCAACTTTTTTTATTCTTCCTGATCGTGTTGTATCCCACCAAATCTCGTTCAGTGACGCCTGCCATAATTGCTTCACCAGTCTTTCTTTATTCTTACCGAGTATCCCCTAGGGAAGTGTGTCAAAATTACAATAAAAATAAATATAAACCTTTTTATAATCGGTGCTACAATTAGTACAACTTTTAAAAGTACTGACACAGTACTAATTGATATTCTATGACATAAAGGATAAGAAAATTCACTAGAACAGTACGCCGGAAACAGTCTTCTATATACATTTTTGGATTTGGCAATCCCATGTACTTAGTTATTTTGCACGGCATTAGCGCCAAATTCGACTTGTGAGTTTTGTTTTTTTTTTCTGGTCGCTGATTGTTTGATGTGTCATAATAAATTCCCGTTGTTGGTGGCTTTTGTATCTGACATCTTCACAAATAATATGTTACCTCTATGTGGAACATCATCAATTGTCTTAATTTGTGGCATGCGAAACATGTTCCATATTCCGTAAGAATGAGACCGATACATTAATTGATAAGTACAATTGACGTCAAATTTGAGCCAGGAATTAAAACACACCATCACCATTTCATCGGGGGTTTCCGAAACAAAGCGTTTTAGGTATTTCTTGTTGGGTCCGTAACTAACTTTTTGCAGTTTTAAGAATGCAATTACTTTGGGATACTTTGTGTCGATGTTTTCTTTGATTACCAGCGAAAAACGCAGCATCGAATATTTTGACCAAAGGTTTAGTGGATCTATTGGCCAAATATGAAAAATAATATCCCCCTTAGTTCCTTTAACTCGTTTTTGGACTATTAATTGTTTAAAAGCAGAACATTCCTCTTCATACCGCTCTGGACTTTCCAGGAAATATAGCCAGAGATGCGTCATTAACTTCTCTTAATACATCTCCCAGTATATCACTGTTACTGTCATAGCAAAACTTTGTGGGCAAGATAGTCAGGGATGAAAGTGTCTTTTTCTCCCTAGGTTGTGTTATGCTCGCAATGAAGTCGAAAGCTACACAAAGTGGTGTATCTACATCCTTTAAGCAATTCCTTACTTCTCTGGCACTTTTCACAAAGTGTCTATATCGTTGTTCATCTGTTTTTCTTATATAAAACTGCCAGATATAATCTTTTACCTTAACTCGATTAAAACAATTAAATTTCCTCTTACTTCTGCTTAAATAACTCGAGTGTTGAATTGCTGATTTCTTATTGTGTGCTAAATTTTAGGCACGCGGCAGGAAACGTCGATACATAATTTTTTATGTATAAAATGTCTAGACTACTATGCAGTAAAATAATAAAGAGAATTTGGGTTTTTTGAACTTAGCAAATCAATCAAGTTTTGTCCTATCCTGATTATTAGGTGTAATATTTAATTTTATGTTGTTGGTATGTATTGAAATTCAACAAATATACTTAAAATACATATACATCCTTGAAAACATTAGATTACAACACTAGCGCAAGAGTTCACTGCCAAAGGTTCTAGCAATTATAATGCAAGCGATACGTAATATGACATACGAGTATAATGAATCACCGTGGAAACTAGTTTCTGTAGTGGTATAAACACTCGTAAGTATGAAAAATTATACTTTCCGTTATTCATGCAACTATTAACCGGCGCATATATTAAAAATCGTTCAATTACTCTGTGTCGCTACTAAAATCCATCCAGGAAACGGCCAGTTTTGATCTTCCAGGGGCACCTTGAGGAAAAAGTGCGCCGTAAGCCTAGCTGACGAAATTCTTCCTCTCCCAAGGTCACATCTAGTTATCTTATTCATTCGCCCGCTGTCTTGATCCGGTTACGAGATCGAATGGCAAACCGTAGTCCTCAAGAAATAAAATGGCACCTGACGTAGAAATACTGTTCCATATTCCAAGCTTACACGTTTGGTACGTTGGATACGGCGTTCCCACTGAACTATTGAAAATTTTGTTCGATTAAAACTGATCACTGGTACAAAACTGCAATTTCAATACTTTGACTTGACTCTGGAAAAAAGGGTACTTGTTCTACTAACCTATTAACAATTCTACATATTAAACTGGAACTCTTCAGACAACAAATCTCTCAAAATACATTTTCTTTAAGGCAGTGGCAGGTTTTAGTTCTTTGTCGAATCTGGCAAGCTCGTTGTCTTCTGGCAATTATTCATGTCAAAGTGAACATACTACAATAACTGTAGTTGCCTATTTCCTATTTCATTTTAGTGAGAAAGTCTTGTACATACTTGCTTATTCATTTTCTTTAGTAACTCCTCTCTATACTCTAACAGGTCAGTGAGAAATACTGTCTCTCTTCAATTCTGCGTAAGAGATCAGAAAACTCCCATTCTTACATAAAACAAAAATCACTCCCCGACATAGTATATTCAGTAATAGGCATCATCCTGTCTTGTATATACTAATATTTTCTCTTGAGTTTGAAACCGAGGTAACCATCGCCTTTAATCACAAAAAGACATTTAAGCTGTATTAAATATTTGAGTCTCAACATTCTTATAAACGGTTCAAGCAGTGTCGTTCTAAAAAAACTGAGTAGCGTTGCTTATCAGTATTACTTATCCGATGCCGAGGACAAGACTTGCAATGACTTCGATCATTCATTCAATCCACAAGGATCTCTTGCATTATGGCTTAGAATAGCCTTGAGATATCTGATTCACAAGACATTGTAAATATATTCGCAAACTTCTTCAGTGATGTATCCTTTAACTCACACTCAAATATGGACATCGAATGGAAATGTTGCCCCGCTTCTGCTGTCTTGATTTATCACGGAGGACGTGCCGAATGAACGTGGTCAGTTGGATGTTATTTGTACCTACTTTCAGCAGGTTTGTTTTTTCTTCTCCGGTACGCCTTTTTCGATGTAACGTTCTGGGCAGAAAACAGAGTACGTCTTTCCAACACTATTTCAGGTCAGTTCTTCCCCACAACGGCGTTCCTCAGGGAACTAACTTAGATCCACCACTACTTCTTACCTACATCAATGATTTGCCTACCTTTTTAATTATTCATAATCTAATGTTTACTAATGATATCAAATTATTTTWCAATATAAAAAATCTCAATGATTGCATCTCTCTTTCTTTTAAGTTAAGCATCATTACAATATCAGTGGTACATTATAMCAGAATTCTACCTTTTGCAACATATCCAACATCACTAAGTTGTCTTACAGGTCATATTGCTTCAGAGTTCACAAGCTCGCGAACTTGTAATTTCCTTTTTCAGCTGAAGTTTGTTCAAAAAAGTTCTGAAATTCATGTTTTCGTTGGCATATGGCCACTGTGCTTCTAAGGAAATCTTTGTTGGACATATTCCAGCTTCGATCTTTGGAAAACCGTTGCATTTGTAGTGTTGTCAAGTTTCTATATATTTTACTGAATAATTAATATATATAGAAAATAAGGTCATCTTTCTGATACCCTGTAATACTTTACCTTACGCTAGGGCAGTATTTCCACTGTACATGTTTCATCTTATGTACACATGTACCTATTTTATTGTTACTTTTGACTTTATTGCATCTGCTATTAATTACATGGACATTATTATTGCCTTAATTGCTAATTCCATCCGATGGTGGTTATTCTTTGGACATTTTTTTAGTTAATTTCATTTATTATACAGTGTTTKTATTTTTTTATAATTAGGTGTTAACCTGTTTGAAAGTAAATACGAGGGGAGATTTTTATATGATGTACCTAGCTGTGAAGGAAAAGAGTTGGGAGAAAAATAATATTTTATTTTTAAGCTTAAAGATCCATTAACGGTCACATATTTAGGAAAACGTTTCACCAATAAGGTTTGCTTTCAAAACAACTTGTTTTCATAAGTCTTCAAAAAACTCCTTCGGCGCTTCCTTCAGGTGTTCGTCCGCAGAAAAACGACGTCCCCTTAAGTGCTTTTTTTTTAATTTGGGAAAGTGATAGTAGTCACTCGGTGCCAAGTCTGGACTGGAGGGTGGATGTACAATCAGTTGTGGAGCCATTTTTGTTGTATGGAAGTTTTTTCAAACTTTCTGATTGTTTCTTTGCAAACTTCTCATATTATTGTAGAACCTTCAACCAGTAATCAGTAAAACACCGTTGCCTTCAGCTTTCCACCTGAATTCTGCGTTCTTGCCTTCTTCGGTAGTGGAGATCCCTTGTGAACCTACTGCATGAATTCTTGTTTTGTCGGTGGATACCAGTGATAACCCACGTTTCATCACATGTTATGATTTTTTAAACTCTTTGTTTTCAGCTAAAGTTCTCGAGTTTTCTTCGCGAATTTGTTGCCGACACAGTTTTCTTTCGGGATTGAGTAATTTCGGAATTCTACGTGCTGAGACCTTGTTCATTCCTAAATCTTCATTTTTAATGCTGTAGCAGCAATCATTGAAGCACGTATTCTTTGATCTGCTAAGACCAAGACCTCAACTTTCTTAATATTTTCTACGTACGCTTGTAAATTCTAGCTGAATTTCACTCTTTTTGTCAACACAAAACAAACAAAACTTTTTTGATGCGAACCAAATTTTATCAGTAACCGTCAAAAGATCACAGAAACTTTATTACATTATGTGAGTATATAATGACGATAGCCAAACAAATGCTAAAAAGATGCTCCAACCTTCTGCTTAAGTTTGTACCATCGTTACTCACGCCTGATGTCTTTGTTCCAGATGTAGGCACCCCGGTTGTCAGAAGGCCTTCTCCCAGCTGAGCAATCTGCAGTCACATTCCCGATGCCATCAAACAGATAAGCCCTACAAGTGCAATTCCTGCTACAAATGTTTCAGCGACGAACCTTCGCTGTTAGAGCACATACCAAAGCATAAGGAGAGTAAACACCTCAAGACGCACATCTGTCAGTACTGCGGCAAGAGCTACACGCAGGAGACCTACCTCAGCAAACACATGCAGAAGCATGCTGAGAGGACGGACAAGAGGCCACCCATTGGCGCTGCTCTAGGTGAGTAACTCAAAAAAAATTGCGAGGATAATAATTGTGGGCGACACCGTGCCATCTATTGGCAATTAACAGTGTTTGCCATCCGTCTCTGTGGGGAACCTATACTGTTCATTTTATTATTAAAGCTTGGCAAAATTTGCCTCATAAATGATGTAATTCTAATCAAATTAGTTAAGTGATCTTTATTTGCTTGAATTAAGTGGCGGAAACCACTACTTCAGGTGTGCGTTTTGTTTTCTCACCTTCATATTCTGATTTCTGTCTCTAAAGCTTTGAATATATACAGAACTATTTTTGCGAGTGGAACAGTGTTAATAATTAAGATTTTACAAATATGCAAGTTCCTTATTGGGTACGTTTTCTTCATTTGCAACCAAGATAGAAATAGTTTGTTATTATTTCAATAACTTTATGGCTTAAAAATGGCAGCGTTAAACTTCTTATCCAATTTGCAAAACCATTGTACTTCTTTAGTCACGAAGGAAAATTAACACATAAGAAAAAACAAAAGATCCGTAACTTTGAATAGGTGCAAATTTAATACATATTGTAAAGCGTTATTCCAAGTTTGCAGAAATAGAATAAAATATTTATTTCTGTACAAAAGTGCCACTGAAGTTGGAAAACTTCGGGAATTAAAGTGGATCGATATGTAGTGTGTTTACACTTATCCTGCAAGAATTAATTTCAACAAGCTTCAAAATTAATACTCCTTAAATTGAATTTAAGGAAGTAATTAAAATTTGCACAAAAAAACACTAATCTACTATCACCGGAAATAGATGCAGCAGAATATATCCCATAAAAATTATTAAATTTTAAAAGTAAATGCCCCGGACCGGTCGAAACAAAACAAACGCTGCAAGTCGCCTTCAGATCTCCTGACTGCCGGACAGGCGTAGCAACAAAAAAAAATCACATCTAGTCGGAATTTTACTTGAGGTCAGAAATTTGAATTAATTTGTCCAGCGGACCGCGAAGAAAACTTACAGCAGCMGAGCACCGAAATGGTTAATGAGATTTTTTCAGCGGCAAGAACTTCGTAGAACGAGCCAGTTCAGTTTAATTACGTCAGCTGCATGGTAAAAAGTGCCTTCCACCATTTTATAACAGGATACTGCCTGAGATAATGGAGTTACCCCGAATACAGGTCGCCGACGAAAGAATGGACGCATGCTTGGTGATGCAAATGCATTTCTGGATGAAAATTGTTACTAGTCAATGTCAAATATAAAAAGCTGAGATATTTTAACAATTAGGCCACTCTCATTTCCTATTTCACAGTGATTTTTGATCGATATTTGCTGTATTGCAGCAACTACCGGAGGACTAGCTTTGCATTAATATGAAGTTGCAAATGGAATTATAATGCACTGACCTTTGCTGCTTAAAATCTGAAATTCTATCAATTTCCCTTTCAAACTCCTGTTGCGAGACGGAGCAGTAATAATAATGGTTCATAAATTTACGTAAATACGTCTTGAAGTGGAATTCCTATAATCTTCCGTCTTTCATCCAAAATTTCGTCATTTTTCGGTTTTGTTGTTTTTTGTTTCGGCTTTTAAATTAGCTGTTGCTAAGTTATTAGGTTTTTTTTTGGGAAAAATAATATCACTTATCTAAACACAAAAAATATCAAAAGGAAGAATCCTTAAAGAATGTGCAATACTTTAATGTAAATTATAAAATCACCAAGGAAGCCAGACGTCATAGAAACAACTGCCAACTTGATAAAATCTAAACTGATAGATTAAAAAAGAGCTATACCTATTAGATATACACCAGCTACTGTTGATAATAAAAAACTATCAAATTAATTTCCAAATTTATTTAAAACGGACCAAATATTCATATTACTATTGTCATTTTTTCTAGCGCTGATTTAAAATGAAAATTAATTTGCTGTGAAGACTTTTTTGTTTGGAATGCTTTGAGCTTTAATAAGTAACATATAATTATTTTGTATAAGCTTGTGGCGAGATCTGGTATGTAAATATATGTCTGTTTTCTATAGATTTTGTATTCTAGGTGACCATTGCTTTCTAACTCCATTGTAAAATTTATTTTGACTCTCAATGATTTCGAAATCTACCACATCGTGGACCTATACGACAAAAGTGTCATCTACTCATTCATACCAACATTTTGGTGCTACCTCTTGCAAGTTACACACATTGGCCACTATAGGGTTTCTCGTTGAATGCATTGTACACCCTGATTTTTTGTTTGTGAAAATTATCGTACTGTAAGAAATAACTATATCTTAAAATTAGTGTTCAGATGTTTTGACTATCGCATCACCTAGGCGATGTCAATACTAACTAAAGTATCAATTTTTGAGGTACACAATCCTTCATCAATAAAATCTGAAGACTTTTTTAATGAAGCTATGTATTTTTCGTACATAGGGCTATAAATAATGGCATCAAATATTACTAACCTACAGTCGATCATACTGACTATAGGATTTCGTACCTGCCGTCGGAAATAGTTGAAAAGATCATAATCTATTCTGTCTAAAATGATTGTTGCTGAACCTTCACCCGCACTAGTAACTATGATAGATTATATCCACATTGAAAATTTTATCAGCTCTTTATTTTGTGTCTTGTTTCTGTTATTTCTTATCTTCGCTTCTTTTCCCCTCATTGCTACTATTTGTCTTTTTCGGATACTTACTCTTCTAGATAATCTTTATGTTTATTTGTTTTTTTGCCGCTTTCTTCTACATTAGAGTTTGTTATCGTTTCGTATGCGGCTCTTAATCTTTCTATTTTCTCGCTCGTGTATCTGTTACTCTTTGGTATTGGTACTATTGGGAACATAAGTGTTAAGCTCGAATATATTTTTAACAAGGACGAAGGCAAATCCCCACTGTATGATGTTAGGTGCAATCCAAGTACATTTGTTATTATATTACCATATACCCCCTTAATTGGTATTGTAGTGTGTAGCGTTGGATCACAGTATAAATACCTCAAGATTCCAAAAGACGATGGCTACATAATAAAATTGTGTGCGAGCTTTCTTTGGATGAACCTATATCATTTATGAAAGCAATATGTCCAGTTGCCCCTGTACCTGTAACATTACATTAGCGTTACAGAAAACTGTTGCTCTTAGTTAGCTGTAGTGTAATTCAAATACTATCGGTTCAAATGTGATTTAAGCCTTGAGAGTCGTACAGTCGGTTGCGTCTGAAAGGCCTATCCTCAGTGGACTTATGACACCACTGAAACTTTAAATGATGGAGTTTCGTCTCCATGAGCTTCAATCATTTCTATATATTATTGTTAACTGTTAACTTCCTTTATCTGAACACTAGTACTGAAATACATTAAATCGAAACAAAACTAATTCAATAAATACTTTGCACTTCGCTTACTTAAAACACCTGGTTCGCGTTTGTTCAACAGCTTCGCCGCTCTTTTACATCAAACGCGCGAAAATTCCCGAATTGTCTGGAAGCACGTTCAAGAACATTGGACAGATCGATAACGCTGCAAGGGATCGGTGTCCTTATATGAGACGTTGAAACACCGAAAGTCCGGACGATTCAAATTTTCACTTTTAGCAACCTGCACGGAACCTACTGACTGCGCCAGTTATATATGGGAACGCGGAATGATATGGCACCTATCTGAGAGATGTTGCTTTCTCTTTCCCCGATACTCTTCTGCCTGTATTTCCACAGTTCCGTTGCCAATAAACTTCAGTTGTGTTTTTAATTGATAAAACTGATTTCTTAAAAGGGCTCTTTGTCGTTTTGAGGTTGTAATTGTCATAGCTTCACGGAACTTCACACGACGTAACGAAGACATCTCTTTCTTTCCAGGCTTGAACCACCACCGCGCCCTGGACCACCCCTACTGGCCGAAGGTCAGCCCGGACAGCGCGGAGAACATGCACGACTACCCCAACGACATTCCACGCCAGATCCTCGAGCAGAACGACGACCTGGTGATCATCCGCCAGCAGCTGAGCCAGAMCCCGCCGGCGYCCCCGAGCACGCCGAACGCGGCCAACCTCTCCAACTCGTACGACACGTCGATCTCGAAGAGCACGTCGAACTCGGCCTTCACGCCCATAAGTTCGATGTCGGGCCACCTCAACCTGAACCACCACCACCAGCTGGCGCCCAACAGGCCCTACATCTACGACGCCCTCAGCTTCCAGAAGCAGAACGCGCTCGACCTGCCCAAGTCCCAGCCGTCTAACGGTTTCCCCAACCAACTGATCTCGCTGCACCAGATCAGGAACTACGCCCACCAGCCGAACTCGAGCCTCATGGAGCACTCGCTCCTGGGGCTCAAGGACAAATGAACGTCTCCTGATCTCGTCGCGGCGTCCCGCCGCTGGCCGCTAGATGGCGGGGCGACGGCGGCGACTGCAGCGCGCGATGGCGCGCCACCTGTGGAATATGCTGATTGTGAATAATGTAGTAAGAGTAATAACCAACGGGAAGCGTTGGAATGTTACCCAACAAAGCGTTAACTAGGGTATTGTGAGTATAACACAGTAATTTTATCACTTTTTTTCAAGAATTGGTGAGAAACATTTTTGTCCGACAACTTTGGGTTCGTAAATTTGTTCGTAGATAAAATAAAACAATTCAAAATATTTTTCAAATCACAACTTCCTTTTTGGCTTTCCCATGGTGCCCTTATAGGCTGCAATTTTTCGATTGACCCCGAAAGGTACATGTTTTTTTTTGCCTGTAGAGCGACATTCAAAGAATTTAGTTTTTCAAACATGCTGCGTAAATATGATAGTTTTATAAAAACCAACTAGATTTTTTAATTTGGAATTTTTGGGTCCTTTAAGTTTCCTGTCGTACTTTAAAGGTACACGATGGGATTTACCGGTGTCAAATAAATAGTTGTTTAAAAATGACAGCAATTTTTTAGCAATAAAGCCTCAGAAACCGAACAAATGATGAAATTGTCTGAATATTCTGACGATACCCGTGTTTTTATAGTAGCAACTCCACGCTTCCCTAGATTCCAATGTTTATTTAGCTTTCTTTCCCATACAAATTTAGTAAATTTATACTTGGGGAGTGACAGAAATATGTCGGTTTGTTTTTGGAATTTGATTTTATTTTTGAGTTTTTTTTTTAATTCGTGCCGGACAATATTATTTTTCGTTTATTTGTGGTGATGAAATAAAGTCGGCGACCTACAGTGCAATTTAGTATTCCAACTGCAAATTGACGAAACTCTGTGACCCCGCCCTGTGTATTTTTGTGGACGTTCTCCGGGAAGCGCGACTTTCCTTTCGTTTTCCGAAGCAACGTCCGTCGCGATAATGCTCAATTTTTATTTATTCGTATTTGTACTTTTAAAGTTACTTGTTGTATGCTTTTTATTTATTTTCGACGAATTTACAAATCTCCATATGTGATTTTTGTGTATTGTTTTTCGTGTAAAGAGAAGCTCAATTTTATTTCGTAGGGGCACATTTCTTACGTCCGCTCGCCCGTCATTCCAACGGGAGGGCGAGTCGGGTTGCACTTTTGTCGATAGCTAGTTTAATTTACTTGTAAAGGAGTTATAGTTTTTATTTGGTGCAAAATGTTTGAATTACTTAATATAAGCAATTGTACATAAGAAAGATATAGTTACGTTTAGAGAATATTTGAATGCTCATCGAGAAATTTTAAATTTACGTTGCATATCGAGGTATACGTTTTATTGAAATGTATACGTTAACACGAGGTTGGAACCACTTTTTTGTACATTGGTTGTTGCGTTGCGTTATGCGTTATGTTAACGTTGGGCGACGTTGTTGTTTAATTTCCCAGCAAGCTTTAACTTATTGTTGTAAGGCAGATTATTTTGTAAAATCGTGTAATAGTTAAGTTTGTACCTATCCATAAAGAAATGTACACTTTAAGTTTACGTATTAAGTTGTGATCCAGCCTTAAAGAGAAAAAGAGGTTTTATGTTGTATTTAATAGGAAATTATCGGTTTTTGTTATACATAGTTAATAAAAATTATTTTGATTTTCCTTTACTTCCCCCTAGTTTTCTTTTGTTTTTTTTCTTTCCTGCAGGTGCTGGCAGCTTCTTATACCCATAATAATAAATTATACACATAAGTGTTTAACTGTGATAATTTTCTTACTGAGAAGTCTAACTGTTAAGGAAAATAAATTTAAAAATAGTCAATTTGTACATACGAGAACTGCATTTTGAACTGATGCACAGCATCGAAAAACAGCAGTGTTGCCAGTTTGCGTACCACATCGTATGTTGTGTAATGTTAAAAACTAGATATCTGCAACATAAAGTCTGTATGTCGTAAACTAAAAAAAAATCACGTCTCAGTTCTGCGTTTTCTCAAAGCACAACGAAAGTCCCTCATTGCAAATTACATTTTTAGACATCAAGACCTCTCACGAGCACTACTAGCAAATAATTATGTAAATTTTAAAATTATCGGTGTCTTATAAAGTTAATGTTAACGATACGAAATAGTATGTTCATTGTATGTAAAATAAAATGATTGAATCTACTCGCCTTTTCAATTGCATATTTATTAGTTTGCGTTAATTTGGATCCAGGTAGGCTTGTCAATCATTCACTTGTAAAGCCAAAAGTAGATGACCATGAACTTTACCTTCGATTTTGCTACAGCGTCATTAAGCATTTTTGTTTAAATAGCTGTTGCTACATTACCATTCACGAGCACTACAAATCTAGTCCTTGCAGCCCATCGCGACATCTCACGGTCAGTAACGACAACTTTGAGAATCAACCTACATGTACAAGATATTGCTAAAGCAACCAACAATCGACGTTGTCATGTCTACACATTTTTACTGTTATGTAATATGAACATTACTATTTTATTGTTCGTTCTGATTGCAGCTTTGTAATTGCAATATGATTATAACAGTATATTACATAACGAGAGTTGTAAGAAGTATATTACGCAGGAATGGAAATTTTTCGTACGAGCCTCGTAGAGGCGTGTGTAATTTTGCCTTATAACTCGAGTAATGTACTATTTCTACAAGTTTACAATGATATTTAGGTATAACAACATGTATTAACTGAACCTTACTGAAAATGAGGTTTATAACAAGGGGCGAACTAAAACATGCAAAACACGTTCTATTTATGTAAAATGTTATTTGGAATTTGAAGTTGCACGAACTATATGATTTACTAAACATTTTCATTTTAATTATTTATGATATTAATATGTCTGAAACAATAAATAGGTGTAAATGTTTTTACAAGTTTATATTGCCTCTAATTCAATGTTATTTAAATATAATATAAATACCTTGCGAAAGACGAAAGCATCAACTAAACGTCTGAACTTTCATGATAATGTTGTACAAACTTTAACTATTTCTTGTGATATTTCCAACAATTAACTGACATGGGATAATATCCTGTGAATGCACTACTGAATTTGAAACTGTAACGTAATAAAAAAATACGTGTTAGTCATTAGGTAACACTGTGTGTTACTTATCAAGTACACAGTGCGTAATGAGCAATTTACTAATAAAGGAATAGAAAAATTATTATTAATATACCTATTGTCCGACGAGTAAATATAATTTGTGAAATCCGGCAACACTGTATAGACGGGCTGTCAATTGTCAGTGCCCAGATGTCAAGCTTAGATTTAAATTTGACATTTATTACTTAACCTCAAAACCAAATAAACAATCGTTGGAGATTGAAACGAAGAAATGACTTTAAATCTTATTAATGAGTTTGAACGATACATGGGTGATGCTTTTAGAGAAGATCTGGAAGCACTGCTTTTGAAAKTCGAGGAGTTGCAGACGTTCTCGTTTGATGCATTTGCCGATGTTTGGAAAGATATGAAGTTTTCTTTCATCTTTGCGTAAGTTATTTGTTTGTTCAGTGCAATAAACACTAGCAAATAGTGGTGAAACCTAGTCATTATTTATATTGAGACGCAATTGTATAGCAGCAAAAGTCTCTGTACAGCACAGGGTCGTTTTTTAGGGTTACCACCAATTTAGATTTAGGTGCGACTAGTATTGACTTCATTATTTACATCTAGTTGGGACTGCATGCGATGTTGTGTTTTGAAGAAGGTACCTAGTCGGCCCCATAATGAACTGCCCTGATATAGTTCTGTGCGATATGCGATAAAGTATTTCATAAAATATCTAAATTCACCAATAGATACGCACCTTGACTGTGGAACACACTTAAGCATTTAATAAGATATGCATTTTATTCAGTGATGTCTCAATGTAAAATTATGATCATTACTGTCTAATGAATAGTGTCATTTTTTCAGGGGACAAAATCATGCAGCCGAACTAAAGCTTTTCACAGAAATGTGTCTATCGGTCGCCCTAAAATACATGTTGCACCCCAGAAACTTATATACACAAGCTGGTGCACTGTTCACATTATACGGTCTGTATTACAAGCAACCGCTGAACTGCTGGGTAAACATCAGAGTAACACACGACCAGCTGTTAAAAATCCTGGATTTCATCAATCTTATGCGAAACGATAATCATACTGACGTGCTGTGTATTTTTGCAAAGCTGTACAGCGATGACGCATTCCATTTCGTGGCACACGAAATACCCTTGGGGGTTGAAACGAAATTTCTCAGAAACTATGACCTGCAACCTGATATGATGTTCCAGGGTAGCAAAACGGATGCGGACAAAGTCATTCATGATCTGCAGAACAGCGAAGAGTTGCTAGAGTTCAAGACCTTGAATGAGAGGTACCAAGCCGCCATGAAAAAATATTCTGGTAAGTTATTTCCAGAAAATTGTGTTTTGGCTTTTTTTTGGTGTTCGAGGTATGAACTCACTGCGTGGATTTTTGTTTAGATGGATGCATCCTTAAAAAAAAGATATTTGCTTTCTTTAGCTCCTTCAATTTCATTTGACAAAATTGTTTTCTAAATAGTTTTTTGTTTAAGTGTAAGCAGTGTGGTAATCTACCATCCAGACAGTTTAATCGTGATACAAAACTTTAAAGGATATTCATTTCAAATTTATGGTACCAAATTTTCGACTTTTCACACAATTTATTCAGTCAAGCTACCATGGGTGGTTGGGACTTTAGATCATCAATAATAATTGATATCTACTCCATCAAAACACTAACATACTTCCTGTACTTAGACATTGTGCATCTATAATGTGTTCTCCCTTTTTAAATATTTTGTTTGGTTGCCTGCTAAATATCACTTGGAGTTATAGACATTCTACTTACAGAAAGTATTTTCAAGTTGTAAAAACTTATTATTCACAAAAAAATTTTGAGTTAAAGAAGTTGAAGTTTTGTTGTATATCTATATACAAAACATCATTTGAAAGACAAAATTTTAGCAGTAATTACATTATACATTTGACAAAAAACTCCTTGAAACCTTTTCAAACCAATCAGTTTTAGCACATTTGATGTTTACAGAGGAGAATCCACAAGTGCGACTGCGTACATGTGAATCCAACATGTTAACTGAAATAGAAGCAATTGTCCACAACCACCATTCCAGCGGTGCTGGTGACTCCGAAGAACCTGTTACCACACTCACACGTAGAAAGGGCATTCGAAGGAAGGCGCAAACTAACATCAATGAAACTTATAAGACAGTAAAATTAAATGCCAGTAGAAAAGGCAAGATGGTAAAAAACGGGAAGAAGAAAAAGAGACCAACAGTTTCGCCAAATTCAAGCTGATTTTGGTGATAAATAAGTGGTTAGTTTTCAAAGTTGTGCTTGTTTTTATTGTAAATGATTAAACCAGTGTCATTATACAGTATAGAATTTGTGGTAGTAGTGAAAGGATTATTGTCTTTTTTACAGTTGCATTAGTATTGTGTCAGGTAATTGTTTCTGTAACCACAAAAACAATCTAGCATTTAACCAGTAAATTCCAGGAATCATAATTTGTGAAAACTATCTTAAATGACAGAATAACTTGTTTTATGCAAAACTGATTTTCACAACACATGAGTCATGGAACTTACTGAATTGACTGTGTACTTCCAACTTCTTTTCAGATGCACTAGAGTTTTATATTTCTGCATTACACCACTTTAAAAAAAATTGAACTTTGAACATCACAAACGAGGCATTTTTATATAACATATAATATATACATTACGTAATTATAAAGAGTTCTTTATTATATTATATAAGAATATACACTGGTATCTTACATATAAACTATAAACTTTCATTGGTGAAAAACCTTGTTGGCCATAATTACAAATCTATGGTAAACAACCTCAAAAATAGTTCCAATGTTCCCTGTATACACTATTAAAGCTATGTATGTAAAATAACATGGGAAAGTGTGCGCATATTTAATACTATTTCTTAAGGCACAGAAGTAAGACACACAATTGATAGAAAGGTAAGAAGATAACCCCGTCTAAGTTAGGCACACAATTGGGGGTATATAGAACAATAAAGACGCAGATGGATTAACCAGATGGCTGTGTTACTGCATTCGTAGTACTAGAACTGGAATCACCCCCTCCAATTGAACTGGCAATAGACCCTGTAATCATGAATCAATGTATACACATTCAAAAAAAAATGACAGATCAAAAATTACACAAAGCAAAACTGTAACAACTAATTATACTGGATAAAAACTAGAACTGTTAGACTACAAAGTGAAATTTAACTATTATTCGTAATTAGTTTAAAAATAAAAAAATAATTTCAATCGAAGTATAATATAACATGGCTTTTAATAAAGTTTTTAAGTAGCTACTACTAATTATAATGTCCAAATAAACCGTAACTTTCTGCTGACCTCTGTTCAAATTGAGACAATCTTGTGAAAATGATTCACTGTTTACAGTCAAATGTGTACAGATTCATTAATCTATTTGAATATATAATGTATTCAAATTAAGAAAGCAACTGATAAGATACAGGTACTTATTMACCAAGCTTCGGAAACAATAGAGATATGATAAGGAGATAATCAGAAACAAGAATTATGATAATTCTGAMACATCCACACTATATGTGTAATAATTAATTACAATTTCTGTCGCTACCCAAACGCAGTACAAGAACTTCCAACTGAGGATATACTTACAAATGATTATTATCAAAATAACGACACCGATTATGCCCAGAATGATCATCATCTTCAAGTTCTTCCACCAGTACTTCCTTTTCAATTTCTGCGCCTGCTGTTCGAATCTCTTGCCACCTTCCTGGAGAGCATCCGCCCTGCTGTCGAGTTCGGACAGCTTCTGATCCCTTTCGAGCACTTTCTCGACATTGACTCGCATGATGCCCACCACCTCGTTCACCTGGGCCTGGGTTTGCTCCAAGAGGTTGTTCTTTGGCCTCTGACTGCCCGATGGCGTGTCCATTTTCACTAAAAAATTGACTAGAAGTAGATGTCTCTTTCGATGCAAATTCACTGCTTACTGGCACGAAAATTGACTTACCGTTTTAGTGTGAACACGCGCAAATTAGAGAAACTGATTGGAAAGGATTCACTTAAATATTGAAGTAAATTAAAATAGGGGCGATGGAGCAAAACTCTTGACGTTTTATTGTTATGCCGCCATGACAGCTGTTGCTCGATTCATTCATCATACGTCATAGGGTTTTTTTTGTGGTAGGAATGTCCAATGGAAGTGGTTAGAGATACGGTTATGCGTTAATTGCATTTGAAGGGATAGCCAGTGCTGCTTTTTCTACCACAAACGTAGTAGATTCACTATACTGACCTTCTATATACTAAGCTACCACCACATGAAGTATTCTACTACAATTTATAATTTATATCAACTTATGCTATTCAAATTTATGGGTTTTCATTTATGTTAATTATTCTGTGACCTTGCTCCTTAGTTCACATCTTCACATTTATTTTAAACCTTAGTGTATAGTTTTGCGATTCTCTTCTGAACGTGCATATATATAAACCTCAAAATAATAATACCGTACACTATTCAGACATCAATAATATCATATATAATAATCATATATTTCTTTAATGGTCTGTGCCCTGAACCACAGACTTAGGAATCTAGAATCTACTACAATTTCTCGGTAGATGTCGCTACACTATTTTATATGACAGGAGCAGCACCGGGGGATACCCAATGCTGGCATCAAGTAGTCCAGTTCCTGCGTTCCTGCTACAACACTGAATAAAAGACACCTTAGATGAGTTTATTATTTATTGTGATACCGAGCAAGGCAGGGGGAGTCTTTCTCCTTAGTCAGGACCAGTAACAAGGGAACCAACAGAAAAATGTAAGCTGTCCTTATGGAAGGAGTTATGGTTTCTATTTTGTTCTTTAATTAATTGCAAATTTGCAAACGTGGATGTAGGTAATATAGGTGAATAGCATACCCATTCAATCTTTATTTCACAACAGTTTGATAAGGGTACAACATTTTTTTTATTTGATGGCAATTTTTTAATTGTAGATTTTTATAAGGTTTCAACATGAAGGATACTGTAACATCTCATTTGCTTTGGCTTTGTGTACTGTATGCAGAGAGAATTGCCAGATTTTTTTCTGTAAACCAACCAGCTGGGTACTTCATCAATTAGAATCACTGATAAAATATAATGGATGGATTAAAATAGAATACATCATACCACACTAAGTAGAGCTAGCCTGAGTGTTCCTTTATAATCAGAAAAAGTTGAGCAATAAATAATAGATCTCTGGTATCTCATATATTGTTATAATAAATATGGAAATAACTTCTCTTCTTCTTCTTTTTAAAGAAAATATTTTGATGTGGCTTTGTTGTGTAGGAAGAAGACACCATCACGGCGGCTTCCAAACAGGAGGAGCTCCAGACTTACTGCGAATGGAAATGGTGAGTGCTGTTTATCTATCTATTTGCATGAAATCGCTTTAGCAGGAGATTTGATTGAACGTGAGCTTCCAGGCTATAAAGGACCAATAAAGGAAATCATTCAAAGTAACTTTATAAGACTAATTAATTAGAWCCTCAGAAGTCTTAAGAAAGAYAAAAATATCATTTTAGATGGCATTTTTTTTCTAGGTCATATCATTCATTTGGGAGTTGCTGTTTCAAGTTACCAGAATCTTTATCTTTTCAGGAATGTCCAGAGGCCACCTTAGAGGTGGAAGTGATAAGAACGCTTTCGTAACTGGGATCTGTAGACAATATCGATTAAAAATTAGTWTCAGTTTGCAGAAGGTGTACAGTTATTTTTATTTAAACATGTCTTAGGGGTTATGTAAACTTTTGTACAATTTATTCAATGGTTCTTGTTTTGTTGATATCATAATGAATTGGTACTTAATTGTTATGTATATATATGTTTTCTGGCGGATGGTTGTTGAGATGTTCCAGCCACGTTGTTAAAATAAAATTGTTTTAAATAAGCTTCTGTCTTTTCGACAGTTTCACAATTTTTTTACAGAAAGGCATCTTTTAATACTTCATACATTCTCAATTTTATGGAGTTGATTCTTCATCTATTTTTTTAATTTAAAGGCAGTAATAGCATTGTTTCAAGGTGTTATGTATGGTACTGCTTTTATAGTGAATAAAAAATATTGTATCCTAAAAACTTCCTGAAGAAGAAACGTATAGATTGACCTGGATGTTTATCTTTAAGTCTTCTAAATTTCTTGAGAAGTTTGATAGACACTAAAAAAAATTGTGCAGTTAAGTCTAGACTTTTGGTGTAAATACATTTTTTATGGAAATGACCTGTTGGAGAAAGATAACTCTTTTGCCTACTATGCTTCCAAAGTGTTTGAACTAGTTGAGGTATGATATAATACTATAATACTAAAAAATTGCTGGGCTCTGGAAAAAAAGAACAGCCAAGTATTTCACAAAATCAATGTTGCCAAAAAATTAGTGCCCTAAGTCTGGTGAGCTTTTGCTTTAATATGGCAATTAAAAAATGTAGGAAAAATGTGCAGCATAAGTTATTTATTTCTTCAGGTAAGTACAGTTTAGGGAAACATGTCGCTTATTAAATGTTTATTGAACTGCTATAAATTTGGTGAACGGTGATCGATCTTCGTTGTTGCCATGGCTCCTAGTGGACCATAAATTTTTTTTACTGATTTATTATGTTTAAAATTAGTTTCAAAAAGATTGGATGAATAGATGACATCTGTCATAGAGACTCTCATTGGATGAAATTTTTTCATGAATCTGTGTAAAAAAAGACATAACTGGAAGAGAATTTTCTACTGTCGAGCACGAGAGAAAGTTTTTTTTTAGCTGTTAGAGGAATAAAGTAAATATTTAGCACAAAATTCCTGAAACCAAAATATAATCAATGGTCAACCTCTGTTTGCTGATTATGTTGAGAAGGATCAAACAATCCTGAGAGTTGCCATCAAGTTTTGCACAAATTGAGAACGAGTATTTGAGTTTTAGGCTTCCGACGAAGATGGTAATCTTTCATGACAATGCATGAAAGTATTTTTTTGCAAGAATCGCACAACAACTTGTTAACACAGTTCGAACGGGACGTTTTTGAATATCCACCATGCTCTCCTGACTTTGCTCCAAACGATTATTATTTGTTTCTTGCGCTGAAAGTACATTTAGGAGGTTTTTTCCCATTTTGTAGGTCTCTGTTAAACTAACGTTTGGTCTAACCATAATAATTTGTGAATTGAATTGTAAAAATTCCAAAAATTTTATTCAAAAAGCTTAAATAATGCCAGAGTTTTTGGTATTGTTATTGGGTATGCAACCATTGTTGCGTCAATTCAAAATGCTGCCGATAGACGGCAGCAGTAGTCTTTCCAAAGTTCACACGGCGCGCACATAGCGAGTCACGTAGCACGATTTTTTGCTCGCATTTTTTTGCAGTTCAACACCGGAAAAACAATGAATAACCCGATACCAGTGTTGGTTGTTCGTGCAGCGACGATCTTGCAGTGTTAAAATGAGCTGTGGCCCGTGGATTTATTGACGCGATTAAGTGATTAAAATATTTAATATAAGCTGAAGTGATTACTATAGTGTTATAAGGATTATCAGGAAAGCAGTACTTATGAAGATGTAAGTTATTTTGGAAGTTATATTGTCTTTATCCAATTCGGACAGTATTAATTTATTTCACCCTAACAGTAACCATTGTTCATTTGCCTTTTAAGTAGAGATAATTTAAAAGCAATCGGTGATAATTCATTATACACTTTACATTCTTTAACATGTCATTTAAATCAGCTTTATTATTGTAATGTTAGCTGACCGCTAGTGTCATCGTTAAATCGTTGAATTAAGTTTCGCGTATTACAGTCTAGTAAATGAAGACAACAATTAGGCTTTTTGTAGAAAGCCCAGCTTTTGGAATTTGTTTATTCCTCCTTCAAGATCTAGTAACACAATGGTAGTTTGCTGACAAAACAACAAAGATTTACTTACTTCTAATGTTGAGATTAGGACCCTATAAGTCTTAAATTGGTAAGTCCTTTTTTAAGGGTGTGTAAACAAAAAGTCCGTATAAATGCAGTAAGTTTATTTCTTAAACTACTGGTTAGAAAACTGATTAAAATTAGCATTTACAAAAATATTAATAATAATAATAATAATAATATTTATTTCATATGCATTTGCCAAAGCAGGAAATTAACAATAAACATAAGATAATAAATACATCATCAATTTGACAAATATTCACTAATACTATATGGTTCAATATCATTTATTAAATTAAACACAATGAGCTTTATATTTGTGCCTTGAAGTACAGTTTTTTATATCCAGTGGTAAACATAATGCACAAATACAAATATATTAAATATATTCTGTAAAATAATTAGGATTTCTAAATTTAAACATTAAACATTCGTAAATATAAAGACCAATAATAACTGTTAAATTTTTTTTTCATTTAAAAACATTTCAGCATGATTGCCTAAAATCTGAGTTAAATATTATTCTCACAACCTTTTTCTGAATAATAATAATAATTTCATTAACAATATTACACTGCCCCAAAAAAATTATTCCAAAACTCAATACAGACTGAAAATTTGCAAAATATAAAGTTCTAAGTAATGGCATGTCCCCATATTTGCTAACAAATCTCATTGAATACAAAGTTGTATTTAGTTTTATCTTTAATTCGTTTAAATGGGGTGACCAATCAAGATTTTCTTATAAGTGTATTCCGAGTAATTTTGTATTGCTACTTAACACTAAATTATTATCATTTATTACAATATCTGAAGGTTTTTGTATATTTGATAGTTTTGTTTTAAATAACACAATATTAGATTTTTTGTTGTTAACTACCAGCTTGTTTCTAGTGAACCACTCTGTAATTTCTATTATTAACCTTTGTGACTTCTCAACTAATACATCTACAACTATTACCTGTAATCAGCAGATTTGTATCATCTGCATAATTTATTATATTCTGATTATCTTTAAGTAATGTTTTGGTTAGATCATTAATGTAAATAACAAAAAGGATCGGAACGAAAACACTGCTTTGAGGAATTCCAATTGTCAGTTCTTCATCTTCTGAGAAATAGCAAATGGCATGTTTTATTAAGCAAACTCTCTGACATCTACCACTTAAATATGACTTATTAACCCATTGTAATACTTTTCCTCTAATTCCATATTGTTCCAGTTTTGCATACAAAATTTCATAAGTTAAACAGTCATAAGATTTAGACAAGTCAACTAAAATCCCCAAAACACATTCCCTTCTCTGAAAAGCTGACAAAATTGTTGATACACTGCAGTGCCTATAGATCTTCCCTTCAAGTAACCATGCTGTGTAGTATTAAACAAATTAAATGATTTAAATTTTCAKTTTGTWTTTTGCTTTAAGAATATTCATAGAAATGTGATTTGTTAAATTTTTGACCTAAATTTCTTAATGATTGTCCGACCTTACCAACAGATCGTGACTTTTAACTGTGTTTTAAATTAATATATATGCAGTTTACAATTTTGAGAMTAACAAAGCGAAACCGATTTTTTGCTGTATTTAATTTTACCTTAGGCACTTAATCTCAACTCTAGAAGAAAGTAAATCTTGTTTGTTACTGCCTGCTAACTACTATTGCATTACTTGGTCCTGAAGAAGGAATAGACCCTATATTACTAACGCTTTTTGGAGTCCAGCGCATTCTAGGAGATTTTAAATCCCCTTATAGTACTTCTTCCATGATATTTCTTTCGTCTTTCTTATAGTGTATTCATATCTGAGTCAAATCTCTGGTTCTTTTAGCTCTATTGAAGAACTTTCTCACCCTCTTAGAGAAGAGAACTCACGGCTCCACCAAGTGTTTCCATGTTTTATAGTTCTCTCTCTTCATGGGGAAGAAAGTCATTCATTTCGACATCTGCCCATGCACAGTCTTTATAAGCATTCATCTAATTCTTGTTGAAGTTGCTGACTAAAATCTTTTTCCACTGTCATTCCATTTCAATGCATTAACTTTAAAGAATGGTAGGCATAAGTATACTGAACAGAATTTAAAAGATTAATAAAAAAAATCCAAATGTGCCGTAAACAGCTGAAGAAGTTTGATCTATCCATTACTACCAGAGATTCAAATTGCAACATTTTCTTATTTCTTTTGGATTTGAATATACAATTTATTGAATTTTTCTACTATATGTATGCATTGCTCTTCAAAAGGTCATATTGCACAGTCCCTTCCAAATTTTATCATTTTCTCATTTAGATTGATCCGTTTACCCTTAATTACATAATATTATGCTTTTCTTGACCAGTCTTGATAATTTTCTGGTTACATACTGTGCACAATATCTCCCTTTTTGAGTTTATCTTTATATTGATAATTATTTGCCACTTGTGCAATACTGTTTTGCTTACAATTAAATCATAATGACTGACATCTATTTTTCTACTAATAAGCTTAGTAGGTCCATACATGAAATAATATAGCATAACATCCTCAGTGTATTTGAGATTTGATTGATACAGAAATATTGGAATTATTTTACTGTACATTTTTGCTTCAAATTTAATGTGTGGATAGTAAATTTGCAAATCAGAATATTAGAATCAAAGATAATCTGCTCTTTTTGGTGAAAGCTTTTGAGGTAGGAAAATCTTATTAATGTTAACGCATTTACATTTCTCAATTTATTTAATTTTCTGTAGTTTTCAAGAAAACCTTGAAAACTCATATAACAGTATAACTCTGTTTCAATTGTGTATAAGATCTCTTTTTTGTACCTACAGGACAAAACAGCGGCTTATGAAACAAGAAGAACCACTTCATTTTATGTCAAGGAAGAGAAATGGTGAGTACTATTTAGATATAAGTATGTTTGTATGTATAGACCAGGATACAAAATTTTAGGAATCATGAACTTGAAAGGCTTCAATATAGATAGGCAGCAGTTATCTATAACATCCTGAACATGCTTAAATGATTGACAATAAAAATTTCAATTCAAATAAGTCCCAAAGTCCTTGGACACAACAAACATGCATAACATACAGCAGTTTTTTTTTAATAAATAAACAAAGAAGATTTATTCATTCCATTGACTTTAGATGGGATACAGTTTGACCATCTATTTGGTGTGTTTTTTTTTATTATTGTAGTTATTTGCCAAGTTCTTGCACCCCTCATTATTTGTTTAAAATGAATTGCTGTTTATAAAATTGGGGAGTTATTAATATTAATTATTACAACTAAGCATTTGTAGGTATGATAAAAAGCTGCTTTAGCTATCAGTTCAGTGGTAATACACCTAAGCCTGGTTGCAGAAACGCGGATCAGTTTGATCGCAGTGTTAACCTCGGATCAAACCATGCCAACACCAATAAGAACGCTTAAAATTCGTTTTCAAGCAACAATACCAGTCTTGTTTAACATCAAAATTTGCAGGATTTAAAATTCTCTTTCAAATACTGAAATCTGATTTTGAATAGTTGTTGGTGTTTGGGAGATATAAGTAAAAATTTGCAAATAAGTCATGACTGATTTGCAGGTTCCTTTCTTTCGGAATTAATTTTTTAGGTCTTTGAACAACGACACCAGTCTTGTTTAACATCAAAATTCGCAGGATTTAATTCTCTTTCAAATACTGAAATCTGATTTTGAATAGTTGTTGGTGTTTGGGAGATATAAGTAAAAATTTGCAAATAAGTCGGTGACCGATTTGCAGGTTCCTTGCTTTTGGAATTAATTTTTTCTGTCTTCAAACAACGACACCAGTCTTGTTTAACATCAAAATTTGCAGTATTTAATTCTCTTTAATGTACAGGAATCTGATTTTCAATAGCAGTAACTGTTTAACTGTTAATAAGCAAAAATCTGCAAATAGGTCAGTGACGATTTGCAGGTTCCTTGCTTTCAAAATTAATTTTTTCTGTCTTCAAGCAACTACACAAGTCTTGTTTAACATCAAAATTTGCAGGATTTAATTCTCTTTCAAATACTGAAGCCTGAGTTTGAATTTTTGTTGCCGTTTAGGAATTACAGGTAATAATTTGCAAATAGTTCAGAGACCGATTTACAGGTTCCTTACTTTCGGAATTAATTTTTTCCGTTTTCAAACAACCACACTAATCTTATCTAACATCACAATTTGCAGGATTTAATTCTCTTTAAAGCACAGAAATCTGATTTTGAATAACTGTAGCTGTTTGGGAGATATAAGTAAAAATCATTGACCGATTTGCAGGTTCCTTGCTTTCGGAATTAATTTTTTCACTTTTCAAACAACACCACCAGTCTTATTTCACATCAAAATTTGCAGGATTTAATTCTCTTTCAAACATTGAAATCTGATTTTGAATAGTAGTTGGTGTTTGGGAGATATAAGTAAAAATTTGTTAATAGGTCATTGAACGATTCGCAGAATACTTGCTTTCGGAATTATTTTTTTCAGTTTCCATACAACGACACCAGTCTTATTCAAGATCAAAATTTGCAGTATATAATTCTCTTTACAGTACTGAAATCTGATTTTGAATAGCTGTTGTTGTTTAGGAGATATAAGTAAAAGTTTGTAAATAGGTCATTGAACGATTCGTGGAATACTTGCTTTCGGAATTATTTTTTTCAGTTTTCAAACAACAACACCAGTCTTGTTTAAGATCAAAATTTGCAGGACCTAATTCTCCTTACAGTACTGAAATCTGATTTTGAATAGCTGCTGTTGTTTGGGAGATATAAGTAAAAATTTGCAAATAGGTCATTGACCGATTCGCATGTTACTTGCTTTCGGTATTAATTTTTTCAGTTTTCAACCAACGACACTAGTCTTGTTTACCATCAAAATTTGCAGGATTTAATTCTCTTTCAAGTACTGAAATCTGATTTTGAATAGCTGTTGTTGTTTGGGAGATATAAGTAAAAGTTTGTAAATAGGTCATTGAACGATTCGCAGAATACTTGCTTTCGGAATTATTTTTTTCAGTTTTCAAACAACGACACCAGTCTTATTTAAGATCAATATTTGCAGGATTTAAATCTCTTTACAGTACTGAAATCTGATTTTGAATAGCTGTTGTTGTTTAGGAGATATAAGTAAAAGTTTGTAAATAGGTCATTGAACGATTCACGGAATACTTGCTTTCGGAATTATTTTTTTCAGTTTTGAAACAACAACACCAGTCTTGTTTAAGATCAAAATTTGCAGGACTTAATTCTCCTTACAGTACTGAAATCTCATTTTGAATAGCTGTTGTTGTTTGGGAGATATAAGTAAAAATTTGTAAATAGGTCATTGAACGATTCGCAGAATACTTGCTTTCGGAATTATTTTTTTCAGTTTCCATACAACGACACCAGTCTTATTTAAGATCAAAATTTGCAGTATATAATTCTCTTTACAGTACTGAAATCTGATTTTGAATAGCTGTTGTTGTTTAGGAGATATAAGTAAAAGTTTGTAAATAGGTCATTGAACGATTCGTGGAATACTTGCTTTCGGAATTATTTTTTTCAGTTTTCAAACAACAACACCAGTATTGTTTAAGATCAAAATTTGCAGGACTTAATTCTCCTTACAGTACTGAAATCTGATTTTGAATAGCTGTTGTTGTTTGGGAGATATAAGTAAAAATTTGTAAATAGGTCATTGAACGATTCGCAGAATACTTGCTTTCGGAATTATTTTTTTCAGTTTTCAAACAACGACACCAGTCTTATATAAGATCAAAATTTGCAGTATATCATTCTCTTTACAGTACTGAAATCTGATTTTGAATAGCTGTTGTTGTTTAGGAGATATAAGTAAAAGTTTGTAAATAGGTCATTGAACGATTCGCGGAATACTTGCTTTCGGAATTATTTTTTTCAGTTTTCAAACAACAACACCAGTCTTGTTTAAGATCAAAATTTGCAGGATTTAAAATTCTCTTTACAGTACTGAAATCTGATTTTGAATAGCTGTTGTTGTTTGGGAGATATAAGTAAAAGTTTGTAAATAGGTCATTGAACGATTCGCAGGATACTTACTTTCAGAATTATTTTTTTCAGTTTTCAAACAACGACACCAGTTTTATTTAAGATCAAGATTTGCAGGATTTAATTCTCTTTACAGTACTGAAATCTGATTTTGAATAGCTGTTGTTGTTTGGGAGATATAAGTAAAAGTTTGTAAATAGGTCATTGAACGATTCGCAGGATACTTGCTTTCAGAATTATTTTTTTCAGTTTTCAAACAACGACACCAGTTTTATTTAAGATCAAAATTTGCAGGATTTAATTCTCTTTACAGTACTGAAATCTGATTTTGAATAGCTGTTGTTGTTTGGGAGATATAAGTAAAAGTTTGTAAATAGGTCATTGAACGATTCGCAGGATACTTGCTTTCAGAATTATTTTTTTCAGTTTTCAAACAACGACACCAGTCTTATTTAAGATCAAAATTTGCAGGATTTAATTCTCTTTACAGTACTGAAATCTGATTTTGAATAGCTGTTGTTGTTTGGGAGATATAAGTAAAAGTTTGTAAATAGGTCATTGAACGATTCGCAGGATACTTGCTTTCAGAATTATTTTTTTCAGTTTTCAAACAACGACACCAGTCTTATTTAAGATCAAAATTTGCAGGATTTAATTCTCTTTACAGTACTGAAATCTGATTTTGAATAGCTGTTGTTGTTTGGGAGATATAAGTTAAAGTTTGTAAATAGGTCATTGAACGATTCGCAGAATACTTGCTTTCGGAATTAATTTTTTCAGTTTTCAACCAACGACACCAGTCTTGTTTACCATCAAAATTTGCAGTATTTAATTCTCTTTCAAATACTGAAATCTGATTTTGAATAGCTGGTGTTGTTTGGGATATATAAGTAAAAATTTGTAAATAGGTCATTGAACGATTCGCAGAATACTTGCTTTCGGAATTAATTTTTTCAGTTTTCAACCAACGACACCAGTCTTGTTTACCATCAAAATTTGCAGTATTTAATTCTCTTTCAAATACTGAAATCTGATTTTGAATAGCTGTTGGTGTTTGGGAGATATAAGTAAAAATTTGCAAATAAGTCAGTGACCGATTTACAGGTTCCTTGCTTTCAGAATTAATTTTTTCAGTTTTCTAACAACGACACCTGTCTTGTTTAACGTCAAAATTTGCAGCATTTAATTCTCTTTCAAATACTGAAATCTGATGTTGTTGGTGTTTGGGTATTATAAATAACAATTTGCGCACAGGTCAGTGTCTGATTTGCAGACAGTCGGTTTTCGGGATTTCTTTTTAATATTTTGAAAAGTGTAAACCAGCCTAATTGTCCACCAAAAGTTACAGCATTTAGTCTTTTATCATTTACAGATATCGGCTTTTAAAAATCTGTTCCTAATTATTTATAAGGCAAAGTTTGCCTTAATAATATCGGCTTTTGATTCCTTAATTTTCCAAAATTAGAATTTAAACATGTTAAGCAGCAAAAGGTTAGATTAGATTACAGTTTTGTGATTATTACGTCTCAAGTATTTTGATAGTAGTTTTAATTGTTTTTTTTTGTAAGTAATACCAAATTCTTTGTATTAGTAACTCTAAAATTAATTTCTCAACTATATTTCATACTAGATCTTACTGTAATCATTACTTTTATAATACCTTTAGACGGCTTTATATGTGCTGAGTTCTAAATGAAGAATGAAACAGTTTTCATTATTTGATAGAGCATACAATACTGTATCTTTTGTTATTCAGTATGGTCAAGTTATAAATGAAGAAGTGTGTAAATCGTTAAAATGATATTTCACTTTGATCATAGGTTTTGCTCCATTTTTTGGAAACTAATTAACATATTCAAAAACAGTTTTCAATATTTGATAGAGCATAAAATACTTCTGTTGCTTTTGTGTGCCACACATTTATAAATGAAGAAATGTGAAAACACGATACAATACGATAATAAAAAGGCCCAAGTATTATTTGTTTGTCTATTTCCTATTCTTTGATAAAAAGGCAGGTATTTGTCCGAGTTTAACATATTTCTTAAATAATCGATCGCTAAAAACCTAGTACTTCATTCCAACATTATATACCCGTGTCAAGAAGGTTAGAATGAGGTAGCTAAGTATCGAATCCGTAATAAGAATGTTAGAAAGGGGTCTATAGTGTAGCCATCTCTTGACAATTAAAGCAACTAACGGATGTCGGTATCATGGATACCTGTAAGTTGTAATGGTTTTGCCATCTATACGTAAAATAATGTAATACGCATGCCGGTAATAAAAACTTCTGTAATTGCGACATCTATCCGTTTGTATTTGAACTGTTTGTACACGAAGTTCACACGATTGACACCATTGACACGGCGGCACCACCGTCATCCCGTAAATCTAACCTTCCTTAAAATAATTTGTGATTACGTGGGATTCTGGTTTTTTATTGATTAGTATTGTGCATTGCATAATTAATTTGTCGTTTTCGTAATCTTATTTGCTACGCATGTGGACGGTACTTGTTGATTTGGTGCAGCGTAATGTAACGCAAATGATTGATATTGTGTAAGTAATAATTTAGAACTCCAAGAACAAAGCATTAGGTCTTTAGTTAGGTCCGTGTAATTAGCATTAAGCTTTGCATTTGTGTATTTCCTGGCATTTCTTAAAATACGTTTTAAGAATTTGTAGGTTATTTGTCAAATGTTCCTCTTTACGTTTTAACCATTTCTAAAACTAATGCGTTTTCTTCTTTTCTAATGTAGTGTGGCAACTAAACGAGCAGTCATCCACCCGTTTTGGTATGGGTAACTAGGATCATTTGCAACCATCGTTGGCTGTGCATCACCTCTTAAATAGAAGGTGAGTTTATGGCAGTTGTATCGTACAGGACTATCACCGGTATCACCACTGTGTATTGCATAGTGAAACTGTTTAGTCCCTTACACATGTAGGTTGCTTTAGTGTTTACTTGCACAGTGCTGTGTTGATTCCTAAACCACCGTTAAAGAGGTAGCGATTGGATAATTTTGACGTCGTGTTCTAATCAGAGGATAATGCGTTACTAAAGAAAACGGGTCATGTCAACCAGTAATGTTTTTTGTCGTTATGAACATACGTTACAGTAGTTTGCAACCTTTAGATCTAAAAATTGTGTATCTTTATGCACATATAAAATGAGGACTGAATGCAACTTATCGTTAAAATATAATTTTTTTTTGTCATTATTGTACATACATTTAAGAAAATACTTGTTTGTTATGCAATGGAAATGGAAAACGTTGCCTTTGATGTATGCATCTATCTTGGGCGGTTAGTTTTTTATATCGATTCTTTATGTTTATGTGAAATTTTTCTTGAATCTTGGTAGACGATTGTTTTACTCAGGATTTTCCGTAGTGCTCAAAACCAGAGATGTTGGTATACTTTGAGATCCATAGTCCATTAATAATAAATAATAATGATACTAATAATATTTATTGAGTATGAAAAACAAATACACTCAGAAGAACAATGACATCAGCAATGCTGGTTTACAGTCATACTCCAATACTAGTTAATAACAACAAATCTTTACACCGGATACTACATAGCTAGCTCTTAACTATATTCTCACTCACAAATAAGCTAGGAATTTTGGAAAACCTTTTTCTGATTTTTTTTTTGTCTGTAAAACAATTGTCTGATATAAAATATTAATGTTACGATAATATTTCTGTGTCCTAATAAGCAACTTTGGTTGTTTCTACAGGAAGAAGCCTCATCCGAAGGAGGACAGAGATCCGAAGAGAGTGTCTACGTTTTCGAAGATGTCGATTAGAGACGAAGGCGACGGACGCAGATTGCTGACTCCAGGCGCACGTCACAGGTTATAGCAGACGGAGAAACAGACGTCCTCAAGAACATTTCTTTGGTTAGTATTATTTAGAACCTCGCTTTTTCAAACTGTTTGTAATTTTGAAATACCACCAGAAATACTCGAGTGAGATTTTTTCATGTCATATTAAAAACAAATTTATAATTTAGGGGTTTTCAAGTGTTTAAACATTTGTTCTTCAGTTATGCGTAAACTATAAAAAATTTATAATCAGTACTTGGTTTGTAGCACCCTCTAAATCTTTGTATTGCACAATTTCCTTTAATTCTTATGAATTCTCCCTTATCTTACAATTATCTTTTAGTAACTTTACAGTCATTCATAAGTGGTCATGTCATTTATATCAGTGTGCTCCATTCGCACATCAAGTGTACAGAATATCCCCCCAGCGCACTGTGAGAAAAGTAAGAGGGAATGTTCGACACGCCACGACAATAAATTTCCGGATGTCCTAGCTAATTTCTGACTGCATATTTGGAATCTGCAGCTCAAAATACATCAGTATGCTGATTTTGAGCCAAAAATAATTCCCCTTTGTTGTTTTTTCACCTCGAAACTTGATGGTCTCCGATTACGCTAATTTTATGTTAATTTACTAATGTGGACCTGCTGCATTTCGGGGTGGTGTCAGTTCATCTCTAGCTGCAACGGTTTGTCTCAAAAGTGCCCTAGAGTAGAAGGGTCGATTTGTGAAAAATAAATTTCCGGATTTCCTAGCTCATTTCTGACTGCATTTTTGGAATCTGCAGCTCAAAATACATCAGTATGCTGATTTTGAGCCAAAAATAATTTCCACCTAAAACTGCGAAAAAGCAAAGGCTAACTAACCCCTTTGTTGTTTTTTCACCTCGAAACTTGATGGTCTCCGATTACGCTAATTTTATGTTAATTTACTAATGTGGACCTGCTGCATTTCGGGGTGGTGTCAGTTCATCTCTAGCTGCAACGGTTTGTCTCAAAAGTGCCCTAGAGTAGAAGGGTCGATTTGTGAAAAATAAATTTCCGGATTTCCTAGCTCATTTCTGACTGCATTTTTGGAATCTGCAGCTCAAAATACATCAGTATGCTGATTTTGAGCCAAAAATAATTTCCACCGAAAACTGCGAAAAAGCAAAGGCTAACCCCTTTGTTGTTTTTTCACCTCGAAACTTGATGGTCTCCGATTACGCTAATTTTATGTTGATTTACTAATGTGGACCTGCTGCATTTCGGGGTGGTGTCGGTTCATCTCTAGCTGCAACGGTTTGTCTCAAAAGTGCCCTAGAGTAGAAGGGTCGATTTGTGAAAAATAAATTTCCGGATTTCCTAGCTCATTTCTGACTGCATTTTTGGAATCTGCAGCTCAAAATACATCAGTATGCTGATTTTGAGCCAAAAATAATTTCCACCGAAAACTGCGAATAAGCAAAGGCTAACCCCTTTGTTGTTTTTTCACCTCGAAACTTGATGGTCTCCGATTACGCTAATATTATGTTAATTTACTAATGTGGACGTGCTGCATTTCGGAGTGGTGTCAATGTCCTCAGAAATAAGCTAGGGAGTTTGGCAAATCTTTTTCAGATTTTTTTGTCTGTAAAACAGTTGTCTGATATAAAATGTTACGATAATATTTCTGTGTCCTAATAAGCAACTTTGGTTGTTTCGACAGGAAGGAGCTGCATCCGAAGGAGGACAGAGATCTGAAGAGAGTGTCTCCGTGTTCGAAGATGTCGAGTAGAGACGAAGGCGACGGACGCAGATTGCTGACTCCAGGTGCACATCACAGACGGAGAAACAGACGTCCTCAAGAACATTTCTTTGGTTAGTGTTATTTAGAACCTCGCTTTTTCAAACAGTTTGTAATTTTGAAATACCACCAGAAATATACTTGAGTGAGATTTTTTCATGTCATATTAAAAACAAATTTATAATTTAGGGGTTTTCAAGTGTTTAAACATTTGTTCTTCAGTTATGCATAAACTATAAAAAATTTATAATCAGTACTTGGTTCGCAGCACCCTTCAAAGCTTTGTATTGCACAATTTTCTTTAATTCTTATGAATTCTCCCTTATCTTACAATTATCTTTTAATAACTCTACAGTCATTCATAAGTGGTCATGTCATTTATATCAGTGTGCTCTATTCGCACATCAAGTGTACAGAATATCCCCCCAGCGCACTGTGAGAAAAGTAAGAGGGAATGTTCGACACGCCACGACAATTTTTGGGATACGCCTCCTTCGGGGGGACATTTCTGAACTTTGGAGTCTCCGTCAGGGGTTCGCCCCATTGGGAGAGGGATAGGGATGTCCTTGGATAAGGTCCTACTGAACCTCTGAAAATCAAACTTTGCTCTTGGGGTCCGTTCTGCACACAATATTTCCCCTTTCTTCTTGCTAACAGTGCAATACTGATTTCAATTCACATTAGTCCCATTTTTGTATTGGAGTTTTTTAATGAAGCCTAGAGTCACTCCACATGAAGGGTGCTGTGAAATTTCTGTTGTTTTCGTGAGAAATTTTTTTAGTTTAAATGCATAATTGATTGTAATCAGACAAATAGTAATCTTATTTTTATAAAGGATTTCTGATGGTACTTTTGAAATGCCATACTCAAGTAGGACTTTATTGTAACACATTTCACACAAATTTAAAACTTTTAGTGGTTTCCAATCAAAATTTTGTAAGTTAGATTCGATTCAATGGTCGTTGCAACAGATTTTCACTCACTCACAGCAGTAAGGTTATCGAGAAGGATCCGTGAGGTTCGATCAACCCCGAAGTTAACGAACACACCTATCCCCGTTCCCAGTTAAACCGGGATGCCTACAGATCGTGACCTCGTTGACCTGGCGCAATTGCATACTGAGGGTGCTTTGTTAGCTGCAGAGGCAGGATTGTTGGGGTCTCCCGTTTCCTTTCAAGTCCCACCGTTCGTAATTAGGGGTTGGTTTGGAAACTGCAGCCAGTTCGGCTCGATAATTTTACTGCTTCTATTGTAAAATGTCCTATATGTTGCACCAATCATTACAGACATATTTTTGATTCATTATACATTTGTATTTTGTATTTTTTTGACATTAATAGATCCACAAACTGTATTTTTGCAATATAAATTGTCTGTTTACCTTTCTTTTAGTATTTTATTGTACATTTTACTAATTTTTGTATTAAATGATGTGTAACAATGATTATAACTGCTTTTTCTTTATAAATAAACAGTTTTAAATCTACAAGTTGTTTTATTTTGAGTAAAAAAATGATAATTTTAACGAAATTGGTAATGAAATCTTTTCTGTAATATCTATAGTTCAGAAAAATCTCACTAGATGGCGCCACTTGTCGGGTGGTACTGGCCATCTATCGGCAATTTTTCGAACTAATACGTAGGTATTATGTAGATACCTCCTAATATGCGCTGCTGCGTTCCTGATACATGGAAATTTCCACTTAAAATTAATTTTTGTGCTCCTGATACCTCCTAGAAGTTCGAAAAATTCCCGATAGAGGCGCCACTTGTCGGGTGGTACTGGCCATCTATCGGAAATTTTTCGAACTAATACCTCCATACCCTCTGTTACTCCTGTGATCCTGATACAAAATCCGAATTTTCGTTAAAAATTTCGAAATTTTCGGATTTTGTATCAGGATCACAGGAGTAACAGAGGGTATGTAGGTATTAGTTCGAAAAATTCCCGATAGAGGCGCCACTTGTCGGGTGGTACTGGCCATCTATCGGAAATTTTTCGAACTAATACCTCCATACCCTCTTTTACTCCTGTGATCCTGATACAAAATCCGAAAATTTCGAAATTTTTAACGAAAATTCGGATTTTGTATCAGGATCACAGGAGTAACAGAGGGTATGGAGGTATTAGTTCGAAAAATTTCCGATAGATGGCTAGTACCACCCGACAAGTGGCACCTCTATCGGGAATTTTTCGAACTGCTAGGAGGTATCAGGAGCACAAAAATTAATTTTAAGTGGAAATTTCCATGTATCAGGAGCGCAGCAGCGCATATTAGGAGGTATGTAGGTATTAGTTCGAAAAATTGCCGATAGATGGCCAGTACCACCCGACAAGTGGCGCCATCTATTGAGATTTTTTTGAACTACATAGATATGCAACGATTTTATTACCAATTTAGTTAAAATTATCAATTTTTACTAAAAATAATGATAAAATTATCAATTTTTACTAAAAATAAAACAACTTGTAGCATTCTATAATGTTTATTTATAAAGAAAAAACAGTTATAATAATTGTTACACATCATTTAATACAAAAATTAATAAAATGTACAATAAAATACTAAAAGAAAGGTGAACAGGCAATTTATATTGCAAAAATACAGTTTGTGGGTCTATTAATGTCAAACAAATACAAAATACAAATGTATAATGAATCAAAAATATGTCTGCAATGATTGGTGCAACATATATGGCATTTTACAAAAGAAGCAGTAAAATTATCGAGCCGAACTGGCTGCAGTTTCCAAACCAACCCCTAATTACGAACGGTGGGACTTGAAAGGAAACGGGAGACCCCAACAATCCTGCCTCTGCAGCTAACAAAGCACCCTCAGTATGCAATTGCGCCAGGTCAACGAGGTCACGATCTGTAGGCATCCCGGTTTAACTGGGAACGGGGATAGGTGTGTTCGTTAACTTCGGGGTTGATCGAACCTCACGGATCCTTCTCGATAACCTTACTGCTGTGAGTGAGTGAAAATCTGTTGCAACGACCATTGAATCGAATCTAACTTACAAAATTTTGATTGGAAACCACTAAGTTTTAAATTTGTGTGAAATGTGCTACAATAAAGTCCTACTTGAGTATGGTATTTCAAAATTACCATCAGAAATCCTTTATAAAAATAAGATTACTATTTGTCTGATTACAATCAATTATGCATTTAAACTAAAAAAAATTTCTCACGAAAACAACAGAAATTTCACAGCACCCTTCATGTGGAGTGACTCTAGGCTTCATTAAAAAACTCCAATACAAAAATGGGACTAATGTGAATTGAAATCAGTATTGCACTGTTAGCAAGAAGAAAGGGGAAATATTGTGTGCAGAACGGACCCCAAGAGCAAAGTTTGATTTTCAGAGGTTCAGTAGGACCTTATCCAAGGACATCCCTATCCCTCTCCCAATGGGGCGAACCCCTGACGGAGACTCCAAAGTTCAGAAATGTCCCCCCGAAGGAGGCGTATCCCAAAAATTGTCGTGGCGTGTCGAACATTCCCTCTTACTTTTCTCACAGTGCGCTGGGGGGATATTCTGTACACTTGATGTGCGAATAGAGCACACTGATATAAATGACATGACCGCTTATGAATGACTGTAGAGTTATTAAAAGATAATTGTAAGATAAGGGAGAATTCATAAGAATTAAAGAAAATTGTGCAATACAAAGCTTTGAAGGGTGCTGCGAACCAAGTACTGATTATAAATTTTTTATAGTTTATGCATAACTGAAGAACAAATGTGTAAACACTTGAAAACCCCTAAATTATAAATTTGTTTTTAATATGACAGGAAAAAATCTTACTCGAGTATTTCTGGTGGTATTTCAAAATTACAAACTGTTTGAAAAAGCGAAGTTCTAAATAACACTAACCAAAGAAATGTTCTTGAGGACGTCTGTTTCTCCGTCTGTGATGTGCGCCTGGAGTCAGCAATCTGCGTCCGTCGCCTTCGTCTCTACTCGACATCTTCGAAAACGGAGACTCTCTCTTCGGATCTCTGTCCTCCTTCGGATGCGGCTCCTTCCTGTCGAAACAACCAAAGTTGCTTATTAGGACACAGAAATATTATCGTAACATTAATATTTTATATCAGACAACTGTTTTACAGACAAAAAAATCTGAAAAAGATTTTCCAAACTCCCTAGCTTATTTCTGAGGACATTGACACCACTCCGAAATGCAGCACGTCCACATTAGTAAATTAACATAATATTAGCGTAATCGGAGACCATCAAGTTTCGAGGTGAAAAAACAACAAAGGGGTTAGCCTTTGCTTATTCGCAGTTTTCGGTGGAAATTATTTTTGGCTCAAAATCAGCATACTGATGTATTTTGAGCTGCAGATTCCAAAAATGCAGTCAGAAATGAGCTAGGACATCCGGAAATTTATTTTTCGCAAATCGACCCTTCTACTCTAGGGCACTTTTGAGACAAACCGTTGCAGCTAGAGATGAACTGACACCACCCCGAAATGCAGCAGGTCCACATTAGTAAATTAACATAAAATTAGCGTAATCGGAGACCATCAAGTTTCGAGGTGAAAAAACAACAAAGGGGTTAGCCTTTGCTTATTCGCAGTTTTCGGTGGAAATTATTTTTGGCTCAAAATCAGCATACTGATGTATTTTGAGCTGCAGATTCCAAAAATGCAGTCAGAAATGAGCTAGGACATCCGGAAATTTATTTTTCGCAAATCGACCCTTCTACTCTAAGGCACTTTTGAGACAAACCGTTGCAGCTAGAGATGAACTGACACCACCCCGAAATGCAGCAGGTCCACATTAGTAAATTAACATAAAATTAGCGTAATCGGAGACCATCAAGTTGCGAGGTGAAAAAACAACAAAGGGGTTAGCCTTTGCTTTTTCACAGTTTTCGGTGGAAATTATTTTTGGCTCAAAATCAGCATACTGATGTATTTTGAGCTGCAGATTCCAAAAATGCAGTCAGAAATGAGCTAGGACATCCGGAATTTTATTTTTCGCAAATCGACCCTTCTACTCTAGGGCACTTTTGAGACAAACCGTTGCAGCTAGAGATGAACTGACACTACCCCGAAATGCAGCAGGTCCACATTAGTAAATTAACATAAAATTAGCGTAATCAGAGACCATCAAGTTTCGAGGTGAAAAAACAACAAAGGGGTTAGCCTTTGCTTTTTCGCAGTTTTCGGTGGAAATTATTTTTGGCTCAAAATCAGCATACTGATGTATTTTGAGCTGCAGATTCCAAAAATGCAGTCAGAAATGAGCTAGGACATCCGGAATTTTATTTTTCGCAAATCGACCCTTCTACTCTAGGGCACTTTTGAGACAAACCGTTGCAGCTAGAGATGAACTGACACTACCCCGAAATGCAGCAGGTCCACATTAGTAAATTAACATAAAATTAGCGTAATCGGAGACCATCAAGTTTCGAGGTGAAAAAACAACAAAGGGGTTAGCCTTTGCTTTTTCGCAGTTTTCGGTGGAAATTATTTTTGGCTCAAAATCAGCATACTGATGTATTTTGAGCTGCAGATTCCAAAAATGCAGTCAGAAATGAGCTAGGACATCCGGAAATTTATTTTTCGCAAATCGACCCTTCTCCTCTAGGGCACTTTTGAGACAAACCGTTGCAGCTAGAGATGAACCGACACCACCCCGAAATGCAGCAGGTCCACATTAATAAATTAACATAAAATTAGCGTAATCGGAGACCGTCAAGTTTCGAGGTGAAAAAACAACAAAGGGGAATTATTTTTGGCTCAAAATCAGCATACTGATGTATTTTGAGCTGCAGATTCCAAAAATGCAGTCAGAAATTAGCTAGGACATCCGGAAATTTATTGTCGTGGCATGTCGAACATTCCCTCTTACTTTTCTCACAGTGCGCTGAGGGGATATTCTGTACACTTGATGTGTGAATGGAGCACACTGATATAAATGACATGACCACTTATGAATGACTGTAGAGTTATTAAAAGATAATTGTAAGATAAGGGAGAATTCATAAGAATTAAAGGAAATTGTGCAATACAAAGATTTAGAGGGTGCTACAAACCAAGTACTGATTATAAATTTTTTATAGTTTACACATAACTGAAGAACAAATGTTTAAACACTTGAAAACCCCTAAATTATAAATTTGTTTTTAATATGACATGAAAAAATCTCACTCGAGTATTTCTGGTGGTATTTCAAAATTACAAACTGTTTGAAAAAGCGAGGTTCTAAATAATACTAACCAAAGAAATGTTCTTGAGGACGTCTGTTTCTCCGTCTGCTATAACCTGTGACGTGCGCCTGGAGTCAGCAATCTGCGTCCGTCGCCTTCGTCTCTAATCGACATCTTCGAAAACGTAGACACTCTCTTCGGATCTCTGTCCTCCTTCGGATGAGGCTTCTTCCTGTAGAAACAACCAAAGTTGCTTATTAGGACACAGAAATATTATCGTAACATTAATATTTTATATCAGACAATTGTTTTACAGACAAAAAAAAATCAGAAAAAGGTTTTCCAAAATTCCTAGCTTATTTGTGAGTGAGAATATAGTTAAGAGCTAGCTATGTAGTATCCGGTGTAAAGATTTGTTGTTATTAACTAGTATTGGAGTATGACTGTAAACCAGCATTGCTGATGTCATTGTTCTTCTGAGTGTATTTGTTTTTCATACTCAATAAATATTATTAGTATCATTATTATTTATTATTAATGGACTATGGATCTCAAAGTATACCAACATCTCTGGTTTTGAGCACTACGGAAAATCCTGAGTAAAACAATCGTCTACCAAGATTCAAGAAAAATTTCACATAAACATAAAGAATCGATATAAAAAACTAACCGCCCAAGATAGATGCATACATCAAAGGCAACGTTTTCCATTTCCATTGCATAACAAACAAGTATTTTCTTAAATGTATGTACAATAATGACAAAAAAAATTTATATTTTAACGATAAGTTGCATTCAGTCCTCATTTTATATGTGCATAAAGATACACAATTTTTAGATCTAAAGGTTGCAAACTACTGTAACGTATGTTCATAACGACAAAAAACATTACTGGTTGACATGACCCGTTTTCTTTAGTAACGCATTATCCTCTGATTAGAACACGACGTCAAAATTATCCAATCGCTACCTCTTTAACGGTGGTTTAGGAATCAACACAGCACTGTGCAAGTAAACACTAAAGCAACCTACATGTGTAAGGGACTAAACAGTTTCACTATGCAATACACAGTGGTGATACCGGTGATAGTCCTGTACGATACAACTGCCATAAACTCACCTTCTATTTAAGAGGTGATGCACAGCCAACGATGGTTGCAAATGATCCTAGTTACCCATACCAAAACGGGTGGATGACTGCTCGTTTAGTTGCCACACTACATTAGAAAAGAAGAAAACGCATTAGTTTTAGAAATGGTTAAAACGTAAAGAGGAACATTTGACAAATAACCTACAAATTCTTAAAACGTATTTTAAGAAATGCCAGGAAATACACAAATGCAAAGCATTATGGTAATTGCACGGACCTAACTAAAGACCTAATGCTTTGTTCTTGGAGTTCTAAATTATTACTTACACAATATCAATCATTTGCGTTACATTACGCTGCACCAAATCAACAAGTACCGTCCACATGCGTAGCAAATAAGATTACGAAAACGACAAATTAATTATCCAATGCACAATACTAATCAATAAAAAACCAGAACCCCACGTAATCACAAATTATTTTAAGGCACTTTTAAGGAAGGTTAGATTTACGGGATGACGGTGGTGCCGCCGTATCAATGGTGTCAATCGTGTGAACTTCAAGTACAAACAGTTCAAATACAAACGGATAGATGTCGCAATTACAGAAGTTTTTATTACCGGCATGCGTATTACATTATTTTACGTATAGATGGCAAAACCATTACAACTTACAGGTATCCATGATACCGACATCCGTTAGTTGCTTCAATTGTCAAGAGATGGCTACACTATAGACCCCTTTCTAACATTCTTATTACGGGTTCGATACTAAGCTACCTCATTCTAACCTTCTTGACACGAGTAGATAATGTTTGGATGACGTAATAGGTTTTTAGCGATCGATTATTTAAGAAATATGTTAAACTCGGACAAATACCTGCCTTTTTATCAAAGAATAGGAAATAGACAAACAAATAATGCTTGGGTCTTTTTATTATCGTATTGTATCGTGTTTTCACATTTCTTCATTTATAAATGTGTGGCACACAGAAGCATTAGAAGTATTTTATGCTTGATCAAATATTGAAAACTGTTTTGTAATGTGTCAATTAGACATTAAAAAATGGAGCAAAACCTATGATGAAATTGAAATATCATTTTAACGATTTACACATTCCTTCATTTATAACTTGACTATACTGAACAATAAAAGATACAGTATCGTATGCTCTATCAAATAATGAAAACTGTTTCATTCTTCAGCACATATAAAGCCGTCTAAAGGTATTATAAAAGTAATGATTACAGTAAGATCTAGTATGAAATATAGTTGAGAGATTCATTTTAGAGTTACTAATACAAAGAATTTGGTATTACTTACAAAAAGAAAAACAATTAAAACTACTATCAAAATACTTGAGACGTAATAATCACAAAACTGGCACGATTTTACTCATACTTCTACCAAAAAATTATAAACATACCACATAATACTTTCTAATCACAACTATAGTTTGTAATCACTCTTCTACAACTGCGATAATGAAAGACCATCCCTTAGGACCTGCCTGATCTTCTTTGTAAGAGGAAATGTCTGTGGGAGGTGTCCGCTTATACTGCAACTACCACGATGATCGTCGGTATTGAGGGATAACACCATGGCACCGCCAAAATTCTTTCTGATAAATTCGGCCTGACAAAAGTTTTATTTCAGTACTTGATAAACCGTTAAACTAATCTAACCTGTTGCTGCTTAACATGTTTAAATTCTAATTTTGGAAAATTAAGAATTCAAAAGGACATATTATAAGCTTTGCCTTATAATTATTATTAATAAATAGGAACAGACTTTTAAAAGCCGATATCTGTAAATGATAAAAGACTAAATGTTGTAACTTTTGGTTTTCAATTAGGCTGATTTACAATTTTGTAAATATTAAAAAGAAATCCCGAAAATAGACTATCTGCAAATCAGGCACTGACCTGTGTGCAAATTTTTATTTATAATACCCAAACACCAACAGCTTTTCAAAATCAGATTTCAGTATTTGAAAGAGAATTAAATGCTGCAAATTTTGACGTTAAACAAGACAGGTGTCGTTGTTAGAAAACTGAAAAAATTAATTCCGAAAGCAAGGAACCTGTAAATCAGTCACTGACTTATTTGCAAATTTGTACTTGTAATTTCCAAACAGTAACAGCTATTCAAAATCAGATTTCAGGACTTTCAAGAGAATTAAATCCTGCAAATTTTGATGTTAAATAAGACTGGTGTTGTTGATTAGAAACTGAAAAAATTAATTCCGAAAGCAAGGAACCTGCAAATCGGTCACTGACTTATTTGCAAATTTTTACTTATATCTCCCAAACACCAACAGCTATTCCAAATCAGATTTCAGTATTTAAAAGAGAATTAAATCCTGCAAATTTTGGTGTTAAACAAGACTGGTGTTGTTGGTTGAAAACTGAAAAAATTCATTCCAAAAGCAAGTAACCTGCAAATCGTCACTGACCTAATTCCAAATTTTTACTTGTAATTCCTGAATAGCAATAGCTATTCAAAATCAGATTTCAGTACTTTAAAGAAAATTAAATCTTGCAAATTTTGATGTTAAACAAGACTGGTGTCGTTGCTTGAAGACAGAAAAAATTAATTCCGAAAGCAAGGAACCTGCAAATCAGTCACTGACTTATTTGCAAATTTTTACTTATATCTCCCAAACACCAACAGCTATTAAAATCAGATTTCAGTATTTGAAAGAGAATTAAATCCTGCAAATTTTGATCTTAAATAAGACTGGTGTCGTTGTTTGAAAACTGAAAAAAATAATTCCGAAAGCAAGTATTCTGCGAATCGTTCAATGACCTATTTACAAATTTTTACTTATATCTCCCAAACAACATCTATTCAAAATCAGATTTCAGTATTTGAAAGAGAATTAAATCCTGCAAATTTTGATGGTAAACAAGACTGGTGTTGTTGGTTGAAAACTGAAAAAATTAATTCCGAAAGCAAGTATTCTGCGAATCGTTCAATGACCTATTTACAAATTTTTACTTATATCTCCCAAACAACAACAGCTATTCAAAATCAGATTTCAGTATTTGAAACAGAATTAAATCCTGCAAATTTTGATGGTAAACAAGACTGGTGTGGTTGGTTGAAAACTGAAAAAATTAATTCTGAAAGCAAGTATTCTGCGAATCGTTCAATGACCTATTTACAAATTTTTACTTATATCTCCCAAACAACAACAGCTATTCAAAATCAGATTTCAGTATTTGAAACAGAATTAAATCCTGCAAATTTTGATGGTAAACAAGACTGGTGTCGTTGGTTGAAAACTGAAAAAATTAATTCCGAAAGCAAGTATTCTGCGAATCGTTCAATGACCTATTTACAAATTTTTACTTATATCTCCCAAACAACAACAGCTATTCAAAATCAGATTTCAGTACTGTAAGGAGAATTAAGTCCTGCAAATTTTGATCTTAAACAAGACTGGTGTTGTTGTTTGAAAACTGAAAAAAATAATTCCGAAAGCAAGCATTCCGCGAATCGTTCAATGACCTATTTACAAACTTTTACTTATATCTCCCAAACAACAACAGCTATTCAAAATCAGATTTCAGTACTGTAAGGAGAATTAAGTCCTGCAAATTTTGATCTTAAACAAGACTGGTGTTGTTGTTTGAAAACTGAAAAAAATAATTCCGAAAGCAAGTATTCCGCGAATCGTTCAATGACCTATTTACAAACTTTTACTTATATCTCCCAAACAACAACAGCTATTCAAAATCAGATTTCAGTACTGTAAAGAGAATTAAATCCTGCAAATTTTGATCTTAAATAAGACTGGTGTCGTTGTTTGAAAACTGAAAACAATAATTCCGAAAGCAAGTATTCTGGGAATCGTTCAATGACCTATTTACAAATTTTTACTTATATCTCCCAAACACACCAACAACTATTCAAAATCAGATTTCAGTATTTGAAAGAGAATTAAATCCTGCAAATTTTGACGTTAAACAAGACGTGTCGTTGTTTGAAGGCAGAAAAAATTTATTCCGAAAGCAAGGAACCTGCAAATCGGTCACTGACTTAATTGCAAATTTTTCTTATATCTCCCAAACACCAACAGCTATTCAAAATCAGATTTCAGTATTTGAAAGAGAATTAAATCCTACAAATTTTGACGTTAAACAAGACTGGTGTCGTTGTTTGAAGGCAGAAAAAATTTATTCCGAAAGCAAGGAACCTGCAAGTCGGTCACTGACTTATTTGCAAATTTTTACTTATATCTCCCAAACACCGACTGCTATTCAAAATCAGATTTCAGTATTTGAAAGAGAATAAAATCCTGCAAATTTTGATGTTAAACAAGACTTGTGTAGTTGCTTGAAGACAGAAAAAATTAATGCCTAAAGCTGGTAACCTGCAAATCGGTCAATGACCTATTTGCAAATTGTTGCTTGTAGTTTCCTAAAGAGCAACGGCAACTTAAAATCAGATTTCAGTGCTTTAAAGAGAATTAAATCCTGCAAATTTTGATGTTAAATAAGACTAGTGTCGTTGTTTGAAACCTGAAGAAATTAATTCCAAAGGCTGGAGGGCTCAAAACAAATAATTTTGCTTTATAATTCAAAAACTGCAGTAGATATTTAAAACCCGACTTTAGCAATTAGTACTGCATAATAGTCTGTAATAAAAACATCACATAATAAAGTAATTAAAAGCGTTACTCACCTTGTATGTTAAGCTGTTTACATCGTCGAAAGACACCCATTCATTGTACTTCGTTGCGTATGGACTCTTTGATTCCATATCGAAGACGGGTTTGATGCTGTTCTGTGTCAAAAACCAGCAAATCTCACTGAAGTCAGCGAAGCCCAGGTGGCCAAGTTCTCCGTATCCTGAAGCCGGAGCGTTGATTCCATTGTTGCTGGGGTTAACAAGACTGCAAATTCAATTAAGATAGACCAATAAATAAATTAATCAAATGTATTTTCAACCAAAGATGCCTTAAAGTGTTATTTAGAAAAAAAAGGACCTGTTAGTATCTAACTTCAACAGTAAGTAATCAAAAAGCACTTATTATGAAGAAAAAGATAATATCACGTCGTGTTGAAAGAAGTGGAATGTACTTTGAGATGGAAAATAATGTCACACTACAAATCTTTTCATAAAATCAAAAAGGTTTCGTTTACCTGAAGCTGTGTCCGTAAGTTGGAAGTCCCACAATGATCTTCTGTCGTTCCATCCCCTGCTGGAGCCAATAGTGAGCAGAATAATTGATGTTTTGCTGTGCAAAGTACCCAACATCATCCGGGGAGGAGTATAAGGGAGCATTGATCCCAGTGAACGGAGTATACTTCGTATAAAAGTGGAAATCGTATGACATCAAGTTGATGTAGTCTACGTAACTAGATAACACAATCAGACATTTGAAATCAAAAGAATACAGTACTTACTCATTCATGTACTTGACATAGTAAGAGTTATCGACGATGAAAACAGGTGCCGCAACTGCGACGCTCAGTAGAAACTTGTAGGATCGCTGACGATTGATTTCGGCGCGTATTTCTCCCAGCAGTTGCGTAAAATGAACTTTCTGTTTCCTGTCGAAAGCAGAATCTTCGTTGGGAAATTCCCAATCCAAATCAACACCGTCCACTTTGTAGAAGACTATGTACTCCAAAATCGACTTTATAAACCTTCAATGCACAAGACAATGCAAAACGGCACAGTTTAAAACAGTCAACTTACGTTTTACGATTCTCGTGTGTCTTTACCATGATCGGATATCCTACGTCGTTACCTGCCCCTCCGATAGACAAAAGGATCTTCAATTGGGGGTTCTGCTTCTTTAATTCCAATACTTGAAGCAAACCCATGCGTTGCGTATCATCCAAGTATATCGTGTTGTTTATGACGGTCGCAAAAGCTACGTTGATGTGTGTGCATAGATCGGGATCAATATTTTCGGCTCTCAGGTTCTCCAATTCATCGGACAAGACGTAATAACACACTAACTTATAGCTACTTCCCATGGATTTGACAGTCAGATCGATGCTATTTCCCTTGCCAACACGCATGCGTTTTCGTTTAAGTAACGTGTTGGTTTCGGCATTTATTGTGTTGTATGTTATGGCACGCTCCACCCAATACGATGGTACTTCTACAATTAATCAAAATAGGCTCCTCATCTATCAATCTAGTGCTCTTACCTTTAGGGTTTACGAATTTCAGATACAACATTTTCTTGTTCGGACTGATTAGGGCTACCAATACAGTTGCCAACATAAAGGTAGTTATCGCAGCTACCAGTAAGTACATAAACCATTTGCAATGGGCACAGCATCTTTTCCTAAACAAACAATAGGTTTTTTAACTAACAAAAAAATATCACAGCTTTACCTTGGTTGTTCGGGCACTAGACCATATCTTACTTGTGACACAGGACTATCATACATCTTTGCTAAAATGCAAAAACAGACACTATAAATTTCATTGTGAATTATTGCTAATTACGTTGTTTTAAAACAAAGACAATGAATAACAAATCAAACGTCACATTTTTACGTAATGGGGTATCTGAACTAATCAGTGGACATTTAAACTATTTTCAACCATAGTAGGGAGGCCAAGATATAAATAGAATAGAGAAAAGAGTAGTATTATCATCTAGTTCGTTAAGAAACCCTCACCAACCATGCACACACGAAGAGAGACAACATAAAAATGACTAGATTTTATTATCACATACAAACAACGAACCTTTTCACAAAAACAACAAACTCAACAACTCAAATATCAACCAAATCCCGGTTTTGCTCAGCACTGAGTTTAGTCGTGTTAAAAAGGAATCCTCTATGATTTCCCTCATTTTACGTTCGATATAATGTATGGTCTCGTGCATACTGATCAGATCTTCGTACTGTACGGGAGTATCCCGCTTAGGAACATAGAAAACCTCCAGAATGTAAGTGCTGTTGTCATAGGGTGTGTGTCCGTAAACACCAACATAAAAGGGTCTTCGAAATCTGCTTGGAACATCTACGATGTCTATCCCGCATGTGGCAGAATGTAAATCGTACCTGTCAAGATCATACGTAGGTGTCTGCAGCTTTTGCGACACGTACATGTCTGCATCTCCATACCTTTTAAACAGCCCATGATAAGATACTCGATAAATACCAATATAAAAGTCTACTCACTCGGTGTAGAGTATCAGAATAATGTTACCCGGGAACTTAACGTTGTAGTAMTTGTAACTTTTGCTCTGAACCACACTTWCTGTCTTGTTTATCAGGATTTCCGCTTGACATAAGCTAAACAAGAACTAAAATAGCACAAACGTAAAGGGAAAGTGCAGTAAAAACCTTTCTACCCACCAGAAGAATGAATTCTTTTCTAATTTTCATTTTTCGTGCTAAATAAATTTAGGTTGGTAACACTTACAACGCGTCRATCATATGAACTAATTTTGGGTACATTTTATCTACTTTCAACCATAGAGCGAGGGTTTTGGAGGGGTATACTCTACTTGAAACTACCTGTCAATACCATAGAGCATTAAAGTACTGGACGGATAATGCGCGTTAGAATTATCGAATCGATTCTATTTGGGTTGTATCGCAAAACAGCTAATTGATTAATAATAATGGATAATATTGTCAGTAACAAAGCAAACACTTTGTTTAATGAATGTGTAACGATATAACGTACACGTACTTTGAGTATGCAACAATAATAAATCTAAATACTTATTACAAATCAATTATTGCTTACAAACATTTGATTTCTGCTTTGAATAAACTTAAAATATTTAGTAATTGTATAGATTTGCCATTCGGTGGGTTGAAATCCGTTTAAATATAGAGAATCATTGAAGTATATTAACTTCCCGGTTGGGGTACGAAAATAGATTAGTTTCAGACGGACCTGCCGCGGTATAATAACGTAGCGATTCCAAATATACGTGAACAGAAATCGTCGGGAATGATTCTGAAATAAGCGAGGCAATACATATAAATCATGTCGCGTTATAGATCTGATCCTGAGATGCAAGACTCCGTAAGGCCAAGTGCTTGCTCCAACTTTCTGCATTACACCTGGAAGGCCATAACATGTCTTTTTTCTCACGCAACTCTGGTATCGATGGTGGTGTCTTACTGTATACTGGGGGCGTTCACTTTTGCCAAACTCGAGGTGGACCACGAGAAAGAAGTAGGTATTTGCGGGAGCGTCATCAAGGGAGATCTTTGAGTTTGATGATGCGCAGGTGAAGAAGAACATCAGCAAAATCAGGAGCAACATCACGGATCAGTTGTGGGCCTTGGCCGATAACAAGGTGGAAGTTTTTGAGGAGAAGAACTTCACCGAAGAGGCCATCAAACTCCTGAAGGACTTCGAGAAGTCTTTGCTCAAAGCCATGACCAAGGATGGGTGGGATGGCGAGGAAGATGCTGACAAGATCCAGTGGACTATAACTGGAGCGTTGTTTTACTCGATTATTGTGATAACAACTATAGGTACGTTACTGTTTCGCAGTAATTCTCTGCTTATTTACAAAATTCAAAATTCGAAAGTTACACACCAAAAAGATAGTAAATTAATTTCTCTGCGAAACATTTTTTAAACATCCGTCATCAATGAATAAAAAGTCATTAAAACCGCAAGTTGGTCCAATTCCAGACACATTCTCTAATGTAAAAATTAATTCCCCCCATTTACTAATTTCATAACATGGAGATTTAGACAATGAAAGGTGTAGAATCCAAACTGCAGAGCTTGATTTTAATAAGCCGTTACGAGTTTAGAATTAAACAATATTAAACGACAGATTAACAATTAATTTCTCATATTTCCAAAACAGCAAACTCAAACTTTTACTCACCAGATTATGCAAAATTTAATGCTCTATCAAGTTCCATAGCTAGATTTTAAAAAGCTGACACGAGTTCAGAAATAAACACGAAAACGTCAGATTAACAGAAGTGCACATGAACATCCTCTAGTTTCTAAATTAATTCTCCTATTTTAAAAATTGCAAACTCAAACTTTTATACACTAAATCATGCAGAATTTAATATTCTATCAAGTGCCATGGAGAGATTTCGAATAATTGAAATGGGTCTAGAAATAAAAAATAAAAACGTAGATTAACACAAGTGCAGTCGTAAACATTGTCTACTTAGTAGATTAATTTCTCCTGTTCCCAAAACAGCAAACTCAAACTTTTACACATTATATTACGCAAAATTCAATGCTCTATCAAGCGATATATTTGGATTTTGAAAAGCTGACACGAGTTCAGAAATAAAAAATTAAAACTTAATATTAACACAGGTGCAGTCATGAACATACTCGGCTTTGAAAATTAATTTCTCCTATTTTCAAAACTGCAAACTTAAACTTCTACACAATAAATTATGCAAAATTTAATGTTCTATGAAATTCCAAAGATAGAGTTTCAATAGCTGACATGAGTCTAGTAATAAAAAATAAAAACGTCAGATTAACACAGGTGCAGTCGTGAACATCCTTTACTTTGTAAATTAATTCCTCCTAAAATCAAACTACAAACTCAAACTTTTGCACACCAAATTATGCAAAATTTAATGCTCTATCAAGTGCCATAGCTAGATTTTGAAAAGCTGACACGAGTTCAGAAATAAAAAATAAAAACGTAAGATTAGTACTGGTGCGGTCATGAACATACTCGGCTTTAAAAATTAATTTCTCCTATTTCCAAAACCGCAAACTCAAACTTCTACACACTAAATTGTGCAAAATTTATTGCTCTATGAAACTACGGAGATAGATTTTTAATAGCTAACATTAGTCTAGAAATAAAAAGTTAAAACGTCAGATTAATATAGGAGCCGTCGTGAATATCCTATACTTTGTAAATTAATTTCTTCTATTTTAAAACTGCAAAATCAAACTTTTACACATCAAATTATGCAAAATTTAATGCTCTATCAAGTGACATGTCTAGATTTTGAAAAGCTCGCATGAGTTTAGAAATAAAAAATAAAAACGTAAGATGAACACAGGTGCGGTCATAAACATACTCGGATTTAAAAATTAATTTCTCCTATTTTCAAAACTGCAAACTCAAACTTCTACACAATCAATTATGCAAAATTTAATGTTCTATGAAATTCCAAAGATAGAGTTTCAATAGCTGGCATGAGTCTAGTAATAAAAAAATAAAAACGTCAGATTAACACAGGAGCAGGCGTGAACATCCTTTATTTTGTAAATTAATTCCTCCTATTTTCAAACTATAAACTCAAACTTTTACACACCGAATTATGCAAAATTTAATGCTCTATCAAGTACCATAGCTAGATTTTGAAAAGCTGACACGAGTTCAGAAATAAAAAATAAAAACGTAAGATTAGTACTGGTGCGGCCATGAACATACTCGGCTTTAGAAATTAATTTCTGCTATTTCCAAAACTGCAAACTCAAACTTCTACACACTAGATTGTGCAAAATTTATTGCTCTATGAAACCACAGAGATAGATTTTTAATAGCTACCATTAGTCTAGAAATAAAAAATTAAAACGTCAGATTAATACAGGAGCCGTCGTGAATATCCTTTAGTTTGTAAATTAATTTCTTCTATTTTCAAACTGCAAACTCAAACTTTTACACATCAGATTATGCAAAATTTAATGCTCTATCAAGTGACTTAGCTAGATTTTGAAAAGCTGGCATGAGTTTAGAAATAAAAAATAAAAACGTAAGATGAACACAGGTGCGGTCATAAACATACTCGGATTTAAAAATTAATTTCTCCTATTTTCAAACAGCAAACTCAAACTTCTACACATTATATTATGCAAAATTTAATGCTCTTTCAAGTGATATAGCTGGATTTGGGAAGGCTGACATGAGTTTAGAAATAAAAAATAAAATCGACAGATTAACACAAGCAAATTCAGACTTTTACACATTAAATTATGCAGAATTTAATGCCTTATCAAAGTGATATGGCTAGATTTTGAATAGCTATGCAATGCTCTATATTGATAGTAGTTTGGAATGGGGCAACCTTTATGTTTTAACTCCATAACTTTTCAAGCTAAATTTATATGTAGGTCCTTTTTAGAGGAAAATACCCAAGCAGCAATAGTTGGATATGTACGTCCCTTAAACTAGTACGAATAACAGAAATACATGCATCAAGCACAACTTTAATGTATAAATACGTCACAAATACACACAAAACAAAAAACTAACACGTAACAATGAACACAAGTCTTGGACGGCACACCACGTCCACATGCGAATTTCACTTATCTTTACTGCCTGACCTCGCGTAATTTCCGTATCCACCTAGTCCTGGCCTGAGAGGGCGGTCTATCGGTCCCCCAGGTCCCACTAGGACCCCATTTTGCGCTGAGTAGGTCGGTCGACCTGAAAAAAAAACGAATTCGCTGTAAAATTCGGAGTTAGAAACGTGCCTAAAAACAAATATCGGATATTAAAATTCATGGGATTGAAAATCTTCTGAAGATTGACAGAGAGAATTTACAAATTGGGGTACAGTAACAATTCGTTCTGGAAAACCCTTTTATTTATATATTCATCAAAAATATTATAATTTAGATTATTTTCATTAGTGCTTCTGACGAGACCGAGATCGAGATTAAAGTACCCGAGACCGAGAGACTTCGAGAGTCTCGTTTTTTACACAAATATATGTATAAAAATGTGGAATTAAATTGTTTACACTAGTGACGATGATTTCAAACTTGACACTTTTAAATGTAAATAACACAATTATCATATTCACTAGCACAATATAATTTAAATACTTACCTAATTCTATTACTTACATAATTTTAGTAGTGTTTTAATTCAAGTAGTAATAAAATAGTAAGCGGTAAAGCCCTGCACATTATATAGCGAGTTTTTATCTGAAAGAGTTTACGTGTTTACAGGAACAGTACAAATACTAGGGCTATGGAAAAAATTAATGTTCAGAAAGAGCTTAAAAGCAAATTATAAAATATTACCTGCACATCTATGCAATATCCTCAAAAACAGCCAAAATATTTAACGTATAACTACATATTGTGCCAAAATTCACGCAACACTAAAAGCCTTTGCAAGGATAAGAATCAGGCAGATGTCTTTTGTCACATCACTTAATTAACGTTTCGCTTAAAGTTTCTCTAATTTTACAATACCCAGACTTGCAAATGCAGGTTGCAACATGTACTTTGAAGTTAGATTCCGTTTCAGGGTTGTCAAATTTACATTCTGTTAGTTTATCTATTGGCCACCAACTTCAGCGACGAATTAAATTTATCAACGAAAATTTTAATTCAATAAACGTAATAATTTGCAGGAAAGGCGAAGCTTTCAGTTTAAAAATGTTACTTGAATAAAAATAATTATTAATATGTTTGTTTCGAAATGTAAGCACAACGCTATTATCAAATAAACAAAATAATTCATTAAACTATTTTATTCGGTTTAGTTTGCAGAACGAACAAAATATTGTTTGATGTAGATTCAAGAAGCATTAAATGAATGTTTAAATCTGTTAGTTTTTGAAATGTTACATGAAAAGATTTGTTAATCAATGCTATATCGGCGTTCCATAGCGTACAGTGGCGTGGCCGATAGCATCAATGTATCATAATGTTTATAATATGTAGCACGAATAGTTTTCAACCGCAATCTCTAAGGATTGATTTTCATGCAAAATGGAATATCATATACTGAAAATAAATACAAGTAAATCAACCATCAGTTGGTTTAATTTTTTTTTGCATGGTATTATTATAATTACAGCCTACATGATGATTTTAGTATTCACTCCTATAACTTTATTAAAAAATACCTTTAGTTAACATATACGTTTATAAATCGTAGTCAAAGTTATATGCGAAGACGTGATAAAATAATCATGTTTGTGTAGGTAGATACCTATATCAGAATAGTGCTAGACAACATTTTTTTAAAACATATTTTTCTACGATTCTTATAAAACATTAGTTTCTATATTCGGCGACGTAAGAAAGTATTTTACAGGAAATAAACCAGACAAGACAAACGTAAAATGTAAGAATTAATATCAGTTTCTTCTAAATAATTAGAATTGTATGATGGAAGTAGGTAACTAAATTTTGATTTCAGCTACAGCGCACTTGGTTTTAATTGCACAAAAAGCATTGTAAGATTCAATCTAATATTTTGGCCTGACAAATAATTAATAAAATACAATAATACAGTCAAATCAATTACTACGAAATCAACAAGCCATCTTGCGTGGGTACATAAATACTATGAAGGCTATAGCGCAACACATTAATTTGTATGCACTTTGTTGTCAATTATGATCAAGTGTGATGGAGCGGATAGCAAAATTTTACTTGCATGATCAACTTGATACCATTATTTATAAAAAAAAATCTCTCGAATTAATTAATATATACAAAAATATATAATTTTTAAATCACTGTAAGTAAAAATATTATAAGAATCTGATAAATAATGGTCATTTTGACATATTTATGCCAACACAAATATATTAATCGCATATAATTTTAGTACGGCTTACAAATGTATTTGATGTGCTACACTGTTATTTTAAAAGAAAAAGTTACAGAGGACAAATACCGAAACACCAAGTTTAATCACTCGTAACCACCACCATGTAACTGTAGAAGATATATCTCAAGATATTTACGATGCACTTTAGCATATATATTTCTAATATCGCCTTTGATGACATTCTTGTAAAAGAAACATATCGGGATTTCAAAAATCGAAATACGTATCAGAAACCCGAGACTAAGTAGACCGAGACCGAGATCAAAGAAACCATGCATTTCCGAGATCGAGACCACGCAAATCTCGGTCTCGTAGTACCGATACCGAAGCACTAGTTTTCAAGCAGTTCTTTGTGTGGAAAGTAAATAAAATCGTGGGGTTTGTTCCAGTTACCTCCCAAATACTGTGGTCTCCCTATCACTCCCGTTGGACCTCCAGGTCCAACCAGGACCCCATTTCCGTTATTTCCAAACCCACCGATGGGTTTCTGATGATAAATAGGTGGTCTTGCTGGACTGGGATAATCTACCGGCCCTCCTGGTCCTACCAAAATACCATTTTCAGGAGAGTGTACCGGCCTACTTGGTATAGGTCCTCCCACCGCCTTCTCTGGTTTAGAAACGTAGCAGCAGTACTGTTTTCCTACGTCACAGTGACCCTAAAAAGACGAATCTGAAGACTGCAATTCAAAACGTGAAGTCGATATGTATACGTATGAAATGCCGGGACTGTTGCAGTTGAATTTTTCGGCACACTTGCACTTGTCGAAGTCTTTGATTGGTGACTCTTTGACCCAAGAGGGTACAGGGCCAGTTAGAATGCCTGGGTGTTGTCCACCATGTCCGTAACCATCGTAGATGCCTGCTCCTTGATTATATACTCCACCAGGTCTTAAAAAGTATGCACAAATAAGAGAATTATGCGTCCCACCACCCCCAAAACCTCTCACCTTTCATGTACAGACGTATGCAATGGACCAACTCCTGAAGGTCTGTACGGATTATAATTTGCGTAAGAAGGTTTATAGATAGCTGGTGAGTAGTCGTTGTCTTCGTCAACAGTTTCATACCTCGCTTTACTACAAACACACTTAATTCAGCAAAAGCGGAAATGAGATACCAGGAAACACTTACGAGAATCTTGTGTTCCTGTTTGTATCTTCCCAAACCCATTTCTTATCTTCTGGTTGAGCTATCCCAAGAAAAGCTATCGCCAACACTGGAAATAAATGAAAAGTGAGACTGAGTGGAAAAAATAGCCCATCAGTAGGTGAGAGATACTGCAACGAGTAACAAAAATGATCCTTTTCATTCATGAAGTCGCACTTTTGGCCAAAACTTTCTCCGCCGATCAATCCGCGACTAATTTCCTAGCCGGTAACGCTGTAACTTTTTGCACCAGTCTAGTTCCGTTTACATCGCCCGCAAACACTACCTAATTGTTTTCGACGAGATACAAAGGGAGGGATCTTGTTTACCAGTCTTTGATCGTCGGGAGAAACCGTATCAGACAAAAACGGGGATTCAAAGCATGGAATAACGGAAGCCCTCCAAACAAARACGATGTCAGAATGGAATGACGTGAACCAAGGCGTAAGATGTTATTGGCATTTGAGATGGTTACGTAATTATTTAATGTGTTCGTGTGCGATATAATGGAAGAATGGCACATTTGTTGGTGATAAATTAACTTGTTAAGTATCAGCAGTCAGAATATGGGACGTTATTGGAGTATGAGTACTTTAAATGAAAACGTGGACCATACGGATAATTTGTCTAGCGTAATTGTACATAAAAGGTATAAAAATAATAAGACTAAAACTGGAGGAAGAAAACCAAAATTTATCAAAACATTTACCACAGTAATTTAGAAAAACTGAATACTTATTTCTTGACTAAAAATGGAAAGCAACTTTCAAATCAACAACATAAAATTGTCCAAACTGGAAGTATGTCTAAATAATAATAAACGAATCGCTAACGAATAATTCGTAGTTATAATGTCTGTATTTTTATACCTATTAAATTGTTTTAGATGTTCATTGCCTCTAATAAGAAATGATCTTCCCGTTTGTATAATATACACAACATTAAAGTCGTTACTTCTGTTTCATAACTAAAATTTGTAGAATTATGTAATAAAAGTGGACTAAGCGAAAAACTCGTAGCTAAACCTGACTTTCGTATAAAATATTTTTTATTGAAAGAGAAATATTTTTGATCTAATATGATAAATTAGAATTTTGAAGTAGTAGGTTAGGTACTTAAAATATCTATTTAAACAGTCTTGTGAAGAAATCGATGAAAATAAATTGTTCAGTCAAAGGAAAGAAGGAGAGAATCAGTTGATATTTTAAACATTTTAAAGTTTACTATAGGTCAAGTCTATGTATTCTTAATAGCTAAACTCACGTAGAGCTAAATTTAATCATTTTGCTAATTTATAACATGAAGAATTTGTACAACAAACAACAGGTTTAACAGGACACCCATCTCTATGTATTTCAGTTAATCCATGGAGTCTTGGAGTCATTGGATTCATGGAAAGAATTTGTGATTTAAAACAACTGAAGTAATTTAAAGTTAGTTCAACTCTGTGTAAAAGTTCTTTTAATTTGATAATAAATTAACTGTCTTGTCACTCTCAAGCATTTCGAAATCTTCGTTATCTAAAAAGTTAAATACTTTGTTTAGGTAATCACTTTTGTCTAGAATCATCATACAGTTTCCTTTTTGGTATTAGAATACAAGAATATATTTAGCAGTTTTCGAGATGTCCTGAATTGAACTTAAAGTTTACCAGCTAACGTATTTCATATTTAATTTCTCGGCTGATTGCAAGTATGAAGGATTCGATCTTGATTCTAAATAGGTAAATACCAATGCGGTCAAAAGCAGGAACAACTGTGGTTTATCAACAATGGCACTAATTAATTGATTATCAGTCAGTAACCACAATAATGTCACGTCCGCAAAAGTAATGCCGTAGACAAGTCGATTTAATCGTGGGTGGAATGTAATTGAACGAAATAATAACGCTGCTATTTATACGTCCTCCCATGATTGTGTAATACTAAACTGTGTCACGGAGGCCCAGGTTTATCGACACGGTTAGGTCGTTTCGGGAAAAAATGAGGGATTCGATTGAATCGTAAAAATGAATGGAGAAAGGTTAATGTTGATTTAAGTTGGTTTAAGTTTAGTAACAGTGAAAATTTTGGTTGAACAAGATTAGGGATTAATAAAATTGTAAACTGATACACTTATGGAGACGAAAACAACTTTTACTGAATATATGGTTTGTAAAAACTTGCATTAAACATTTACTGCCATCTTCATTGTTGTCAAAACCCGTTCGAAAAGTGTAGCAGTTCAAGCAGATTAAAGAACAACACAGAAGACGAGGGTAAAGACTAAAGTGAACACACACTACAAACACCTTAACTTAATCAACATTTAGCTAAAGTTCCTGTACGTTAAACTTAATGCTTCATTATGCTGAATTTCAGCACGTTCAAAAATTATTCATTTTAAAATAAAGGTAACTTACGTAGTTGTATCGTCTTAAAATACTCAAAACAACCTTAAACAGTTCTTAACCTTTTTAAAACTTTTTAAATGACCAAAGTGATGCAATTTTTAATAAAAATTAATTCTTATTGACAGAAATGTACACGGGTGATAAAACTATACCTAAAATTACTGAACGTTATAAACTACTTCTTCAATTTTCGGATATAAAAAATGTGCACTTTGCTACACCTATATTTATGATGAAACAAAAGTATAAATTAATGAACTAACTGAATTATAATCTTCCTTATTAAATGTTCAAACATTGGATTTCTACTAAACGTTCTGCTGTTTGTTAAGTCAGTCAGAGAAGATAGTTATTACCACGAGGAAAGTTTCAAGAAATGGTTTGAGGATTGACTTTTTCCTAATACATCAGAAAATATATCATAACAATACAAGTAAAAGAAAAGCGAATACTCCTTTGTGGTAGTAGTTTGACGAAAAATTAAAAAAAGTGGTAGAAATTGACCCACCTGCTATCAACACAAACATTCTGTGCAGACTGACAGAAACACACTGCACCTTACGTAACGTTGTATAACAATAAGTTCTTTATATACATGAAAGTATCGCATTTCCATTCAAGCGCAACTATATCCGTCTCCTTCCCTCTCACAATAACAAACGAAGGCGAAAGTGATAATTTGGTGGGAGATAGCAAAAGACACGAATATCTTCGCTACTGCAGTACAAACATACCAGCAGCACTCAAAAATTTTACGATGGATCACAAAATAATGAAGATAGTGCTCGTGCAAGATCTCAAAACAGAGTTAATAACCCCAAGTAATTACAAAAGAGACCAATAACCCTAATGCCAGTTACTAAACCTTTTTAACCGTTCCTAATTACAGGTGATTTGGGAAAACCACCTGTTTGGTGTCACTGTCCTCTCTACATTTGCATAACCAACAGATCACTCGAGAAATCTGATTTTTTGACCGAGTGACATTGACCCAAAAATCTAGACGAACATAAATTCGCAACAGCGGATGACCTGTGCTTCTACACACCTACAAAGCAGCCTCGATTATTAACGACGGAATTCCCAAACTATACTATTGTTTTCGAGTGCGCTGTTTATTACTTCTGTGGGAAATTAGCATGCCAACTGCGTTTATAATTAGTCGATTGGCCCTGTATGCCATTTGGTTTTTCTGACAGGGTTTGGTTGCCAATTAGAAGAGACGCAAGGTCTTAAACGGTGCATGATTCCTCCAAGTCTAAGACAGCATAAGTACAAAAATTATTACATTATTAAGTGGAGAAATCGCAGGTTTATCAACAAAAAAAATTGTAAACTGCAGATTTGTTTTGCTTTTGTAACAGAATATTTTATAGATTTATATAGTAAAACTTGCTTTAATTCTTCTAAAGAAAACTATTCTTAAAGTGAACTTCCACTTTATTTTTACAATTGTAAAGCGCTTTCGGCTACATGTTAGCCATCGTCAGTACAAAAATTAAAAGGAAACAGTTTGACAAAGTCAAAAATCAGAAACAAGCAAGCTTGACTACAAACTGAAATGCAACCCAAACAAAATTTTACTATTCTAAATGATTTTTGTAATTTCAATTGTCCTATTCTAAATTCTTTGTTTGATCTAAATTAATGTTTCGTTTGAGTTACTGGCATGTGGGTTGCATTTCAGTTTGTAGTCAAGTTTGCTTGTTTCTTATTTTTGACTTTGTCAAACTGTTAGTTTCCTTTTAATTTTTGTACTGACGATGGCTAACATGTAGCCGAAAGCGCTTTACAATTGTAAAAATAAAGTGGAAGTCCACTTTAAGAATAATTTTCTTTAGAAGAATTAATTAATAACTCCACTTAGAGAAGATTGATCAGTTTTCAATTTTTAATAAAACTTGCTTTGATAAAGTTCATATATATAGAAATAGGGTTCGTTATTCCATACTTTCGATTAAGAGAGACGATAATAGTCTGTGAATCCGTGTCGTTCAGTAGAAATAATGAAAAAATGGTTTTTAAAAATGAAACTGCTTCATATCAGACATGCTCTAATACCAACAATTCAAAGAAACTAAAAAATAGTCCAACACATTCAAAATATTATTTTTGACACTTGTTCAATCACCAGAAGTAACTTTTTTCAATATAGAAAATACTAAGTAGAACATCAGTTACTGTAACCAGTAGGGACTCACGACTAGAAAATGTGTGCATTTCAATTCCTTCGTAGGTTATGGCAACATAGCTCCTAAAACCACGTGGGGCAAGATAGTGACCATCTTCTACGCCATCTTAGGGATCCCACTGATGCTTCTATGTCTTTCCAACATCGGAGATGTTATGGCAACATCGTTCCGTTTCCTCTACTGGAAAGTTTGTTGCTACATGTGTACTAAGAAGCCAAAGAGATCAAAGAGGAGGTCCAGATCAGGGACAATACGATCAGAGTACGCAAAAGAACGCAAATCAAGAAATTAAAGAGTAAAGATTGTTTTTACAGAGCCAGATTTCAAAGAGGGCGATCCTCATTCAGACGATCGGTGAGAACGTCGACGAGATCAGCAGACAGTGGGTTTGCCGGCCTCTCTGAAGCAGTTCCCAGCTCCTATTCAGACACTGAGCTTAGGTATACTTGGAAGATTGCAAAATAAGCTTCTGTCTTTAGTTTTTTTGCAGATATCACGAAGAAACAGAACTACCGGAGATGCCTAGAGGAAGGAGTCTTCCAAGAATGAGACCACAGCCTAACAGCGGTGTTCCAAGGCGCCAACAAGCTAGCCCTAAGAGACAAGTATACGCTGGATCTTTGGATAGGAAGGCTACTCCAAGAGACATGCAGATCTCGATGGATCCAGCATTACTCGCTAAAACTCCTGTACTATGCAATAGATACGTTGTTGACGGTGTCGAACCAGATAATTTACCAGCGAGACACGATGGTAGATTACCCGGTCGGAGGGCACAATCTGCTCCTAGGACTCAAAATTATCTAGCCCCACCCAAACCAATCTCAAGACAACCTTCTAGAGAAGATTTAGAATCCGTAAGGGGAAGTTCGAGAAGAAAAAGGCCCTCCCCAGCACGTAAGTTTTTCCTCAATTTCTGATCTCGTTTGACCTCTTTGGCTTCAGCTCAGCTAGCTCCAAGGATGATGACGCCTTTGGGTTATGCCCACACCAGTAAATACCTGGACGACCCGGATACAGACGAAGACTACTACGACGAGGGGTATTCTGAGCATGGACGCGCGAGAACAAAACCTGTTCCGATCTGGCTCTGTGTTTTCCTCGTAGTAGGTTACATCCTGGCTGGCGCTTTCCTGTTTCAAGCCTGGGAGGGCTGGGAATACTTGGATTCTGCGTACTTTTGCTTCATAACGCTTACGACCATCGGGTTTGGAGATCTGTTCCCTGCTAGTGGCGTGGAAAAGGACGACAAATCAGCTACTATCAGTATAGCTTTGTGCTCGCTTTATCTGTTGTTTGGGATTGCTCTGTTGGCGATGAGCTTTAATTTAGTACAAGAGGAGGTTATTAATAACGTGAAGAGTGTTGCTAAAACGCTGGGGATAATTAAGAGTGAAGATTCTGGATCAGAGAGCGACTAATTATTGTATAAAAAATGCTTTTATTAAAAGTTCAAACGTAATAGTGTTTTTTTTCCTGCAACTATACAGACATTGACGGATAGATGCTTCTCTGGCTAGTGGATTGTCAACCTCGCTCCATACAAGTGCAATGAGATTTTTATTGCACTGTGCGATATGAAGCAATCGGTAAAAATAATTGTTCAGGACTGCAGAGCGTTATGATAACAAAATTGAGCACGTATTCGACAAATACACGATGATTTATAATCAACGACAAATGAATATCGGTGAGGTTGTTCGATTAATATAACGCTTCGCTAACATTTAGACGAATGATGCAGTAAGTTAAAAATAATGAAAGCGATTAAATTTTCAAAAGCATGGACACGAATTTCAATAAAGTTATGATGTATTTTGAACCAGATATTGATCCTGAATTTTGTTAAAAATGATGTCCATCAGTGGATAGGTTTTAATTCGTCGTGGCAATGTTATTCTATCAGTACATAATAAACTATTCAAATTGTTTCAGTTACCACTGTATCAATTAGATGTCCTGTGCGATACTTCTATTATTTATAAAGTAATCAATTTTACTATCTTTCAGACTGATAGTAAATAGAAGAAAACTATAAATAGATACATACAGATAGTTTAGGAAAAGAAAGTCATTCTACGTATTCACGTTGAAGGGAAATGTTTCTGTTGCGATTCTTTTTTGTATAAGATGCATGTGTAGGATTATTGGATAATATACGACATACTTGGCACTGTCGACAAGCCAGGAAACGGATATGCACCAGAGGAAGGAACTGGGTTATGTTTTTAGTCAAATCAGCTGGATTTTATGTTTGGCAGTTCACCAACTCTACTGACCAGAGAAAAGCGATGAAAGCGTGGACACTTTGACGCTATGGCTGCTCAATAAAAACAAAAAGACGTTAGGAAGTTATTAATAGCCGAAAATTAATGTGCTTGACTATAACTAGAGTTTTTATAAAAAATATTTTTCGTCAGAGTGTTGTAAATCCATTTCTTTTTGATAATTACAAATATAAGGATGAATTTTGAAGACACACAGCATTAAGACAGCGTTCACTCCCCATTTTCCTTTACAACCATAATTTTCACTATACATTTTAGCGCTAGCTATCCACCCTTCCACACAGTCTCGGCAGATGTAGTGTGGTTTTGCATAAGCTCGAAAGACGGGCTTCTTTAAGGCAGAGTTCCTCCAGCTTTCTGAACACGCTTACTGGGCCGAACATGGCAACTTTTTTGCATATTTGCATGCGTGATGGCGATCTAATGCAGCGGGCTTTGTGGGCAAACAGGAAGGAAAGTATTCCAAACAAAGTTTGTACTTGCTGAGATATGGGGGAGGAAAAACTTAGCTCAGCGTCTAGCATTGTGTATTGAAACAATTTCGTTTAGTTCACGTCTTGGCAATTCTACTGACATTCATAAAAAACGATGATTACTAATGATAACACTAAATAAAATAAGAGCTGAGTGTGGTTTCCTATTGTAATCAAATTGTAATGAAAAAACCTTAACCACAATGGCGGTAAAAGCAAAAGCCAGTTTTAAACAAAAAAGTTTTAGGATACGTCCAAATTCAAAGGAGTACTAAGTTTTTTTGCAAGACCCAAGTTTGTTATCACACATTTCTCAACTCAGAAGCAATAAATTGTACAAGTGTGATGCATTTATGAAATCAGGAAAAAATATCCTTTTCAATGATTGCGTTTTGACCCCCCTTCCCATTTAAAAAAATGCAACTTGCGCCAATATCTCGGAAACGAGCGCTGACATGGAGTTGAAAAAAAATTCAGAAACAGCGATCGAACAGAACCTGAAATATCCTGCTGGTTCCTTACTCTGTAGCGACCCTGTATATTATTGAATTTTGATTTTATTAATGTCGTTAATCGTGTACGAATTTTCAAAACCTTTCAACTTATTTTCAAGGTAAGCTCTTTTTGTCTTTCTATATATGTTCCTTCTTTTGGCTTTTTCTTCCCTATAAATCTTTGTATCCTGTTCTGACCATCATTTTTTGTGCGAGTAGTTTTCCAAATGCAATAAATTCCCGAATGTACATCTAAAACAGTTCTAACTGATTTTTTTTTTAATGATACACGCTTTTAGGTACCCGTTTCCCCAATATAACATTCACATAACAGACACCGGGCGACGGCAAACTGGAAAGTCGACAAATTAAATTTTCTTGAAGCCCAATTTCCAATGCGAATCCCACGGATCTGAAACGTCGTTTCATTAGCAATTCCCCGAGCACACACGCAACAATACAGCGTTAAAAACACATAAATCAAACTCCGGTAAACATCCCTTAAGCATTATCTCCTCCATATTTCATACGGTTCGCTATTTAATTTCCTCCTGAAAATGCTCGTCTCTTTCAGTGCCCGCTTCTTTATTCGTCTCGACGTGTATCTTCCCACTTCCCCGTCGGTTATTATATACGGCCTGGGGGCCGGAGATCTCCGTCACAAAACGGACACATGTCCGGCAGATTTGACTCTGGATCCCAGATAAGTCGGGGCCAGATGGAGATTATGTCCTTTGGGGGTTGCGAGGGGTCAGTGGGGTTGGTGAAATTAAGGTGACACGTGGAACTTTATTGAGTTGAAATTTATAAATCGTTTCTAGTTTGGATGAAGGAAGATCGTTTAATACCTTTTGGATCTGTCTCTATCTTCATTTATTGAATGGTCAAAACTTTATTTGTCCTTATTCCTATTGGCATCAAAGACAGTAACACTATTTAAAATTATGTTAAACTGAATACCTAGTCAAGAACTGGTGTTATGCACCTTGATGATAAAGAGCTCAATACACCTAACTCCATATATCTGATTTCATGAAAAAAAATGATCAGCACTTTTTACAGCATTCCAAATTTATTGTAGATGAAGTTTATGTTGCCTTGATTGTGGTTTAATTTTATACCGACGCCAAATTTAACTTCATAATAACAAAATATTAGGAAGAAGAATGGTATATTTCATCTCGATATTGGAGGATGGTTTTACTCCATCTTATTACCATATGAGTCAGAATATTCCTAAGGAGAGTATAATCAGCAAGACCTATTGCTTCAGGTATTAACTCACCCTCGTACCTGCTTTCAAGATGGTTGACCAACGAGTTTAGTAGCTTAGCTACACCTTCAATAGGTTTTTAGGTTGAGAATTCCATAGAATTTATAGACAAAATTAAGAACATTAAACTTGAGGAAGTTTTTCAAACAACACAAAGGAACAGCAATGGGAAACGGTCCCCCTTTCTGGAAAACTTATTTGTGGGTCGAATCCAAACAGATTTCACAAGCATTAATTTCACTATGGAGAAAGAAAATGAAGTCTTCCGGTTTTAGATGTATTGGTGTCAAGAAAGAGCAACAAAGAAACAGAGGTTAATGTGTATAGAAAAAAAACAATACAAATAAGTTTATAATCAATGATTCGCAATACTCTTATTAACATAAACTTTCTGCTTGAACTTCTTAGTCAATAAATTAGTGAATTTTCCATTATAAAAAGGTAGCTTTGAAATATATCAAAAATGTTGCAGTTCATAATAGGTTCTAGTAAAACAGTAGAAAATTTAATCAAGATACACCACAAAAACAAAATTGTGCATGGGCGTACCCAGGGGGAGGGGCAAAGCAGGAACGTCCTGTAGAGTATAATTCAACTTAAATAGAAATAATAAATGTTTATAAGATATAGGTACTTAAGTAATTAATGAAGTATTTATTCCACGAATAATCTTCGTGGATTTTCTGCAAGGCGACTTAAAACATCTTCTGTGAAATAAAGACCCAAATTATTTATATGTTTTCTATGTACACTGATCATACAAAGCCCCTTTATTATTAATTCCGTTATTGATGAACTCAATTAGGTGAGGCGCATTCAGTTGCATCGCTCTCGCGTTTAACAAAAAATAAGTTGATACATTTTATTTGGGAGAATAAAGATCCGTGATCCACATAATGTATAATGATATCGTACGAAGTACCAAAGGAACATAACTTTCACCTTAAAAGGTCTACTAATAGGAGCACGATTTCTGACTCAGAATTAACACATATCAAAAACCAATGCATTAATCGATGCGCTTTTAGTACAGTTTTAACTTCTCACACCAGAAGCTTTAGAAATTTAAGCTAGGATTTCATATGTATAGGTGCTAAAGATACAATTGTAGTAATTTTTACTCCTCAGAGAAAGAGACTGGATGGATAACTAACATTATTAAAAATGACAAAAAAAAGTCAATAAAAAGGTGGTAAACGAATTCAACGATTGATGGCTAGCTGATGGTAAATTTATTTTATCAAATTATTGTTATCAAGAAGTTAGTATTCTTGTGGATTTGCTGCCAATTTAAAATCTAGCTAAATCGTACATTTTATGTGGATAAAGTGGATAATTACTAAGCCATTGCTGAAGCTTTCGTAACATTCAAACATACACCTGTCGACACCGTAGGTAAAGGAGTCTATTTCCGCAAGGCCACCACCAATAAACAAAGAAATTAAACTGGCACCCAGGTGATACTCTAAACACACACCTCAGCAACAACCGTAAATCCAGTATTTACGAATCCAGCAGCTAATGGGTCAAACGTCGTTCGTCTTCTTCTGAAACATGCGCGGAACCGTAGAATCGAATTGCATCACCGGTTAAAAAAAGCGACGTCACTCATGACGCAAAAAATCACCTCTTTCCACTGTGAAGTATGATCGCCAGTATAAATTCACCTTAATAATTATTAATAACGTAGCCGGTAACGCTTACCAACGGATAAACTCACAGGACGGGGGTGCTATTAATAGAACACCCACTATTTCTGTCGGAAATTCGAGTTCAGTATGACTGGGAACGCGAACGGGAAACCCATAGGCTACGCGAGTTTGCTATGAAGTTTTTAGAGTGCAGAAGTTGGGGTACAGCTTGAGGTAGGGTGGTTTTTTGCTGCTCAAAAATGACTTCTGCTTGCATCAAGAAATTATTTAATGTGGTGCTGAAAGCTCACTGACACTTTTCCCCAAAGAATTTTCGTTTTTTTTTAAAAAAAACAGGAATGCTCTTAAGCAGTTCAACTACTGTTCTTAGCTGAGCTTTCTTGGTAGGTCTTCTACTTCTTTGTTCTAGATCTCTTGATGTTGACCAACCCACTCGAGAGTAGTTTCAAATTTTTTACTGTATGTCCTTTCCCTTTGCTAACAAGTACGGAACAAAGAAAAGCTTATGTGTTTTATTCGTTCAAAGAGCATGAAACCCAACAACAGACTTAAACAGCTTTTGGAAACACTTCAGATTGGACACCTCTGGAGTTCTTTCGAACCAAACTAAAATCTTAAATGTGAGGGTTGGGCTTCTTTATGGCAGTTGAAAATAAACGGCATTCAGAAAAACGTATGGTATATACTATATAATTTTCAATATTCCTTCCTTAAATGTATAGATTCTTAGAAATATTTATGTGATATTTCAAGAAATTAATTAATTGTTAAATAAATCTGACTGGACGATTTTGTAATTTTCATACACTTACATACATAATTGTCAGTTTTTCTCTGAGGGAAAATAGAAGAAATTATATACTAGTTATAATATAATACAATATAGTATATTTAAGTAGAATAAGCCTTGATATGATACCAGTCATTCTTATAAAGGAATGCATGGATAATCTGTTGACTCCTCTTCAGATAATTTTCAATAAATCATTAAGAGAATGCGTCTTTCCTAGAATTTATAAAACTGCCGCGCTTTTCGCCTATTTTAAATCAGATAATAGGAGTTTTGTTGTTAGTTACCGCCCAGTGTAAAAGCTGTGCATTTTCGCTAAAATTTTTGAATCAATTCAATCTTCTCCCACGTAAAATTTCTGATTTGTCCTTCTCAGCACAGTTTCATGAGTGGACGCTCAGTGGTTTCTAACTTGTTTGTGTACACAAAATTTTTATTATAACAAATGGACAATTAACAACAGGCTGATAGCATTTACACAAATTTCAGCAAAGCGTTTGACAAAATTGATCATTTTATAATGTTTATTAAACTGGAACTGGAACTGTGTGTGATTCTCTTCTTGCATGGTTTGAATCGTGTTTGTTTGACAGAAGTCAGTTTGTGAAGATTGGTAGGGTTAAGTCTGATCAAGTAGACATAACTTCAGGTGTTCCTTAAGGATCACATCTAGGTCCTTTGTTGTTTAATATCTATATAAATGACATTTCCAATTGTTTCAAACGTTCAAATTTTTTAATGTATGCTAGTTATTTAAAAATCTATCGTTGTGTTTCTTCTGTGGACAACTGCAAACTTCTCTAGGAGGATATTGAAAGGCTGCAATCCTACTGCTAGAGTAATGGCATTTTGTTTAACGTTGATAAATGTTGCACGATATAATTTACCAGAAATAAGAGCATTATAAAATTTGATTACAGTATAAACAGTAGCTTGTTGAGTAGGGTTAATTCAATTAGAGATTTGGGTGTTGTATTTAATTCAAAGATATTTAGTGAATATATTTCCTATATTGCAAAGAAGGCAAATAATAGTCTAGGATTTATTTTTAGATTTTGTTTTGAGTTTAGAAAATGGAAGTCTTTTAATTCTTTGTTCATGGCTTACGTCAATAGTATTTTGAACTACGCTTCGGTTATTTGGAATCCCCAATATATTGTGTACATTGAAAGGATTCAGAACAAATTCCTTAGATATATTGCTTATAAATTTTGTCTGGATCTGCAGAGTACTGATCTTATTCGTGAACACTTTCGCATGCTGCCTCAGAAGCAGCGACGAAGTTTTGCAGATCTCCGTTATCTGCACAGCATTTGTATTGGTGCAGTGGACTTGACAGTTATTTTGAGTATGCTGAATATATCGGTGCCTTGTGTGTATAACTCTAGGTCTCATAATTTGTTTTATGTACCTGTACATTTCACTAATGCGTATGCAAACTCCCCACTTCTTAGAAGTATGAAGTCCTACAATTCAGTAAGCAGGCTAACTAATCCATCGCCTGAAGTAGATATATTTAGTGATTATGTATACTCATTTCGGATAATGCTTCACCAATAAATTCTTTCCTTTTTCTTTTCGTATCTGGTATGCCAAATTTGGAGAAAATTAAAAAATGGATTCAAATATAAACGAATTAACAGGATTAAAAAAAGATGGAGGCGAATTTAAGAAACAATTTGCTAGTGTTGAAACAAATATTCTTTTATATGGATAAAAAGACTACAGTAGTGTACATTTCCGAGGGATTTCTAAACTAAACGAAATCGGTAAAACCCAGCCGGAGGTCGTTTTAATAATAATAAAATCGCTTTATTTCCACTTCAGTGTTTTGTCACAGTCCATAATACTACCAGGGCCTATTTAAAGTATTTATGGGCAGTTTCAAGACCACAGCAGTCGGATTTTGGCACGTTGAATAAAGGAATAATGCGACAAATCGATATCCGATTCCCTTTGGCAGTGGCCGGCCATAACTATAAATACCGCTGTGCTAAGATGTCAGGTCCACATCTTGGACATAAACTAAGTAATCTAAGCACACCAGGACCACGGTGCAGTATCATCTAACGTTCGGGTCGACGGCGACTTCAAACAGACTATCAAACGACAATTTTGAAAACAGGGTTGCTCTCTTTACTGCTTTCGTTCAGTTTATATTGCGTCAGTTCTTTAACTGTAAAGTTTACTTTGTCTCTCGTTGGAGTGGATATCTTTCATTCGACGTACAAATAAACACACTTTAAGTTTAAGGCGTAGACAGCGCTGGTTATTGTCAACGCGTTTCGTTTACTTTTCACTAGTTGAGATGTTGAATTGGTATAGACAGGGCAGTAAAATGTTCTAGTTCGTTTTCCACAGAACTTGTGAGGACACAATTTATACTGAAAATAATTATATTTTATGTGGTGATGTTTATCCAGTATTACTACATTTTGAGAAATACATACATATAAACAAATCACTAAGGAGTCCAGCTCAATCAAAAAAGACTTACTAAACATACATGAACTACTTGGTAAAAGAAAACTGCATAATTGTCTTCCAAATATTAGTGCATATTCTTCATCATCTCTATGATAATTATTACATTTTATTAAACGTTTGTAATAATATTTTTTTCTAAGCCAAACTAATTGTTTTGCCAGAATCAATCATAAGCTACGAAAGATTTATCTATCAATATTTTGGTATTATCTATGTGACATTTCTTTCTTAGCTTTTAGCACTCCGATACACTTCAACATGAAGTTAAAGAGATGAAAAATTACTCAAAGTTTTATTTTCATTTACACTACGCTTTGGATACTACTATTCAACTGCATTTTAGAAGAACATCCACGATTTAATGTTTAAAATTTATCAAAAGCCATTAGATACAACTATAACTCATTGTATCTGTTTGCTCCAAAACATCTATTGTTCCGCCGATACTTCTGTATCCCTGTTATCTATTGAACTCACCCACTGATTGGAATATCATGTTTAAAAGCAACGTATTGAATTTCATACTGATAATTAATTAATGAATGGTTTTATTTTCTCAAAAATAGCCATCAATGTAATATGATCATTCTATAACTTAAAATGCATGCCTATGCTGTGCTGTCTGTACCTCGATCAACTACAGATAGATCTATTTCGCTGTCATTACAGTTCATCAGTGCAGTTTAGGTCTAGTGCAGACAGCACGGCATAGAACTGGTTTTGCCTATATACCAAAGCAATGGGATGATGTTATTTTAATCATGTTATTTTATATATACACCAAATGTACCAAAAGTATTGATATTTATTTATTAAATACGGCAAAAAATGTTCGTCGTTATAAGACTGCCACATCATCTCTGACTGTTTGTTGGATTTCTATGCTATTTAAATTGCCTTGACACCCAAAAAAGGTCATGAAATTTTAAGCACTACAAAAATCTGTCTGTTCATCCAACGTAAAATCTATCAAAAAACGTCAACTAACGCCAATATATAGGACACATATCATATGAACTGGACGCTTATTTTTAATCCCAACACTATGTTTTTACAACACAGACAGAATTTTTTCTATTTACACAAATAAACACACCTCAAAAATATCTCTGGCGGTCACATTTATTTACACAACTTTTATACAACTTAATTTTTCCAGCGCGATCCTGCAAATAAGAGATCGAGAAAAAACAATGAAATAAAAGCGCCGGGATCTTGGGGCTCCATTACGCGAAGGGGGCTTTTAGAATTCATAAAGAATTCAATTAATTCAGATTAGGCGCGTTCGATAAGGGAGAGCAGATGTAATTTAACTGAGCCAAGGACTCATTTTTTGCCTGAAGACACCTAATTAGGGTATTTTCAAAGGGGCGAAGCAGTGGCCTTCTAGAAGACTAGTGTAGTGACAAATTTAAAATAAAGTTATAGCAAATTCAGTAGAGATGTGCTGTGTTTACATAGTATTGTAATCCTAAACTCTAGAAACCGTTTAATAGCATAATCCTTCATACCAGTTAAGCACTTCTATAATATCTTTAACCAATCAATAACTTGTAATAGTATCTCGTGTGGAACAACTAATTATGTGGTTCCATATTGCAATGCCTTTAACCATTGGCGTACAGGCACAGGGAACAGTCAGGTCTAATTTGAAAACATTTAATAGCTATAAGTAGCTATACGAGGGTGAATACTTTCAGCGTCCATAAATATAAGATAATATTTTGTCGGATAGATCGCTGTCTCTTGAAAACACTGACAAAAAGTTAATAATCTGACGTTTCGATTACACCTGTAATCTTTGTCAAAGACGAAGAACCTCAAAATTTGCCTGACACAAGTTCAAACAAAATTTTGAAAGTAAATAAACAAATCACCAAGGATGCGAGACGTCATAGAAACAACGTGCCAACCTGATAAAAAAGGAACCTAACGATGAAAAAGGATCTACCTACCTACTAGATATACACGAACTACTAGATAAAAGATAACTACAAAATAGCCTTCCAAATGTCACCTAACTCATAATTTCCACAATCCCTGTTAAAATTATTAGTATTCCTACAAAAATCTATAGCTTCTTTTATTAGATGTTTGTGATAATATTTTTCTCTATGTAAAATTTTTGTTTTATCAATATCAATCATGTATTTAGTCAAATATGAGTGTTCAGCTACGGAAGATTTATCTATCTGTTGCAACCTAGTAGCTCGTATGTGTTCTTTCAAACGCGTGCCTACTTTTCTTTTAGTTTGACCTATGTAACACTTTCCGCAAGAACAAGTAATTTTGTAAACGCCTTCACTCTCTAAATGTACTTTATCTTTAGTAGAACATAAAATTTTATCTAAATTATTATATGTACTATCAACAACTAAAATATCGTGTTTTCTAAGCATCCTCCCTAATTTTTCCGAAAGGCCTTGTACATGAGGCAAACTCAACTTCAATTTGCTTTGTCGTGGCTGAGAATTTACTTGATTTGGATGAGCACTTTTATTAAAAACTGACCAAATATTCTTACTACTATAACCATTTCTCACTAGCGCTGATTTAAGATGACATATTTCTTTTTGTACAGAACTTTCATCTGATATCCTTTGTGCTTTAACAAATAACGTCCTAATAAGACTATTCTTTTGAGAAGGAGGGTGGTGAGATGTGGCATGTAAATATCTGTCTGTGTGTGTTGGTTTTCTGTAAACTTTGTGTATATCTAGTAGGTATGTAGTTCCTTTTTCATCGTTAGGTTCCTTTTTTATCAGGTTGGCACGTTGTTTCTATGACGTCTCGCATCCTTGTTGATTTGTTTATTTACTTTCAAAATTTTGTTTGAACTTGTGTCAGGCAAATTTTGAGGTTCTTCGTCTTCGACAAAGATTACAGGTGTAATCGAAACGTCAGACTATTCACTTTTTGTCAGTGTTTTCAAGAGACAGCGATCTATCCGACAAAATATTATCTTATAAGTAGCTATTTTAAAACGTGGGTTCAAATAAAAAAAATCAACATCAATAATACAAAAGTGAACGGCTCAGGCTATAGAGAAGAGAATTTATTAAAAAAGACCCATGGTCAATTTGAACAAGACTTGGTATGCCATCATTAAAACACTTGTGGAGAGAGTAAGTGGGCTTAGAATAAGAGCACAAAAAACAAACTAGAAAAGCTATAAAATCTCAAGTGTCTTGGAATCAGGGTCAGCTTTCCCAAAGGAATAGAGCTTGACCAATTCATTTTGATGTGAGCAATAGTTATGTAAAAAAGCATTCCCTACAGTAGTACTTTCACGAGTTTTTATAAACATAGGAAAAGCAAATAAACCACAGCTCTACAAACTCTATTTTCTCGAACGCCACTGCTCCAGCTTCCTTCTCGCTGGAGCATGTTCGCGTCTTAAACCTTAAGTAATTACGCGGAACCCAATTTGGACTACTAACGACCCATAAATAGGTTACGCAATACTAATACGCGAAACTTGTTGCTTTAATGGAAGGTGCGGCAGGACCGAAACGTTCGCCCTCTAGAGGCAGCTTATTGTGCATGGCGTCCCCTAACGCTAGTTTCTTATTCAGAAGTTGAATGCGAGACTCGGATTTCTTGGGGGTAGATGTAATAGAAACGGCGGTTGGGGTGTAGTAGCTTCAGGCATTGGGAGAATGGAAAGAGATTCCTTCTAGATGCGCAATTTGCAAGAATGTGGGAAAGAAAACTTCCAACGGAAGGCTAATTTTTTTAACTACTAAGAGTTCGTTAATTAATCTGCTGAGACACCAAAGAGTGGAGAAAGATCAGTTGTGTACAGTAAAAATGTTGAAGATTCGTTCTTCAGGTACAAAAGAAAGCAGGACATTCTACTGATAATTTTATCATTAAAATCTGTACAACGGTGGCCCAGAGTCTTTGATTAATATAGAAGAAGACCAAGAAAAACTTTAACAATTACTGCATTCACAGCAGTATATTCTCAAACCAATTTTGAATCTTCCACGCATGTAAAATAATTATTCAACTAAGTAGGAATATTACGCATGAACTACATACTGTTAATGGACAATCAATGGGATGTCTTATCTCAGGATTTTACTGTGACAGATCCATTAGTTTAACCCGTTACTTACTTTCAGCCAAAATTAATTAAAACCTTCAAAATATAGAGCATCACCTGGTGCATACCTAAATCTAATTATCACAATTCTCCTTATTAAAGATCAGTTCCACCTAATTCGATTAAGGGTTGTTTCTCCGAAGCACGATCTTAAAAAAAACGCGAATAAGAATTTTCCTGCAATGCGACATAATTAATTATTTTCAATAAAGTGTATCCGTTTTTTTACCGACTTTGCTCTCTGGCTTTCTCGACACACTAGTTTAATCCCTTGGCACTGCTTCAGCTATGTCCTCTACTACCTACTCTCAAAACAATAAATTACTCTAGGCTTTAATAATTGGTACGTTAGTGATAAATAGATCTAGGCCCCGACTATTGATCATAATTACCAGCATATTTTCGCGTCTTGGTTTCACAACTGCGCTGCATTTTGCCAACTAACCGTTTACAAGCTAATTGCAGCTATGACATGCTCATTTCCATAGTTTAATCGAATTGGACATACGCTTTTGTGAGCAGGTAGAACAATAAACTCACGGTGGTTTATTTTGTACATGACACCTTACATTCGGAAGTTGCATGCGGTTTGGAGCTATGCCACGGACATGTATTTGCGACAGGGTTTTTTAATCCAGKTAAAACAATAATGTTTCCTGTTGTAAACGTAGCCTTCATGTCGACAATTTTAGTTGTACTGGCAAATGCCCTTCCGATTACGTAGTTTTGGTCGCTGCTTGAAATAATCATGAGATTATTGTGAAAGCATCGGAATCTTTAATGAGTTACAACTTTCGTTGAACATAAGTAATAACTCACAACCTTCGGCCTCGTCTTTTTGATACAAAAAATCTAGAATCGTTTGGGCTAAGAAGGCATTTGCAGGTCTAATAAGTCATTACTGAAGTCATATTTGTACCTTACCTAGTCATTTTTATTGATTTCAACGACATTCCTAACTTTACTACTAACGTTTTTAACGAATTCTATGTCCTAGCATCGTTGCTCTCTGATTTTTCATTAATGTGCTAATGTAACTATTTGTTTTCTTACGTGTTTATTCAAGATTCTGTCTACAAATTTAATATCAAACCCGTTATTAGCAATGAATTGTTTTATAATCTAGAGTTCTTTGCTAAAATTCTTCAGATTTGGGGGAACATGCACCAATCTGTACAAGGCTGTAAAAAGTTGAGTATTTAGGCTCAACGGACAATATTCATTTAATATGTCTCTTGTTAGATCCAAATCAATATTATTGCTCTCCCACAACTACATAAAGAAAATATACCGATGAGACCATTAATCTCTTACATTAATGCAACAGCTTATAAAGTTTGCAAAAAAAAACTCAGTGATTTAATGCCAAAACGGATTGATTTTAGGCCTCAATTTTCAGTAAAAAGCTCATTAGACTTCACCCAAAAATTAAAAAAGTATTTCCCCGCCTAGTAACGCAAAACTACTTTTACTTGATGTCAAAAGTTTATTAACTTCTATACCAATAAGCGAAGTACTGCGTTATTAATTGAATGCTTAAATCAAAATTTTTTCAGTTTCAATAACAAATATTACACACAAAATGATGGTGTGCCTATGGGTTTCCTACTTGTATGGACAATTTTGAGACAAACATATTAAATTAAAATATTAAATAAATTGGAAAGGTACAGATAGAACTTCAGATCAATTTCTAAATTACATAAACAAAATTAATGAGCAGGTACAATTCACCGTTGAAAAAGAAACAGGTAACAGATTAAACACTTTTTAGATATCAGTATAACCAAATATTTCAGAAAACTAAATTTCAGCACATATAGAAAACCGACAATGACACTTTTAAATCTTCCATTAAACAAAGCAGATTTTTGACAATGAATTAAATATTATATAAAACAGTTAGCGTTCAGCAATGGCTTTGATACTACTATGATAGATAAAATGCTAAAGAACAAATAAATTTTGTCCCAATTTTTTCCTAAATCCTATTCAAAAGGAGAAAAATGTTGGCAGTCTATAAATTATGTAGGGAATATTAGTGTGACAAATTGCAAAATATCTTTCATCCCCATCAACAAAAATAACTTAAATGCATTGTAAATAAACAAAAAAGAAAAGACAGAGAGAACTAACAAAAATGGCGTGTATGAAATCAAATCTCAAGATTTTTAGACTGAAAATATCCTGGTTGCATGCGCTTTTTAATTAGATTAATAAGTATTGGTTTTTTGTAAATTGGTGGATTTAAAATTTCATTTCCAAATTTTTCATATTTTCTGAAGGATTTGAAGTAAAAAGACTTGGTATTGTGCAGGTAGTGGACACTCTCATATTAGATAACCGTAAACGCTATTGCTGCAACCAAATACACGATACAGTCATTGATACAACATTCATAGATGGCACTCTGTGCTGTGTGTGTGAAGCACGGCTAACGCATGCACGCGGGATTGAACTTAAATCAAAGTATGTTCAAATCAAGTTGATGTCAAGCTTTGATATCTAGCAAAAAAATGTCGAAAGTTCCCAACATACCTACTTATACGATATTTTAATATGTTATAGTTATTATTATTTTGCAACTGTTAACCTTTTTTGTAGCATTTTTGTGTTTAAAGTTACAGGTATGTAGTATATTGTGACATAGTTGAATACGAAGAAGGTAAGACATTTGCTTTAATTTTGTACCTTGAAAAGTGTTAAAATTGTTAGTTTCGAAAATGCCGAAGGTATCACACAGAAAAACTGCGCGGTAAAGAACTGTAGTAGTAAATGTTTAACAAACTCAAATATCACAAACAATTTGGACGTGCAGTCTCGCAGCCTTACATCCATTCCAGCATCATTTGTGGTATGTGGAGAATACTTTCTACCTAATTGCTTTTGAACGCCAGAGCAAAATAAACTAAATAGAAGAGTAGGTCCCACACTATAAATAATAAACAATGGTGCAAGATAAACATTGTTTTTGAATCTTATTTCTGGTAATTACATTTACGACAATTCAATAATTCGGAGTTTTTTAAAACCTCGCATTTCCTTTGCCACTATTTTACATGAAACGAAGAAAACAACCCTATTAGTTATTATTTAAAGTAAACCTTTCTGAATTAAATTCTTATGAAGTACACAATTTCGTACAAAGTCAGCATAATATAAAAAGGTAAGTTAGACATGCTTACATAAATTAAGAAGATTGTTTTCTTAATTTCCTGTAAAATAGTGGGCAAAGTAGATACCAGGTTTTAAAATTAAGACAAGAAATAAACGTCAAAATAAATGACATTTGTATGACACGGGGTTTCTGATTTATCGGCTACACCTGCTGGTCATTTCGTTAATGTAGTTCACATACAACATTCACAGATGGCACTGTAACTCATTCAACAAAATTTATCAACACTGGCCATTCTTGTTTACTGATATTCTTTGGTATTGTGGCAGTGTGTGATCAAATTTACTATGTTGTTATGCAATAAAATGTGATACAAAGGTAACTTCAGTAATGGCTGGTTACTCCTGAAGATACTGTTTAGAAGAAACAATTACAGTGCTTTTCTCTAAAAAAGTGCTCTGAAAAATGTTAAACTCTTAGAATTCAACCCCACAAACCCCCATTTACAGTTATCGCGAATTCCATCGAGATGAAATAATAAGACAGGGCCAATTTCCAGCGGGCACTTCAATTCTCCACGCTTATTGACGAACTTAAAACCAACCCCCTTCTACCCCATTGTACCGCAAATAATATTTCAAACCTATCACGTCGGAGCCTGCTTAATCCGTTTTATATCGTCGAATTGCCGTAAATATCCATCAAAACAACCTCAAAACGGTACGAAATACAACCCCCTTCCTAGTGACGTCAGCAATCTTGATGTGAGCCGCAAAACATCTCCCGCACGTGTTTGAATCGTGGGGTGTATTTCCGTTAAATTCGGGGGGTGGTTGATTGGTTTTCATTCAAGTAATCTGCATCGGAGAAAAAAGATATGCGAAGGCATGTCGTATTAAATTGACTCCCGTTGTTTGGTTGGTGATTTAGGATGTTAAATTCGCAAATAGAACACGGTATATCGGGTATTCAAATATAGTATGTAGAGCCTTTTGCAGGTACACAATTTTAATGATTCTTTCATCAGGAGAGTTATACAAAATTCTGAATTCAATAGTTGAAAATATCCTGGCATTTTTTAATCGAGCTTTGACTGCATCTATGGTCGAAAACAGATATTGTTATTTAAGGATTGTCTTATTCAAGTTGAGAATACCTAGACATATTCTCAAATTAACTAACAAACTAACCTAAAAATATCATAAAATTCCTGTATAACTCTAGCTGATTGTTGATGTTAAGAATTTTCTGCTTCAAGATATATTCATGGGTTCTTTGTATTGTTATAAAAACCCTAAACCCTACTTACATCAAATCATTGTCCTGGGAACATGTACCTGTTATATAAAGGATGCCAAAGGAATAAATTGTGAACATAAACGACCAATTTGAAGAAGATGATTACGAAAATTAGCTTATTTAAAATTAAACTGATTACACTCAGCGTTCATGTCGAAGAATTGTGCAACCTGACCTGTGAATTATCGAAATAAATGTCTAGGGCAGGATGGAACCAAAGGTAACAAAGATCCAACAATATCACAAGCGAAAGAGGAAAAACAAGATCCAAAGTCCTACCATAATAATTATCAATGTCGTTGAGCTGTGAAAGGTTGTAAAAAAGGTTAAAAAAACAACTCATGATCAGAGTGGGTAATTCAGGGAGGGATATACAAAACAAAAACATTATTAATTTGTGAGAATTGATGCAGATTTTAGCTCCAATGACATCAACCATTGGAACAGCATCACAGAAAAATCAATTTTACAAAAAATATTGAAGAAATCGATATAAAAATATAAAGTCAATATGAAGCCATGTTGACTATTGTCTCTCAGTATAACAAATGCTAGAGTCTCACAACTAATATTTACCAGCTAAAAAGCTGCATATTCAACATAATAGATTGTTAAAAAATGGCTTTTAGTCAAATCGGTTAACGAATTTTACTGATAAGATGCGAAATTTAGAAGGTATCAGAATGGCAGTCATAGTTAACTGAAGAAACCCCCTCAGTATTACATTTCCACCTCGCTTAACGTCCATTTCAGAAAATGGCATCTAGCTTTGTAAACATTATGCTTTAGTCCCCACAGGCAAAAGCATACCCCGTGTTGAATAATTATTAGTAGGGACAAAGTGTGATATCATCGGGAGTACACTAATAGAGGGTCAAAGCAGTGTATGCGAACCAGCAATCTAATAATAATTACACCCATATTGGAGGCTCATGGCTAATGAATCTGGGATCGATTGATCGTGTGTAATAGTAATGCTAACCGAATGTATCGGATACAGTAGTTTACGATTTGGTTCGGCTGTATGTTAAACATCTTTTGATTCAGCGTTCGTCAGTTAAAATCGATTTGGTGGACATAATTTTAATTTGGTTAATAATTATGAAGTTGGTATACATCGTTAGTGGGCATGAACTCGTCCTGATTTAGAATTAATAGGTTAACATCATCATTAGGAATAATACTAAATATCATTAAGTGTTACAAATAGAAAGCTGTATATTTATATACTGTGTGTGGATAGTCCAGTAGTAGATGGCTTCCTAAATATATTAATTCAATTCTAGAACGAACTTTTCGTAAAAATATATCTAAAAAATTATTTGTTCTCATTTTCAATATCCAAAAGACCTTACAATAGGGACTGTCTCGAATAAAATTCGGAAATTTTAGATGGCTATGCCGTCAAATATTTGTCATTGTCATTTTGCGCTGGTTAGGTGAAGTAGAACTTATATATTTGTATCGACGAAAGGTTGTTGACAAGTGGTTAGAAAATCCACAGCGATCTAGGCAATTCATTGCAAAAAGAATTGAAAATGCCACGATCCATGGCAGATGATGTATTAAATCGTTATTTCAAGACGCAAAGCACATTAAGACAGCCACGTTCTGTAAGAAAATCTGGCGAACATGATTTGCAATTGGAACAAAAAAGTTTGTACCAAAAATCGCAGCATGTCCATCAGAGACATTGCCAAAAAATGTGGTACAACTAAAAGCATGGTAGAAAGTGTCAAAAAACGTGCTGGTTTGAAAACGTATAAAAAGCAAACAGTGCCAAAAGTTACAGAAAAGCAGGAAAAAATTATTAAAACCCGAGCCCGAAAGCTATACAATTTAATTGTTATTTATATTTAGTAATCTGGACCTCCTGAATTTCGGAATGGTATCAGTTTGTCGCTAGCTACAACGGTTTGATCTAAAAGCGGAGTAAATTAGGCCGCCCGACGTTCTAGCTGATTTCTGATCAAATTTATGGAATCTGCAGCTCAAAATACATCTGTCTGTCGATTCTGAGCTAAAATTAGTTTCCACCGAAAAATCACAAAACATCAAAGGCTAACCCCTTTGTTCTTTTTGGACCTGAGAATTCTACAATTATTTCCATAATATATTATAAATATACGTAATTACTGATGAGTTTAGTGCATTTTTAAAGCCACTTAACAATTACAAAATACCTCTTTACATTATAATATGAATCATTCATAAATGACAGAAAGGTAACAGTAAAAGATAGTTTTTGGATAATGCAGTATCAGTATCCAACAAACAACAAAATAAAAAAGACTGTAAGTCAATGGGAACTAGTTATTTAATTTTTTAAGAAGAATTTTAACAGTGATTCTTGAAAATATAAGTGTACAACAACCCGACCTTTATTATAAAAAAAATTAGGTTACATTAGTGTATATTAAATTAAATTATGCAGTAATTGAGCAAAATTATAGTAAAGAACAATCTGTATACACGTGTATATAAAGAAATGAACCGGCCGACCCAAAAACTTCATTCACCCCCCCATAAAGCACGTTATCACTCTCCCGGAGGGTTTTCTTTTGAAATTTTTGATACAAAGCCTTAGGCACTTCGCCGTCTATATTTTCTGCAACCCTCTTACACCTGTCCTTTTTCTGGGGGCTTTTGCGCACTTGTGACAAGAGGGGGCAGACGAAATCGTGTTTAAAAACCGCTTCATTGGGACCCTTCAAGCGTAATGCGATTTTTACAGCTCTTAAGTAGTCGATATTGACAACAGTTAGTAGAGCTCACTTTATCGACCGGTTGCCGGTAATGGCACATTCAAGAGGGCAGGAAGTCCGATTTAAACGTCGAAGTATAAACACGAAAATGGTTCCTAGAAATCAACTCTTTTCCTTTTTGTATCATTTGTTAAACGGCACTCTCAAATTGGATACGTTAAAAATAATTTAAAAATTAATCATCTCTGTAAACTATAAATTCTGGTGTCTGCCATACACCATCTAATAGAACAGAATATTTCAGGTTGCATATTTGACAAATAATAGATACCAACTGGTGTAAGTGGATGAAACAATCGGGAATTAACTCTAACTTATTATTTATTAAATGTGATAAGAAATTACCGTTCTTTCATAGACAAGTTAATAAATTCACCGCCATGTTAGTGAGGACGGGGTTTTCTTTAAACTGTTCCAACCAAACTATGATTTGTATGACGATATAGCGTAAGGTTGTCGATTTTATGTCGCCATACCTTATTAATAATTTCGCTTTGGGATACATGTTCCAGTCGATACTTTTAACTAGTTTATGTCGATTTCGAACAAGAACGTAACTAACTAAATGACAACTCACCGAATTATCACAATGTAGTGCCCATCTGAAACAGAAAGAAGGAATAAATTAGTATTAAAAGACAATTAAAATATTTTTTTGGTGTTTTTTTACATAGAACTATTCTTAAAGAAGACGGTGTGTTATTATTAGCCAAACACAACTAGGATTAATAGGTTTCTTTAAAAATTCAAAACCATATTTTTCATCAACGCTTTTGGTCACCTAATAGCCAATAGATAACTTATGGGAATATAGGAAGAGAAAGATGTGTATGTTTATTAATAAATGAATGTAATGAGCCGTATAGTCACTAATATTTATTTAATTATGGATCAATTTCAGCACTTATCTGGCAGTATTAATACTGAACTAGGTAGGTAGATGAAAGGTACATATACGAAGTCAAGTCAAGTAGTTCAGAGAACTATCAAGTTGCCTGACATGTGTGACGTAGATGTCGGACATTTTTCTGCGACACTTCAAGATCCCGGATCCAAACCAACCTACTTAATTGTCATAATGTGCGTAAGGGAGTTCAGCGTTTGGTTTAATTTTTTAGTGTATTTATTATTTTATTTTAGAGTATTTTAAAGTGTTACTGTGTATGTTTGTGTAGCTTACACTACTTCGCTTTACTTAGCAAGTATTACAAACCGAAATTACATTTAGATACAATGTATTGATGAAAAGCTGGACATACATTAAGTACATGTGTGGAGCATTACAATTTACAAGTTTTACCAGAAAATGGTAATGGGTTGGGTCCCTGGATGTTCCCGTTATAATGGGAGAGAAACGTGTAACCTTTACAGCACTTCTTTTAGGTTGTTTTTAAACAATATATTGCAACTAAATGTAATTTTGGTTTATAATACTAAATTATACGAAGGAACGTAAACCACTAAAAATACACAGTAACACTCAATGTTCAGAGCAAAATTATAGTATAATACAATATTTTGAACTGTTACTGTGTATGTTTGAATGGTTTACATACCTTTGTGTTATTCATTAAGTATTATAAACCGAAATTACATTAGTTGCAATCTATTGTTGAAAGGCAGTCTAAAATAAGTGCTTAAGGTTTATACGTTTCTCTCTCATTATAACAAGAACATCCAGGGACCTAGCCCGTTACCACTTCTGCTATAACATATAAATTGTAATGCTCTATACACGCACTTATTGTAGGTTAAGGTTTTCAGCAATACCTACATTGTAACTTAATGTAATTTACGTTTGTAATACTTGCTAAGTAAAGCGAAGTAGTGTCAGCTACTCAAATATACACAGTAACACTTTAAAATATTCTTTTAACATTAAAAAATTGCACCAAACACTGAACTCCCTTATGCACGTTATGGCAACTTGGTTTGTTTTGATCCAGGATCTAAACTAAATGTACTTTCGGTTTGTAATACTTGTGAAGCAAAACGAAGGAGTGTAAGCTATTCAAATAAGCACAGTAACACTTCTAAATATTCTTTTAAAGTCACAATAAAATTGCACCTAACACTGAGGTGCAGGATCCAGGACTTTGACGTACCGCAGAAAAATGGCCGTCATTACGTCAGCACTAATATAGCGTATCAGGAAGGAAAAATTCTACATATAATTATGGTATGAATTAACCAAGGGGGGATACACAAGCAGAGGAAATCTGCACTCATTACCTCCGCTGAAAAAACGCCTCAACACAGCGTTCGGCTTTGCTATGCCGCCGCTGATACAATACCAGCTGAAATTTCAGCCGTTAATGTCTTCAGGCCTAAACGGCTTTCCGAAAGCATCTGACGTACGGCGATAAGGATTATAATTATGCCGGTGGTGCCGAGGTAGCGTTCGTGTTCGATTATTTCAGCGGTGATTTTAATAGAACCTGCCGACTTGACGTGTGTGCAGTCTAAAGTGGTAATTCGGGGGGATTGGGGCAATAAACACGGGAAAAATGCAAGTCAAGCTCTATTTTAATGGTATAATGGGGGATTTCGATGTTATATGCGCAGTTTGGTGGACCGTTTAAACGGAATTTAAAGGGTAATCGGATTTTATTATATGATGATAGCTCATACTGTCGAGAATAAGAAGAGATGTAGTGGGAGGCGAAAACAATTTAGAAGAAAAAATTGTAACTTAACAGGATTTTCAAAACATTGCATATAATTGAAGGTATACACGTTTAAAACAGAACACTGGGTTGGAGTAATAAAGTTTTGTGGTTGCAAAATATAGAAAAGGTCTTTACTTGCACTTTTGTACAAAATCAAAGACAGTACTTAGCCCTTTGAAGAGAAGCAAGCGATGAAAACATTATTGCGACCAAAAATTGTTAGATTTCCTGCCAGAATGTTGTTGGCTCGACTACTGCCCCAGCTATACGTCATTAATTATAATTTGCATATAAATAGCGTCGGCCATGAACAAGTCCTTCCTGAATTAATATTAGTAACAAACAGAGAAATGCTTTTGAAGTGCCGCTCGTTTACTAATAGCAAATGTGACGAACGATTTACAACCAGTCGGATCACAGCTTTTTTCAAAGACAACCGGATCTAATTTGTTCATCCCAGGGACTTGTAAAAATACGCATCGAAATCTGTTTGTTTCAGATGAACGCGCTGCTACTTTCGTTCACCATACACACTGCCAGCTAGATAAAATGGAGGCTGGACGTTAAGATGGAAAGGAAGAGGTCTGCTAGGAGACACAGGAGATACGACAAGCCCTTTGCCAAGAAATGCAAGGAGTACATCAGGAATTTCCTAGCCTTTATGTTCAGCAATGTTGGAATTATAGGACTGGTGGTAAGATTCAATCGAATGCATCTAAAGTTTCAATTCAGTTTTCAATTAAATTCAATTCAAAATATAATTCCAACAATAAATATAAAGTTACGTACACATGTGTTAGATGAGACGATTCTACCTCATTTTGATACCAAGCATGCCATAATTTGATTGAATGAAATATTCCTGAACATTATCTGAAAATATGTCAAAAGCTAAGCACTGTAAGAACAATAATCAAACTACGACTATTAATAATTTAGTTTAGGATTATGCGAAGGTTTTTGAAGACAAGGACTCTATAATTTAACTGTATATGAGATATGAGATACTCAGTCTCAATTAGTGGTTTATATTAATCATCAATGGTGAGAGAATTTTATGAATGAAAACGGTAATTCTCAAGTAAATTCTATAAATATTAAGAACAGTATGAAGCAAAAAAAATATTTTTTCCATTTACTTCAGCTTGTGCTGTAACATAACTGCAGTAATTTTAGTCTATTAACTTCAATTTTACATTGTCTGACTTCAATAGTTATTTCACAACTTTTCTTTATTCTTAGGTGGGCTATACCACAGCAGGAGCATTTATATTCCAAGCAATCGAGAGCGCCAGTCACCAAAACATAACGAATGCGGTATTAACAGAACGCAGAGCTATGGCCAAGCTCATCTGGAACCTCACAGTGACCTACAACATTTTCCCAGAAGGAAACCTAAACATCAGCATCGCTAAGGAGATAGACAGGTACCAAGAAAACTTCGTGAGATACGTCAGGAGAGGCTACGACGGTGCTGAGAGTCTGAAAGCTGAACAATGGAGCCTTGCAGGATCGTTTCTGTATTCCCTAACGGTTATTACAACCATTGGTAAGTAGAGCGATGGTAAGCTAGTCACTAGTCTAATTAATGGAAATCCTGCTAATTCAGCAGGAATTTCGTTCTCACCAAATGAAATACCTAACATACTGTCCTACCCTGACCTACATAACGTGTTGAACACCGCAACTATCGATTGACAAAATGCCTTTTTCATGTAATAGCGCAGAGCCCTTCTAGGAATACGAAATAACAGGTTAACGTGATCAATACAAAATGCAAGAGGAACAATCTGTACACAGAACGCCTTTTCTGACCTGTGTACTATCCACGAGACCCCATCGTGTCGTGTACTCCTGCAACGGTCCATAAATCTACGGGATGCCAGAGCAACGACAAGCTACAATTCATCGGTTAGACGTGAATTATATCCTTCCATCCTCGAGTATAGACATGTTTCCATTTGAACTAATCAGTCAATATGTCTGCGACTTTTACAGATACACGGTACACAGCTAGAAGGATGACAGAATGCAAATGAATTATGATACTTCCCACTTCTGATGTTATCCCCGGATTATATTTGAATCCTTCATTTAAGCCATAATAAGATTGGCGTTATTTATGGAATTAACCACTGAAAAAGGTTACAGACACGTTTTTTCTATAGACTGGAAGTCTATGCAAGAGAGGAAATAATGATGACATACCTATATGCTAAAGCACATGATCACCATCATGAAGAATAGAAAGGAGATGAAAGAGACAGTTAGGCAGTAGCTGGAGTTCAAAGAAGTATTTGTTGTTGTATAAACAATGCAAAAAATTAGAAAACTATTCCCTATCGGTGTGAGAACCATTTCTCATAAATTCATCAAGATTGAGATGTACTCTAATGAAAAAATGACCAACGTACAATTAATTTTTAGACTAGACCCGTCTTGTACAGAACAAGATTTAAAATCACATTTGTGTACAAAATTTGTCAGAAATTAAATTCCAAATACCCTGATGAATATTCTTCATTTAAAGTAAGAGTCCTTGAGCAGCAAACCATAGCATTTTGGACCCTCATATGAAGCCACCTGGTACTAAAATTATGTGGTTACAGGTGGTCCTCTAAAGTTGATAGAATCTATATGTCACGGTGTGTTTTCATTTCATTATCCTTTTCTTCTTCGGACGAGCTGCTGTCTGAGAATGTATACAGGTTTAAGACTTCCTTATTTATTGTTTCCTTGTCTTTTCCGATTTCTGACCACTGTTCTTTAATTATGTTAGATTTTGCTATGACTCCCTTCACCGTTATTCTCCACGTGTAGCACGGTCGACTTACTTTGAGCTTGTTGTTATTCATTTTCGAAGCTTTTTGTAGTATATGGTCTTCTTCTCTCCTTTGAATATGTTTCTATTCTTTTTGCGATTGTCTTTCCCTATAGGAGTTCTGTTGTTCCTCGTTTTTCGGTTTCTTTTACAGCTTTGGACGACAATTGCACGATATTTCTTTCAGCGTTTCTCAAGCTTGTTGTGTTAGCTTTGGTAGTAGCGGCACTTTTGACTCTGTCATGATGGACAGGATTACCGATGTCTATATATTTGTTAAGATGCTCCACTCCGGCTTGTGTTTCTCTACAAATGGTAGTATAGCTCTTGTAACTCTATGCCCGGTTTTTGTCTTCATTTGACTGCTTCGCTGCGATTCAGTTTTTCCAAGAGATTTTATTTTGTTTGTCAACCTTATATTTCGGCTCCCTAATTTGTATACGCTACCTGTCATTAAGGTTTTCTCGCTAAAGCAACCTCTTATCATGACAGTGGTTTTGTTGTAGCTTACTACGTTATTTAGAAAGTCAGCCAAATCTTTTTATTCTCTGTAATTACCACCAGGTCGTCCGCATATACCAGTATAAACGGAAGTTTAATTTTATTTCCTTGTCTGTTATATTTTTTAGTTATGTGTTAGCTTTTTGAATGATGTCATAAATAGTCTTGGTGATATAGGGTCTCCTTGCTTTACTTTTCTATTTTTTTTTGCTTTACCGGGATTGTTTTACCAAACCACTGTATCGTTGTGTTTTCGTGTAGACAACCCTTCGTTTTCTGTTGATTAGGTAGTAGGGGACCTTTTTCTTTGCCAGGATTTTTGGTACAAATTGGTGATTAATCATATCGAATGCTTTCTTACTGTGAGCATGTGATCATACACTGATCTGTTCTTGAAAAAGGCTGCTTAATATTGTGGCATTTACGGGATGTACTTTTCTAGTTCCGAGAGTAGAAAGTAGAAAGTTCCTCGATAGTCGTCCGTGTTCTGGGGGGTGGAAATGGAAAATTTGCAATCAAACCAAATTTAGAAAGGTTCTTGTACCATAATTCTAAGTCGATCTTGTTATGATTACATGTTGTCTGTTGCATTTCTACAATTGTAATTTCTTGTACAAAATTTAGTCGAAACAATTAGATTTAGACACGCGAAAAAGTCAAGTGCTACAAAAAATACTATTGTGGTGGTTGCTGAAGGATGCTCACCCCCCCGAAGCCGACGATTTTTATTTTAACCACGCCGCAAAAAGCCCAGGAGTTCCCCGAATTCGGTCACACCATTATGTGATAAATTGCCGAATATTAATAAATTCTAATTACAACAAAACGGCAGCCCGTTAAAAATGGAACCGTGACGAGGGTTGCGACCCGTTGCACCGCATCATAAATAATACCCCCGTGTCAACGAACACAGTGAACTATATTGCGGTCGCCGCTATAGTAGTTAAAATGATTATACGGCGTAATAGTGTTAGCAGATGGACGATTTTGCGGATAAATATGGTCCGGACACGTTAACTGTGCCGCAACGAAAAGCCCGTACAGTAGGGGTGGCTAATATCGTCTTATACACAAAACTGTCGCATCAATCTTTTCTCGACGTGAACAATTTTTGGAGCCGATACGTCGCATTGATCAGTGTAATCGGGAATAGATAAAACCCGGCTGAAAAATGATCCTGTGTTTGCATGAGGGAGCGATAAGATGCAAGTTAGGGATTATAAATTGGTTGTAGGGTTGTTCGAGCTGCATAATTCGGTGGAAAATTATGCTAGTGGCGCAGTATCTTAAAAAATGGAAAAATTTGGGGAGCCATTCATTTTTGCGAACTGACATTCGTTTGTAAGCAAATAGGAGATAAGTATAGGTCGAGGAAGGAGTGATTAATTTGTGACCTAACAAGAAAAAAATTTTCAGAGCTACTTCTGAGGAAGACACCGGCATGAGTGTCGAAACGTCAAGGCCAAATAACCAACGTGGTAACTAGCCCGGAGAACAACATCGCAAGAAGAAATAGTAATTTAGAACGATTACACTTATACAAAAATAAGATCACATTTACCCTATCATGCAAAACATTAATTAATACACAACATAAACCAATTAGGTAGCTAAGAAACAAGCTGATTGAACGTATGTGCTTTGTCTCACTTGATTTATCAGATAACCCTGACGATCGTTTTGACCAAAACTGTCATTGTCAAAGAGATAACAGCGTTATACTATATACTACATACTATATATAGGACACAAGAATAGCGTTATTTGGTATTGATAATTCTTTTACCTTGTTCGCGAAACCTACGGAATTCTTCACGCTGTATTTGGACTGGCACCTGTGTCCTTTGATGTGACTAATCTTTTTCCTTCTATACATTTAAATGAACTTTTAACAATCCTCAAAAATAAAAACATAGAAAAAACTGAGCTGCTGAATATTGTGGATATTTGMATAGATCAAAGTTATTTTACGTTCAMTGACTGCCAATGGGTTCACCTTTGTCTCCAGTCTTGGCCGAAATTTTCATGTCAAATTTCGAAGAAAATCAAAGAAAAATAAAATTATTAAAAATGTATTATTCTGGACTAGACATGTTGATGACATTTTTTGTATTTAGACGGGAACTGACAGGCAGTTGGATGGAGTTCTTCATTTTCCGGACTTATCAATGTCATGTCGGTAAAAACTAGTGAAATTGAGTTTGAAATTTATAGAAAACCAACACAGTCCGATGTTATAATGCCGGCTTCTTCAAATCAATCGTTACAGATTAAGCATTCCGTGTTTTATAGTTTAATATACAGACTAATAAATATACCACTTAGAAAAGAAAGTTTCGCAAAAGGAATTGACGACAGTTAAACAAATAGCCTTTAGCAATGGATATGACACAAAAATTGTTGACTGAATACTTAAAAAGCAATATAAAATTAGAATACAACGAATGCTGTACAATGCTAACATCAATGAAAAAGAATATATTTTTGCCGCAGTAAATTGTCTGTTTGTGTTAAAAATAGGCTGAATAGACTCGGAATAAAAGCAATAGAGGTTAATAAGTGCAATTTGGGAGGTCTTCTAGTTAACAATAATCCAAAATGTGACATGATATACATAGGACAATCAGGTAGAGCTATTAAAAACAGAATTAAAGAACGTGTTGCGAATATAATTCAAACAAAAGCACAACAGGTTTTGCTGACCATTGCATAAGAAATAACCATCACTTAGATGATAACGATATCAAAGTTTTACATTACGAAAGGAAAGATAAAAAACTGAACCTTTTAGAACTTTTGGAAATTAAAAAAGCTCAGCATCAGAAAAACCATTTGGCAAATACACAAATAGAAATTCCCACGTCCAGTACGCCTTTGATATTGCCGAAATTATAAAGTCGGCCTTCAAAACCCAGGCGAGAGATTTTACAACTGTACCTTACAACCCCTGTAAAAAGGGGACGTAAACAAAATTCTGCACATTTGAGTTTAGTATAATGCTCTTACCTCTCTGACAATGACCGTGTAGGTCGAAACGATCGTCAGAGTTATTTGATAAATCAAGTGAGACAAAGCACATACGTTCAATCTGCTTATTTCCAAGCGACCTAATTGATTCAGAATGTTTCACAATAAATGCACCTTTGAATCCATTCAACATATACATAACATAAAGTTTATGGAAGCGAAGTAAACTTTATTGTGTCTTAAAATTCTTGGATGAAAAGGATTACGGGGTAGAATTTGCAATGATCTTTATCAAAGAAGCCAAGTTGTCTAGGTATTCTCTAATTAAAGGTATTTTTCCTTAATGAAGTCGGTTGGTGTTTTCTACATAATTTTACTGTACATAGAGTTTTCGTTCACGATGGTAAATGCTTCCAGCGACCAGATATGAGATCATCATGTTATCTGAAAAACTCATAATTTTTTGTCAGTGTTCAATAAGCAACAGCATAATAAACTCTGAATTCCTATCGTTATTTTCATCTTCCTGCTGTAGCAGGGTCGCAAAACATTTCCCACCACCGGTATCGACCAAATTAAACACCATAAAACGTAATGAACCAACCGCATGTCCATAAATCAAACCAGTTAGTTCGAAAATTATATTTCGGTGTCCTTCGGGCCCAGCACGTATAGGGAGGCAGACGGCCACTTTAGCGACAAATAAATCAGGCGACCCCGTTCACGGAGGGGCTGCATTTTGTTAAGGGGCGAAAGTTTTTATTAATTTACGAGGGGGCGTGAGAATCCCGGAAAATTTAGTGCCCGGACGGTCAATCGGGCGGCAGAATTCGATAGGTTTAGGGTTAAAACGTACGGTGAAGATATGGAACGTTTCTACAAGAGAAGTATAATGCTACAGACATGGAAGCTGAGTATTCTGTAGAAGAATGAATAATCAGATGAATTTTGTACTTTTGACTGTCGTGGAAAGTTCTATTAAAGACAGAATCTAAGACTTTGTATGGTGTGTTTGGAAGATTTATTTACCTATTTTTTTTTCAAATGCCTACCTACTTTTCCTTTAGTTTGACCTATGTAACAGTTGCCGCGAGAACAAGTAGTTTTGTAAACACCTATACTTTCTAAATGTACTTCAACCTTAGTAGAACTTAAAATTTTATCTAAATTATTATACGTATTACCAAGAACTAAAATATCATGCTTTCTAAGTATCTTCTTTAAATTTTCCGAAAGGCTTTGTACATAAGGCAAACTCAACTGTAATTTACTCTGTCCTGGTTGAGAATTTACTTGATTTGGACTAGCACTTTTATTAGAAAAAAGCACTTGATTTAAGATGATATTTCTTTTTGTTAAGAACTTTCGTCTGAAATTCTTTGTGCTCTAACAAATAACATCCTTATAAGACTATTCTTTTGAAAGAGAGGGTGGTGAGATGTGGCATGTAAATATCTGTCTGTGTGTTTGTTTTCTGTAAACCTTGTATCTTAACTGTCCAGTGTTTGTATATCCAAGAAAGGTAAACCTAACTCTTCTATACCTTTGGGCCAAATAACAAAAGTATCATCTACATTCATTTTGGCTTAAATTGAAAATTGTTGATCGCTACCTCTTCAAACTTTTCCATAAACTTAAATTAAATAAATTAAATATAAATAAAATAAAATAAATCATATGTTCTTTTTGGTTAGACGACTGCCAGCTCATAATATTCCATCCTAAGATAAAAAAGACAAAGGAAATATCTCTCTTCAAAGCAAGTCTTGTACTATCCGAATTTCAGTCTTGACTAATCATTATCTGATATTCCAACTTTTTTTGTCTAATCCATAAACTATAACATTGATCTCTCTCTACATACATGGGTACTACTACTCTACTCTCTAAAGAATCTTTTTTTATTAGTGTAAATCCAGCTTAGTCCTTTATCTTAAATTTCAAGATGCACTATTCGATAAATTCCTGAATTTGAATAGAATTATTATTCTAATTTAGAACATTAACAACAGAACCGAAAGTGTAGTAGTAACTTTAAATAAAACACTGAGCAGAGCAAGGTATCCAAAGTATTGAAAGTATGAGTTAATTTATTCCCAGTGTCGCATTTTCTTCAATTAGTATACTTTTTCTATTTATCAGCTAAACAATTCAGTATGACATTTATAAAACTAAAACAGTTTGTAAGTATTGCCCAATTTCTTTGTTTTTCATTCAAATATTGGATAAAACTCCACAATTATTACAGTACCGAATACCAAAATGAAAGACTGAACATCCCGAAACCTCGCAAATTTCCCAAACACAAAGAAGCCTGCAGCAGATATGGCAACGACTATGGGGAGACAACACACAGCCTCCCACTCGGTTTTGGAAAACCCAAAGGCGTTATCTGCCTGCTATCTGTATAATTAACGTGGACCCTTAATTGGGAATTGTTTTTCTTTGCCTTCGCCGCCAGGATTTCCACTTTTCAAAGGATCAGCGGGCTTAGAACTTTTAACGACGCGAATTTTTTACGTCTCGGCAAAAAAAATCGCCTGCACGATCAATTACAGGGAGCTGCAGATGTCGCAGGATAGAAAACGGTCGTTTGTAACGAGCATTGTTAGTGAATTGGCGATTCTGATGATTTCCACGCTTTCGTAGGGGTGTTTCAAGGTCGCGAAACGGGAGGATTTTGGCAGCGTTTGTTACGTTGGTTTATTGGAAATGCCCTACAAACAATATGCTAAGAGATACAGGGTAGCTCATATGTATGGAATAATCTTAATCTTTCTGTCTGTACCTGTCCAAATACAAAATATGTCGTCCACTTAGCGGGCCCAAAACTGAATGCAATTATTCATGTATACCTCAGCTAGCAGTGGTGACAATGAAGACGATGTTTTGTGATTTTTCGGTGGAAACTAATTTTAGCTCAAAATCTGCAGATTCCAAAAATGTGATCAGAAATGAGCTAGAACGTCGGGCGGCCTAATTTACGCAACATTTAGAGTGAACCGTTGTAGCTAGCGACAGACGGATACCATTCCGAAATTCAGGAGGTCCAGATTAGTAAATATATGCTTGAAATTATACAAATCGGAGGTGCAAAACATTTAAGGTCCAAAAGGAACAAGGGTGTTAGCCTTTGATGTTTTGTGATTTTTAGGTGGAAACTAATTTTAGCTCAAAATCGACAAACAGATGTATTTTGAGCTACAGATTCCAAAAATTAGATCAGAAATGAGCTAGGACGTCGGGCGGCCTAATTTACTCCGCTTTTAGATCAAACCGTTGTAGCTAGCGACAGACGGATACCATTCCGAAATTCAGGAGGTCCATATTAGTAAATATGCTTGAGAATATACAAATCGGAGGTGCAAAAATTTTAAGGTCCAAAAAGAACAAAGCGGTTAGCCTTTGATGTTTTGTGATTTTTCGGTGGAAACTAATTTTAGCTCAAAATCGACAAGCAGATGTATTTGGAGCTGCAGATTCCAAAAATTTGATCAGAAATGAGCTAGGACGTCGGGCGGCCTAATTTACTCCGCTTTTAGATCGAACCGTTGTAGCTAGCGACAAACGGATACCATTCCGAAATTCAGGAGGTCCAGATTAGTAAATATGCTTGAGAATATACAAATCGGAGGTGCAAAAATTTTAAGGTCCAAAAAGAACAAAGCGGTTGGCCTTTGATGTTTTGTGATTTTTCGGTGGAAACTAATTTTAGCTCAAAATCGACAAACAGATGTATTTGGAGCTGCAGATTCCAAAAATTTGATCAGAAATGAGCTAGGACGTCGGGCGGCCTAATTTACTCCGCTTTTAGATCGAACCGTTGTAGCTAGCGACAAACGGATACCATTCGGAAATTCAGGAGGTCCAGATTAGTAAATATGCTTGATATTATACAAATCGGAGGTGCAAAAATTTTAAGGTCCAAAAAGAACATTTGATGTTTTGCGATTTTTCGGTGGAAACTAATTTTAGCTCAAAGTCGACAAACAGATGTATTTTGAGCCTTTGATTGGTAAGCCATCATTTTGCGTGTAACATTGATTATCAAAACAAAAGTAATTTTGATTAATGCATTCATTAATAATAAGACCAAATCTTCCCCAAGGGATTATTATAAGTTAAGTGAATTAATATGTTCATTTACGAGGTTTTTGACTTCAGCAATTGGAATTGATGTAATGTATGTAATGCATAAAAGAAAAGTAATTTTGTAATAGGCTGGAGGGTATGGAGATACAAAAACGACAAGTTTTATACCTTTTTTTGTACATAAAAATTTAGAATTGGATGACAAATTTACGAGTCAAAGGACAGTAAGTGAACCTGATAACAGAGGAACATTTTTCATTCCCAAATCAATCACGCCTCGGTTTCTTTGCTAATTCTGACCTCCCGAATCCAAGTCTGGCTTCAGTTTGTCGTTATATGTAGGGGTTTGCTTTGAAAACAGTAAAGACAAAAGAATCTGCGCTTTAGTAAACAGTGTCAAAATTGGTGGAGGCGCCGGCTTACATGTAAAGTATATGGGGAATTTTTTATTGCCGACACGATTTTTCTGGCTGCAGAGCATTAAAGAACGACAAGTTTTATATTTTTTTTTGTACACAACAAATTAGAATTGGATGACTTTATGTAATAGTTCATAAAGCTGGAAATAACAAATTTCGCAAAATACTGGAAAAGTGCCTCAAGAAAAGGTTATACAATCATCTTGTTTGCAGCAATGTTTTAAGTAATCAACAGTATGGTTTTCGTGCATGTCACTGGGTAATTGAAAAGTTGATTAGATAGAAGTATATAATATCTTTCAGTTTTCTGATTTTTCTCGTTCGATTTCAGGTTATGGTAACATTTTCCCCCGTACATTGGAAGGCAAACTAACTACCATAGCCTACGCTATAATAGGAATGCCACTGTTCCTGCTTTATCTCTCCAACATCGGAGATGTTATGGCCAGATCCTTCAAGTGGATATACGCCAACGTCTGCTTATGCAGATGGTGTCCAGGTGTAGCCAAACGCAGAGCAGAAAGAAGGAGACGTAGGGAACTCCACATGGAGTATTATAGCGATGGAACCAGCGACACCAGCGGTGAAAGTTTCCATGTAAGGGTAAAAGAAAACACTCCTCAGGCTATAAATAATCCCACATTTTTTTGTGTGGGACGTTCGCTAAAGCTCTGACCATCATATGTTGTGTAAACGTCACTTAACCATAAATCTTCCGCATCTCTTTGATACATTCCACGTCCTATCTTTACCTGTGTCCGTCAGCCCGACGTATTTTTTATTGAACTTTACCGTGAAGTTGTCCTTCCTCAGGCGATGACAAATAGTTTCAGGCTGCGGAAAATTGAATCCTGCAATGGTGGCGTGGAGAAACAAGCTTGCCAAAGCCACCGTACATTATAATTTCTTTCTTGTAGAGCAACATTCCAAACGGCATAAGTCCAGCTGTATCCGAAGATGGTACTACCGATCTAGATAGCGCTGCGTCTTATGACGTTCAAACAGTTACTGTTCCGGTTACCATATGTTTAGCAATCATGGTGGGGTGAGGCCCAACCCTCTCAAAATCGCTTCAATTTTCACAGTTCTAAATTTTTTCAGGTACATATGCGGAGGTGCCCTTCTGTTCTCTCGATGGGAGGATTGGGAGTTCCTAGATGGTTCATATTTCTGTTTTATTTCCTTGAGCACGATTGGATTCGGCGACATAGTCCCTGGCGATAAAATATACACGGGGAAAGTGTTCGATTTGAGTTTTATTTTTTGCGCGATGTACCTGATGCTTGGAATGGCTCTGATAGCCATGTGTTTTAATCTTATGCAGGTAAGTGGATTTATGAGTCGTTCCTGTAATGTATTTTATTATTTGTCATTAATCCTGTAGGAAGAAGTAATCCATAAGATAAGAACTACGATAGATACAGTGAAATACATGTTTCGATGTCGTAGATGATATTTATGCTATAAGGTGTAGATTTATAATGTAAGGGGCCCCGGGAGATTAAAGAAAATCGAGTGCGTTTAGGAAATCTTGGATTTGCAATTATAAGGTAGGTATGTGCAAAGATTTGACAGTTTTTTGTCTAATTTAATAGTTTTAGGGGACTACAGGAGAAAGAAGATTTTTGCAAAGAAATTATTTAAAAGTTTGTACTATTTTTAATAAAGCTGTTAAGAAAAACTATTGCGTATTGTCATTTTTTAAATAAGTGCATTAATCTGTAACCAAATATTCTTAGGGACGCCGTCACTATCAAAACAAACATCAAATCTCCCTAGTAAAATTTTGCATTCAGTTATGGTTAATGAAGATACAACCGCTTTTCAGACAAACGACCTAACGTGTATAAAACTACAACGCTAGAAGAAAGTTACTTCCTGTGCTTCCCAAATCTCGAAGTGAAGTTCATAGTGCACTTAGGACAAATACGAATTACCGAACAAACCGACGTGAGAAGCTGTTGCTTGTAAATATGAAGATTCACATATATTAGTGTTCAGTTGCGATACAAATTTTAAGAACCTGTGCAAATGTAAGAAAATCTACATGGATGGTACATTTGACTACTGTACTAAGTTTGTTTGCAACTGTTTACCATCCACGGTTGTCCGAATGGACATTATATACAGCTTGTGTTTTGTGTACTGCCGAACAAAACTACTGAAACGTACGTAATGTGCTTTGAATATGAGAAGAAGTGCTGTGCGCTTTCTTCCCTAAGGAAATTGTCGCAGATTCCGAAAATGCTATCCATAACGCAGTTTGTGGTGTCTGGCCACAAATCAAATTAATAGAATGTAGATTTCACCTTTCGCAAGCTTGGTGGTGTAAGATTCAGGAAGTCGGACTTTTTAAAGAATACAAAGACAAAACGGAAGGAGGAAATGGTTAGGATACTGTTTTGGAGGTAGGGGACGCATTCGCTTTTTCGTTAGCATACAACCACTAGGAACGAAAATTCAAATGTTTGCAGACTATTTAATTGATAATTATGTGGCAGATTGTGCTGTATATCCTCCAGATTTGTGGGCGTCTAAAAGATCAAGTGCAGATAGAAGCACTAATAACTGTGAATTATTTCATTCGCATTTAAAAAACTATTTTAACGCATCTCATCCGTCAATATTTGTTTTTATAGACTTTTTGTTACATTATCAGTGTGAGATATATATAAAAGTTTAAAGTGTCGACAAGCTATATGTTCCAAATTCGGACACAAGAAAAAAGCAGGAGTATCTCAAACGCATTATTAATGACTATAATACTAACAAAATATCTACTAGGTTACATTTTTTAAAACTTGCTTTGCACTATTATAGCGAATAACTACTAGGTAATAATTTCGTAAATGTGTAGGTACATATTGTTTTTATTTGCATTTATGTGTTACAGTTCCTTGTACTTATATATTATTATTATTATTTGACTATGTATCTACGAATTGCCTTAAAAATATAATATTAAATAAAATTTATTGGAATATTAACTTCCTTTTTGACCCTAAATGTTTTGCACCCCCGATTTGTATAATTTCAAGCATATATTTACTAATCTGGACTTCCTGAATTTCGGAATGGTATCCGTTTGTCGCTAGCTGCAACTGTTCGATCTAAAAGCGGAGTAAATTAGGCCGCCTGACGTCCTAGCTCATTTCTGATCAAATTTTTGGAATCTGGATTAGTATTTCTTAAGCGGTCGAGTTTACATCTGTCTCTTTTTATACCTATTTCAGTAACTGAAATCAATTCCACTACCCCCCGGAAGCAGGTATAATATTGGTAATTGACGAAACGAGACTCGAATACCTATCTGCAAATTGTAAAAGGTCAACGGAAGAAACGCTACAACTGATGCATTGGGAACAAATCTCTGTATTTGCTTGTTTAAAATCCCCTATAAGACAGCCATAAACGGCGCACTCCTCGCAGCATCAGTCCTTTATTTTCAGTTTTAGGAACTATACTAGAGAGTACTCTATATGCAAAATTATTGCACTAGTACCAATAATACCTCGAATCTCGACAATACAATCATAAGGAGTTATCTTTTTATGAAAACCCAGTAAGAATAATCGATTTTTTGTGCAGGAAAACTATAGCATGGCTTTATAACCCGTCGCCTCCCCTGTAACAAAAATCCCTCTGCTTTGTATCTCCCGTCAGCACATCCAGTGCTTAAATAAACGCGAAACTCGATTCCTTCGCAAAAATAAACAGCTCCAAGATTCATACAACGCCAACGGGGCCAACCTATACACACACAGCGGCTCCAAGACGTCGCCGATCCAAGATATGGACTGCTCACATTGGAAATTGAGTTTTTCATTTAATTTCTCATCAAATTCAGCGTGGCTCGCACTTTTTGCGTGCGCGCGGGAATCGGGTCAACAAAGCGGTATATCTGGGGAAAATCTGCAAGGAAATGGAAATAAAAAGCCACCTTGAAGACACTTATATCGTCCACGTGTTCGGGAAAAATGCGTCCGTTCAGATTGGACGGAAAATGATCCCTCATTTCTGTGTATTCTGGTTCTGATGAATGCGTTAGTTAAATCAAGCGGAGCACACGGTGCTTTGTGTACCTGCACGTGCGGTAATGTGGCCACATTGGATGAAATGCAGCGAGAAATTTAGAGTTTGTTTTGTGATCGCGTAATTCGCGGCTGTGTTTAATTGGACACAAAACGACAGTTTCAGGAACGTTATTAAAAACGCCACACGCTATTTCTTTTTTCTCAATAGAAGCAGCAAAGGTACATCTGATGTAAACGATGGGTACTTGTATAGAACACCGGTCTATGTGTTAGTTAGTATATAGATAGGAGTAAGGTACAATTAAATAACAGTGACTGTTTATATTACCACATGCAATGTTCAACAGTTTTCTGATTTCAAGTTCCATTCAAACAGAATATTAACTGTTTACCGAAGTTAGAGTTTAGAAAACCTCTTTCCAAGATAATATTTTCTCTTGTCTCTTGAAAACACCGACAAAAAGTTAATAGTCTGACGTTTCGATTACACCTGTAATCTTTGTCAAAGACCTGACCTGACCTGACCTGACCTGACACAGGTCCAAACAAAATTTTGAAAGCATTCACCCCCGTACACATCTTTCCAAATCTCCAACCTCCTCATTAAAAACAAACAAGACAGTGACAGGGATTCATTAACAAGGAAAAATACAACACTTTAAAATCTATCAGAGATGAAGTAACTGACAATGATTGCCAAAGCAGACAAGTTATTTTACAAGAAGCCACATATAAAAAAAAGTATTAAAATTTCTCTCGTCAGACTCCTTCTTCACCATCAATAAGCGTCCTCCTACAATCCAGCTTAACGTCCTAGAGAAAAATACACTTTCGGATGTATTAGATACTCTGCTACCTCACCTAATAGATTTAAATATAATTTATAATTTTAAAATAATGAATTCCACCAATCTCATGTGGTTTCCTGAAGATTTATAAAACTGGACATCCAATAAGACCTGCTATTTCTTCATTTTTTTTTGTTGCAATTTTAGGCTTTAGCAATAAATACTGATACTAATATTATTTATTTTCAATCAATTTGATATGATATTGGGAACGAATGATCATGTGGTAACAAGATGAATTTGGATGTAGCTAAATATTTGCTTGTAGTAAGGGAACATAAATTAATTCCTCTGAAAACCAGAATACTGCTGATAAAGAAAATGCTATTTGAGTTACTAAAACATCACCACCAATGTTATATCATGTTATGACAAACATAACGTTGATAAATACCATCTAAGTCCAAAAACATATAATCAGACAACAAAGTATTAAATACTGGCAGTAAATAGACGAGAAAAATTTATAAGACAAACAGTTTTTGAACAAAATTGGGTAAGTTAACAATTGTCGTGTAAATACTATTACACTCGTTCTATAATAAAGAATATAATAAAAAAACGTTGCAATCTATCAAAACTATCAAAATTCTTTTAGAAAATTCGAAGGATAAAGTAGATGAAAAAGACAAAGCAGGCATATATCAAATACAATGTAATAGTTGTAATCTTAAATATATTGGGCAGACCAGGCGTTCCACAAGAGTTAGATTTAAAGAGCATTAGCTTATTTCAGATTTAGGAGGTTTGGTAGGTCAAGTGTCGCTCAACATGTTAAAGGAAATGAACAAGTACACTTTAATGAATTCAGATTTAGACCTTTTCGAATTAAAAACACAACACTCGAAAAAATACCATTCACTGGACTGGACTGTTTTGCATAGTGTTCTCCATCTGCTGGGGAGAGAATTTCAGAATCTGACAGTAAACAGCAGGGTGCGTCCGACTGGGGTTGTTTTTCTCCCACGGGATGTAAATAAGGCGATGTCATGCTGGGTTTTATTTTAAGCAGAGTCGCGAACTTTCCGACAAGTATTAAAAAAGGGATACGTCAGAAAAGTGACGGTTCTGAATGAGGTTTTGAAAATAAACTGACTGTTTAATTGCAATTTTTTACTCTTTGATGATTAATTTTCAAAGACAACTATATTGAAGTAAGACGCTCTCGAGCGTTTATAATTGACGAACAACGTTACAGGCCAGTTTCCAAATATTTTAAATGGTTTAATACAAATCAGAAACTACCCAAAGACCATGAGGTTTGATTTAATATCATGCCCGACCCTTTACTCCACATATCTCGTAAATTTCATCGCAAGGTAAAACCAAATGTCGAGAGTATCCCACGTGTAAATGGACCAACGACAAACAGGCCACCAAATTATTGTTTGCGAAGGGCGCAACCGTTAAAATTGCCCGAAACGTATAGGTCCACGCACCAGCTATTAATTAGAAAGCGTCGGGAACTCGATACGACATGCATTCAGTTATTTCGACGGCCAGTCGTGCTCCAAGTCATGAATTATTCAGTCCACGGCTTTCAAACATCGATACGAGTGAACTGAAATTATTATTTTTTCAGGATGAAGTATAGCGCGTAATATGTTGCCAAAGTTTCGGCGAGAGGAACGAAAGAATGCTTTTCGAAGAATGCAAAATGAGTTTAGGCTTCGTGGAACAACCAACCGGGAAGTAGATGAAAACATTTCACCCTTGACAGCTCCTATGTTTTCTGAATAGTAGCTTTATTCGTTCTCGAAAAATATCAAATGGATACGATTCTGGATTCAGATTAGTGACCTTTACTTACATTAGTTGGGTCATATTTGCTTTTCAGTACCGTAAGTACTTTGTGCAGAAATGGTATAAAATCGTGCTTCCCTCAAGGTTCTAACCTGGGACCCTTATTGTTGAGCACTCTAAATGTCAGTTATTTACACATGACTATAAAGAAGTTAAATCATAGTATACTGTACTGGGCTTCAGAATGATCTGGAAAAGTACTATTAGAGTCACTTCCATTATCGCACTCTTTTATAACGGTGTCAGTGTAGCTCTTGAACAAACAAGCATTTTGTTTATGATCATAATTACAGTTGTTTGAATCCAATACTGTCCCATGAAACATACACCTTATGTTCCGAAAAAAATAATTTTTGGACAGATATCTTTTAGGCATTTGCTACGATGTTCTCCGACTTCCACCCTGTCACCCTTGAATCCTATTGAGATGGCTTGGGCTGCAATGAAGCACTTTGTTCAGATAGAAACGTAGCCTTCAATTTGGGCAAGGTCAAATCGTTATGTGACGAATTATTTAATACATTTGCTGCACAAGATTGGGAATCATACTGCCAACACTCCAAAACAGCTGAAGATTTTTTTGCTCCTAAGGAACTTTTACTGGGCTCTATATGTGACAGTATAATAATCATTTTGCGAGCCAAAAGTGACAGTGAAGGGGACCTTGATTCGACTGATTCGGATCCATAAGCATCCATAAGCAGTAACAACCTCCAAGACCTTGATCTTGACCACTAATTAATTAACAACTGTGATGATATAACTCAAAGATTATCAAGATATTTACGAAAAACTCTAGACAGAATAGAGAGAAATGAAAGTTTATTATTTCTAGATATAAATAGCTTATTTACAAACATACCGTTAAGATTACCAAAAATTTTGTTAGTGCCTTGGTTGTAGTAATAGACTAAAACGTATATTAGGTATAAAAACAAGTTCTATAAACATAAACATCCCCTGATAGAGTGAAAATTCCACCAACTTTCATAAGAATTCTACCAATTTTCATAAGGAGTTTTGTGGATAACATTATCGCAGCCCTGGTAGAAGCAAAAATAAAAAACCCCAGGTGACTTTCATCCGGCACTAAAGTTTAGATATAAATAACAATAAGACTTTCTGAACATGAACGTCACATATTCTTCTAGTCATACCTCGTAACTCTTTTATGGTAGCGCCACGATATTTCATTTTTACACCTAATATTTGTCGAGGACACACAAGAACAAGCTATGCCAGCGAATATCTCGCACCATCGGAAATTTGAAACCTCGCGATCAACCCGTAACACTGCGCGTGTTCCGACGCCGGACGCCGGGACGCAGACGACGTCGACGTCAGTGTTCCATCTCCCCCCGAGCGCGTGGTTTTGAACGTCCGCCAGCGGCAATCGGCGAAAATTCGGGAGTGCCTGTGGAATTTTGCCTGGCAGGGATTTGTTGGTTTTCAGAACACAGGGAGGACTTGAACTGACAGGACAACTGCTGGTGAGTTAATGTCAGAAAAAGGATTTGCAAGAGATGATTAATCAGTAGTACGAGCCAAGATAAAAGTTTTGTCGTATTAAATGCTCAAAATCTTTTTTTAATGTGTTAGTTTAAGTTGAAGGAAGATACATAAATTTATAATTATATTTTATAACTAGCTGCCTTAATCCATAGTGCGAAATTAACTTTATGCCTTTAACAGCATAAAAAATGAGCCTAGTCAGATCAAAATTGAAGTCTCCACAAGTAATATACGGGTCTCACCTAAATACATAACAGTTGGCAACTATTCGTCAACCAATACCATTGTATAGTCTCTACTATTCAAAAAGCAGTACCTATGTATTTGGTCTTATAATAATTACAGTTATACTACAAAATCAATTTGCTTATTACGAAAATTTTACAAACTCTGAGAACAGATTTCGACCAAAAACTCTAAAAACTTTCGAGTCCATAACTCCTAAATTTGCAATCCGATTTGAATGTGTTATGCAGTCAAAAGCTTCAAAATTATACACTTTTTAACGCTATCTATATAGGAAACTCGTGTCGGCGATAAACTTTAGTTCCGTATACTCAATATATAAAATCGGCGCCTCCACCATTTTTGAGCATATTTAAAAAACCACAAATCCCTTTGCTCATAATAAATTTGTTAATTGATATMTAAAATTACGGTTACGAGAGAACATCTGGTGTGTGATTTTGTGATAACTTAATATACAAAGTGCCTACTTCCTTTTGTTTGAAAGACGTCTGTTTTATTACAGTTATTTCAAGAGTTGGTGTGTTTTATTACGATTCTGTAGTTAGCATTGTGCGATTATAGATCAGTTAATTGATTATTCTATTAAAACTTCATGAGCACTAATGAGTTTCTTAAAAAAAGGTTGCAGAACTTTTTAAAAATTAAAAGTTAGGCTGGGTACATAAAATAATACATTTTTTTTGTTTAAAAAGACGTAGCTCCAACATGTTGATATTAATTTCCGGTAACTCTTCCCGTAAAAATGCCATGTAGGTACCTGTCCCTTTACATATAAGTTTGGGCCAATAATTTTATTGCCAAAAAATTCTACGTTACACTAGAAATTGAGCTCTACGGATTGACTTTTCATGCTCTACATGAGACCATGTAGTGGCCGAACAAGATAACTGTGCCCAGGCTATCTCCGAAATCGGTACGTATCATCATATTTTTGCTTATACTATGCACACGCAAAATCAGGTATAAGTACAAATTAGTTTTATTTTAAAAATGCAAGTTCGGTGTGATATTTGATAACTAAACAACCTATATAAATAGGTATCCTATTCTCCTTACACAATATAATTCTTACTTGAAACATTTTTTATTTTAAAACTATGATTTTGTAATTAAAGGGATAAAAAATTAACCCTGACAAGTAAATCCGTAATTTAGGGAAGGTATAATTAATTACTGGGTAAATCTAACGTTTCGAAGCGTCTATGTTCGCATATAAATATTGCTAAAGACTTTTCATCCACTCATAAAACATCCATACACCAAAGGAGTGCTTGTTAAATAATTGAGAACTCCCCTTCTAATAATAGAACATCCGCATCGCGACCAGTCCTCTTCGGGGCCTGTTTCCATTTGGGAGTTGTCAGGTTGTGCCTCGGGGAGTTTTAAAATACGTATGAAACGCCACTGCAAAGAACTGCGAATAGGGATTTTCTCGAAAGCTACCGGATTTGGAAGTACGAAGCAGAAATTTATGTTCCTGAGAGATTACCTCGTAATTTTAATGCAAAACTGAGCATTAAGAGCTTTTGAAAGACGCATTAATGCTACGAGATAAAATAATGTGCACAGTTTTATTTGTAGATTACCTGTAAGAAGCTTTATATCAACAGATTTTATAATAATCTTCCTCGTCATGTATCATCTATTTCTCAAACGTGTATCCCATCTTAGCACCAAATTAATCTACACGACAACTTCAAAACCGACATTTCATAATTCCGAAGCCGAAGCTGGATTACTAACGTAGCTGCTCGTCAAGGGACCGATTCTAATTTATCTAATACTGTTGGGATTACTACAGCACGCTTTTGCGCTAATGGATGCGCTGTAAAATAAGGACGTACACACATACGCGACAAGAGAGGGTTGGATCATTCATTTCAGTGAAGGTTTCACGTGGAAGTAGCTTTATGGCGTTAGTTATGGATGGCGGTTGCCATTATTTGCGGTACGAGAAGATGGTACTGTAAAATAGAGAGAAAAGGGGTTTCTGGTAAATGTTTTGAAGACTTAAAAGAACAAGTGCTGTCGAATTTAAAAATTGGAGGATTGTGTCGATAAGGCACTGATGGAATGGGTAGTTGGATAGTCGGGTTAGTTATTTCATAATTAAATATAAATACAGAGATGTAGTATAAATTACACATGTAATAATACTTTCTTGATATGGACGCACGGTAGGAACATAATTTACACTGAAATCTTGGTCTACTAATAAGGTAAAAGTGCTTAAATACCCATAGTCCAGATTTCCAATACAAAAAATTCCTAGTGAGCCATGTAAATGATTTTAAAAATGACAATATTTGGTCTAAAATTATGTAGGATAGAGACAAAGAACACTCTCATGAAATAGATACCTGCCCTGGCCAGATCTCCATGGATTTTATATAATAAATCCCCATCTATTTCACTGATAACTATCTTATGTCACCTCTATATTTAAWAATTTTAGTGGAATGTCAATGATTTCCCTTAGTAAAAGAACAACCATACATGTAATCAAACTTATTTATAATTTACTCCACAGTCGTGATGAGTTCAAAATTAATCTACGCTAGGAATTCTATAATGTTCTACTATGGCAAAGCTAGAACAAAGATTATTTGTAGTATGATATCGATGTATTATTATTATTAGAAATAATAACTATTTATTTCTTAAAATGTTTATACCTACTGTTGAATATTAATGGATAATGCTAGTTAAGTTCCATGTTAACTAAAAATATAGTATCTTTTGACGTAGTTCAAGAACTCTGCTAATTKCTGTTCATTTTTAAATGATATGTTATAACAGCAGGATAGCGATAAGGCATAATTTTAATTTCTTCTGGTAAAAATGTAATTAAATTACTACGACATTTTATGCAAGCTTTATTGACTAATAAAATCACTGACCTTCTTATCACGGCGTATCACGATCATTTTTAACGTTTTATAGGCAAAATAGTCTGAAGTTTACACCTTTAGAGAAGTAGGATCGTCAAGAAAAATATTATCTTGTTCGTTTAACCCGGCGCCTCCACCAATTTTGACGAGGTATAATAAATTGAAATTGCTCTAAAAATTTTGGTGTTATAGATATCGAATTGCGGTTTTCGGGGTATTATTATAGGGCACGACTACTTCATTTTCATGTTTTACGTTATTATACAGGGTGTTCTACGTAGCAATGGCGGCAAACAACATATATATTTTTAGATGTCCTGTATATTATTTCATATTACGTTTCAGCTCTCCAAACTGTGTTCAAACAGTATAAACATGATAGGGTTATTCTTTTTGGTTTTTGAGATATTAATGGACGTCTTTTATATTTTGATTAAAATTTTTCGTGCGCTAATATGTGAATCATGTGCACAAACCAAGCTGGAGCTGACCTGGCGATGGTGAAAAAACAAATGCTGTCAAATTATAAAAGTCTATCATTGGAACATCACTTAGTTATATATAGAGTGAGGCTAGTTCACTCAGTTTATATGCAAAAAAATTATCCAATCGTGTTAGTTTGATGCAATGGGACGCGTCAATGTAGCGGATTGATGTGCGTTTATCAAAATTCAACATTGCGTGAAGAAACGGTTGCCGATACTCACAGTAATTTACAAGAAGCTTACCAGGAATCGTGTGTGGATATTTCAACAGTAACTTGACGGAGTGAGCGTTGCAAAGACGACCACAGAAGTTGGAGACCTCATACTGCTACCGACAATACTTTTTCTGCTAATGTGGCTACAATAATGGAAGAAGACCGCATGGAGCAACAAGCAATAGACCAATACCAAAAGACAAATGTATTTGTCTTCTTTGTAGAAAACTTAAATGTGATTCCAAAAGTGTAGACGAGATATGAAAGACAGCAGCGTAATCCTTTTGCACGATAACGCTTGATCGCATAAAGCAGTGTCAGTCAAAGGAGTTTGAGAGAAGAACTACTATGAAATTCTCCCACATTCCCCGTGCAGCGCTGACATGAGTCCTCCAGATTTCGTTCTGTTCCTCCAGTGGAAAATTGAATTTCGTAAAGTCCGATTTATTGACTTGGAAGGATAAAAGTCCTGCAACACCATATGCTTTCCAGCTGCAAACATCTCGAGTATTTAAAGACATTACATTACTGCCAAAGCGATGTCAACGTGTTTTTGACAAGCAAGGGGATTATATTGAATGACCTATTGCAATTTTTAAAAATATAAATTTCATTTGCGAGCTGTATTTTTTTATTATTGTGTGGGAGACAAAAGAATAGCCTTATATAAAGTTTATTTGCCCAAGAAAATTCAAATCAACTTCATTAAAAGAAGCAAATTAGTTTTCAGGGTTCTCAAGGAAACAGTTGTTGATTTATGGCCTATTCTTAGTATGGAACCAACAATTATAGGTATAATGCAAATAAGTAGACAAAATCGTGCAATCCAAATGTTCGTAAATAAGATAAAAACGTTATTTATTTAATCATCTACTGAAGCAAGGCACAAATTAAGAATCCACTTCCCAAAAAACCATAAAGGATGCCCAACACGTCGGAACATCATAGCAATAATAAACTGCCCAGTAAAACACCGAGACACGACAGTCAGGTATTTCTAAAACGACGCCCTCCCCAGTGCGTGTGTGCCGCGTGAACAGAATGCCTAATGAGGAATAAAAACTACACGGGAAATAAATTGGCGCTTTTTCGAGTGATTTCTTTTCAGGGAAACTAATCCTGTTAAGTGAACGTTTTGCTACCCTGTGTATTTATTCCTTTCGCTGCGCGACCTCTGCTCTAACGACCTTACGTTTGCTGCAATTGCATTAAAGCAGATGGGAAACGAGTTGCTTTGAGAACGCGTATGGGAAAAAGGGCGAAACGGGATTGAGACCACAGGTTTAATAGAAAGATTTTAACTCTATGTAATTTTTTATGTCCAGTTCATATTGTGTACTTTTCAGGTTTCTTTTAATTTCCACATCCTTCAAGAGGTTCATTATATGTTTAACGTTGCATAATCTGTTGTGCCTTTATACTAGTTTATACTTTCAACGTTGCTGTTTTTAACAGACGTGCCTGTTGGTTCTATGTATACTTCAGCAATACTTAACAGTTCATTTGATATTGTTTCCTCAGGGTTTGAATAAGTGGCAGCTATTTTTTTTATTTAAGCGACACTAAAGAAGTAAAGCGCTTTCTGCTAATAAGCCGCCATTGTCAGTCAAATTAATAAAATTAATCTAGAAATACAAACAAGCAATCTTGATTAAAAATGGAAAGCAACTTAGAAAGTAGGAAAAAATATTTTATGAATGGATCAGACGAAAATATTGTAAGAATCATTTAGGATTGTCCAATTTTGGTTATTAAACATTTTGTATATCTTTAAAAATGATAAATACTTTTTAGAAGAATGTAAACTTTTCAAATTGCCCTACGTAGAAGTATGTTTACATGATAATAAATGATTTGCTAACTTGATTTGAAGCTATAATATCCGTATTTTTATACTTAATAAATTGTTTAGATCTTCGCATTTGTCCAATACAAATAGAATTAAAGTCGTTACATGTAAAGCTATATACACCTGAAGAGTATTGATCAGTAAACCTAAGGGTGCACCAAATTTTAACTTTTTTACCACATGTGACTTTTTGTCACGTATTTATAGTACAATTTTTCTATTAAGTAATTTATTTTTAAGTAAGTTTTGTGGAGAAGTCGATGAAAGTAAATTGAATCAGAATCAGACGGTATTTTAAAATTTTGAAGTTTATCTGTCAAGCTTGGTGGGGCGTTTACCTAGAGCGAATCGGGTCATTTTAAGCACCTACCGTTTTACATTTTACCGAGTTATTCGAAACTTTTTCGAAGTGAAATTTCGACATGACAATGACAAAAGATGTAGCTACAACGTAGAGTTCGAGTGTTTTCTGAATTTGGTACGGTAATGTAAATATTTGTTGTTATATTTTGCTTAAAAATGCGTATTTTTGGCGAGCTATTTCTCGAAAACTAGGGCACATAAACAAAAAATTCGAACTCCACGTTGTAGCTACATATTTCTTTGTATACTACCAAAAACATGAGCACGATAAACGAGTAAAAACCTTCAAAAAATCTAAAACCGCAAACCGTTTCGCACGAGTCCGTCACGAGAGCAGAATGCGAATGCCCATCCCCACCAGGTCCGTCGCGTGGTATCTAATTAACAGTAAAGCTAAGATACAATCCTGTCGGGAATCATCGAGCGGTATACGATCTATTCCGATATGACTGAATTTCTAAGATTGTATGTCTAATTACACGTAACAAGTTTAATGTTAAAAGCTCTTTCGCATTAATTTACTGTCTGCCGAAGCAATGGGGAGGCGAAAGGAAAATTATTATAAAAGTTCCTCCAGAAATCATAGTCGACATGCAGTTAGAATGAAATATTATATAGTTCATATTTACAGAAATAAATGGGTTATTCCATATTTTGAATTACCTGGTATAATATGATAGTAAGTTACTAATATCATGCTTACTTTTTTATGTACACCCTACAGTCAGCAATTTTCCGAATATTAGTTTAGCCCGTCTGTTGCTCGTACGATCTTAGCGTGATTTCAACCTATCGGCTATCCTCTTACGTCCCATGTCCCGCTGGTAATATGGGTTGCATAGTTTACATTTCTGCCCGATCGCTCCAAGTAAATGGCCCTCTTAATAGCAGAAGAATTGTCAAAATTAAAACTTTTAACCATTCTGCTAATTTATAATATGAAGAATTTATATAACGAACAACAGGTCTAAAAGTCTGGTAAGCAGAAGAAATCAGAGATGCTGCAAGAGGTGAATTTAGTCCCTGAGAATTTTGTGACAAGAAGGGGGTCAAAATATATACAGAAGAATACACAGAATATGCACAGCTTTTCTAAAAACCTAAGTCAAATGGATACAGGGCAAAAGAATAAAGATACTGCAACAAAATGACATTGAAAAAATTCTTTAAGAGGAGACTGACAACCATAACCAAAGTATGTGACAAATTCAAATGTTACAGTTTCAACTTCTGTCAGGAATACAATTGTTAGAACACCAAAGATCATTTTGTCTGTTGACAAAGTTACTTTATTGAAGCAGCATTCAATCATTGATCACATCAAAATATTGTCAGCGAGCACAATATTTTTGAGAATTTCTGATAAACCATGAAGAATTGGGGCATATTATTTCTACTCACGTTTCTGTATTTATGCCTAATATTTCAAATGCTTATTTTTTAGAGACTAGTATATTTAAGTTTAATTTCAAGCTTAAGTCTAATAATTTTTGCCTGTGCAAATTTATATTAGTCAGATTAACTAGTTTAAATTCTCATTACTGATAACCGAGTTTGTTTGACTATCCAATCAAACCCGTGAAACAAAAACGCAATCATACTATAAGCTTCTTTCCAAACTAATCCAGTTGCCATCGATTCAAAGGGTAGGCCTTATGCATATATACCTAAAGATATGGCCGGTTTCCCTTCTTGTTTTACGTTTCCGTCTTTACAAAACCACTTCCCTTAATAAAATTTCCCCCATCGGAACTTTGTTCGACATCATAATTGCTCATGAGCAGCGATGTATTTACGAGTGGCCACCAACAAACGAAACTTTTTAGCAAGTTGTGCATCGTCTCCGCGAAACAGAACTTCATACAATAGACTCGAATGCATCTTTCAAACTCCCAACAGCCATTAAAGGGAGTTTTTAACGACAAAAGGACGTAAATTCATTTGTAAGCGAAACTTTGCAGCCGGAACTGCCACCGGGGCTTCCTCCCGCTGAAATTGGGACCCAAATAAAAAGGATGGGTTTTAAGATGCACTTCGGGGTAAATTGAACAACTCTGTTTGCTAAAGAAACGCGGGGGAAAATAAATACACTGCACAGCAGCAAACAATGAGAAAGATGCACTGCTATGCAATATAGCTTCTTTGTACACATAGAAAGTATAGTATTTCAGCCCTAAGGTATAATTAAAGAATGGCTTTTTTTCTCTGGTGTGACAGGTCTTACAGATATCGATAGTGAAACAATGTGAAACTTGATGTATTTCATCATTTGAGACAAAAAAAGAGATGCTAAGCAAACTTGCTATCTCGATAGACAACATGAATATGTAAGAGATGTAGACTACGCGTTAAACTATTGATTTCTTGAGGGCCATTCGATGCTTCAGTTGGATATAGATAATCTCGAAAACCATATAACTATTGATGGTATGAATATATAGCCTTCAAATCAAATCTGAAATATTCTTATGGACGATTCTTGATTAAATTAGTAGACTAACGGTTCCTACAAAACATGTTTGATAAGATTTTGGTCACTTTGGAAACACCCTCTACAAAAGAAAAGATGTCAGCAATTAATAAATACACCGAGGACTAGAGTATGTAGCTGCCTAACATAATCAATATTAAGAGCCATCAAGGATAAAAATGAACTGTATTGGGTAATAAAGCAATAAATAATGGATGGTTTGCCATCAGTAAAGCAAATAACTTGATGGCATGATAATTATGTAGAGAAAGAAATTTTTTCGAAGATATTTCAAGAGAAAGACAAGCAGACATAAAGAAGAAACAAGAATTTGTAAACCTATTTGAAGGTATTGTAGGTATTAGCAAGTACCCAAATTAGTATTGTTAAAGAGCAAAATGTTAGATTTTACCTGAAAAAAATAAACAATCATTACAAAAAAACAGGGCAATAGAAAAGCCCATGTTATTTCGGGGAGGAAAGACACATACATCTAACTCGTTAAGCAAAACAGATGCTTGTGTGTCATTTAACAATATTAATGACCAAAATGATCGTTTACTATTAGTGGATAAAGATGTATGTAACTGGATATGTTTTTAAGCAAGTGAGTAAAAAAGCCATCGTATAAATGTCGTGCAAACCGCTGCAAATGCGACAGCATGTGCCATACAGATATATTTGTATGGATAACACTGTTTCCGAATTATCCAAAGATTAATTGGATGGGGCCTCATAAACGGCGAGAATATCAACTTGACTACGTCAGCGCATAATCTGCCTGGGGTACGTATTTATCTATACCGCAACTTGAACGTCTAGCGTACGCAAATCCGCAGCTTTGAAACACTATATGTGATGCAAGAACAGTTTACCCACAAACACAACGCATGTTGATGGTAAACTCTTCGGAACTAAGGGAACTAGGTAGCAGAAATGCTTTCACCAAAAGAACAAGGCTTCTTCTAATTGATGGGATTGTTTTCGAGAAAACGCTCTCACTAACTGTACGCTGATAAAAGATAAGTACAGTTAAGTCAAGTTAGGATACCAACGTAGCCAGTGGAATAAGTCCTGAAACGTCTACCTGAAAAAGAAAAAGGTACAGAAAGCGTTAACGTTTGGACTAATAGTTTTGAAGATTTTCTTAAATCTACACGGCAAAGGGAAACTCCAACTACAAGGAAACGAAAAAAGTTCCTACTGTTCCAGGAAAACGCCCACATAATAAAGGAAAACCGTCAAATGTGTCCAACAAAAATATTTTACAAAGTACCAACCGCCAACCAGCAAAATATAAAACCAAGATGACTTGTCAAACTCTAATGAAGATGACCACACGTAACTACATGATACTGACACAGATGTGGACTAGAAAGATTCTGAAAGAGAAACACTCGAAAAAATGATAAAATATTACTGGACCTTTCTCGAAACTACAAAGGATAAAACAACACGTATGTCGATCGAAAGATTGAAGAAAAAATTGTCCCGTGTATGAGGACCCCATCATCAAAACTTTTGGAAGCATCGACTCCAACATTGTTTAAACTCATCTGCGAACTGAAAAATCCCCAGCTGTGAAACAGCGTCTAGAAGGATGTCCTCTTAGAGCCCCAACAAAAGAACCCGATACGCAGCTTGTTTGCGAGTTCCTCATACCGGCTCTGCTAGCTGCATTTTTTATAGAGACGCGTTAACATTTTACGAGCACCGCATACGCCGTCCCGTAATGTAAACGAGCTCCCTTGGATTATATTCGCAGACGGGATAAAGGACACATTGTTACTCCCGTGGGTTGATAAATTGCATTTGTACGACACGTACGGCCTGTTTCGTTGGACGATGCACGCTTTGCAGTTGTTCTACATAGTTTCAGTTAACGGAATAACGAGGGAAATGTTGATGCACTGCTGAAAGAGATGAATTTATGTAAATGAAGGTTTACAAGTGCGGCACGTAAAAATAAAAAGATAATAACGTAGGGTTGTGACTGTTTACCGGCATCAAATATGCGGGTTTGAAGTCAGAAATTAAACACTTATGCTGCTGAATTTAAAATGTATTCTTCAAATTCCAGTATATCCAGAGTATAAATGACAGTTATACTTGTCTTATTCACACTGCCTTTTTCCAATTAAATTGGATATTGAAAAGTAGGGCATATTAGCTGCTGATAGTATACCTTCACTTTCCTAGCTAACGATATACAATAAGCAACTCTTTAGCAGTATTAATAATGTAATTCTCCCTTTATAACTATTTAATTTCAGATGTTAGTGCACCAACCTAGTTTTGAAAAATTTGTCCAATAGTTTTGCCAAGTCTCCAGCTTACTCAAGAAGTGGAAACAAACCAACATTCGTGCAGCAAACTTGTTAAACAGAAGAATCTTTTTACATAAGACCCAAACATGTGTCTAACAATACCAAAAACATGTTCCAACCGTTTGGAGACGGTATCAGCAATTACAAAAGAAAATTTTGGAATTTAATAACAGGTTGACATTTAAGATTATTAATTTAGAAATTAGTCATGTAAATTATTTAATTAAGCAAAATTCTAAAACTAATATTATAGCAGCTTATATAGTTTCGGAGTATGAAAGACGTCAAAAAATTTCTTTTATCATTCATAAAGTTGAGAAATCAAACATTAATAAAATTAATAGACTTAAACTTAATATTATATATGAATTTAATACAGAAGACAAGTGGTTTTCTAATTTGTCCACGACAGTTATAACAGATAATGTAGACAGTACTATCACTTGGACCAAAATTCAATTTTAAAACCGTAGTAAAAGAAATTCATATAGAAAAATTGCTAGCAGATATTGAGCATCTTTTATCCTTGGTTAATTCTCTAAGTAGGGATTTTTATAGAGCCAAAATAACTAGCTTAGGATTTACAACTCGATATGTCCAAAAATTTATGGTATTCTCAAATCACATAATCCTGGCAACCCTCTCAGACTAATTAGAATTCAAGGTCCCACTAGTAATTTGGCAGGTCATCTTTCCAAAATATTGACTACAGCATATGATACTGAAACACCTATTACATTAAAGATTCGTTTAATTTTTCAGAATCAGTTAATAATACGTAAGTTCCAGCTGAATATGAGGTAGTTTCACTAGATGTAGTCAATTTATTTGGAAACATTTCAAAAGAATTGGTTAATAGGGTGTTACTCGATCGTTGGGCATGCATAGAACCACATTTTATTTGTCCTAAAATTGTATCAAGTAATACTAAAAAAAGCTGTTTTTAGAGATGGTTAATTGCATTTTAGATAATATTTGGTTACGCGATGGATTCTAAAATTAGTCCAATTCTAGCACAATATGTGATGGATCATTTACTTGATACCTGTATACTCCAGTTATCATTGTCAATAGWTTTTATAAAAAAATATGTTAATGATCTAATATTGATACTACCTTCGACAGGTATCGAAGAAATTTTACTAAAATTTAATTCGTATGACACCCACATTAAATTTGCAGTTGAGAGAGAGTTTGAAGGTGGAGTTCCATTTCTAGACACTAGAGTTTTGAGCACAGATAACAGGATTTTTTTGGATTGGTGTAGAAAACCTACGGCTTCGGGTAGATACGTTAATTTTCGTTCAGATCATTCTTTAACAAAAAACTTAATTTTGTTAGACAAATTAAAATTAAAATATTACGGATTTGTCATCCCAGTTTCGTTTCAAAAATTTTAAACTTTTAAAATTACTGCTCCCTCAAAATTCTTATTTACCCATTTTAATTAACAAGTTATTATACTCCACTGCAGATTCTAGACTTCGAGCTAACTAATGTTCCACGTTATGGATCATTACTTAATATAACTGGTCTATTAACACGTTTAGAAATGGTTTTTCTCTATTTAGTAAATTAAAAACAAAAACATAAGTTCATTTTAAATCTAATGTTATTTACCGTTCGAGATTGTGATAATGTGTATGTGGGGCAGACTTCACAATTATTGAAAAATAGATAATCATTGCACATAAGTGATATTAGAAATAGAAGAGACAGATGTGCATTATCTATGCATTCTTTTCAAAATCACATGAAATTAATTGGAAAGATGTAAAAATTCTTGATATGGAATCTAATTTAAATAAAAGATTAGTTTTAGAAATGTACCATATAAATAAGATAAAAAATACCATTAACAAAAAAAAACTGATACCCAAAATTTAAGTAATATATGTGTATTGTCGGATGAAATTAAATTTGAAATTAAATTAAAACATTAGGGTTACAGTTTTGTATCGACTTTGGGTTTTACGTTTTTATTATTGTCGAAATTATGTAGGCTTAGTTCATTTACACCTGTTAATTTGTTTTGACACCTGACAAATTTTGGATTATTTTCCTATATTAAGATTGAATTTTTACTGTATACTGAAAAATTTATACAATTTAACAGTTTAACAAGCCCTTTGATGTCTTATTTAATTAAGTTTGCTGTTCTATTTATCCTCAATTTCTGGAAGTTTTCCACAGTTGTAATTTTTAGTTATTATTCTAATTTATACATGGGGAAGATTATAGCCTCTTTAACTGCTAAATTAACGATTGATAAGGTATACAGGGAATTTCAAAACACTATATTTTGTTCCCTTAAGAAGTATTGGTGATATGTTATCTATTCAATTGTTACCAGGTACAGTTATCATAGATGATTAATTAAGTTCAACAAAGTACGTAAGTGTTCGGAATTTACCATATATKAATTACTCCAGTGTTATTGGTATTTCTCTTATTTGCTACTACATTTAGAAAATAGTATAATGCTAAGTTTCAGTTAATACAATAATCTTTGGTTTAGTTTTCACTAAGTTCAGAAGGACCAGAACCAGAAACAGAAATATAGAAGAATCTGTAGCTAGTAGATTGCTCCATCGAAGCCTACCTTTGTACGCTTGTTGACTCCATTACTATTTTTCAGGAATATGATTTCCGAAAACACGAAAGAACTCACTGAGCATTTATGTCCAATCTTACTCAACTGAAATACGTGCCATTTGACGCATGACTTTTTCACGTTCCTCCCAATTATGCTGGCAAACGTGTCCTCCTGAATTCACCCCAGAAATTGCTGAAGCGCACGTCTTTCCGAATTACATCATCACGACCCATGTTAGAGTTATAACGTAATACATGGAGCCTGGGGTCGCACCGCGTAAACCTCATAAATGATTTACGTTATTGCGACAATAAACACAACGGTTCCCACGTGGGGAGGAGCACGATACAAGCTTGCAACGGAGGAACTCTTAGATGGGATCCTCTCCTGCCCCGTTATTAGACGTCGGTATGAATATTGACGCCGGCTCGGGCTTAACGAGATGATGATTGAAGTTGCCAACTACTGAAATACGAGCACTCAATCCGGTTAGGGGTACGAGGTTTGTAATATCGTGTTCAAAGGGGTACTTTGATAACTGCATATCTAGTTACAGAGTAAATATGATACTGAAAGTAGCACACAAATATTCTTGCCGTTTAGAATTCTGTTCAAATGCTGTATAATAAGCAGGAGAGAACGACAAGTTCATATATCCAGTCAAATTACAGGGGTAGCCCAAGAAATTTCAGGCTTCTAATTTCCCACAGAACAGTCTTCAATTAGGGGGGTTAATTCTTCTATCTCGCATTTCTCTCGATAATGATAATGGATGGCAATGAAAACACATCGATTTTGGTCATTGCCATCTTCAAGTTTGGCTATGTAAGATGCTATTGACAGACCAACTGCTATCAATGTTTTTTTGCAAATACTCTAAATTGTTGTAGTTATACTATAAATTAGTGACACTAGTCAAACAGCGGCAGATTACCTATTGTTATTGTATAAATGCTACTTATAGATATTGAGATTAATAAATTGAATGTTATGGTCGTAATTATGCAATTTTATGACTCTATTCGGATTTTCGACCTTAATGATTACCAAATATTTCCAAGCTTTCGATTGATTTATTCTAGTCTTTCTCAGAGAACTACAAGTGTTACTTACTCTAACATGCATATAAATATTAAACTAGTAACAATACTTACATAGTTTAAAAAGATTACACAACTAGAACATTAATTTTTGTTTTGACATGAAAATGAAAGTTGACAAAGTAAAAATTTATACACAAATAAACTGTTTTTACTTGTACGATTAATTTATTTAACCAAGAACCTTTATGATAATAAAAATGAATAAATTACATTTAAATTTCGAAATCTGTTTTCTTAGTTAATATTATTTTGTTTTTTAAAATGTATGCCATTTCCAGAAAAGATTTGTATCATAAAACAGGCCTACATATTATTATAAACAGAATAGTTAAAATCTTAATCAAGACTTCCATCACAGAAAATCGTATGTAACTCCAAAATTTATTTAATTTGTGGGCAACTTGATTAAAACAAGTGGCGGATGTAGAAGACGGGCTTTTAAGTCACCCTACCGTGCCAGAATTAATAATTAATGTTAACGGCGAATGTAACAACGACGATGATTTTTGGGGAATATCGACATTCATCAAAATTCATACGGTCAGGATATTGTCCCTACCTGCAGATCGGACAGGATTATATATAGTAAATCTAAAGACTTGAATTCTGAAAAGCAAAACATGATGACAAGGTTTTTTTTACTTCATTTCGTAGGCTATTATTTAAGAAAAACTATGGTAAAAACCTCTCTCGCGTTTTAAAGTTATGCCAAAATAGTACACACAAAACACAAAGTTTTCTCCTTGAATTGTACAGAAAACTAAACAGGAGACATGACTCTCCTCAATTTGCTTTGCAGGCTGTTATTTAAGAAAAAATGCGATGCAAACCTGAAGTTAATAGCTTGTCTCGTTTTGAAATTATTGTAAAAAGTATACAAATAACACATAACCGAGCCATTTATCCAATAACTGATCAATTTAGTCTGCACTTCCAAAGACTAGTATAACTATTAATTTCTTAAACTTATACACACAAGATGATGTATTTTTAGTGGTTTAAATTAGATATCTTGTTATTAACAGTTATTATACTGCTGATTTCGTTTGTTTTGTATCGACTTTTATTTTAAATTACACGTATTCAAGTGATAAGCAATAAGAGAATGTTGACCATTAAATATAAAATTTTTTGGGTGAATAAACGTGTTATAAAGGTAATATCCCATCTACTATTGAATAAATTAGGAAACTAGTTGCTCGGTTAACTTCAACACGAGGACTTTAGGTTTTAACCACAGTTTTTGTTCAATCATAGCCAACAAAAAAGTTTGCGATTGTATAGTTCTGCAACCAAAGCTACTTTTTTGGAATTTTCTGTGTCGTATGCACTATTTTGACAATAACTTCATAACGAGAAAAGCTATCAACCTCAAGTTTTTACCCGTTGTTCTCAAATAACAGCCTACAAAACGAAGTAAAAAAGTATGTGGTTCTATCTAGTTTCTCTTTAGAAATCGACGAGAAAATGTTTCATTAATTTTGTGGTTTACTATTTTGGTAATAACTTCACCCACCGGTCTTATTAAATTTTTTTGAGAAATCGAGAAAAGTATGACAATATTTCAAACGGCGCCCTCTGCAGCAATTTAGAGAAAGCAATTATGGAACAAATTACCAATAATATTGATCTCTTGGAAACTGCATCTAATATGAGCCCTATTTCATTAAATTTGGATAACCAGAGAAAAAATGTTATAATAATAACTTTCAGGTTATTCAAAAGATTCAAAAAATTGTATTTTTCTTCAAACGTCATTAAAGTGGCAATTTTCTGCAGCTAGCATAGGAGCCAAAGTGTCAAATTATATCTTAGCAACAATGACACTCACTTTTGCTGCACATACGCAGCAAAAATCATTTGCAACCACGTCGGCAAATATTAAGGAAACTTGATTAAATTATTTACAACTTCTGAAGCGGCCTCAGCCACTTCAGGGGGCGTGCATTCGATGTCTGACATGGCGAAAACTGCAAAATGATTAGTTCCAATGGGAAATATTTTTAGAATATTCGGTAAAACTTACAAAATGCAGCCAGGTTTTGTGACACATCAAATTATTTTTCTGGTTGTTTACATTTCGTCACTAGAGAAACCTTTCCCAGAGCAAACTAAAATAATCACTGAAGCACGATACGCAAATTTAAAATTACTCAAATTTTTAATTAGTGCTAGATTCTTTGTCGACGTTTAAAAAAAATAGCATATGTTATTTGGAGCTAAAGTGACTTTATGTAGCGCGCCTGGACCTATCTGCCTCCCAAGCTCGACAGTTAAACTCCAGCCTTGCTACATAAAAGTTCACTTTATCTCCTCATAACATAATATACTATTTCCACGTATATTTTATTGGCAAATTGTGGATTTATTTGCGTTTATTTATTACGTGATGTTAAATAAGCCCCCCTAGCAGGAAACTCAGGAACCTGAAAATAGTTTTAGCGGATTTCTCTGGTGCGTTTTTATTAAAAAGAATTCTCATTGCAATAGCGTATATGCAAAATAGACTGTTCAATAATAAATTTAAAATCACTACACAACACACTAATAAACAGTATATCGTCCTTGGATAGCAAGATGATATCATGCTAGATTTATGTTGTTTATCGGATGATTAAAACAACTGAAGTATAGAATAATCAAAATATGCCATCCATCCTTGCTATAAGCAATCATTAAGAACTATACCAACTAGTTTTATTGTTTGTGCAAACGACAACACTTTTGCTTCAGACAAACAAAGGCATTTTACCCCAACCACGCTTTTTCATCCCGTTTCTAAAAAAGCCCACCCCGTCATATTTTCCACACATCCGATTGCAGCTTTCCGTCGTGAAAAACGCGAAAATTAATAAATCGCATTGTGCCGCAGTCGACACTAGCTGGAAAACTCGTCTGCCAGCGACTGGCTCACTTATAAAGCGATTGTTTCGCGCGGCGCTATGAAACGGGGGTGAGAAACAGCTTCCGCCGGTCCGCGAGGACTCGCGCGTTTCCCTCAAAAATGATATTTTAAAAGCGAATGTTTTGCTCCCACGTTTCGTGGGCGTGTGACTGATGGAAKGTGGTGAGAGTTGGTTCCGTTTGGGGCTGTTTTGGGTGGTCGAATGGCCTTGGGGATGACTGTCAAGCAATTGCCAAGGAAGATAATTAGTCTACGATTAGGGTGGGTCGATTTTTTCCCCGATAAAGTCGTGTTTATGACGAGATTTCGTGGGGTTTCGAGAGTTACGTAAAATCGGCGGCGTCTTGTTTTCGGTACGTGCGTTGCATAACTTGATTACGCACTGAGATATTTTTTAATTGAACTAAAAATTGTTACGGTGGGGTAGTGTTAATGATTTTTTTTTAAATTAACCACGGAGAGGTGTATTTCAACGGGTAAAATTTTGATTATTGGAAATAAAGGGTGGGATAAATAAATAAAGTGGTTTGAATTCCTATTTTACCAAGTAGAATAATTAGTTAACAAACAAATCAAGATGCTCTTCATTTAATACATTAACAAGGAACAAAACATTTAAATTTGAGAAATTCAACGCCATTAAACACAAATCTAATGTGAGGAAATGAAGGCTCGTAAGGATTTGAATACAGATAGGTCCATCATAGTTACTAGGGCAGATAAAGATTCAGCCGCAGTAACTTTAGATAGAACAGATTATGAGACTAAAGATCCTACCTCAAAAATTCACAATCTTATCAAAACTTCAAATCTTTCGAATGAGGAGGTGTGCAAAGTACCTACTAAATTGTATGGTTTGACCTAAATTCGTAAAACCGTTAGGACCTATAGTCAGTAAGATTGACAGTCCCTTTTATAGACTGGCAAAACTATGTAACTATTTAAAGCCGGTAGTTTCTTCAGACTTTATTAACTTTATAAAATATCAAAATGATAATTTTCACAACACACCTGTTTCAAATGCTACCAAATACGCATCTCACGGCTCGTGGAAATCACACTGATTCGCATTAATCTCTCGCGGTAAAAAGTGGTCCACAAGAAGCATATTCCACTGGAAATGCAGGTGCGAAAGGAAAAATACTTTGAAGAGAATACTGGCAATACGGGGGAAGTTCAGAATACTAAATCAAAACATTAGAAATATTTACGTTGCGAAGGTATTCCACTGGAAATGCCGACGTGATTAAACGATGGCAAATGCAAGGACAACTGTAACAATACGGGGAAAGTTGAAAATGTTATTTGGAAATAATTCAAAAAATTATTGTAACACTTGTTCTTGCAGCAAGTGTTACATAGGTCAAACTAAAAGTATAGTCATAAGTGTTACCAGACTGCAACAGATAGATGAATCTGTCGTTGCTGAACACTCATATTTGACTCGTTATTTTTTTTAATTATATTTATCCCTTTCTCTTATTCAAAATGTTTTTTAAGGATTTTTTCCAATCTTGTACATGAGAAGAAATGGCCTAAGGTACTGCACTGGGTACAAATCAATATAGAAAATGATTGCTTCGTTTTGGAGTCTTAATAAAATCGTCGTTGATCTTTAATAACAAAAGAGTTGGATACTTTAGGTCCTCTTTCAAGTATAAACAAAAGGTGGCAACGAACATGTTCGTTTTCAACTAAAACTCCCCAAACAAAGAAAAACCTGCCAACTTTGTAGCTCTCGCGTGCTGTCCTAGTTGCGCCTCCGCTACAGTCACTGACCTATCCGCCCCCCTAAAACAAACAAAACTACCCTCACAACCCGGTGGAGTGTTAACCGCCACTTCCTGAGACTTTCAACCGCCAAACCCCGACGGAAGAGGGGCACAATACGCCAATCCTTTCCCATTAGACGGGGAAGGTGGCGGATGACAGGACCAAACTTGAGTAATGGGATTTGTTTCGGTGAAGTTGAGCCGCATTAGAATACCGGGGGGCTACGCGGGGACTCCTCCGAGGGCTCACCTGGGACGCGTTGTTGTCACATTTTGCAGAGAAGCGGTTGTTACCCTGAATTTTCCTACGAAAATCAACGACAAAGAACGACACTGACATAATTGATGTTTATCTTCTAATATGACGGATTTAATGCTGATAGGTAGCTTCCAATTTTGTTTGGGGTTTTATTGTGGTCTGGGAGAGACGTGGCAACGTAGTGAAAGGTGAGACGGGGTAGGGGGTTTTTATTAATGAACGTGTATCGAGAATGTTAATGAGGTTAAGGGTGTGATCCTCTGAGGAGTATACATGACATAAGGGGATCGTGTTTGACAACAGCAGGGGGTTATTTTGTTGTATATTACGGAGGGTGATGTTAAATAAGGGTAGTTACTGGTTTACAAGCTTCAGCTTCACCAGGAGGTCGTCATTTGCTTTCTTCATATACATAGGCGCCATTTCGACCAATATTTTCAGGATTATTAGAAAGTAAACTTTAATATAACGTTCAACGTCCACCTGATTTTCCGAATCTTGCAACTGTACTTTTTTCATTCAAGTTGCCTGAACTAGGATAATCAAGGTAAAAATCCGAACCCTTTACATGAAAGAAATGTCGATACTTTGAACACCTTAAAGGCCATGTTTTCTAAAGACATAATAATTGAATTCTTGAAAAACTGAGAATTCGGTGCTATCTTCCAAAAAGCTGTCAGACTTGAAACTGAGAAATTGCATAAAAAGTTGAATCATTAGAAAAGGAGAGTAGATTCCTTAAACACAATGAGACAAGGACGAATGTCATAGAATCAATAGGCATGAAGAGGATGGAAACGTTTTGGAACCTGAAAAAAGAAGAACTGAGAAAAAACAACACCACTGGTAAAGTTGTTTAACTTAACTATTGGAACAAAGAAGTTGTGCAGAATGATACTGCTGCCAACATGGAAAACAGTAAAGAATTGACCACTATTGTTAAGAAAAAAATAATGAAAATATTTCTGACCGTAAAAGTTATTTATCCTCTATAGAATGGTTTGTTTTAGCTACTTTCGTTGATGTCAATGACTCCGTAGAGTATTTTTTTCTCATATTTATTATGTCCTTGAATAAAATGTAAATATTCGTCAAGAAATTTTCCTACTTGGATTAATAAATCAACAAGATTAATTGCCAAGAAGAAAATTGCCCATAAAAAAGTAAGCGTAGTTATCTGTTAAGTGATTATGAACAATTTTGTGTACTGAGAGATCCATGTAAAAACGCTACAAGAATTGTAAAAAACAATTCCTTGATCAAGTAGAACAAAATGTTATAACTAAGGGTTACGCATTTTGGTCTATGAGTGCTGTACAACGTTATCTAAAAAATGTCGCTTAATGGAGATTGCAAACCTTTTTGCCTCCCACTTTGAATATGTTTATCTTGATCAACCTAAGTTATCGGATTTAATATTTTTTAAAAACAATCAAAATTATGTATTTTTAAATAGCGTTGACATTTCTATGGATGTTATCTCAAATGTTTTTGAAAAATTTTGTTTATGAATTAGCATCTCTGCTAAATACGTCTCGGTTTCCAATTATTTGGAAAATCTCATATAAATCAGACCTCTTTTAAAAATGATGGTCGTGTAAATATGTATCTCTAACTTTAGATCGACATGTCGAAAGTTTTGACTCCATTATGGTTGACATTATATAATTTTCTGTAAAACAATCTATTATTGAGGAACAACATGTTTTTTTAAGGGTAGCTTTAGGATGACCAATCTTTCTCTGTTTACTGAATATATAATGAGGATCTATTCTTTTTTCTCTATAAATAAATGATGTCAGAATGCCATTGCAAGTTCAAAAATCCTTCTTTTTGCCGAATATGTAAGGATCCTTAAAGTTGTTAATAATCAAAATGACTGTAATATATTATAACGTTTACGAGAGTGAATGCTTTCAGCGTCCATAAATATTTTCTCGGAAAGATCGCTTTCTCCTGAAAAACACTGTTGTTTTTTTGTTTGAACTTTTGTCAGGCAAATTTTGAGGTTCTTTGTCTTTGACAAAAAAATGTTATTTTGTTTAGAAGGATGTCACCAGGTGACATGTTGGTTATCGGTATATCAATGAAGGTGATAAAGCCGAGATGATGCACAGGTTACAATAAATTCTGATACATGAAAGTATTGGGTGTAAGTCCTGAAAATTACACCTTCTGCAGTCTTTTTCACGGCGATTGATTCTAATAGTTTGATCGTCTCTGAATATATTATACAAGCACCATTAATCAAGCTGTTGTGGGGGTTCGGTTTTTAATATCATTATGATATTGAGAATGGACTTTTCGATGTTTGAAAAACCTAAATGTAGATCAAGTGTACGAAAAATAATTTTAAATTTTTTTGGTGGGAGCACCACGATATGGAAATCTATACGAATAAGAAAAATTTAAATAAGCCTTACTGCTATTAGTATTATTAATATGTTGGTTATTGTTAGTTGAAGAAGTTTTATTTATCAATGTCTTAGGAAAATTATTAGTCATAAGCATTCCCCGCGCAATTTTTAATTCATCTTCAACATAATGTAGCAAATCTTAGAATTGTCTTTGGTCTTCATAATTTTCTCTCTCTAAAGTAATTGTATTTTGTTGTGTATTGTGTAAAACCTATCCAAGACAATATTCACATTCTTTTTATGTACAACTAATAACATATCACCAACATAGTATCTAACAAAACTAACAATTTTTGTTTTATTGTGGTGGTTTTGCAATTTATTACACCTTGTTATATCAGTATATATATATATATATATATATATATATATATATATATATATATATATATATATATATATATATATATAATTACTTATTGGTTAATTGACACATTAATTCGAAAGAGCAAATTTCATTATAGTGTAGATATTTGTCTACTTACAGCTAAAAATTGAGTTTTTACAGAACTGGAGCTCTTTAAACTACTATTTTGCAAAACAACTCTTAATCAAAGGTCCTATAAAGTAACACCAATATAAAAGCTTCACTGTGTTTGCCCTTAGCATCAAATAATGAAGATAGTAGAATAAAAATATGGCGATTTTTTGCTGCTAGCACATAAACGTATGTATATAGAGATTTTGACCGTTATGGTACTCATTAAACCGCTAATACCACCTCGCAATTAAAAAAGTTAACAATGGACGATATCGTTTATCCCGTAAAGGTCAACATTATTTATGAGCCTTTTTGTACGTCAAACTCGACGATGTAACACGGGCACTGCTTTGTTTATTGAGGGAAAATGAGAGAATGACGATAATTAATTTTTATTACGACGCTAATTTCCAGCCTTTTAGGCCAGGGCACGACCGAGCACAATGAACGAAGCTGAAAAAGCTTCGCAGGTAGAGCTCGAATCAGACATTCGCAAACTTACAGAACAGAAGATTCCAATCGTTCAGCTAGGGCAACAAAGTAATTCTGCAGTAGCAGCTCGACAAATATAGAGAAAATGTAAAACTCACCCGGGCGCAAGACTCCTGTTGACTGTCCAAMCAGACGTGGGACGGCCATTAGGTCAGGTCCGCATCCTGAAACGGAATTTTCTCGTTTTATACACCGGCAGTGGACAGTGGAACAAGGCACCAACGCGAGCTGAATGTGTACTGACAAATTCGTTGGTGCGGACGTAAAAAAGGAGGTGATAAAGTGGGTCGATGTATACAAAACATACTTATGTCACAAACATTTTCCTTTTGTGGTGAATTACTGTATTGTATCAGTTTTTTTAATATAATCAAAATTTTTTATTATTATATTTTAATTATAGCACCTATTTCTTTTGCTATTCTCTGTGAATTTTTGTTGTCTTATATTGACTGGTCATTTTTGGAAGTATCTAGCAATCCAGAAGATGCACGTGCGTATTTTTGTGGTAAAGTATGTAATATTATCTTATGCTTACTTTTAGGGTTCTACGACAAGTTTTCAGGAGTTTTCATACGTTTTGCACACTATGACTCCTCAAAATAATATTTTGAAATGCTCACCACTTTTTAATTTGTGTAACAGCTGCAATTAGATAGTTGATAAGATAGATATTTATTCTTGTAGAATTAAGAATATCAAAAAGTATTATTTGCGCTAAGATGTTGTACTGTATTACTGTTTTTTCTGATTTTTCTTCTGATTTTTGCTGTATTAAGAGTAATTATAATACTTGTCTTATGGTGTACTTCCGATGCTGAATATTAGTATTATGCAATGGATTAATAGGTATTCTGCAGCGGTAGATATTTCATGTAATTTTCCTTTTCTGTAATTGGGTATTCACCTGAAGAACAGTGTAGAATAAATTAACATAAGATTAAATTTACTATAGTAAATATAAACTTGGTTATTATTACCTCTACTGAACAATGTGCATAACTACAAAAAACAAAGTGTGTTTGTGGACTTGCAATAACTTTCACATATTAATTTATCATAGTTTAACTTAACTTCAAATGAACCAATGGCTACTGTTTCTTATGTTGAGACATAATACCATATTGCTGATCAGTTATTGGTTGTATATTTTTGAGCTTTATATAAACCACTAGTGTATATACAGACTTTTTAAGAACGCTGATCTTGATTTATTTTAAATATATCTTTCGCCATTGTCAGGACAAGAAATATAGATACTACAGACTCTTTTAAACAATAACAATGACCACAATGACCGACATAATCAGTTAGTGATAATACTAGCGAATTCAAGTCAACAATACGTCGTTAATAAAAAAAATAGACTAGAAAATATACCAATTAAAAATGGAATTTTGAAAAATAATTGACAAAGTTACAATCAGTAAGCCTTTTAGCAAAAATACGATATAAAAATTGTGGCCCGAATAGTATAAAGCTAGAATACAAGGAATACTGTACAATGCTACATCAACTGATTAAAAACGGTGGAAATAAATAAACAATAACAAGCCAAATGCAATGAAAGCCATTAAAATTTTTTCTAAATTATAAAGTGTTTTTTTACCTAATTAGAAGTGGGGATAGTACCCATAGACTTATCTTTTTTGGTGATAAAAAGTGTCATTAAACTTGAAGTGATCTTGATTACTGCAAGTGAACATTAAATTTTGTGATTATTGTTTTTCTCCTTTCGGTGAGTTTTAAGTTTAAGTATTAGTAATGACTGGCCGAAGCTTTTGACATCACATCAATGACATTCATTGACATTTGTTCAGTTTAGAGGCAGGTGCAGGCAAATAGATGCAATTTTTTTTGTTAACGTAACAGTTAAAATTAGAATAATCAATTTTATAATTGCCAATTAACACTGGATCCCTTTTCCTCTAAATTCCTGCTCATCGCACTGAGTAACAAGAAACGATTAGTATCAAGGGACCAAGCCATCAGAAAACCACGGAGCATCCCACCAGCGTTAATAGGATTAGAAGGCGGATAGTTGCGATTTGACCGTGTACATCCACTAGGATAATGACTGTTCGGATTATACCAAGCAGACGGTTAATCCCAGGGTTACAAGTCAATTATATTGCCGACTCGTTAGCTGCAAAGTTGCACGGTTGGAGTATTAAACGAGTTGTAAAATTGGGGATCCGAGGAAAGAGATAAGGGGATGCTTTATAAAGGGTCATTTGAAGTTAAGTTGTGCGAGTAATTTAGACGGTAATTCCTAGATTAAAACGAAACGAAATACGTTTAATTTTCATGTTTTTGGTGTATGTGATATAACTTTTCGTCTACTTTCTAGAGGTAAAGTGTATTACGTATAATAATACTAGAGGAAGCCTGTTTTGTGGAATTATAAAACAGTCGGATGTAAACTGTAACAAGTGCCTTAGTATTGTTGACCTCAGATGAAAGAAAACTTCAGAAATTACAAGTTTCAATATCATTCAGACAATATTTCTGATCGTAAGTAAAATATTTCGTAGATAACTAGTACATTGGAGCATTTTTAAAGTAATTATCATTTTGCATAAGTCATGTAGTACAATTTAACAATATTTTAGTCAGAGCATTTTCTTTTAATTTCTGAAAAAATTGGATTTACTTAGGTCCATCAGACTAAAGTAATTGAAGAAGGTACTAATTCTATAATACTTCAATGTATAGTTAAGGATATTAGTAGCAATTTTGTCCCTATTAATTCGGAACCTGCAGTAAATTACACTAAAAAACTTTTTTATATTCCGAAACAGATGGAGGAGAAATAATAGTTAAAGCTAATGAATATTATTGGAAATGATCAAAGCCAGCTTAAATTTTTTTTACCTTAAGCCACCAGGTTCATTAAACGCCATTAAACAATTAATTACGGTGATGATTCCCGTCCAACAGGACCATCAACATTCAGATCATTCATTGACTGAGGAGGAGGACGACGAAGAAGATGAGATTGCTGAAGACACAAATGAAGAAAACATACATAATAATGCAGGTAAAGAACTGGAAAACACAACTGCTGTTAGAGGGCGAAAACGCGAAAAAAACCTGAAAGAAGAGGAAAGCATGTTGTTGGGAAAGAGTGCATTTCTAAGAAAAAGAAGACTGTGAAAGCTCGACAGCTAAGCTGAGTTTGTAAAGACACATGTAAACTGAAATGATTTAAAAAAAAATCATGAAGACAGAAGACCAAAATTTTCTCGCATTTCTGATCGCCAGAAAAAAAAATTAATCAAACGCGTCAGTTTGTGGCAGCCAGCATCACTATAGTACCAATAAAGAGAGATAGATATAGAAAAGGTGTTAAAAAGAATAAAATTTCTTTCTACCATTTCTAAATTATCAAAAATTGTCGTTGAGAGCATACAATAACACAATGGATTTTATGGCAACGATTCGAAACTATATTATTTCTTCTTTAGACCTAACGGGAATACAATACAGTACGAACAGTGTCATTAGAATTAGAGTAGTAACAGAACGCTAAAAAACAACAAAAATATATAAATAGTAACCATCGTATAGCTAGCATGTACAGAAAGAGAGAATAAAAGCTCTTACAAATTTAATGTACTAGCTCACCAAAAAGAACCCGATCTCTAAAGCCTATTAGCAAAGCTGTAAACAAAGTTTCTATTTCCCTTCCTCATTGTCCATTTCCAAGCGATCCTTTATCCTTTTGTTTGGCAAAAAGCGTTCTCCGTTTTCTGCTACTCCCACAACTCTGCATTACAGCTTTGAATGAGCATGGTACAATGCGAACACGATGGGAACAGAATGGTTCAATGAAAATAAAGGTTAATTAATTAAATTCGGGCTGTAGGAAAACGGTTATTTGTGAATTTGGTACGTTGTTTGAAAAGTGAAAAACAAAAACGAATATTAAAAATGAAGAGGGACTTTTTACGTACGGTGGTTAGCTCATTCAAGATATTAAGAACAGTACGTTATTAATTAAATACAGAAACTCTATAGACAAAAAATATTCAAATAAATAAAACAATAGTGACCACTAATTGGTTTACAATGCTATCTACATAGAGAACTTGGATTCGCCAGATTTTAGTATACATTTAGAAAAAGACACGCAAATTTTGATTGTTTAGCCCCCGTATAAAGAATGCAATCTAAAACTGCACCTAGGTACTACGMTTTCTGTGTTTATATGTTGACGTTATTTCTTAAATCTACCTATTCATTAGTTATTTACCCCAATAGGCAAGTATCCTAAATCAGGTTGACCGTTGCCCATCCATATCGGTCTGCTCACCACAATTCACTCAAACACTACCGTTCATCACTGCAAAAGTTCAAAGCGAAATCGACAAACACAGAATTATTAAATTATCCACGGGATTATTTATAACAAAGAACCGCTCACGACCCGAATCAAGAAGCTACTGAAGTGACCTTGGCACACGCGCCCGGACTACTGCCACAAACAGCAACAAAAAACACGTTTTTTGTAGGCGACAAAAAMCTTTATACGKCTCATCCATACAGCGGCTCTCAAACAATGGGTACACGAGCACTATAAACAGACCAGGGGTGTCCAAAATGTTTTTGTGATGTGATGGAAAGGTTTACATAACAAAGCGATATTAGTAAACAATACTTCTGGCTTGAAAGTTAGTACATAGTAGTTATAGCGGTTAGTTCTACACTGTTATTGATGCAACAACGGTACAAAAAGTTTTAACGAAAATTAGAACGCTTTTTTGTGGATTTGGAGACGAAGAAAGCTTCGTAAAACTCCAAAAAGCTAATCATGGTGATAGATTAAGACTTTTGGGAGGGAGTGCCAGCGATTTAATTCAATTGAGTTTATCATGTTCAAATTGCAGTCGATTTACAATTTGATATTGCCTTTTTTACAAAATTTTTGCCTGAGCATGGAAAATTATGGTCTAAATGTGGTACTGAAGCACTAAATTGAAAGATTTTTTATTTTTTTGACAGCATAACACTAACATTAAGCGTTATTTGTCTGTTTGTTTTTAAAGTGGATTTTTGCTTTTGGCCAGACTACTTCCTAGGCGACCCCCAGCATCTAGGGAACAACTAAGGCTAGATTTCAAAGAAAGAAGGTCAAAATTAATATAGAAATCCACTTTCAGCTAAATCCGAGCTGAAAAAATTTTTCGCTAATATTTTGGCCGGATATATGTATTGAGAAATAAGAGATTTTATATATTTGGTTGTGAAAGTCACAATCTCATCAGTACAAGTTCAAAACCTGACATATTTATGTATAACTTCAAATTCAAAATCAAATAATTCAGATTTAAAAACAGTAAAGAGCATAAAACAAAAATTAGTTGAAAGCAATGCAGTACTACGCAAAGCGGATAAAGGCAACACACTAACAATTTTTAATAAGTCAGAATACATACAAAAAATCCAAGATATTTTGAATCCGGAACAATTCACCTTGAATAAAAAAGACCCAACAAGCACATATCAAACAAAGATTACTCAGCTACTAAAACATTGCAATACAATATTCACTGAACAAGAAAAGTATCAATTAAAGAACAAAAATCCACAAGCACCAAAACTGTTATTATTAAATGAATGCATTAATCAAAATTACTTTTGTTTTAATAATCAATATTACACGCAAGAAGATGGCTTACCAATGGGGTCTCCATTGTCAACACTGCTAGCTGAGATATATATGAATAATTTCGAAAAAATCATATTCAAATCAAATAGTAATCTAGTCAATTGCATTCAGTTATGGGCACGTTATGTGGACGACATATTTTGTATGTGGACAGGTACAGACAGAAACTTGGATCAATTTTTGAATTACATAAACAGTATTCATGAAAAAATACAATTTACTATAGAAAAAAAAACAACAGCAGCATAAACTTTTTAGACCTTACCATAACAAAGAATTCAGGAAAACTAAATTTTAGCATTTATAGAAAACCAACCACTACCGATACATTAATTCATGCTGAATCTAAACAATCAGTAAGTATAAAATTGTCACCTTTTCATACTTTAATTCACAGACTAATACAGGTTCCACTAAGTACAGCAGATTTTGAAAAGGAATCACACATTATGAAACAACTGGCAATAAGAAATGGGTACGAACCAAAAATGATTGAAAAGATGATCAGTATTAAGCAATCAAAACTAATAATGTCACAATTTTACCATCAACTTCAAATGAAGTTAAAATATGGCAGTCAATAAATTACATAGGCAACATTAGTGAAAAAATGTCAAGATACCTCTCCAATGACAATAGAAAGTTTATTCCCGTGAATAGAAGCAACTTAGGAGTATTGTTAGTAAACAATAAGGATAAGACGGACAACGGTAACAAAAGTGGTGTATATGAAATTAATTGTGAAGAATGTAATATTAGTTATATAGGTTGCACAGGTCGTAGTTTTAAGGAAAGAATTAAAGAACATAAAAAATCCATATTAAATAATAGGAACTTAACTGGCTTTTCAAAACATTGTGTAACTCTCAATCATACTTTTGACGAAAAAAGATTTAAAATATTACATAACGTTCAAAACGGCATCAGGTTAGGATTATTGGAACAGCTACACATAAACAGAACACTTAACAACCCCCACAAAAATATCTGTAACGATCAAGTGGAATTCCCTAGTTTGTTTATCAACGCTGCCATAAATGTCACCCGCTCGTAGGTATAGAGGCTCGTGGGATCTGCATCTAACTTTAAGCAACAGTTTCGTTTTGTAAACTCTTTGAGGAAGGCCTAATAAGCCGAAACATGTAAGAGGTTAAACTCAATAAAATCTGAAACATTACCAAGTGTTATAATTATTATATTATATTTATGTATATTACGCTCAGGAATGAAAAAATGGCCTCAGAAATCTGGCCAGGCACTCAGTATTTTTCAATTGTGGATTGCGGATGTTCTTTTACAGCGTCGCCATCTGATGAACGAGCTATTTAAAAGTTGGCATTCCAGTGCAAAATTGAACGATATTTCCGGAGGTCGCTATTCCTAAGCGATGTTTTTTTGGGATTTACTCTTTGCTATCCATTCTAGACCCCTTCCTAGGTGAACTGATTCGATTTAGAGGTCTAAAATTACTATAGAAACCCACTTTCACCTGAATCAATCGTGAAGTTTTCATTGTGAAAGTCACAATTCTGACAGCAGAAAATCAAAACAGCATATTTCCGAATTTAGAGCCGAGGAATCCAAAAATGGCCTCGGAATTGAGCTAGAACGTTTTTTTATCATTTCTAACTAATGAAGTTGTTGTTTAACGACTCTTCTCACTACTGCTAACCAACCCCGAACAAATCGATAGATACTATTCCTATTATTTAAAACACCTTCTCCATGAGAAGCTGATTTACATACTGCTCGATTATTGCACTTCCTTTTGTCGCGGAAAACCGAAACTACATAATACCGCAGTGACTTCAATGAACGTAAGCGCTAATTCAAATGCAATTAAGACTGCATTTCAATTAGTTAAGTTGTGAGAGACAGTTTAAGTTTAGAATTAAGACGGCAGCTTCGATACCTCCTAAAGTTCCCTAGTAGTTGAAGTTGGATGGAACCTCATCGATTGTCTTTGCAATAACATAAATGGCTTGCATAGTGTTGTGTTAATTCACAAGGTGATCGAGGCGGATGAGGTATTAAGTTTAGAACCCATTTGTCGTAGCAGATAAAATAAATATCCAAACATGGTGCCTAAAATAGTGTTACCAGCTTCTTTTCAGAAAAGTATTCCAAAATTCATGCTTTAATAGAGTGCATTGAAACACCTAAACAAAAAAAGTACAATTTTTAGTTCCTTGATCACTAAAACAAGTTATCTCAACTATTGCTGTTGATCACTCATATTTTGACACCCTTTTATAATTACATTACCTTCATGTGGTAAACTTCATCTCATAAGCTGTTGACTATGCTTCTTGTTAATATTTAGTGATTTAACGGACTAATAGAAATTTTGAAACATTTATTCGTTTTTACTATATCTAGGGGTATAACGTATGTCTCAAAAGTTTTGGCACAACATTCACTGGCGTTAAAACTGGCGATAATGATAACACATCGAAATGGCTTTGGAAACAAAAATTCTTCAATCGATTCTCTTTATTGTGACAGCTCAGTTTTAAGTAATATTTGCATAGAAATGTCTTATAAATTAGATCTTCGGAAAAGTATATACTCTTTGGTTGGGCGGTTGCCAAAACCAGAGATAGTACGCTTGTTCGAAGATCAAAATATCGCTCGCCGTACTATTTATCGTACAATAGCTGAGTGTGAGCAAGGTATACCATGCCTAAATTTACCAAAAAGTGGAAGACCAAGAATTTTTACTCAAGAGAGAGCAGAAAGATTGGTGAGAAGGGCTAAAAATAGAGTTGGAGTGTCTCTCAGGAAATTGGCACGTGAATATCGCACTTCTAAGGACACAGTTTCGAGGGAATTGGTCAGAAATGCTGTAGAATATCGAAAACGAAGAAAATGTCCAAAATATACGGAAAATCAGTTGGCACGGATACCACGATGTTGTCGGGCATTAAGGCGGATCCATTTTGCAAACGACAGAATCATCGTTATGGACGACGAAAAATATTTTACACTGGGCAATTCGGAGATGAAGGGAAATGATGGGTTTTATACCGACAACATAGAAAACTGTCCAGACAATGTAAAATATAAAGAAAAGGCGAAATTCGCCGACAAAATTTTAGTTTGGTGTGCCATTTCCACTGCGGGAATATCCAGGCCTTATGTCGGACGTGTAAAGGGCGAAGCAATAAACAGTCAGCGCTATATTCAAAACTGTCTGACCAAATTGGCTGACTTTATTCACGAGTATCATGCTCAAGACAGCATAATGTTTTGGCCAGATTTAGCTTCTTGCCATTACGCACGCGAATCTCAAAATTGGCTTAACGCTCATAACATCCCATTTGTACCCAGAAACGATAATCCCCCTAACCTACCCCAGGCTCGTCCAATTGAAGATTTTTGGGCACTTTTATCTAGAAAGGTCTACGATGGAGGATGGCAAGCTGCAAATGAAGAGCAGTTATGGCGTAGAATCTATAGAAAAATAAGAGAGGTAGATGGCGAGGTAGTCCAAAACCTAATGCGCGATGTCCGCAGAAAGTTGCGCCTTGTTGAGGAGCACGGGCCGCTTCATTTGATTTGAATTGTTAATTTTGTTGTTTGTAATATTGTTAATCCTTGCATATAATTAAAATTTAAGTAAAATTATCTTTGCGTGTTAAAATTGAATAAAGTAATTTGTGCCAAAACTTTTGAGACATACGTTAAGTTCGAACTACCTGAAACGACAACTACTAGGTATTATTACTACTACTACTACTACTACTACTACTACTACTTTGCAGCATATCAACTGTAAAAATACTTATTAAAGTAGAGAGTAGAATCAATAGACAGACAAAAGTGCAAAAAACAAACATGTCATCAAAGTTACCTACACCAGTTGTCTCATCTAACAACTGTACAAAGATGAAAAAGGAACGACCGTTCCTTTTGAAAATCTACAATCAATAATCAGACTTCATACCTTGCAGCTAATTCCTACTGTACTCAACGCAACCCCAAAACTTTCGCTATTAGGACGCAAGCGGAAAGCATCAGTCCTTTTGTCCAACCGATGCTGTTCCGGATAATTTAAAGTTAGTAACGAGATGGAAAACGAGAGCGATAAGATAAATAGGTGCGGATAATGAGTCGCCCGTGGCTGAGGACGAAACTGGGGCAAACATAAATTAGTTATGTGGATGTCGTGGGGTGGAATCAGTGTCTAGGTGGATGGAGAGGTACGTGGTATATTGGGGCATGATCGTACAGCTTTTTTTAGAAAAAGAGCAAGCGGTTGCGATGCAAACTGAGTTGTAGTCATCATATTTGAGTCTGTAAACCACTGAATGGGACAAAAGTGTGTTGCGGAAATAGCTGTTATCAAGAGTATTATCTTTCCAAAAAAATGAAAGGATAATCTATTGTAGGGCAAAACCTGACTCTCACTGTGGTTCATATAAATCTCGCCTAAGGAGGTGATAAATATAAACCCATTGGTAATCATTTCTTTTGAATGGAAACATTGTTAAGTTCCGCCCACCACCAACTCACAAAGCAAATTCTTTAGATGATCTAAAACGATATTAATGGAAACTAGATTTGGAACTTTGAAGGATACAATAAGGCACAGTGATGTAAGTTTAAAACACATAAACTTAATAAAATATTAATCTTATTTAACGAACTATGAACTGCAAGAACTTTATAAAGAACCAAATATAGTGGGTATCGTAAAGGCCCAGCGGTTGAGGTGGTTGGGACACATAGTGAGAATGCCGGAAGAACGAGTGCCAAAAAGGATACTGAAGAGTGAAATTGGAGGAAGGAAACGAAGAGGAAGACCCAGGGAAAGATGGAGAGATGAAGTAGAGGAGGATGTCAGACTGTACTTGAAGAGTAACTGTTGGAATCAAGATGCCCAGAACAGGAAATTGTGGAGTGCAAAAATAGACTAAGCCATGGGCCTTTTAGGCTCGCAGTGCTAATATATATAACCTTCTCTCAAAGCGAAACCTTGTCTCGTTTTTCAAATTTATCAAATATCAAAAAACTGCTGGGTTGGACACTTCCAGCAAAATGCAGAGGACAGCAAAACGTGAGCGGGACAAGTCCGCTTTGAACATATCCGCGTATGCCATCACGTATTCCAACTGATAACACAGGGAGAACTTGTCGCTTCGTATTTCGGTTAATAAGCGGAGTGAAGCGTTCCTGTACTGTAGCAGATGTGCAAGTTTCACTTCAATGCATTCAGCACTGGCCCAATTAACCTAGTCGATTATTGGCTATGTTCACGTGACATGGAAATTATAGTGAGTTTTGAACTGAGGCTGGTTGGCTTAAGAAAGTTTTGGATGTATAATCGTTTAATCAAAAAGGACTAATTGACATTTTAAGAGGTTCGTTTGCATTTATTAGAATCAAATGAAATATTTATATTGTTATAAGCATTCATTTATGGTTTGCCGTAATGATTTTCATAATTTCCACAATCCCTATTAAAATTATTAGTATTCCTACAAATTTCTATAGCTTCTTTTATTACAAGTTTGTAATAATAATTATCTCTATGTAAAATTTTTGTGTTATCAAAATCAATCATGTGTTTAGTCAAATATGAGTGTTCAGCAGCTACAGAAGATTTATCTATCTATTGCAGCCTAATAGCACGTATGTGTTCTTTCAAACGCGTACCTACTTTTCTTTTAGTTTAACCTATGTAATGCTTGCCGCAAGAACAAGTAATTTTGTAAACACCTTCACTCTCTAAATGTACTTTGTCTTTAGTAGAATTTAAAATTTTATCTAAATTATTATATGYACTATCAACAACTAAAATATCGTGTTTCCTAAGCATCCTCTTTAATTTATCCGAAAAACCTTGTACATAAGGCAAACTCAACTTTAATTTACGTTGTCCTGGCTGAGAATTTACTTAATTTGGACGAGAACTGACCAAATATTCTTATTGTTATAACCATTTCTCACTAACGCTGATTTAAGATGATCAATTTCTTTTTTCATCTGAGATTCTCTGTATCCTAACAAATAACGTCCTTATAAAACTATTCTTTTGAGTAGGAGGGTGGTGAGCTGTGGCATGTAAAAATCTGTCTGTAAACCTCGTGTCCTAACTGTCCAGTGTCTACTCTGTAAATTTGGATATCCAAGAAAGGTAAACTACCATTGCTTTCTAATTCCATAGTAAATTTTATGTCAGGATTTTGACTGTTCAAATGATTTAGAAACCTACCTAACCCTTCTATATCGTGGGACGAAATAATAATAGTATCATCTAGCTACCTATACCAACATTTTGGCTTAAACCGAAAACTGTTTATCGCTACCTGTTCAAAGTTTTCCATTAACAAATTGGTCACTATAGGATTTTAGAGGTGAACCCATTATACAACCTGATTCTTGTTCATAAAAATTAGGGTTCCGTAAGAAATAGGTTTAATTTAAATAGTGTTCATATAATTTTGCTATCGTGTCACCTAGAGGATCTCTATTCAGTTTGGATTTGATGATATCCATCGTTTTAGGTATGGGTACTATCGTTAATATAGAAACCACATAAAAACTAACTAATATATCAGCTTCTAAAATACTTTTATAACGCCAATACAGTGTAAAGAATTCTTGACGAAACTACTGGTTTTTCCTACACAAGGTATTAAATCTTCTACATATTCCTAGGATGTACTCTCCGCAAAGTCTTCGTATACGAGCGTAAACTAAACTAGTTTAGGCACCTGGTGAGAATGAATGAGGAAAGGTCAGCAAAGTACAAGAGAAAAAATGAAAACCACAGAAGATAATGAAGCTAGGGGGCAGCAAAGACAGGAGTAAGTTTCCAAATTGTACAACTTTAGTACTTTGCAGTTACAAATAATTAAATATGACTTTGTCGTTTGAAATTTGGTGTTTTTTGAGGTAGGATCTCGATCCAATTTTAAGTTTCCCCATCCAATGTACTAATCCTTGCAGTATCAAAACAATGTTCCAGCTTCCCAACTGCACTTTTGAAACTTGCCCCACCAAGCCGCCTCATATACATCAAAAACCTACTTGCATGGAAGTTAGAAAGCTATTTTACTTTAAGTAGATATATACGACGACGCCTGAAGTTGGCGAGACGACCCACCCCCCCACAATTTATGTCTAGCAGTAATTTCACCGTACAAACTACCTCTTGCCCCATTAAAGATTTCATTAGAGGTTGGCTCACGAACCGGAACGATGGGAGGACCGTTCCCTCGATTTTTGAATCCAGCTGATCGCCAGAATCAATACTACGTTCGCGGGACGGTTGCCAAAAACTCGGCTCGTGTCTAGCGGCTCTCCAGGCTCCGGTGAAGTCCGGAAATCGGTCGCCGGCTCCCTCTGGCTGCATTTCCGCGCAAAACGGCGATAAATCATCCCCGTAGATTGTATCGTGTTAATTTATTTGCATACTGATTTATACTTCGTCCCGGATGCAGCTAGATTGTTTTGTCTGATGCTGAAATCGGACGTTTACTCCCGGATGTGCTCTCATTCGCTCAAGTCACTTAACACTGAATGTTTAATTGAAGGAGGAAGACTATGAAGCATAAGTTTTTCTTTTGTCAATTGTGTTTCACTATTTCTTAATATATTTCATATTTACGTCACTTTGATATTAACATGTTATATTAACCTCACGTTATTGCAAATAATCTTTTTGGATTCTATTATACAGGGAGTTCCTTTTCTGTCGTTCATAATCTAAATAAATAAATTTTGCACTAGATTGAATAGGACTGAATAGAATTGGAGTATAATAGTTGTCATAGAAATTGTATCTTGTGATTGATAGGATTATTAATAACTTTAGTTCTATTTTTATTCCTTCGGGAATAACTTTGGTAAATCTGAAGTTTCATATACTTTGGCTGTCAATTTAACTTCAGGAGTATTTTCTGATATTTTCAGCCTCAATTTATCGAATCTCTTAATTCAAGATAGCATCTTTCAGGAAACCTTTTTGGTCGGACTTTTCTTCAGTTATAATCATTAGAGTACCAATGTAATATACATCATCCATCATCTTTTAATGACACAAACTACAGTCTCTTTGCTTTATAAACTTAACCACTTCCAATTCTAGATCCCATAACCTGTCAAAGCTTTGTTCCACTGAAATGCCGGTAATATCTTTAGAAGAACAATCGATCTGCAAGTGTCACGTACGTTACAGGCCTCTGGCTTTATGCGGGGCAACCAAAGCTGTATATAGAGTCAACTGATGCTTGACGTGCGAGATAATCACATCATGCCCTTTCGGTCCATTGAATCTGACTGTTCTAGGGGCTAAATGAGGTCTACTGTTTAGATTAATCGTGCTACATGTAAACTCGAGCTCGACATTGMAATTAAAAGACTCTTCCACTATGGGAACCTATTTTTTAAACAGAACAGTCGCTAAAACAAATTTAACGTGGCCTGTAGGCAAGAGTCTAGACGTCGTACTTTTTCCCCGTGTCAGCATGTCGTCGGTTAGAAATTATCTCGCCGCGTCGCCATCGAAGCCGTCGCCCAGGAAGAAGATAGTGCCAAACTTGGCTGAGACGAAGGCAGGTGGCTTAATATCGCTAATTATCTGGGGGCTTATCAGAGAATTTGAACGCCTAGAGCTGACTGGCTGAAACTTGCACGTTGCACGCGAAACTCCATGACGAACTGAAGTTCTAGTTCAAACAGCAGAGTGGTGATTGAATTAAAACTTAACCTAAAGTTCGTTTACTGAAAAGAAGAAGAATAAGGTACACAAGAGTTTGAGGTCCGTGGAAACAAGATTTTCCCATTTAATAATAATAATAATAATAAATGCCTTTATTAAGTATACAATGACAAATGGGGCGAAGTCTATAGCTACTCCAGAAAACGAGATATCTAATAAGCTTAAATCAAAATTAGATTAACCAAAAATCTAGGATGGCTAACAAACAATGCAGAACAAAAATAAACAGAAAAAGTCGAACCAATCCTAGGTCATTTTCCACATATCTTCAAAAAAGCCTTTCTCGAGGCAACAACAAACAATATTTGTTGAATGAGGAGATATTATTGAACTACATAGTTTGAGCATTTTGACATTAATTCAAATCATGTGTTGATTTGTAGTGAATTGACTTACTACGGTTTTGATGAGGTTTCTGTTCTCTAGAAACCCAAATTTTCAACTTGCGTGGCATACGCTGACGATACTTATCTTTTACACCATTTCAACCCACAGAACATAGAAACCTAGGCAATATTAGTGAATGTTCTAGTAATATTAACTTAACGTTGAACAGCAATAAGTGTTCTGTAGTATATTTCGCGTCAAAATCGTCACAAAAATGTTTTGTGAAGGATGATATTAAAGCACATGTGGATCATAATCAACCGCCTGTATATGGAAGGATTAAAAGTCTTGGTTTAAGTATAGATAATGACCTTCGTTTTAAAAAACAAGTGTCTTCTGTTATTAATATCATCTTATTGTCAACTTTAAACTTTTTTTAAAAAAAAAGACCTTGACGTTTCGAAAACGTCAGGGTTTAATAACCAACGTGGGAACCAGCCCGGAAAACAACATGTCATGTATTACAAGAAGTTGACGCTTTATTGATGTGGTCATTAGATTGATGCAAATGTAATTCTTTTGCCTTTACTTGGAAGAGAAAATCAGTTCTTAGGAAATATACGATCAAAAACCAACTCAGTCCTTGATCTACAAGTTGTCCTTGATTGTAAATGAAATTTGAATCTCATATGAACATAATAATTAAAAGAGTCTGTAAGACACTAGGTTTTGTTAATCGGCAATGTAAGAATCCATCAAGGTATTGCCTATAATAAAATCATATGACCAGAAATTACTTATATTTTATGTTATTCAAGTATAAATAACAATAGTTATCCTTATACAGGATGTTTAAGGCTGGTGGGATGTACCTTTGCTTCCTAATATGATTATTTCCTTTTCTTTTTCGATTTCGTGTTTAATTAGTTGAAAACTGGTCCAGAAAATCCGTGTTAAATGCTCTTACGGCAGAACTACAAGAAAGACTAAGGCCTTTAGGTTAACGCATCTGCCAGTTAGGGCTTTTCGTCGTCCTTCACAACACGGAAACGCACTAGACACTAACTACGGATCTTTTTAGGGACAAAAACACCGCATGATGAATGAGCGGATTCCTCCAGCTGAAGTCTGAAGTCTAACGGGTTCAATTATTTCATGTTTGCCTGCCTACGCCTGATGGATGAAAATAGTTTAAAATCCGACTGCCTTTCATGCAAATGGCACAAAGACGAACTAATAAGAGAGCCAAGGAGCAAAATTGAATTCTTACGTAGCCCCGAGATACGTCCTCTTTCGCCGGCGAACTTTTTAACTTTGCAAATTAAGAGTTAATAAAACGAAATTGCCTGTAGGGTAATTTACCCTGGAATTAAGAAACGAGGAATTGTCGCTGCTTAAATCGAACTATCGTAGTGAATATTTTGACAGGATTCGCGCCCGTTTCTGACCAGAATGCAAGAAATTCAATTGCAGGAAACAAGAAGGGAAGAGGGATTTGCCCCGTGTTACCTTAAGTTAATTCGTGGGATAGAGAAGTTCACGCAAACATCCGGAAGCACTCTTGTGTGCAGGGACCACCGTACAAGGCTTTTCCATTTGTCGAATAAATTGGTTCTCTAGCCGGCCTACGGTAGAGGGTCCGGGACCTAATGGATATAACGGTAACTTTTAGAGTTGTACTACTCCGTGAATATGTATGTTCGACGCAACGTCTGAATGATGTATGTTTCAGGATTGTCAGTGTCGGTGTCGAATTTCTTAAAAGCGGCTTTTGCTAACTGTTGCATTACTTCAGACTGGACCGAACATTTGCTGAACATCAATAATTCCAAATACGTATGATTGATACTAGTCGACATTTTTGTTATCCTTGGAACTATCTTCCTTAATTTAAAGTAACGTATGTAAGTTTTGAGACAAAAATCAAATTAACACAATTTGTTCAAAATTTCAACTTTACTTAAACTGTGTAAACGATAAACATAATTTCTTAACAATAAAAATATTTCATAATGCAGACTCCAGTGGTGGCATTCGACCCGAGAGGACGTGTTTTTGAGCGCTAAGAAGTGACTATCTAAGATCTGTGCGTTTGTTTTAATTTGTGATTAAAAAAGACTACCATCGGCTCACATTAATTAAAAGTGAACGGTGATTGGGTGTACGTATGTGCCGTGTGTCGTTTGTTGGGCTGGCCAGCAAGAAAGGAGAGTAGAGGCATTCAACGCCGATTACGCCAACATTAGCCGGTGTTTTGATAAGCAGCTAAGTTTTAGTATAATTGTATATAACAGGAACATAATTTGTCTCATAAACAATAATTCCCAAATTCAATATCGGATTTGTCTTTTTTCCTCTGGAATGTAAGGAAGCTTAAAAAACAAATACATACCGTAGTAGGAACAAGTAGAACGAACAACTAACCAGCAAAATAATAAAAACGACTGTCGTCTTTTTAGACGTTCTTTCAGAAAAAACAAAGAAAAAAATCTCTTACAGTAACAACTAATCAACGAAAGAAAATAAGAAGATAGATGTATAAGGAAAAGGAAATATGCTGGCAACGTATATAAGCCCAAATATTAATACAGCTTGTGGTTAGCTTACGATCGGCGACACACCAAATAATTGCTATCAACTCTTGGATCTCTTCATATTGTGTTCTAGTGTTAGGTTCTTGTAATGTCGATATTGTTGGTGTTGTGACAGTGATGTAGTTCCGTGCGTCTAAAAAAAAGTGTATACAAGGATTCACACAATTGTGGTCCAGAAAATTTCGGGAGACGGCAACCGCCTTCAAAACACATTGAGTCACCAAAGGTACGGGGAGAACACTACCCAACAAGAACACAAAAGCCACCCAAAAAAAGCTGGAAGAAGAAATCATAGTGACAAGAACAGAAAGGAGCAGTAAGTAAGAAAGCACTGTACAGAAACCAGGAAAACATGGAAAGAAGCCTAGCCACAAAAAATTGGGATAGTCCTAAAGAAGCTTCAATGTATAGAAAAGAAGAGAAACTAATACACAAGACGAGAAAATTTCCGGTGGAGTAATATCATCCCATCTAGAGACCCAACAAGCAAATTGATAAGCACATACGAAATCACTCAAAGTATCGACTTACCATCAAGAAGCAACAACATAAACAGGAACCAAACGATTATTTTAAATTCTAAGATTTTAAGTTCATAAAGTGTTCTAGTGCTACGTTCTTGCGTTTACATTATTATTGTGATTATCGTTACAGTGAAGTAGTTCCGTGTATCTAGACAAGTGTAGGTATATACAAGAAACCACGTAATCGTGGAAAAAAATCCAGCAAGACCGAAACTACCAAATACACGATGAGAAGATTACCAACCGCAACACAAACATCTTGTAAGACAAATAAAAAGAAAGACTACAAATCACAGACGAAACATATGCTCAGAGGGACCTTGGAAGAAAATATTCAAGAACCACAACCAAAATACAAGTCATAGAAGGAGAAGAAATCATATCGACAACAACAGAAAAAAATAAAAAACCAACAACGGTGGATTTTTTGCAACCTCTTTCTCTTAATAACTACCATACATTTTCATCCTTAACACTAATATTATTTTTCTTAATTTTAGCAATCAACACCCTGATTTCGGTCCTACATTTTACGAGAAACTACACGCAAGTTGCACAACTCCCCACCGATCTTGCCAACGTCTTAGTCAGTATCAATACACGGTTTCCCGAACTAGTTTCTCAATAGTTTCGCGACGAATGGATTAATCCGCTTGCAGCCGAATGTTCATCATAGTTTCGAATATTAAGTCGTAATTTTCGAAATTATAACGCCCGCCGCTACGGCCGACGCCTTAATGAAATCCTAGCAGCGTACATTTGAGTTAATTAAACACACAGGAGTGATTTCAGCACATGAAAGCAGCGGCGGTATTTGGACGCGGCCATGGGCTGTTCTTGAGTTTGGGGACGGGACTTTTCGTGGGCCTGGTGCTTAGATGCGGCTAGGGCTCGATCCTAAACGCAGATATCTCGTAAATTAATGTATTAAAGATATATTTAATATAGGCGAATCGAAAGTTAGTAACTTTGTTATTATCAAAAATCAAATCTGTATAAATTAGCAAACTAGTGGTGCCAGTATGGAATAATTAAAAAAAACTTCAAATTTATATGACTTCTGATAAAGCTTCAAATTATAAACGATTTTTTTCTCATTAATGAAAGATAAGTATGACTCGGGTGTCATTTTAGTTCGAAAAGTGCCAGTGGACCGCATGCAGTGTGAAAACAACTTTAATTCAAAATTAAAATGTTTTGTTAGTTTTCTAATAACATCTGCAATTCGAGCTAAAATAACTATAAATGATTACGTCTTTTAAGCTCCTATAATCGAAGGAATTCAACAGTTTAACAGGTGCATTAAATAACGTTAAAGTATACAGGAAATAAGCAAGCAAATGTTTCTGGTGTGATAGATCCATTTATAGTTTGAAACTTTAAAAAAATTGTTCAAGGAAGTACCGCCAGCTAAAACTGTTGGTACTTTATGTTCCTTGCGACTACAGTCTGAAGTAATTCAAATAAAAAATGCTGCATATGACAGGTTTATCGCTTTTAGTTTTGAGATATTGAGGAAAACCGGTCACAGTAACAATGTGTAGTATCTGTTCTTAATATTTAAATTTACAGTTTTGCTTATAACGAAAAGATGTTTTACAAACACTAGAACATCTGTACTTTTTTTGCTTTCGGGGTTGTAAAAACACGAAAAATAAGCAGAATTTAWACTGATCTTGCATACACAACGCTGCTCCTGACTGTTACCGCAAATTTGTGTTCGCAAGGCTGCTATTTGTTTAAATTTGCAAACATAGGCGAAGATAAATTACCAAGGCGCGGCGTGGCGTTTGAGAACTAACGCCTCAGGTATCCGCTATGTATACATTTCTCCCTCCCTTTTAGTTTGTATATTAACGGCTCTGAAAGCCTCTCAACTGTATTTTTGTGGTCCTAACCGCAGGGTTTAGGCCGAAATTTCGGTCATTATAGTTATCCATACTGTAATGGGCTTTTTGTTACCTTCGAATCAAGAGTTTTGCGTTCAAATTATAGCAGAACGATCTAAAGCTAAAGTTTGTCAATATTTGGAAGAATTTTACGGTTTTGACGTTTTACAAGGAATTAGCGAATGGAGTATGAATTATTCGAAAGAAATCAAAAAGTTTAGGGACCAAGGTAGACCGATAATCTATCTAGACGAAACGTGGTTTAATTCGTATGATACAGTAAAAAGGGTTGGGTAGATAATTCAGAAAAAAGGAGCGATGGATCAGAAATTGTTTACTATTAAGCGCAAAAATCACGATGACATGTCGGGCGATATGTTTATGGATTGGTTTTGGAATAAACTAATGGAGAATGTACCTGCAAACAGTGCAATAATAATGGACAACGCCGGCTACCATTCGGTACAAAAAAAATTCCAAATAGAGGAAGTCGAAAACAAGAGATTGTGGACTTCTTAGAGAAACATGATCTGCATTTTGAAGATAACTATGCGAAAGAAGAGTTGTTGGAAGTACTAAGAACTAAAGATTTGAAAAAAGAATATGAATCAGACCAAGCAGTAGTGAATCATGGCCATCAAGTGCATAGGCTTCCACCCTATCATTGTATTTTTAATCCCACTGAATTGATATGGGCAGAATTAAGTCATGTAATTGAAATCGAAGATAATTATCGCGCCGAACATGTTCAAGAATTAATTATAAATCTAGAGAGTAGTGATGAAGAATTTTGTGATAGTGACTGTGACCATACTTAATTTTTAATATTTGAATCGGTAAAAGGAACAAGGGCCCAAAATGGAAAATCAAAATTCTCCAGGAAGGACAAAAAACTGAATATCCAAAAACATTGGCGCACCGGTGAAATAATAACTGAAAAACTTAGTATAATTAGGAAATACAAAGATGCTTTTATGCCGTGTTTTTAATCATTGTTGAAAACTTACAATAAAATTTGATTTTAAAAGTGTTTTTTGGGCCCTTGTTCCAGTTAATCAAAAAATATAAAAAACATAATATTTTTTTAGTAAAAATAATTATTTATTCAAATAATTCTATGTTATAAACTTAAATTTGGATTCTATCCATTGCCATTAAACATAAACTTAACATATAAAGAATATTAGTCATCCATATCATCGTTTTGATTCTCTTGCGATGCTTTTAGGCCCTTATAAAATAATATGGCTTCAGGATCTATCAAATACTTGACAACTTGCAAAATATTTTGCAACTTTTCCTTTTTAATGGGCAAGTCGTCATTATTTAGCGGTTTAGTAGGGAATACTATTTGATTTGCTGCTCCAGATTTTAGTAAAACAAAGTTATCAGAAATCAATAAATCAGAAGAAATAAACGTGCTGCTTTGAAAATGAATAACTTGTATTTGGTTACTTGAAATTTTAGCCTGTCCTTGGTGAAGGTTTTTTTAAAAATAAATGTCAAAAAATCGTTAAAGTCTTTAACCACTGTTTGCCTTAGTAAAACAACGGCAAATTTTTCATTAATGAGGTTTACCCACCCATCGAGTTTTTCCACTTTTTCCATTTTCCTTTGCTTTTTCTCGATGATCCCAAAGTGGCGGTCACAGGGTAAGAAGGTGTGACCCCTTATTGGAAAATGGTGACGAATTTCATGAAACAGTTTATTATGAGTTAAAGATTGCCAAAATTTTAGCATATTGTTATTCTAACTTTGTCCACAACAGCCGTCACTAAAAATGTTTAGTTTTTTTTACGGTGTTGGGCAAAAATGCATTAATGTAATGATACAAAACTGACAGAACTTCGTTGGAGCCCTTTTTAGCAATACTTTCCGTCCACATGTACATAATACTCCTTCCAGTTTTAGCAGAATGTACACAGAATACATAAGTTCATAACTGCCTTATGTAAAACGTGTCTGTTGTGTTTAAATGAGGCAAGGGCATATTTTATTTAAAATCAAAACATAATGTTTCAATATTTTCGTGTTCTTTGGCCTCACGTGTTGCCTCTTTTAATTTGTCATAGAAAACTTGTGCGCGCTTTTAGTGCAGTTTTAACTTGATTTTTAATTCTGCAATCATAGCTTTATTAGTTTCTCGCAAAATTGAGGCTTTAAATTCTTCACATTCTGTGCAAAGATCTGTCTTGGGTCTTCCAAAGCGATAGTTGTAGTTTTTCTTAAAGAAGTTCAAATAGTAAGTATATTTCACTTCACACTGATTTTTTTTAAATCAGTAGTCTTATCAATATTTGCATAAGTTTCTGGGTAATATTTTCTAGAAATAGTTCGTACATTTTAAGAACGCTTAAATTAGCTGCTAAATATCTTCTTTTCTGGCCTAATTGCCCGTAATGCTGAATAAAATATGGAAAAGACTGAATGTGAGTATCAATTTTTGTTTCAATTTCATCTCCCTTGACTTTCCCTCTGTTTAAATGCAATCCCCTCAAATCCTTCGCAACCGTTAACTGACTTTTTAGCGCTGCAATTCGACGTACCCTTTTGACACTAATACCATGAGCCCCTGCAAAACCCTCACGACAAACTTTTATAGCTACATTTCCAAGTTGTAACTAAAAAATAAATTAATAACCTGTTAAAATAAAAATTAAGTATTGGTGCATATTACGAGTTTTACCTCATAGTGGTAACTAAATTTGCGTTGTACTCTATAGGTTGTTTTCTAGTCTTTCGTTTAGTTTGCTGAAATTTGATCAACCCTTGCAGACATATCTCTTGAGCATTTTTGTCTCCTATATGGTTAAAATTTTCCAACAACTTTTGAAGGCAAATGTCGCTAAATTTCGATAGGCAACATGCTTCTTCGTTTCTTGTACACCTGGGATTAACGAATCTACTATAAACATTAACTTCTCTATTACAATCAAAAGTTTACCTGCATTTGAACAGAGTGCGACGAGCCGGAACGTCTTTACCACGTTTTGAAACATGAGCTTCCCCTAATGCTCTTAACCGTTTTGCTTTATTTTTTTTCCACTCTTCAGGATAAGCTCTTTTTTAGTAACAATTACGGAATCATCCATTGCTTTGTTGTCACTCATATTAATACTTAATTGTTAGCAATAATTAAACATATATTTTAATTATATTTCTCAAAAGATTTCGAATACTTAACCGCTAAACAACACCTGCCTAAACCAACCGGTTTAGGCTAGGTTTAGTTTACCCAACAACATGACGTTTCCGTGGAAGATGGGCCCAATTACATCAATTGGGCCCGTGTTCCATTAACTGAAAAATAAACAGCTTATTTTAACAGTGTTATGTTCAATTTGATGGGCCAATATTCTATCCACTGACGCGTCTTAAAGCGAAGTATGATAAAGTGCAAAAATGTTGAAATGGAAACAATAGGTAGATGGGTCCTTGTTCCATTTACCGTTTCATTTATTTAGTGTGAATTATCTACCTGTGTAGTGTTTGTCGTAAATGTAAATACAGTACACATTATTTAATTAAAGTGTGTGCAAATTGCTATTGTTATTCTTCTTCTAGTAACTCTCACCGACGCCTGGCTGAACAACCCAAAACGTTAAATACTATATTGAGTTATAAAATTCGTCCAAATATAGAGCAGTACAAGTGGTAAAACTCCGGACGTGCACGTTGATGACGAACAAAATTGATGACCTATCGTCGGATATACAGTTTCATAAAACTGGACCTGCTGTGCCGCAAATTTATCCAGAGAGTATCTTTCGCCCGATTTAATTTTTATGGAGGCAATAAAAGCAAATGAGTAATGACCCTCACTGTCGATAGCCGTTCTTCCACGTGGATGGTCGCAATTATCGAMCCGGAGAGCCTAGAATTCAGATTTGCTTGTTTTTTTCATTCTGAAGTGTTTTTCTCTAAAAAAGATGCTCCTCCAATCTTAAATTGCCTTGGCTCATTTGGCCCTTTAATAATTAGGTCTCCATTGAGGCCGCAATCATCCCTACGTGTATGCCGCACAATCAGCTTTTGCTATGGCAACATACGTCCTATTAGGTCACCAGCGGTGTGTCTATCTGAGCGATATTTCACTGTGGTTACTGTAATTTACGGCGATTCCGGTAAAACCGCATGTAGCCTACATGTAGTCGCAGTTGGCTACGTTGTTCAACCAAATAACAGTTGCGGATAATGACGAAGATTTGTAACTAATAACATCTTCTATTGCAGGTACTTGCACTACATTTTCGTCTGAGGCAGGCACAGCAAAAAGACAGGTAAGTAAGATTGGTTCTATCTCAAGCCAACTATTAAAAATCTGATTAAATGATAAGCAATTAGGTCATTTAGAATTTTTTTAATAATCCATCCATTGATTAGAATGTAGTACCACAACGTGTAAATTTTATTGGACAGATAGAACTAAAATTGATCTATTGAAAAAAATCACCACTTCACATCTTTTCCTATGTGCAATTTCCAATTTACTACAGTCATAAGCATCAAATTTCACAGATGTAAACTTGTTCGAGTTCGAAAAGCAATTACATGCCGACAGCATCCAAAAATCTGTTGCTCTTTTGCATCTCAATGTACCGATCCGGATTTAATTGCTGCCATCCCTCGAGGGTGGCTTTTGTAACCGCCATTATACACATGCAATCTGCAGTTTCGATGTAAACCATGCGTCCGTTTCATCTGCTTTCTAGCCGTTTGGTCCTAATTCCACTTCCGGGACAGGTTTTAATTTGTTTTCCCGACTGAAATTGGTCGCTGCTTTTCGAGTAGGGTTGCGATGAAAGTGAACAATTATCGCTAAGGCTTGTTAAAATAGTTTATCGTGCAGGGTGTAGTCCTGATGAATATCCTTATTACCCAAATAGGTTTGTAGACAGACATGGTCTAGAGAAAAAAAATCATCAATCTAGTGTTTTCAAAAAGAAGGTTATTTGAACTAGAAAAAACTTTCGCCCTTTAATTCTTTCCAGGGGTGTCTTCTAACAAAAAAAAAGAGATTTAAGGTGATATATACCAGGCATGTTTTTTAAGTAAGTACCGTTTTGCGATTCCGCCGCCGCAGCGCTACGGTCGGCGTTCCCGCATGCGCGCTGGTTACCTACATCTCTTGTCTACGCACTGACGCCATTACAGTTTGATTCTTCATTGTATACGTTGTTTACTCAGTGTTTAAGATGCCTCCGACAATCGTGAGTCCCGCCGATTGTGAAGTACGGGCTGTTATACTATTTCTTAGTGCTAAAGCCGTAAAACCGATCGATATTCATCGTGAGATCTGTGAAGTTTACGGACAAAACATTATGAGTGATGGAATGGTAAGGAAATGGGTGAGAGCATTTAAAGATGGCCGTACAAATGTGCATGATGAAGAACGAAATGGGCGTCCTTCGGTCGTTAATGAAGATTTGGTGCAGAAAGTGAACGAAAAGGTGAGAGAAAACAGACGCTTTACAATTTCATCATTGTGCGACTGCTTTCCTCAATATTCTCGTATTGTTTTGTATCGCATTGTGACCGAGAACTTGAATTACCGGAAATTGTGTTCACGTTGGGTTCCGAAAATGTTGACGGATTTGCACAAAACCCAACGTTTAGGCAGTGCATTGACTTTCCTCGAGCGGTACCACAATGAAGGTGAAGATTTTTAGACCAAATTGTTACTGGTGACGAAACATGGGTGGCCTACGTCACACCAGAATCGAAACAACAATCCATGGAATGGCGACATTCATCATCACCCAAAAAAGTGAAGTTTAAGCAAACAATTTCTGCCCGGAAAATCATGTGCACAGCTTTTTGGGACAGAAAAGTAGTATTGCTAGTGGAGTTTCTGCCTCGTAATGAGACAATCAATGCAGCGTCTTATTGTAAGACATTGAAAAATCTGCGTCGTGCAATCCAGAACAAAAGACGTGGCAAGTTGAGTAAGGGTATCGTTTTGCTGCATGACACTGCCCGTCCACATGTGGCTAATCGGACCAAAGATCTCATCAAATCTTTTAAATGGGAAACTCTAGATCATCCTCCATACAGCCCTGATCTGGCGCCCAGCGACTACCATTTGTTCCTGCACTTGAAGAAACACCTGGGTGGTCAGCGTCTTCAAGACGATAACGAAGTCGAAACAKTTGTGATACAGTGGTTAACAAGTCAGGCGGCAGAATTTTATGAGGAGGGTATTCAAAAACTGGTGCCACGTTATGACAAGTGCCTCAATATTCACGGAAATTATGTAGAAAAGTAGATTAAGGATTGCGATATCTTTGCACGTCTTTTTTTAATTCCAAAACGGTACTTACTTAAAAAATATGCCTCGTATTTTAGTTGGGATACCCTGTATTTATTGTAAATTTCACCCTCGATGAAGATCATATTGCTGGGTTTAATAGGCGAAATAACTCGTTAAATTCATAAAGAATAGGTACTTAATCACTTCAGGGGGCTACAGCTAAAAGGCTAGAAAAAATGAAACCAGTAAATGTCGATGCATTACGTAATACGTGCACCGTTTTCGACTACACATAACCCAGGAACTTTATCCACTTTGTCCATCGCGATCAGAGTGCAAATGCAAGCTTAAAAGCATGCAGCTAAACCACTTAGCCGGTAAGTGTACCTTGAAAGCTCCGTGTTAACACAATTATACGGTCATTAGGCTTTGCGATACTGCAGGACTACGCTAAACCCTTGCTCTGCAGTCTCCGTTGGTATTTTCTAAGCTGACGGGTCCCTTTTTCCAATATTTGTTGATTGGATTTACGCTTTCATCCTTTATAGTTACAAAGAGCGACGCCGAAGTTTAATGTGTACGAAGCGTTGTCAAGATTGCTTAAAAAGAGATAAATCTCTATAGAACAACGGTTTTAAATGAAGAGAAAAAGCTCTTACTACATTTAGAAGTATGGAATTGAATGATATGAGATTGCTATAAGTCTGTTTTCATTCTAGTGACGTTTATTCTTTTGATAACTAGTCTCCTCGAATATAAATTAAGACATCTTTATTTCGCAGTTAATAATAATAGACAAAAATTTTCCCAAATAAACTACTCCAGTATCTGGTTTTGAAGTTCATTGAAGTCATTAAAAAATCGATATCTATCGATTTCCTAAACCGAAAGTCTGGGACCCCAAGTTATACAGATTTTCTGAATCAGCACGTCGAGATCAATCTGCCCGAATTATTTCAGATTTTTTGAGACTTTGTGAAAATCGACAAAAATTTCATGCTTTTGGACAGATAAAATGGTGATTTTGCAAAATCTCCGAAACATCTGATATTATTCAGGGAGATAGATCTCGACGTGCTGATTCAGAAAATGTAAATAACTTGGGGTCCCAGACTTCCAGTTTAGGAAATATGACCAAAATTATAGTTTGCCGATGAGATTTAAAAGTATTAAATCGCAACTATTTCCTAAATCGGAAGTCTGGGATCCCAACTTATACCAGGTGATTTTTTGAAAACTTCACACCTTAAATAACTTTAAATAGAGGAAAAATTTAAAATTTTGCAAAAACAGGTAAACTTTTGTTTGCAGAGGGACAACTTTTGAGATAAGTTTTTAATGGATAGCGCTTACCCTCTTAGCGGGGTAGATACCCCTTCAAAAATTTTAAATGAAACTACCCATCTTACGATACATCATTTAAAAGCTTATTACACAAGGAGTCTTGCCATGTAATTAGTTTTACTATTTTTTACGCATTGACGGGGTAGTGGGTCAAAAAGTGCATTGTAGCAAGTGGCTTATAAAATTGAATATTTTGGACTTTTTTTAACACAATTTATTGTCTTGTAGTTACAATAAAAATTGTCCTTACTTAAGCCTAAAAAAAACTTGTTAAGAAATAATTGTTACACCTAAGCTAAATGCCAAAATTACTTAAAATTTTTTTTCGACATTACTTGATATTGCAACTCGACAGTTTATACTGAATTGGCTAAATAATTATCTACTTTGTGTTTCCAATTTTTTGTTTCAACTTTTTGGCTACTTCTTTGGCACGACCATCTTTTTGTTCACATTCCTTTTTATAAATCGCGTGAAATTTTAAAGAGAGAGTCCAAGTGATAATGGTTTATTCAACTGCCAAAAGGGTAGAAATAATTTTTATTTACGGTGCTGAGCATAGCTGTGCTCGTGCGTCAGCAAGGGTGTTTAACGAACGGCACCCCGATAAAAATGTTGACGCTAGGTACATTCTCGATCTCGTGCAGAAATTTCAAGGCACTGGATCTGTAGTAAACAAAAAAAGGGCAGGGAATAGAGTCGTTGATGAAATGGCCCAACTTGAAGTACTTGGTCATTTTGCAATGGACTAACCTGGACGATCTGCGAGAAAGAATTATTAACGAGTGCAGGAGGATTCCACCTGAAATATTCCGAAAAGTGCAGGAGGAGTTCGAGAACCGTCTGTATTATTGTATGGAAAGAGGTGGTGCACATTTTGAGAATCTATTGTAAGGTTTGAATTTCTATGGTTTTGTTCACACTGTTCTTGGAGTTACAAATAAATAATTTTTCTTTTTCGTGGACATGGACTTTCTAAAAAATTACATGATAAATATTTTAATGTTAATAATAATGTTAAAAGAAAATTTTCAGTATTCTGGGAGTTTTTTTTAAGTGTCATATTTTTTACAAGTTGTTTGTTTAAATTTTGGGTTCTCGTAAGGACAAATTTTATTTCCGCTCTAAAATAAAATACATTTTGTTGAAAAGAGTCCAAAATATTCAATTTAATAAGCAACCTGTTTCGTAGCACTATTAATCTATTACCCCCGTCAATAAGTTAAACGTGGTAAAACTAATTACATGGCCAGACTCTTTGTGAAATAAGCTTTCAAATGATGTATCACAAGATGGATAGTTCCATTTAAAATTTTTAAAGGGGTGTCTACCCTGCTCAGAGAGTAAGCGCTATCCATTAAAAACTTATCTCAAAAGTTGTCCCCCTGCAAACAAAAGTTTACCTCTTTTTGCAAATTTTTTAATATTTGCTATATTTAAAGTTATTTAAGGTGTGAAGTTTTCAAAAAATCACCCTGTATAGATTTTCTGAATTAGCACGTCGACATCTATCTGCCTGAATTATTTCAGGTTTTTTTGGGACTTGGTGAAAATCGATACAAATTTCATACTTTTGGTCAGAAATTTGGAATTACTAGGCATGTGTTAACTGTAGTTCTAGACGATCGTAGTACGGTTAATACCGAATGGTGTACTATAGTTTGCTTGCCACAAGTATTAGTGAAAAGCGACCAAAAGAGAGAATCATCCTTCATCATGACAATTGTCGAGCACTTACAGCGGCTAGAACAAACGAATATTTAATATTATAATTATATAAAATATTTAGCCTAATGATTTTTTTTCTGTTCCCTAAGGTGAAGGATAAATTGCGTGGTTTTCGTTTTACAACAGCAAAAGAAGCTGTCGATGCGTTTAAAACTGAGATAAATAAATTAACTCCAGAAGACTGGAAAAAAATGTTTTGATGAATGGTTCAAACGCATGCAGAAATGTAGCCTTCGTAATCTATATAATATAGAGTATCGTGAAGTAGTTTAACTCTGAATTAAGAAAGCTTTTAGATCATTTAATAAACTAAGACGTGTTTGTTTAAGAAGACATTTGCAACACTAATGCGTGGCATATCCATTCAGCTTCCAGGGAGATTCCTTCAGGCCTAAGTCAACCATCTAGACCAACAAACCAACCCCTCCCCAACGTTATAATCCAGCGGCATCCAAACACCGGCGATAAATTATTCATGCTGTAACGACAACTTCATGTCTTAGAAAATTGTCTGCGTATTTTCCTGGATAGCCTTTGAATATTTGAATAGAGCGCGGCCTCCAAAGCAGACTCCAATATATTTCCAATTTAGACAACACGAGAGGGCATTAGTTCGGTTTTCATATTCTATTCAGGCCGCCTAATGGATCGGCTGCGGTATGCAGGCTGAAGGGAGGTCGCGTCGGTAACACCCGGTGGGGGTGGCTGTCATTTTTCATGCCGGAATGCGGTTTTTATTGCGTTTGACGTGTTACATGTTTACCTGATGTCTATGCGAGGCTGTACTGTTAGCATCGAGTAAGGATTCTGATACAGTTTTGCTCCTTTGCGTTGTTCTCTTTTTATGAGTACGTACTAAAAGTGAAATGTATAAAGTCAACTAAAGACATCATCACAGACGGGGAAAGAAAGCGGAGAAGCATATACAAGGTGTCCAAAAATGATGAGTAAAAATGCAGCGGGTGATTCTACTCGAAAAATTAATGCCACAACTTTTTTTTGTCAAAACCGAAGATACAAGGTGTCAAAAAACACACATATTTCCTACATAATTGTCTGGTCCAAATTTAAAGCAAATCCTTCAAAGCCAAAGGACTTGAACTGCCCTTGGCATTTATATTATCACCTAGAACTCTTATTTGAGTTTATTTCTAATTTTAATATCACGGAAATTAAGACCGTAAAAAACCTGTAATAACCGGGCTTTTACACACAAGAGATCACTTTCAAAACTGCCAGAGCCTGTTGCTGTTCATTCTCTTTACTTTTTCAGCGGTAGCCAGTTTGTCCTTAAAGTTAATTCAAGTTGAATGAACCAAAATTGCAACAACAGACTTAGTTACCCACGTACAACAAGAACTTGATACTGGAAATAAAGTGGCAGCTATATTTCTAGATTTAAGGAAAGCGTTCGATAGAGTACAACATTTCAAACTTTTAACATCACTAGAACATTCAGGCATAAGAGTTCACGCATGGAGATGGTTCCAGTCATTTCTGGAAGACAGAAAACAGTACACCGTAGTTGAAGCCAACAATAGCACAAAGCAGATCATCAAGGCAGGGTTCCTCAGGGATCAACCCTTTCACCAACACTATTTTTGATAATCATTAATGACCTTGGATCCATACCATTCAAAAGGCAAGTCACACTTTTTGCAGATGACGCTACCTTAGTATACAGCGAAAAAGATCAAGACACTTTGTCTGAAAACGTAAAAGAAGACATGGTAACACTGGCAGATTACCTTGATGCAGAGAGCATGCACCTGAATGTGGAAAAAACTCATGTCTGATTATATTCAATGTATCACAGCTAGTTCACAAGCTCAAAATATGCCCACTTATTTTAGTGATAAAATCAATCTAAAGATGTATCTGTTATAACAAAGCCAATTCAAAATTTAAATACCTAAGTATCTAAGTAATTTTTACAATCTTCAAATCTGTTCTAAGGCATTAGAAGTACGTGAACCCGTTTCCAGAAAATTTTTTCACATTTAAATCCACGAGCATTTTATGTGCCCTATGCTAACTACTCATATTGAAATCTACTGTGCCCCTACATATAAACGTAGGTTATTTGTAGGAGGAAATTACAACGGATCTGCAAATTGGCGTATTTAGAATATTGTAGTTAATATTTTTAAATGACATTACTGCAATGTTTTTCAAATTTAACAATTGCCATTTACATTCTACTTACTTTATTTAACAGCACGAGAACAAAAAGGTCTATAACAGGATATATTAAATATGCAAACAAAATATTTGCTCCTTGTACACAAAAGATGACTGCTATTAGTACTTGCAGAGAAACCTTGTCTCTGGTAATACTGAACCATTCTTATAAGTATCTCGCTTTGTCACGGACAGATGTCGATTCTATGGTTACAGGTTTCTTTGTGGACGTGGTATTCATCTAATGGCGAACACTTCCTGACAGATTTCATGAAGCTGAAATAGCAAACCCCAAAGAAACGAACAAAACTTTCGCTGACGCTACAGTTCTCCCGTCGCAGATTGTTGCGAGCTTGTGTACCTTTATTAAAATTTTATCCTATCGATGCAAAGGCCTTTGACGATAGTCGAAGACGACGTAATCTCATTCTGGAAGCGCAGGAAATTTCACCTGTCTACGAGATGGATTATTTTGCAACATTCAAGAACTCCATTTACCAAAACCCGGAGATTATCTTTTACGTCGGAACAATTTGCATCCGCCTGTCGGCATAGCAATGACGTATCCGCGTGTAATTTTGAGGTAGCTTGTGCAGTCGGAGGTAGGAAATTGCATTTTGCGACGTACACGTGCATAATGTGAGAGTAGATATTAGAAACACAGCTGCAATGCTTGAAAAACTACCAAACAAGAATTTTTTAATCATACGTGCAGTGTAATAAGGTGTATTTAGCATCAAACTCGAATATGATATGCTATTTTTATTTTTCCCTGAAAATCGTATTGGCAGAATTGTTGTCAATCTAATAATTATTTACTTTACTAGTGGGATAGAAACCTTACTACAGGTGTGATAAAAAACATATAAATCAACAATTTCCATTAAAATAAACTTGCCATAGAAATAAAAAATGTGTTTTTTCGTACAGTGTATCACTCACTATTTTTTGTATAACGTTCTGTGAAATAACTACACTACTTAACAAATTAATGTTGATCATTTACTTGATTAGACATCGAATATGCTTGCTTAATAAATATCATTTAAGAGATATATATTTTTAGAGATTTACCTAACATTTAAGTCAATATTAGAATACTATAGTATTATCTCAGAGAGAGTAATACGTAGTAATAAGCTGATGGTGTAGAAATAGGTATCAATCATCAAAAAAGGCTACCCTACGAGCCTATCGGTATTTAAATAGAATATTTGTGTTTATTGACCTTCTTTGAAAGCACAAAATAGTTGTTTGCACAGCACACAAATCATAACTACGTCTATTTGTAAATTAAAGACAAACATTGGATGAATATGTACAATAGAAAATTGAATTGCATAAAAAATATAACAAGCTATTTAAAAAAGTGCTGTTTAGGCAATGCACGTATTTATTTTCTTGTTCATGTCAAGTGGGATGCATTCTACAATTGTAGATGGGGCAGAATTCATCTCAATTGGGAATTAGTCGCTTTGACACCGCCAATATTGACTTTACCGAACACGACGAGCAAGTAGAAACAATTGGAGAAGTTTGTTTCAGATCCTTCTATTTCGATTTAATTACAGTCGCGACGCTAATAGGGACATAATAACAAAACAAATCTAATTAAAGTCGCTTGTTTTGTGCTCGAACGTTGCCTTTTGGCTACGCAGTAGCGTAGGCAATAAATAAAGTAAAAACACAGCTAATTAAATAAGACTAAAATGATGCAGTATGGAAGCATCAGATGGGACTATAAAAACATATTGTTTTCCTAGCAAAGTAATTTTTTAACTAACTAATCATATCTCTTTTTCCAACTGTATTAATGTAAATCGTGGGTGTGTTTATCCACGCTACTGAGCTCTGACAGGTTCAACAGCAAGTTTACTAAACCACCTTCGAGATTTAGTCTGTTTGGAAAGACAATAGGATTATTTCCAGCCCAAAGGGGTTAGGTGTTACACGTGCCATTCTCTCAGGTTATCCTAGCTAAGACAGTATATGAATATGAGACGCTGAAGCCATTGGCTGCGCCGAAGGTATGTAAAATACGTGTTTTCTTATAGATGAATAACGATATTGTCATGTTAAGTATGTAGTTTGTTAATTAGTAGTAGTTAAGTAAAGAGATTCTAGCATTTGTCATTGATCTCAATTCGTTTTCTTATTGTCCTGATATAATCTAAATAGTTCATAGTGAAAAGTCAGAATAGAGTACAAAACAAAAGTTAATCATGCTTCGTTGCATCAATGAACTTAAAAAGTGTCAATATGTCGTACACATGTCAAAAATAGTGGACGTAGTTCACAATATTTCTAACAGCAACAAGATGTCGACTTGCCAATGAATTACCATCTCGTCTATCTTGTGATTTTGGTTAATTAAGCAAAAATGTAGTAAAATATGTCTTTAAAGTTGATTAATTGTATCATACGATGGCATCAAGGAAAGGTTGAGAACTTTAGCAGATCTGGCTAAATCAAAATTTTGCTGGAGGTGTGAATATGAAGAAAGTATATCAGAAGTCATCATGAAGAGGAAGAAATAGTTATTTAATCCAGTCTCAGTCACCATATAGGAAGACATGGCTGTCATTGTGATAAAGAGCATAAGCACGAAATGTCCAGCAGATGGAGTAAAGTACAACTGTTGTAAAAGCATTGAACACTATGGTAGTTGTTGTTTTAACTAATAATAAACATAAACAAGGTATTCCAAATTTAATTATTCATTTTGATGACATCCTAATTATTTAGAGACAAGTATGTTGAAGGTAGCATGAAATTTAATTGATCTAATTGTAAATTAGTTATGCACAGATTGGGCGAGAGGTTTTAGCAATATACCACCTTGTAACAGAGAAAAAGTTTGAAACTAAATTAACAAAATATATTTAAATGAAGATATTTCATAATAGGTATTCTTCTTAGAAATAGGTTTGATTTTGATGCAACACTGGTTTTTACCCTATCATTTCAGGAGGACTTTCTGTATTGGCATTTATTTGTCTTAATCTAACTTTAATTTACCCAATGTTAATCATGTAGGGCAAACATTTAAAAAAAGTATAGATGAATGTAGTAATAATCCGAAATTAATGTAGAAAACTTTAAAGACTCTAATATTAAAACCAAAAGGTGAATTTTACAATAATATAGTATTTGATAATAATATAGTAGCTAACGATAAACAAGAACTAGTGCAATAATTTAATACATATTTTGTGAAAAGTTTGGAGGATATCATGGTAGGTATTCCAACTGCTACAGATTGCTTTGAAGTAAAAGTAACTTATGGAGTAAAGTTTGCAAATTTTAGGCTATTAGAAATACAAGAATTGCATAAAACAATATTAAAAATGCCTAATAAATCTAGTCCAGATGAAATCGGTATTTCAATGTATAAGGAGAACTTTGGGGAGTTTGCACCATATCTGATTAATTTGATTAATGCTTCTTTGGAGACGGGAGTTTAGACCAGTGGATATGTTATCAGCATTAGATAAAATACTAGAGAGAACAGTATACATACAATTAATATTTTTTTAAGTGAGAATAGGGTAATATCGAAATTTCAGACTGGTTTCAGGGAAAATCACAGTTGTGAAACTGCTGTTCAGTTTGTGCTAAAAAATTGCTTATAAAAAAATTAAGGTCATACGGCATAGAAGGAATGGCTCTTGCTTGGTTTGAGAATTATTTGGTTAATAGGCAACAAAGGGTGAGATGTGAAGATGTGGTTTCAAGCAATATGTCAATAAATGTTGGTGTACCACAAGGGTCCGTTACTTTTTGCAATCTACATTAACGATTTAGGGCAGGCAACTAGAAAGTGTAACTATCATCTATTTACTGTGATACTGTGTTGTATGTTAGCGGAGAAAATATAGAGCAGGTGACGGATGATATGAATAGACATTTGGGACAGGTCAGTAAATGGTTAGTATTCAATAAATTAAGGCTTAATGTAAGAAAAACGAAAGCGATGTTGTTTGCCAGTAAGAATGTCTGTGATAAATATCTTGAGCTGAATCGTAAGTTTTTAATTGAATATGGGGAAATTCTGGTTGTGAGTGAGATAAAATACTTAGGAATAATTATTGACAACAAGTTAAAATTCACGAAACATGTTGAGTATGTATGTAAAAAAAGCAAAAAAATTAGTGTGTTAAAAAGAGTGGGTAATAACTTAACAAAGAAAACAAAAACTAGAATTTATAATACAATTGTTAGGCCTCATTTCACGTTTGCACATTCTGTACTTAGCATCTAAAGGGAAGTAGAAAGGTTACAGGTTATTCAGAACAGGACAATGAGAGTGATACTTAGTTGTGATAGATATACCAGGGTAAATTACATGTTAAAAACATTAGGCTGGCTTAGTTTAAGAGATTATTTTGAATTTCAAACGATGGTCTTCATTCATAAAATCGAACTAGAATTAATGCCAAAATATTTTAATAATTTCATAATTAAGTTTACAGACAACCATCAGTACGATACTAGGGGTAAGATCAATTTTGCGCTGAGTATTGTTAAAAATGAAATAGGTAGAAATTCAGTATTTCACAAAGGGGTATTGAAATATAATAATATATGTGCCGCAATTAAGGACCTAAGCCTTACTGGTTTTAAAAAACAGTTGAAGGAACGATGCTTGAATATGTATTAATGTGTTTAGAATTTAATGTTCAGTTAATTGTACAGTTAGTATATTGAAAAGTTTGTGTTATTAGTTACAAGTTGTAAGTGTAAGATTATTTGTTATTTGGGTAAATAGCAAAGTGCTAAATAAAGAGTGTATTATTATTATTATTATTACACTGCATAAATACTTAAAACGGATCTTAACACGTTTGATATTCTTTTTGTAATCCCCCTCTCAACACTGTATTAAAGTAATTCTACGATGAAATATTCTTTCCTGTAAGGGCACTGACTGAATCGTTAAATCCCAGTTATCTCACGGTTAGAAATTAGGAATTTCAGCACCGTAGTCAATTAAGGAATTCTGGAACGGTCCCGAACAGCCGGCTATTTCGATTAGMAAGTAAAATTAAACACGGTCCGAACGGGAAGGTTGGTAGTCCTTTTAATTATGCCGGGAGCAGTCGAACGAAAAAAGCTGCGKGCTAATTTTTGTTAAATGTCAGCTGCGGATCGCTGAATTATGCATGAAAAGGCACCCCCACCGTGTGTGAAGACGTGCATGTAAAACTAATAAGGGGAGATGGAACAAAAAATGGCAGGTTAACAGAAATAAAGTAAATTTATTTAGTAGTATAGTAAGACAATTGATTTTTTTTATTGAAACTATTATTCAAAATCACAAAAAGCAATGAAAATGATAAGCACTTGATGAAAAAGCCTAGTCAGTTTTAAGTGCGAGATATTTCAACACTAAAAATCGCGTTTGCTCGTTGAGCGATCTACTATAGCAATAAAACCTTGACCCCCTCACTGAAAAGACGAATGCCAGGCCTCTTCTTGCGAATATGGCAATGAAAGCGACAACTAACCCGACATAAATAAATTCACGGTCATAAATGTCGACCCTAAGCCGTGATGACACGGTCCGATACACTCTGGACGTTTATTACGCCATCTGTGTTACGTTTTTACAGCTGCTGAACGTAGCGGCTGTCCTTAAGAAAATTACTCGTTAATTTGGGAAAATGATGTGTCCGTGTGACTGATGGATGCGTTTTCTTATCTGGTTTTCTCTTCGGAACCGGAGTATAAAAATGATATACTAACATGAACCTATCATATATATAATAATCAAGGCAAAAAGAAACGCGTTTACTTGACGTACAAGTATGATAGATCCCCACAAAATTTAAAGTACTACAAAAGTATCAACATTTGACATCGTCTTCAATAAGAATGGACAAAAGAGCCTATCTTGGGTTTCTTGAAAAAGAGCTTGTGGTCCTCAGTAGCAAGCATAAATAGAATTAAAAACCACATTACAACCTGTGTGTTGCTGATGCCCTGTATAACCGTGTTGCACTAAATGATTACTTCATGTCAGTATTCGATCTTGGACTTATTAGTCAAGCTTTTTTTATTTTTATACAACGCATGTTGTTCACAATCAACAGTCGATGGTTTTAAAGATGATCATGCAAATTTAATACGACGTCTGATGCACGGGGCATATAACAATAATTTTGTATTGATTATTAAAGAATTACACGAGAAAATTAATAACTGAGCTAAAAATTAACTGCTGTAAGAAGAATTTACGTAATAAAACTAATAAATGCCAAGTGTTTATGGAATCTCCACGAATTTTGGAATGGTGAGTAAATTACTTAATCAAAATTACAAAATTTCGAGATGAAATCATATACACCATATACTATCATCATCTCTTTTGAAATCTGCTAAAACTTACTGGCTGAATAGTAAATAATTTAAAAGAAGACATTGTTTCGTTAAAAGAGTTAAATTAAAACAATGTCATTTCAATACAGAGTACACATAACTAATTAACTAACATTTTATCCGTTAAAAGAAAAATCCATTACTAAATTCTGCAAGGATCTATTCTTGGACCTATTCTGTTTACTGATGTATATAAATAATGAGCTGATGATGCTGTTACATCACAATCTTTTTGATTGTAAAGATGTATTGTATTAACATTACCTTCAAAGTAATTTAAAAACATCAATTCTGAATTTAGATTCAGGACATATGCTTATATGCTCGCGATAATGTTGAGGATGCATGTTCTGTATTCTGTTATACCAAGTGATTTTTTGAAAACTTCACACCTTAAATAACTTTAAATAGAAAAAAAATTTAAAATTTTGCAAAAAACAGGTAAACTTTTGTTTACAACTTTTGAGATAAGTTTTTAATGGATAGCGCTTATCCTCTTAGTGGGGTAGATACCCCTTCAAAAAATTTAAATGAAACTACCCATCTTACGATACATCATTTAAAAGCTTATTACACAAGGAGTCTTGTAATGTAATTAGTTTACTATTTTTTACCCATTGACGGGGTAGTGAATCAAAAAGTGCATTGTAGCAAGTGGCTTGTAAAATGGAATATTTTGGACTTTTTTAACAAAATTTATTGTCTTGCAGTTACAATAAAAATTGTCCTTACTTAAGCCTAAAAAAACTTGTTAAAAAATAATTGTTACACCTAAGCAAAATGCCAAAAATACTTAAAATTTTCTTTCGACATTACTTGATATTGCAACTCGACAGTTTATACTGAATTGGCTAAATAATTATCTACTTTGTGTTTCCAATTTTTTGTTTCAACTTTTTGGCTACTTCTTTGGCACGACCATCTTTTTGTTCACATTCCTTTTTATAAATCGCGTGAAATTTTAAAGTGAGAGTCCAAGTGATAATGCCGAAAGGGTAGAAATAATTTTTATTTACGGTGCTCAGCATAGCTGTGCTCGTGCGTTAGCAAGGGTATTTAACGAACGTCACCCCGATTAAAATGTTGACGCTAGGTACATTCTCGATCTCGTGTAGAAATTTCAAGACACTGGATCTGTAGTAAACAAAAAAAGGGCAGGGAATAGAGTGGTTGATGAAATGGCCCAACTTGAAGTACTTGGTCATTTTGCAATGGATCCAACTAGCTCTTTGCGTAACATTTTTACAGCCACTGGACTTTCTTATTCATCTGTAAGGAAAGTTACAAAACTGCACAAATTCCATCCCTATAAGATGAAAACTCTCCAGGAACTCGGCGAAGATGACTTCGATAGAAGACTGCAATTTTGCGAAATTATGACAGAAAAGATTATAGTAAATCCAAATCTAATAAAAATATCTGCTTCAGTGATGAATGCAATTTTTTTAACGGCTCTGTAAATAAACATAACGTCAGGTACTGGAGTGACGAAAATCCTTATATTTTTCGAGAAGGTCATACACAAGTTCCTCAGGAGCTGAACGTCTGGGCTGGAATACTCATTGATGGGACGCTAAATGGGGGAATGTATTTATAATTACTTGATAACGTTATTGATCCTTTAATCACAGAGCAATTAGAAAACCAACGTGACCCTGAAGGAAATCCAATGTTGGATGAATACGAATTGTTTTACCAATATGATGGAGCCCCACCGCATTACGCCATTAATGTGCGAAATTGGTTAAATCATAGATTTCCTCTTCACTGGATTGGTAGGCGTGGAACAATTGAATGCCCGCCACGATCACCCGATTTAACTGCTTTAGATTCCTTTCTATGGGGTCATTTAAAATCTGTGGTTTACAAAACACAGCCTACTAGCCTGGACGATCTGCGAGAAAGAATTATTAACGAGTGCAGGAGGAGTCCACCTGAAACTTTCCGAAAAGTGCAGCAGGAGTTCGAGAACCGTCTGTATTATTGTATGGAAAGAGGTGGTGCACATTTTGAGAATCTATTGTAAGGTTTGAATTTCTATGGTTTTGTTCACACTGTTTTTGGAGTTACAAATAAATAATTTTTCTTTTTCGTGGACCTGGACTTTCTAAAAAATTACATGATAAATACTTTAATGTTAAAAGAAAATTTTCAGTATTCTGGGAGTTGTCATATTTTTTACAAGTTGTTTGTTTAAATTTTGGGTTCTCGTAAGGACAAATTTTATTTCCGCTCTAAAATAAAATACATTTTGTTGAAAAGAGTCCAAAATATTCAATTTAATAAGCAACCTGTTTCGTAGGCACTATTAATCTATTACCCCGTCAATAAGTTAAACGTGGTAAAACTAATTACATGGCCAGACTCTTTGTGAAATAAGATTTCAAATGATGTATCACAAGATGGATAGTTCCATTTAAAATTTTTAAAGGGGTGTCTACCCTGCTCAGAGAGTAAGCGCTATCCATTAAAAACTTATCTCAAAAGTTGTCCCCCTGCAAACAAAAGTTTACCTGTTTTTGCAAATTTTTAAATTTTTGCTATATTTAAAGTTATTTAAGGTGTGAAGTTTTCAAAAAATCACCCTGTATATCGTATATTTGATGCTTCAGTGCCAAAAACAGTATATAAACGTAATACCTGCTTTCGTCATTGGTTTTTCAGAGAGCTAATTTGAAAAATACCAAGGAAGAATAGGTATCATCGTTTGTATAACAGAATCAAATCTGATTTAGACGTCTATCTAAAGAGCTTCTGCTGATGGATCTGACGACGTTCCTTCCTACATTATGTTTTAGCTGAGCCATAGCTTTATCTGTTTAATCTAATATTGTCATCACTTTTGTTTTAAAAAAGGGTAATACCAAATGGATTTACTTATTAATTGTAGTAGCTGTAATTCTATTCCTTTTGTTATTTCATTGAATCAACAACACTGAATCATTCTAAGTGTCTCATACAGCTATGCTCTAGTTTCTTTACTATGTATTTTGCATTTTCTTTCTTTGCTCAACATGAACGATGTTTGTTTAGTCAGCAAACAGTAAAGACTATTATTATTACTAATAACGAAACGACTATATTACGTCACATCACACAAACTCATTTCCACTTGCATTCCCATTAAAACAGACGTTCGCTATTCAAAATGCAAGCATGTTTGCTAGCTGCGACAACAGTTCCCTTCCAATTCTGTAATTTCCCCGTGCCAATCATCGCCTTTTGTCGCAGGATGAATTAATGGAGATGCCCCGAACAGCGGAGGGTCCATTTACAGCTTCTATTTGTTTAATTTCAGTCGGCATTCCCTCAGAATTGACGCGCCGTAGCGTCGTGACATCAAAGAGACGACTTACCACGCTAATAATTAGAAGAGACGTCAATCCCGGAGGCCGGGTCCTTTGTCTTACATCCTGTCGATGCCCTGGTTTGCACGTGTGGATTTTGCTCGAATGCGTCGTTTCCGCCATTATACTGGCTTCCTTTTGTTGAAATTCAACACGCTTAACCAAAAATGGAACAGTTCAATTTGTGACAAAACTTCGGTTAGCTTAACATCTCACTTCTGCCTGAAGCTTCTACCTTTCCTGCATATTCTTCGCCATATATACTTTCATCCCTAAAATTTTTCAAATTCTACCCTGGCCTGTACATTCCGATAATAAACGTACCGATTAAAAAAAACGTGATTTTTCTACATTCTCATTAGCAATCAACATTCACTTAAGCATCGAATACTTGGGCTGAATGCCTCACTAAATTTATTAATTCCAGCTTTGGTAAATTTTCCTTCTGAAATTCGTTTCAAAAATATATGTAATTTTGGAAAACGACTACATCAACGTTTTTTTTACCAAAAGGACAGCCCTTGTCATCGAGCATTTTGACCATATATTAGATGCTTGATATACCTCTACCATGTTGGCAAATAAACCAATAATGATACATTCTAAGCAGATTTATTAAGTTTTGTTTGTTTGACACTTGGTTCTTTCTTGTTCACTTTTTGATGCCATGTAAACAATTGCTGTTTTTGATGTACGTATTTCTCCACACATCATTTTTTATTGAGGCACTTGCGCAAAAAATATAATAAAATTATTGTTTGCATCACATACTGAAAGTATGTTCTATTCATTCCTTAAGGTATTACTTCTAGTACATAAATAACCAGAATGTTATAGTAGGTACTGACTTATAACTCATAACTAACTATTATTGCAGAAGGTTTACTTATGGCATCAGAAATACTACTATTTCTTGACACTTTAAGTAATCCAAGACACGTCTTGTTTGTCGTTTGTCGCATAATGATCAAATTATTAACACAAAATCTCTCATAAAGTGTAGCAGATATACTTAAAGATACATAATTTAACTATTACTTTATCATCAAATACTTTGCTTGAGAAATTTTCTGATGTTTTGCGTTAACAACAAAAGAAACTTATGCAATACTTTTAGTAATTACTTTAGTCAAAATCGCTTTACCCGAGATGTTTTCGAAAATCTTCACTAAACCAGCACAAGCCACTAACACGCGTTGACAGCATTATGAATTATGCATCAAACCCAGCAGATCTGTTCGATTAAGTTTGCCGTAGGTAACCTGATTCTGAATGTATGACGTCGTGTCACCGGAGAATTTTCCAACTGCTGTTAGCGACAGACCTCTCAGTAAAACTTCGTGTTACACGGGCAAAGTTGCCCGATAGAATCTCGATCAATTGACACCGAGGGAGATGAGATATTATGGATCCCGTATCTGTTGTGGAAAGTATTTTGATGGCGTACGTGGAATCTTGAATGAGAATGGCTCGACAGAATTTAGACGGAAATTTGGATTTGAACAATGTTTTATTTTTCAACATTCAACCTTCTTGACACATTCAGTAACCTAAAGCATTGTTGCCACGACCTTTTTCCTGAAAATAGCGTCTTGGCCTTTTTAGGGATACTGCATGGATTCAATTTTGGTCAGCGAATCCCAGTGACAAATATCCTTCACAATTTTTTTAGCGGTGTAATAATAAACATGGTCTTATTTAAAAAAGTTAGACATAATTCTAGCCCTAGTAGAGGGGGTAGTGGCGAGGTTAAAGGGAAGAATAGAAGTGACGTTGATGAAAACACTTCAAAAAAAACTGTCTTTATCCGTATCACCAGCTTGAATAATAAAAACGCGAAACAAGCTTTTTCATCCCATCAATTCGCGCTTTACTAATCACCAATCGCCACAATCCCCGTCCAGGTAAATAACATCTCCATTCCGCACCATTCCACCCCACCGATCACCCCTAATCGGGGGTATAATGTAGCTACCGTGCGAGCAGGAATCACCGGAGAATCCCAGTTCTTGTTTGCAGCGCAAACATTTGCCCTGCGACTTCGTCGGCAAACCAGATCCGATGAGTATCGGCGTTCTTTCAGGAGCGACAGAAAAGCGCTGAACGGGCAGCGGGTCTGAGAAGTTGGGATTTCAGGAATGCCGTAATTGAGCGGGTCCGGCGGTTATTTACTGGTTCCTGGATGGGGGGGGGGTGAGTTCCAACTTTGGTTCGACCGTTCCGGAGCTCTAGCCTGCTTAATCGGTTCGAAAATGTACGTCTGGGGCTTTCAAAACTACGAAGAAATAAAGGCAGCAGCGGACAGTCTTGTTAGGATTCTCTAGATTTGTTTGTTGTCATACTCTTTCATTTATACAGGGTGATTTATTAAGAATGGGCTCTGAACTGGAAGTACTACACAGCAAAATATGGTAATTGAGCTTAGCATCCCTTATGCAAATGTTGTAGGTTTACGAGATTACGAAKTTAATGCTAAATTTAGCACTATGTATACAGGGCGTTAGTTACACCCGGTTACTTGAGTAAATTACAACATATCTTTTATGCCTAACGAATTATAGCTAAAATGACTAGAAAGCCTAAAAGGCAGTTCCATTCTCATTAAAAAAGGCACTCTCGTTTATTTCATGTAACTCTATCAGTTTTTGAGTTATTTGCGTTTAAAACATTTAATGAATTTTGTTTGTTGTAAGATAAATTTATTCTTTTACATTACTACGACAGTAAAGGCAACAAATAACAATCAGTAACAGTAATAAAAGAAAATGCTCAAAAGGACCGCCTTCCACTTCAATACACTTTGTAAGACGTATCCTTAAAGATCTTTGAATATTAAATAACATTTGTCGATTATTTTAAATAATATTAGCAGGTTCTTGAATTTTTTATCGTAATTCTTCGATGGAATTAATTGTTTCTTTGTAAACCATGTCCTTCATTTGTGACCATATTGAGAAGTCTAGAGGGTGGAAATCTGGACTTCTAGGTGACCTAACAAATTTACTGCCACGCCCGATCCACCGGTGTGGAAAATGTTTATTTAGGTATTGGCGTACTGGTAAAAAAAAATGTGGCGGTGTCCCGTCTTGCATAAACCACATGTTTTGCCTTATGGCTAGTGGTACATCTTCTAGTAGTGTCTTTAAATTTTGTTCAAAGAAGTTTAAATAGAAAGGCCCGTTCAGATTAGGAGGAAGTTCAAAACCACGCCAAATATTTACCTTGAATTCTTGCTGAAAATGATTATTTTTTTAATTAAAAACACCTCGCCTAGTAAACGTCGCCTCATCGGTGAAAAGGAGGTTATTAAGAAAATCTTGGTTTTCGGCTTGTTTACCTAGGATAAATTAAGCAAACTGTAGGCGAACTGGTAAACCTTTGAGGTAACAAATGGACATGAGTATAATGATATGGATGGAGATTATCTTTCTTTAAAATTCTCCAGATAGACGCACTTAACCGACGAGTACTGATATCTGGATTTTCCGAAATACGCACTAAAACCTCGTCTTCATCATCGACGTTGATAGTTTTTCTAGCACCGTTTAAGCTTTTAGGACGAAAACACCCTGTTTTGCCTAGGCGGATGTAAATACGTCTGAACAGTTTGTGATTGGGTTGTCTTCGATTTGGGTATAATCCTAAATACCTTCTGGCTGCACCAAGTCCACTATAATTTGACTGAGCAAAATCACAAATCATATTACACATTTCACTGTTAGAAAATTTATTATGTCGTGGTATTTTCTTATTTTAGAATGTTTACTACAAATAATACTAAGTAAATTAGAAAAATACAATAAACACTCTTACTTAGTGACAGTAAAATTGTCAAATATTTCTTTACACGAAAACTTGATATGTGCAGACACAAGCCTACTTGAAAAAAAGCCAAAGTAATAACTCAAAAACTGATAAAGTTCTTAATGAATCATCCTGTAGATTGCGTCGTGTCGATAATGAAAGATATGATATAGTGATAAATGAAGATTTAAGAGTAGTGATAATTGACAAATAAAAGTTCAAAATTCAGGCTGCAGTCCTAGATCAGTTCTTCCAATCCACTGATCTCAAAATTCGCTGAAACCGAATACCCACCTAAAATTAATAGCCCTCCACAACTATACCTCCGACTTAATAAAAACACCACCCCCTTGCCGGCAAACTAACCGCGAAACTTTCCGATCACGGTGACCGCCCACCAGATCGATTTATCGCCGAACTTAAAAACTTTACGACAAAGTCGTTGCGTTTCCGATCGGAATTAATTAAAATTACGAGCCTCGGGCCGATTAAAAACCGATTCCGCCATTAATCGGGACGATTTTTTCCGCGAAGGATAATTAGCCCCACGCCACTGGTAATTAACGTAATTTCACGTGACACGGCAGTTTGGCGGACGAGAAATCGCCCAGCGTAATTGAAAATTGATTGAATATTGCGTTGAGGTTGCTGGATGGGAACGACGGGGTTGTGTTGCAATGATAAAAGATTTTTCTGTCTGTCGGGTATATCATGATATTTTATACAGCTTCTGTGCAGTTACAGTGTGTCGGAAATGTCTCTTAATAATTTAGTAATCCAACTGCCTAGCTTTATAACATGATTTAGATTTGGCATATCAATAATGCTTATCAAATATTCCTACTATATTTCTGAACGTTAGCACGTGTAGTTCGATCTCTAACTTTCTCCTATCTAGTGATAACTATAAGGTCTCGGTATATACATAAGTTACCTCCCAGTAACTCAATCGAAAAAATTTGTGTACGCAGACGATACGGTATTGGCTTTTCAAAATAAGCTTCTTGACATTTATAACCTTTTTCCAAAAAGGCGTGTATACTAAAAGAGATTTAGACCACTCTCTGGTCTCCTAGCTACTTTTAGCTTTTTTTTCCAAACCGTGACAGCTGTATGTGTCAAGTTTCTATAGAAACAAATAACTGGATTAATTTTCTACTGAAATTCACTTTTACCTTCTCAAATTTTAACTTAGTCCTTGCCCCCACATGAAGGACTAAGTACCAATATACTAACAATGGTTAGCATGTATAAAATCAGTCAAACTTTAATCTAGTACATTTGTTCATACTTCCTTGATTCATTTTGTATTATTTTCTTAGGTGTATTTGAAAATAAAACTAGTATCATTATTAAAATGGTGCTAAGAAAAAAATATTTAACAATAACAATTGCCCTGTAGTGCCAACTAATTTTTGACCCTATTTCAGAACTACTAATACCAAAATTTACTAAATTTTGTCTATATTTGACTCACTAGTATTATTATTGAAGTATATTTAATGGTGTAACAACTATCATATGCGCTGGCTTAGCTTTAAACTTTTTTTAACTCGAATAAATGTACTGCAATTTATTCGTTCAGTGGTGCATAGTCTGCGTTGAATGAAAAAAAAACAATACGTTCCATTAACTGAATGTGAACAGTGCATAAATACAAGTACTTCAACATTTATGTTTACAGGTGCAGCTATATGATGACTGGATATACAAGTACGAACTCAGAAATTTCGACAATGAGCGGAATTCATACGAAAACTACGATTAGGTAAAAAGCAAAAACTCTTGTGACCGAGGAACTTAGAGTGCTGAGCAGGAAGAAAATAGTTTCTGATGACAATTCTCGATAGACGAAAATTAGTGTCAAAACCGACTGCAAAAATGTTTCGTTGAACTTTTAACATATAAAAATGTATACTCAGGATAATTATTAGATAATCTCATTAAGCTCTTCAAGCTATTTTCATAAAGTGTAGCATATGGTAGACCTATATTCTTTAGTTTTCGAGATACCAACGAAATACTACGAAAATAGAACTATTGCATTAAGTTTTGTCGAATAACTTCTAAATTTGTGACGGCATCTTAAACTATTATACACAATAAGATTAAAAATTTAGTGTTCTTTCACATTCTGTGTTCAAAAAAATCGGATCGGTGATAACAATCTTTGTTTCCGCGTACTTAGTATGTAAAACCGGCGCCTCCACCAAAATTGACAGTTCATGGTAACTCGAATGTCATTAATAGAAAGTATATTAATAAAGATATCGAATCAACACTTGCTGGGAATTATTTGGCATACAGAATACATCCTTCTTATGTCATTTTTTGGGTAGTTTTATTAAACAGGTATGTTGATTTTTCATGCTGCAGGTGGATGACTCAAGACTAGATTAATTACGCGACGTCAACAAATTCTCACTTCCTCACTGCATACCCCCAGATTCCACCTGATTCAATTAGGAGCTCGAGTAAATAACGTCCAGAATCTGTATAAATCATAAAAGTTAGTCCGGCCTTTTGTACCGAATGCGAGGGAAAGTTGGCGGGTTGTTTTCTTTTTATCGTCGGTCCCGGCCGCTTTCCTCGACACTAACTTGCTTTTAATTATTTGTTTGCTTTTACTACTCCCCTCCTTATGGGTTGAGCACGCCAACGCTCATTGCAGAAGATAAGGAACGATCGTAAACTCGGAGGGAACAGCTGGGAACGGAATTAGAAGTGGAGAAGTCGAGATTTTGGATGTGTTCCTTCGGGATATGGCTGTAAAATAAACAAAAAGTAACATACCGGTTGGGTTTTTTCGTTGACCGGTAGCAGAGCTAGAAGGAAGGTGAAATGGAGAAAGATTCGCTGTTTTGTTGACCTAACTAAATGCATGTTTAGATTTTTTTAAAAAGTTCATGGCTTACTAGATATTTTGAAATAATTAAATTTTGAGTATTTCTTTAAATCTTTTTTATTACAAAATAAAAGTAAATACAAAAGTTGTAGATAGTTTTACCCTTAATAAAGTAGTGTATTTTTGAAGTTATGGTCAATTTTCTGCATTTTTGTTGTTTGTTTTTTAAATTAAGTTAGTCATGAATACATTGTTTTGTTTCATAAAAGCTCACACTTGAATTGAAATGATTTATTTATCTGTTAACATAAAAGATAACGCAAATACAGCACAAAAAATTATATAAAAGTAAAAAAATAAATATGAATTTCTACAAAAGGTGTTCACAGAATCCTCCATTATTTTGTACGCATAAATTGCATCTTTTTTAAATTGCTTTAAAGAAGGCTGACGGCGATCTTGGTAGCGATTAAAGTATTCTTCAGACGCTCGAATGGAATTAAGCTTTTCTAGATTTGAAAACTTCATCTTCAGCTTACAAATATGTGAATTTTTAGTGCTTAGTTCTAACTAACTGTCAGATACAAGAAACAAAGTTTCCGTGGCTAACTATTTAAAAACAACAGAAAAATAATACAGAAAATTGACTATAACTGTGGTATTTTTCAAAATAACTATACCGAATGTCATATATCGTTGAATAGCCAAACTATAGTTTCTATTAAAAAGAAACAAGTTTATGGCATATGTCAAATATGATAAAACGCAATATAAACTGGGGTACACTACTTTAGTAAGGGTAAAATGATCTACAACTTTGGTATAATTTTTTGTAATAAAAAATAAATGATATAAAAAAATTTAATAATAATAATAAACTTTATTGACAACCTAATAAACAGAAAATTGATACAGTATGTTTGGTATTCCCAAAAACAAAATGTAAAATCAAACTTAAAATTAGAGTAACAAAGCGCAAATTTTAAATACATTAATTGTAATACCAATAACAACAAAAAAATGTTGATGACCAGATGCAACAAAGAAAACAGTATCTTGAATAAAATGAATAAAAAAGACTATGCCGGGGACAATATAGTTAATGTGTGGTAGCTATTGTTGGCCCAAGAGGAGTGTGATTGTATGTCTTTTGAAGGCGGGTGACACAAGACATCGGGTGAAAAAAACTCACCCTGTATAAGCTAATTAGCTATGCGAGATGGCTGGTAGAATCAAACTTTTAATTTGATACTAATACCTTCGAACGATCAGAAACATAAAAGAACTGTTACTGTAATAATAGTGAGACACTTGTTTTTATCCTACTTCCAATTTTTATTTTTGGCAAAGCCAAATGCCAGCATTTCAACCGCCAAGCGGCCTTCTTCGGTGGCTTAACAAGTATAACTAAACACTAAACACTAAAAGGCATTTTGACATGTGGTAAACATTGATACACAGTTGCGTGGTGTGGGAAAAGAATTTGTTTAAATCACATTTATGACTTTACTATTGCTACAAGTGGATTATTTAAGGGTGTGAGATCCGTATTTAACAGATGGCTTATGTTTTTATGTTCTTCACGTTGGCTCTATTAAATTTGTGACCTGTTTCAATATTATGTAGTGCTAGTGCAGCTTTTTTTCCCATTTCTATTGTTTACGTGGTACATATGTTCTTTGAATCTTACATTTGAATTACGTTTTGTTTGGCCAATGTACTTTTTTGGGCAGTTAGAGCATTTAATTTCATAAATTCCGGATTTGTTTAACGAAATTATAAATATACGATAGTTCATTTTTGTAATTTTCTGTAGATAATGGAAGATTTAGTAATCTATGTATTAAACTATTCAAGACCAACATTTTGGACTTGAATGGCGTACAAGAATTGTTTTTGATTTAATTATCTGTATGTGTCGGTTTTCTGTAAATATTAAACGTGATTCTATCATTCTTTCTTGATATTTTTTAATCTAAAAATGGCAATTGGGAATCCTTTTCTAGTTCAAAAGTGAGATTTATTGATTGATATAATGAATTTAATTTCTGTGTAAAATTATCAATATTAAAGTTATTGTCTATTATGGCAAAAATATCGTCTACATATCTATACCATAATATCGGAAATTCATTTGTATTTTGAGATTCTTTTCAAGGTAGTTTAAGAAAAGGTTAGCTAAGAAAGGTGAAAGAGGGTTTCCCATTGCCAATCCAAATTTCTGTTTATAACATTTTTGATTAAATATAAATGCGTTTTGTTCGATGCACAATTTTGTTAGCTTCAAGTATTCGTCAACGACCGCTCTATCGAGTGTATTTTGTTCAAGAAAATCTTCCAAAAATTCTAAAGCTTGAAGTACTGGTACGCTAAATTGGAAGTAGGATAAAAACAAGTGTTTTATTATTATTATTTAATAACCTCCAAAAAACTATTCATTAATTGTTACTGTGTTTGGGTGGCTGAGCTTTCAACCCTGAAATGTCACTTTTATAGATGAAGTTTCGACTTTTGAACGGTGATATGTCTGATGTGCTCCTTCGGCGTCATATTTACACGACAGCTCTTTTGGGAACATGTAGAAGGTATTACACTAGCAAAACGCAATAAATTCCTTTCACCACCAACTCGCATATCTTTCTACTATGGCGCGCCTTCTCAATCCACAGCATTCCCGATATTAAACGGCAAGGAAGCCGTTATCGCAACTTGCTGCATTCAAACCCACATCCTCCCTTCCATTTGTTGCGATTGCAATTCAGGCCGCGTTATATCAGGAAAAAAATAAAACCGTTCCACTCATAACGCATTCAACGGACGGCCAAGCCGATACTTCAGACATTCAATTTTCCGCGGGAATAATTGGAAAATTTCCATCTCGGCCCGATGCCGTTTTTCTTTGTGAGATCCATTAAAAGTTCGTCTCGCTGCACCCCCGAATTGAATATGAAAATTTATGGGGAGGGGGTGCAGAAATCGGTCATCACGTACGGATTCGGGAACGATAAATAAGGGTAATTAGGGAGAGTTTCTTAGAGAGATCAGGTTTTCCTAACGGGACCAAATTACTTTTTAGTTTACTTTTTTTTACTTAAACTTGAACATTAATATAACACTATTCTACGTAAATCGTGTCAGATTTGCTCCAGCAACTCCTGCATTMCCTATTTTTCTGAMGTTTATTGCTGCTCTGCGCATTATTACAGCCTTTCCCGACTGTTTACCGACCTTTTTGCTGATTCCAGTCGACCTATTTTTAAATGCACGCACTTTTCTGCTTCTTTTTTATAAAACGGACCAAAATTTCTCGATACCTCGCGCTTGAGGAACATTTGGGGCAGTGATGATGAAACCCACGATTTATTATAAAAAAAAATTAACTTTGTCTCTTTACTAATGAGACAACCCCTTATTTATAAAAATGTGAGATATGAATAGTCTGCAATTTTACGGGAGAAAAGTAGCTAGTACAAACAAAAAGTGTTTCCCGGTGCAAATAGAAGAAGCTGCTAATAAGGACCTCTGTAGGAGTAGCCAATATTTTTGGTCTATAGACTCTTTAAGCTTCTGCTTTACCTTTTGCACCTTACGAGTAATATTCTTAAAAGACATTCTCAACACCTTCCAAACATAGAGTCAAAAAAAGACTTCATGGTCCAGGTATTGACAAAAAAAATAGCACCCACCGTTAAGTTTGAGTTTATAAATGTTTACGTTACTAAAATGCACTTTCCAAATAAACGTATTGCTTGATACAACCTCCACAACACATTCCCCGTGGTGGATGAATTTCCAGTTTTCATACATCAGCAACTGCAGCACGTAAATAAATTTGCTTAACCTGTTCAATGTCGAACTGCAACGGTGCGATTTTAATTTCCCCGAGGAGCGCAATTCTTAATCTAGTTGGCGAATTCTTCTGCTGCTTGCACCCTGAAGGTATGCAGTCGGATTTATTCAGGTCGTATAGCGGGGAAAACTTGGTGGAAGCTTCTACATTATGAAGCACGAAGTCTTGCACTGTTTGTAGGTAGAACGAAATAGATAACTGATAAGATTGTTGTGAAAGATAAACAAGCATTGTTTTGTATTGCAACCAAACGATAATTAAAAAGCCCTAGCTACAGTGATTTAGAGTCAACTCAACAAAGAGTTATTAGTAAATGTCACGATCTTATTACACCTGCCCTGAAATATAAATTACGAGTTTCAAACCCAACCGATACTGTCTAAAAGTTTTAAGCATGTTATCCATATGCAGTTATTACTTATTAAATGATAACCAGTCGATGTTCAGAAAACAAAATACTATTACTACTGCTCTCCAAAATCTTACAGATACTATTATAACTAGGTGGGACAATAAACTAACTAATGTGTTGGTGCTAGTGGACTTCTCCAAAGCATTTGACAAGATAAATCTAGATCCTTTTGGCCAAATTATGGATGTGATGAAATTACTGTAACTTAAATTGCATCCTACTTGACATCAAAGTATCAAAAGTTGTAGTGGGTACTTTACTTTTGAACTTATTGAATCGGGAGTCCCCAAAGATAGTGTACTGGGACCCTTACTTTACTTGGTATACACTGCAGATATAATAAACTTTACTGCACATTCTAGTGTGCAGGCTTATGCCCACTTAGCTACTTGTTTCACTCAAAAGTTGTGAAATTGCTCATTACAATAAAAAAATTAATTTGGATTTGGAGGCCCTTTGTGACTATTCTAGAGAACACAATTTAAAATGATGAATGAAATGAAAGCACTGTTTGCGAATAGACATATTTTAAACTTTAAATTTCGAAACAAACTTTGCGATACCCTCATATTTCCAATTTTGACGTACTGCATGGTGGTGTATTACTCCTGCCTTTACTAGGACTCGAAAAGGCGTCTTCAAAAAAATACAGAATGGTTGCACACGTTTTGTTAAATAAACATCAACTTAACGCTGACGTAAGATCCTGTTATTATAATGCTATAAAGTTACACAACCCCTTAAATCCTAAATTAAAAAGCGCATTAGCCACCAGTTTTTCGAAATATATGCGCGCTGAGCTTTTCAATTTTTGAGTTTTTTGAGTTTTGATAGTTGTTAGTCATTTTCTTTTTTCTCTTACTGTTAATTGTATTATTATTGTTATTTTTATTAACATAAATCATGGTTAAATGTAAATTTTTTAAATAACTTTCTTTATTTAGCATAAGCATTGCATTATTTTAGTTTCAGTGTTGCTTCTTGCTTCAATACCATTATGGCTTACATATACCTTTTCTAGTATTATAAGGAGATAATATCCTTTGTAAAAGACTAATTTTTTTGTACATTGAGGTAATAAATTCTCCGTAGTTCTGGTAATATAAAAATAAAAAAGCTCGATTTAACTATCAATTGCTGCTTCCCAATTCGTATGATTTTCTTATCTAACTAATTTTTCGATTCCCTTTCTATGTTTTCTCTTAGTGCTAAAAGGTTTCTTCTTGCTTTCTGGTTGACTGGTTTGACCTCTTTTTTCTACGTCTAAAGTAACATTCCCTGGTAGCTTTCCATATCCTTCAAAGAAGTTTTCGTACTTTTCCATACTTGTTTCACCTCCTTTCCCGCATTGTTTTTGTAAATGAAATCCTGTAGCGATTGATTTGCATAATTTAAATGCACCTGACAATATAAATAAAAACAGAAGCCAGCCATAACCCAACCTGAAAGCATCTTGATTCCATTACCCCCCCCCCGCGCCGTCCCATGCATACCAGATGCGTGTCCTGATGATGACAGATCGACGACGCTTCGTCTCCTGAATTTAATAATCGATATCGACGCGGGGCCAATCGAATTTGCCTAAAAACAAAAATTTCAGCGGGGACATTGATGGATCGCGCCATTTTCAGATTGATCGGCTGTACGTGGACGCCACATTTTTGGCTCGCGTTTTCATTTATCTTTGTTAGGAGGAGGAGTAATGACGTGTGAGAGGACCCGCCGACGGTATCCGGCCATCCAAATTAATTTGGTAGAGGATTTAAATCCGGGGTCGACGGTCTTGGCGGGTTAAAAAGTTCGACTGATTTGGTGATTGGTTTGGCGGTCTAAAATGCGCACGTAGTGGTCGCGTTTTGTAGCTAGACCATGAGGAGCGTCAAGTAATTAGGGTTGTTGTTGCTTAGACGATTCATCGATTTTAAGTTTGTCCAGATGGTATGTATAAGTAACGATAGGGTTTTAAAGAAAAGAGTGTACAATGTTTAAAGAGCTAGTAGTATGGACTAAAATAAACAAAAATACTTGGAATCGATCTTTGCGTTCGAGATACAAACAATATTTTTTCGAAATCTCCATTAAAATGAGATAATTGCATGTATAACTTTAATTTAATTTTAGGTGCGGTGGCGTTGTCTGTCAGAACGACCTTAAGAGTCAGAAACAGCGTTGAGTATGCAAGATGTGTTTAAATTCTGCTTTTACAATGTTTTTACAACCCCGAAAGCAAAAAAAAGTACTCTTGATATCTCTTCTAGTGTTTGTAAAACATCTTTTCTTTATAAGCAAAACGATTTTGAACTGTAAATTTAAACATTACACATCGTTACTGTGGCTGGTTTTCCTTAATATCTCAAAACTGAAAGCAATAAACCTGTTATGTGCAACATTTTTTATTGGCATTACACCAGTCTGCAGTCGCAAGGAACATAAAGTACCAGCAGGTTTAACTTACGTTTTTTGAAGTGTCAAGTTGTAAATAGATCTATCACAATAAATGCTGCTTGCTTATTTCTCTGTGTATAACAATTGTATGTATAACAATTTAATGTATATTTATCTGAAATCCTTTAAACTACCTTTTGAATCAAGACATTTTAGGTGTGGTGGCGTTGCCTTTCATAACGAGAGCAACCTAATAAACAATAAACATAGTTTGTCAGAAAAAGTAATTTCAGAATTATAATATATTGTAATAATTCATATTCTAAAGGGTGTGAAAGAGTGTCTAATTGAAAATGAGCTCGGAAAGTGAAGAGGAGCATTTACCTGTTTCACAATTAATTCCCAAAAAGTCGTCGAGACAGTACGAGATCGCCTACAACGAATTTAAAGCGTGGTGCAGCTCAAAGAAAATTCAGATAGTGTCGAAGAGCTATTACTGGCATATTTCGAACATAAAATTAATAAAGTTAAAGCTTCGACATTATGGTCAGTATATTCAACGCTAAAATGGGCACTGAATGCTAAAGAAAATGTAAATATCAGGAAATTTTCGAAACTAATACCATATTTGAAAGACAAATCAGTTGGATACCGTCCAAAATAGTCCAGAATCCTAACGAAAGAGAAAATTAAGAGATTTGTACAAAAGGCACCTGATAGTAGATTTCTGCTAGAAAAATTTTTTCAAATTAATACAAATCTATTGACTTATCTAATTCTGCGCAACTTTTCAGGTCATTTTAATCATTGGTGTTTGTGGAGCTTAGGGAAGAGGTGAGCTACTGAAAATAACGACAGATGATGTAGAAGATAAAAATTTAATTATTATTACAGGAATTCCTGATTCCAAAACTTCTACTCTAAGATGGTTTATGATTTCAAATCCAGACCAAAAGAAGATATGCCGCAAATACTGTGCTTTTCGTCCGGTAGTCGAACAACATAATAACAAAATAAGGAATGTGCCAAAAGAAATAGCAACTTATCTCAATTTGCCTCGTCCAGAAACTTATACAGGGCACTGCTTCAGACGTTCTTTCGCCACTCTGTTAGCCGACGAAGGCTCCGATATTATCAGGATTAAACAACATGGGGGTGGCGTTCTAATATTGTAGCGGAGACTTATTTAGAAGATTCTATTCAAAATAAAATTTCGGTCGCAAATAAACTATTGTCATTTTCAGCAGAGGTTACAGAACTAACCAATAATACAACATGCACAATAAACTTAAAAAATTATAGCAGCAGCCTCGTTCAACAGTCAACACCCAGAACTAAAAGCTACGATAACTGATAGCACTAGATCTGGCATATTTAACTCACTGCAGTATCCGTACTTTCAATTTACATGTAGTGCAAAATAAATTGTAATCCTCTTGTTACTGTTTTTTATATAATAGTTACTGTTTTTTTATAAAATGTTATATTATGTAAAATGTATATTAATAAAATTATAAATAATCACCATCAATATGAATCATATAATACATCTTACAGGGCAGGTCAAAAATACGTTATGCATTTACAATATGAAACCAAATACTCTCATACTGTATGAACAGTTTATCTTATGCAAATATACTAAACAGTATTTTCATACTACTTTTTTTCTTAGTGTATAGCATAGTTTGCACATTGTAGCTGAGTTAAATCACAGGTTCTGCCTAAGAAACAACCTACCGACAGAGCTAGTTAGCAAAGAAACCGCATATTCCGCATAAATATAGAAAGCGAGGATGATCAAAGCCCGTCTGAGCACCGCTAATTAATGATTAGGATTGTCGGTCGCTTTGTGTTGGAAAAATCGGGTCAAAAGCTTCGTGGAGCAAGAGCTTTTTGCTCTCACTTGTGGCATTATCGCCGGCAAAAATTGAATTCCCGCAATAAACGTTTCCCTTCGTGATTTATGAACGTCCTGGTTCAAGTGTCATGGATTGGTTCGTTCCTATATTGATTATAACAACCATAATCTTGTTTCGTATTTACCGCCTAGCGCTATTGTTTAGAATAAATTGTAGTTGTTGGCCTAAATTTATACGTCTTTTCTCCCCAAACGAAGAAATCAATCGGAGTAAGATGAGGAGAACCAGCAACTCCATAACTTTTAAATATTACCTTATCAGTACATAAGATTGTGTGCATAAAGTTCCAATCATAATAATCAAAATGTCAATGGTTTCATAAAAATTTACTCAATTTTAAAAGCTATCTCTAAAGAATTCTTATTGTCGCTCAAATTGGTAGGGATTAAACGAAACTTGTGTTTGTGTTCAAGACATGTCAGTTTTTGCTTTAATCCTTTCGCAACTCATTTCTAGATTTTCTTGTAACATTAAAGCAACTTCCAACTCCAGGTTTGAGTCTATTTGTTGTGCAATACTACCTTTTTCTTGTATGTATTTATGATTGTAGATACTCTGAGCAAATAAAATATTATGATTTGTTCCCCCAAAACTGCATTCCACATTAATTAGTTCTTGACGAGCAAAATTAATTTTGAGTCTTAAGTAAGCCAATCAGACTTAGTGAATACMAWTTTTTACTTGTTTCAGACGCAAGCATCAAATCTGGACTTGAACATCAGAAGAAAMGCAACGGATAACKGAACAGGTAAGAGTTATCACACTTAGTGTGATAATGATGTGATATCGTCTTCAAAAAGTTATTTAACTTTAATTACAATTCATTTATCCATCTTTACCATCTCACGAAGATGCTTTTTGAGTTTGAGTAATTACTGACATCCTTTTCCTTAGATAATACGTTTTCGGGAGGATCGCTTTCACTTTCTAAATGTACTTTATTTTTAGTAGAACCTAAAATTTTATTTAATTATTATACGTACTATCAACAACTAATATATCATGCTTTCTAAGTATCCTCTTTAATTTTTCCGAAAGGCCTTGTACATAAGGCAAACTCAACTCTAATATAGTTTGTCCTGGCTGAGAATTTACTTGATTTGGACAAGCAGTTTTGTTAAAAAGTGACCAAATATTATTATTGCTATAACCATTTCCCACTAGCTCTGATTTAAGATGAATTATTTCTTTTTGTTGTTTTGTTCGTCTGAGATTCTTTGCGCTCTAACAAATAACGTCCTTATAAGAGTATTGGTTTTTGGCAAACCTTGTGTTTACTGTGTAAATTTAGATATCCAAGAAAGGTAAACTACTATTGTTTTCTAATTGCATAGTAAAACTTATGTCAGGATTTTGACTGTTTAAATTATTTAGAAACCTATCTAAATCTTCTATACCATGAAGCCAAGTAACAAAAGTATCATCTATATGACTATACCAATATTTGATCGCTACCTCTTCAAAATTTTTCATAAATAAATTGGGCACTATAGGACTTAGAGGTAAATCCATTGCACGACCTGATTTTGTTTCATAAATATTACCGTTCCATAAGAAATAAGTTGATTTTAAACAGTGTATAGATAATCTGGCTATTGTGTCACCTAGGGGATCTCTATTAAATTTTAATTTGATGATATCTATCGTTTCAGGGATGGGTACTTTCGTAAATAAAGAAACCACGTCAAAACTAACTAAAATATCAGGTTCTAAAATACTTAAACTCCTTATAACGTCAATAAAGTCTGAAGAATTCTTGATGAAACTACAGGTATTTTCTACATAAGATCTTAAACAGTTAGCACAAAATTTTGCCAATCTGTAACAAGGACTGCCAATCGTATAGACTATAAATCACTTTTGGAATTGTCAGTGGCGTTATAGCAAAGTTCATCCCCTTCGCTAAATTTTTATAGCGGCATATGAGACACTCTTATTTGACATGTTTGTTTCAACTAAAAATTTTTGTTCCTTGACTTTGTTAAAATGCTGTTTGTACACTTTTTGTGTCAGCTCTTCAAAATCTTGACAAAAAAAACTGTAGACAATATAATTAACTACCACCAAAAGTCGTAACCCTAACTAGATTGCTATGATTTCTAGATTTTTTCAAAGTAACACTAAAAAAATGGTTTCAAACAAATTTTTCATCGTCCTCAGGATTATGCACCACGCCACGTAATAGAACTTCGTCAAACTTCTAATTCTTCATCCCCCAACACCACCCCACCCCCTGGCCTTCGATAATAGGCTTCCTTCGCCCCTCCAGTCAACATAAACAGCGATTTTTCAATTTCACAATAAATCCCGCATCCGTGTGATGTTTTAAAACTAACAAATCGAGCAAAACTTCTAATCCCCGAACATACGGCGGTGTACCCCGCGTTTCGCGCATAAATCAGTCTGGCGGGGTTGAGGGGGTGACGTAACGGGGTCGTACTAGGCTTCACACACGCTGCGCGAAAAAAGGAGATGATAAGTCGCGGAATTCATCTTGTTAATGGGCTCCGGGTGTTCTCTCGCCGTTAGGGGGTTGCGCTGCGGGGTGCCTATCGATTCTGCCATTCGTTGGGGGTGGTTGGGCTAGGATTTGATGGGATCGAGGGCCAAATGCTAAATTTTGTATGGATTTTACCCAAAACTCAATTTTACAGTAGAGACAAGAAGCTGTGTTTACTTAGAGGGGTGAAACAAAATTTACGTACATACGAGTATTTCCTAGTAACCTCTGTAAGATAAAATTAATATTTACCATGCCAGAAAAATATAAACATAAGACAAAAACGTCAAAATAATGCATTGACTATTTGCAAAGATGACCAGGTTACCAATAACGATTTTGGAAACGCAAGAATATCAAAATAGATACAATAATTTACTGAACACAAGTGCATTATCTTGTACTTATATATAAAGTTTTGATTTAAGTGGTTTACAACAAACTGTCAATGTGAGTTTTTACATCTTCTTTTTTAAGTTATTTACAAAATTCGATTGTGTTTTTGCATGTACATGCCTTTTCCCACTGAGTTCTTGAATATGTATTTTTTAAGAACATTATCTTGTTATTTATTTTATTTTTTATTATGTATCTTTTCGTTTTATTAGTTTAAGTAGTTCTAAACTAATCCATTTGTTGTTTTTACGTATTTTGATTGACTTTTATAAATTCTGATTATTACAGGCCATTATAATATCAATGAGGTCTTGAAATGACTAYAATTTTATGTTAAATTGTCTGGTTGAATTTATATTGAAATTTTTTATACTTTGGGCTCATTTATCTTAATGTTTTCTTTCAATGAAAATGTTAGGAGTCTGATCTTATAATAAAATATCATCAACTTTAATGGGATCACCAATAACTATGTTGCTACTAGAAAATACATGATCAATATTGCTCTTTGATGTCTCTGTGAAACAGCTAACATATTCTTCGCCAATTATATTATGTATATACATTAAGATTAGACCTATCATCCAATAAATTTATATTTAGATCTCCCACAATCATATGCTTTTTAGGATACTTAGAGAGTAAACTACCCATTTAATCCAAAAATACAGTACCTGAACATGATGATAAGATGCTTAAAAAATGTATACATATTTGGATTTTTTTCTACAAGGTTAAATTTTTAGAAATGTAAATCTTATTTGAAAGTAATGGAACTGGAGAAAAATACTAAAAATTCCCTCTCTCTCCATTTTCAACAAACGTACATTTATTTTTTAAATTTGATTTTAAATTCCGTTTCTAAAACTTTGAAGCACCCTGCATTTTAACTGATTTTCTTCTAACCAATTTAAAAAGAATACCTAATTATCAGTTGCTACAATACAGTAATAGATATAGATAAGAATGAGACAACCGTTTTCCACTATCAAGACAAGTTATGTTTAGTTTGCTTTATACATAATATTATGATTAGAGGTATATGTAGCTACGTACTTTGTAGTTGTATTTATAAGAAATAAAGAAACGTTATTGAAAATTTAATTGAAAAGCAGATTTAGAGAAAACTGTTTAAAAAAACTTGCATATTTGGTGCACTCTTGTTGCTTATTTTGTGACTTGTTGATGTATATTTATGCATATTATTCCTTGCTTTGCATATCAATGAAATTTCATTTTGGGCTGGGTATGTAGATGATATTTTTTGTATTTGGACGGGGAAAGCACATTCAAACAATCAACGTGTTTCCAAACTACCCAAATAGAACACATTTGTTTATTTAATTAAACTGTTAATAGCAAATAACTACGATTGAGGGCTGAAATTTGACCGTCGCAAATTAGCAGCAGATTTTCTATAGTATATATCATATATCATAGTATATCTCATAGAGCTTTTAAAATTGGACGCATTTGATTTAATAACTTCAGCGTAAACAATGATTTTAATAATAAAAACTCACCTTCTTAGACCGCTGTTGGCTGGACTGGACCTGTAAAAAAGGAAACTAACGTAAATTAATCTGCATAGACTATCCATAACAACTGTGTTTCGAATTTAGCCCCTAGAACAATCGTTAAAGCTCGTGTGTGTCAAAATGGATGAAAAAATTTCACCTTCCCAAATCGTTTGTTCTCAATACGTGAGAGACAATAGTAAATAAACCATGAAGTAGCTGGAGCTTGTTACGTGCTTGCGTATGCATCAGAAAGAAATTCCAGCGACCCCATTGGTTCCCAAACACGAACAATGACCATATTAATCACTCGCCTGTCCAATATGGCGATGGTGTGACGCCACGTGGACATTGATAATTATATCGCGTCTGCGACTAATTGTTGACGTGAATTAATGGACAATTGTCACCGCTCCAGCCGAGTTAATTTGCAAAACATGAACTATGAGGCGAGGTGTGTGCTGATTGAAACGCCAGAGTGCGTGGAAATTGGAGGATTGTGTCGATAAGGCACTGATGGAATGGGTAGTTGGATAGTCGGGTCAGTTATTTCATAAATAAATATAAATACAGGGATGTAGTATAAATTACACATGTAATAATACTTTCATGATATGGACGCACGGTAGGAACGTAATTTACATTGAAATCTTGGTCCACTAATAAGGTAAAAGTGCTTAAATACCCGTAGTCCAGTGACACTAGATTTCCATTACAAAAAATTCCTAGTGAGCCATGGAAATGATTTTAAAATGACAATATTTGGGCTAAAATTATGTAGGATAGAGACAAAGAAAAAATTTTAGTGGAATGGATGACATAAATAATAACTACAGACCAGCTGCAAAGATGTCCTAGATACCAAAAATATTTGAATGTGTAATACATGACTTTTGAGTTGCACACGTATAGTGATGGTTTCATATAAGAGAGGTCTATTACCCATATTACTCATTTACACAGATTATGTTGGTGGATTGTTTTACTGATTGTTACATTTCTTGTTTAAGAATTAGTTAGAATCCATAATATACTACAGGATTCCAATTATACTACTTTCGAAGGCTGTAATCATATAGGCAATATTCGATCTGAATAATATTCCTAATAATACTCCGTTCTCCCTTTTTCTGTTTTATTATCTGGTACCCCTAGCTCTTATAAGATAATCGATTGCTACTACCCCGACAAAGGTTTTCGTCACCAAACATTGTAGGATACGTACATGCAATCAAACTTATTTATAATTTACTTCACAGTCGTGATGAGTTCAAAATTAATCTACGCTAGGAATTCTATAATGTTCTACTATGGCAAAGCTAGAAGGTGATTTTATGTATGATATCGATGTATCATTATTATTAGAAATAATAACTACGAGGCATGTTTTTTAAGTAAGTACCGTTTTGCGATTCCGCCGCCGCAGCGCTACGGTCGGCGTTCCGCGCATGCGCGCTGGTTACCTACATCTCTTGTCTACGCACTGACGTCATTACAGTTTGATTCTTCATTGTATACGTTGTTTACTGAGTGTTTAAGATGCCTTCGACAATCGTGAGTCCCGCCGATTGTGAAGTACGGGCTGTTATACGATTTCTTAGTGCTAAAGGCGTAAAACCGATCGATATTCATCGTGAGATCTGTGAAGTTTACGGACAAAACATTATGAGTGATGGAATGGTAAGGAAATGGATGTGAGCATTTAAAGATGGCCGCACAAATGTGCCTGATGAAGAACGGAGTGGGCGTCCTTCGGTCGTTAATGAAGATTTGGTGCAGAAAGTGAACGAAAAGGTGAGAGAAAACAGACGCTTTACAATTTCATCATTGTACGACTGCTTTCCTCAATATTCTCGTTAGTGTTTTGTATCGCATTGTGACCGAGAACTTGAATTACCGGATATTGTGTTCAAGTTGGGTTCCGAAAATGTTGACGGATTTGCACAAAACCCAACGTTTAGGCAGTGCATTGACTTTCCTTGAGCGGTACCACAATGAAGGTGAAGATTTTTTAGACCAAATTGTTACTGGTAACGAAACATGGGTGGCCTACGTCACACCAGAATCGAAACAACAATCCATGGAATGGCGACATTCATCATCACCCAAAAAAGTGAAGTTTAAGCAAACAATTTCTGCCCGGAAAATCATGTGCACAGTTTTTTGGGACAGAAAAGGAGTATTGCTAGTGGAGCTTCTGCCTCGTAATGAGACAATCAATGCAGCGTCTTATTGTAAGTCACTGAACAATCTGCGTCGTGCAAACCAGAACAAAAGACGTGGCAAGTTGAGTAAGGGTATCGTTTTGCTGCATGACAATGCCCGTCCACATGTGGCTAATCGGACCAAAGATCTCATCAAATCTTTTAAATGGGAAACTCTAGATCATCCTCCATACAGCCCTGATCTGGCGCCCAGCGACTACCATTTGTTCCTGCACTTGAAGAAACACCTGGGTGGTCAGCGTCTTCAAGACGATAACGAAGTCGAAACATTTGTGATACAGTGGTTAACAAGTCAGGCGGTAGAATTTTATGAGGAGGGTATTCAAAAACTGGTGCCACGTTATGACAAGTGCCTCAATATTCACGAAAATTATGTAGAAAAGTAGATTAAGGTACAGGATTTCATGTAAGATAAAATTATTGCGATATCTTTGCACGTCTTTTTTTAACTCCAAAACGGCACTTACTTAAAAAACATGCCTCGTATTTATTTCCTAAAATGTATATACCTACTGTTGAATATTAATGGCTAATGCTAGTGTTCTTTGACGTAGTTCAAGAACTCTGATAATTTCCGTTCATTTTTAAATGATACGTTATAACAGCAAGATAGCGACAAGACATAATTATAAATTCTTCTGATAAAAATGTCATTAAATTACTACAATATTTTATGCAAGCTTTATTGACTAATAAAAACCCTGACCTTTATATCACGCCCTATCACGATCGTTTTTAACGTTTTATATACAAAATAGTCCAGAGTATACACCCTTTATTCAAAAAAGTCATATCGTCGAGAAAAATATTAATCTTGTTCGTTTAACATGTAAACCCGGCGCCTCCACCAATTCTGACCACGTATACAAAATTGAAATTGCTCTAAAAATGTTGCTACTATAGATATCGATTTGCGGTTTGCGGGGTATTATTACAGGGAACGACTACTTTATTTTCGTGTCTTAACTTATCATACAGGGTGTTCGACGTAGCAATGGCGATCACAACATTTATTTATATTATTTCATATTACGTTTCAGCTCTTCAAACTGTGTTCAAAGAGTATAAACATGATAGGGTTATCTTTTTTTATTTTCGAGGTATTAATGGAAAAATATTTCGTCAAATTATAAAAGCCTATCATTGGGACATCACTTAGCCATATATATGTGAGGGTAGTTCACTCAGTTTATGTGAAAAAATTCTTAAATTAGGGTAGTTTGATGCAATGGAACGCATCACTGTAGAATATTAGTATGCGCATATCAAAATTTAACACTGCGTGAAGAAACGTTTGCCGAAATTCACGGTGCGTTATAAGAAGTTTGCCAGGAGTCGTGTGTGGATAGTTCAACAGTAACTTGATGGAGTAAGCGTTCCAGAGCGTTGGACTGGTGTTAAAGACGACCACATAAGTTGGAAACCTCATACTGCTACCGACAACACTCTTGCTGCTATTGTGGCTACAATAGTGGAGAAAGACCGCATGGACAAACAAGCAATAGACCAATACCAAAAGACAAATGTATTTGTCTTCCTTGTAGAAAATTTGAATGCATGATTCCAAAAGTGTAGACGAGACGAGATATGGATGACAGCGGCGTAATCCTCTTGCACGATAATGCTTGATCGCATAAAGCAGTGTCAGTCAAGGGAGAAGATCTACTGTGAAATTCTCCCACATCCCCCGTATATGGCATATCTAAAGACATATTATTGCCAAAGCGATGGCAAGAGTGTTTTGGATACGCAAGGGCATTATATCGAACGACTTTATCGCAATTTTCAAAACTATATGTTTCATTTGCGAGCTTTGTTTCTGTGTGCAGGAATCTTGACATGACTCTTGTAGTATCGTTTATTTGGTCCTCTGATATTTGTGTAAATTACTTTCCAATTACTAAAACATACTTCATATTATACTCCACAAACGCTGTCTTTAGTTTTCTGAGTTACGAAAGCATAGTTTGAACATTTTCTCGTTTAGACGGTTCCTACTTCGTGTTTCTAAGCCCCGAAACAGAACCGAACAAAAAATCGCTGCCGACGTCAGTCCGTCTTTAATTCTCCCATCAATTTATCATTCCACACGTCGGCGGAATGACGTCAGATTAATCACGTGATTAGCTAATTGAATGCTCCGAGTGTCGGGAATATCGCCCTGCATTCCCGAATATTAGCGATTGCTATGTCGTAGTAATGGGAGAATTCGGGAAGTAATTTGGACTAATTGGCGGCGCCCTGGGCATCCAATCGAGCCGGCTTTGATTCGACGCCTCCTTGAACGGCTCACTTCTGAAATATGTCCGCGGAAAAAGCGGCGAATTAAAAGCGCCCGTCGTGGAAGCCTGTTGTTCTCCCAATTTCTCCGTCTTGACGTAATCGGATAGCGAAGGGGATGATAATATTTCCGCGGGACGTCTCTCTTTGAAGACGGGGAAGGACTTCCTTATATTATACGTTTTCATCCCCCAGATATGATGAATTAGGTGTTCTTTTCGCGTTTCCAACGGAAGGCAATATATATACGCGAGATGTGTGATCGATAATGTTGGAGAGACGGCGAGATGCCGGCAATGTGGGAGAAATAAAAGGTATTGAATGTTACATTTACTTGTCTGAAGGGATTCAATCTAGAGAGATTGGGGAGGAATTTTCATATGACGTATGGGATCTACAGACAAAGCAGTCGCAAAGAAAGCGAATTTCATAAGCACATGAAAGAACGTTTTCGCTAAGCGACTTTGCTGACGATAAATTTAAAAGAGTTATTTGTATGGAATCTCCCCGAATTGTACTAAAGCTTATTAGGAAATACGGTGCTTTTTCAGAACACTGAAAAAACATATGTAAAAAAAATTCGGAAATGCTTTATGAGAGGCAATACTTGAATTATCACGATATCATAGGAGGTACTAGTAATTCCAGCTTATCAAAAACTCAGGTATTTGAATAGCGTAAGATTTTTACCAGTTCTTAGTTAGTTTTGAAGTGACTGAGTCTGATAGAACTTTTACATATATAACCCATTAACACCAATGCTTTATGAACTTTCTAAAATACGCAAAAGTAGCTGCCTAACAGACATGTTTTTGTAGAAACAACTTATATAAGGTCCATAAACTGTATTAGGTTTGATAAAACTAGAGACTGACATAAAATTATTTGGCGGCTTTCTTATATTAACTTTAGATTACATGGCTAACCTTTTTGATGAAACTCAAGTCGCAATCAATATACAACAATCTAGTGTCAATTATCTCCAAAGCCTGGTCACCACATAGATTTTACTTTTTTGTCTAAATAGTATCAGTTGGCCATCGGAAGGATTCAAAGACAAACAATGTTTAATGAATACAGATAAGTTATATATTATAGCTACTAGAGCAGATAACGGTTCAGCCACAGTAATTTTAGATAAAACAGATTATGATAATGAAGTTATAGAATTGTTAGATGAGGAAGCATCTAAAAAATTATCCCGAGATCCTACCTCAAAAATATCCAAAAGTATTAATGATCTTATCAAAACTTTAAATCTTTCGAACGAGGAGAAGTCTTTTTTAACTGTTTTCGATCGCAAGGTACATAAATTGTATGATATTATTTAAATATATTAGGTTTCGGAGATCATTTGTCTCCTTCTTCTGGGCCTGTAATATTTTATTAAATAACTACAAATAGAGAACAACAAACCACATGAAAATACTTACAGTAGAAACGGAATTAGTCTAAGTTGAACAGCAGTCTTAACTTCATATATATAACTCTAAACTTATAGGTAATTTTAAATTTTGCTAACTATTAATAATCACAAGAGAGTGCATGCAAGTAGGAAATTATGATGACGAAAATGGTTTAAAATGGAGAAGATAGGTATACATTTTAGAAAGATTATGAATATCGCTTCTCCAAATTTCTCGTCCTATCTAGATTACATATTATTGGTTGTCAGTTTTTTTTTTAATTTTGAAAGATATATTAATATTTGTCAAGATTGTTTGTGATTATTAATAGTTAGCAAAATTTAAAATTTAAGTTTAGAGTTATATATATGAAGTTAAGACTGCTGTTCAACTTAGACTAATTCCGTTTCTACTGTAAGTATTTTCATGTGGTTTGTTGTTCTCTATTTGTAGTTATTTAATAAAATATTACAAGCCCAGAAGAAGGAGACAAACGATCTCCGAAAGCTTGGCATAAGCTAAAAGGAGTTTTATTTAGAAGACCGAAACCTAATATATTTAAATAACATCAAAGATCAACGGTCAATAACAGTACAATTCTTAATAAATTGTATGGTTTGCCCAAAATTTATAAAACCAACGTCCCGTTAAGGGCCATAGTCATACGATTGGTAGTCCTTGTTACAGATTGACAAAATTTAGTGCTCACTATTTAAAACCTTATGTATGAAAAACAAGTAGTTTCATCAAAAAATTCTTAAGACTCTAACGACTGAAACTGAAAGAATGCTGATGCTGGAATTTGTACGTACAACGTCCTCAAAAGTTTAGTGATTAGGCAGGCATCATTGGTCAAAGTATTTTCAGTCCGTAAGAAGTACAAGCTCAAAGAGAATTTACCGATAGTCGAATGCTACATTTTTTACTGTTTTCTGTAAATTTCAAATGAAATGACTTCTGAAATGACCTATTTAAGCAGACGACACCCATAATGTGGGACACATTCCTCAACAACAAATTGACAACAAAAAACAGCCTGTCCCTTTTCGCTATTTATATAGCTGTAACGCAAACACCTATTATCACCGTTTCAGGATACGCCTTTATTTGTAAAACCATTAATCAGGTTTCGGCACAATATCCCTCTACTGTCAAATACATCGGATTTCGCCGCTAATGAACAAAACAAACAATCGCAGCGCAATTAACATATTAAAACCTGTTACGTGAAATGGCCATTGTTGCGTGCAAAAAGCGAAAATAAACAAATTATGCGCGCCTATGTGTTTTATGGACGATGTCCGGATGCGCAACGTATTAAAATGCAGCAACGTCCGATGTATTCAATTTCCTGTTGGGATATTCGGATGGAATGTTCAGCCCTTTTGTTCCATGATGCCTGCAGTTTGATATTGCGCTGGAGTTAATACCGATGTAGTGAATTTTCAGCTTAATCAGGGCTGCTACGAGTTATAGCATACATTAAAAGTTAAAAGACTACAAATGAAAATTGATTATACAGCAAACTTATTTGCCTTAGCAGTAGCCAGTAAATATGTAAAATCTTCATGTAAGAAATTGTTCCTAGAGGCCGACTTTTATAAAGGCGTTGAAAGCAAAAAATGTTTTTATTGAATAAATGTTTCTAAAGTTGCCAAACAAAACACCATCCCTCTTCAATGGTGCAAGGAGCACGAAGGCAACCATCTGTCTACAGAGGTTTTCTGCTCTTGTAGACCTCGGGAAATCAGAAACTCATTAGGAGGCTGTGACATCAAAAGACAAGAAGCCGAAATTGATAATATATTTCCACTTAAATTTGTTAATCACCCTTCCAGCAAACCACCGATTCGAGCTGCGATCTGCAGGACAATCTAAAGACGTGTCGGCAATTTGTAAACCGATTCGAACCCAAAATGTGATATCCCGGGGCGATAATGCGGGTGAATTTGGGCAAAAGTTTAAATGGAGGCTATAACGCTTTGTTTACTCCAGCCTAACTTCCGAGTGGCAAGTTTCTCGAGGGCGGCCCCGCTTAAGAAGCTTATGTGCTCTAGTGTCATCGAGATTTAAGGAGAAAAGGGAAGGCAACGACCTGGATGCGAATCTCTTCTCTTCTGAAGCCAATGTTTATTATCATGACGGATATACAGTGTTTCATTATTGTGACATTTATTGCAAAAGAAGAAGAAACTCTTTTATTTTGAATACTATATATATTATTGCATTTTTAATGTAGTTTGAAATAGTATTGCTTACCCAAAGTCGTGAGGAATATGTTCTGCAATAAATAAAGAATCTTCTTTGAATTTGTGGAAATCCTTACACATATATAAGCGAATTAGAACATCAAAAATGACTCCTGGGATAACGGATTTTTTTTCAAAATTGCAATTTTGCTACAACTTTTTATGATCAATATAGATGAAACGAAATTGTAGGAGATTGTTATCTATTATTAAAGATCTTATCAAAACTTCAAATCTTTCGAATGTGGAGAGGTTTTTTTAACTGTTTCTGATTGCAGTGGCCTCACGATATAGAAGAGTTAGATAGGTTTCTAAACATTGGAGCAGTCAAAATCCTGACACAAAATTTACTATGGATTAGAAAGCAAATATTAGTAGTTTACATTTCTTGGATATCCAAATTTACAGAGTAAACACTGGACAGTTGGGACACAAGGTTTGCAGAAAACCAACACACAGACAGATATTTACATGCCACATCTCACCACCCTCCTTCTCAAAGGAATAGTCTTATAAGGACGTTATTTGTTAGAGCACAAATAATCTCAAACGAAAGTTCTTTACAAAAATAGGTGTATAACCTTAAATTAGTGCTAATGAGAAATGGTTATAGCAATAAGAATTTTAGGTCAATTCTTCATAAAAATGCTTGTCAAAATCAAGTAAATTTACAGGACAAAGTAAATTTAAGTTCAGTTTGCCTTGTACCATAGAAAACCGATCACACACAACAACAATATAATTTATTAGGAGAGGTAAACAGCTGTTCGAAGTAGTATGATTAAATTAAAAGAAAAAGCACTAACTTATAGGAAATGGTCAATGTTAAACACATCTCGGTGTTGTAATAGTGTTGGTTAATACTGTCGGAACTTTCAGAACTTTGCAACATCACTTTCTGAGATACTAACTCCTTCTTTTAAAGGAAAAGAATCTGAAGAATTTCTAATAAAACTATGGGTTAGCTCAAAAATCCGCCGACAATGTGTTGAGATAGGCCTTAAGGGGACATTATTTTTAAGGATCTAGGGTAAACCATGTAGTTTGAATACCTTGAAATCAACCAGTGATTTATTTTAAAGACGTACAATGAATACCTATTTTTCTGGACCAGTCTATGTTTATTATAAAATAAAAAAATATTATCAAGAACAAAAATGGCTGAAACTACGAAAATTGGTTCATCAAATGTCTTATCGTTATCAAAAATGCCAAGTCCACAAATCCTGATGTCAATTGTTCTCTCTAGCCCGGATTTCTTGTCTCACTTTGCACCCCCAGTCCAAGTTATAAATGGCGACCGGTTGTGGGTCATTTCCACCAACCGTCTCCAGTTCGGGGTGTGGGGGGGGGCGGTCAGTTAATTGGGACTTCCGTCAGTAATGGGTCTCTTGTTGGCACGCCCGATGTCTACTTCCTTAGTAACCGAAAGTGGGCCGTGAAGTAATTACGATTGTGGCCATATCCTTCGCCGCTGAGGTCTTCGAGAGGGTCGTTAATCCAAGGAGGGGGACGGGGTTCGAGTTTGTAGCAACTGAATGAGGGGGTTAAGTAGGCTGCAACCTTCTACAGGACTATGTTCCAAATCCAGATCATACTTGTAAAAAGTCCGAGTGTTTTTACTTCATCCACTTGACATTTCTTATAGTTATTAATTATTATATAATGGAGTTAGGAAGCCTTTAATCTCTTGAATTTAATACTGTTAGTTCCCTAACATAATTAAACGTTAACGTTAAATTCTGGTAGGAGGAATATTTTGATGAAATCTTAAATGAAGATAACACTGGGGAGAAGAAAAACAAAAATTAGGAAGTATATAAAAAGAGGGTCAGACAGAAAAAATTAATTGAGATAAAATATATAATACCATGAAAATAGGCAGAATTGGAAAAAATGGTTAAAAATGGCAGAAGTAGTTTTAAATAATAATGTTAAAAATTATGTACCTGAAGATTCAAATCCCATTAAAAAGAATCATAATCATTTACCACTGAAGCTAAACAAATAGTCTTGAATGTTTATGAATACATAAAAAATGCATAGGGCCATCATAAAAGCTAGTAAAATGACCAATATTTCACAATCAACTGTAAGAAATATAGCTGTAAATGGAATCCAGGACAAAAAAGTGGTTCGTCGATGATTTTCAAATTTAATACGACGTATGATTTATTTGGCACACAAAAATAATTTTGTATTAACAACTGAAGGATTTCACAAGAAAATTAAAACTGAGCTAAAATTAACTGCTGCAAGGAGAGTTTAAAAAAAATAAATAACGCCAAGTGCTTATGGAATCTCCACTAATTTCAGATTGGCGAGTTAAATTCTAAAGAACAAATTTCGAGATGTAGATAGACCAATATGTCTACGAAACTTGGTACGACACCCAAAACACTGTGAAAGAAAAAGGTTCGTGCGAGTTGAATGTATCGACGCCATGCAGTAAAACATTATTTCTACCTTCTAAAAATATGAAGAACGCAGAGGTAGATTATCAAGAAAGTATGACACCTGAAGTTTTTGAAACTGCTGCCAAAGCTTCCGATCAATGCAGAAATTGAAAAAATCCAAATACATCCGCAAATAAAGAAGAAATCAAAAAATTTCTTCTAAAAACATGACATATTGTGAGGAATCTTATACAAAGAAACAACTCATGGAGGTTCTAAAGACAAAATGTTTAGATAAAACATTCCGAATTGGGAGTTTAGCTAAAGAGAATTGACACACAATTTTACGATTACCACTACACATTTTATTCAATTTAAATGATTTGGCATGAACTTAAGTCATATAAGAAGTCAAAATACTACACCAAAATTTAGTGCTAGCACCATACAAGCTATCCAGGAAGAAGTTGAGAAAACATAGCAAATAGGTGGCCTAACTGTGTGCATAATGTGATGCTGCTTTTGAATATGTTATTTTTTTCATTGACTATGACAGGAAACCAGTACTCTTCATTCTACTATACCTAATTTCTGATGCTAACCTATGGTCACAAATGTTTTAATCAAATTAATGAAAGATTTTGTGATTCTGTTTTACTTAGAAGCATCTATCAACGTAGCTAGGAATGAATATGTTAAATTATGTCCAGAGGCTACAGCATTTTGTCCAAAATGTTAGTAAATTCTTCATAAAAGGTGTAATACTGACTGGTCTAGGCCTTACGGGTAAAATATCACAAAAAAGAGTATGAAAACAAAGACATGAAGTATTGCCATTAACAACATTTGTGGTAAATTCGGTTTTGTTTGCTAATATCCAAATACTCCTAAAGAAGAGATGCATAAGAGAGCTAATAACTTTACAACATACTAATAATACACTGTGTTCATTATCGATGAATCAACTTAAAGCAACATAAAAAGCTTTTTCTTTAGATTTTTGTAGCGCTAGGAATATTTGCAATGAATCACAGCTCATCAGAAAAATAAATTTCCAAAATATAATTTCTGATCTTATGACGGTAAGTCTTTCGCAATAAAATTGTTTGAATTGTTGAGAATAATAAAACCAGGAGTAGCCGAAAGTGTTCTATTGATTTTATCTTATTTCACATCAAATAGATAAACTCACAAGGTAAATGTAGTTAATTATGTTCAAAACGATAACTTTGCACAAAGTTGTGTTTTAAATGGACTGTTCAAAAAGTGATCTGGCACCACCGAATTCTTTGACTATTATATAATTTTAATTGATGCATCACGAGGACATTTGAAAATCGAATAATTAAAGCACTTTATAGCAAGGATTTAATAGTATGTGCGACAATAAACCTTGCTTTAGATAAAATAAACACAAGCCTAAACCAAGCGGGACATCAAAAATGATCTCGGAAATCGATTTTTAAGCTTATCCATCGTATGGACAGCAATCAAATCAAAACATCACTTACATTATCCAGACACCGTAGATCTCGGGTTTTATCCCTCCACAGGTCACTAACACTCACAAAAGTCAACTTCGAAAACGCAAATTGTGAAACACCCGAAAATTACCGGCACATCACGCACGCTTATCACCGCGATACTGACGCTAAAGCGTAGTTTCTGTAACTACCTCACCCTTCACAAAAATGGACCGGTCCGTCTTGGCAGTAGGTAGCCGGCATAGGCGAGCAAAAAAACGCACAAAAAGTGGTCACACGTGTTCGAACGCATCGGACGCGCACTATTTAGCGAAATATAATTTCCGAGTTAAATTCAAGGTCACCGAAGGTAAATATGTTTGTACAGACACCTGTTTTACCCACTTCGGGGATTAGTGTATACGAGGGCGAACTAAAAGGTCGTAATTGAGTGCAAAGTTTGATGTACCATTATTTTCATCGTTTATGTATTCGGATGGAATATGTTTTTGCTTTCATTGCTTCCTACGATAAAAATATTACCTAAATCAGTTTTTTATACATACAAATACTTGAAAAAGTCGTTCCAAAAGAAGTCTGAAGTTGCAAAATCTGGAGTCCATACAGGGTATAGTCCGTTTGAAGACATTTCGAAATAAAATAAAAATCAGTTGTCGATAACCGGAATAAACATGGCCAATCCATTATAATACCGCAATCAAGCTTCAAGTAATATTTTATTCCAGGAAACACATTTTTCTGTGAGTTACTGAACTGCTAATTCACGCGAGCTTGGAGATCTCGATCTGAAAATAGACATATCCTTATTTGGAGGAAATATGGTTTGATATCCACCACACTGAATCAAAGGGATAGACTGATAACTCTAACAAGTGCTGCTCCAAGGCACCAGCTAATCAAGGGAAGAAGATTGCTATTATTCATGCAAGATCTTATACTGGCTGGATTTCATTTTTATTGTCAGGAAAAAATATTAAATGTTCAAGTTTGAATTACCACGAAGCAGAATTGTTCGAAGAATTGTTCAAAAACCAGTTGCTACCAAAGATACCACCGAAAACCTGCACTGTTATGGACAATGCTTCCTATGATAGTAGACAACTTCACAAGATTCCTATAGTTTCCTGCACCAAAAAGTAAATACATGAATTCTGAAAAAAAGTTACTCGAAAAATCAACCATTACAGTGGCAGTATTGAAAATGATTTTTAACTGAAAGCTGCTGCATAAATCTTATTTTAATCGTACATATACGTTTTTGTTGCAAAACTCGTCTAATCAAATTAAAATGCCACTTTTTGTGTAGAATAAAATACTGTATCATTTAGTTTACGAAATTGTTCGTCATTGTAAGACAGATAATTTGAAAAAATTAAATAATATATATTTACGTATTTATAATCAGAATTTCAAACCTCTATCTCTTGAGCAAAAATGAAAGTTAAGGGTATGCCTCAATAGCCTTCTAAAGATCATAGGGCAGATTAAAAAATGTTATGAGCATATTCACCCACAAATTAAATTAAATAGACTAGTAGCTCTATTCGCAGAATATTCCGGTCTCACAATACATGAAAATAAACACAAGAGTGTTTTTTTTACTTTGATTACTTGATCTTATTAAAAGATTTATTGCCAGATAATCCACATTCCCGTTCTATAAACCCCCAGCGGTTCACCTGCGTACCTCTCCAGCAGGACTTGGCTCGTTAAACTACAGAAGATTCAACTTCAGCCATTAGCTGCAACGCCCGGCGCCATAATTGCTTTGTGAACTCGCAAAAGCGGTTTCCGATTTCAGACCCCCCCGAATCATCCGCCTGCATTGTATATTTAGGTTGCATAATTTAAACGATTTCGCCATTATCTGCGGCAACGAAGCGGTAGAACCAGTACAGATTTAGCAACCCCCACAGGCAAAGGCAAATAAACAATAGTCGGGATTGTTGCAGGAGCTTGTAGTCATGAATAAGGGAAAAAACTTGAATTTTACGTGTGTTAAATTACTACTTTACAGCCTTTCATCAGGGTGGCATTCTGCTGTAACTTTTTTTGATATTGTGGTATTTTTTGTTGTTTGTATATTTCTGAAGAAATGCAATAAAGCAACGAAGAATCTTTAAATCTACTTTCCACAATTGAGCCAGAGAAATAAATATTACAAGACTATACAAACAAATCTTCTTAATTATCTCGAAAACTCAAAAAGATAGCTCCACCATACGTTGTGAACAGTTTGAGAGAGAGATAAATAATATAGGGGTGTTCCATAAAAAAAAACGAATGTTGCGACTATCACGACTACATAGAACACTCTGTATAATAAGTTAATAAACTAAAATAAAGTAGCTGTTCTCACAAATCATTTCATTCAAGCCGCAATTTGATTTCTCTACTAATAAACTTTTTACGAACAATTCAATTTGATTCTTATACAGTCACAATTGGTGGCGGCGCTAGCTTCACGACATGTAAGTATACGAAACTATTATTTTAACTTGCGTTCTGTTCCGTTTATTAAACGTCAAATTTTGAATCTTTTTTATATGTAAGACGTTACTTTCCGATTACAAATTCTAAAGTTTTTTCTGTTTTAGTTACTTAGAAAATTTAAGAAAAAACATGAAATCTGCTGTCAGCATCTATAGAGAATTATTCATTCTTCGCAACAGATAAATTCATGTATTCTATAGAATAATTTGCCCTTAAGGAAAGAGATATTTTTCCTGTATTGTGCTTAAACACATGTAAATTGTTTTGACATAGCGGATAAAGCTGAATTTTCAGAGAAATAAAGTTTCTAATAGTTATGGAATAATCCGTTTTGTATCAGTTCTAAAGTCTGACGAATCCAGAAACAAATTATAGAATCTTACTTGTCGTTTTCCAAGAAAAAAATGTAAAACGACAGTCGCCGGTGTGATAAACAGGTTACTACACTGGCACTGCTCTAAGAAAACGCATTGTTCAAGATGTTCGAGGTCATAAAGCAGCGTCGCTGTCTTTGACGTATTAATATTTAATACTGAGCTACAAAAGCCTTTATAGGTTGCAGGAAAGAGCTTTGTTGGAAAGCTATTAAATTATCGGTGTTACAAAGGCGGTACTCTGTATAAACTGAAAATCTCCCCTCATAGGATCAATATAGATGTGCACAAATATAATTAAGTCCAATAACAATAGTGACATACTTCCCGACATTCCATCTTCGCCAGTTCTTCAGGAATGATTTTAAAGATCAAAACTGGCTTTCCTTGACTTGCAGCTGCACTAATAACACATAATGATTGATTCTAGTTTTGAGTAGGCCGATCTTCCAATGAACTTGAAAATTTCATGCATCACATCAAAAGCGAAAAAATCTATCCTAAATACTTTCAGTCTACTGAAGTAAATATCAGAATCAAACGTTATGGAACGGACTTTAGAGACTACGATTTGCATCTGTTTTGACCTTCTAGTTGGGTGTAAACATTTTTTACTTTGTTCATTATAGAAATGTGTTCTCTTTCGCTTTCAGTGTAGAAATAAACAACACACATTGTACTGCTGTCTTCCTGTCACAATTATTGTAACCTGTCACTCTCATTAAGTTTTTATCCATGACGAAAAACAATAATGAGACTGGTAAAAAATTTCAGGCAACTTCAATCAAAAGTTAGAAGCAAGTGCGATCAAGTAATTCAAAGACGATTTCATTACCCCAACTTTCTTGATCCCTTCGGGCATCCCTGAGGCGCCCCAAACTGCAAAGCTCCTGCGTGTTCCCCGAGGGCCACATCTCTCAAACGTTCACACCGAATTGGCCCTCATAATTGCCTTTAATGAGCGGGCTCTTTGAATGGGTAACGACATCCACTTAATTGAGAGAGAAGGGTGCGGTGTGAAATTTGTTATCATCCGACCATTATGAGGAGCTGCTCCATGCCGATGGACAGAATGGGCGGTTAATGACGCCCTCAGGCTTCCTTGACGAAAACGGACAATGGACGCGCAAGCTAGTTGAGAAATTTCAGGGTCTCGTTATCCGCTGAAAAGGTGCTCAGCATCCTCGAATCTAAAATTAAGATTTGCGGAGCGGAACTCTGTGCGGATGCAAGGTACTGGAGTTTTTTTGCAGTTTAAAATGTTATTTAATCACTAAATAACCTCTACTTCCAAGAACAAAACTGTCAAACGACATAGAATTGAAGGAATGATGATAATCATTAACTAACTAACTTCATGGACGATAGAAAACATCTATTTCCTAATCTGGACTTGTACAACGTCTCTTAACTGTTGGAAACGCTGTGCACTCAATTTTCCACACGAGTCAAGTATAACGAGCCCTAATTAACCAATTATATTTCTGCTGCTAGAAATTGTTGTGCTAAGTTAGATGATTATGAAGGAGACGTCTAGATTATTATGGTTATTAAATTCAACAAGTTGCGACTGAGAGGAAAGTTGAGGCTGTTATGATAAAGTGTTTCTTTACTTTTTAAGTACTGGAGGTAAAGATTCAACCGACATTACTTCATTAAGTAATTAACTGAAGGCCAGCAAAACGTTTTATTAATTGCTACAGGTATAAGTAAATGAATGTTTGTTCATGTCAAAAGAATCGTTTGGTAATAATTAAAAGAAATAAGCACAATAGGGAATTCAATTCAGTTCGATTTGGATCAGTGGTCATACCGGATTTCTCTTAAATCTAAAAACTCAAAGTTTGAATCCACTATATTAATTTCAGAGGATTCTGGGGATGTCTAAATTAAAACAAGTAGACTTGAATTACAACGAAAATCAACCTTCTTACCATTAACATAAACAAATTAGCCAACAAATAATAAAAAACCTAGCATTTCTATAGCTTCTTTTATCAGACGTTAGTAATAACATTTTTCCTCTATGTAATATTTTTGTTTTATCACAGTCAATCATATCTTTAGTCAAATATGAGTGTTCAGCTACGAAAGATATATCTATCTGTTGCAGCCTAGTAGCGCGTATATGTTCTTTCAAAAGCGTACTTTCTTTTCTTTTAGCGTGACCTATGTAACACTTGCCGCAAGAACATGTAAATTTGTAGACATCTTCACTTTCTAAACGTACTTTATCTTTAGTAGGACTGAAAATTTTATCTAAAGTATATGATGTATATATAAAAAGAGTATTTTAAAAAGTATGTGAAAAAATGAATAAAAAACTTTTATTTTGTCCTTCATAGGGGTATCAAGAAAGAGGTATAATTTTGTCTGTGTGTACAGGTAGATTTTCTAAATATTTTGAAAGAATGCTAAGGAGAAGGCTGATTTCGTAAAATTAATAAATCCAAAAAGGGATCTCCATTTCATAACTGGAACATATAAAAATATGCCATGAGTTTATCAATGCAGGATAGTTAAATTTTATGAGTTCAAGATGACTGATTTATTTCTGAATATAAGCAGTCGAACTAAGTTTATATATTTTTTTGGGTTGAGTGGAATAGCTACGCTAGACTTCACCCAATAGTGTGTTTAAATAAAGTCCTATTATTATTATTATTATTATTAAATATCGAAGGGATATATGCAAAAAAAGCTTAAACAAGACAAGATGTAAAAATTTTCAGATGATGATATAACATAACTTTTATAACTTGGTTTATAGTTAGTATGGCATTGAAAAAAGTATTCAGACTACAGCTGGAACTTATAATGCTAAAGAGTAAAAAACTGTTAAAATTCGATTTAAAATAAAAGGAGAAGAATTCAAAAAAAAAGTCGCCGCAGGAGCAGTTAGTATTTAAAAAAAAAACTACGTCCGAAAAAAAGATAGCAGTGAAGACAAAGCAAGAATATTGTTAACTCAGTTGTTTTCTTTTGGATACACCAAATATTGCAAAAGAGAGATAAACCACCAATAAAATAATCACTAAACTCGTGCAATTTCATCACAGGTCTTCCACAGCTCTTTGCTATTCACTTCACTTAAGCGCCTGAAAACTGAAATGCTTACTGTATTAAAAGGAACCGTCGCTGCATCCCTATGACGTACAACGAGCCCTTCACGTTTTCTCATCTCCGCTTTCCTGATTTTTTAATTTCCCAGCGAGTTTTCACTTAATTTAATTCCTCTGGGGGCGGGTAGCATTGCGCTGAAAAACAGTGGCCTTGAGCGGGATGCTTAAGGTGACATTTATGAAAATTTCAGCCGTCCCCTTGCTCCGGTAAGTGATATTAATTTAGTGCTGCCAGGCTGCAAGGAAAATAAATTCCCTGGTAATGAAATTAGGCTTTGATTTACTGTTATTTACTTGGGGTGGGATGGGGGAAACCATGACGACTGGGACTGAAAGAACTGAAAACAGGTTAAAGTAAAAAGTCTTAACTCATTGGATCGAAGATTGATGGTCTGTTGAAATTATTTAAGTAGAAGCAAATTACAAACTTTGCAAAATAATTATAATAAAAAATCAAACTGTTTATGTTCAGCATGCTTCCGATTCTTTCAAACATCGCTCCTCTGGAGATTCGCAGACAGTTTGCTACATGTAAAGCTTGGAAAAAATATCAGTCAGCTCCTAATGAGTTTCTGATTTCCCGAGATCTGCAAGAGCTACCTACAATTCGGCTAACTTCCAGAAAATTTCTGTGAACAGAAGATTTACTTCGTGCTCCTTACACCATTGAAGATGGATGGTATTCTGTTTGGCAACCTAAGAAAATGATATATTCAATCCACAGCTTGTAGATGATCCTACAGAATATGTGGTAGGAACTGACCTTCCGAGACAGTCTTGAGAAATGCAAGTTTTTTCTTAATAAATGGGATCTATCTATCAACCCTTCTTGTGAATGTGGAGACCGCTCCAAACAATGGAACATATGATCAATAGATGCCCTCGTACAGTATGGCCTGGTGGTTTTGCGTCTATCCATCGTGTTGATGAAGGTGTTGAATATTTTACCTATGTGGACACTATTTTGTCATTGATACTCTTAAAGAAGGAGCTGGTGCTTTGTTTACCTATTTTAGTATTTTTAATTATATTAAGTGCTTCATTATGTTAAAAGAGAAAATATTCCTTGACCAACATCATGCCTTGCCATTTTTTATAAACTTTCATTATTCAAGCTATTAGCACTTTGACTGAGTGTTTGGAAAGGTATTCTTTTTTAAGTCTTTGGATATACATATACAGTAGTCATGCTCAAACTTCTTTTGCAGATGATGAAGGACATAACACTGTTGCTGCCATTGCAGATTATGTATAATTTACTATCTTATATATACTAAGTTCATCAACATATCGGTACTAAAAAGGAGTTAAGACATAAGAAATAAATAATAAAGACTATATCTGGTGGTAATAAAATTTCGGATGGCATTTTTTCATAATTTTTAACTAAACGGCACAGAAAACCAACAATGAATCCCGACGATTCACACGAAACAACTAAATCAACCGCAATTTTCACTGCTGGTTATGCAAAACAAAAATTGCTCGTCGGACAAATCCCCTTTTCCCGGACCTTTTATGCATATATATTCGATTAGGGAAGGCACTGCTCCGCGTGGAGGCACGATAATGAAATTTCGCCACTTGCCTCGCGGATATGAAAAGTTTGGGTCATGTGCGCATTCTGGAATTTCCCACTGAATTGGGGGGAGCGATGGCGGTTTTCACCCTCCGTCGAGACGGGGGGCGAAGTCTGGAATGTGGGTGCTTGCATAAGACGATCTAAAAGTGCCCGTTTGTCGACTTTTGTTTTAAGCACCAGTCCTTCTTGGAATGCCTTGGAATCAAAGGGTAACTCGTGCCATCATCATGTTGAATGTTCTCAGTGTTGATTTTGATCACTATGGTCGTCATTAATTGATGAAAGATAACAATAGTGTTAATTGACAATCTTCGAAAAATTACAGGCTATAAAATCTCCTTTTTTGAAAAATTGGAGAGACGAGTGTTTTTTTGTGCAGAAAGATCTAGTCAATTACAGCACATCGTCAAGTGAAAAGAAACAAATCAGTATTCGTCTCAAAACTTAATCACATTGTTAGCGAACATTTTTAACTGCTGCAGGAATCCATTAATATACTTTATTGAGCAACATACATTACCGAAGCGTAGCTAGTATCGTAAAATTTCATTTGTAGCACAGTGTGGAACAAACATCGTCTTTCAATGGCTATGCACGTATTTACATAAGCAAACAATTGCCCAATTTGCATTTCATTCTGTTCGGGCAATGAGAATCTCCGGTACATTCTATCGGTTTCTAATTTGGTCGTAAACTTCTTCGCAATCTAAATAGCCTAATAAAAACGAATTCGCAGTATTACACAACGGAATCGATACATAAAGTTAGAGGCAATCTCGTTTTATTTAAACTAATGTGGGAAAGATGTAAAACGAGATTCTTCTGATCTGAAGTATCAACTGAAATTCTATTCGTTTGAGGATTCTAATGTACTAAAACAATAGGGTTAACTATGCTGCAGATACGGCCCTTTTTACTGTTGGTTTTACTATCTGAGAAATTGCATCCACGTTCACATGTTTTTTTACGACATAATACTAGATCCAGTAGAAGCACTGCCGTCTTACTGGTTCTGATTAGTATAAACAAAAACGACGCGATTGCTGGGCTATAAAATCTTCCTGTATACTAATTCGAATGATTTGCCCAGTATTTGTTTCCTCAAGTTCCCGCAAAAACGGCTGGTTAAAAAGAGTAAGAAGGATTTCTGAAAAGCACTATAAATAACTGTATTTACTACAATACTACATTAAAAAATCTGTAAGCAACCAATGTGGAATAATATCTTCCCGACAATAATAAAACGACAAAGCTCTGAAACCAGAAAAGCAAAATATGAACATACAGCCGCTGCACATTGGTTCCAAAAACAAAAAATCTGGTTGAAAAATGTAAAAAATTTCAATGAACATTATCGCTTAATCAATATCAATTGTTAAATATGGATCTCACGAAGATATGTACGATTTAACTCTATAAATGGGAATTGTTATTTATTGATCTATAGGCTATTAACAGGCGTCGACCTTGTCAAGACCTTTTAAAAAAATCGATAAGAAATATATTCACGTGGAGGAAAAGTTTATTGTGCCACAGTGTTACGTTTCGAAACTACATCCACGTGATTTCGTACACATTTAAAAAAGTAAACTTTAAAAATTCGGAGGTCAGGAAAAGTTTTCAGTAATTTAAAACAGCTCGTAGGAAAAATTCATTACGCCCTGAGAAAAAGATGAGAGAAGGCAATAGCAAATTAGAGGTAAAGACAAAAGTTCCCGTGAACAATTGGGGCTTTACGATTTCAGCAAAAATTGCGGTACTTGACGAGAGTTTGATGACAATGATGATGCAGTTAAATCAGATAGAGGAAATGATAAATATGATTATGATAGTGATAATTAAAGCGACAACGACAATGATGATTAATTTGTTAACAAAGGTGTCTGCAGGTACAGTACATTAAAAACGATCCTCCATTTTGAGCTTCAAAAATCTAAATTCAGTATCGTAATCGGTGACCTCAAAAAATACACATACATGATCTATTCTTCCACATTATGAATCCTGAATAAAACATATACTCCCTCCACAGTTCTTCATGTACGTTAACACTCTCTACGATACATCTACAAATAACCCAACTGGTAATATGTACTAAGCCCTGCTAATTATCCCTATCGGGGCAGGTATTTCATTAGCAATAGCAAACCTAATTGCCTAGTTGCTTCGACAGCATATTCACGAAATTTGATGCTAGTATGTGGTCTACCTCAACCGTTGGCTAATGGTACGGGAAATGTAGAAGCCAATGGGAATCAATGGAGTGATCTAATTGCCCCAGTTTGATAGGCACTGTTGCCAACGAGACAGGCATTATCTTCTTTGCAGTATATTTTCTGGTGTTAATGTTTTACTTATTTGTCATCAACAACAGCGTTTTGGCATTCTGACATGTAAAATCTTATAAAAACTATTAAAAAATGACTGTTAGTGACGGTAGAGAATTAGCAGAAGAAATCAGAGAAGCAACAAGAAGAATAGAATTGAATTTACTTTCTGAGAAGCCTGACAAAGTTTAATTAACAAGCTTACATTTTTATGATATCAAGAACAAGTTTTGGTGGTGTATTTTTCGGATTTATCAAAGAAGATGAAACCTTTATGGACTATTTCCTCAATGTTGAGTGCTACTAGTTTGAACATCAACAATATCAATGAGTCTAGATACTAAAAACTCGTCATTTTTTCAATACATCAGTCAAATGGATACAAAGCAAAAATAAACATTTACATACTTATTACTATCTTAAGTGACATTAAAACTAAAAGATATTCCAGATTTGGGAGATGAATTATTGATTACATTGTCAGATACAAAAACAAAGAAACCTCTATGGTTTGTGGTCAAAGGTTATTTAAAAAACTCACTTTATGGTGAAATATATAGCTTTCGCTTTTGCCGGTAATGGTTGAACGTCTTGGAAAAGATTTTGGTGCGACAAATACGATATCTTACCTCTCAGACAATCAGGATTTCGACAAAGATATAGTTGTCTTACTGCACTTCTTGATTTGATTGATGATACCACTCGTGAAGCTGATGTTGGAAATATTAGTGCACTTGTTCTGTTGGACTCTTCCAAGGCTTTCGACAAAATTAATCATAAATTATTGTTTTCAATTCTGGGTATGTCGGATTTTCGCAGAATTCAATGAGTCTTATCGAATGTTACTTTACTAACCGTAAACAATATACTGTGATGGATTTCGCTGCATCTGATGAGGGATTTATTACGTCTGGGGTACCTCAGGGATCTGTGCTTGGACCTATTTTAGTATATATACATGTAACTTGTTGTCTTGTGTTCAGTACGGTACTTCATATGTGTATGTTGATGACACCCAGGTCCGTTTTTCGTTTCCCTTTAGTAATACACATTTCGCAAATAGAATGATTAATGCAGATTTAAAGAAATAGCAACAAACTTCTTTGCAACATCAACTTAGTTTAAACGATTTAAAGAGCTCTGGACTGGTATTCGGTAAAAAACAAAGAGCTAGCAGAAGTGTTATTAAAGATTAAAGTTGATGGTAATAGTATTTTGCAGTGCTCTAAGGTAGCGAAAAGTTTGGGTGTTGCATACATTAGCTTGAAAAAGCTATGTCCTTATTGCCATATCTTATCCATTAACTTCAAAATAAAGTTAACGGATGCAACGGTCTTATGTCACATGAACTATTGCGATGTTTTGTATGGCCCATGCTTAACCAGGGCAGATGTAAATCGCATTCAGCGTTTGAAAAGTCTTGTTTGAGATTTATTTACGGAATTCGAAAGTTTTCTCGGATTCTGCAGGATGGCTGAACATGGCACATAGACGTGAGTTACACGCGGCGTGCTTATACTTTTCAATTATGTTTTTCAAATGTCCACCTTACCTATGCAGCAAAATCACTTTTCGCACTGATGTGCACTCTTTGAACACTAGGTTTCGTGGACTCTTGTCTCACCTAGACACTACACAGCTTTATTCACTCGGTCTTTTACTTACAACATCTACAAAATATTTAATAGTATTCCAATTCAGATAAAAGAGTGCAGATTTTTTAAATTTAGATCAGAGTATCGTCGTCTTTTGATGTCTGGCCAGTTTTCGTGAATCCCGCATCCTCATATTTGTCAGCTTTGCATTGAACCATTGCTTTCTTGCACTGCGTTTTCCTTGTAATTATGTCCCGTCTATAAATAGTTTATTCCCTTTCTAATAGCGCGGTCGGAGAGACTAACGCTTTGGGTATCCTGTAATTTGATTGTTTTTATTCTGGACTAAGATTAGGAATCAGGTTTCCTGCCTTCTTAATCCTTTTTGTAGTAGCGCCAACTATTTGCCTTAGTGTAATATGTAATCTATCTGAATGTTGACCGCTACCACAAATAAATTTATATTATTATTATTTTATTATTATAGTATCTTAGACTTATGTGTACCAAAATATTGGGTTAAATACAAAATATATTCCTTGGTCTAATGGCTGGATAATACCCAGTATATTCAAGAAAAATCGAGACTTCCGAAGCTATACTCAAATGATCCTAATATTCAAGTTTTAGTTAACTTAAAACGCCTTAAAACTGATACTGAAAACTCACGTAAACAATATACAAGGAACACTAAATTCGTTTCCTATCATTTTGGGCCTATACACTTCAATAGAACTTACTGTTAATTTTTCAGGGCAAAACCTCGATACAATGCGCTGGTTTTTATTTTTACTACCGGAAACCTCATTTAATTTCCCACTGTATTCGAACAACCCATTAATCAAGGGGTTTATCACGTCCCTACAGCAGCTGTGTGAAATATTTGTAATGCGATGACAGTCGCCATTCCCGTAATTGAATACCGTGTAAAAGTGTGGGAAGCTGTGGTAAAAAAGCAAATGCGTGGTGCGTGTTATTGCACTGATAACTACAGGAAAATAGTTTTTAATTGCGTCCACTGGGATCCATTAAACACCGAAGTTTATCTATTGCATTTGAGCTACCATTACACGCTTTCTGCATTCTAATAAGCGCAAAAATGGGTTATTTTTTAAATATTCCGGTGCTCTCCCATCGTTTCAGCAACACTGAAAGCAGATGGTTAACTACACCCGTTACACCAAACTGTGCACAACACACTCCAAAAAGACAATTTCTGTTCACGTGATCGTCCGATATTAAAGCCCCCACGCGCTGCAACGGAACGAGCTCACCCTAAAAATGTCGGTAATTCGATATTCCCGCATTTCTCTCCCTGTTTTCCCGATATTAACCATGCCCCTTGTCGGGTCCATCGAGGGAATTCTGGACCAAGTCCCGTAAAGTAATCAGGAGTTATAGTTTGTGACGGGAATCGGCAGTTAAGGTTCGGAACTAATCAAAACAACTTACCGCGATGGACGAAGTTTTATTGCCGGAAAAACAGAGTGGAGATATAATGTTGAGGGCGGGGAAAAGGGTCGAGAATAACTATGAGAAGTTTTCTGCAAGGGAACGTTTCCATCACACGTAAAGAAACTTGCCACAACTGCGTCTACCTGACCTAATGACATTATAGCAAATAATTGATTCTTATCAGCTTTAATTATCTACACTTATATGGCTATAAAAATAAACTTGTTCGGTTCTGTTCGTTTTCATTGTGTTTATTGTTACCTATGAATAAATTTCGCCGTTGGTGAAAAGCATGAAGAACAATAAGTATTGGAGTAGGGTTAGGTCTGGTGATCTTGCAGAGCACAACACACAGATCAATTTATTGACAAAATTACGGACTACTCTGCAATTATGTGGTTAAGTCATATACCACCATAATCTTGGAATTTGTTCATTTTTTCTACAGACCAATTCGTTATTTCATATGATTAATTTCAGTGTTAATTTAACTTAAGAAAGTCTGTGATGGTTTGGGGTTGTATGTCTGCTAGGGGTGTGGGTAGTCTGTGTATTATTGACGGCACTGTTAACGCGCAGAAATACAGAGACATTCTCGAAGAAAATTTTTTACCCTCCAACCCGAATTGTCAAACGGCCGAAGGCGAATTTATGTTCCAGCAAGATGGAGCGCCGTGTCATACGGCAAAAATAGTTCAAACATGGTTGCAAGAACATAAAATACCKGTATTAAAATGGACCTCTTCCAGTCCGGATTTATCTCCAATTGAGACCTTGTGGCATAATATGAAGAAACAGCTTCGTAAAACTCCAGCGCGTACCGTCAACGAATTAAAAGCCACCTTGCAGGCTATATGGGACAAAACGCTACCAGAGGAATGTGCAAGGCTCGTGGCTACAATGCCTAGCAGAATTAAAGCCGTTATTGCTAACAAAGGTGGTGTTACACAGTATTAAATGTTGGCCGAACTCTTATGACCCGTCAGTTGATGTGGCCGGACTATTATGACCCGTTAGTTGAATTACATTATTCGTTCTGTGATTATTGCCGTTCACGTAAATGAAATAAAGTTGTTTGCTTTTGTAAGTTCAAGGTCTGCGCTTTAATGTAGTATAAACAGTTTTGCAGCAATTTGTCACAGTTTGAGTTGGTATCAGAACTTTTTAAAGCATGTAACTCAAAATGCCGGCCGGCCGAACTATTATGAGCCTGGGCTCGTAGGTCTTAATATTTGATAAGATCATTCGTAGTTTTGGAAATTTTTGAGGTCGGACCCCGGGATAACTTTTGGTATATTTTGTTTGGTCTAAAATTACTGTAGCTGAAGCCTTATCTGCTCTAGTAATTATAACTGACTTATCTGTATTCAAATCCTTAAAAGCCTTTATTTTCTGTCACATTAGGTTTGGGAGTACGTGCATTTCTTAATGGCGTGACATCGTAATCTTATCTGGAGTTAGATCAAAGTTCATCCCCTTCGCTATTTATAGCAGCATCTGAAACAATCTTTTTTTGACACGTTTTCCAATGTTGTGTCTAAGAAACCAAGTTGTCTACGTGTGTCGTGTGTCTATGTGTATTTTAATATTAAGAAAATTTGGTACAAACTTTTTATCCCCGCAGCGTTTCAAAAATACTGATCGGTTGACGAATATGGCTTTCTTCAATGAAGTCCTTTCTAGTCTTCTGCATATTCCTAGGATGTACTCTCCGTAGTTTTCGTATACGAGGGTGGACGGTTTCAGAGTCCAAAGGATGTTTGTTTTTTTCCATATTAAATTTTGATATCGTTATGTATTTACAGGAAATCGCTATGCCCTACATAATTTTCTATACATGTTAGCCATGAAGTAGAAATTAATAACTCCATTCTTAGATTTATTAATTATACGCAACCAAAGCATAAAAAAGCTATTCAATATAATTATTTCAACAGTTCAGAAACAGTTCACCTTTGAATGTCTTCAGTTCATTTCCTTTCGATTTTTGTTGGATCCTATTGCAGAATGAAGTAAAAAAGATATTTTCCGCTTAAAAAAACAAGCAATATTTAACATGATGCAACGCAAAACTGCGTCTCCCTTCAAAGGAAAAAAATAACCGTCTGGAATTAAGCCGATCGCGTCTCGCTCAAAAATTACCGCATACAAAACGGCGAAACTCGTCTGTCGCGTATGAATACACCAACAGAAACGGCGTCCTCCCCTCTGAATAAAATCACACTTCATTAGCTGCAAAAATTTTCCGGGCGCTTTGCAGGTAATCCCGTTCCGGAATAAAAGAATAACATCTGAGCGACTAGGGGTTGAAAAGGGGTAGGGAGAATGGCCCCGGGGAACACCTGACGTCACGGGCTTTAGGGCTTTAGATGGTGGACTGTTTTAGGTTTTGAAATGCTATCATTATAGTTCAGAAAGCTTCCAAAATAACTGATTTGTGAGAAAGATATTCTACTTTGTGTATAATGATCGAATCAAACCTTAAAAACGTGCAAGACTCTGCTGCTGTCAAATTTAGTTTTCAAGGCCTACATGTTCGATTTTCTTCACTTGTACTGTAATATACAAAGGAGATCTGGTTGACTGTAGCTAGTGCTTCTGTAGTTTCAACAGCTTTATTTAACTGGATATTTATTAATTTATCTAATATTGATTTAGTTTATTCTGTGATTACGTTCAGTTCTCAAACAATTCTAACAATGTAACCTACTTTTCGTTGTCTTTATTAGTGAAATACCAATAGATTATTTGCCAATAAAATTCAATTCATTTCGATCACCCGATATTTAGCCATCATCCCTCCAACACGTACGTTGATGCGTAAAATGAGAGGGTAGAACAGAAAAGCGGATTATGACGGTTTTCCGTGGAGCCAAATATATTTCATTAATTAAAGCCTTGCGAGTGATGAAAGAACAATGGGAATTTTTCGACATATTTTTGCGAGACGCGTAATAATGTTACGAGTAATCCTGGGGTATAACATTGTAAATGAGCAAAACAAAAGCGTACATTACATAGATACACGTTGAGATTAATTCACTATGCTTTATACATCAATTATTAGAGTGGAAAAAACCTCTTATTTGGAATATCACTCATGTAACCATCTCGTCGAGATTAACCCACGACAACCCGTTTAGAACTGCTGATGAATTCAACTTCGAGGTCGAAACATAGGTGTCGCCACCATCAGTAAAAAGCATTTTTTTACAAAAGCGTCAGATTTGAAATTAGATCACAACCGTGGACGCCAGGGCCGTATATACCGAAGACTGTGTTTTTGGGGTGCGAAAAAAAATCGTAAAAGAATAACGCCTCGAGATATGACGATGGAGTCTTCAGCAATCGATAGAGCGACTCAAATTCTACAAGTGTGTTGAGTTTCAAGGACCGGAAGACATGCGTTCCAAGTTTACGTCAAAAATGGCACTCCGGTGCACTTTTCTAGGACCTAAAATCGCTATTTCCGGTTACTAATCCGGTCGTATTTCCCAAACCGGAAGTCTGAGACCCCTAGTGGTATWTATTTTCTKAATCAKCACGTCGAGATCTATCTCCATGAATTATTTCAGATTTTTTGGAGATTTTGCAAAAATCGTCATTTTTCCCCGACCATATGTATGCAATTTTTGTCGATTTTCGCAAAGCCTACAAAAAACCTGAAAAAATTCAGGGAGGTAGATTTGGACGTGCTGATTCAGAAAATATAAATCACTGGGGGTCTCAGACTTCCGGTTTAGGAAATAGAAGCGATTTAATGCGTTAGAATCTGGCATCAGGATACTAAATCCGGTCGTATTTCCTAAACCGGAAGTCTGAGACCCCTAGTGGTATATATTTTCTGAATCAGCACGTCAAGATCTATCTCCATGAATTATTTCAGATTTTTTGGAGATTTTTCAAAAATCGTCATTTTTCCCCGACCATATGTATGCAATTTTTGTCGATTTTTGCAAATTCTCCAAAAATCTGAAAAAAAATCAGGGAGATAGATTTCGATGTGCTGATTCCAAAAATATAAACACTAGGGGTCTCAGACTTCCTGTTTAGGGAATAGAAGCGATTAAATGCGCTCGATTCTGGCATGGTGGTCGAAATGGAAGGTACGCCACGATCCAAAAGTGGGCGTAACTCCGTAAAAAAGATGTTTTGGGAGAAAGAAACCTGGTTTTAGGTATTTTAAGCTAAAAAAGCCGATTGCAATATCAGATTTGTAATTAGACGACAACTGTGGACGCTAGAGCCGTATTTATCAAAGACCGTGTGCTTTGGTTTGCGAAAAAAAAATTCATAAAGAGATAACGCGTGTAGATATAACGATGGGGTTTCCAGAAATCTATAGAGCGACTTAAATCTTATAAGTGAGTTGAGTTTCAAGGACCGGAAGAAATGCGTTCCGAGTTTACGTCAAAAATTGCGCTTCGGTGCACTATTTTCGGACTCAAAATCACTATTTCCGGTAAAAGTCTTCACAACACTCTGGAAGAAATTAATTAAGCTAGTTTGACCCTTCTAAATTTATTTTTGAACTCAATTCCGACCCGAGAATACCCCCGGCCACCCGGAGGACTCTCTTGGGGCCCCAAAGCGCGATATGAGTCTGGATCCTTAAAAAGCAGGTCAAATTACGTATGTACACCAAATTTTATTGACCTAGGACCTAGGAATTGCTGATGATTTCAGTTTCGAGGTGACGCCGTGATAAAAAAGAACTCGTCTTTTTAACCGGAAAACCCCATTGTTAGGTATTTTGGGATAAAACAACAGATTATGCCCTTAGATTTGAGATTATATGACAGCTGTTGACGTCAGCACTCTATTTATTGAAGACCGTATTCTTTGGGTTCAAAAAAAATTAGAAGAAGCTAATAATCAGAGTTTCAAGATTCGAAAATGTTCTAAAAGTTTCCGCAGAAAAAGACTACCCCCTTTTGATTGCTCTGAGCAAAAAGATTGTTGCCTTTTTGAAGATTTCTTACGTATTGCTAGATGACTCTAAATTTTGTAATTTTTTATTTTTTATCGTCAATTAACTTTTTTCTATTCAAATATAGGTGACATTTTTTTTCAAGTTTTACTCTATTATATGAAAGTAATGCTTTACACTATAGAAAGTGAAAATATATTTTGGATTGAATTAAACTCTTGAAAGTTATTAAAAATCTGAGAAAAAAGTTACAGAAAGAGGCTCAGAACATTCTGGAAGAAGAAATAACCTCATCGTAATTGTTTCGTAAATAAGAGGATAGTAATTGACTTTTGAAGAAGACCAGGAAAGGGCTTAGAAGCTCTCATTACAAAAGAAATAACAACCAAATTTTATCGTCAAGATAAAGTTAGAAATCAACATTGCAACGAAGTCAAAGGAAGAACGAATATTCTAGAAGATATAATAGTTTGAGCGTAAAGTAGAAAAGCCCGTATTTGTATCTTGTATTTTGGAAGATTATGCGATTTTCTAAAAAGATTAGAGACAAAAACTAAATCAGAGCACGCTGAATGATTTTTATCGCGTATTTTACCGATTTTCCACCACAAAGGGTGTCGAAATCGTTATGAAACCTGCCTAGAAATTCCCTTCCCGTCCTGGGCCTAACGGCACGCCATCAACGACGCGTTCGACGTTTCCACCGCCAAATAAATAAATTTTATAGCTTCCTCGCGGCCATGATCACCGGCCGATTGACGTATGACCGCCTCTCTGGCGGTTATTGCATTGCAGCCCATTTCCACTCGATAAAAGTGCCTCCGAATAGTGTCGGCCGCACTTTCGCGAGTTCATCACTAATTCACCGGGGGCGCGCCTAGGCTAACTCGATTTCCTAGACGAAAACGGCACTCTCTCTCTGCTCTCTAATCGATTTAGCCGTCTTCAGCCGTCATCATTTCATTAAATCGGGATAAAAGGGCGCTAGGCGGACTTTTACAGGGATAGAAGCGATCCGCGATGGAGTTATTATATTAGCAGTTGGGAAGAAGTTGCTTTAGCGGCTGCGTTGGAAGTTTTCGTGTCACGTGCCGAGATTTCCCGATTAAGACCTGGTTTTCAGCCGGCGATGGTTTATTTAATGGAAGAAGTCGATAAAGAATTCTTCAAACAAAGTCAGAATCGGTCAAGTTCGAATAATATTGCGAATCCTTTTGCGGATGACAAATTCAGTCAATATAGAAATCTGTGTAATTATTTTTGATGTGCAAATAGTGTCGTATGGTTCAAAATCAATTTGGTTTTAACGAAAATATCAACAATCGTGTGCTGAAAGCACATTTCAATTCCTTCATAACTCCTAAATTTTCAATTAACTTTGATGTGTCATATAACAAAAAAAGATTATAAATTTTAAGGATTTTTACACCCCGTGCCCAGAAAAGTTGGATCGGCTATAAAAAAATTAGCTTCGTTTATTTAAAGTGATAACGGCGCCTCCACCAATTTTGACCATGCATACAAAACAGAAATTTCATCCCTTACACAAAGTTTATCAGCATATCGTGACACTATTTGTAAGGAATTATTTAAGACAGTAGTTACTTTAATTTTGTGTAATATAGACCATAGTGCGCATTTTTGTTTAACGGACATTACTTATTCAAAATCTGCTCGAGATAATAACGAAAGTTTATCCCTACTATCATTTCGGTCTACTAGTATTGCGATCCATCTGGTCTTGTTGTATTTACATTGGCAGTCAAAATCAATCGTATATTCTCCAAATACTGAAAACAGATTTCAAGATTCTTCTACATTTTTTTAAATCACGGAAGCAGAAAGCTATTTGAGTTTGAACATATTAGTCCAGCTAATCCTCCATCCACTTCAATAGTTTTGACAACTCCGTGCTAAAAGGAGAAAAGTTTTATGCTACATCATATTCAGCTGACTGAAATTTAAGTATCTGGTAAAATTCTATCCCATAACTGATAAATTTGCAATCCAATATTAATGTGCTGATTACAAAAGTTTTACATGTTTTAATGTTTTTAATGTAATGCGTCCAAAAACCCGGCACCTTTAGCAAAATTGACTATATGCACTAACCGCAARTTGTATTGTTTACAAAAAATTTGTTAGTGGGCATATCTACGAGGGTCATGTGAAAATTCCTGCACACAAAAACACAGCTCGCAGACGAAAAGGATATTTTAAAAAAGTCGTTCGTATAATCCCCTTGCATATCCAAAACACGTTGCCATCTTTTCGGCAGTAATGTAATGTCGTTAAATACGCCATTTTTGTCAAGATCTTTCAGCAGTTGGAACGAATATGCTGTTGCGAGGCTTTTACACTTCCAAGTCAATAAATCTGACTTCAGGTAATTCTCCTTTCCACTGGAGGAACAGAACGAAATCTGTTGACTGACACTACTTTATGCGATCAAGCGTTATCCTGCAAGAAGATTACACCGCTGTCTTTCATATCTTGTCTACACTTTTGGCATTTGGAACAAATAAGACAAATACATTTGTTTTTTGGTATTTGTCTATTGCTTGTTTGTCCATGCGGTCTTCTTCCATTATTGTAGCTAAAATAGCAGCAAAAGTATTGTCGGTAGCATCTTCTGTGGTCGTYTTTAACACTAGTTCAACGCTCTGGAAGGCTCACTCCGTCAAGTTACTGTTGAACTATCCATACACGATTTCCGGCAAGTTTCTTGTAACTCACCGYGAATTTCGGCAAGCGYTTTTTCGCGCAGTGTTTYAATTTTGATATATGCACATTAATCCGCTGCAGTGACACCTTYCATTGCATTAAACTATCCCGATTTGAGAATTGTTACACATAAACTGAGTGAACCATCCGCACTTTTATAACTTGACACCACTTGTTTTTTCAGCATCGCCAACTGGTAATTGTGGGAGGCCGAAAATATAGGCCAATTTAAATTCTAAAGTTCCTGCTTTCGTAACTCAAAAAAGTTATAAGCAAATTGACTAGGATCTATTAATACAAATATTACAGGAACAAATAATGAAACTATCTTTTATGTAATGAAAATTATCATAGTTATGATCCAAAAATAAGACCTCTGTAGCAAGAAAAAGATTAATCAAAGATATTGTATGTCCAAAAGACCAGTTTGGTATACATGTTTCAGGCAAGTAATAAAATGTAGGAACTTAAATATTATATTCAAGGAGTCTTTTGCTATCAGATAACAACTTAATTACATTATTGTCTCCAATATTCGATTTAATTCTGGTTTTAAGCTTGTCCACGATGTTATTTATCATTTTATACGTACTTTTAAGTCATTTACTAATTTGGTTACCTGATTTACTGCATCTATGAAAACATTTGCTTCTGTCTTAGAAAAACTATGTTTTCATATATGACAAGTTTCTCATCGCAGCAATAAACCCTGTGAAAACGCATTGAGAATGTCCAGACTCATCAAAATAAAATGCACATCTTCAAGGCTACATATTTTCGCAGTATTTCTACTCCCGATTGCTCCGCTTAAAATCGACCTTGCAGAACATCAAGACGTCTACCGAAACACCTGAACAAATCCCACCCCCTTAAGCGATAAATTCGAAACGTCGCCTGTGCTGCTTTTTAACGGCGAAACGCCCATTTATTACGGTTTATACATTTATTATCCGGCAGAACTKGCGCTTTAATAAACGACGCCTTTAGGGAAAAAACCGACCCCTCGTTTGTCTTGATTAATGTTGAATATAACATCAATTCTTATTAAGGAGAAGTGATGCAATATTTAGATGGTTCAGGTTCGTTAGCGCCCGGGCGACTGAATTGAGACGGATAGTTAAAAAAAACTATACAGACGGGCCCGCTACCATAAATATCCGCTTTTATTAGCCCCATGCTCCTTCCCTATTTGCATTTGATTCTAGGGGCCATTCCGGGGGATGTATATTACAATAAAGCTCTCCGGATTCCTGTACTAAATAGGTCTTTTTGCGGCGGGGCAATTCCGGTTTGGATCGTGCAACGCAACGCGGTGTAGTTTCCTAAACGAGAGCTCGTCTACACGTGTGTCTGGCATTACATTTGCTGAAAACGTTTGTTGGAACAGCAGGAGCCGGAAACGCATTGCTTCTTTTGTGCCAAATCTACAAACACGGACTTTAATGGGTGATAGCCGAAAGATGGAGGTTGTACGAGAACTGATGGGGTTATTCCCAAGTTTGAAACAACTATCAGTGCAGAAAAATTTGGGAAAATGTATCTTGTGTGGCAGGCAATATGTCAATACGGACATCGTACTCAGTGCTTTGTTACCACAGCAACAACTAATGCCGACATTTACATCCAAGTATGTTTGAAAAAACGTTTGAAAATCCAAGGTACGATAGCATTGACAGTATTGCATGTCGAGGAATCGGCGAAAGTACAAAGTATAATATAAAACAGAGTACATGCAATTTCAAAAATTAGTATGATGAAAAGAAAGTAAAGAACTTCAGCGAGAATGTTCTGTTAGCATATTTTCAACAAAAAGCCAAAGTCCTACAACCAATACCGAGAACATTGTTATCGAAGAATAAGAACGTTGATACTAGCAGGTTTAATAATCCCATTGCTTTTTAGAAAAGTCTAAAGTTGTAAGTAAAACCAACAGCAGATGTTGGAGTATGTCTATAAAACATAAAATAATTAGTCTATTTATAAACTGATATTTTTTTCAAAGTAACGCTCGTCATTGGCATCGCAGGGGGATGTAGGAGAGGTGAGTGAAGCCTTATGATAGTAAAACATGTTAGGGATAAGGGCGATGTCTATCATATTGTGATACCCTCGAAGAAAACAAAATATTCTCGAGAATTTTTGATCACTTGTGGAGGCATTGAAGGATTGAACGTTGTAGAAATTATATACATATATGTGTGCCTACGTCCGCTTGAAACTGACCATTTTTTCTTGCATACAGGAAAGGGCAATGTATCAGACAAACCGTAGAATCAATACGCCTGGAGCTATCCCCAAAAATAAAGTTGTTTTCGCACTGGCACTCTTAGAATACGAAATAATGGAATGAACGCAAGTATCCTTTAAAAATGAAGCTAACAATGGATAATAAATAAACTAGACTAGAAAAAACGCTATTTTTTGTGTTTGCCAATTGTAATATCATCCTCAAGAAACCGAAACGAAAAGACGAAACCTTGCAAACAACAACCATGTCTTTCTGCTGGCATTTCGATCATTAGCCACTTTAACTTCGAGATCTTTTGACTATTAAAACTTTGGCACGTAAGACGTTCTCTTGTACAACTCAAAGCCCTAGAGAGTTGAAGAAACTTGAGGTAATGTGTCTGATGGCAGGATATGGTTGCATTAGAGGTAAAGTGCGCTCACGTCAGTCAAAAACTTGTAGATGCATTGTTAGCAGTGAAGTTATGCAACTTTTCTCGTGTCCTTATTTATATTTTCCACGTCTTCCAAAAGATTTCATTCTATTTCGGAGTATAACATTCGTATGTTGTTTTTATTTAAAGAATGCTTCTTACCACAAATACGCGTTGATTTAAACTTGCACCCCACCGGAAGTTTAGGTGAACTCTGCGATTTGAGTTCCAAAAGAAACTTTTTGCAGCCGATGCAGATCCACGACGGAGTCTAATTTAACAATGCCCTGTTTAGCTCCCGTTTCTAATTCCGGATTCAGAACTTTATAAACCGGAGTCTGTACATTATTAACCGTATGCAACAAATGTGCGCTGTGCGGGTAACTTTTCCAATTCCAAGCATTTCATGCACCTGTCTGCAGCAGCAGAAGCTCTGACGAAGAGTTTCTTTATCCGGGCGCATAAATATTTAAAACCGAATTACAAAAGCAATTTGTTCAGTAAACACTGAAAGTTATACGGAACCGGAGCATCCGGATCCCAGGGCGGCCGGAAAATTCCGGTCAGTGGCGGAGATGAAAGAGAGAATGGACTTTTAAAGAGGTGATGTTATGGACCAAAATTTTGTTAATTTTGATTCATAGTTAGATGGGTAGATTATTTTACAACGCATACACAATGATACAACACTAAATTTAAAACAATATGGAAATAATTAATTTAGATAAGAAATCAAGTTTAAAATACATAAGTGGAACACAGAATAGAATGCATTATAGAGACGGGTTAAACTACAACCACTAAAATAAAGTCATATTATAAAAATTCTGCTTCAAGTTTCATTATCATTTCTTTTTCAACTTTTTTTACTTTTAGATCGATCCGTTGCAGCTAGCGACAAACGGATACCATTCCAAAATTCAGGAGGTCCAGATTAGTAAATATGCTTGAAATTATACAAATCGGAGGTGCAAAAATACAGCTCTGCGAGCATTGAGCGAGTTCTCACCAACAGCATTAAGAAGAATTTTTTGACTACAATACCTTACAGGATATGAATCGAATTTCTTCAGGTACATATATTTAGCGAACTTTCTGAGGACATTTTCAAGCAGCTCAATGTAAATCTGGTGGTTAGGTTTCAAAACAATTGCACAATATTCAAGTCTAGATCTTATTAGTGAGTAAAAGAGAAGCTTTATACATTTGACGTTTGTGAAATCTTTGGTATTGCGAAACAGAAATCCCAGTAGTCGCATAGCGTCATCGCTGATATGCACTATATGAGGAACAAAGGTCAGACCAGTATCCAATATCCCACCCAAGTCAGAGACTTTATGACAATCTTCTAAGGGAGTGCCTTTAATGTTGTAAAAATATCTAATGTGATGCATACCCCTGGAGAAGGTTATCTTCTTACATTTAGTTACATTAAGCTGTAAACCGTTAAGGCCACACCAGCCTACCAAAGAATTTATGCCCCCCTGCAGTGCCAAACAATCATCAGTACTCCGCACAAAAGTACAGATCTTGAGATCGTCCGCATACATGTAGGCATTGCAAGATAGCTGGGAAATTACGTCATTGTAAAAAATTATAAACAATAAGGGACCCAAATTTGAGCCCTGAATTCCACCACTGCTCACTTGGTAAGAGTAGGATCTGACCCCACGATGCTCACAACATACTGCACTCTTTCCTTTATCGCTGAGTAAATCAAAGCAGTGAGACTCTCACACAATCCAAAGTTACGTAGCTTTTTGAAGAGGATACAATGGTGCACCCGATCAAAGGCTTTGGTCAGATCTGTATAAATAGCATCTTCCAGAAAGCGGCTGTCCATAGCCGGGGAGACAAAGTGGGTAAACTCTAGCAGATTGGTCACTGTAGACCGGCTTTTAATAAAGCCATGCTGTTGCGGTGCAAACCACATTTAACGAGCGATGAGATGGCTTCCGATAATATGCATTCAAATAGCTTAGCAAAATTCGACATGGTAGGGATAGGTCGATAATTGTTGATATCAGTTTTTTCAGCTGACTTATGTACCGGGACAAGCCGGGAAGCCTCAAAATCTTGATAAAAATAAGTTATGGGACAGAACTTGCAACGTTGAGTTTATGTCTTTATCTACGAAACCACGTTGTCTACGTGTGTAGTGAATGCTTTTCCTAATTAATATTATTAGTTGATTAATTATTATTATTAGTAGTATAACGTCTTTAAATACGCTACACATTTTTACACAAATATGGGACGTCTAAAAAATAATACCCCTGCTAATGTCAAGAATTTTTACAGGAGCATTCCACCAATTTGGTAAATCTCTCATGTCCTTTGTTTAGTTTCGCTCAACCGACCCCGCTCAAGAAAACGACACACTACACCACTGTCCCTCAGAAACATTCCCACGTCCGAGATACCAGTCAGAGGGTGCCCTAGCAATCTTGTAATTGAAATGCCGGTCCGTCGTAAGCACTTTTTCACTTACATCGAATGAATTTCACACATTACAAGAGCGCCGTCGAGCGTGTTTTTCTCGCTGGATGTATCCTTCCGAGAAGTGTCGAAGCGCTGCATTCTCGGCAAGCATTTGCTTTGATGAAAACAGGGGACGCCATTTGGAGAGTGGATTAGATGGGTTTAAGCGTCAACAAAAGATAGATCTTGCTCAAATTACGTGGAAGTCTTTTTTAAACTTTCTGATAGGTCAAAGAGGAACCTGAAAATTGTACACACTTCGACAGCAAACTAGATTTGTTTTCCAACCTCACGTCAAAACATATGAGCCGAATGTATACACTTTGGTTTACCATAAACCATCTTCAGAGGCCGGCTAGTTAATAGCTGGTAGCAAAAACAAAGAAATAAAGAGCACGAAATTTTAAACGACCCATGAAGCTAACAAGCAAATAATCCATTACATGAAATTGAATTAATAAAAGCTAAACACAAACAAACAAGCTTTAAATCACAGCAAATAGATCTAGAGAAAAGTACGGCATCCACACAAGAAAAAACACAATTATAAATTAGTTCATTAGATCTTTTAATTTATAGGAAGACAGTGGTGCTAAATCGGTATTTCAGACTTTATTGATATTATAAAAGGTTTAAGTATTTCAGAAGATGATATTTTAGTTAGTGTTAACGTGGTTTCTTTATTTACGAAAGTACCCATCCTTGAAACGATAGACATCATCAAATCCAAGCTTAATAGCGATCCTCTAGGTGACACGACAGCCAGATCTACTTATTTCTTATGGAAATAGTTAGGACACAAGGTTTACAATAAACTAACACACACAGACAGATATTTACATGCCACATCTCACCACCCTCCCTTTCAAAAGAATAGTCTTATAAGCACGTTATTTGTTAGAGCACAAAGGATCTCAAACGAAAGTTCTTTACCAAAAGAGATATATCATCTTAAATCAGCGCTAGTAAGAAATGGTTAGGTATAGTAATAAGAATATTTGGTCAGTTTTTAATAAAAGTGCTCATCCAAATCAAGTAAATTCTCAGCCAGGACAAAGTAAATTGAAGTTGAGTTTGCCTTATGTACAAGGCCTTTCGGAAAAATTAAAGAGGATGCATAGAAAACACGATATTTTAGTTGTTGATAGTACATAGTTCTACTAAAGATAAAGTACATTTAGAGAGTGAAGGTGTTTACAAAATTACTTGTTCTTGCGGCAAGTGTTACATAGGTCAAACTAAAAGAAAAGTAGGTAAAAATGATCGTCTCGGAGAGGCTTATTATGTTAGTATTCATCAAACTTAACAGCTTCAGCTCTAGCTTTATATAAGTATGTATTTTTTTAATGAATATCAATGACAAATATTTATATATGGCTTATAGATAAGGGACGAGATAAATTATTTAGTGTTTTAAAATACTTTGAAGATAGAAAAGGGTACTTTTTATTTTAACTCTCTAATTCATGAAGAAGTCAAACCAGCTTAATGAAATAGTCGTTTCAGGATTCAGGATAATCAAACCAATAATCAGTTTCATTTCAGATGCTATCACAAGCCACCAGACCACCCCACCACCATAAACCAAGCACGTGAAGACTCAAAGATGATAAGAGACTGTCGAGCTGCCACCTCCTCTCCATCCTCCCCTCCCTACCCCGTATTTCCCCCCCAATCGCCATTCCTCCGACGAGTCTCTCCACCAGGAAGTCCATCGACAAAGAAATGCTGCTACGACCACAAAGACGCCTACCCCAAAGAGTCCTTCCTCTGTTGCTGCTATTCCTGTCCCGGAGCGCGCTCAACTTCCATCCTCGCAACAGTGGGGGTCTGCTGCTTAGTCCTGGGGTACACCATCTTGGGAGCCTTCGCCTTCATGGCCCTGGAGGGCGGTTGGCAGACGGACACCGCCGTCGCGGCGAGCAAAGTGAATCCCAGTCGCGAGTCGGACATAGTGACGCAGTTGAGAACACAAACCGTGGACAGATTGTGGAGTATAACGGAGAACTTGAACATTTTGTACAGGGAGAACTGGACGCGGCTGGCGGCTGAAGAGGTGCTCGAATTTCAGGAGGCGCTTTTCAGGGCGCTGAGGTCGCCTGGTTATCTCGATAGCGCTGGAGGGAGGACTTTGTATTACAGCCAGCATTCGCATAGGTGGAGTTTCAGCTCGTCATTTTTGTACTCGTTGACGCTGATAACGACCATAGGTGAGTGCAAAGCATGTTTGGTGTGGTTTTTTTAGGAGCGGAGCGGTGAATCCGCGTCTTTCGAGCATGAGTATATAAATAAAACCCCCTCTTTATACCAAGCTTTCGTAGATATTTGTCTCCTACTTCTGCGTCTAGAATAGCGACGTTTGTTTAAGTATACAAATGATGATTCGAATTTTAATTTAATGTTTAATACGTACATGCGAAAAGAAAATTTACAAAAATAAATTAAAACCCTGGATAATTGCAGACATACTTTTCAAACAACCCTTCAGTAACAATTAAAAAATGCACGAAATAATTACGAAGATTTTCTTGCTGGCTCCGGTTGCATGAAAAACAATTATAACCAATAAGTCTACAACTTCTGTTATGCCAAACATATTGCTTAAACGAGTAATTTCCACATTGCTTACTATAAACTTCTGTGTTGAAAAAATCAATTATTTTATTAACAAAATAAGAAATGAAATTTCTCCTGGGTTAGTTGCTATTTCAGGAAACTCCCTGAAACTATGATGACTATGATAATGAAAAAGTCGTTTGATCAAAATAAATTACCCCACTTCTGGAAAATGACGTGTGTAACAGCAGTATATAAGAAGGGTTACAAACTAAACTCAGGAAATTATAGACTGATAAGATGTACAACACTTAAAAACAGTAAACTGATCCATCAATGTGGAGTTTTGATTCTTCTCTATCCTAAGGAATGTTTTCTGGTTTCTTTCGATGTAAACAATTTGTTTCCTTTGTCTTATTATATCAAAATTTTTTTCTTTTAATAATCAAAATTTTGTTCAAATTTCAGGATTAGCTATGGGTTCTTCCCTTAACCCACTTTTGGCGGAACTGTTTATGAACAATTATACCTGCTTTCTTTCTAATGTACATTTTTGGTTTCGTTACGTAGATGATATTCTGTGCCTTTTGAAAGGAAAAAAAGTGGATCTCATTAATTTTCTGTCTTTTATTAATTCATTAGATCCTTCTATAACTTTCTTTACTTTCTAATTTTTAGAAAATCAACGTCTACAGATAATATTATTTCTTATTATATTATCTTTTCATCCTTATCAACATTCTTTATTTAATAGACTTTTTAAAATATCTCTTTCCTATACAGCTTTTGAAAAAGAACTTGGCATTATTTTACAAATTGCTTACAACAATAACTTTCTAAATTACTTAATAGAAAAATTATATCTTAATTACTTAACAAAATTCATTTCGTACCATTGTTTCAGTTCAAAAAGAAAAGAATTGGCATTCACTTGAGTTTATTGGTCTAGTTTCACTAAATATTTCCAAATTATTTTTGTCCCATGGAATTCATATTTCTTTTTCAACTGTAGGTAGCTCAGGATCCCAGTTAGTCCACAACAAAGATCAAATTCAACCCTGAAATCTTTCTGGTGTTTACAGATTTACTTGCAATGATTGTACTGCAATTTATATGGGACAAACTGGGAGAGTTTTGATGATTAGATCTAAGGAACACAGTAATTAATTTAAAAAATATAAGAACACTGATGTAGCTACTGCAAATTCCTCCTTAATCAACTATTTACTGCTTAACAAGCACTCTACCAGTTTGGATAAACTAAAAATTTTACAGTTTTGCAACAAATCACCAAAATTAAACTTTTTAGAAGTTTTAGAGATTTACAAAATGTAAATCAATGTGTTACAGTTCTCAATGATATTCAAAATTTCATGTCATCCGTTTTAAATAATTTATTTAATACTCAACCATAATTATTGGTACAAAAAGAGCAGTTATTTCAGCTTCAGTTCTAAAATAGCACGAGTGCGAAAAATGTCTAAGAAACATTTTATGTAAAGGTAAAAATGCTCATCGTCAAAAACCGCCAAGCTGGCAACTCTGCCTCCTTTCCGATAAGAATGAAATACTGTAGTTCCCGAAGGAGGGTCAGGGATATTTGTCATCCGTCGTGATGTAACAAGACGCAGGTCATAATGCACTCTCTGGAGAGCCAATTTAAAACCTGGCAGGTCCCTATTCTTATGGAAAACGGGTTTATTCAAAGGAAATCCGCTTTTTCCACGTCTACTATCGAGATTTATTTTTGTGTTATACGTAACTGGGATATGAAGTCGAGAAAACAATGATACGTATTGTTAGAGTAGGATTATAACTCTGACTAGATGATATATTACAAACTAATTAGAAATTAGCGTGTCACTTTTACAAATCTAATAAAGAATCTAATTTTCTGCACTTACCAGGAATGTAGTTCAAGAGCTCCAAGATTCCAGTCTGTAATGAAGATATCAAATTAGTACACTGACATCATTATAACATATGGTTCATTGAATAACTTTACTGTAAGCGAAGTAAACACTGAAGATATTTTGATTATATAAAGAAAACAAAAAAGAATTGAATTTCCCAACATTCTTTTATACACAAATCAGAAAAAACTGGACATCTCATTTTACTGTGATCATTTTCGTCTGGATATGTCACAAACAAAGCAAAACTGTTGGTACAATGAAAACACTAAACTATTAAAGAGATAAGAAAAAGTTGCAAACGATTTGATATATGTTACATAACGGAGATGATATCATCCAAAATTATTGGCTTAAGACAACCTACATTTTTGCAATATTGATAACCCTGATATTACACTATCAGAAAATAATAAGATAACTATAAGTGAAATAAAAAAGGACCTCAAAACATGATAAATGGACGGTCAACTGGTCCTGATGGACTTCCTCTAAAACTGATTAAAAATGGTTAAGAACAATTACTAGCATTACTGACTTATATCTTTAACTATTCCTGAAACTCCTAAATGACAAAATGCATATATATCTACAAATCTGATAAATACTTTCGATGGCATACCCCTCAATAAATTATGAGCTTCGATAATTGACAACACAATTAGTAAAGTACTTGTAAGAACTGTAAATACACTGTATAGAACTACCAGAAATAATATTTAACTAGCTGGAATGTTATCACAACTATTTCCTGCCACAAAAAGGTTAAGACAATGATGTGCAATGACACCCACTTTGTTCAAAATATATTTGAATTTTTAGTGTCGCAGGGTAAAACCTTGTAAACGTTTAGGTGTTACTAATAAAGGATCCAGTGAAGCAGAAATTAAAAATATAATAAATCAAGGCAAATTAGTAATTGAAAAACTAAAATCAATTTTATGTAGTAAACAAATAAGAGTAGAAAGCCTTGCTGCCTATGATGTAGAGGTCTCTGAARCTCTACTAACGAGAAAAAGATTAATGGCTATGAAAATGGTATACATTCGAAATACAGATATAGAATGATTTTAAATGTACCGATACTTGACATAGTTGATTCGAAACGATTGCAGTGGTAAGCATATATCAAATGAATTAAAATAGATATTCAAAAAAAAACTGGATACAATCCGTCAAGCAAAAGAGAGAGGAGAAGACCAAAGACAAGTACTAGCTATGGAAGAGAGTAACCATTTTATAAATGTTGAAACTACTAGAATAACTATATCATTATTCCTTTTACGTCCTATAAAATGAGCTGAAAATCACTTAGCTCATTTCAGTGATCAACCATTCACCTAAAGTACCTTTCGGCAGCTCACTCGAGCTTTTTCAAAAAGCTCTCGACTCACACCAACCAGTTGGAGCCTCAGCTGGTAGCACCCGATACCCTCAAACGCCGATCGTATTTGCCTACAAAATCCAGCGTCAGTTGGAGCACTGCGACAAGTGCGCCCCTCTAATGAATTAACCCCGACTGAGCACACAAAGGCAGCTCATTTGCTCGGTCCGTGGAGGTTTTTGCATTGTAACTGCGACGGTGGATTTATTTCGCGTTGCTTTGTCCCCAATTGTGCATCTCGCACGGCCGTGGGCACAAAGGGAATATCGGCCGCTTCCAGCTACTGCTTTGACGTGAGGGCAAATGCTTGCAGTCGCTTTGCAACGCCTTCCTGCGTCTGGGGGAGATTCGGGAAGACGCATTCGCTAAACGCTTCCGTCATATGGGGTGTTTCAAAATTTTACTTCAATTTATTCAACGTGATGTGGTTCAAAAATCTTCGAGTGTGGTGGTGAAGAGAGGAGGAAATAAAGTAGAGGAACTTTATAAAAAAAAAACTACAGCAACAACTGAAACTGAACTAGAAGACGAATACAAAGCAATTTTAGACAATAGAGAATAAATTCCATCCCCAAATCTTCAATGGAGTCACAGATTAAGCCAACAGCGGACGCAATCATGGCCATCAAGGACATGGACACAAACAATGGGGTAATGTTTTTCAAAGATGCAGGAGGCTCTTTCTCGTGGCACCAATCTTCAACACCTCCGTCAACACGATGGATATAGACACAAAACCACTAAGCCGTGCTGTACGGGGGCATCTCTTGACCATATGTTCAATTGTTTGGAGGGGGTCTCCACATTCACTAGAAGAGTTGATAGATGGATCCCATTTATCAAGAAAAAAGTTGCATTTTCCATGACCACAGCGAAGGCGATTCAGAGTGACCCAAGACTTTCCTGGGAGGTCAGTTCCTGCCACCTTTTCTGTACGATCGTGTATAAGTTGTTGATTGAATATATCATGTTCCTTAAGTTGCCAAACATCCATCTTCAATGGTGTAAGAAGCACGAAGGAAATCTTCTGTCCACAGATATTAGCTCTTTCAATCAGAAATTCATTAGAAGCTGATTGATATTTTTGCCACATGTAGCAAACTATCTCTCTGGATGAGCAATGTTTGAAAGAATCAGAAGCCCAGGTAATGAAGTTGACTTAATTGTTCCAGTGATTAGTCGCATTGCAATATTTAGTTGAATGTCAATTTTGTCTGTGTGATGACTATTTTTCCAGACTGGATAGCAGTGCTATAAAGCAAGGTAGTTGCAGAATTTTACGGAAACTTAAAATAACTGTTTCTTAGACAGTTTTAGCACTCTATTTTACAACTAAATAATATTTTAATTGTTGGTGGTACTTATTCTGCCACAAAGTGGAAGTTTTTATATCTAACTAAACACGCGGTTGTACGATTTAACCAAACGTTATCAAGGTAGTTGGTCAGATGCCGCAAATTATCCAAACTCAAAGAGGGGTGAAAATTTGATAGTGATTAACAATCATGTCGGTTGTAAATCTTCTGCCGAAGCATAATCATAAGGAAGTAATTATTCAAGGAAAGTGTTAAGTTTCAAATTCAACAAATATTTTACAAATTCTGGAAAATATTCCAAGATTCAAACTTGGCTTGCCTGAAAATTGTACCCTTAATATTACCATAATGAGTAGTTGTTCGTATACGAGGGTGAATGCTTTCACCGTCCATAATATCAGACCACATTTGTTTGTTTTGAAATAGTAAATAGCAATGAGAGCCTCATTTTGTTTGAAAATTCAGATTTAATTCTTTTCCGACACGTTGTTGAATATTTTTATTACCTGACAGTGTTATCAACTTCGTCTTAAAAAGCCCAGAATATTTTTGCTATAAAATTAAGGTTATTAAAATACAGAAACGAAAAAATATTAAGCATTACTTATTAGCGATTAACAACAGAATTTATAGAGACTTTTAGATATTTTTCATAACTTTAATAGGGTAAGTTATGAACCGAGTGATATTTGAAAGGATACTCTGTATCCTTTGTTATCAAGAAGCCGGTGAGCTGTTTTATGATTTATGAATACAGGCCGACGGTTTCTTTGTAAAGAACCTGATATAGTCTTGAAAAAAATTAAAATTTGGCGGACGTTTAAAGAGCTGGGAGCAAACTGTATAGAACTGATGTKTTCTTAAGGAAACTCGGATTTTTTTAAAMCGGAGATGGCTCGGTACCTTCTTGTAGCGAAAATGAGKAAAGACTTTACACGCAGAAAGAGTTTTTATTGCTCCAAAAAAGTTGAAGAAGCATTATAACAATACGGACACGACTTGCTATTTAAAAATACTCTCGTGCCTTAAGAACAAAATACCCCTGCTGTCACTACCCCCACTCGGGGCTCTTTATGGCTCGTTTGATAAGATGTACGATTTTAATTATCTCACCGCGGGCCCCCACATCAATTACCCAAGAAGCAGCGCCAAAAGAAATCCGCGGTCAACCGGAACGACCCCCCCCCCTCCAAGGGGAAGCTCCGGGAAAATAAATAGATCGCTTCATCGGGCGGGACTCCGTTTCATAATTAATGGCCGTAATGGACAGCCTCCACTATTTCAATGGACGCGCGGGGAGAATTTTTCACTATCAGTTTTTCCCGCGTAAACGGTTTGTTATCCTTTTGTCGGGCCACCGGAGCCATCTAATTAACTTTTGTTTCGGCGCGAGAGGGGCAAAAAGGCTTGCAGGGATTTCTTGCAGGAAGCCTGAAAGCCCTTTTTACGAGTTTAGCGGCGATACGGTTTTTTTCCCGTTGGGGATCCGCCGCGATGCTGGTCAATACCCCCAGCTTTGCTTAATACTATGTAATCTGGATTTTTTTTATTCAGCAAGCTGTAATCCTATCCAAATGGGTTTTCGCCAAATGTGGCCATGAACACTTCAGTTGGCTCCGAAATTTTGGTTTTTTTATTGCTTCGCTGTGCTTTTTAGTTCACTAAGGATTGACCGCAACTTTAAAATGAATTTTCTCTAGGAATGAAAATGCCATTTTGATAATTTTTTGTTTCAAATGTAGCTTCATTCCTCAGCATTCTAATTCCAGTCTTCAGTGTCTACACGGTGTTTAAAATAGGATGCTTTTTTCTGCAAAATTTACAATTCCCCAAAAGATGCACCAGCTGCAACTGCAGATGTCAATTGAAATTGACCTGTAGCCCCATCTTTACTAAACATTTTTTTATTCACGCCAATATCTTTGTTAATAAATGGAGGTAATACAGTTACAGTTATGATGCATATCAGTTGACAAGCAACAATTTAAAAAGCAAACAAGAACTTTGAATAGAGTTGAAAGTATGCGAAAGTGTTCACGTTGGTTGGCAAAGGATTAAGCTACGTGTTCATTCCTATATAATAATCTAAAGATGTTTGCTTTTACTTTATATATAAATTAACTATTTAGTATGTAAAAATAAATGTTTGTATGGGTACTGTTAAAAGCATTACTATTTTGAATGGAGTATGTATGGAATAATTTCATTTTTTGAGCTATTACGCATCCTTGACGCTCTTGCAAATTTTACATGTAAAATCTAAGGTCTGTAGTATTCTTATCAATCCTTTCGATGGCATTACTCAAGGTTTTGACATAAAAACTCAAAAGAAACTTAACAAAACTGATAGGCATTTCCGGTGTAACCGGATGTCCACTATATTTGGATAAAATAATCTACAGAGGAAACATACGACTGCTGGACACCTTATGGAGCTTTCCTATCAAAATTTCAAGACATATTCGCACTAACTATCAAATTTTCAGCGATATTTATCTCATACAGCCAACCTCGATACGAGTCGACGTTGCACTCCAAACTTGACCATTACGAAGTGCAAATTGCCACCCGCCGCGGCAGAACAGTCTCACGCCGCCCTAAGCCAGCTCAGGGGACGGCTTTATCAACATGCACATGCAGCGTGCCACCTGAACTTGCGCCCCCTTCGAAGGGATTTGCAACTGTAATCTTGTTCAAACACAAGGCGAATTCACATAGGAGAATTACAGCTTAACGGAGACCGGGCAATCGGTCCATTAACCTAAGCAGCCAGAAATCCCCCCGCTTCGTAAATCTGACGTCTTTTGTGATAAAAAAGGGGTCTGACACCTAAAAAACGGAGTTAGATGACGAACAAAACGCAGGTGAACGAAATTCGCGTGCGCGTACCGAAGACAGAGCGCCGCGTTGAGTGCACTTATTGAAAACGAAGCATTTTGCTATGTTCTCGCTCTATTTTAGCTGATTCTGCATTTGTTAACGGACAAAGTAAAACCTATACTACATCACACAAAGGCGAATTGATAGCCTGGGCATAATTTTACTAATAATAGAGAGTAATAATGATTTGTTTCAGTAGCACCAAAGATTAAGACTTAAGTTATTACATAGTAGTAATGGAATAAATGTCTGTGGTCCTTATTTTTAGCGAAGCCAAACTTTAGTTATGTTAAATTTGTGACATGTTTCAAGATTATGCAATACTAGTGCTTATTTTTCTCTGTTTCTATTGTTTACGTGGTACATGTGTAAATCTAACATTAGCATTACGTTTCGTTTAGCCAATGTATTTCTGGGACAGTTAGGCCATTGAATTCCATACAAAATAACCAACACTTCTGGCTTTGGCGAGGTTCAACGTTGATGGTAGTGGAACTACCTGCTATTCTTCCACCTATCCATGCAAAATAAGCATATCTATATAAAACACTGTATTATTCAATAAGATGCAACCAAATGACCTAACCTGACCTGCTGATTTCTTTCAGCTAAATAACTTTGGAGCAGCCTAACTGAGTCATGTGACAATCCTACATAGTACAAAGTTCCTAGGTATAATGTATGATTCAACGTATCGAATGTCTTGCTGTAGTCCAGCTCTGTCGAGCTTATTTAGATTCTGAAAATGTTTCGAAAACAAAGTATTCGACATTTACTCGCCAACTACGTACGTATTACTTTCTCTGTCTTTGTATCTCCTTACTTTATTATTTTGTTATCATAAAGTAACACGGTACATCAAAGCATAATGCTACTGAAATGCAACAAATCCCTTTTATATATACATTAAGGCTCTCTTAATTCTCGATCTCTATTTACAAACAACGCTTTAATACCACAACTAATTAATTTCAGATCTTCAATCGCGCCTGAAGCAAAACCGAACCCGGTTTGTCTACCAGTCCTCGCAATATTTTCATCGTGTTTCCTAGCCCGCGGGCGCGTTTTCCCTGGATAAAATATGCATGAGGTTAGAACATTCGAATAAAGCTAATCCGGCTGACGTTTCTGTCGGCATTGTCGTGAAATGAAGGGGAAAATATTCGGGAGGTAAGGAAGTCTCGCGGTGGAATTCGAGGGTCAAAAGAGCGCACGTGAAAAGGGGTTTTCGAGAACGTTGTTTGTGCGCGGCGTTTTCTTTAAGAACAGAGAATAGGGAAGGGTGAGATTGGAAGACAATATGGAAACTAARAGAAGGAACAGCATAGCTGATTTCTTATTAATAAATAACCAACTTCCGATCAGTTAATAATGTTAAAATAATCATAACKAAAGTAGGMGACCTCACTATTTACATTTATAAATCTACGAATACTGCCTGGCCAGACAACCAGAACAACAAAAGCCATCATAATTTATGGGGCTACAGTGAAAACGACATGAGCGGACTTGCTTTGATAAACCGTGTAGAACATGCATCTTATTTACACTGAAATGGAGAAGAAGAGCTTCCATTCGGGAAGATGGAGACATGACTACAATTCAGACTCCTGCATCTCCTCCTGTGATGTTAATTTAGTGCCTCTTCGTGTGATACACAAGTGTTGAATGATACAATTAGTAGTAGTTCGAATACAGATTAAAAATGTGCCATCACTTGAGAAACCACGAACTTCCAAAAAGCGGACTGCAAAGGATTTAGTATTGAAATTGACATGAATCTTCGATGGATCCCAGCAACTGCTGAAATGTATAAGAGAATTGTTGGTGTATAAAGGCTGCTGCTACATCTCTTGTTGGAATAAAGAAACTGATGCCTTGTATAGACAGTATCAAGCTCATCCCAATTATGAATTGGCTGACGAAACTGTAGAATCCCTGTAACAATCTCGGAAGAAAAAATGGAATACTCTAATGCAGAACATGAACTTCACCCACTCCAATCGCAACAGTGGGAACCTGCTAAAAGGTTAGAACCAACAGTTAGTGAAACACATAAACAAACATCATTAATTTCGCCTAATGTTTCAGCGTCTACACCGGTTAATATCTCCAGTTCTGTTCAAATATCTACGGAGGAATTGAAGAAGATGAATGGAAACCTTCGTCAGTTAAAAAAAAACATTCGAACGTTTAAACGAAATTATCAAACGAGGGGTTGATGTGACACTTTTAAAATCCGTATCATTTACCTCCCCAGAAAAAGGAATGTATCGCGTCAAAGAACCACCGCTTTCTGTTCGCCATCAACGCTTTTCTGCCTGACAAATCCACTCTGGGGATTCGGTTACAAATCCCCTCGGTGTAAAATAAGCGCCCTCTGTCGTTGCACCTGCAGTACTGTCGCCCAAACAGACGGCTGATTTACGGTCGAATAAATATCAGAGCTTCGGGCGCGCTGGCCTTTGTGCAAGTTTAAACAAAAGGGATGTGCTTTGAGAGATGAAGCTCCAAAAATGTCTGATGTTAAAGCTCGGCAACCTTCTTTCAGGGGTAGCAATGCACTTTCAAAAAACCGATGATCGTAAAAAAATAGCAACAAATTCTACCAATTCAGATAAATTTTGCGATGCCACCTTAATTGAACAAGTAAACACTATCGTTTTAATTTAATTTACAAGACCATTGACAAAATTTGCACTGCAAAGGCTCAAACTTAAAAAATCAACAAACAGACGTAGTTGTGTTTCTAGAGCTCTAGAAGTTACAATCCGCAACTGACAAAGGAATGTCGTGCTTTGCATGTACAAAAAGCATTGGATAAATGTAGTAAATTGGGCGAACCTAAATTAAATAAGCCATGGAGAGAGACAGATACTGCCAAATAGCTTGGACTCAATATTTCGAAAATTTATTCAAAATTTAGATAGAGCCTTTGGAGATTTTTTACGATTTTTTTTGACCAATGCGTTTTCGATTTCAGGATATGCAAAATGTAGCGTAAAAGATTTATACCTCCAAAACCAGTTTTAGAAAAGGGAAAGACCATTCTATTATTGGGTTTTTTTTATCTACTTATGTATACTGCCTAAAATATTAGACAAAATGTCGTAATTAAATGTTGAGAGAAAACGAGTAGCCCTTAGAAAATTTTCTGATTGTGGTTCTACACATAAACAAATCTGATTAAATTAGAGATTAGAGGTGGGGTGCTGCATCCCTTTAGTGAGCTTCAGCTGCAGTTCAGTTCTCTGGGTTCTCCGGTTTGTCATTGCTAACCTTATTGTACACTAAACAGTTCCTATAAGAATAAATGTCTCTGGATTAATCTAAAGATGCTTTTTGTTGATTTGAATTCTATTTAAATGTTATTATTCTTGGACTGTCTGTCAGATTCTGAACAGTCTAAAAAAATAGCAATGCAACCTTTGCGGAGATGATGTTTCAGATTTCATCTCATTTGAGGCTATAAACTCCTAAATGAGACAAATGTATATGATTCTGGAAGTTTTTATTATTTTCGACTGATGCCATATCAGTCAAAAATAAAGTATTTGATTATTCTTCATTTAGACGGAAATTTGATATTATTATTGAAGGTGTTAATAAGGGATTTTACATAAAAGAGGAACGACATCATCAACTATAAATCTATAGAAATGGGGGTCAAAGTAACTGGCTCTCGATGTAGCCAATGTTTTTTTTTGCTACTTACACGAGGTAATAATTCTGCGAGACTCGGCTGAAATACAGCACCACGAGATCTCCTCGAATCTTCACAATACTCGAACTTGACAAATGGTCACACGTGGCCCACAATTGAAGAGGAATCGTCGCAAAAAGGCGCCGTCGAAAAGGATATCACGTATTATTTCGTTTACGGTGATTTGTTGGCGACTTGGGTAAATAAATGCCTGCGAATTTGTATCTGTAAAAATTTATAGCGAGGCGCCTGCCCGACGCGATACGAGGTTGAATACGCCAACCCCTAAGCACGTCGATCCGTCTTTCCTGTAAAATTGCTACGTGCCCCTGGTTGCTAGATAATCGCGAGAAAATGTTTTAAATTAAACGTGGTTCGCTTTGTAACAGTAATTTTAGTCTTTTGAAAAAATAAGGGGATTAAAACGAAAGTGCCTTTCAAGTTGTTTACGACGGCCCAACTACAAATTACACTATAAAGTAATAAAAAAATTAACAAGCGATATTCCATCCCGTATTGGATTAATTCAGTGATGAATAGTATTTTAACCGTGCCATATATATTTCCAAACAGTTTCAAAAGTCTTTGCTAAATTACATAGAATGGAGATCGGTCTGTAATTCTCTAAAACCTTTGCAGAGCCCTTCTTAAAGACATGGCCTGTATGTAAGCGCGTTTCCAACCACTTGGAAATACGGAGGATTGCAATACCGGAGCACAACCATTTAGGATTACTCTGGGAACCCCATCCGGTCCAGCAGTAAAGGTATTATTCGTCCATTTGAAAGCAGAATAAATTTCATCTTCTGTAATACAATCTATACACTGATAAAAAAAGGAAGCAAAGAAGTCTACTAAAGAATGTGGAGGTGAGCTCCTCACCGTGAAATTTTATTCTGGAAGTCTTCCTACTGAAAAATTCTGATGTTTCTTATGACAAAAACGGGGTCTGACACCAAAAAAAACTGATTTAGATAACGAACAGAACGCAGATGAATGAAATTCGTGCGCACGTACCGAAGACAAAGCGCCGCCTTGAGTGCACACATTGAAAGCAAAATATTTTGCTATGTTCTAGCTCTATTTTAGCTAATTCTGCATTAGTTAACGGACAAAGTAAAGCCTATACTACATCACACAAAGGCAATTGATGATGGCCTGTACATGGTTTTAATAATAACAGAGCATAATAATTATCTGTTTCAGTAGCACAAAAACACTTAAGATTAAGACTGCGCTCCTTCAACCTATTCAACGGCAGATATATGAAACATAATCATGTAGAATGATGTATAGTAGAGTTTGTTAAAGTTATTACATAGTATTAATAAAATATATGTCTGTGGTCCTACTTACAAATTTGTTTTTAGCGAAGCCAAACTTTAGTTGCGTTAAATTTGTGATCTGTTTTAACATAATGCAATACTGGTGCCTATTTTTCTCTATTTCTATTGTTTACGTGGAACATATATCCCCTAAATTTAACATTAACATTACATTTGGCCAATGTACTTTTTTGGACAGTTAGGGCATTTAATTAAATACAAAATAACCAACAGTTCTGGCTATGTCGAGGTTCAACATTGGTAGTGCAACTAACTGCTGTTCTTCCACCTAACCAGGCAAAACAGTGTATTATTCAATAAGATTTCATGCGACCAAATTTGATGAAAAGAGAATAAAAATGAGCAAGAAAAAGATAGAGACGGAAAGAATAATAAAAAAGAAATCTCATAAAAGTAAATGCAGATCTATCCTCGTAATTGTAACATGTAAGAAGAAAGCTGACCTGAAGGTATTCTTTTTCGTAATGGATTTTTGATTTATTCGAAAGCAAGTCTAATCTTAGTGTTAGCAGCCTCAAGGAATATCAGTATATTCCATTACTTCACCAAAGTTTATGGTAAATTGTAGCAGGCTAAAATGACAACTAGAGTTGTTGATTTTATTTTTACCATCGTTATCAATGATACGATAAAGCTTTGAATGTAACTCGATTATCATAAAACGCACAATAATCTTGTTATTAAAAGCTATAAAAATGTGTAATTAAATTCTTACATATTTATCTATGTCAACTTTTTTATGTTTTCCAATCGGTTGATTCATTTCATGTTTTATTAAACTAATATTTAACATACAAGTGGATCATTTCAGAAGTCAATAACCTCTTCGCAACGTTTTACCCTCCCCTTCCCGAAATTGCTAATTTCCCTTTTAATTTCTGACGGAGCTCAAGTTTTTTCTAATTAGCTGGGTGAAAAGAATTTTTATTGCTTCATTTTATCGTTCAGCAAGCCCGGGTCAAGCTGAATAGGCCATGGAGACGAGCACTCAAATAAAAATAAAGCGTTTTGATCACTTGCACCTGCATGTCGCTGTTTTCGACTAAATTAGAATGCCTCCGTGTAATCAAACTGAGTTTGTCCAAGAGGGTGCACAATTAGCGAAATAATCACCGTATTGTAGCGATTATGGGACCGCAACCGCAGGCGGACACCTAGTACCCTCATTTGACCCCAATTTCGTTTCCATTACGCTCACCCCTCTTATTTTCTCATGCAGAAACCGCAACAACCCCAGCGTTCCCTCGCACGTGAAATACGAGCGGTAAGAAAAACTTGTACGCAATTTGCAAGTCCCACATCTTGACGCGGTTTTTTATTATTCAGCGGCGTTTCAGGCAGTTGGATGTATTGTTTAGGGTMGGGGGTGTGGAGGAAGMGGATTTGGATTGGCATCTGCACGCATTCTGAGGTTCTTTTTTTTTTAGTTCGTCTTAGAWTGTGGCTAAATTAATCTAGATCAAGCTTCAATGTATTTTTGTATTCAATAGTAATGAATTTTTGTTAACTTTGTGGTTATTTGACMCTGTCATTATTTATAATAAAGAGTACTCTTTAAAATAAGATAATATTTTGTCGGATAGATCGCTGTCACTTGAAAACACTGACAAAAAGTTAATAGTCTGACGTTTCGATTACACCTGTAATCTTTGTCAAAGACGAAGAACCTCAAAATTTGCCTGACACAAGTTCAAACAAAATTTTGAAAGTAAATAAACAAATCACCAAGGATGCGAGACGTCATAGAAACAACGTGCCAACCTGATAAAAAAGGAACCTAACGATGAAAAAGGAACTACCTACCTACTAGATATACACGAACTACTTGATAAAAGATAACTACAAAATACCCTTCCAAATGTCACCTAACTCATAATTTCCACAATCCCTATTAAAATTATTAGTATTCCTGCAAATTTCTATAGCTTCTTTTATTAGACGTTTGTGATAATATTTTTCTCTATGTAAAATTTTTGTTTTATCAAAATCAATCATGTGTTTAGTCAAATATGAGTGTTCAGCTACGGAAGATTTATCTATCTGTTGCAACCTAGTAGCTCGTATGTGTTCTTTCAAACGCGTACCTACTTTTCTTTTAGTTTGACCTATGTAACACTTTCCGCAAGAACAAGTAATTTTATAAACACCTTCACTTTCTAAATGTACTTTATCTTTAGTAGAACTTAAAATTTTATCTAAATTATTATATGTACTATCAACAACTAAAATATCGTGTTTTCTAAGCATCCTCTTTAATTTTTCCGAAAGGCCTTGTACATAAGGCAAACTCAACTTCAATTTGCTTTGTCGTGGCTGAGAATTTACTTGATTTGGATGAGCACTTTTATTAAAAACTGACCAAATATTCTTACTACTATAACCATTTCTCACTAGCGCTGATTTAAGATGATATGTTTCTTTTTGTACAGTACTTTCATCTGATATCCTTTGTGCTCTAACAAATAACGTCCTAATAAGACTATTCTTTTGAGAAGTAGGGTGGTGAGATGTGGCATGTAAATATTCTTTTAAAGTCACAAAATTGCACCTAACAATGAGGTCCGTTACGCACGTTATGACAACTCGGTTTTGTCAGGATCCAGGACTTTGACGTACCGCAGAAAAATGGCCGTCATTACGTCAGCACTAATATATCGTATACCTGAAAGACAAATTCTGCTGGATTCTTGATAAAATCAAATTCAGAAAAACATTTAAATCGCTAAAACGATCTGACGCCTAAACCTTTGCTAGGATATTACAATATAATATCTATCAAAGAAACTGATACTTTTCCAAAAAAAAGACATTTTTTATAAAAACTGTTCACTTTTTTCACTGCTAAAGAAGATATTGTAAATTCCTGGAAAAACCCTTCTACAATCCGCTTCAACAAACTACTGCACTCCAGCGCATGAATGGCAAGTAAGCAGACGTTGCCATAAACATGTTGCTGTTCAAAATTCAACAGCTCCATCATATCTGCCACTCATGCAGCCCTTAACACTGTTTTTAGCACCCTGTTCGTACGTGTTTATGCGGCTGAAATACGATGGCGTTGAAAATTTAAATCGCTTTATATTTGGGAATATACTGCGACATAAATCTCGATGTACGTCGTTTAAGCCAACTGGCTTTCTGGCTGGGAACTCTCTGGATTAATGGATCMTGAAAGTTCGAGGTTGTTTATTCKCGTATTGTGGAGGTACGTMATAATTCTTTGGGTTAGAAACGGAGGATGGACGGTAAAAGCCTGTTTACGTTCGAGTCTGATCTGATGTATAACACCACTTAGTCGGCTGTCTTTTTATGCTTCCTTCCGCCAGGCAGTTATGCCAATACTTTGTGTGTATTATAATACGAGAGCCGAGCTAACATTATCGGAGAGAAAATATCTGACAAGCCGGAAAATAATACTCATATGTTGTCGAGAGTTGCCATTGGACGCAGAATTATAGTTAGTTAGCTCCGAAAAATAATAATCCATCACTAAATTAATAAATGAATATAGATCTTCAGATGGTGATAGAATTAAGTCGCCCATTTTCGCATGCAAGCCTCGAAAAAGGTGGGGATATTTTCCTTAGCACACGTAAAATTGAGCTTGGCTTCGAAAAAAAAGAGCCTTGAGTGTTGCAGGTGGCTACAGCATTATGAAATAAGGGCGTGATCCTGCAAGGAAATGTACACTTACTTACCAATGGTGAACTATCCACAAAAGCTTAAGAAGACTACCATTCAATAAGATAATATTTTGTCGGATAGATCGCTGTCTCTTGAAAACACTGACAAAAAGTTAATAGTCTGACGTTTCGATTACACCTGTAATCTTTGTCAAAGACGAAGAGCCTCAAAATTTGCCTGACACAAGTTCAAACAAAATTTTGAAAGTAAATAAACAAATCACCAAGGATGCGAGACGTCATAGAAACAACGTGCCAACCTGATAAACAAGGAACCTAACGATGAAAAAGGAACTACCTACCTACTAGATATACACGAACTACTTGATAAAAGTTAACTACAAAATAGCCTTCCAAATGTCACCTAACTCATAATTTCCACAATCCCTATTAAAATTATTAGTATTCCTACAAATTTCTATAGCTTCTTTTATTAGACGTTTGTGACAATATTTTTCTCTATGTAAAATTTTTGTTTTATCAAAATCAATCATGTGTCTAGTCAAATATGAGTGTTCAGCTACGGAAGATTTATCTATCTGTTGCAACCTAGTAGCACGTATGTGTTCTTTCAAACGCGTACCTACTTTTCTTTTAGTTTGACCTATGTAACACTTTCCGCAAGAACAATTAATTTTGTAAACACCTTCACTCTCTAAATGTACTTTATCTTTAGTATAACTTAAAATTTTATCTAAATTATTATATGTACTATCAACAACTAAAATATCGTGTTTTCTAAGCATCCTCTTTAATTTTTCCGAAAGGCCTTGTACATAAGGCAAACTCAACTTCAATTTACTTTGTCATGGCTGAGAATTTACTTGATTTGGATGAGCACTTTTATTAAAAACTGACCAAATATTCTTACTACTATAACCATTTCTCACTAGCGCTGATTTAAGATGATATATTTCTTTTTGTACAGAACTTTCGTCTGATATCCTTTGTGCTCTAACAAATAACGTCCTAATTCTATTCTTTTGAGAAGGAGGGTGGTGAGATGTGGCATGTAAATATCTGTCTCTGTGTGTTGGTGTTCTGTAAACCTTGTGTCCTAACTGTCCAGTGTTTGTTCTGTAAATTTTAACATCCAAGAAAGGTAAACTACCATTGCTTTCTAATTCCATAGTAAATTTTATGTCGGGATTTTGACTGTTCAAATGATTTAGAAACCTACCCAGCTCTTCTATACCGTGGGGCCAAATAACAAAAGTGTCATCTACGTACCTATACCAACATTTTGGTTTAAGCTGAAAACTGTTTATCGCTACATATTCAAAATTGGCTACTACAGGACTTAGAGGTGAACCCATTGCACAACCTGATTTTTGTTCATAAATATTATCGTTCCATAAGAAATAAGTAGATTTTAAACAATGTTCGGATAATCTGGCTATCGTGTCACCTAAGGGATCGCTATTAAGCTTGGATTTGATGATACCTATGATATCTATCCGACAAAATATTATCTTATTATATTATGGACGCTGAAAGCATTCACCCTCGTAAGACTACCATTCATTCAAGAAATTATACTGAAAGGATTGAGATCCAAATCACTAATGATCCTAAAAACAACAAGACACTTCACGTTTAACTGAGTATAAGGTCGTTTATTCTTAATAACATATGACGACAAATGAGACATTGTATTTGACCACTGTTGCCCTCCAGAATCAATGTTCCGACAGTTTACCGCAATGGCACTCAGTTTTTTTTGCGCTAACGAGTAGTATCAAAAGATAACACGTGAATGGAGTAAATTTATAAATTCTGCGGGGCTCTAACGACTTAAATAGTTATATAACCGAAGCATTTATGAAAGTAGAATAAAATAGGATAAAATAGGTACAAAATAGATTTAAGAAGCAAATATCTACCTACCCAGCGAAACAACAACACAAAATCAAACGTTCCAGCACTCGTTCAGACCTATATTTGTAACGCAGATCCTGCCGGAGCTAGGAAAGCCAACTTTTTCATGAAGAGAACACAAATCGCGCTGAGTGGCTCCATATTTCAGAGGAAAGCGACGTAACTAACCACTTTTCAGTTGCTTCCAATTATATCCCATGTCCGACTAAAGGAAGAGCTCGCTTGTTGTGATTTATGGGTTTTTCGGTGGAATTTATTCCCACTCTTGCTCGTTGCACGAAAACAACAGTGAGGAAGCGAGAGGGTCCTATACAGGCAATCTATGGGTACTATGACCTTATCAAAGATGAGCATCCCTCAGAAGACCAATATTTGTGAATATTCCGGATGTAATAGGCAGTAAACTGTAAGACTGTGTAGTTTTGTCTCACTGTGGACACTTACTTTTTTTGTCTGTTTATTAATGACATTAACATGGTCTCGTTTTTCGTTGTTTTCTGATGACATAAAGGTCTTTTCTGCAGGCAAATGATTAGAAATCTAGTTTTAAACCCACATAAGTAACTGTATTTCTAAGGCCCTTAGAGTTTTGGAAATTATCATACGAACTTCCGATTTTGATGTTAGTTTAATAGAATAATAGAAGTAGAGTTCCAGGATTTAGCATATGCGTGTATTTTAAACTGGGGAATCCAAAAATGACCTCAGTAATTAGTTGAGATGTTTGGAGAACTTTTTATTAATTTATATATCCGCAAGGCATCATTTCGGCAGCACGTTTTCGGAAGTTTAGTTACACCACCGCTATCTCAAGGCCTAGCTATCTAAAAATAAGCATTCTGACATAAAATTGAACGATTTATTGAATTTTTTTCACAGGGGGTCGCTATCACTTAGCGTTATTTTTTTACGATTTTTTAAAGTGGATCTTTATTTTTTCCGATCCATTCTAGACATTTTTCTAGGCAGACTACCGCATTTAGGGCACAACCAATGTCAAATTTTGATTTAGAAGGCTGTAACGACTATAAAAACCCAATAGGATGTGAAAATTTTTTTCGTAAGAATTAGGCTTGGAAAGGAAAATGCAGACAATATCAATTAAGGCAATTTTTTTACGTACAAAATTGTTATTTATTATTTATTTCTCTAGCATTTCTATCCTTATAGGTATAACATATAATCACTGAAATTCTTTAAAATTATTACTAATCATGTCTATATATAGTAGTTTTTTCTAATTATTCTTGAAAAGGAACCATATAACTGTTGATAACCATAACAAACTACGTTAAATAATTTCTCTCTAACAAACTGATTTTCATAATGGTTTTATTTGATGGTTATTGGAAATAGTGACTTCATATACACCTGAAAAATAATCTAGCTCAAGGTAGTAGTGATGAAATTTGTGTTTTAATACGTAAGATTCTGCCTCAAATTTTGTCAAATCCAGATTTTTTGTAACATTTAAAGAACATTCAACTCCAGATCTTCGTCTGTATTTCTTGTAAGTAGCGCTCCTTGCAGCTTCAAATCTTCAAACGCAATATTTTTCGGTAGTCTTTAATTGTTTGAGCTAATAAAATACTACGATCCGCTTCGCTGCATGTATTATTTTAGATTTGGGTGTATCTAAAGTAGACAACTGTTCTGTAAATTGTTGCAAACAACATTCAACCCCGTGAAATCAATACGTAACTTCAATTTCATTGTAAATAACTATTAATGTGCAGCACGAGGCATAATCTCGAAATACCGTAGTTGAAATCGTTTTGAAATATCGAGTATTGGAAACCCGTATTCATTGGTGCATACCTAAGCTCCTTATTGTTCCTATATCATTTCCGTTCTACATGTTACGCGTGATCCCTTCATCGGAAAACTCGGCGATTGTTGAACGTAATTCCGAAATATCGCATCTATCATTCTTTATTAGCGGACACTTCTGTTAAAATATTTATATCGCGGAAGATTTTTCAATTCGATTGATGGGCATCGGGCCCGAATGCTCGATAGAACAAACACGAAGTCAATCAAAGTTTTTCGGACGTCCGTGCTCATAACAATTTTTTAACAACTTCCAGTAAATCGGTCTGCGTTTGACGTGATTCGGGCGAAAGTTCAAGAAAGTTGGAAAGCTGTCCGGCCTACAAGTCACGTCCTGTGGCTTTTACTGGACCGGCTATAGCGATTTTCCGCTGTTGAGGGCTAGATTTGACTTTCATTGTTTGTGCAATCGATCAAGTACGGAGGTGAGGTAAAAAGGTTGCTGGAGAGGTAACGTCATCTTTACTTCGGTAGTCTACTATCTTTATTACTTGTTTCCTTATCTATTCTGAACATAGTTATCAAATTCTCGTTTTATTCTTGATTTTATAGTGAATGTTCATCTATCAAAATTTAAGGAAAACTGTTACTACAATTATTTCTCAGCTATATTTACAGTATGTTAATTAAGATTACTGAATGAAATTATATGACATAAAATAATAAAGAGATCCAATAGAACAACGAATAGTCCTATTTTGGAGATCTGTATGATATAAATGTGAGGTTTAATTTGATCAGAATTGGTAGAAGATGAGCTTTCTTCACCGATAATTTGAGTAGTAGTGCATCTCCAAATATCCTTATTGATGTGGCAGTATAAGTAGTGTTTATCCAATAGACCCATTGTCCTCCTGAGTGTCTGCTACAAGTTACTAGAGAAACTACTCTACCAGAGAATACGACCTATTATTGAAGACTCACTCCCGAAGGAACAAACGGGCTTTAGGAAGAACAGAAGTTGCTGTGACCAAGTCTTGGCTCTAACAACATATGCTGAAGTTGGTTTCCAGAAACGATTAAAAACTGGAGTAGTGTTCATAGACTTATCGGCGGCCTACGATACTGTGTGCAAAGATGGACTGATCCTCAAACTATTTAATACTCTGAAATGTGGACTGTGAAGCTCGTTTCAATCTAATGGTCATTGGTAAAGAGATAATATAACTGAGATGTGCAGAATTTTGTTTACATCCCCTTTTTTACAGGGGTTGTAAAGTAGAGTTGTAAATTCTCTGTCTGCCAACTGCTCCAAGTAAAGCTAAATAGGTCCAATTCTTTTTGCCTCACTTTACACAGAGTACATCACCCCACTTTGCATGTTCAATATCTACACAGATCACTTAGAAATCCAACCCCGTCACTGGATAACGATCCTCAAAAACATCTGCCTACGAATCGAAAGGCCAATATTTTCGAATGGTACCTCGGGGATTTCGACCCGTGGGGGGTTGTTTTCGCCCCCAGCTCTATCATTTTCTCGCAACCTTTGAAATATAAGAAGGCGTACGTCGTAAAAGGGAATAATCAGATTGGGTATGGCAGCAAGACGTAAACCATACCGACTCCAGAGAACTGTATATTCATAAAACTGTGAGAGATGGCAGTTGCAGTGGAAATATGTTTTTACGTAAGGGTCGTTCTGGGAATCGGCCCTAATAGGATCATCTACACTGGGGAGGGAAGATTATTTTTACGATGGAATTGTCTTACGTAAGTTAAAGGAAGACTAGAATCGATAGCATTAAAAGATAAAATTATATATGAATGTGGAAAAAATTTCAACAATAAATGACTTGTAGATCCTTAATCAAGTATAAAAATTTTAAAACATTTGATGAAATACACCAAAAAATAATATACATAAATATTGTATTCCCAGTTTCCTAAGATTATATTATGGTCTCAGTAAAAGATTTAACTCCAATAATGAGGGACACAATAAAATGTTCCCGCATGGAAAATAATTTCATAACTATTCTAAATCACTATCCCAGATGTTTTCGAAAAATTAATGATGATTTACGCGCACTGGCTGATTCGTCTGCATTACATTCGTTGTTACTCAATCCTAATAAAACTGTTGTACTTTTTGTTTGTAGAAAAAATGATGTTCAGGTGGCTAAAGAGAACTTAATTGTAAAGATTAACGACACGGTAATATCAGCACAGGACTGTGCAAAAAATCTTGGTCTATCCCTCGATAATGCTTTTAGATATAAAAAGCAAATCACTGGAGGTATACAAAGAGCATATGCAAACCTGAAACTGTTGTATCCTCATCGCCATGTTTTATCCAGATCTGTAAAAGTTGCTTTAAGTGAGGCTTCTGTTTTGTCACAATTTACATACTGTGTGCCGGTGTATTTTAATTCATTAGATTCTGAAATCAAAAGGAGAATTCAAGTTGTACAGAATTCATGTATCCGTTTCATTTATGGTATACTCAGACATAACCATGTGTCTTATAGGCTTAAAGAGCTTAACTGGCTGTGTATGCATGATCGTTTTCTCCTCCTAATTATTTGTATGAGAAGATTACCTTTCGTACTGATGTGTGTCATCTAAATATTCATAGTAAAGGTCTTATAACTCCACCTCGTCACACTACCTCTCTTTTTGAGACAAGCTTTTCTTACTGAATTTATAACTTCCCCTTGTGGTTTTCCCAATACGAACATTTCATTTATAATTATTTTTTTCCAAACCTATGTATTTCTTTTGGGAAAATAAAGACCATTATCATTATTATTAAATAGCTCTTATAGGTAACGAATTTCATAGAATTTTCCTACAACTATATTACTTATTTTTTAACTTGTATCGCTTCTTTGGCAGTTGAGAAAAATTCAAAGCTGTTTTTTCCTCTTGAAGAATATTCACGGTCACCCTTAGCAGCAAGTAATCGCTTTTCACCCCTCCCATCTCCCCCCCCCCTCCCCCGACGTTTTGCGTGCCATCACGCTTGAAACAACACACATCGCAAGAATAATAACATCCATTGTAGTGGGTTGGCGGGCCGCCTCCATTCAATTAGAGCAGCCATCTCTTATTGTGCGTCGTCCAACCGTGGGCGTTCGTCAACTGGCAAAAAGTGCCTCCGACATCGCGAGTCTAAGACCGCGGACTTTCTTAGGAACAAAGAGAGAATTAATGTTCGCACGTTTTCACCGCCGTGCCGGTGATTAACAGCCCTAAGCGCCGGGTAAATAGAGGATGTTTCGGTAATGGTTGCATGTACTTTGCATTCGTCTGTGGGCCGGTATTAAAGCGAGAAGTGGCGGTCTCTGCATTTAATCAGCGGAAAATACAGAGGAGGTGGTTTAAAATGATGAATCTGTGGAGTTTGCGGTTGTTTCTGGAATTGCATTTGGAAATAATGCCGGCAAAGTACTTGAGAATCTTGTTTGGTGTCTAATGGTCTTACAGACGAAAAGTCAAGTAATATCTACAGATAAAACGACCTCCCAGAAAATGTACCAATGTCGTAGAGCTGTGAAAAGTTGCGAAATAGCTGGAAATTATGTAGGATAGTACTTGCGAGCATCACATGAGCCGCTGGTAAAAATAAGAAGTGTTAAAATGACCGAAGACAATAACGTGGTCTATGCTTAACTCATTTACAGAACTAAAAACGTTAAAAACAACACTCTTGATCAAACTGGGTAATTCAGGGAGGGATATACAAAAAAAACATTATAACATGTGGATTGATGCAGATTTTGGCTCCAATAACATCAACCATTAGAATAGCATCAATTAAAACAGAAAGGTCAATCTTACAGCTAGCAAAGCTACTACATATATGGCTAAAAGGATCCCACCCTCTTACTTACGTAGATTTTTTTATTGTAATTCCATGCAATAGCAACTAAATAAACCTTTTTATTATTATACAGGATGTTTCACGAATGATAATGACCCTGACGAATATTAAAATGCAACCCAAAATACATTCTCGTAGCCAATGTGCTTATTTTACATAATGGTATCATTTTAAAAATAAACTCGGAATCCATGACGGCTATGCGCTATGGTTCCTGACACTGTATTTATTAAAAGTCAAAATGTATTCAAATGATGATAAAACAAATATGATTTTGATTTATGGTGAATGCAAGAAAAAATACAGACAACGTTTTCCAAATAGAAGAACTCCAGCCGATACAATTTTCAAGAGACTTGAATTAACTTTAAGGACAAACTGGCAACCACTGAAAAAGTCAAGAGAAAGAACAGCAACAGGCCCTGATGAAATTCGAGTAWTGGAAATGATTGACGAAAATCYKCATATTAGTCAACAAAGAGTAGTCTCAAGGCAACCGGTATTAGTCTKTCTTCRGTACACCGAATAATTAAAGGCAATCAATTTCATCCGTMTCACTTGCAATTGGTTCAGGCCTTAAAGGRGACAGMTTATCCTAAAGGACTGKCTTTTTGTAACTTTTTTTGGGAACACTAAAATTTGAATGTGAGATTTTATGACAACATTTGCTTCTTAGATGAAGCAAGATTTTCTAATAATGGTGGAGTTAACAAACATAACATGCATTATTATGCGCAAAAAATCCGCGTTGGATTCGAGAAGGACTATCTACTCGACGAATGTCTGGTGCGGAATATTGGGGAATCAAATTGTTGGGCCTTATTTTTTCGCGATAGTTTAAACGGCAATACTTATCTAAATTTTTTAAGAAACATTTTACCGGTACTTCTCCAAAATGTAAATTTCAAAGTAAGACAAGATCTATGGTTCCAACAACATGGGGCACCTGCGCATTATCATAGAATAGTGCTAAACCATCTTGATTTGGTTTTGCCTAACCGATGGATAGGAAGAGGTTCAATTAATCCTTGCCCACCGAAAAGCCCGGACCTTACTCCTTTGGATTTTTTTCTGTGAGGAATGGTAAAAGAGCACGTATACCAAACACCAATTGAAAGTATAGAATACTTAGAAAATAAAATACGTGATGCATGTAGATCCATCACTCCAGAAATGTTAATGCATGTTAAAAGATCGTTTTGAGCACGAATTCAAGCTTGTGACATTTTTCAAAAATTAAATTTGTTTTACAATACCGAATTTACTTAAAGTAAATGAGTGAAGTTTATGTCAAAATTTACGAATTTATACAGCTCTTTACGTTTTATATTTTTTAAGACGATGAACAATTATCAATGTTACCTCTGCAAATATATTTTGGGTTGCATTTTTAATTTCGTCAGGGGTCATTATCATTCGTGAAACATCCTGTATCTTATTTAACTCATATCACTTGCTCTTTCGTAACGTATGTGTGGTATATACTTCGGACGATTATGTCTTTCAGTATACGAAAAGTCTATCGGAAACTGTTCGATCGCCTGGTGTGTTTCAGCCGTATTGGCTAACTAAGTTTTGGGGTCAGAAGCTCCCAGAGACGGTCCCAGACCAACTTATCTTTATTGACAATTCGATTTGGCKGACTTCGTGCAAAAACACTTCGATAGATTTCCAATTCGGTTACTCGTGTAACGCTGTAGGTCTTATTGKCGGGATAAAACCATAGTCCTTGTCGTCTCCGGCATTTGCTGTGAAGTCGAGGCGGCTTAAGGAAAAGCGAAAAGTAGAGATTTCGAAGTTGCAAGGTGCGGATTGAAAAGGGGTAAAGTGTAAGCGAGCATACGGTGCTGTTTGTTCATTTAATGACAAATAGTAAATCACCGAGCTCTATTAAGTTTACTTTCAAGCTGAATGACAGCGTCTTATTTTATTAGATACTCAAAAATGCTAACTGTAAAACAGATGTTTCAACAAACTAAATACTTTCAGAAGTGCACTATCCGTAAAATATGCTAAACTCACTATAATGAATAGCTTGTAATCTGGACTGACCTGCAAATGACACACACGAGATTAAAACCTGGTTGAGCATCCTTAATGTTAATTCTTTCGCCTGGAATTTCAGTACCTTATTCAAATATTTATGTTCTTTATGGGAAAAATTAGATTTTGACAAATTTAAGACACTGGCACTGCAGTGAAAACTAATATGCAGAAATTTCAAAATATTCTGGAGAAATATTAACAACAGAATGTTATTTTCTCTAATTTTTCCCATCCTGACCAACATAAATTAGCTGTCTATCATTCTTTATTTTATATACATCTTAGAATACCTCTTTCTTATGTGGCCTTTGAAATAATCTTGGTGTTATTTTATAAATACAAAGTGATACAATGCAAATTATTAATTAGAATAATTGTGTACTAAATACTTAACAAGATATAAGTTTCCTTTAGTACTACTATTGGCGTTCACATAAGTTAATTGGTCCAATTGCAGTAAGTATTTCTGAATTATTTTTGTTTCAGGGAATTCGTATATTTTTTTCAACTGTCAGTAGCTCAGGATCTCAGAGAGTCCATAATAAATATTATATTCCCCTTTGGCCAACCATTCATTATTTAATAAGCAAACTACCAGGATTTTGTAGCAAATCACCAAAATTAAACTTTAGACTTTAAAGTCTAGATATGTGTTTTAATTTATTATTTCTATCAAAAATTAATTTCTTATCTTATATTAAAACGAATCTTCAAAATTTTAGAATTTGTTACGTTCAAACTTTAAGCTACTTTAACACATATTAATAATTATTTATTATGCTATGGAAGAATTACTTTGTTGAAACTTTCTCCACCGGAATTTTCTTAGATGCGTTACTGACCCTCTCTTTTTAAATAAGCAACCCCCAGAATCGTCGCCAGTCCCCCAAGGGTTTCCCTTCATAACCTGGGGCCCTTATCAAACATCTTAATCCGTCGATTTGGCTTGATAGTCAGTCGGCCCATTTACCCCATTCTTCTCGTGACCGAGATAACACGGCATGTTAGCGTTGAAGTGTACTTTGCTGCCGTGAAGCTTCATTATCTGCGACAATGTCGATATTTTACGGCTTTCGCCGGTGACACTGCCAAAACGCGACGCGTTTAAGGGGGTGATTTTTAAGGAGGCAATGAAAAGGGGTCAGGTTGGAGTGGGTTTCGTGTACAACAAATGGCATACCTCGGAAACAAGCTTTTTTAGGAATTCTAAGAACTTAGAACTGATGATTTGACGGGTGAAGCCAATCGGTATTTATAAAAAAATTGAATTTAAATGGTTGCCATTGGATAGAGCTATTTGTTCTTTTCCTATACAAAATACTCATTCGTTTGTTACTTAGTTGTTATCGGGAAACCATGTGCATCAATTATAATAATATTAAGGCAAAGTCTAGCCAAAGGGTACTCAACTCAATTTTTTCCATTACTACAAGCCATAATTAACAATCAAGTTATAACAATAGGAACAATAACAAGCAGTAGTTGCACAAAATAATGGAACAATCCATGTATACGAGCTACATAGCTTATACCTACTAAACTTATTTATATCACATAACAATAACGAACTAACCTAGGCATATAAACTACTGCGAAAGTGATAAAATTTTCCTCAACTGCTTTTGGAATTGGCGTAACGAAAGCATTTTCATATTTTCAGGCAGACTGTTGTATATAATTACACAGTTATACGAAAGTGACCTGCTAAACAGAATAGTACGATATATAGGAACTGATAGTGAAGATATATATATATATATAGTGAAGATCAGATCTAAAGTGAAACTTGCCTCGAAGATATGAAGGTGAGGAGGTTACCAAATTAAAGAAAAACAGTGACAAACTATACCTATAATTATCATCTACTCTAAGCCAACGCAGTGCCACTATTCTTTGGGACACTCTTTCATCACGGGGTATGCGATAAACGAATCTACAACAGCTATTCTGGATTTTCTGTAATCTTAACTTAGTTATTTTATCCAGACATGAGTAAAACACAATGAAACCGTAATTAAGGATGGACAACACTAACGCTTCACAAAGTTTTTTACGCATCTGAAATTTATTAAATATCTGTTGCAATACAGCAGTTTCAAAGCTAGATGAGTCTTCCTTACTATACCGGCAATATATTGTTTAAAACGAAGATCGCTTTCAAATATTAAACCTTTTCTTACGCTGTTAACAACAGCCAATGATTGATTATTAATAGTAATTTTAAAATCTGTCAATATGCTTTCTCGCAAACGATTTGGACAGAACAACATTGCTGCACTCTTTTCTGGGTTTAACTTTAAATTACTGTTTCGAGAATAATGAGCTATAGCCCTTAGGTCACGGTCTAAGAGCTCGCGGGATATGTGCTTTTAGGATTGAAAGAAAATTGTAACTGTGAGTCATCTGCATAACMCTGAATACTACAATTTTTAACACAGTTTGTGAGGTCTGCAATATATATCAAAAAAAGTAATGGGCCCAGTACTGAGCCTTGCGGCACACTCGAAGTAATGGGACGGCTTTCAGATATATTATCAGCGAAACCGACAATTTGGGATCGACTACCAAGATATGAGATGAAAATTTCATCAGCAAAAATACCATTTACATACTTCTACATAAACTAATGCAAGTATCTGTGAAGCATTTTTTGCATAAAACACATTTTGTAGTAGTCTACGCTTATTCAGATTATCCAAACCAATATATGCCCTACGTAATTCAGAGCAATGACAGATATCATAGGTAATTTACATGAAAAAAACTTTCTGAATCTATTCTCCGCAAACTAAATTTTGACTGAGGTTGTTTTGCAACCCAGAGACCATACAATGCTTCCGCATACCAAACATTCTGACTTTTATGAAAAGCTTTGGAGCTCTGTTAGCTTTGTACATATATATTCTGTATTCAATATGCAAAATGAATGTTAAATTGTAAGTAAGAGAGGAATGAATTTTGCGACTGAAGCAGCGTTTAGATACTAATAAGAAATAAGCAAGTTTAACGGAAAACCATATACACCATACTGTGCAAGCTTATTAAAAGCCTTGCTGAGGTCAGTATACATCATGGGACTTCCATTCCATAATTCATAGAAACAATAACATTATCAGTAAAAGAAGACAAGTTAGTTATTGTAGATCGATTAATAAAAAATCCAAGTGATATTGGGAAAAAGGTTAAGCATAAACAAACACTCTTTTCCAGAAAGAGGGAAATATACCAGACCTTATCGACATGTCAAATATAATTTTTAGAGGTAGAGGTTGGATGAGTAATTAACGACCAATTTGGAATCAAATATCCAAATCTAACCTTTTAGATCGTTATCTAAGAGTCGAGAATGCAATTTGGTTTATTCTTCAACGAAAGCAAAAATCTGAGTTTTTAATTGCAGAAAAGCAGATTTTCATAGCTACAATATAAATTTTCCACATTATTACAAAATGGTAGGAATAAACGCTATGTATCGCGCTTCCGAAGCATTTATTTGTATATTAACTCATTCCAAATTTGTCCTTGTCACGATGACAGAAAAGCAAACCTTTTTTGATATCTCAAATGGAAATAATCAACAAGAACTAATTTCAACTTCTAGTATTCAAATTAATTAGTATAATTCTTCGAAAAAAATGAGGCGAGGTTATTTCTATTTTTTTTTACAAAAACAAGGAATGTGAACCAGGACAGTGATCAGTTGATTGTGAAGATTTAATTGAAATAATTGTCGTTTTCAGCACTAGGAGGTGCAGTAAATTGATTTTTCAATTCTGTAGAGTCAGGAATCGACAACATGTAAGCACTTGAAAGCGACGAACTCTAAGGTTGTAAAACGGACCGTTACACGTCCTGCAAAATCAGCAGGAGCGGAGTGGCCCTTTCAGGCGTTGTACGTCCAATTTATGGACTTCCCCGTTCCCATAAATAAATTCCTCCGACGACGTTAGCGTTAATAAATACGAAATATTGAATACGCTTTTGTCTGCTTGCGAAATCGACAGTACGATCTGTCTCTCCTTCGGGTTTTATTTATTGGCCGTTCGGGTTTTATGGTAGCAACGGTGCAGTTCTTTTTAGTATGCATGGATTTCGTGAATATTTTAACAGGTTGGTTGGTTTATGGGAGATCTGAAAAAAGGCAGTTCAAAATGGAATGCATTGACACGTCCTACTTTCTGCGCTCAGCAGAAATTTTTGAWATAAAGACCGCAATCTATTTTGTCTCGATACAAAACACCCCCGAAGGCACACGACGGCTGGTCGCGGCGCTAAGCCGGAAAACTCGTTTAATAATTCCACCGGGCCAATCAGATAAAAGGGTACGACTAATAATCGGATGTTTGCCGTTTTGTATCCCGCGGCCCGGTATTTATGAGATCCGGTATTTCTTTGAAGACGCGCCTTATGAAATCGCATAAAATTTCATCCAAGACAAATTCTTACCGCGCTCTGGCGTACTTCTGTTGCCCTGGATACGCCAGAAGATTGCGATGGAAATGGGTGGATTTCGTTTTGAGAGGTCCAATACAATATTTTTTGCGGATGTCTTTACGACAACCTTGAAATTTTAAGGGGTAGAATGCTTGATTTTTCCATACCAACTAGGGAAATGTCATCACTGGATAACTTTAATTTCAATTAAGATTTTGATCTAAAGAGGCGGTCATCATCTCCAGCTTCTTGAGAAGACTTTGTCATATTCTGTGGTTCAACAATCTTTTTGTTCTGTTTTTGAGCATCCTTCAATTTGCTGTATCTGTAGCTATTTTCATGATATTATTTAGCAAAAAAAAAAGACTTTGTAAAATAAATAAACCCTTTTTTCACCGTAGGGAGGGGTCATACTAATGAGATTATAAAATAATATTGTTTACAAATATAATAAAATGCTATAGAAATAACTTGTACATTATTACAGGGCGATAATGTTTTAATTGCCTTTACGCTAAGAAACACGAAATCAGTCTTCTCCTTACCTATCACCGATAACATTATTAATTACTTTTCTTTTCGTTTTGTTCGCAATAAACACAAAATTCAGGAGTTTATAGTTTTTCTTGTAACGATTGTAATTCTGTTTATATTGGTCAAACGGGAAGATCTTTTTCACTTAGAGGCAATGAACATTTAAACAAGATACGATATAGTTAATACAAATTCTTCGTTAGCAAATCATTTATTGTCCTTTAAACACACGGCCTCTTTAAATAATTTAAATTCTTTACATGTTTATAATAAATCCTCAAAATTAAATTTTCTAGAAATTCTTGAAATATACAAAATAATAAATAACGGTAATTTTACAATTTTGAATGATTTTTGCAATTTTAGTTGTCGTATTCTAAATTCTTTATTTGATCATTGAATTCAAGTTTGTGCTTTTGGCATGCAGGCTACCTTTTTGTTTGAAGTCAAGATTGCTTACTTCGAATTGTACAATGTCAGTTTTATAAATTCCTGTATTGTAATGTAACATACCCAAGTTCGTAGAGATTTCGATTGAAATGTGATCGTCCAGTACCTACCTACGTTGTGTTATTTTAATTAAACCTACCTTCGATGCACTGGTTACTCACGTAAATAAGGAGATTTGATGTAATCATAAATAATACGAAAACAATCTCAAAACAACTAATTTATTACTAAACAAGATCAAATTTGGAGGGTTAACCAATTGTAGCAATGCTGCTGAAAATTGTTATTTAAAACAATGAATGAACTGTCAATTCTAGATCTGTGTTCGGTATCACTTTCACTCTCAAGATTCAAAACTGAAGAGATTTTTGTTAGCATAGCCGACTATGGTCAGCAGGTACTGAGGTCCCATGCGGGAGGCAACTCAGCTATATAGTTGAATGGTTTGGTGCAAAAGTCTTGGTTTTTCTTTTACCAGATGTTTGCCCAGCACGGGAGAAAATATTAGTTCATGCATCAAGGCTCTAACATCCTACTTTCAAGCATCACGTATAACTATTGCTGCGTGGATACAGCTAATCAAAGAATGCGAGAACACAGTTAAGAAAATGACATAAATAGTAAAAAAAACGGACTACAACAGCAGCATAGCTTACAATGTTACCGTGGACTCCAAATACAGCATTTATTTTAATTAATTAATTAACATAACTGTTTCAGCTAAACAACTGAATTATTTAATGACAATGGTGCTTGTTTAAAACTAATTACATAATGTGATTGAAAAAGGAACACAAACAATAAAAATTAAAAATTAAAACAGTACTAACCTGTGAACAGTTGAAGGAACACACTGAAACTGAAGCGCATCTGTTTCTCGTCCACTTAAGAACCTACCCCCTCGAACGTCGCAAATATACCCCATTCCCAAAACCGATACGAAGTATAAACTGAACAATTTGAGAGGCAATATGAATAAAATACAGAAATTTGAAGATAGCATACCTGGTTACTTCAGAACGCCCCTTTGAAAGGTTGACGAATGCCAATTAAACCAAATGAGACAAACTTTCAATATACCCCGAAGTTAACAGATACTAGTTTCAAATTTCAGCGTATTACCACTACACCCCAAAATAATTTACAAATTATGTTCTTATTCTAGGAGAAAGAAATCGACTAATAAATAATGTTTGTACAGAAATAAGTTCTGAATCTAAATAAATGATACTAATAACAGCAACTAAATTAAATACAAAATAAAAGGACCCTGTACAGCTACTACATATAATATTAACAGATCGCTTCATTGCGATAATAAAACTTTAGATTGCTTATATTATAATTTCCCTTTCTTTCATTCGATACAGGATCATTTAACGTATAAACATTAGGGTAAGGGTTACCAGTAATTTTGTATGGACCTGAATATAGTGGACAAAATTTATATATAATTTTGTTTTCAGCGTCCGATGTGGGATTTTCTCGCAGTAGTACATAATCATTTGTCACAAATTTACATTTGGAGACTGCTGGAAAGTGTTTTTTCATGCGCTCTGCTACACGTTGTCGGACCTCCTCACGAATTGTGGACAATGTTTTATGAGGTCTTGGAGGTAATAATGGTGCTAACAAATTACTCAGTTTGTTGGGAGGATCTGCTCCATATAAAATTTCGTTTGGAGAGTAACCGGTGCTTAAATGGGGTGTACTATTGAATAAATCCTGAATGTTTTGGAGCTGGGAAACCCATCCACGATTTGATTTACTACAATAAGTACGGAATAGTCTGCTGAGTTCTTTCATAACACGTTCTGTAGGGTTTGAAGCTGGATGCCTAATTGATGTAAGCGTCGGGCGAATGTTGTTACGTCGCATAGTGTCTTGCCATAACCGGGATTGGAACTGAGTTCCGTGATCACTAAGGAATACTTTTATTTTAATAATCTTGTGGAAATCGTTAATAATCTTGTCGGCTGATATCTTAGCTTGAGCTCGTCTTAAGGGGTATAGCCTGATAAATTTTGAGAAAGCATCAATTACGACAAAAATGTAGGAGCTTTTCGAACGCCCCTCGGGTAACGGCCCTGTAAGATACCTTGTAGGAAATTTGGATTTTTGACATATGTCGCAAGAGCGTACGACCTTGTGAATATGTCTTCTTAAATGAAGAACTTTAAAGTGTAATGGTCTGTCCTAATACTTTAAAAAGCATGACCCAAAATCAACATTCCAAACTTTTTTTTTAAATCTCTTCAATCTGTAGCTGAAAGGGCTAAATAATCTAAAGTTATAATATATAAGGCACCATCTTGTGAAGCGCCTTACAGACCTGACAAATCCATCTAATCGATCAAAAAAATACAGCATAGGATTGACGTTCTGGAGAACGAAAGATAGGTTTTTCCACAGTAATAGCGTGAAGGGATCCGACTACTTAAAGCTAATGTTACATATTTCCAACTATCGTCCAAATTTACATTATTTGATGCGATTTCTGCTACGTTAGAGTTACCTCCTTCACATGGCGTGTATATTAAACCTGATAACCCTTGGATAAGGTTCCTCTCATTACTAGTGGATAGAGTAAGCTGGTGGTGCCAACGTGTCCATTGTATTTGAAGATGCAGGGTAGTTAGCTACCGAAGCTTGTTGTAGGTCGCCAACATGTTCCTCAAAAATTGCTCGTTCATGGCCTGTTGATGTTAAATAAAAGTCCAGAGAATGGTTGATTGTTGCTGCAACAGCTCGCGAAGATCGATCATTTTCCTGTTTCCTATATTTGTGGCCTCGCCTGGTTCGACAGTTTGATCTTGCGCCCCTGAATTTATGTTCTCCATGTTGTCCATTAAAAGAACCAGCTCGATAGTAACTGTGAACAGTTGAATGGACAGCAGTAACACATTCACACTAATAAATAAATAAATATTTCATTTTCTATTTACTGACAACTGCTTGATTTGATACCAAATATACTACTGTTTTCCCTTTTTAAAAACAAAATGACGTGCGGGGACAATTATAACAGATCGATAAGGTATAGTGCGCTCCTAATCAAAGACTCAAATAATAAGATGAACTGACAAACCTTGGACTATAACTTATGTTATGTTATAACATATTGATTACGTATTTCTTAACTTAATCATTAATTTTTTTTCTCTCAAGTATGTCATGCCTACACAGAATTTTGTAATTTTCAACAGCGGCTGACTAAACAAAACAACGACAGAAATGGTTCACTCAAATTTAAAACAACATGTTTCGGTCGTAACATTGGGAACGTTACGCATACCAAAAACTGACCTGCTTGCTTAATCACCCTCACACCCTAAAAGACGCAGAGCTAAACACTTGAAAAGGGACGATTTATCGTTAAGTGTGGGTTGACTTTGTATATGAAACTACGCAGTAGGTATATTTTAACAAGTATTCTAACTTAAAAGAATGTGACCTGGTTGTCTGTTTTGGTTGCCAAATCCACGCGGTGTTGTCAAATGGACAAACTTTTTTTTTAATGCAAGCTTCAAGAATGGACCACACATATTCAATTAGATTATTATCAGAAAAAAATAAATTAAACCAATTTAGCACATAGTAAACGATCTGTTATTCCCCCACATACAATACACCCGTCATATCTATACAAAAAATCAAATCTCCACAACGCTTTTACCAAAAGTGCATCCTGGTCGCGGCACCAAAATTTTCTCTGTAATGTAACATACCCAAGTTCGTAGAGATTTCGATTGAAATGTGATCGTCCAGTACCTACCTACGTTGTGTTATTTTAATTAAACCTACCTTCGATGCACTGGTTACTCACGTAAATAAGGAGATTTGATGTAATCATAAATAATACGAAAACAATCTCAAAACAACTAATTTATTACTAAACAAGATCAAATTTGGAGGGTTAACCAATTGTAGCAATGCTGCTGAAAATTGTTATTTAAAACAATGAATGAACTGTCAATTCTAGATCTGTGTTCGGTATCACTTTCACTCTCAAGATTCAAAACTGAAGAGATTTTTGTTAGCATAGCCGACTATGGTCAGCAGGTACTGAGGTCCCATGCGGGAGGCAACTCAGCTATATAGTTGAATGGTTTGGTGCAAAAGTCTTGGTTTTTCTTTTACCAGATGTTTGCCCAGCACGGGAGAAAATATTAGTTCATGCATCAAGGCTCTAACATCCTACTTTCAAGCATCACGTATAACTATTGCTGCGTGGATACAGCTAATCAAAGAATGCGAGAACACAGTTAAGAAAATGACATAAATAGTAAAAAAAACGGACTACAACAGCAGCATAGCTTACAATGTTACCGTGGACTCCAAATACAGCATTTATTTTAATTAATTAATTAACATAACTGTTTCAGCTAAACAACTGAATTATTTAATGACAATGGTGCTTGTTTAAAACTAATTACATAATGTGATTGAAAAAGGAACACAAACAATAAAAATTAAAAATTAAAACAGTACTAACCTGTGAACAGTTGAAGGAACACACTGAAACTGAAGCGCATCTGTTTCTCGTCCACTTAAGAACCTACCCCCTCGAACGTCGCAAATATACCCCATTCCCAAAACCGATACGAAGTATAAACTGAACAATTTGAGAGGCAATATGAATAAAATACAGAAATTTGAAGATAGCATACCTGGTTACTTCAGTATCTACATTATAAGGCATTGGTGATGGCTAATTATAGCTGAAAGCGCTTTGCCAATTTATTAAATATAGTGGATTTATTAGACTTCGTGAAACATTACTACGTATATCCCCTTAGTGGACCAGTTTACATTGTTTAACATGCAATTTTATCGTCTTGTATAATAAATAAGTATTATATGACCAATGACAATAGGCACTATGAAAGCGGAATGAACAATTTGAATCCGAGTCAATGCCCTTATAGTAATTTTGCCTGAAAAGCTTTTATGTTACTTAAAAAATTCTTGACTAGACCAAAAGGGTTTGGCTAGAAAAAAACAAGTATGTACCTTGTAGAGAAGTGTAATGTTATTACTTTTGCTTCTACGAAAAAAATATTTCTCGCAGAATATATAATAGACAAGACTTTATTAACTAGAACCAATTTGAATCTCATTTGAATATAATAATTGCTGGAGCTTTTAGAACACTGAGCTTCATCAAGCGACAGTGTAAAGATTTTACTAATGTTTTACCTACCTATAATTAAGTTATATGAAAGTATGGTTATATCTATTCTTGAGTAGGGTTACTAGGTAGACATTGATCGCTTCGCATAAAAATTATTATCCTTATCGATTAAGACTGGTGGATTTTCAGTCTACATATACATCATCAAAATTATTTTATTATTTTAGGCTTCAAAATTCTCAACTATAAAATTGACAGTCCAGAACTACTTCAATTATTTAATCTGAGGGTTCCGAGTTGTCTAAATCACGTTCGAGAGACATTTGACGTTGATTGTCATCATACCAATTACGGTTACCTAGAATTGCACGTTATTTTAAATAAGTTGTCTTTCGAGGCCGATAATTTTAACAATTCTTAAATGTCGTTGGTTAAGTGTATCGATTTCTTTGTAAGCAATTGTTTAATATTGTGCTTTTAACATATACTTTTTAATTTAATGTATCTTATCTGTATACCTAATATTACTTATAATAGCACTTTATTGGTGATAAAGTTATATTATAAATAATCATGAGATGACAGTAAGTCAAATATATTTTAAAAGCTATTCCCCGGCAAATAAAAATTCACTTGCTCTAGGATTTAAAAAAATGTTCCTTTTAGCGTCAATAAACAGTACAAAAACTCCCTTTAATAAACTCGAAACCAACCTTCTTTATTGCAACGCCGGCTCCGACATGCGGTGGCGCAGCTACACCCCCTTGCGTCGGGGTGGTTTTCGCCAGCATATTCCAGTAAAACAGACAAATGGGCCAAAGTAATACACACGGCAGGTGCTTTGTTCGGGCGAAAACTTTACCTACCTCATTTAGCCAGCGAGATCGATGACAGGCATTACACTAGCACTCAGATTAGGGTGGTGATTCTAGACCATCGCTCATACTGAACGAAGTCTTCTGACGGGGTTGAGAAACGGGGTGAAGTAATTGGTCGGTTGGTGTTGGAGTTTCCTGTTACAGGAAACGATGTTGTGGCTTAGTTTGGAAGCATTTTGGGTAGACAGACAAAACGACAGAAGCACAGACCCCACAACATTTTGAAACAAAGCTTATTTGTTCAAGGTAATTATGTGTAAATATTATTAGTTGTTATGGTTTTGTACAATCTTTCTTTATTACTTCGCTTGACATTACTATACATTATGTGCATCACGGATCTTTATTCTTCCAAATAAAATGTGTCAACTCATCTTTTGTTAAACGTGATCACCTTACTGAGGTCATCAATAATTGCATTAGGAATAAACGAGCTTTGCATGATCAGTGTATATAAAAGACATATAAAAATTAATTCACCTTGCATTCCTGCTTCCCCCCCCCCTCCTTAGACCAAAAGCTGGGTACGCCCATAATAATATACGTTGGTCGAAAATTAGTTTTTTTGTATTGGATTGCGCATCCTTTTTCAATAATTTTTTGGCGTAATTTATTCGTTAACAACTCACTATAATATGCTCCCATATCAGTTCTAGCTTATGCTTATCTTTGTCCAGACAACTGAAGCGAGAACTTTGTCAGCTTTTCCGGTAAGTTTATTTATTGGCCAATTTAAAAACAGATTTTAAAAACAACTGGTATTGAACTAATTCAGTTCTCTACCTTTGAATATAACTTCAAATATCATGTAGGCAACCGAAGCTGTTGCAGCCGTTCTGCAAGAGTTAGATTTAAAAAGGGCATAGCCCATTTCAGGTTTGGGAAATTTGATAAAAAAAGAGTCGCCCAAAAGTAGCTCAACAGTTTTTAACACACGTGTGAAAGCAAGAAAGAAACAGTATTGACAGTCGTCTAATTGCGAACCTTTGAAAAGCAATTACTCCTGAAAACATTCTTGACGGTTTCAATTAGGGGAAACACACGACAAACGGGGCAAAGTATCACCGTCTGCTGCAACGCGTTCCGATACAACATAAATTACCTGCTCCCATGGTAAACGGTGCGTGAATATCGACGCGAAAATTAAATTACAAATTCTCTAGCAAACAGGAAATTACTTCCCCTTTGAACGCATTTAAAACACACTCGTGTTCCTTGAATTGCGCCACCGATATCGTTGGCAATTTAAATTTTAATACGATTCTGGTATAGGAGAAGAGGAGCAGCGTTATCTACCATCTATTCGTTTTCTTAAACTAGACGCAGGTATTGGTTGGGAATTGACGGTTTCTTTTTCAGTACAAATGATTGCGCCTTTGTCAAATGTTATTGCAGAATTTTCAGTATTGAGGGCCTAGGAAGGAATTTATTGTACAAAATCAATTTAGTATAAATCGGAATAACAGCTATAGTTTGTACTTATAGAGGAAGATGAAAAGAGATGGAGAAATGGGAGTAATTAAACATAGAACACAAACAAAAAGAAGCTTCACAAGATACATTAAATGTAATGACAAGAAACAAGAAAAGCATGTGGGACAAACTGAAAAAAGAAAAGAAAAAAGAAGTACTAATAACAGGAAGTGGTTCGATGTAGAAAGCGAAACAGTAGTGGACGAGAGAGGAGGAAAATACTACAAAGAAAAATAAAAGAAATAGCACTGGCTTATGACGAATAAAGAATGATGAAATTCTAAAGTTTTGGGAAAAATTCATTGGTTGGATTGAGTGACAAAAAGGTTTTTGATTTCTGCTTTGCATAATGTCTTATAAAATTGATCGTCGTCAAGGTAATAATTTATAATCTAGTTGGGCGAATGTCAATATTTATCGAAATCAAAAAGTAACCAAATCGACAATTTATCGCACAATCAAAGAACAGAAGAAGGGATACTATGTATAAATTTGCCTAAAAGCGGTCGTCCCAGAGCTTTTCCACCAATTAAAAGATGCTAGATTAATTAAGGCAGATTAAACACATCAAAATTGGAACGTCACTGTGAAAACTGGCCAAAAGATTTAATGGTGGACATAGCACAGTATCTAGGACCCTCTCAAGTAAAAATATTTTCTTCCTGAAAAGGAGAAAAGCTCCAAAATGCGTAGAGGCTCGATTATAGAGTTGATTGTGACGGACGACGAAAAATATTTCACATTATCTAACAGTGAGATGAAGGGAAAATATGGTTATTACTGAATTTTTTCCCAAAAGTTTATAATCATACTTTGGTCAAATTTGAAAGAAGGCATTATCAAAGTATTATATATGTAGGTATAACATAATGAGTAAAAACAGCACTTTGAAGAATTAGTAAACTAGGGACACCAGAATGAGCAATAAAAATAATAAAGACGTCAACAGAAAAGTACTCAGCTATAAACAAATTGAACCCCCAAATATCCATAACAGAAAAACATTACAGGCAACGATAACATAGCTAAATACGGCGATGATCTATTAATATGAACACATTTAATGCAACACCTATGGAGCAAAGAAAGACTATCCCAAAAAAATGGTACCATTACAAAAGAATGCTCACAAACTGTAGAGGAATACTTGAAAAATAAACTAACAACAATATCTGCCCTAAAGGAAATAATACGACGAGAACACATAACTAGTTATGGATTGGTGTATCAAAAATATGTTTGCAGACGACATGGTTATGGAAACAAGAAGAAAGTGAGAACTGAAATATGTAATATTGAAGTTAGAGCAGAAGGTACTTAGAATTTGGTTTATTAATAAACTAAATCAAAATAAAGTCTTTGTTGGTATTGAGTTTTACAACTCCTAAAGAAAAGTATTGTGTTCTGTAAGAGCAAGCAGTTTACTTATCTAGGTAGTGATTTGTGTGCAAAGGGGAGAAATCCAGAAAATATCAACAGGAAATAAAGGAAAGAAGGCTGCTTTTGAAAAGGTTATTTTTTTATTTGACCATGGCAGGATACCAGTAGTCTTCTGTACCTAATTTCTGATACTAACCTATAGTCACAGACGTTTTTATCAAATTGAGGAAAGATTTTTTAATTTTGTTTTACTCGGAAGCATTTCCGGAAGCTACACAATGTTGGAAAATTCCCGAGTCTCTTCATATGACAGAAATAAAGAGTATGAAAATAAAGAAACAAAACATTGGCATTAACGACATTCGTGRTMAATTTGGTGTTGTTTGTTAATATCCAACTACGTCTAAACAACAAGAAAGCTAATAACTTTACAAAATATTAMGAATGTACTACGTTCATTAGCAATTAATCAACTGAAAGCTATAGAAGGAGCTTTCTCCTTGGATTTCTGTAGAGCTAAGAATATTTTGCAATGAATTACAGCTCGTCAGGTCTTGAATATCATTTCTGATTTTACCCAGTARAGTGAGGGGCTTTTTCGTAATAAAATTGTTTGAATTGTTGAACATAATAAAACCAGAAGTAGCCAATATTGTTCTACTCAATTTATTTCATTTCAAATCAAGTTTCAGAATTATTTAAGGTAAACTTAGGAGGTAAATGTAGTTAGTTATGTTCAAAACGATAACTTTGCACGAAGTTGTGTCAAAAGGTGATCTGGCACTACCGCATTCTTTGATCATTTTATGATTTTAATTGATGCATTACGAGGACATTTGAAAGTCGAATAATTAAGGTATTTTGTAGCAAGAATTTTAGAGTTTGCGCGACAATAAACCTTGGTTTAGATACAATAAACACAAAAACGACGCCTAAGCCAAGCGGGACATCAAAAATGATCTCGGAAATTGATTTTTGGAACTTTTCAATCATATGGGCATACATCAATCAAACACTTACATTATCCAAACACAGTAGATACCAGGATTTATCCCTCCACAGGTCACTAACACCCACAAAAGTCAATTTCGAAAACGCAAATTGTGAAACACCCGAAAATTACCGGCACATCACGCACGCTTATCACCGCGATACTGACGCTAAAACGTAGTTTCTGTAACTACCTCACCCTTCACAAAAATGGACCGGTCCATCTTGGCAGTAGGTAGGCGGCATAGGCGAGCAAAAAAACGCACAAAAAGTGGTCACAGGTGTTCGAACGCATTGAACGCGTACTATTTAGCGAAATATAATTTCCAAGTTAAATTCAAGGTCACCGAAGGTGAATATGTTTGTACAGACACCTGTTTTACCCACTTCGGGGATTAGTGTATACGAGGGCGAACTAAAAGGTCGTAATTGAGCGTAAAGTTTGATGTACCATTATCTTCATCGTTTATGTATTCTGATGGAATATGTTTTTAGGTTTATTGCTTCCTACGATAAAAAGATTAACTAAATCAGTTTTTTATATATACAAATACTTGAAGTCGTTCCAAAAGAAGTCTGAAGGCGCAAAATCGGGAGTTTATACAATTCAAAATTTAGTGATAGTACCATACAAACTATCCAAGAGAAAGTTGCTAAAATCACAGCAAATAGTTGGTCTAACTGTGTGCATCGTGTAAATAGTTACAGGGAAAACACAATAACACGCTATTTGTAAATTTATGTAGAATTTGCTCAATTATATAAGAGTAATTCTACTTGTAATTTAATTTAAACGTATTCTAGGTGTATATATCATCTATTAGTAGTTTGCGAATGCAGTAGAAATATCGGAATTTGTTTTGTTAAACTTGCCTGCTTTTATTTTATCTCCAAATCATTTTGAAATGTCGTAAGATACATTATACTTTATCATCTTAGACTAGCTTTAAAAAAAAAGCAATCGCACCTAATAACACTCAGTTCTGATGATACTATAGGAACTTACGTGATCTTTTTTATAACCACGTCAAATATGGGACATTTTTAATTAGCAACTCTCCCAAATTTCAGGATACGGGTCAGTCTCMCCCCGTACACCATGGGGTAAGCTTGTCACCATAGTCTACGCCCTCGTAGGAATCCCACTGATGCTCCTGTATCTATCAACGACTGGAGATCTCTTAGCCAGAAGTTTCAGAAGACTCTACGGCAAACTGTGTGGCAGCGGGACCAAAAAAGCACCATGCGCTTGCAGCAGCACCGTCAGAGTGCCCGTGTCGTTATGTCTGGTGATAGTGCTGGCCTACATATGCTCCGGCGCCGTGCTGTTCCACAGGCTGGAAAACTGGAGCTTCCTGGAGGGGTCGTACTTTTGTTTCACCTCGCTGGGGACGATAGGTAAATGGTGGACTTTATAAATTGTTGAATGTCCAAGGGTCGCATTTTTTCAGGTTTCGGTGATCTCCTCCCGGGAAGGAACGCTGAAGAGGTGTCCCTCTGCGCGTGTTCGGCGTACATCTTGACGGGGATGGCTTTGGTTGCCATGTGCTTCAGTCTGGTACAAGAGGAAGTGATGAACCTTTTTCGATTGATAGGCGCAGCTTGCACAAAAAATGCGAAGCGTAGAGAAGAGGATCCGTTAACGTCCAGCTCCTGACAAAGACCTAAGGTGGAGGGCGCTGCACCTGTTAACACTCCCCCGGTGGTTAAGAAGGTGGCCCCTCTGCCTCAACACAACAGCTTGCCTAGGAAGAGCACTTTTCAAAGGAACACTCCGGCTAGGAGGTCGGCAGGTAAGATAGGAACAGGATAACATGATTTGCTGTTTAAAAACTGTCCCTTTTGGCTCCCCTCCTTATTCTTAGCCTTTATTAATACTCTTGACACCTTTAATTCTGTACAACATTCTTTATTTATAGGTGTAAACTGCTTGATATCAAGAAACCTGTTCCAAAAATACTACGTCCATTTCCATTATTCTTTTAAAGCTCCCTCATAACTGGTTCTTTTAACATTAGACAATGCCTTTCATTATTCTTTTCTTGAATTGTATCTATTATTTTTCCAGCCTTTATTCTTTGCACATTTAAATCGTTATTATCTGTTTCTAGATTCATGTTTCCATTTTTACTACTCAAAAGCCATAGTTATTTAATTTCCTTCCTAGTTTTTGAGTTGGCAGAGTACATGTCCATTTCTATCCGTCAACTTTTGTATTTGAATTATATAAATTGAAGTATAGCTCAGACACTTATCTTCTCTCCTCGTAAAATTTTATTAGTTAGATTAGTGAGGGTTCTTTCTCTACAATGGGCCCAAATTGTAAAATAACATATGCTCAGCAGGTAAACATTTTAGGGTCGGACTGAGCAAATTCCAAAGAACATAAAGCAAATCTAACTTGTATGTTTTATTTTTAAAACAAAACATTTAAAACATATAACGTGACTTAATTTGTATGATACGGTAAAAAAAGGGTTGGGTAGATAATTCAGAAAAGTGTATATTAGATGTGCCAGTGGGTAAAGGGCATCGTATTATTATATTGCACGCAGGATCAAAGGAGGAAAGGATTAAAAATTGTTTACTATAAAGCGCAAAAATATTAAACATTCCTCAATTGACTATCACGATGACTTGTCGGACGATATGTTTATGGATTGGTCTCGGTATAAACTGATGGAGAAAGTACCTGCAAACAGTGTAATAATAATAGACAACGCCGGCTACCATTTGGTTCAAAAAAATAAAATTCCAAATAAAGGCAGTCGAAAACAAGAGATTATAGACTTCTTATAGAAACATGATCTGTACGAAAGAAGAGTTGTTGGAAGTTACTAAGGACTAAAGCTTTCAAAAAAGAATATGAAGCAGACCAAGAAGCAGCGATTCGTGACCATCAAGTGCATCGGCTTCCACCCCATCATTGTATTTTTAATCCTATTGAATTGATATGGGCAGAATTAAAGAGAAATTTAAGGAGAAACAAATACAAATCCCAAATTTAGTGTAGGCACCGTAAACTTTGAAATAAATGCAGTTAGTGTTGGGCAAATTATGTCCGTCATGTAATTGAAATCGAAGATAATTATCGCGCCAAACATATCCAAGAATTAATTATAAATCTAGAGAGCGACAGTAGTGATGAAGAATTTTGTGATAGTGACTGTGACCATAATTAATTTTTAATATATATTTAGTGCGAATTATCTACCTGTGTAGTTTTTCTCGTAAATGTAAATACAGTACACATTATTTAATTAAAGTGCGTGCAAATTACTATTATTATTCTTTTAATACAGGGCGTGGCTGAAAGGCGTGCTGCAATTTATGGTTTGCTAGTGGGACGATAGGAGCCGTAAAAAAGTTGAATACCTACTATATTGAGCCATAAAATTCTTCCAAATATAGACAAACTTTACTACTACCACTATTATTTTATATCATTTCATTTTCATGTATATAGGTACACATTTTCATACAAATATATATGTTTGGAGATTAAATGAAAATGTTTTCTTATGCGGTCTTTTTTGCACAAAAATGGGAAAATAGTATGTAGCTTGTACACAGGTAACTGTTTAATGGGACTGGGGCGTTCTCTTCTGGTAAGGGATTCGTGAAGACTAAAGATCAATTCCTTCGTGTCGGGATGAAGATTACATCGCCTTTTCGGGAAAATTTTTACGATCACGTCCTCCTCCTTCATGTAGTTAGTCCCAAAAAGGATCGATTCGTTCCTCAAGTCCCCAAAAACTACCCATTGTAGCAGTATTCAGCTTTTTAAACAATAGTAGAGGAATATAACGTTATTCCATTTGGAATATACTTATACCTGCTAGTCAAGGGATGATCAATTTTCACCAGGAGACAAAATAAGTGCCTGAACCACACTTTTTAATGTGCCTAACCTAWCTARCATAAGAACCAGCCATTATTCGTATTTCAGCGGTCCTCCCACCCCTAGGTGGCGAACCCCTCATAGAGTACTTAGTTCCCAGAAGCATAAGCGAGTTCGACCTGTCCATAGCGGCCGGCGACACCCCCGTGGCTGCGAACATGCTACCACTGACGGTGAGGGCGCCCAGGAAAGCACCTCCACGACCTCGAGAGAAGATGGTTACCTTCGAAGACGAACTGGCCATGAAGGGGAAGCCCCAGGACCTGCMGGACGTGTTCATGTKACGAAAGGGATAACAGACGGCCACGTTGTCGGACCTCGAGGAGATCAAGAGGGAGCTGAAGCAGTTCAAGAACTTCAGGCTGTGCGAGGACTTGAAGAAGTGCGAGGAGAACTGTTCCTGCAACGCCGAGGCCGACTGTGACATTTGCAAGGTGATAGACTTCACCATGAAGAAGGATAAGTTATAGTGGGAGCGGTGGCTGTCTGTTTCTTCGGTTTGTGGACGATTTTTGACTAATTGTACATCCACTACCACCGTCTTTACTTGCAAAGTCAGACCGTTACTGTAAATAAGGTATATGCACAATTTTGAAATAAAAATCGCACTTGCTTTTCGAAAGTGCGCATTTCTATGATGTAATAAAACGAATCGACGAAACGGGAACACTTTCCTAACTTTTAAGGTTTTATTATAATAAATGGAAACGTACATAACTGTGGTACTCTTATTACGACTCTGAGGTTTGTATAGCAGTCGCTGTGACTGACTCTGTTGCTGTTTCGTTTTTATTTTCAATAAAATATCCAACAACAAGCTGGAATGGTTATTTATTTTCAAATCAAAAACGTCTTGGGCAAAATTTGAATTTATAAATGACCGCCAGTGCCATCTATTGGGAACCCCGCAATAAGAACACCGTTGCCGCACCTCTCGTGTGAGAATTTTTGCTTATAATTCGTGTTTTCGTGTAGCAATCAACATGAAAAGAACGTAACAACACTTAGAAACCTAAAGCTGTTATCTGTGTTGAATTTTTAAAGCTAAATGTCACGATTCATGCTTCATTAGTGAATCGTCAAACCGACAACTATGTCGAAGTCATCGATGATCTCTTGTAGAAGTAAATTCACATTTTTGTGTATGAATAAAATCAGAAACATTTATGTTTGATAACCAAACGAATAAATACTAACAAAATTTTTCTTAAAGCCTGCAAAAATTGTGAAAAAAGAAATTAAATGAGTTTTAAATCCACCGGCCACGCCATCTATGGAGGCTCCTTCGATCTTCTAATATTAAGTCACCTTATAGATGTCGTACAAAGACAAGCGTTGCCGGATTTCCTTATTTTTTTGGAGCATAATTTTGAGGTTTTCTCGTTGCAAACAGCACGGATAGAATTCTAAAACATTTAGGGGCTTAAAACTGTTTCCTATCTTTAATTTTAAGAGTTAACTGTAACCATTTAACGTTTTTACAGTACCTGCCCCATTAGTAAATCGCTAAACTGACAACGATGTTGGAATTTTGGCGATCAGAGATCAATGACCGCTAGAACACATAACCTTACTCTTTTGTTGTTGTTAATCTACATAAAAATTACAAAGTTTTCTGGGTTTTTACTTATTAAACCACCAATTTTCTACATTGCAAGCTTCCAGAGGAGTCCTAAGAATATTATAGACAAAATTAATTTTATTTATACATTCAACCATAATTTTTTACATTTATTTACAGCTCATTATTATTGCTCCATCCCTCTCTGCAGGGACAAACAGTCGCCAGTATTCTGTATCATTCTACACATTTTTAGGTCGTGAACATATATAAAACCATTGCATAACATCATTATAAAAAATTATGAATATCAGTGGTCTCAGATTGCAGCCCTGCACTACTCCACTATGCACACAGTATTTAAAAGATCTAACACCCTGATATTCATCATACTGATACCTGCCAATCAACAATGACCATATTAAACCAGTCTTTCTCTCGCACAAACGAAACTATTTTTATCATGATGTAGTGGTGCACACAATCAAAAGCCTTAATCAAATCAGTATAGATCTCATCAACTTGAAGGTTATTGTCCACATAATGGGTAAATTCAAAATAAGTTTGTAGCTATTGAACGACTTCTAACAAACGGACCAATGCTATAGATAACATATGAACCGACAAAATACTCTCAAACAATTTAGCAAAGTTCAACACTAAAGCTGTTGGTCTATAATTCCTAACATTAGCCTTATCCGCAGATTTATACACTGGAACACTTCCACGTCTTAATATCACTCAATCTTTCTGAGATTAATTCTGTTCTTCCCTTTTTGATTATGTTTTGCAACTTTTCTTATTAACACCTAACAATATGGTTATAATTTTTATATTTAGTTTTAGTTCAATACTCCACTATGTCTCAGTTGTATATTTAACTGTTAATTAATTTTACTTGGATACATACTGTCAATGTTAAGTAATAGTTCTATTTTTATTTACTTCCACTGGTTTACAGTACTCTTAACTTTTGGGGCATGCCGAATCAAAAACAAACCGCTCTTAACAGTAACGGGAAGTAAAAACACATAGAGCGAGGTCCTAAACTACGTACCCTTGTCTACGTTTGCACTAACATCACAATGCACCACCGTAAATATATAAGAATTAACAGCAGCTTTTAGCTGCCAAACTGACACCATGATTTCGATCACATTTATGCTACAGGTGGCAGATGTCAGTATTTTTAGCAGGTGATGCCGTGGAAATGTTGAATGGTAAGGTAACCTTTATTACGAACCTCATGAAACATCAACCTTTTTCTACCCTGAGATTCTTAGACAGGAGTGATAGATCGTTTAATAGTCGTACATCTATATCACTTGGGTACCACTTGCAAGCTCTCAGCTAAATGAAAATACCAATCTATTTAGTCACTATAGTTTCTGTCACGAATATAATCATAACAGTGAAAAATAAAAAGGAGAATGACTACGCCTTGAAGCTATTCTTTTAATCACTAGCGATTTCAACTGCAAAACATAGCCCCGTTATCATATTCGTTCATGCTAAGGCAGTACACACTGTTGAAATAATAACCCTCTTTGAACAGAGAGAGAGCAAGAAATAACTGCTAAATCTCTTTAGTGCCCTCCAGTTTGTTAACAAGTATGAAATCACAAGAACTGAACGCAGCAAGGTATTCCGCAAGCATAAACTCTCGCTATTTAAGGCACATACGCGTTCCTACAAACAACACCGGGATTTCGGGGCTTCTTCCTTCGGTACAGATCATCAAAATCCTCAAATACATTCGATATTTATTATATTATACTTCAAAAATCATCCAAAATCCTCAATCTGCGGCCAATAACCTTTAACCCCACAAAAAGTAGCTCGAATGACCGATTTTGGGCTATTGGGACTACGTTAATACCCAGTAGTACCAACTGATGCTCTGTTCTGGGTTTTGGTGACAAACACCCCATCAACCTTCTGCGAGCCTGATACCAGAAATCGAAATCATGCATTGCGCTTATGGGAATTTCGTTTAGAGCCGGCGTGCAATCTGGTGACAAATGGATATTTAGTGATATTTGTGTAAGACAAATTCGAGGTTGGTGGTTTTATTTTAACGCGGGTTGAGTAGGTCAAATTACCAATTAACCTTTAAATGAGAGGTCGTTATTAAAGCGTTTTTAATTTAAATTATTAGTTTCACACATTAAAACTGGTAGAATTTAGGTGTAATGGTTGTAATTTAATGAATTAACTTTGTGTTTTGTCTGTTATATGGTATAATGAAGCGAAAACGGATAAATTCATCAACTGATACATCGGCACTATTGTTGATTTCGTTGTTTAAATTCAACAAACATATTTGAATGCGAAAGTAAGTATTGTAGGTACTGCAAACTTCTAAACAAGGCTATGGGGGCTTGTTATGAGAGAGCGACAGCTGTAGAAAGTCCTTGAGATCATAAAACCACTCCAATTCGTTCGACATATGAAATCGCTTGGTGTATATCGGATGGAATATTGGTAGCGTCTGTTGTTAGAGTTGCCAAATGGGTGGAGTTCGACTGGATTATGTTGATGTTGCATGCCACGCCCAGTGTCAAGCTTTTAAACAGAAAGAGTTGAAGAAGCGATGTTAAAAAAGGAAGTGACAGTGATTACACTATTCAAATTCTGTATTTCTGGAGTATAATATAATAAAATAAAGAGCAACATACGTTTTCATACTTTTTTAGTTTAATAAACAAAAACTGGAACTGTACAAACAACAAAACAGAAATAATTTACCTCTTAACTTGAGGTAGACAGCATACATCAGAGATAAACAAAAAATAGTCGTACTAAGTAGATAAATTATGAAACTTCAGTATCCTTTAAACACCTAGGCAGTCTTTGATTTACGTTACGTTTATAAAAATGTAGCAAAAAGGCAGATTATACAACCAACGTCATCTGATCTAAAATACATTTGCAAAGAATGACTCTGCAAAGTCGTTTACAATTAGCAAAAGTACAAAATGGGAAGCGTACATATAAGGCGCTGCATACCCAAGTATCGTAATAAATAGATTCACTCGACTAGACACTAAAAAATTCGCGGTTACAAAATAGCTTTGTATGAAATATCCTTTACAAAATACAGTCGGAAACAAGGGAGACTTGTTCTTTGGTCAACTATTCGACGTGTCAAGTTTCCGCGGCAGTAATGACCAACCTACGCGTATATCACAGCACAGTAACGAAGCTCACGTCAACATTTTTAAGTCTCAAAGTGTTTGTAGATGGCTGTGACGTACGCCATCACCTGCTGCCAGTCGGGACGTTCCAGTTGAATCATGTCGTTGATGTTCTGGAATTAAAAATGGTAACAAGAGATTTTTTGAAGTTTTTGTTATATATAAAAGTGCACATGTAAAATCAGTAAGATATGTTCATAAATCACTCACCAGTGTTGTTGGTATTCCGACACTTTCCGCTGCGGAAAAGGCCAACGAGAAGTTCCTCCTTTTCTCGTTTGCAGACAAACTGTCGTAAGGTATACGGTCAGGTAAGTATGTGTGCAATAGGGCGCACAAAGCTAAACCGTCATTCCACGAGCTGCTAAAGTTGGTGATGTCAATGTTTCTGTAACCAACGGTTTTGTTCTGACACCACTTCAACAGGGCGTTCCTCTTCGATCCTCCGTTTTTAACTAAGCCGTTTAGTGGGTCTTTTCTCTCACCTACGATAGAGAATGATTACCAAATCTGATACTTTGAGTTTAACGGAGACTTACTCAAGTCTGAATAACTGTTCCTTCTCGAGAAGTCAATTCCTTTACTGAGGATAGTGTCTCTAATTCCTTCGTCTTTAACACTCATGTTGTTCTTGATGATTTCACCTTTAGTCATTGTGTCTGGAAAATTAAATCCACTCTACACGTGTCTTTTGATCACCTTCTTTGCTTACCATTAATAATAGCCTTGTTCCAGTCCCTTCCCTGTTTGTTGGGCTGCTGTTCTTTTAACGGTGTTTTTGGCTGACTAACTATTGGCGCCGCTTCATTCCAATCGGGTGTATGCAATGCGGAAACTGGAGTTTGATTGATGTGATTTATTGGACTGGATGGAGTGCGAGCATCTGATGTCAAAGAGTTTAGAGATGATGTGGAGCTACTTCTTGAACAGTTAGTCAATACTGAAAGATGTTAAATAAAGATACAATTACAATACAATTTGTGAATATTTTGTGGCCAATTATTATTATACCTGATTTGCAAACTGGTTTGGCGGCATTCTCGATACTTTCAATCAATGATTTAACCGACTGTCTACTGCTTTGTCGGTTTAATACGGCTTTTTGCCTCCTAGTGGCAAGATCTTCCCCTGGGAAGCTATTGGGTCTTAGAGGAACTTGATGTTCATTTGTAACTGTAACAAATGATGAAATTTTAACTTCAGGAAATCATTTGGGAGAATTCAAAGAAGCTGTAGCGAACATAACACCATTTTTAACTTTGTCAGTTACAATGAAAGCGCTTTGTACAATTTATTTGTGAAGCTTGATTTTCAGTAGCTGTAAGCATAGTGACAAGACATTTCACAAGAGCACAGGGATTACATGTTAAACTGCTATAATTACCTATGTTGTGAAGGAATTGATCCCAAATATTATCTCTGTATTGCAGCATTGTTTTCAGTCAGGTTGTTATTTATTACCACACAAACTATAGTGTCGCAATCATTTAATTGCGTTTGCAGTGACTACTAGACCAACAGCTGCAGAGGTGTTATTACCAAATGCATAATGTTATTTATTATTACATGGTTGTGAACAGGAAAGAGGAGGCATAATACAAATGAATATTTAAAGGGTTCAGATTTACATACTGCCTTCTTACACATAACAATACATACTTGTCAGTAAAGGTCACTCACATTAGTAATGAAATTAGAGCTTTTTGCAAGCAGATAGTTTTTTAAGGGTATGATACCTAATAGATATGCAAATTTCTCAATTTTTATAAAATAAACAATATAGTTCTTAAAACTGAAAATGAGAATATGGCACTTTGCATTTTGGGAATAAAAATATTTGAACAACTAGAACTGATATATTTACACAATTTACTTAATTAAAAAATTAATTATTTCAGTTTTACTTGAACAACACATGTTGTTACCTATGTCTTCTTGTTTTTCTTCAAACTTTCAAAAACAGAGACAAAAAAATCATTCTCCACTGATTAACATCTAAACTAAAGCTTTATTAAAAATAAAATAGAAAATCATGTACAAAGTTTAGTATTATTGCTTCAATATTTATTATAAAAGTTACAAATCTTTCTGCACCCCGCTATCCTTCTTTTCCCGCTTTGGCATCCCTTTGAAAGTCCTAAAGTCCAACCCTGGAGTTGGGGGCATGCTGGTGCCCTTCTCGAACCTCTTCTTGACGTCCTGCACGCTCAACCTCATGTTCAAATCCTTCCTCCCTGAATTTTCCGAAGATCCGGTGCTCCCCACCGATCTGAGCTCCAACTCGCACATATCTCTGTATTTATCGTGCGTCATCTTCTCTGAAGACCTCGAAGGCACGTTAAATATGTGCTGAGTCGCCACACGTTCGAGGGAGTCTGACGATGCAGAGCGACCGTCGTCACTGCGTTTCTTTGGCTTCGAAGGATCCAGAGGTATGTAATCGATGACCTGCGGCTTCTTTTCAGGTTTCTCCTCGAGTGAAGCTTTGTTTTCGATGTTCCTCAGTTCGACGTCGTCTGAAATCGAGTCACTGCCTTCGCTGCTTCCCCCGAAGAAGTTGAAGTTGATATATGGTCGAGAAAAGTCCTTTTCTCCCACACCACTTATTCTTTCGTAAGCATGTTGTTCAGGGCTTTTAAACAGATTTAAGAACGAAGAATCCACGGATTCGCTAAGGTCTGACTGATCATCTGGAGGTTGGGAGGCTTGCTGCTCCTTATCGAGTTCTTCGGCATTGCTACTAGTTCTTTGAGTGTTGATAAAAAACTTCGGTACTTGTCTCAGCACACGGCTACCATCAGACGACGAATCTTCTTGAAGTGTGCCCTTCGAAAGATAATTCTTCAAGCTCGAGACGCTTTCTCTCTGTTGCTCCCTGGCCTTCGACTTGTCCACATTTTCAAAGATGTTGGCATCGTCTTTGGAATGGCTCTTGTAATACCTGGTGGTATTTCCGTAAAATTTCGGTTTCGGTGAGGGCTTCCTAGCAGCGTTCTCTGTGCTCGAATCTGAGTCCATTACGCTTGGGGCTGGGTCACTTTCAGACGGACTCTCTTTGGTTTGGTTGCTTGGAACATGGTTTTCCGGTGGAGCTACTTCAGGGACATTGTCACTGTCAATTTTGGCATTGTCAGAAAACTCGACAGGTGGCTCTAAACAGATTTCTACCTCATTTTCAGGTGTAGCTGCTTGATTCAGTCTTCGTGGACAGGGAACTGGTTTCCTCATACCTTGGAGCTTGTGTTTTCCCGTTGCTACATCGATGTTTTCATATATTCTTTCCTCCACTGGTGGTGGGGGATATTGCTGTTTGGCTATATCAATGAAACTGAGATCTCTTTCGTTTAATGGGGAACTTGGAACTTCAAAATTGGAGACGCTAATGTATGATTGAATTAGTTCGATTTCTTTATTGTTCAAGTCACGGCTTTCTAGACTTTGCAAAAGCAACGATTTCCGGTCATCTTCATCAGTTTCTTTAGCATCATCATCAGTTACGGTTATTTTTAGTACTCCATCAAATTTCTTTCTTTCCCTAGGTGTAGGTTGGGGTGGATCTACAATTGTGCCTTTAGAATTTTGATAAGGCTGTATAGGTGTAAATTTCTCCACTTCTGAAGTTGCCACAGTTTCCTCCACAGATGGGTCAACCATTTCCGAGGTTTCTTGGTCTTTATCAATATCTGAAAGTTTGATTTCTTCACCCAGTCTCTCCATCATCAAGAATTCTTTTACTTTTTCTTTTAAAGCGCTGATGTCTTCATTCTTAAACTCTTCCTTTGGTTCATTGTTGCGTTTTACAAGTTCCTGTGAAGATACAGTCTGGTCAATCTGATCTACAATTATTTCTGTTCCATAAAAATCTCTTTCCATCTTCAAAAATTCCTGTAATTCTTCCTTCAGAGCACTGATATTTTCAGAGATCTTTTTAAACCCTTCTTTTGGTTCATCGTTCTGCTTTATAAGTTCCTGTGAAGATACAGTCTGGTTAATCTGATCTACAATTTTTTCTGTACCACTTGTCTCTACTATTTCCTTTGGAACACTAATATCCTCCGAGCTTTTGTCAATCTGTCTAGTTTCTTCCTTTGGCTTTTCAACTTCCTGTACTTTTCCATAGGAGTTTCTTTTCATCTTCAAAAATTCCTCTTCCTTTTTAGTGACAACACTGATTGATTCTGTTTTCTGTCTCAGTACAGGCTGAGGTATATCTTCTGTCACCATGTAAGATTCTTTTTCGGGCACCATTTCATACTCTGCTGGAGGATGAATTACATCAGTAACTAAATGGAGTTGTTTAATTTCCTCAAATCGCTTTTCTTTTTTTGGAAACGTTGCAGGTACCTTTGGTGGACTGATCACGTTTTCGTAATTCGCAATTATATTCATAATCTTGCCTTTGCCGGAGGTACTACCTTTTTTGTTCTTAGTCAACACAGTTTCACCAAAACCTTCAGGGGGATCGATCACTACCCAATCTTTTTCTTCATGAATCTCAGAAATGTCATTTGCGCTTCCCTGGTCATTTGATGGAGGAATTTCGTACTTAGCAGAAAATACTACATTCTGTTGCGGGTCATTTTTGTCTGACACCGATATTTCAATCCCAACATTGAATTTTGTGTCTTTCTCGCTTCCAGAGTGTAGATTTCTTTTTTCGATTAGTTTCTGTAGGTCGGAATCTACAATCACCGCCTCGAATAAACTAGAAATGCTCTCGACACTTTTAGATTTGTCTTTGACTTCTTCAGCATCTTCGGATTGAGGTGGTATATTTTCTGGTGGTTCTAAAGAATCCACTTTCTTTTCTTTGTTACTTTTGACCTTAAATTTGTCTAAAAACTTTAGCTTTGGGGTTTCTGGTTCAAATTCTGTAATCTGCTCACATTCTTCGTCGCCAGTAGCAGCTTTCTTCTTGTCCTTATCATGTTTGATTGAAAGCTTGTCCAGGAATTTTGACTTGGAAGTTTTTGGAGTGTCAGGTTTGACTACTTCATTTTCTTCTTTGTTAGCGTTCTTGATTGTTAATTTACCCAAAAATTTCTTTTTATTCGTCTCCCTTGGTAGTTCATCCCTTTTTACATCTGGTATAGCTGGATTATTGATGATATCAAACAACTTGATGTTTTGCTTTACTGAAGATGCCTCAGGAGGACTTATCTCGACTTTATTCTTCCTTGGCTGTCTTTTAAGAGTGTTCTTCCTTCCCATTCCATCCATAGAGGTCTTCAGTTTTACTATGAATCTTTCCTCTTTGGTCAATGATTCTTCAGGCTTGCTTCGATCAATTTCATTGTATAGTTTGTCCAAATTAGCATAAGTTACTCGCTTTTCATCCTGTTGATTTGAAGGTTGGAATAAAAAAGAATCAGTTGGACGAAAATCTTCTTCATCTTCAAGCATATTTTTTGTGAAGCTGTTCCTTGACTCTCGTATACCCTCAACTGGATTCTCACTGTCACTGAATCTATAGGTCCCTTCAGTCAAATTTAGTTGAAGTCTAGAATTAAACGGTCGGATTGTTACTTCTTTAGTGAGGTCCTCAGTAGTATTTGCTTTTAAACAAGTGGAGAGTTTCTTGTCTTGCTCGAACTGGATGTCGTTCATGCTTTTGCTTCTAATGAAGTTGGAGTCTTCACAGGAGTCAAAGAAAGCTTCATGTTTTATCAGCGTACTTCGCTTCTTTACGAGTTTGATTTCTGGGTCGCTGCTGATTTGCTTCAGTTTCAAGTTGGACATGACAGAATCCTTCAGCGGAGGACTGATCTCCCCGGGACTGGTGTTTTGCAAAGACGGTTTGAGCTGCCAAGTTTCGTCGTCAAACAGTTTTTTCAGTTTGATGATTGTTTTTTGTGTTTCGGTGAGGTCTTCTTCGGGAATGCTTGGATCGATTTCTTCATACAGTTTGTTGATTAATTCTAATTGTTCCTTCTCGTTCTTGGAGAGTCTCTTTTTTGGGTGCTTCTTACTAGTCAGTTTCGCTTTGAGGTTTTTAAGCAGCGTTGATTTTTCACTTTTTACACTCTCCAAACTTCCTGTTTGTGTGTTAAGGGAAGGCAAGCTCCCACTCGAACCATTCGAGTGCCTTTTCTTCGCCAGATCTTCTCTGGATGAGTGTAGGAATCGGGGAAGTCGTATTCTATCCATAGAGCCACCTAAATTGGACTCGCTTAACCCCAAGTTTAGTATGGACACTCAGGACACCACTATAGCGAATTGTTTAGTAGGCGGTGACGAACAAAACAAGCTTACCTTTCAATTTATCTATTTGGGCTTCTAGTAATTTTACGCGTTCCCTTTCCGCCTTGTTCTCCAGTATCAACTTCTGCACGTTCTGTTGTGCCTCGGTCTTGAAATCATTTGCAACTCGTACAGATGTTAGGAGGTCATTTTGGAAGCGTTCCCACTCTTCATTCTGAGGATGAAATCGTCATCTTTGGGTTTTTCGAGTTTTGCCCACTTACCTCTTCTTCCCTTAGTCTCTTCAGGTCGAGGATTTCGTTTTCCAGTTCCAAATTACGCCGTTCTGCTTCGCTGAGGTTTCTTTGAGTTTCGGATAGCACAGAGCTTAACTGTCTCTTATCTTCTAGTTGACATTGGGCTTGGACCTGCAAAAATTCAAAGATAAGATAAATATGAGTAACTAATCATTTTTCAAGATAAGATTACCTGTAACTCATTTGCGGCCTCTTGGAGCTGTTGCAATTGTTCGGTTAAAGCATTTTTTTCCTTCGTCAGCCTCTCACATTTATACTCTAGCTCAGATTGAGTGCATTTAGCATTATTTCTTGTGACCTAAACAAACAAAAAACTTATCTCCGACAATATTACATAGTGACCACAAAGTACCTTGCATTCCTCTTGCAAGACTGAAACTTGCTCTCTAAGTTTCTCAGATTCGTTTTTGCTCCTCGCAACTTGCTCTTTCAAGTGTGCCACTTCAGATTCCAATGCGTCCTTTTCCTTCCTGGCATTGTCTAGAAGCTCATCTAATTCAGACTTGTCGCTGAGTGCTCGATCTTGCTCGAGTTCAGTTATCTGGAATAATGGCCTCGTGGGTGTTTTAAAACTGCCAGAGATAAGGTTTCTGGTAAATGTTGACTTTTCTGGTTTTATTTACTTGTGCTATATTTGTTTGAACCATGAGGTAAGATTGTAAACTCAAAATGAAGAGAAACCCCCCCCAGAAGCTGGTTATCATTTTTCTTTGTACTAAATAAAACACAGTTTTAATCCTTTTGTTAAATAAGTGGGTAATGAATCATTTAAGTAATTAATCATTGCAGATTAGTAAATTCTTAGTATAAAATAAGTGAGGAATCTTGTTTCCATTTAAGATAATGGGCATTATATTAATATTATTTATATAAAACTTTAGAGACTGAAATAACAGAGGATATATTCCAGATAACAACAGAAAGTGAATTACATCTTTTATACAAAACACCACTACTCAAAAACTACTGTATATTCAAAGATAAATGACTGCTTATCAGAAAGATAAAAAATTCAACCAGACCTTAAGGTATTTTTCAAACAAGTACACTTAMTTTTTTTGATAAAATAATTGCTAATTCCAATGCCTACCTTTCAGATTATCTTTAGCCTATACTTTTACAAATTCTACTTATTGCACATAGAATCCCAAAATTAACTCTGAATTCAGAATATCAGTGAAAAGTGACATAACTTTTTGTCTACTTTCTGTATGTAAAKTGCATTATGTATAAAACTAGAGGATCCTATTTTGTGGAATTATAAAACAGTACTAAGTCACAGATAAAKTGAGCATCCCTCCAAAAATMTCTTGGAAATCAATTAAATTTGCCCCAAATATATTCTCTTTATAAGAAACCAKATTTCAAAAATTTTAAGTCATTGTTTGAAGGCCCCAGTGCTCCTCATGTGGCAAAGAAAAGGAATGTTAAGGGAAACGACTTTCTTATCTTCAAAGTTGTTCATTTTCAGATTCGTGGAACCTTGGAGCATGATTTATGGTGACAAAATTAGGTAAAAAAACCGTAACCAACATAAAGCTATAACTGAGATTTGAAGCAGAACATACATACCTTCGTTCTTGCATTATCCAACAAATCAGTCAACCTGTTGATCTCGATCTGTCTCCCGCTGCTCTGATCCTTGGCAATAGCCAGCTCCTGATCCAACTGCTTATGTTCAGCATGTTTAGCATCCAATGTGCTCTCTAAAGTCTTCACTCTCTCGCTCAGTTGATTGATCTTTGCAGCCTGCYCAATGTTAACAGCACTGAGTTCTTGCMCTTCATTGTTCAGCTGTTCCTGTTTCAGCAGTAGAGTCTCTCTTTCCTCCTGAGCAGACTGCAGCAGAGCCACCAGTTTCTGCTCCCTTTCTACTATGGTTTCGACCGTGTCATCTTTGTCCCTGTACAGTAATTGTTTGAGGGATTCGACTTCAGTGCGGGTGTCGTTCAGTCTTTCGGTTTGTCGGCACAGAGAGTCAAACATAAGAGCCTTCTCTTCGAGAAGACGTTCATTGTCTTGCTGGAGGTCTGTGAGCTGTCGCTGAAGGTCAGTGAGTTCTTGAAGGGTTGCTTGGAGTTCTTCATTAGTGCTGTTTGGAAAAGAATACCCTAATCTCAAAAATTGCTCGCTCAAGAGATGATATCTATTTAAAGTCTACGCAAAGATATTCCGTGTTTATGGATTGGCTTGGAGTGTTTTTTTATAAGAAATTCTTTCTTAAGATTCCGTACAATATTTTTTGAAGGTTTTTAAAGATTTGTTTTGTTTTATCTCGTCTACCTATTGTTTTTTTTTCAAAGAGGACACTAGAGAAAAAATACTGACTCACCTGTAGTTCGTCTCCTGCATCTGGTTAATCTTATCCTGCAAGCACGCCACTGAGACCTCGCTAACGTTCCCACTGGATTGCTTGTCCCAATCTGGGGTGGGGCAAGTAGTAGCATCACCCCCAGAATCATCGAGCAACTGAAAACAAAACACTTGTGTCCAAGAAGCTGACATAGAATTTAAAAACAAACTGAGTTCCACAGGTCCTTCCAGAACATCTCTACACTGACAAGTAACTGACAGATTCACACTTACATTTGTAGCTATAGATGCTGGGGCGGAGTTGTGATGCCTCTGAAGCAATTCTTGCTTCTCGTTGTCAGACAAAGGCGAATACGCCACGTCTCTGAGTCTGTTTCTCAGTGCTGTATTCTCCTCGTTCAGTTTCTCCAGTTGGAGGCTCGATTGCTCCTGAAACATCTATAAAGGGGATGATTCGTTTAGGGAGTCTGTAGAAATGGGCAACAACAAAAGTAGTATGCATTTAGATTTCTTCTTAACAGATACTTAAGTGAGCTAGCCGTTACTCCAGAATACCTTTCCAAAATTGAATTACCGGACTAAGAGAAGGATGAAAAACTGATTAATAAGTCTAGTTTGCTTATCAGGCAGGAAAATACTTTGAATTGGCTTCGCATGAGCTACGAGTAACAAGAAGTTGCATTGGTCGTCTTCCTTGACACTGGAAGAGTTTTTAAAAGCATCTCATTTGTCTCAATTACGAGAAATATTTGATAAGGTGGATTGACTCCATACTCAGGAACAGGGTAGTCAAAGACTTCTCTGAGGCAAGCAACTAAGTTCACGATTTACCATCGGAGAATGACCTTGGATTAATACCAAGTACAAGAATGACCTTCGACACGGGCCTTGTGGGCCTACAATTTTATAACTGGAAAAACTTTAGGACTAAGGCCGAAAATTGTTTAATGGATTTACCTATACCAAAGTGTTATACCCGTGGTTACATATCTGTTAAATATGGTGTATTAAATAAAATTTCGAGCTGGAACAAAATATATGACAGTGAATTCCTGAAGTGTAAAACACTCGTCAGCTTGGTGAGATACAGATAAATACAGTAATTTGTGTGAACAAGTTGATATGTGTCACAAATCTTGTGGGCCTACTGATAAGTTTCAAGTTCCAGCTACATAGGATTAAAGACCGTGAAGTTGAACGATATTGTGAGGATGAGTCGTATTAAATTTTAACATGAATACGTATGATCTATCTGAACAGATTTATCTGCCATCTACTTTTAATTATGTTCTAAGAAAATAAGTATCAGGAGCTTTAATTCCTGGAAAATCACTTTTTTACTTGAAATGACCTGGTGTTTGATAGCAATATTTTTATGAAACTTCATATTTTCAAAAGACCAAAGGCGTTGTCGAAAGAGGGTTTAGAGGTCATTATGTTTACAAATTAATATGGAACTTACTGAAATGTATTTTAAACTGACATGAAGGAAAACAAAGAGGTCATTTTAAATTTTTATAAAATTCAGTATTGACGCATGCCAAAATCATAAAAAATGTACCGTTGCTCTTTTCATTACTCTTTCGAACCAACAGAATAATGATTTTCACAATTAATCCCCAGACAAGAGACCTACATTCGAATCTGTTGCACTAGCCATCTGGCAATGAAAAAAAGCAACGTTCCATTGACCTTGGCCTTGATATGGTCTCTGGCTACATAACAATTGAGAAATGATACATGAATTTATGCAATTTGTTCACGTACCTACTGTCGCGATTGCAAAAACACGATAGTCCTTGCGATTTAATTAGAGGCAAATACCTCGCGAGCACACGTGGTAAACTAAACGAACCATTCATAATTGTTACAGTGACTGACAAAAACATTACATGAGTGCTAATAAAGTTAACATGAATGTATAAAGATGAATCAAATACAATATGATAATTGTCAATGATACCACACATGTGAAACTGCAGTCAAACAAAATTATATGAAAATTGCATTTTTCAGACAACAAGTTTTGGCAGGCCTTTGATTGCTTTTAAATGCATTAAATAAACTGTTTTACGGCTCAGTCTGACTCTAAAGGAAACACGTCTGCATAAAAAAATTACCTTCAATTTACTTATTTCGTTCTTGAGCGAGCTCAGTTGTCCATTTTTCTCTCCGAGCTGCAGAACAAGCTTTTTGCGTTCTTCGTTCATCTCCTCCAGTTCTTGCATCAAGGACTCTCTTGTATAGTTGTTGACGTCCTCAGTTGCGATCTTGTTATTGTTTTTGGCTACTCCTGAAAAAGGATATGGCAAGGTCACAGGTCTGGCGCAAAAGGCTAATGCCAAAGATGGTCAGGTCAGGTTTAAAACGGCTGTCTGTTCCGATTTGATGGGTTGATTTGCATAAAGCTGATCAAAATGTAGATTAGAGGATAATGCAAATGGAGTAATATGTTTGAATTCAAGAACCAACGAATATGTTTAGTTATCGGTTTAAAATTACAGTCGCGTTTTAGTTGAAAATGGCAAAACACAAAATCGTTTATAGCCATAAAAAGTACAAGAAAATTATATATCCCCATTTTCCAGTCCAGCCCCTTTATTTAGATGATTGGAAAATGGGGATAATTGTACCAATACGTTAAAAAGGAGATACACGAGAATGATGGAACTGTGGAGGAATTACAGCTGCAACCACAATTATACGAAGCACAAAGAGAGTTTGGAAGGGGATGAAGCTGAAAAGATAGGCAAAGAAAAAGGAATCTGTTTAGCATTCTTGGACTTAGAGAAAGCATTTGATAATATCCCTAGAAAAGTGGTCTGGGAAAGTATGAAGAAAGAAAAGCTCACGAAAAGTATAGAGAAAGAACTAACAAAACGTAAAATGTTAATAAAGACTAGAAACACTAAAACAATGGCCATGGAAAGGAACATAACAATAAATGGGAAACAAATAGAACGAGTTAAAAGTACCTAAAAGTTACAATACAAAGTAACGGAAGTATAGATGAAGAAATAAATGAAAGAATCATTAGTGCAATAAAGGTGTACAACTCACTAAATAGGACGTCAGTAAGTAAAAAGGAAATAAGAGAGAACACAAAAATGACGGTATACAAGATCATTTATAGACCAATATTGACATATGGTAGTTGAAGTTGGGTGTTAAGTGATAGACTTTTAAGTAGACTGCAAGCAACAGAGATGAAATACTTAAGACGTGTTAAAGGGGTGGCTAGAATGGGCAGAATTGTCTATTAGACAAATTATGGAGGAAAAACTAAAGTGGTTCGGGCATCTGGTGAGAATAAATGAAGAAAGGCCAGCAAAACTAATATAGGAGGCAAAAGTACAAAGAAAGAAAAGAAGAGGAAGACCGCAGAAGACATGGAACATGATATCCTTATCACACATTAGAGAAGCAGTTTACTGGAACTAAATAAATTTTACCAAGAATTTAATTTTCTGTTTGTAAGTATATATTTACTTATTTAAAAATGAAGCTCTGTCTAAGGGGTTTTACTCACCCTTCCTGTCATTCTTCCTCTCGCCGTCGATCTTCTCTTTCGACACTCCTTTTCGCAATTTAGCGAAAGCACCCTTATTCTTCTGGTCGGCATTGAGGCTGCTAACCGAAGAAGTCCTAGACAGATCGTCCTGGTTCTGGTGTTGGCCGGGCTCACCCTTTGAACCCTGACCCCTGCGAAATATCGCCCTGATGCTCCTCATTCTCATAATTCGCGAGGACTGCGTGTTGGCGAACGACGCTTTTTCTACTCCGTTTCACAAATCGACCGCAACAGGTGGTTTGAAAGCGCTTGGCTCTGCGGAAGGGGTTGGTTGAACCTCAAGGGGGKGGTTTTGAAATGKGGGAATTTGTTGGCTGTCTGGAGGAAARCGCGACGTCGAATAATGAATTAATTAATTCGTATTCATTACAAAAATATATGTCTTATCCGCAGTATGTTTATTTTTAAGTACTATAATAAGCAATGTCTACATTTCATCTATATGTATTTTCTGTTTTTACGTAATATTGCCTTCGTTTCAGCAACACACAACAAAAATATTAAAGCAAGACGTCATAGAGAAGAAGATAGCAACCAAATTCATCACCTTAATGGAAGCTTACACGAAATCAAAGACAAAATTTGTTTTCCCGAGGCAACTTTACTTATACTACATATATGTCACATGACATTTTATGAAAAGTATGAAAAAACGAGGTCAAAGTTTCCTACTTTGTAGCAGACTTTATGCAATAACAAAAAGAATACGAGGAAAAAGAAACAATTCAATCACCCTCAGATTGAAACAGAATCCCAAGCATTAAAATTCCTGTTTGGATAATTTTTTTAAAAAAGATGAGGAAGCCATTGCAATCTGTAGCTTTATAAGCTAAATAATGTGGTCACGATGAAGATGTAGACCGATATTTTAAAAAAATATTAATAAATTTCACTTAAATACAGGTTTTTGTCTCTACAGTAAAACTGAATTTACCCAACCAGTGTGTGTGGCCTATGAATAATTGACACGTTATGTACCCAATTCTCTGAATTACAATAACCGCCATCGTAATAAAACGGCAATAAAACCTACACCCAATCTGTTTAAATCTGAATGGTGTTACAATCATCTAAAGTACCGCTGCTTTTATCGCTTCAACACGGAATAATAAAATATCATTGCTCGTAAGTCTTACCTATTAAAAAATAAATTAAAAATTTAATTAGGTTTCTTTAATAATGTACCAATATACCAAGAGACAGGGAAATTCAGGACGACAAAGTGAGTTGGACAAAGAGGTAACCTTAGTCCATTGCTTTTTATTATCTTCATGGATGAAATCATTAGAAAGGTATACAGCAAAAATGCGAAGATGGATGGTGAAAGATACCACAAATTAAAAACTAGCTGGAAAATAAAGAAATGAAGGTCAATATTAACAAGACAAAAGTAATAATGATCATAAATAACAAGGAAAGAAGAATAAGTATTAAGGAAATTAAGGAAATATTAAGGAACAGATGGTGGAGCAAGTTGTAATGTAATGTAATTGGGAGTAACTATCAACAAGACTAGCAAAATAGACGAAGAAAACTTAGCAATAAAAACTGTATATTTGCCAACTCTAGTATAGAGAAACGAAACCTGGGTCTGAACGAAGAAACAACATAAGAAAATACAGGCAATAGAAATAAAGTCATGAATTTGGACAAAATAATGAATGAAGGCATAAAAAGACTATAAATTGAGTGTCAAAGAGTATATAGAGAAAGCACAACTAAGGTGATGGAGACACACGAAGCCAGGGATGTAAGACAAGTGTGTGAAGCAAGAACTGAAAAGAAAATTGAAAGGGAGACGTGGGATAAAAAACGAAGGAAATCTAAACTGGAACCAGTAGTATAGAACCCCTGGAAAGCAGTGGTGCAATGGAGAAAGAAAGAAAAAAAATACACAGTGAATGCAAACAAACAAATAAGTGTGTTAGTATTACCGATATAAGAGTAAAGGAATAGAAAGGTAAAACAAATACAGCGTAAGTTTAAATGGAGAAAAGACTGAAGAGGGATAGATTATATAGGTATATAATGTMCCAGTAGTAGTCTATCTTTTACTTTTATATTGGGAATAAACACTGAAACCAGTGAAGACTGAGATTCCAAAATATTTGAACAGATCGACAAAAAATGCCGTCTGTAAACTTGTCCGAGCGACATACCTAATTTCGAGAGGCGTTTAGAACGACCTTGCTASCGAAACGAATACCACAGGTAGCCGCAGGTTGGTGGCCTGTCAAAGAGGTTTCTGTATCACCCACACATCAAACAAGAACCTTTCAAGGTGAATTTGCTTAAAACACTGAAAGCTGGAACTTTATACTCGACAAACAAGAACTAATGGACTCGTAAGTGTCGTCTTCGTCTTTTTATTACAAAAAAGCCATTAGTTGTTCTCTCCTGCAAAAATCTTGCAGCTAAACTTCTCTCTCTAACAAGTTCTTTGTTAAATTGTGAATTACATCCGTTATAATGTTCGTTCAAGAAACTTCCCGCTTAATTAATGTCAAATTAACAATTTCACTTCAATTGCCCTCGATTCTCTCTTCGACAAAAATGGGCAAACGCGCAATTTCTCCCAATTATAAAACTGGTTTGTTGAACTGGAAAAAGACTGTCCCGGTTGCTTCTGCTCTCGTGATGCTCCCACTGTTTTGCGATAAGAACGGCAAACATTCCTTCATGCATCGTCATTGGGTATTTAGGTGAAAAAATTAAGCTTAGATTGTGTAATCTGATGATGACAATGTATTACGAGCGTACGATAAAACAGCGAGAATTATTACTACGTAGCATGGTACACCTATTAGAAGATGCTAAAATGTATTTTTTAGAAAGAGGTAATTAATTTTTGGGCTGAACATTAGTAACATTATTTAAAAATCAACAGACTTGAAAATACAAATTTCCTTTGCGAATTACTACGTTTTAATTAATATGCTCAGTCCATGCATAATGTATCGAAAAGTCCTGACCTGCACCGATGTCCAAACGCCACCGGATAAGCGCCATGCAATAAAAATGCTTTAAACGAAAAAAACAGTTCCGACAACGGCGTTAGAGTTTTACGATGCAGCTGCAGGGTGCAGAAAAAAATCAAAGAATAGTCGCAATCGGTAAACGCGTCAGTTTTATTACCAGCAATTTGTCGAGTGTGTGAAATATACATCACGTAGAAGCAAAAAAAATTGCTTGGTTGGGAACCGCGTAGGTTTACAGGGACGTATTCAGTATACTATAGTTTGCAGGAAATGTGTTATGTTTAATTTTTTAGTTAATTTGTGTTGCTTCTTTTCCATATTTAAACATTTAATGTTGTAGTCAGGAAGTTCGTTGCTGCGCTAGCTCCAAAAAAGTTGTTGTTTAATCTACCCACTGTGGTCGTACTGATGTATACGATTTACAATGTACAAATCATGCGTAAACGAGCACTTTAAAGCGACCATGTATACAAACTACAGTGGTGCATAAAACATGCAACATAAACACTGTAAAACGCAGTCAAGGTCTGTGGTTATATAGGACGGACTGTTCAGGAAAAAAATAATGAAAATTATGTAGCATTCAACGAGAGCTCGTGGTCATAGAATTAATAACAAATTGCACTAGTTTGAGTCGACCTAAATCGTAAACATGGAGAAACAAGTACCTCCAGGTAAGATACGTTTAGTAAATTTCTAAGAAATAACGATAGTAAAACACTTGCTTATGATTCTGCTCCCAAACTTTTATTTTTGGCAAAGCCAAATGTCAGCACTTAGTTCTTTGAATCTAATATTTGCATTACGTTTTGTTTGGCCAATGTACTTTTTTGGGCAGTTACAGCATTTAATTTCAGAAATTCCAGATTTATTTAACACGTCTTCTTTATCCAAGGTGTTGCCTAATGAGTTTTTTAATGTGGAGTTGTTGCCAAAAGCAAGATGAATATTAAATTTTAAAATTTATGTTTTATTGGAGGATGGTATGTACATTTTCTATAAAATATGTTTGTTTGGTCTTTTTTTATAATAACTATGGAATTTGCCTTATCAGCTTTCACGTAAAAACAACTCTTACATTTTAACCTTTTTTAAACATTTGTTTACGTGTTGTCTCTAATATTTTTCATGTATTTCTTTCTCTATTTTTTTTACTTATTCTTATCACTTCCGATTTGTTTTCTCTATTGACAATCACGTTTTCAATATCACTAATTACGTCTTCCAAAGAAAAATGTTTTGGTTTTACTGCATGTTTTAAGCTGTGTATTAAGAGATCAAGTTTTTAGGAGATAGAAAGCTGCTAATTTTAGATGCCTTGAAAAAACTTCCAATTGTAGTTCTTGCCTTTTTCGGTGTAATATCTCTTAGCCTTGTCTGTCACCTTTTTGAATCCTTGTTGTATTTGTGCATTTCATTAATTTTGGGTATGCCACTGCTTTTAGAGAAATTATTATTAGAGAAATGTTTTCGTTAAGAAAAAAAAACAGAATATAGTTGTGTACGCCAATCTTTTGATACACTTGATTCTTTACACTTTCATCTTTCATATACTTATATGTTTTTCCCAATCAGTTGACACATTTAAATTGGACATCTGCCTTCCGCCCTAACATTGTTGCATTAACGACATGCAATTAACAGAGTGATTGTTAACCCAATAATCTTTACATTCGTTCCGACATTTAAAACAATTTCGCCATTACCGATTTTTCAGTCGACTCGGTCGATAAACGATATCTTCGACACTGAAAGCTCCGGCGATATGAAGGGGGCTTTGGCCGAGTTATGTCAACAATATGGAGTTCCCCGAAAATCGTTCTATATATTCCCCAATTAGTCATGCAATAAAAGAGGCATAAAAATATTTCTGACGCCCGCACTGGAAACCACCAACGACAACGCATTTGGGACGTCTGGTCTGGGTTTGTCTGATCATGTAACGTTTAATTTTATACTCAAAGAGCAAAGACGAAAGTTGCAAGCACAAAAAAACTATCCAGTATAAAGAACGGTCTTATTAGATGATTATTTAACATACTACACCTAACTGAAAAGCTTTTTAACTAGATGTGATTTCCCTGTGGCACACAAATGTCAGTTATTTCTGTTAAATATTTCACTGTTTATAAACGAAGTTTCATCGGAGCAAAGGATTGTTTTGGGCACAACTGTAATCTTCTGGGTGCAGCTTTTGTGCTGTATTTCCAATTGTGTTATATATTTTCTGAATCGGCACTTCGAGATTTATCTCCCTGAATGATTTTAGAGGATATTTTGCAAAAATCGTCATTTTTTCCTACAAAAAGTATTAATAATTTTTGTCGATTTTCGCAAAGTCTCCAAAAAATCTGAAAAAATCAGGGAGATAGATCTTGACGTGCTGATTCAGAAAATATAAACAGTAGGGGTCCTCAGACTTCCGGTTTAGGAAATAGGACCGGATTTAGTATCCGGCTGCCAGATTCTAGCGCATTAAATCGCGCCTATTTCCTAAACCGGAAGTCTGAGACCCCTAGTGATTTATATTTTCTGAATCAGCACGTCGAGATCTATCTCCCTGAATTTTTTCAGATTTTTTGGAGACTTTGCGAAAATCGACAAAAATTGCATACATATGGTCGGGGAAAAATGACGATTTTCGCAAAGTCCCCAAAAAATCTGAAATAATTCAAGTAGATAGGTCTCGACGTGCTGATTCAGAAAATATATAACAGTAGGGGTCTCAAACTTCCGGTTTAGGAAATACAACCGGATTTAGTATCCGGATGCCAGATTCTAACCCATTAAATCGCTTCTATTTCCTAAACCGGAAGTCTGAGACCCCTAGTAATTTATATTTTCTGAATCAGTACGTCAAGATCTATCTCCCTGATTTTTTTCAGATTTTTTGGAGACTTTGCGAAAATCGACAAAATTTGCATACATATGGTCGGGGAAAAACGACGATTTTTGCAAAATCTCCAAAAAATCTGAAATAATTCAGGGAGATAGAGTTCGACGTGCTGATTCAGAAAATATATAACAGTAGGGGTCTCAAACTTCCGGTTTAGGAAATACAACCGGATTTAGTATCCGGATGCCAGATTCTAACCCATTAAATCGCTTCTATTTCCTAAACCGGAAGTCTGAGACCCCTAGTAGTTTATATTTTCTGAATCAGCACGTCAAGATCTATCTCCCTGATTTTTTTCAGATTTTTTTGAGACTTTGCGAAAATCGACAAAAATTGCATACATATGGTCGGGGAAAAACGACGATTTTTGCAAAATCTCCAAAAAATCTGAAATAATTCAGGGAGATAGAGCTCGCCGTGCTGATTCAGAAAATATATGCCACTAGAGGTCTCGGACTTCCGGTTTAGGAAATACGACCAGATTAGTACCCGGAAATAGTGATTTTAGGTCCGAAAACGGTGCACCGGAGCGCCATTTTTGACGTAAACTCTGAACGGATGTATTCCGGTCCTTGAAATCCAACACACTTATAGTTTTTGAGTTGCTCTATCGAATGCTGAAGACCCGATCGTCATATCTCGACGCGTTATTTTTTTCGCACCCAAAGAACACGGTCAATACATTATAGTGGAATGATAACACAAGGTATTAAAACGAACCACGCGGTGCTCCACCACTCAATGAGACACACACACACACATAAGTAAAGAATTTTAAATGGCAATCACGTCTCTTTTAAACCCTTATAAAGTCGTTCCTTCCCGGGAATGCCTCCACGAGCGTTTTTCTCTCGTTTTGCTTGAGCAATCTCGCGGTTTGCATCGTGGGCACCCTCGTTCGGTTGCTCACGATGGAAACACGTGGGCCGCAAATTGCTTGTCCTTTTTGGTACGTAGCGCCGCGTTGGAGCTCTCTATTTTGACGACTTCACAGCTCCTTTCGAAGGCAAGGTCAGTAAATGCGGCTATGAAAAGCTTGGCCGTGAAAGCCGACAGTGAGATGGGATTTTATTTTACGACGAGGCTTCTCCGGCGTGGGTGTTGTATAATTTCTCTTCGATTCTTGATGATTTTTGGGTTTCGAGTGGTTTTTTTGTCAGACAAATTCGTGACATTTCTAAATAGGGTGGTCATTCTCTTAACTCCGACTGTTATCAAGTGAAAATTGATTCAGAAATTAGCTAAATCGGTTGACCGTTTAAGAAAATAACCCATTGCTTTCGATGATAAGATTAAAACCATATAAGCTCCTGGTAAAAGCAGAATCTTTTTTGGTACCTCCCAAAAATGAAAGGAAAATTGTTCAAGCATTTTGGAATCGATTTCTCATTCCCACATCATGGATACAATCGATATTTTCCAGAGTGGTAACAAGGTTCTGCAACTGATATAGAGAACCATTCTATGTAAGGTTACAAAAACTTTTGAGACCATATTGTTCAGAAATATTTTTTGGAATCGGTTGAAAACACTATAAATCCAGAGACATGCCATATAATTGGAAAGAATACGGCTAATTATAAAATTAGGACCTGGATGTGTGTGATACATTCAAAAAGTATAAACCTGTTAATAGAATATACATTACTAAAGCAGAGAAATCCATTGTACTTGGTACTACAGGAATTTTGAGCAAGAAAAAGCAACTGAGAACATGATATAAAGCTGATATTCACTAATGGTATACCTAAAATTGTCTCGATTTTTTACCAAAACTTAAGAGGACTGCACACAAAAACAAATATATTCTATCCAGATGTCTCTATACGTGAAAATGATGTTTAAGTACTGACAGAAACATGGCTGAGGGATGAACTTCTACCAAGTGAATACTTTCCTTCTTCTTTCATTGCGTGATGATTACTTTTATAGAAAACTAGACTATTTAATAAAAGCTTACGTGTCAATGAAGACGGCTAAAGAACACAAATATCTATATATAGTTTACAAAAGACATAGTAGTGAAAATCAACAAGAAGGACAGAATTAGAAGACTCCACAGTTCTACTGGATTGGCTTTTTATGCCCACAGTGCTCGAAATCCACGCAGAGATAAAATGCTCTATCAGAAGTGAATATAAAAAGTATATTTTGGAAGCATCATCAGTGACCTGCCTCCAATTCTGCTGACCATGGGCCCTGATAAAATTCCTGGCTTCTTGGTGAAGAATGCGTTAGTAGCTTTTCCGTACTTAAAGTTACATTTACAGTGCTGGAAAACTTCGGGAATATGCCCTGTCCTGTCTTCAAAAGCAAACTTGCAAATAAGAAACATCGCTCTGGACAGGCAGTTGGTGTTCTTTTTGATTCTTCTCTGTCTTTTACAATGCATATTAATACGATATTAAATAGTTGCATGAGAACATTCGGCTTTCTAAAAAGAAACGCCATCGAATTGAGGAATACTGACTGTTTGATCGCACTATTTCAGTACCTAATAAGAGGCAGGCTTGAGTATTGCTCTATTGTATGGTTATTACCCGGAGAGAGGCAGTAATCAAATAGATCGACAGAAGGGACTAGGCTTGTATATTGTTTTTGTATAAAGTAATTTATGGAATAGTAATGTCGTCTGAATTATTATTAATAATATATGTAGTAATGTGGATACTATATTTTGTAATAATTTTGGAAACATCAGTTTGTTGTTTCTTCAGGTGCGCCTTAGGAATTTAATTTTGGTCCTATTTTGTCCTGACGACTCGAAGGATTTATTCGAGTTCTTGAATCAGGCACAATTAGAGAAATCAGATCTTTATTAACCGAATTGCCAATCGAGCCTCCCAAGCACAAAAGAAACCGTGTCAACTGTATCAAAAGGCACCTAGCCCATTGTAGTTAATTACGTTTTATACCGTAGAACATGACGTCTTTGTGTAACCAGCATCGGTTGTCCCACTGACTGCTTTGTACGGTTAAAGACAAGCGAAGAGAAAAATATGTAGCTATTGTCTACGGCCATGAATGGAATAAGAGAGGCTTGTCACTTAATTACAACACCTCTTCATGAGCAAACAACAGTTCCTATTTTCCTTCTTCGCTGTATACGTCGCGTGATGGCATACATTTTGTTCAAGGACGGTTTAAAGCGCTAATTCTCGTAATTGCATTATAATTTTCTAGATTAGATTACGGTGTGGCGGATATTAAGTTGTTCATGAGATATTCGGCGCTGTAGTCAGAATACAGCGATTGTAACGTTTCTCTTGAAGTGATAAAGCGTTTTATTTAACCGGGAACTAGTCAAATCGTGGTTTGCGGACCCAAACACAGAAGCTGAGGAAGACCTAAATCAGCTACCACTGTTACAAAGGAGATAATTCAGTTTATTCAGCTAGAAGTATACGAGTAGATATTGGTGTGAAATCACCTTGTATATTATTACATTCGCCCAAGGGAACACCCGTTTATCAATTACTTATAATTTAACATTCGTGCTTTCAGTATTATGTACTTGACCAACATTTGCATTTTGTAACAGCTGACGCACCGGAGAAGAAAATTATATCCAATTTAATAAATATGTGGATGAGGTCACGCAAGGCGATTTGAAAGTATTAGTCTTGAAGGGATTCATAAATCCCGGTAATCAACAAGAATAGTGAAGAATTTAGTAATTGCTCTACATAGCGAACCAGCGATGCAGTAATTCCTATAAATATACTACTGTCAATCCAAGGCATCGGATTACAACCAGTTTTTGCAATTGTTGCAACGCAATTTCATCAAGGGAAATAATAATGTTGCTTGATTATACAAATGACCAGCAAAAATAAGGCTGGAGACTTTGTTTCTATGTTAATAATGTGATAAATTATGCTAAAACTGTATAAAATAAAGTTTCAAAAGATAATACCGTACACTCAAAAACAATTAAGTACTTCATATACAAGGGTGAATGCTTCCAGCGTCCATAATGTTAGATAATATGTTTTCGGAAAGAAAAGTCACTATTAAACAATGACAAACAATTAATAATCTGTCTGTCTGTGAGTGTTGGTTTTCTGTAAACCTCGTGTCCTAATTGTCCAGTGTTCACTCAGTAAATCTGTAAATTTTATGTCAGAATTTTGACTGTTCAAATGGTTTAGAAACCTAGCTATTCTATACCGTGGGGCCAAATAACAAAAGTATCATCTACATACAATATTTTGGCTTGAACTGAAAACTGTTGATTGCTACCTCTTCAAAATTTTCCGTAAACAAATTGGCTACTATAGGACTTAGAGGTGAACCTATTACACAACCTGTTATAACGAACTTATATGTATTGAAATCCTTAAAAACCTTAATTTTCTTAGATGTCCTTTTGAGCTCGGTAATCGTGGCTTTCTGACGACCTAATTCATTAAAAATTGACATCTTGTTACAAAATTAAACGTTCTGTCCAGGTCTTTTAACCGGAGGTCACTGAGACTTACTGTTATTTTTTATAATTTTTTAAAACTTAAATATCAGTTGAGATCAAAATTACGAAACGTGAATATATACAGTTAATACTGCTCGTGTTCCATAGATAATATCCATCAACCATTGTGTAACTTACATCCTACACTAGTCAATAGAAGAGTATTTGAGCTATTACATGATAAATCTGGGACCACACAAGTAACATCCGTCCAAAAACGAAATATATAATTAAGATATGAGCCTCCTACAATCCATATTCATTTCATCGCCCACAGTTTTCCATTTTTATTAATCTTGATAATCCATTGAGACGAAAACGATTTTGAAGTCAAAATAATGTAGAAACTGTATTTAAAGTACAAATACGATAAACAGGAGGTCTCTCGGGAGGTCTGGTATTGCAGAATAATTGAAAATGACGGAACCGTGTCAGAATCCGCAATCTGCCTTTTTGTTAACAGATTTCGATGCTGTTTACAAGAGTTTCGGCGATGCATTTTCGGCAGTTTCGACAAAAGTCGATCGTGTACTTTGCAGCTAAACGAGCGAAGCCTAATTTTCTGGTGAATGTCGCACACTTGCGCGTTTCTCAAAATATTCAGGTGAACTTTCTCTAAAATAATTCAACGAAGCTCTGGTCGATGTTGCCAGACTGGCTGCGAGAATTGGGTGTAAAATGAATACATGATCCTTCTTATCTGTGAGAAAAAAATACGACCTTGTGGATTGACGTGATACAGTCAAGTGTTACCTGATAAATTTCTTGGACTGTATATAAAAATTTAGATATGCGTTTGTTGTTATTTCAATGCTAGTCAATACGTAATGAAAATTCGCAATTGCATTTCATATAGACATGTTATTTGCATGTAGTACGTAAGAGGACTACGTTGTTATTGACGGAGTAAATAAAAAACAACATCCTAACAAGATGGACAAATAATACAAGCACACCATAAAAATTCTAGCTAGCTATCCAATTACTTATTTTGCTACGTTTTCATCAAGTTGTAGGATAATTAAAACCAATATAAAAAATTAAACTAAGGATGTATGAACTATAAACTGACAGAATTAATAATAGAAGACTAACCTTAATAACACCCAAGAGAATGAAGAAAAACGAAGAAGGGGAATTTTTATTTGTGCACAGGAGTAGATTTCAACTTAAATTTATTTCTCGACAACACTGCAAGACCAGTCATTTTTTTGCCAGATGTCCCGACCGATGCAAAATTGTGTCGTCTGCTCTTCAACAGCTATTAACAGTTGCAATGCTGTCGGCAAATTAAAAGCTTTTACTGGTTTTTAATTGGTCGTAAAAGTTGGCGACCTGATTTTTACTACATCCTTCATCTTGCTGTGAGTGTTCTGTCTTTTCTACCAAAGTTGCCACGTGTAATACAAATGAACTTATCAGAGGAATTTAAACCTTCAAAGAAACAAATGATTTTTACGACATAATCGACTTGAAAAGGTCTGACAACAATGCATTTCGAATCGTTTTTTTAAGATAAATCTGATGAATGGGTCCATTCATTTTTTTTTCGCATTCATTTCAAGAGATTGGCCAACAACATTAGCTCATGATCGCAAAGTTCTCTGAACTTTTCTGTTTGGTTTGCAGACGTCGGATTCGTTTCAGGAGGTCCGGAAACATCTCACTGATAATTTTTAGATAAAAGGACGTTGCCCAATTTGTCGAGACATTAAAGAAAAATCGTTGTTGACAAGTAGCCAGAATCGAAACTTGTATTCGTAGTTCGTTTTTCAAATTCAATATGAACAGTAAGAAAATACAAGATCCATTGGCAAAGAAATCGTGAATCACGACGTAAGTCACTCAATGATAAAACAATTAGATTAATTTGGATTCGCATGCCCTCGTGTACCTTGGTACGTTTCCATCCTGACATTTTACTGCCATTTTCCGCCTTTGCAGAGGTTTTTACAGCTTGTTTACGCTAGCCGACACGTAGGTTTAAAAATGTCAGCGCAAAGTGGAAAACGCTTTTGTACGTTGAACATCACGAGTTCATATACAAGGCGGTGTCGTAAAATTAAAAGTTATGAAGCGGATTTAACAAAGAACATGCATACGCTAAAGTCAATTTTCTTTTCTTGGACGTGTGGGATCTAAGGTCATCATACTGCGGCATAAAAGAGCATTTTATGACAGCAACTCGATTTTTCTGTCCACCATAATGTTGGCAGACTTTTATTTTAATTGTTTTTCTACTTTAACGCTTTTAATGGCTTCTCTGTACAGGGTATTTCATGAAGAAGAACATCAAACAGTTCTTCCATGCCTTCTTCAACAGCTCGATTGGCATGTGCTTGTGCACTGTTGATCTGATACCATGTATTATTGGCTTCAACTGCAGGAAGACAACACAAGTTCGCATTTATAACGTTTCTTAAAGTAAAAATGTATTTTGCACTGTCAAGATCACTAGACTATTCTATCACATTCACCATACGTGATAATTAAATTCAAAAAATCTTCATTCGAAGAGCGTGACATTTGGACTATATATATATATATGAACAAAAGAAAAACTTTCCTAATATACCGAGGTATATGTAAACCAAAACCTCAAATAAACCATGTCATTTAAAAAAAATCAGATCTCTTCTGATGAAAAGAAATTTAATCTTGATGGTCCAGATGGTTTCAATTGTTATTGACGAGATTTGAGGAGAGAACTTGAGTACCTTTCAAGACGAAACTTTGGAGGTGGTACGTTAATGGTACAAAAACTTTACTTTACAAAAGCAGCCGTTTTAACATTGGCTTCCCCATCAACACGAATGAACAGTCGAGAGTACATTCAAGTTCCTGAGACCATTTTAGTGCCTTTTTTAAATAACAATTACGAACGAGATTTAATTTTCTAACAAGATAATGGGAGGATTCATGTCAGTAGGGAGTCCGATGGTTGGTTTGCCCACCAAAATGTCGAACTGTTAGAGTGCCCCTCTTGTTCACCTGACATGAACCCAACTGAAAACCTTTAGTGTATCTTAGTTCCGCGAGTATATGCGGGTAACCGACAGTATGCCACCATAAATGAACTCAAAAATTCATTAGAAGAGGTTCGGGCCAATTTGGTACCAAGAATATTAAMTAATTTKGTTGGAAGCACTAATTCTAGAATTTTGGAGCTGACTAGGTAGAATGAAGGCCAATTCGGTGTGACACTTAGATGAGGCTATAGTTGTGTGCACCAGTCCAATTTAAAAAATATTTTATTAAAATACGGAACCTGTTAAATGACTTTGAATAGTATATTTCTTACTATTTTCGTTTCTTTTATCCCTCCTGTTTTTGTTTCTTGTTTTTGTTGGTCAAATTCACATGTAAATTAATGTGATGCGACTATAGTTATGCTTCCCGCAAAAGTACTTCTAGTTTGCTTCTATCCCTTGCATTGCATCTTACAATATCCTTTTAGAAGTCCACCTTGCAGCGATGCGTACCTAAAGTGTACCCAAAGATATAATGTTTTTACGATGCTATAAGTATTCCAATACGAATTTACTGTTAAGAGTGCTGAAGCGGATTTTCAATTTTCTCGGTGGACCATTTTCAAATGGCAGTTACAAAATGCTCTTTCTTTCATTGAATTAACTGAGGAGGAAGTTAGGAAAACATCAAGCGTCAAGGTACCTGATTAAGTTGTGATCACGTCATATCTTTGAGCAAACTTTATCTATTCTATCTGTTTGTTGTTTATGAGTGAGTATGTTTAGTGATAACAGAGATAATGTGTAAATATGGAGTTTTTTAGATCTGCAGCATTTGAAATGTGTGTCTTCCTTTCTGTATAATACATCATACGATACTGTAAAGCTGCAAGAATATAGTACACGAGTCATGCAACAAAATATGAGCCAATTATGGTAAAGGTAAGATTAGAATGGATAGCACATGATAGTCTCAAGTGTGCCCAATTCCACAGGATTAATTTTACTGTTTGATATGCTTCGATTTCTTTAAACAACTTTCTTCAAACAAAAAATTTCCATCAACCTATCCCCGTTCTCCATCGCTGTTTTACCAGCCTATACGTAACGAAAGCTTCGAGATTGCATGGCCCAAAAAACATGGGTCACCTCAGATTTACCGTTCGGCCCCTCAGGACCTCCAAACAACCAACTATACATCCTCCAGGATGTGGTCCATTACCTGATCACTTCAAACTGGGAACAAACGCACTCACTGAGGAGGAACCGTCCCGCAAAACGGAAAACATCGTCCACACGTAAACAAAACACGCCGTTACCACGCAACGAAAGCAATCTACTGGCCCAGCCACCTTGGCAATTCCCGACCGTTCGTTCAAATGACTATCGCAAGAAAGCGGCCGTTGCCTGGCGGTGGAGGGGGGCATGTTGATGTAGTCGGCCTGCGCAGGGACGGAATCGATATATTTCGAAAAAAGAACAGCAAAACATCGTTCGGAGGCATAGAATTAAAGKAAATCGTCAGAAAAATTAGGGGTTTGGGAACAATATAGGTCCTTGGGTGGAGCCTTGGGATGCTCCCACACCTCCTTCTGCCTGCTCTACTAGTGCCCACTTTTTTCTCATATTTCCAACTCTCAAATACAACTAAAGGTTTTATTAAACCTCGATACACTGGAACTTTCAAGCCTTTTGATCGACATAAGTTTAGTACCGTACCTCCAGTACTGTTATCTCTTTTTTCCTCATTATTGCAACTAGCTAGGGCAACTCCCAGGTCTCAATGGCGTATCTTCTCCATCGATAATCTCGTCTTACAGGAAAAAAGAAACAGTCAAATGCACTATCATTCACGATAAAGAAATAAGTTATTATATCATCATTTAGTGGTAATGCTACTGTCCTTTATCGGGAATTATAATGCTACTGTCCTTTATCGGGAATTATAGAGTCCCATTTAGCAATACAGTTTAGTATTTTCATAACAGTTCTTACCACCTACAGAAAATTAACTGAAAAATGAGAATTAAAAGGTGAAGCTACTATAAAATGAAGAAGAAGACAGAAACTAGGCATTTTTGCACACCTGTGGAATATCTGTCAGGAAAGATATCTTGGTTTTACATTGTTTACGTTTATAAATAAGAAGTGTCAAAAAATTAAGGACTTTATGAACGTACAAAAGGTCAAGAATATTTGACTCCATGATTTCTTGTTAGATACGTTTTCTTTTGTCAAATATACAGTTTGTATGTTATTTTATCGTTAGATGCTAGAAACTTCTTAATAGTTATTTATTGTATAAGTTTTTCAGATAGCATTTTATCCACGAAAGAAGGGTTAGACGCGACAGTAAAGATCGAGCGTGGATAAAATGCGACTGAAACACGAATGAAAGAAATATCGGGAGGTGTTAAATTGTTGCTATTTGTTTTCGATTGTATATCGACATTTGCAAAAATTTGTGAAGTTGGTGAGAAATAAAAGAAAGGGTTCCTGGGATAACCCTGAAGAGGGCTGGAGAAGCAACTCTACAATAATTATTGCCTGTGAAGTCCAAGGAACATTATGAAAAAGTAATTTCCGAATTTAACGAATGGAAGGCAAAACGGGGTGTATCTACCATAAATGAGGAAGTATTTCAATTTCATCCATTTGGTCGAAGTACTCGATGCTGAAGGCTGTAATAAAGGCTTATAGAAACATAGACATTGGAAAATATAGTAAGCACGTGGGAGAATTTTTGCGAAGGGCTTGCGATAAAGAATATTTGATGATCAAGGTAACATCTCGTAACTTTCTAGACATTATAGATAATAAATTTTGAAATATTTTAGGTTGCACTAATAATGGGAGTGTGTGGTGCCTGTCGTTGCTGCGAATTAACGAATTTGAATATCAGTAATGTAGAAGGCAGGGGCATATCTGCTTGTTTCGATACCCGATGCTAAGACGGGCATTTCACGAAAATTCACAATAATAGAAGAAGGATTCGCTATCAATGCTGTCAAGACATGTAGAAAATACATGTCCTTAAGTCCAAAGAATTTATACAAACGACAGATTCTTTTTGCGATACACTAATCAAAAGTGTACTTCAGAATCAACACTCTGTCGAAAGTCCCTTCGACAGCTGCTTCAATGTTGAATCCGACAAATGCAGAAGCTTATAGTGGTTATTGTATGATGCGAACCTCAACAACTTTACTGGCTAATAAAGGTGCTGACCTCGCAACAATTAAAGGACATGGTGAGTGGAGAAGCTTCGCTATAGCAGAAAGCTATATCCAGGATTCCATTTCTAATAAGCTAGACATTGCAAGCAAAATCCAAGGTTCTGTTGGTACCCTTCACTCCTTGGAGCAAGATACATCTGCAGATTTAACAAGAACTTCGACAGGCATGCGTTCTGAAACCGATTACAGCTACAAACTTAATGTTGATGGCAAAAAAGTAATATTTGATAACAGAAATAACGAAATGTTTATAAACATAAATGTTAATGTTAATAATTCATAAGTAAATGTTAAAAAGGTGTAGATTGTACTATGTTTTTGACCAATTATTGATATGGTTCGAGAAATCTTTCCTGAGAACTGACATAATGTTAGCTGAATTAAATTCTCTACAACAATAATCAATTTCCTTCTAAACATTATATATGTTGGAGGCTGTTCAATTATTCATTTTTATTACTGTGGTCTTTAAAAATTCTAAATCCGTCCCTGTCCAACCGGCTGCTTTCCCCTCCATGATACCGTCATGCTTAGCAAGTGGTCCTCAGTTATAGCGTGCTGTTCACCGTTCTTTTTTTAATAATCCTGTTCCTCACCATGTCACCTGGACCCACCATATTGTACGGACTACGTGGGGGTAAAATTGTGTTATCGATTTTTTTGTCTGATGATCCGGGGGATAAACAAACGACATCATTGTTCGAGTAGGTTCTACTGATCTGATAGTGGGCATAGGTTTGAGCAGATGAGCTGTTTTGTGTGAAAGTTTAGATTATTATACGATATTTGCGTTGGTTCTTAGATATTATTCATTCATTGTATCCATATATTTTTTATTAGTTGGTGGCTAGCACAGAACAAAAAATAAACAAAGCCTATGAATTTTACAAAGGTATGGATGCCATGCTGCTGACCATATGAAGAGATACATCAACTTAGGAAGAATAATTAATAGCTTACACGGTAGAATAATATTCTGCATTCCAGCACAAAATTAAATTATATTTCTTATTTTTTTGGTCGTTGATCGCTATCACTAAGCGTTATTTTTTTACCTACGTTAACCGCTGCTTTTAAGGTGAAACCAATGTCAAATTTCTATTTAGAAGGCCAAAATTACTATAGAAACTCACTTTAAGCTGAAGCCTGGATAGGTACATGTATGGAAAATTAGGAGATTTTAGATATTCTGGTCGTAAAAGTCACAATTTTGACAGTAGAAATCCAGAACTTAACATATGTATGTATTTTGAGCTCGGGAATCTAAAAATGACCTCTGAAATGAGTTAAGATGTTTGGAGAATTTTTTATTAATTTCTATGTTCGTAAGCCACCATTCCGACTGGATGTTTTAGAAAGATGAGTTATAACGCCAGTATCTGATGGCCTAGCTACCTAAAGGTAAGTTTCTTAATACAAAATTGAACGATTTTTTTATTTTTTTTTACCGGAGGTCGCTATCACTTAGCGTTATCTATTTACGATTTTTTTTAAATGGATCTTTACTTTAGCGATCCATTCTAGATATCTTTCTAGGCGAACCGCTGCATTTAGGGCACAACCAATATCAAATTTGGATTTAGAAGGTCAAAATTACTATAGAAACCCACTTTAAGCTGAAGCGGAAATGAAAAATTTTTTCGCTAAATTTTTGCCTGGGTATTTGTATGCAAAATTAGGAGATTTTAGATATTCGGTCATAAAAGACAATTTTGACAGTAAATGCCCAAAATTTAACATATGTATGGAGAATTTTTTATTAATTTATTTGTTCGTAAGCCACCATTCTGACAGGATGTTTTAGGAAGTTGAGTTACAATGGTGCTATCTGATGGCCTAGCTATGTAAAAGTAAGCTGAAAAAAATTGAACGATTTTTCCATTTTTTTTCACCGGAGGTCGCTATCACTAAGCGTTATTTTTTTACGGTTTTTTTAAGTGGATCTTTACTTTTTGCAATCCATTCTAGACAGCTTTCTAAGCGAACCGCTGCATTTAGGGTATAACCTCCATCAAATTTCGATTTGGAAGGCCAAAATTGCTATAGAAACCTTGGCTTCGAAAAGAAAATGCAGACAATGTCAATTAAGGCAAAATTTTTTACGATTAAGATTTAGACACATCTAACCAAAACGTATGCCCTTATCAAATACTTCGTAAATTGTACAAAATAGTTATTTATTATTAATTTCTATAGCATCTTGATAAGGAACAATATAACTATTGATAACCATAACAAATTTAGATTATTATAACCGATACCGACTGTATATGAGCTTATTTTATAACTTACCAATATTTAATTTAAGTTAACGTTAAAATACTGTCATCTTAAGCAAAAATAACCCTCACTAAATTAAACATGGGAAATGGACTTAGCGGTATTCTTTTTGAAAGTCGAGACCCATAAACATGTGATGCCATCCAGGAAACGGAGAAAATTTAAAGTTAAGTCTCGCCGCTGTAGGTGCCAACACGTTGATAAGTCGTTTCCTGTTATAACGACTTTCTTCTCAGCGGCGATGCATACACAATTGAAATGATGTCGATGGGAAAAAAGAAGCATGGAATGAAAGCTACTGCCATCCGCTTTTTCTAGAACCGATATGTTTTATTAAACGATTGAATGAATTGTTCTCGAGACATCACATTAATTAAATCCACTTAAGTAAATAGAAAGCACACTCTTTCCAATTCCAAAAAAAATGCACTTCCATCTGCAAGCAGTTTTCACATAGTCAGGCTGCATTGAATCAAACATCTATTCCTAATGTATCTAAGACCCCAAGTCGAAGTATTTCTTTTTTCACTGCAGCCTCTCGAGTGCTCCCATCTGTGCAGTTCACTGTGGATTTCACAAAAAAATACTTGTCAAGATGATGGATGACCGAAGCGGTTACATGCAACAAGTGTGCTCAGCTGTAGGTTGTCGAGATCTTCAGGAAATGCACGCTGTTTCGTAACGTTGTGGGTGAAACAAGAGTTTACTGTTCCTGGTCGTGGATTACAGCTGTTGTTGGCTGATTTTTTTGTGGCAACCTTTATAATTATACAGAATAATAACAATTTTAACCATTTTTTATACTGAGAGACTCAGCGAGATGCTGAGAAAAACAAGCCTCATCTGGACAAAATTATACGGTGTTTGCAAAGTTACATAGAATAGAAATGGGCCTGCTGTAGTAGTTCCCTATATGTGTTGCAGAGCCCTTCTTAAAAGCAGGACATAATGTTTCCAAATACTAGGAAATACTGGGGATTTCAATATTAGATTGAATAAGTAAAGCAACGGGGATACAAATACAGAAGCACAATCTTTTAAAATGAAACTGGGGACTCCATCCGGTCCAATAGTAAAAGTATTCTTTACCCATTTGAAAGTAAAATAAATTTCATCTTCTGTAAAACAATTCATACACGATGTAGCTAACACTTGTGTCTCTCTCAACCATTGTTGGGCGCGGTATATCCCCCCACTAAAAAAAAAAGCAAAGGGGTCTACTATAGACAGTAAAGAAGTGAGCTGCTTATCATGAAATATACCAGAATATACGAGAATCCAGTGAAACAGAGCTTTCAATATCTGACAAATATCGTCTGTACGAAATATTAATTAAAGTTTTATACCTTGAGCGGAGATCCTTAAATTGATTAAGAAGATATGTTGTACCACACAATCTGTATTGTTTTAAAATATATGCCTTATGAATGCACGTAATTATCTCATGATTAACTGTCAGGTCGAATACCGAGCATAAAGTATTATAAAAACAATTACAAGCATCATTAACATCAAGCACATCCTCAAGAAATGACCAATCAATTTCAGATAACAAAGAGTAAGGAGCAGGCAAATTGTAACAGTTGTTAGGACAATTCATAGGAAATCTACAGGTTTCAGGCAATTCATCAAAAGATACCGAGGCTAACGACACCTGAAGATACAAGTCTTCAGCATCCAACGGCAACTCAGATCTTAATATCTGAAAATCAAGATTAGAAAACACCAAATACAACAAACGCTCCTGCTCTTTCAATTGTTTAACACCAAGAAAAGATTTGAAATTATTTAAGACTACGACATAGCTGTCCATAAAATCACTCACGTATGCTGGAGTATTAAAATCGCCCATTATAATTACACTACATCCTTGAAACTCATTATAAGTACTAAGGGCGTTGAAAAATAATTCATAATCTACATATGCAATGCTGGGTGGGATATACAGATTAACTATATAGTCTAATTCCAACACCAACTATATCGACAGAAGGAACGAGTCCTAAAATCCTTGAAAAGTCAAGCTGAAAACCACAAACGTGGTTGTTTCTGACAGCTATGAAAACTCCTCCAGCTCTAGAAAACCCAGTATGCTACAAACACCTATTGTTTTGGTATACACAATAATCCTAAGGAAACAATTCACTATCCAAAATATCGATAGATAACCACGTTTCTGTTAAAACCATATCATAACGAGACTAAGAAACAGCATTATAATATAGCACTATATTTCAAAAATTAGATCCTTAAACTGACAGATGCTACCATTGAAGGCATTACATACTAGTTTCAGGGCCCTAAATTTGAAACAAGTAACCTTAAACTCTTTTCAGACCAGTACAATCAACTAATCAATTAATTTATAAAAGACGTGAAATGTAGTAAGCCACAAAGGACAGCATAAAATATCGCAAGCAAGCAACAGATTAAGGACACTATTATATTTCTTTACATTCAAGATTTATGTTTACATGTTTCTAAAAAAAAACACACTACTGCAATCCTTTTTTGTTGAAAAATATTATAGTTATTTCCATTATACAGTTTTGTTTAATATTGCCTACATAAGACTACACAAATGAAATACATTTTTGATATTTCAGCACTGAAATATAGAATAGGTTGTTAATTTAAACACTCCCATATTTAAGTAAATCCGATTATGAGATTTTCCAATTACAGACATTTCAACGCACTATAGCAAATCGGATTACACTGTCTGGCTAATTTTCGTGGAATTGTCTGTTTTAATTTGAGTGTATAACTCTAGGAAATGATACAACGAATTCACTTCCCAGAAGTATATAATCAAAAACAAAGTAATAATTTTTTGATGTTGTACCAGAAGCATTGCGGAAGACGATTGTGAATTAAGGTAATTTTTTTAAATGTTGTGAAGTACTGTTAAATGAAATAAATTTATATGACTATAAAAAGATGACTACTTAATTATGGTTACGTAATTACTAAATGGCTTGACCCTGAAATTGTACTTTTAACAAGGAAATTAGCAGAAGAGCGTGTAATATTGAATAATTGGGTACCGGTATCGCTTTCGACAATTCAAAAAAAAAGAAGCGATAAACTCTAATTTACTGGCTTTATTTATAACGGACTCAACGTATTTCTATTAATAACCTCTCTTATCTATCAGTTTGTTACTGTGGATGCAGTGGTAAACAAAACTTCGGCGTCTGCTTCAGATACATTAGATACATTAGCGTAGCAATGAATCATTTCGTATTAGTAATTTAGCAAATTTATCGTTCATATATGTCAAATGGAAGTACCAATAAATACGGTATTTTCAAAGCGCATAAAACATGACCTTCCTTCTGCGAATAAATTAAATTCCTACTTTTTGAAAAATGACAGAGACATAATCTCAACTGACTTGTTTTAATTTGTAGTATCACCTATAATTTTCCATTGTTTCACCAGGTTTTTCTTACAAGTAACCAAATCAAATGCATTAGCTCGATTCTAAGCGTCGTCCTTGAATACAAAAGTGAGCTCTTTGAGTGTTTCTTTTTGATAAATTGAGTAAACTTTGATTATATATTTTTTTAATATTGATCTTGTAAAAGGACTTTCAAAAAATGTGTTTTAAAATACTTAAATACATACAACCATTTTTATGTAGAAAAATTGATGTAGTTAAAAAAGTTACTCAATAATCTTTGTGTCTTTAATACTTTTCGTGTCACCTCTTGGAACCTCTTTCCACAATTCAATATAATAAGATCAATCAGACTTATATAGTCATTTTATCCCATATTTTTAATCAGGAGTATTGCGTGATGTTATCTGCATATGATTTCTTCTGGGAGTTGTGAAGAATTGGAACGAATCTGTAGCTCTGGTTTATGGAAGTGGAATAACATTTTGTTCATGGTAGGAAGCAACCAGCAATATAAAATACGTTCATGATACACATTCTTGTCCATTCGCGAAACCAATCTTGTATTCTAAACGATCACGACACCATAACCCAAAACAGCACGTGATGTAGAGAACACGTGTATTGACACCTGTAGCCAGGTATGTGGAGATTTGACCGCAATAAGATTCAAGCATTGTCGAAGACATGATGTGTTTTACCAGGAATTCGAGTCTCGTTCTTAGAAATGGCTGCGAAGAATTCCAAATTGCTCTTAATGTCTTGAATAATAGGTAAATTATGCTGTACATATAGCTGATTTTTTGTGTGCTGATACAAATAAGGAGACAGGTATATCACTGTCAAAACAAGTAGGTATTTGATGAACATGTTGATTATTAATGAATTAAGTTGACTCTGCTGTATATACAATGAGAAAATCAAATTGTAACGGTTCTTTGTTAGTAGTTTTCTTTTGCAAGACATTATTTAGGATAACAAAAAATCGAATATCGAGACGGGTCAGGTCAAGTATATTGTTAAAAATAATCTCGGATGCTCCTTTAACGTTTTCGTTGCTAAACATTTCTCAAAATGTTCTCTCACGATCTCACATAATACATCAATACCAAACAAAACCAATAAGCTTAAAATAACCCAAATACGACATTATAATTGATTGAGAAGTAGTGTCTTTACTGTTCTTTAATGGTTTACTTATTTTACCCTCCAAAACAGGTACCCCAAAGTCTGGGTATTCTTTTTCTGCTTCTGCTGGTTTAGAAAAGGAATGGTATTCCAAGTTCACACCGCAGTCTACAAAAGTGCGTTGTTTTATATGTCATGGGTAATTAATACAATCATAGATGATTAACAATTTTAATTGACACAAATAAGCCCCAGGCGAATCACCATATACGTCGAGAGGAGTGAATCAAGAAAAATTTTAAGAATGTTAGGAGTTGAGTATAACTGGCTTGCAGCGAATTTTCGATGAAAGTACTGATTACAGACTAGTTATTCAAATGAGAGACATACAGGAGTAATTACAAGTCGAAAACCTTGTTTTCTCTTTTCTCTGTCACAATTCGACTAACTGATCGTGAGATACAACATTTAGATATCGGACTGGTTGTTTATGGAGGTCAATTTGAATATCTTCTATTAATTACCAAGAGTATACAACGCACCTTATAAGTGAAATGCATCTAGGTATAGTATAAATCAAGATTCAAGGTCGGTTTTCGAAAATATTTTGTGGGTTAAGTGCTAATTTCAACTGAATGGTTCAAACATCACGCCGATTACGTGATTTTGCACGTGTATGTAAATAACCTCATACGTGCTTTCTCCAATATTATTACACCTATAGCGTGCTGAAACTAAATTGCTTTTTGTTTTCAATCTGGGATGAAGTGTTGCAAAACACACGCAATAAAGCACGAACAATTACAGTGTAATACAATATGCCTATCTCACTCGTTATTGCTTCGGGCTATGCAATTATGTTTGACGTATCGAGATAAAAACTTGTGACCTGTTTCGATTTGACTGAGTATCTTCAGCACTGTTACAGAAGAGATAAGAAAAAACGATTCTTCTCTTGATATGCTCATATTGTTTGTTGCTGTATTACTAAACGAAATTCGTTTTATGGGCCTACTATTGTTAAAAGAAGCTAAATACTTCTGCAATGGGCATTTATTATTAAAGTACGGGGTAGCATTCTAAGAAATTGGCCCAACATTACTAAATAATCTGTCCTGATGATGTCCACGGATCCCGGACTTGTACATTGTAATGGGAATAGTTTCAAGAAATGCAGGTAGACACGAGGGCACACAATTTGTTGAGAATTAGGTTTGGTGCTAGCTAGTATGCTCCAATTTGTTTTTAAGAGACTTCCACATCACGTCAAATGCTTAAACAAGAAAGTGGGAGTCTTACAAGAAAATCAGGAATCAGGTGACATATAAACTGAAGAATTTGGAAGCTAATTACTACCACCATTTACTACAGAGTGGTAACACTAATGCGATATGGAAATACCTCAAAACATTATAGCCAGGCAACGTCAGTAGTTAACACCAGCAGAATAAAATTTGGAAATAACATATATACCAATAAAACTGAAATAGCTGAACAATTTAATCAGTTTTTCACGCAAAGTATTACCAATATAATTGATCAAATACCTAGATTTAATGAACATTACATTGATAATATAGAGATTAAAGGAAACCTAGATTTATTTAAAGCAGTTTCAATGGGTGAATGTCGAAATATAGTATATTCAAACAAAAATGGAGCAGATTGAATAAGTACAAAAATTTTAAAAGATGCCTTTGATGTTGTGGGAAATAAACCGCTGTATGTTATCAATACTTCTCCCGCTTATGGAGACTTCCCGTTAGAATGGAAGACATCACTAATTATTCCTATTGAAAAAGTGAGTGGTAATATGAAGTGTGAAGACTACAGAGGAATCAACATTCTGCCTACATATGAGAAGTTCCTAGAGATGGTAGTGAAACAGCAGCTGACTCAGTTCTGTGATAACAATAATGTTTTAATAAAAAATCAGTCCTTGCAGGTTATTCATGTGAGTCTGTTATATTTAATGTGTGTGATAAATAACTCAAAGATCTGGACCAAGGAAGAATCGTGTTGGCTGTGTTTTTAGACTTTAAGAGAGTTTTTGAAACAATTAATAGATCACTGCTTAGAATAGAAAACAAAAAGTTAAATGTGATCTACTTAAATAAGCATTGATTGTGATGTACCTCAGGGAACAGTGTTGGGAACTCTGCTTTTGTATTATATATAAATGATTCAGTTAAGTACGTTAAATATTGTGAAGTATCTATGTTTGCAGATGATACCATGCTATATATATATATCAGGCAGTGATATAGATGACATGACAAATAAAATGAATGAGGACCTTAAAAGAATTTACTGCTGGCTATGTGACAATGATATTTGTATAAATGTGGAGAAATCTAAATATATGTGAATAGATATTGCAAATGCTCTGAATCAAGTTGAGGATAAGGTAATAAAGATTAGTGATAGCAACTTAGAAAGAGTACAAGTTATGAAGTTCCTAGGTATTATGCTGGACTCCCAACTGAAATTCAGGCTACATGCCAATTTGATAGCAGCTAAAGTGTCTAGAAAGGCAAATTTTATASGTAGACTAAGATGCAAAATCGACTTTTTTKGCTATATAAGACTATAGTGATGCCTCATATTGATTATCGTASCACCATTTTGTTTAACTTACAAAAAGGTGATATGSCGCAGTTGCAAAAAAAACAGAATAAGTGCTTAAGAACAGTATTAAAACGTAATAGATACACTTCAGTGAGAAGTATGTTAGATGTGTTAGAGGTTATGAATGTACAACAAAGAGTGATGAGTAGAACGTTATTATATATATTTAAAATAAAAAGAAAAATGGTACCTGATTATTTATATGCCAACCTTAAATTTAACTGTGATGTGCATAATTATCCTACAAGAAATATGAATGATTTTTGTGTATCAACCAGCAAGACACAAAAGTACTTTAAATCAACATTATCTAAAGGACTGATAGAGTATAATAATTTACCACTAAAAATTAAAAACTGTGAGAATTACTATAATTTTAAAAGAATGTTAAATGACTATTTATTACAAAACAAATAACTCATTGTCCTTACTGTATTTATGTTACATTAATATGCCATTGAATGTTGTAATTTTATTATTATATAGGTAGAGGTAATATATATTTTGTTGTAGTTTATTGGTTTTTTGAAATGTACTTTATATATTTTTTATATATACATTTATTTTTGATGCTATTAGCTTATGCTAAATAAATGGTATTTGTTATTATTATTAATAGACAAAATCATTTCTTCAATCGATTTTTTTCTGACAGTATTGTATAATATATTCACCTTTATGTGTTAATTTGCTAATGTTTTATCAACTACCGATATCATGACGAAAGTAAACATAATTATGAATTAAAAACAGCTTACGTGAACGTTTAAAGCCAACAAATTATTCAATGAAATGGAAAGCGCCCCTTTGTTCTTAAAACCACCTTTTCCCTCCATTCACGCATATTTTCCCATCGATACAGTGAGAGATTTTCGCGTAACCGAAAATGCAATCGTTCGCCATCGCGTGCAAGACAATTTCATCATGAAAACACTTACTTTCTTACTGTGACGAAAGCAGGGCTTACTGGGGGTCTTTGCCTACCAACGTTCACTCTGCAGGCTTTATTTGCTGTGGGTGTGGATGAAGTATGATTAACCTGGAACAAGAAAAGAACAGTGATTAATTTCGTTCATTAATGGCTTTGTTGCTGTAATTGGATTGCGTGTGAATTGTGAAAGGGTTTAATTTAAGCTTCTATGGGTGTTGATTATTATTCTTTGATAAGTGTAAAATCACTCACTTGCTGGGCGTATGTCCTACTATCCTTTGCTTTGGAAAACTCCAGCCACTTCTTTGGTTCAATTGACTTGTAAAGGGTTTTTTTATTATCGACGATGTTTTTGGTACATGGAGTGTGTTTAGTGTATAAACGACTATGTACAGTTGGCTTCGTTGAGTTAATAAGTTTGCTACTAGTTTTGGTGGTGGCTGCAACTGGAGGATGTACAGTCCTGAAAGAAAGAAGAAAAGTTGTTCAGGTGTCAATACTTTAATGCAAAAAATCGTAGCTCATGCTAAAGACTGATAGAGTGTTGGTTACACTGCAGGATTTTTAGTTTTCTGACAAGTACTGTGCATAAAGTTGTAAAACAAATGGATGATTCCATTACCATGTATGGTAATCACTTTTCGCGGTTATAAAATGTTAGTTCCAACTCCAAGTCATCTTCTTGCGGTTGATAAATGATTTATTCTTCATCTTGTCCGTCATAAATAAGTATTTGGTTTAAAACACTTCAATAATAATCCAGTCCTGAAGTTTCAGCGTCTTTTTCAGTTAGGATCAAATGAACAGTGAAAAATTGATCAAAAATACATTGATTTGGCCTATATCCATTTCTAATAAAGGAATGACTGAATATTTCTTTGCAGTACAAAAAGTGTTCTTTTTTCGTATCTATAACTGCAAAAAATCTCTATCAAGTGGGGTAAATAAATGGACTGTTACAAGATATACTAACTTAACTGTTTTGATATGCATTGATGCATGTATAAAAAACATGATGATATTCTAACTCTATTATATCATAAGGCAACTTTATTTTTCTCTATACTGCATTAATTATAAACCTGCTGATATCATTCACTGCGGTGAAAACATGGTCTTTATCATTTATGTAGGTAATCATTGTACAGCTTTATATTGTGTTTTAAGTATTCTTTCCACAATTGTCGTATAGCTTCCTTTATGTTAAAGGCTAGCTGTTTGATGGTTGTCAATTCTTTTTGAAACTTTTCCTTTTTAAGTTGTATACTGGTATATTTATCGGTCTGTTTATTAAACTATAGAGCACAGAATGTTTAATATGTAATGATTATTTAGAGCATGGCTGAATTATTACATCCAAATGCTTGTAAGTTCTCGTCCAAATGCAAACCTGGTACCTCAACTCGTAAAGCCAATTAGGTATGCGACAATTAATCCCAGTTTAAAGAATTTCCCCTACGTGTCTTGTACAGTGTCCTCGCTTCTCCAATGGCATTCCAACAAGCCCTCTAGAGTACTACTCCTTGGCCGCAGCTGATACTATCTCCAGCCATTTAATACGCAGTCAATAGTATTCGTTACAAGCAATTGCAATCAACATTAGCATACGTTCTTTTGAAATGGACCGAGCCCAGCCAATGTGTATATTCCTCCTTATTTTACGACAAAAAAAATTCGCGTGGGCTATGCTGCCGGTTCTCCAAAGACAAAGACAAGGAAACTTGGGATTCATCGATTCATTTCTTGTAAAAGTTTTGCAAGTTAAAGGTTCAAGGTATGTGTTGTTCAGGGATTTAACTGTTATTAATTTCGTTGGTTAAACCACGTTTAGAATTTCGCTGAAACTTATGGAATCCATACTTTTAAATACACAAATATATAACAGAAGCTGTTCAACAAAATATTAAGATATATACCTTTTAAACTCGACTGAAAATGTTGTATTTAAGGATCTTGGGAAAAAAATGCTCAAATTGGAAAGACTAAAAGCTCAAAGGACTAATTTTGATATTCGGTTTATTGACCAACTCATTAATGGCGATATCAGCTCTTCTGAATTGGTTGGCTAGAGTTCAATTTTATGTACATACCTCCAGAACTTTGAGAATAGAAACAACATTTTACAGACAGCAGCATCGTACACTGTATGGTGTAAATTCTCCTTTGGATACCTCTTGTACTGTCATGTCCTGGTCATAGAATTAAGAAATTTAGGTGTATATATATTGTTTTTGTTACTACTGTTAAATAATGTTTAATAGCATTTAGGTAAGATTGTGTATTGTATATACAATTTGTTGTAATGTAATGGGTATCCCGTGAGTAGTTCATTATTATTATTATTAATTAATGGTTTGTTTGTTTACTGTTGTTAACTAAGATATAATTTAAGCATATGCTTCATAATTAGTAAGATACGAGTACTGTTTTACAGACCAAACTAACGATAAGTCTTCTTCAACTTTTAGCCAAAGAAGTATGTTGTATCTTTTTCTGTGTGGATCAAAAGTAATGTTGAAAGCTATGCTGCTAACGTAGAATATAGATATTTCTTCATATGCTGTAGTCCAGTTGTTCATAAAACGTAATAGTGCTAAACAGACAAAAACTTTTACAGATTCAAACATTTTAACAGGTCCTTCGGATACTGCCTATTTATTTGTGAAAGTATGTGAACAGTCATGACATTGTAAGTTTTAATGCCCTTTATTTACGGATAGTAATTTTGGTTTCTATTTTTGATGGTTGCAGACGAGAAGAACTATATTCTGTAAATGTGTACTGTAGACTTTACTGTTAATGCACTGATAGTGGCCGAATGTTCACTATTGTTGTTGGAGAATAAATTATGTAAATATCATTAGGAAATACGAAAATATGAGACCTAAGAACGTTTATCATAACAACGTTTTTAATATATTGACAATAATCTGATACATAGATATACATATCAAATCAATGTACTGTTCTAAGCATTTAGATATCCTCTTGTTAAAAAAATGATATATTAATAGTTCCATTTCAAGTTTAAAGTCTAAAAGAGTGAAGTGTCATCACCGAATTAAAACCGTATTTGGATACTGGTTCATAGATGCTTCATGAAGTAATTTTGTCTAAGATGACAACTTTTTCCAATAGTTTTGAGGCCCTGCCACTGGTCTTTTCCATAACCAATACGTCATTTATTTTCATTTGTAAGAAGCAGTTTCAAAACAAGCCCGACAACAAATTGTGACAACCAACTGCGTGGGCTCGCAAAACATCATCCAGGTAACTTTTCGTCCTCCTCTTGGGCAGCGTGGGCACGATTCTTAGATCCGATAGGTTAATTGATTTCGGTCTCGCAGATTTTTATCTCGTGGTACCAGGACCGGTCCGGTGAGCACATTTGGTTCGAAACCATTACAGAACCAGTCTTGGGATTGTCACGGATGGCTTATTAAATATTTAAAGCTATTTTCTTGTGATCATTTGTGTAAGGATGTCTTATACTTCGAATTGTACAGTAAATAATGATGCGTTGTAAACTCAGTATTAAAGAGTAACCATGATTGATTATTTTTAGTATAGGTGTTCCAAAAGTAATGGATAATCAAAATAACTACACATGTCATTAGGGTTTACATCTTACAAGTATTTTTTGACATTCACTCGAATAAACTATTAGAATCTATTATTAATTCTATGATTTGTTTTACTCATTTGTATTTAATAATCACACGACATGAAGAATAATAAGAAAATCATTAGGAAGTATTAGTGTGCTCTATATCTCGAGAAGTGTCAGTTACACTTGGCAATTATTTAATTGTTCACGTTAATTACAGTGCAACGGGGACAAAAATTTTAAAGTGGCAGCGCAGTGACTGTAATGACTTAATTGCCAATAAGCTGCATGTTGATACATAACTGCAGTTAAACTGTATTACATAATGAGGAAAACGATACTGTAAATGCCATACGGACCTCCCCCAGATTTCTATGGCAATGAACTATAGTAGATGCAGGCTATGGAAGTATGTAAAGATTTACTATGGTGTATTCGTATCATTTTAGTGGAAAACCATACTTTACTGTACGTAAAATTAAAACTCGATTTAAAGCTATTTTTTCGTGCTTTCTGTACAGAACGCAACTGCCACACAAAAATTCTTCACTTATATTATACTGGTCTACCTCTACGTAGTTGCTAAAGAAGTCGATGACCACCAGGCGACCTAGAGCACTCGGATCAAGTGCAGAAGGTTAATCAAGCGACATATGCGATCATGACATTGTTATGAAGACATAAATTATTTGCCTTTTATTGTCGCTACATTATTATTCAAAACGAGGTCTCGTTGACCAATAAAATACGAGCGAAACATGCCAGACAAATTACACTCACTTTAGTCTGTTTGTATTCGCAATTTTTCGATCGTGGTGTTCGTCTTTAAGGGGTTCTTAAACAAGAATGCTTCTTGATTGTTCGTTTTCTTAAATAAATTGCACACCGTAAACCAGTAAAGAAGAACTTTGAAAAAAGTCTTTGTATCTATCTGTAGGTATGACTAGTTGACGTTCTTGTATTCAAAAACAGCATAATTTTTGGTCAACCTAAGTTGAAAAAAACTAGAGCACATAGTTAGATGGATACAAAGTGCACTAATATTTATAAAAATTAAATGACTTCCGAGAAATTTAAGACACTAATTTGCTGTGAAATTAACAAACCAAGAATAGTAAATAACTACAGATATTTTACGTTTCGTACATACCTATTTACGTGGTTACATACCTATGCAACAGGTTGATTAAGTATCAATAATAATTAAAAATGTACCGCCACAAACATAAAACGGGTATTAGACCTTGACAGCAACATAATGAATCAGTCACATGGAATACAAAAATTGCAATGTATTGTCAAGCCTTTTTTGGTGTTTTAAATAAATCACGTTTATAATCCTGAAAAAACGAAACATTTTTAAAACATGACGATTCATGAAGATTAAATTTTTAGAGATGAAACAGTCATTGACTCTGTCTAGTCAAATTCCGCTGCAAAACGTGATAAAGGCGAGGTCAGTTTTCTTTATCATGATTATTCTAAATTTTCCGGTGGATGTGGAGTTTCTGAAAAGCAGATGGATAGGCGTGTAAGCTGCAGAATTTTTATGAATGAAATGTGACGCGAATAGTAAACTGTCGAATCTGTACCCAATAGTTATTAATTATTAATCGTTTTTACTACTTATAACAATTAACAAAGTTAATTAAAACTGATTATAGATAGTTTAATTCGAATTTTATTTGCAAACTTTGTACAAATAATGTAATTAGATAAATAATTCTAACTTTATTACAATCATTGAGTTAATTACTAATAAAGGATAAAAGAAAAGCAAAAAAAATTTGCGAGGGAGCACCCGGGTTTGAACCGGGGACCTCTCGATCTGCAGTCGAATGCTCTACCACTGAGCTATACCCCCACGTCGCTAAAAGTCTCCAAGCGAAGCACTTCAGCGAATATTTTCTACCCACACTATTAAATAATCATTTACGATTACTACAATGAGATAATCTGAAAAACCCACGTAAAATAATGTAAACACCCACAATTTACCGCACAAGTTATAAATAAACACGTTTAGATTATAAAAAAAATGAAACCATTGAGAGATGACGGTTGCATAACACCTAGGCGCTTAACAGGCTGCGTTTAATTTGGCGGTCCTTCAAAATAACATACTAAGTTCAAAAAATATAGCATTAATAATACCCTCAGTCTCTTGGTTATTATTTTTTTATGTGTAGGTATAAATTTATATCAAAAGCCTTGAGTACTGTTCAGAAAAAATGATTATTTGGACTATGTTGTTCTATATACGTTATAAAGTATTATGCACCAGCAAATGAGTATTTTGCATATTAATGCTTTATTTTATGGATTCAAAAGGCCTCTAAATTGTAAATCTATCCTTTAAATTCAATTAGTTACTATTTTTGTTTGTTATAAGCTTTGATAAAGAAATTTTGTCAATAATGATACGTAAGTGTTAAATATTACCGTTTCTTTAGTAATGCTTTCATATATTTCGTTATTTTGTCATTTTCTCAACTTAGTAAACTTTTAGCTACTATTTTACATGCTAACTTGAAACAAAACAATCAAAATTATTGCAAAACATTAAAAAAGACAGTAACGCAACTTTTACACCAAACCATAAGAATTTTAGCTCAATAGCCTTTTGAGGTAGACCTCAGTACCTTTTTATAATAGTTGGTTAACTTAAAAGGCAATTCTTACAGTTTTTAATCTTGAGAATGAAAATAAACCTATGGATCAAACTCCAATTTTTTTTTTCATCCAACAGTATTAGACCACGTGACTAAGTATTGGAAGACCACATTTCAAGAGTGTTCTGTGGTTGATTTTCTCGTTGATGTAAGAAAAATATGACTGCACTATACTTGTACCGCAAAAATAATACAAATTTTAACTTTTTCGACCTGTTATATTACATAAAATGGGGAAGCAAAAGCCCTAACGATCCGGAACTACAAGGGAACTGCTTCCGGAAGAGAAGCTGATGAATCATCACCTGGGATGCAGTTGGGGTGGATACGGAGGTGTTTAAACAGCTGACCTTGTTATGGTCGACGGTTTTTCACAGAAATAATTATAGTTTTTTTCTAATGTCATTAATAATGCTTTTGCTTTTGTGTTACAATAATAATAATTAATAATAATAGAATTATGTTTTGACATTGTCCAATTCCTAATAAAGAAAATCTTATTATTATATATAGTTTTGTGCAACTCTACAATTCTTAATTAATGAATTAAACGCATAACAATTCCTTTAGAAGATCTGCAGATGCAAAGTAACGATGACATGACACAATAAAAGTTTTAATTTAAAAACTTTTCCTCAAAATAGGTAGAAAATAGATAATAGAGAAACAGTAAAACAGTCAAATGATTCTGAAAATTAATAGAATATAAAACAATGTATATAATTTAATTCAAGCAAAATATCGAGATTGGTTTCAAGTAAATCGTTTTGTTTATTTCGAACAAAAGGAAGCAGCAAAGGTTTCTCTAAATCGAATTTTATTTAAATGTTGATTTGTATTATGTATCTGAAATACAGATTCTCAGTAATATTTATTTTATTAAGTATCAGTTCGTTACATTGATGTATAAATTCATAACGGATATCCGCAAAACGGATTTAAAAATAGACAACTAACCAATCATGATGGGGGGTACTTAATAATGTCGAAAGTATGCCATTTATAAACATGTAGTACCCGCATTTTCCAGTGACTTCATTTCTAAACTTCCGTGTTTAGGTAGGTGCGCACTGCTGCATTCATATAGCATATTTACAACAGAATTGCATCACGCTCCGATTCCCTTTCGAAGTGCCTAACTGTAAACTATGTAATTACAACCCCTTGGCTTGTACTCAATGCGCCAGGTAACATTATCGACTTCGATGGACCTTATAACGTAGAAAATATGTCCTGAGACAGGTAAATTAAAAATAAGTACGTAATAACTATAACAGTTGTTCGAAACTTGTAACMAAAATGTAATATAACKAAAACTACAACATGGAATTTCTGTTTTATTAGAATATTTCAGTAGTGATTCAAATTCCAGTAAAGATAACTTTAGCCATAATGATCCAGAAAAGTAAAACAAAGCTACATCAGTTCAAAACAATAGAAGGAGAAAATTACATAAATTATAAAGGAAGGTTGTACAAGATTGTTTAAAAGCCTAGTTGTATTATTAAAGTTAGATGTAAGATGAGCAATTTTAATATTAATATTTGACCATATTTAGCTGCAAACTAAGAGTTTCGTTAGTTATTTAGTTTATTTTGCTTCTTCCTGGTTTGTAATTATATAAACACAACAGAAATGTATTATTTTTTCCTATTCAGCTAGCTATATTGCTGGCATTGCTACCTGACACCTTGGCGAATGGTGTATCTATTACAAGCCATTACTATAAACAATGCGGTGCTATCGTTGTTCCTTTAAAAGCTCCTGTCAATTTTTAACATTTCAATCAGTTAACGCAAAAAGTCCTGACAGATTATAAACCGTTAATTAATAACATCTCATGCAAAGCTATAATTGCCGAAAGTTATTTACAATTCTGATTAATCACTTATACAGTTACGTGTTTCCAACCGTTTTTTTTAAACCTTCTCTGGCTGCCGCATATTCAAATGCAAATCAGGCAATGCCGCAGTTTATGAAGCTGTCCCTCAAAACATTTTATCTATACCCGTAGCTTGAATGGGCCTTTTTACGCAAAGATAATTAATCAAAAATGTTGTAACGGTCTTAATTGCTTCTGGATTCTTAAGCTTGATGAAATATTGCAACCCAAAATGTAAATAATGCACAAGACATGTCTCAAAACTGATATGCGACTTGGATATTTGAAAACAAGGAATGCACTGTTTCGCTCACAAACACGATCTGGAAAATTATGTGGTTCAACTCTTACCTTTGAACTGTGAAGATTTTGTTATCTTTGGGCGTTGACCTTCCTATTGTACGTGTCAAGGGCTGCACATTATCAACTTTCTGCAACAAAAACAAATGAATTAGTATACAGAGTTGCATCAACCCCGTCGAATTAAGAAAAATAGAAAATGTAGGTAAATAATACACATCTACACTCGCAGTATACGATGTTTATTTTAGAAGATAGAAGAAGTCTGTATGTTTTGAGGAATTATCACAATCAGTAGTCAGTGTCTTCTATTCTCATGTTAAAAAGGTTTTAAAACAGCACCACGAATTCAATACAGATAGCAAAACCTTATCTTAATCATCAAACCTTGCTATCTCCAAACAGATGCGAAAATAAAGACTGAATATCCTTCGATTTGCCATCCATTACTTAATTCTCATCATCAATGCAACAAGAACGGGGATCGCACAGCCACAAGAACAACTGTTCATACGTAGAACACTAACCGACTAAGTCGTATGCGGAACTTGAAGTGATCTTAATCAATTCTTACACACATACATAGCAGTAACACGAAAAACTTGTAAATATTCATTATCAGCACTAGAATTACCTAATTTCACTAGCAGGTCGACCTACTTAGGCGGTATGTAGCGCCGAATAATAAGCATGTGGGTTTTGCGTCTTTTTACACGGGTTGAGCTAGGAGAGGTCAGGTATGAATTCTACTGCAATTAAATATCGATAAACTTCGTTGTGTAAGCATAGTCACGAGCTGGCAACATTACAGGCTTTACAGAAAATTCCATGTAACATGTGGATGGGGTTTAGTTAGCACAATAATGATTTGAAATCTAACAGGAAGCTTAAGAAGCAAAACATTACGTCTGTTACAAGCGAAAAGCAAAAATGTATCAGTTTTCCTCTTTTTCATTCACTAGGTCACTGTCAGATTCCCATATCTTCTGTGGTCTTCTTCTTATCTTCTTTCCTTGTACTCCTGTTTATTTCTTGTCTATTTCCAATTCTTCTCTGATTTTGTCGTTTCTTATTCTGTCCATTTTAGTCAATCCTTTAAGACGTTTCTGTCGTTTGCAGTCTACTATCAGTATGTCACTTAACAACCAGCTTTTACTTCATATGTTAATATTGGTCTATAAATAGTCTTGTATATTCAAATCTAGACTGTATGATGTAGACTGTAGATGAACCACTGGAAGTGTGAACGCAAAAATCCGCGTTCCAAATTGCATTTAAAATAATCCAAATACATTACCAAAAAATTCAAGCTCTATCTCCTGAAGACTACATGGCTCGAGTAAACGATGACAGAAATTTCATACATTCTGTTCTTTTCATGGACGAAGCTGGATTTGGACGAGAAGGTTTATTTAGTGTTCATAATGAATATTACTGAAGTGATGAGAAACTACCTTCATATCTGAGACCCGAATCAAGAAATTATAAAGCAAAGACAAAAGCAGTTACTTGTGCATGCTCATTCCAGATACGAAAACAAGCATTTCAAGAATCTGTGGTCGGGGTAAGAGCTTTTTCAGTCAATGTTGCAGAAAAGTGTCGAAAATGCATCATATACTTGCGATATATGGCTGAAAAATGTACCTACAGGCATCAACACAATTTAGAACATCTTTCCAGAATTGGCTTCATTTCTTGAACTCCCAAGAAGTATATTTAACAATAAATCTGAACTAATTATAGCAACTTACAAACGAGATACACAATTCAAGTTCATCATTCATAATTTCCGTTCGAATTACACTTTAATCCGTCATCCTAACAATCATTTTACCGCACTACCATACTGGGAAAGACAATAAACGAGTCTTGCCGTGGTATTTCAAGGACTCGGATTATAATAATACGGATTTATGAGTTTCTCATTTAGAAATGTCAAAATAATTAGCCGCAGGTTGTAATTCGTTTTGTTTCGCTGCGAAGTGCATTATCGTCTGTAAATCATGTCGGACAGTGTTCGGCGTGTTGCCATTTCGCCGGGAAATTACCTGGATGTTTATGGGATCACCTTTAATTATCGGAAGGTGTAAATCAATGTCGGTAATTAATTGTACCCGGGTAGGACAATTTATGGGGTTCTTTTTGTGCAACTTTTTTTTCGTGTAAGTCGAGATTCGGTTTCTGTATCTGTATCTGGTCGAGAGGTGGAAATTTATTACTTACAAGCTTTAATATAGCAGGTGTAGATGTTGGCTAGCTTATTGATTATTATTATTAGCAATTTATTTTTAATTTCACACTATAAACTAAGCGAAGCAGTTTTCATAAATTCAGATTAAGATGTTAGATCGAAATACTGATGAATTAAGTTCAAGGAGAATTTGAAAACTACGTCGAAAAACTTGTATTTAAAGTTCTTTCTCGTTAGAACCAATGATTTCCAAATTTTCAACGCTTCATCTTTCATAGCCTTAAATTTATCTAAGGAATGGGCAAGTATAACAGTGACAACCAAACTATAAATGGGCAGTGGACAGATTTAGAGTACAAAATATACTGGAGGGATCGAACTCCAGGTCTGGAATCTGCACATCAACATAATGGACAAAAACTCAAATGTTCTTATTCAATTCTCATTTGTTTGAAAGTTTTAGCGTAATTTAATTGAATTAGTGCCTCTCGACTATTCATTTTAACCTTGTAAACTTCTGTTTTAAACCAACCCCATAAACAAAAATCTAGTGGTGATAGATCTGGACTTCTTGGAGGTCATCTAATTGGACCTCCACCGCCAATCCAACGCTCTGGAAACATTTCATCCAAGTGTTACTTGACCACTCGAGCGAAATATGCAGGGGCTCCATCATGCTGATTCGCCATCTTACGTATACAGGGAAATTCTCTAGCAATCTTGGCAACTCATTTATTAAAAAATTAAGATAGTGTTTTCCTGTGAGGTGATTCTCCTTGATAAAAGGACCAACTAAATACCTAGCAATCATACCACACCACACATTTACTGAAAACCTGTGCTGAAAATTGGTTTCGACCATTGAATGGGGATTTACACACCTTACGTGAGAGTTGTGCGTCTTTGTGAAATATCCAATTGAGTAGCGATTCTTCTAGTGCTGGTCGTTCTTCCACCAGATCCAAAATATTTTCCACTCCATCTAAAGTTTGACGATCAGCTTTTTCAGATGTTGTTTTAGCATTTGGAAAAGTTACAGTCTGGCAAGGTTTGTTAAAAGCTCGAATAAACACGTTTAGTCAGGAGCCCTGTCACGTGGAAAACGTCGTCGATATTCTTCTACAGCAGCAGCTGTGGTATTGCCATTACAGAAGCCATAAACAAAAACCATATTGCAGACCCTAAATTAGAATAAACTCTGGCATTTTAAGAAACAGATATTATCATTATTTTGATGTGCAGAATGCGATCCTTCCGGTTCACAAGGTATACTATCAAAAAATGTGAGTAATAGGCTATTCATATTATTTTCAAAAATTGCAGCACAGCATCATAGGTACGACAACAACAACTAAATAAGTCAAGCTTGACTCGTAAACAAACATTATACTTTATCGACTCCATCAACTGGTTTTAAATCTTCAGCTAAGTGTATGCTACTGCTATCCCAGCAAGTTTATTAATCATTTATTGTAATTAAGGTAATACAAATATCAAAATAAGCCATCATTTTATTTGCTAAGCATTCAAGATTTAAATTTATTAATAATGATATTTCTGCGGACAACATTATTACTCTAAACATAGAAAACACCATCAATCTCATCATTTGAATACGCATTTCCAGAGATTATTCCAATTTAGGAGTTTCAACGATTACCAGCCATGTATCAAAGTAATTATTCCGTCGTATATTAGAAAGCACCGTTATTATTACTCGGAGAGGGAATTTAAATGCAGGTATAACCGTACGTTTATTTATTCGACTAAAATTGTGCGATCATGTTGAGAAGAGGCCTGTAATTTAAATACGAAGATGGTGTTGTGATCTAGTTTCTATTCTTTTATTGCTTGCGAGTCACGTATTTACTTTTCTGTTACTGAAATCGCACCAATATTGATTTGCTAACTCAAAACGATACTATTACTAACTGAATTATTTGTACACAACTTGTTTGTGTACACAGAATTTTTATTACAGCAAATGGACAATCAACAACAGGTTGATAGCATTTACACTGATTTCAGCAAAGCGTTTGACAACACTAATCATTTTATAATGCTTATTAACTTGGAAGACATTGGTGTGTGTGATTCTCTTCTTGCGTGGTTTGAATCGTATTTGTTTAACAGGAGTCAGTTACCAGACAGTTACAGTTACAGTTACAGTTACCTACAGATCGGTAGGGTTAAGTCTGATCAAGTAGAAATAACTTCAGGTGTTCCTTAAGGATCACATCTAGGTCCTTTGTTGTTTAATATCTATATAAATTTCCAATTGTTTCAAACATTCAGATTTTTTAATGTATGCCGATGATTTAAAAATCTATCGTTGTGTTTCTTCTGTAGACAACTGCAAATTTCTCCAGCAGGATATTGAAAGGCTGTAATCCTACTGCCAGAGTAATGGCCTTTTCTTTAACATTGATATATGTTGCACGATATCATTTACCAGGAATAAGAGCATTATAAAATTTGATTATAGTATAAACAGTAGCTTGTTGAATAGGGTAAATTCAATTAGAGGCTTAGGTGTTGTATTTGATTCAAAGATGCTATTTAGTGAACATTTCCTATATTGTAAAGAAAGCAAATAATAGTCTAGGATTTATTTTTAGAGTTTGTTCGGAAATCCTTGTTCATGGCTTACGTCAATAGTATTTTGAACTATGCTTCGGTTATTATTACATTTTAATAGTTCGCCATCTTGCCGAACGAAGCTATAAATTCTTCGGCGCACCCCGTATAAGCAATGCGTGCGATTCAGTGATAATTGCGATTTTACGATAGCCGCAGTATTCATAGCATTCTTAAGTGATGGCAGAACAGGCATTTCCGACAGATAATTGAGTTTTCTTAAATTGATTGCGTTCTGGTCATGCCTCCGATGAGCATAACCGTGAAAACAGTAATGGCATTAATAGGAAACACAGATGCTCGGTGTTTTCCTACATGCTTACAAGTGGGTAATTACTAATCAAGCGAGTGGTAATTACGGATTTTTATTCTGCCGAGTCGTTAAACGCGTTCAGAATTTACGCTTGGATATCTGCTAGCAGCAGATTATGAACAGGAAGGCGACGAAACAAAAAGACGAAAGAGGTGTTAATTTGAAAAATTATCGGCCTGCTGATAATATATTTCTGCGAAGAAATTACATGCTGCGACAGCCTTTAATCAGCTATTGCTCCTTGATTGATTTCTTAAAGTTTTGAGAGTTCTTTCTTTACCTTACCATAATGACGGTAACCACAAAGCAGAACTTTATCATTTTTTTGTTGATAAAACAAAATGGTTTTCTAGAAAAGAAGACAACTCAAAGAGCTACAGAAGCCATTAACGAAGGCTTAGCCGTAATTATAGAAGTACAGCAAGCTTAGTACCCCAGGAATTCATACCTGGCCACTATTTTTTAACATCTCTGCAAACGATTTAAAAAATACTCTCTCTCTCTTTCAGGCATATATGCAGATGATGGAGCAATAGTATGCTGATACTGTCAAGGAGACCTTAGAATACATGAGGAATATAGAAATAGATAACATAACAATTAATATGAATGTTTCTTGTTATGCTTAAATATTTAATATTTACCGAAATTTTACATAAGCTTTGTTCTCTATGCAGTTCGATTTTCAAGCTTCATAATTCTTAAAAAGTTTTAGCATATATGCTTGATAGAAATCGTGTTCATTTCATAATCTCATTACTCTAAATTTTTACTGTGACAACCGCAAAATTACACGTTCCATATGTGCCCACACGTTATTCAATTCTACAGACAGTTGGAAATATCTGACAGTCTCTATTATCAATCAGATCACTCCGAATGTAGGTTGTTCGGAATGACAAGTAAACTATACGGTTTTATTAGAAATACAGAAGTGACACGTAAAAACGGTTGATTCACTGTCTCAAGTGGCGTGCCACAGCTAACCGCAGAATTTGCTATGAAGCAGGCAAATTGGCCTTCGACAACTGTATAATGGAGATGTTGGTATTTGATTTCTTATAGAATGAACCTTTCAGAGATTGTTATCTGCATTTTAAACCATTTTTTTTTCAATTTATCATTTATTAAGCGTCTTTTAGTTGGAGATAACTCCACGTACCATAAGTAAGTAAGACTTAAAGTCAATAATTTCTTTAGTCTTCACTGATAGACCATTTCCACATACTTTAGCTTCCCTTTGTTCTGAGCTATTATAAGAAACATCTCGAATTCTTGCTCAGGTATCAAGAATAAAATAAACAAGATCAATCTTCTACCATTGCATAGCTAGCGTGTAATAAATAAACGGTCACTGAAAAAATTATAATTGCGCTATTTGCGTCGTGAATCAAACGCTTCAAATTACTGTCACGGCACTAGCTATTCTTAACTCTTGCTCAGGTTTAGTGCTCAATCATGAGGTAAGGTATTCCAATTGCTAATTCAAATGCCTCTAATATTATTAGATATTCATTGTTTTCTACGAAACCGTGTAATAATTTGCAAGCAACGCCCCTATCTTGTCAGAGCTCTTCCAATATGAATTGCAGATCTAAAACAAAACCGCACCTCCCACAATTCCTTTTCTAGATGATTCGAATAGGATTTAGCGTCTATCTAATAATGAAACAGTTAAACAGGTTTGGTTAATTGTTTTCGAGCTGGTTCTTGTAGGTGTCGTATTAATTAAATACCAATCAAAACAACAATAAGAAACGTCACACGTGTCATTTCGTTGCTGATTGCTTTGATATCAACATGGAGCAGGACATATTAATATCTGATAGGAGTCTGGCTTTGAGATAACAACAATTGATAAAGGTGTGTAAAAAAATCAGGAAATGGTATTTTCTACTACGCCTGAGAGGGAATTTTGCTCTTACAAAACAACTGTTCGTGACTCCTTTATCGAGAAGAGTATAGGACATTATTTTAAAAATCGACACAAAAAAATGAGTGTCAGAGAATAAAAGAAATTATTATTAATTTCTTCGCCAGTTGGAGCATATAAATGACCAATATTTTAGGCCAATCTTTGGGTTAACTGTGAACGTCTTTTAAGGCATGAGTTACGTTTAAAACACTTGATATTTCATACTGTATAGGTAGTATATTCATTAAATAACTCAATGTCTCTCAAGCTTTTAATAAAGAAAACGATGTACAACTATACTCAACACATAATAACCTTCGCAATTCGCTCCAACTATACTTCGTTGCCAAACGACCCTTAATTTCAGGTTGCCCTCTTGGGGACCATAAAACTTGGACAGTGCCTTGCACAAATCGTTGCAAACCATCCTGAGTAGGTAGCGAATTCATACTCCACCGTGGTCGTATAATGAAGCCCATCCCGTCTTGCTGATGGAAAACCACCCAAGTGGACGAAATTGCACGGAGGTTTTTGCAATTGCTTCGTTTATGATTTTAAAATGGGAGACAGGTATGCAGGTTTTTCTGCGATGGTATTTAGGTATCGCTCGATACGTGCGCAGGAAGAATGCAACTACTGTAATGATATAAGTGGGTAAGCTATAATTTTAGCCGGGGATAAATTCAATCAGTGAAGAGCAGGGACATAAATAATAATTTCTGAAGATAAGTGCGCTTCGATCGTTGTCTGGATGGTGAGTGTACAAGAAAACGCTGGCGGATGCTTCTGACTAATTTTCTCTTTAGACTTGGTGCAGCAAAAATAATATGTCGTACATATACATAGTAAAGCCTTCAAACATGACCTTTCAATGGTATATTATACAAAGCAAATAATTGTATAGTAGTTAGATATAGATACAAAACAAGAACACTGACTGTAGCCATCTTTAGCTAGCATCAGAATTAATAATTAACTACTAATTTTGATACTTTTCTATATTCTATATATATATATATATATATATATATATATATATATATTTGTCCATAGATATTATAAATAGATGGTTCAATGAAGTGAATACACTGACAAAGATTTATTTGTAAATATTTTGAAATTTGTTTTAAATTCATTCTATTTTTTTAATGGCTGTAATAATTGTTATATAGGTGAGGCTTACCAATACAATAAAAACAGAACTAACGATCATAAATATTATTTGTCAAATATAAATATGGGGTATTCGGGTTTAGCGCTTAGCAAAACGTTTTGTTGTAATGTTAGTTGTTTGCATAATATTTAACCGAATACAGTTAAAAATTAAATCGCTTCGATGTTGTCAATATTCAAACAGGTTTAGACAAAGTGAGAAACAGTTATAAAGATATGTATATAAAATCGCCTGATTATCATTTCTGTTTATGTTTATTTATTTTCATTGATTGTGTGACGTATACAATTTGTTTGAAACCTGTGTATAATTTGTAGTACATTATTTCATTGTTATTTAAGAATTTCGTGATATTTAGATACACAACAAWAATTTTAGATTCGTAAAATAAAATCGGTATCGTAGAAGTAAATACACCGTCGCAAATCCATATGAGTAAATTTAATAGAAATTAAAGTACTTATCATAATATTAAGAGTATTTTCATACTAGATTTTAGGATAAGTGTCAAATATTTAGCTCTATTTACGTGAAATGTTTAATTGAAGTTGTCTGGATGGTTAGTAATCTACTTTAAAAAAATCATAAAAAATAACGGTTGTCCCTGGTGACATGCGGTTAAAAAAATTCGAAATAACGTTCAATTCTCTACCAGGATGGTGGTTTTTAGAGAGATGTGTTGTTAAATGCAAGCGCTATAGACTTCTTTCCGAACCACTGCGCTTTATAGACGAAAAAATCGGGAAAAAACAATTCCTCGAACATCCTAGTTCATTTTGGATTCCTAAGCTCAAAATATATTTTTTCTTTACTAATTTTGACTTCCTGAATTCAAGTCTATCTTCAGTTGATCGCTACATGCAGTGGTTCGCTTTAGAGTGGTCCAAGATGGTAATCTTCCTCTTTAAAAAAGTAAAAAAAAAAACAGCGGATGGTTCTGGTTAGCTATGAACAAGAGCGTTCAATTCTAAGACAGCTTAAAGATTTATTAATTTTCGGTAAAGATAGAATTACAGCTGCTTAACTTTAGGCTACAACCTTGCACTTTAACAAATATTTTTTTTAAAAACCTCTACAGTTTAATTACATAAATTCTGAAAAATCTATATTCCCTAGTTCCAGATCATTATCACCGATAACAACATTTGTCCCCTTCAAAAGTAATAGCCGCCGATTAAGCAGGACCGTTTTCCGGCTCCGTCGGTCTTCTTGTAATGGCATCTCAGTTATTCAGAGTTAATTAACTCAATTACGAAACTGCTTACCTCTTTGGACGTCGGCCCAGCACGCCCGACTTCCTGAAACCAAGAAAGAATCGTTAAACAACTGTAGAATTCTTCACACGTGTTTTTCGAATTCCTAGCAGTCGACACGCCTGACGTAAATCACAAGCTGAAATTTCCACACCCTTCCGCACGGGTCTCTGATGTTTGGAAGCCGTTGAAGATGGATTGGGCTGGCGAAAGAGTTGATTCGGATTTTTGAATCTTTTTAAATAAATGAGCTTAAACTTTTTAGAGCTGTTGCTCTTTCATTATTTTATGCATTAAACTCCTTTGAATATTCTCCTGATTTGCAATTAATGTTACTATCTATACTATTTTCAGGGGAATTCATAAACGACTTGCTAAAAATGTGTGTCAAAAATGAAAATAATTGATACATAGTAAAAAGTAATTAGAAAAATTATTGACACCCTGTATCTTTGACAAAAATGATATAGGAACTTGCAGCATTATTTTTTTTGAGTAGAATCACCACTTTCATTTCTTGTTCATCAATTTCGGACATCAAAAGTAAAGAGAGCGAGAGCAATGATTCTTAGCATGCAGAAGTTACCGAAATAGCCCAATGGTGACGGCACAAAAATATCCCGGGGAATCCCAAGTATATCCCGCATGCTGCAACAGCTAATTATTGCAGTAGACAAGAACAAGGCCTTCGTTACTACATTTACGAGTGATGTTTTAATTAAAGAGTTTTAAGTAGATTTTCAGCGCTTCCTAGTCGAGAAGGAACATGTGCTTAACATAAAAACGACGTGCTATTTAAGGTAGAGTTAAGTTTTGGATTCCCCTAGAGATGAAAAGACAAGATCTTTAACTTTACCTACGATGAATGAATTTTTGAATAGTACAACATTTTGTATTCAGTTGTTTAACGCAATTTGCCACAATAATCTTGTATGTATATGGCATTGCACATTTATTTACGAATGAACTGTAATATCTGGTTTTACAAGATCACACTCCACCATATTTTGAAGTTAATGTTCACCTTTGTATGGATATCATCACCCCAAGTCGATGGAATGCCCTGTAAGGTTGCCTGATCATGGAACCATGGAATTTTTCCTCTGGGATCATTTGAAAAATCACTAAATTTGCAAGAACCGAAAGAAACGCCAAAGTTAATAGAAGACAGCTTTCCAAGTGTTTTTCAAGGTCGTTTATTCGAAAAATTATACAACAATTCACACAAAAACTTCCCAACAGCCAAAAACCGTCCTCATTTGAATGCAGTAATTTATAAACGAACTGCCAGTTCACAATACCGTTGAATACCGAAGACGATGCTATCTTACAAACATCTAATTTTGCTGGCGTTGTTTTTTCAATGGGAGACAATGAACTCGAGCCTGTAATTTTTACGGTATTTATCCGTAATGATGTAGTCTTCTGAATATTTGCGATTTGGCCCAGATAAACACCTACTCTAGAGCTGGTCATAAATATTGATGAGGCTACACCTATTTCACTACGATTTATGTGCTTCCGAGTGTTGTTGCTTAATGTATCGTAATATTTTCAGTACCTTTCACGTTTAGTGGTAGAAAGGATCCTATCTATCTAATAAAACAGTTATATTTCTGTCACAGTAGCGGAGTCTCGGTATATAGTTAAATTATTAAAGACTCTAAATGGAGGAAAATATGCACTAAAAAACCCAAAATATGTATGCAAATATGTATACTTAAAACAGTCAAGTTATGCACTAAAACATGCTCTTATGCATTTTAATATACATGTGTGCACTTATAAAACAACGAAATAAAAGGTATTTTTTCCTTTACATTATATATTGTAAAAGCTACATTATACAACATAAAAAATAAAAACTAATAAAAATACAATGTATCACTAGTGTTTACAATCATAATTTATTATTGCTGAAACAATATATTTCCAAGTGTTTTTCTAAGTTGTCGAAACTGACACTTTGGAAAAAGTGCGTTCCACTTCACCGCAGAAATTCCCTGATTTGATAATGCTATTTATTTGAACAAGTTTTTGATAACCTTCATTTTTTCAAAAGGTGCAAAATTTTTCGTAGATCTTATTATTCTTACCAAGATGTTTAGCTTTATTATCTACTAAATTATTTATTTCGATACGCTGATCTAGTGAAATATTTCGTTGTTATAATATAGTAATTGCAGAAGCGATATGAACGAAATTTGTTTGAATATGTGCCAAGTGGAGCTTCAATAATGGATTTTTGGAAACATCAACACATGTTTTATCACTGATAGCTCTAGTCAACATATTTTCTTCTTCAAGCCGTGGCAGAAGGCACGTTGACATCTTCTTTGCATTTCTTAAAAATTGTTGAAACAGTGGATTGTCCAATTTTGCAATTGGGATATTGCAACCCACCAGCAAACTACATAAATCCTGACTGAAATTTTCTTCACCTGAATTCTTGGTTTGATTTGCAGTAATGAGTTGTTAAATAAATTAAATTTTTAATTACAGTAAAATAAATAGAAATACTTTTTTTAATTTTTCCCCGTCTGTTTGCAAAGAAACAGATTGCATTCCGAATTCTGCTAAAAACATGCACTTTTCATAAATGCTTATGCACTTTGCATATTTCCCGAGATCTAATAATACCCATAGGTCTTTTTTATGGTGGGTACATAAGGGTCAGCATGATGAAGTCTTGATGCTGTTGACGATGATTTCATCAGAATGTAAACCGCCAACATCCCGTTTTGCACAACGAAAATAAAGTCCATACAACCATCACACATCGGCAATTATATCTCGACGATTTGAAAACCGATTACTGTCAGTGGAGATTTATTGTTAATTACCAAAGGTACGAAATTACCATGAGGCTGAGGCGAGAGATCGAATTAACAGTTTGTTTATCAGATGCATTCGCACACCGTTAGGTCGGGGCACTTTAAAATTAAACAGGATGAACAGAAACAAACAAGCCACTTGGTACGAAGCCGATTCGATAACAAACAAGAGGGCGCTGGAATTGTGCTATAGGAAATACAAAAAATTGAAGAAAAGCATATTTGTTTTCGTAAAGCAGTTTTTCAACATCCTGAGCGAAGCATGGTGTTTTCGTCCTAAAAGCTTAAATGATGCTAGAAAAACTATCAACGTCGATGATGAAGACATCGTTTTAGTTCGTATTTCGGAAAATCCAGATATCCAATCGTCTATCTGGAGAGCTTTAAAGAAAGATAATCAATATATCACTATACTCTATACTCCTTTGTTACCTCAAGATTTACCAGTTCGTCTACAGTTTGCTCAATTTAGCCTAGGTAAACAAACCAAAAACCAGGATTCTTAATAACCTCCTTTTCACCGATGAGGCGACGTTTACTGGGCGAGGTGTTTTTAATTTTCAGTACGAATTCGAGGTAAATATTTGGTGTGGTGTGATATCTGATTTTTTTATTGGCCCTTTTGAACCTCCTCCTAATCTGAACGGGCCCCTCTATTGAACAAAATTTAAACACACTACTAGAAGATGTACCACTAGTCATAAGGCGGAACATGTGGTTTATGCAAGACGGGGCACCGCCACATTTTTTTCTGCCAGTACGCCAATACCTGAATGAACATTTTCCTCACCGGTGTATTGGGCGTGACAATCAATTTGTTTGCCCACCTAGAAGTCCAGATTTCAACCCTCTAGACTTCTCAATATGGTTATAAATGAAGGAAATGGTTTACGAAGAAACAGTTAATTCCATCGAAGAATTACGACAGAAAATTCAAAAAGCTGCTAATATTGAAAATAATCGATAAATGTTATTTAAAGATCTTTAAGGATACGCCTTACATAGTGTATTGAAGTAGAAGGCGTACATTTTGAGCATTTACTTTGAAGTTTTCTTTTATTACTGTTACTGATTGTTATTTGTTGAATAAATTCATTTTACAACAAACAAAATTCATTAAATAACTCAAAAACTGATAGTTACATGAAATACAGAAGAGTGTTTTTTTATTAAAAATGGAACTGCCTTTTAGATTTTCTAGGTCATTTTAGCCATAACTCGTTAGGCAAAAAGGATATGTTGTAATTTACTTAAGTAAAATGGTGTAACTAGCATTAAATTCGTAATTCTCTTGCCATACAACATACATAAAGAACACACAGTTGCCAATATTCCAGTGCGTATAGTATCTCCAGTTCAGAGATTGCCCATTCTTAACGAATCACCCTGTATAGAGAGGAAGGATTAATTTACACGTCGAGATCTCGAAGCTATGAAATATTTAGTGATACGAAAAAGCTATGAAAAACAAATAAAACAGGTTGAAAGTTTTAAACATCTAAGAGATACAATCCAATTTGAATAAACGTAAACAACTTTACAGGGAAAAAGGAAATATGTTTTTGTTTTTACATGTGTTCAAGTGGGAAGGATTATTAATGAGCTTTATTTTCGCACCTGTTAAGTATATATCTGCAAATCGAGCCACCCAAATGGCGACTTTATTTCCAGCATCGCTTACACACATGAGCGGCCGCCAAATTTGAAACAGAGGCTTCGATTTTAAATACCCACCGTGGGTTCAGCGACCTAAGTGCAAAACGCACGCCACGCTCTTTGATATTGAATAATTCTACGTTCGGAAATCGTTTGGTTATAGATGGTCAAGTACGAATCTTGACCCTCGGATGCAACGGGCTATTTGATCTTGTTTAAAGAGCACTTGGTGATCAATGTTTGGACTGTTTCATTAAATTGGTAGGTCAGACACTCTGTTTTGCGAATTTTCTGATGAATTTCAGGGAAGATTTGCTCGTCAGGAGCTGTACAAGGAGTATAATAGAAACTTGAATAGTGATATTAATGTAATAATAATTAATTTTACTAAATACTTTGTTTAAGTTTCCTCCAGGATCGCTAGATATAACCCCACGTGAGTCATCTAATAAAAGAAGCACTTAGACTAAGAATCGTTACAAAATGTCTTTAGGCATGGACCACAATAACTGTTAATATCGTTCATGTAATATCGCTTTGCTAATCTAAAATTAGTAGAGATGCTTTTCTCAGGAAAAAACATGCTTCTCCCTTTCCTGTCCATATATCTGTATAACACAAGGAATTAGTTCGTGGGAGACAACCAACCCAGTAGTAATTTGATGCAAATAACTATGCAGTATATTTGCGTTAGTTGTTCTCCGTTGGCGGAAATACAAATGGCTGGTGCAAATGAGTTTCACACGAAATTGCAAGGTTGTTTTAGTATCCTGGCACAAGCACTTTACTTGAGAACAACTGAATGGAGTTTTCTGGATTATGCAACGTAAAATATGACTCAATTTTTGAGATTTTATAAAGCTCGATAAAGTAGATAGTATATAACTATAACGTAAGCACACAAATTAGACATKATCGTAGATCCAGAGTTATAGTATTTAGTTCGTCTTCAAAGCTACACGATCTTCAGAAATACCAAAACCATCAATCATTTTTAAAGCAACGTAAGCGTTGGCTTCGTTCTCTTTAATTTTGGCGAGAAGCCGTTTTTAAATGCCGAACGGGCGCCATAAAAAAGGTGAAATGGTCTCGTAGCGGATTACTWTAGTTGWGGTTGTGAATAAAAKAGGAGGGCACCTTCAGGAATGTCAAATGAAGCAACGAAATCGCCGCTGTTCCGTTACTGGCACGAGGTGTGTTTCACCTTGCCCTGGGACACAGGTTGATTGTGCGCTAGGAGAGCCAAGTGTTGCGTCGAGAATAATTGATCGAAACCTCATTAATATACAGTCATTGAATCTTGGTGGTCAAGAAAAAAGAAATCATGGATGAGTGAGTAAAAGAAACATTAAGAACAGCTATATACATTTGTGTCTTCAAATTCCATGCCACAAAACTCTCTCGATGAGTGAGATTTGGGCATCGTTTGAAAGGCTTCTTGTTCAACAGCAACAGCTCATTTACAAGCTTAGAAACCAAGTATGCCTTTTTTCAAGTCAAAATTCATTTCTGCACCTCGTTCATGATTTACCTCACCGAGATCCACGCGCAAAAGAAATCCTTAGGCGGTCACGCAAAGCCGCTGGTTCCATACAAGACATGTAATCGGATATGGCCAAGAGACTTACTCTTTTTTCTGATACGTCGTATTTTTAGCGTACGCATCGTCTTACATAATGACAGTGCAGGTATCACGTAGCCTGCTGCAGATCAGCGGTTTTTCTTGATATCGATGCCGACGTGCAAAAATTAAATTGGATAAATGAGCAACGGTGCATCCAGCAATGTCTTCTGGGCAACAAGAGTGCATTGTATCCAGAAAGAAACACGAAATGGACATCAATAATTTACTTAAGGTATGCGAGAAAATGAGAGGGCTATGGTTTAAATGAGAATGAAAAATACCATCTACATCACTGAGCTCGACTGTCTTTTTCTTCTATTTTTACACCAACAATACAAACCAATCCGGTCAGTACTTCCTCGTGAGCCCAATACAGCAACAACACTTCTAGGTGAGATTTAGCTCTCAATGGGTGATGTAAACATGGATGGTCCAGTATTTTAACGTGTCTTGTTTCGCACAATTAAAATTAGTTGAATATATATATACTAGCTCTTGGAGTCTTGAAGGCCCGCACAGATAAAATTTTTTGTTTGGATTTATAATTTGTAAAAAGAATATCAGTTTGTTTGTAACTATATTACCATTTATTTGAGATCTAACAGAACTTGCGAGTTCAAGTAACCTAATAATTATTTGAGCGAATAAAATATTATTTTTCACGGTCAAACAATTTATTCCATTGAGTTAAAATTTCAAATATTTAGATTAAATGCTTTGAAGAATTACATCAACAAAAGTAAATCCTTGTTTCTAATAAATATATCTTTCGTTAAATCAGTGTTTCTTTTTGTTATTCAACTATTTAAATGTTCAACTCAAACACACCTGTTGTTACAGTAAACAACATGTATTTAAACAGAATAAATGATGCTTTAATGCAACAATCTGTTTTTGGATACAAAGAAATAATTGTATGAATTTGCGCGTGCCACTAGCAAAGTGGAAGTTTGAGGTTTCACTTCTTTAGCCATGGTTGGACACTGGACAGAATGTATCAAGGTAAATCGGGAAAAGCCGCCGTTATTTGTTTCTTATTATTGTCAGTTTATTTCATTAAATTGTGAAACAAAAGAGGAAGATGGTCACAGATTATAAAAGTAAGTATGAAGCCTAAATAAAGTATTTGCTTAATATGATGTGAAAAATAAGGCATTCAAACAAGCACATGATCGTTAACGCAAGCTCTGTTACAAAATGACCATCTATGATTCGTAAGATGTTAATTAAGGCGTTGTTTCTCTACATCTTGAAGTAGGTATATGTTAGTAAAGTTTGCTCAATGAAGTGCCCTATTTGTACCAAACTACTATTACAATTAATGCGTTATTTATTCAGTATATTTATAATACTAAAATGGAACACATTTACCACGCTATAGAAACCAGTAGATTTGTGATTGCCTTTAAATTAAAATAAATATCATACTTATAAGTAGCAAAATTTACCTTGTCAACGAACTTCTCTAGGTTAGGCTGATTTAAATCAGATGTTTTTTTACTAAACCAATTACAGTTTTGCGGAAATGAATTGAGTGACATATTGCATTTTTAATTACAAGAAACAACTTTTATACGCTCTATAAAAAACAGGAAGCCACAGGAATACACCTGCATAATACATAGACATATCGAAGTGGGTTAATCAAAATTTATTTCTTTAACTTTCAGCTTAATTTGGCGTCTATGTTTGTTCTCGTAAAATGTTAGATACTTTTTCCCATTTCCAAAATTTATTCTCATTTCTGTTATTTACAAAGTTAATTAAAGCTTTGAATACAACCGAATATATGCATACCTCGTTCTTATAAAGATTGTCTTTGAAAATATCTTGTCCACATAATGATTATATGTATGTAAAAGAAGCTTCAATACCTCATAAAAAAAATTCCATAACTTTCCATCTATAGTTTGAGGGTGAAAAGGATACGTAACTAGCACAGTCAAATATATTCGAGGCTAAAGCTCACAATTTGCTGTTTTTTATAAATATCTTATTTACATTGTTCTAAGTGATATTTAGTTATTAAAAAAATTGTACAGTATAATATTATCTACAAAGTACTTGGGCAATATCTTGAGATTAAATAAGTAAATAGTGCAATTTATATAATTTTTCAATAAAAATATTGTAATTACTTAAAAAACAGTGGTGATGATAATATTTGTACAGGTATCTATTTTGCCTACTTGAGCGATTATTAGTGCATACGAGGTTGAAGCAATAAGTCGCAATCCAATGACAAGTACAATTTATCATTATTCTTATGGGTTCCACATGTCGATGTAATATGTTTTCAGTTGTAGAGGTTCTGCGATAAAAACAGTTAATTTGTAGCTGTTTTTTATGCAATATTCAATGTAAAAATGCTAAAAATACTCCATGGGTGCAAAATGAAGACAATGAATGGGTGTTTTATTTAAGGTTTAAGGTAAATAATTTATAAATTATTGCAATTGTGCACCGTTATTTTCAGAAGTCCGATCGAAAAGTTGATAACCATATTCCGATGCATCCCTTTGTCTTTTGGTGGCAGAATTCAACCAATTGCATGCAAGCAGAGCTGAATCAATAACCCACCAGGCAAACTGGACTATATTCCGGATGTGGCGAATCTAAACAAGTGTACGACAGGGGCATTGCCCCGTGATGTCATAAATCTATTCTGTTTTAATTGCACTTGGAACGTTAACATACTGAACTGAAAATTGCGAGCGGAACGTTTAGACCTCTAGCGTGTGCATAAAATGCAAATTTCTGGTAGGAAAATGAATACCTTTTGCCGAATTTACTTGCTGCTACACATCAAATAATGAGATGGTCTTTCTGTATCATTCGGTGTAACGATAACAACACAAAGCGTGAATTAGGCTCACCTGGTGGTACATTCTTGTTGGAACAAACAGTCAGTTCCATTCGAACGTCGCAACACCCTTCTCCTATGACTTTTCAGCATTCAGATAATAGCGATTATCACATCATTAACACTTACAACCGCAAACTCAGAGGCAATAATAAAAATGATCATCGAGTCGGAGAAAACAACACGTGAAAGCAACCCGCATTATAATTCTATGAGTTTATCGAATTATAAAAATTGCTATCGCACAATGGAATCGCAACAAAATAGCAGAGAAACTGACCTAAATGTCTACGGAAGCGAGGTGGCGCTGTACGGTTGAGGCAACATCAACAATGATGTTTTTTCGGGGTTACTTCGATGTTAGAAGAGAATAGGGCATTTTTCGGAAAAAATCAGTTGTTATGTAAATGTCAATTAGATGTAAGTGTGTTAAGAGTGTAATCATTTTGAAAAAATTAAACAACAAAGTTAATTTAAAAAAGAAAAAGTTACATTGCTTTCCAATAAAATAAATGATCACAGTGTCTGGTACAGATTCTAATGTATCAAAATTAAAAAGGGGCTACCAACAGCTCTTTTCAGGTATTTACAGCTTCCCTAAAACAGAAAATAAAGGAACCTAAAACTGAAATTACAAGTTAGAATTTTTTCAGGAGGTCAGTAGTAGTAATGATGAAAATCTCCAAATGCAACTCGATAAATGGATTAGAAGAAATCTCTTTGAAGAACTACTGCAAACTCTTAGATATTCAAACAATTATGTATATGGGCCATCTTGCGAAAGTTTTGATGTTTTCCTGGAAAGTATGTGTCATTTGTTATTCAATTATCATTAAATTAAAAAAAAATAAAAGAGAGTAAAACTTAAAGTTCTTGTCACTTGGTGATACTGGTCGTTTGTTGGTTGAAATTATTTACATGTGGAGAATAAGTTTGAATGCAATGCATGACAGGCAAAATAATGGTTCTTCTAACTTTAAGGTAAATGCAACGTGAAGACTCAATAAGAAACGATGCCTTTAATAATTATTTTAGGTGAAATTGAAGTATGCCATTGATTTTTTGAGATGCAATACACTCGTTGGGCAATTTCATTGCATATTTACACAGTACGCTTGGTATGTTCGAAAAAAAGCAGTTTGCCCTTGAGTAAATAATGTTCGAACCCATGACCATTCAAAAATCTCACTTAAAACCTACCAGGATCAGATCTGCATTAAATTTTTCCTCCCAACCGTGAATATCATTCAATGTCACCTGTCAAGCGTACAGATCCTATTCGTATAACACCTTTGGCGGTTAAAAGCCGTCACTACAATAATTGTTCATTATTTTAACGCCGCAGTGGTGTTTTGTTGACATTTTTAATCTGGACGTGAGAGTTTGTTCTGGAATGCATCGGTAATTGAATGCCTAATGCACAATTGCGTACAGAGCGATACAAGTGGACGTCCTTGGAGGTATTGTGTAACGTGTAAATCTAAAAGCTTCTTCGGAAATTTGATATTCAGACGCGTGAAAGCCAAACAAATCAAAGCAGGCGTAGCAATGGCTGCCGTAGAAGCCATACGGGGTAACCCGTGGATATATGTGGGAATTACACTAAAGGCTTTCAAGACTGAGCCCAAAATAATATTTTTTTTTTGTACAATTTTATAAATTATAAGAGAAAAAAAGACAATAAAAAAGTGTACCGTCAAATCAAATCAAATATATTATAATCTAGACTAGATTTACTGGATTACATAGCTTTTATGCTCCAGTATATGATCATTTAGGATCTCCCTCAGTTAAACAAAACATATACATTCAAAACAACATGGCGAATATCCTTTACAGCAACATCAACGCTATGAATTGTGTTTGCTATTATTACCACCGTCCCCGTTGTTAGTATTGTTGCTCTACACGCTTGAATAAACAATTGTTTCTTTAAAAAATTGTGATAACAAAGCTGTATTACGAACACTGTGAATATCAAACCACGTCGTCGTATACACATTGATATATCGATGTTGCTTTGTTAAAGGAACGTATTTCCTTTAGAGTGTGCATGATGAATTACTGTAGCCATCTACAGTATGGCTTTCAAAGAACAAATTACATGATGACGTTCTTATATATCATGATCGTTCGCGTAAGCTTATATCCTTGAGTTACGATTAGCACAGAGCGTTTTTTTTCTGCAATCCCTAATCAAATTTTGGCTTAATTCCGGCAAAGGTGACGCGCATTAGCGAATGTTTACGCCAAATTGCAAACCTTGTGCAAGCCACGGATTAACCAACGAGTGGGTGAAGTAGAATGGAAAATGTAGAGCTAAAATCCAGCAGTCGAAGTGTTTTTTCCTTCTAAATTCATTGTGTGAAATGCGCTTAAGTATATCAGTGTGTAATGACGCAGCCAGTGGATTAAGTGCAACAGCAGCTGTATCTAAAATTATTGCAATCATATTGGCCGTCATACCCGACAGTTGAATGAAACGACTTCAGCTACTGTTCAATCAGTAGCGCCGCTAGGGTTGATAATAAATTAGACGCTATCAGTTTTAACATCATATCTCTCTGAGGCTTTAGGTCTTTAGTACAAAAATTACTGTACTGTAGAAAAACACTTTTCTTCTGTAAGATGGGCTTTCAATAGCACGAACCTAAGCAGGAATTTCATTCCTTCAAAGATTTGGGCAACTGAAAGAATGAAACCAAGCACTTGGAAACACCACATACTGAATACGTTAAGAGTTTTCCGACCAGATCGCAACAAAATCGAATTGAACTGATTCCCTGTAGTACCCACGCCACTGTACCTCTCGCAATTGATCATAGTGCAATTAATTGATTGCAGCAGACAGCCGTGGTCGCTAATAGTGATCACTGCACAAGTGGGTCAACGACATCGGGATGCATAATGAGATTTTTCAAAAGCTCGCGCTTACGCCTATYGTCTTTGCGCCATTAAATGTACCGTTGCGATTAATTATGCGCATTTAATATGCATTCGCTAACAGCTTTACGGCATAGGAAATGGACAAGCCTGGCTCGTGCCGGTTATAAAAAATTGATGCACCCAGGTCGGCAAGCTTCTATAGTAAGAAAAAATGGATATTATAGCCTTTAATTTAAAAACAGAGCGAGAGTTTGTGACCAAACAATTGACATCGTAGTAATTTTGCTTCAGATTGTATGTAATATTAGATATTAAACATAAAACCCGTGTGACGTCAAATATTTGTTATTACAGATAGCTGATTATACGTGTAGTAAACGACTGGTTCGTTGGTATCAAGTTTCTAATACCCACGAGCCAATTTAATCAGTAAATGACGTCAAAACACCGAGGGGCAAAAATTTTAGTTACTTCTGTAGAAGAATGATTGTTTTTAGTGCATACATAGATGAATTTTTAACATCTATATTTCACTAGCATATAATAATAATAATAATAATTTTATTCCAATTCATACTTCCATACATTACAAAAAGAGATTAACATAAAACAGGTTTTCTTGTACGAAAAGGAGGGATTGTAGTCAGGTGGTTGCAAGGATGCAGCCTCTTCCCTACAACCCCATTAGAATAAATAATAAAATGTGTTGAGTATACGAGAAAGAAAAAGAAGGGAGCAAAGAAAGAAAATTAAAAGAGAAGAAAAGAAAAGAAGAAGAAAAGGAAGAGATGTAGAACGGTAAGGCTGTAAGCTAAATAGCGCTAAATACTCAATAGTACCCTGATAACATTTTATTGAAGTAGGTGCTGTTTTAGTTTTATTTTGAAAGTGCTCGCGGACAGTCTTTATATGAGCTGGAATTGCATTGAAAATTTTAGAAACATTATATGAAAAACCCCGTTCAAAGAATGTACTCTTATGTGCCGGAATAGTAAGCAAATCTTTTCTTCTGACGTTTACATGATGTACATCAGTTCTGATCTTATTATATAGATATCTAGGTGTGCCAGTTTCAATATTTTTTTAAATAGATTTGCGGGGTGGAGGTTCCTACGCTTTTCCATGGTGAGCCATTTGGACTGCCTCAATTCTCCCGCAACGCCTGTACACCGACGAATACCATAAGCGAAACGTAAACAGGAGTTCTGTACGCGCTGGATTTTCTTCTTATATATGCTGTCGATGCAATTGTTATAAACTACGTCAAAAAAATTGAAATGTGCAAGCACCAAAGAGTCTGAAAGCATGAGCTTTAACTCAGTGTCCATACAATGTCGATTGGAATATAAAATTTTTGGAGTACTAAACGCTCGCTTTAAACATGTATTAACGTGGTCTTTAAATCTTAAATTTTCCTCGATAAGGAGGCCCAGATTTCGAACTACACTACGGTAAGGTAGATTGACACCATTTAATTGTACGTTAATTTTTTTCTTCGTTGCATTAATCTGCGTAGGTTTCCCAAAAATATGGAGACTTTCCATTGGAATGGAATACGTTTTTTGTTATATATGTGGACAATGTACCTTTACAACAGACTTTGTAAAAGATTCATATTTTGCTTACTTCGAAATTCGGTTAGGGTAACAAGATAAACAGTGGGTACCACATCATGTTTTTGTTTTGAAACACAGACAATGGATTTACGGTATACTAACCATTGCTATTTTTGTTTGAGCAATTTAACGAGATATAACTCTAAAAACCGTCACAAAATCGTCTTTCCCAATGTTTTATAGGCAACAAAGCCAATTCCACGTGGCAATGAGTACAAAACACAAGAATGGAGGCTATTTAGACTCTTGGAAAAGAAGCCTGAAAACTGTTCTTCTACATGTTGCCAATAAATATGCGTCAATACACCTGTCGCACATTCGGTTCAACTTAAAGAAATTTATGCCAAATTAAAAATTGTTTTGGAAAAATAAATTAGATAAAACACAATTAGCTAATTTGTGATGACTTAAAAATTTTGTGGATCACAACAAGGCTATACAAAATTTCCATGTTATATTTGCCAGTGAGATAGTAGAATAAAAGATTTAAACTGAAAAAATCACACTGACCGCTTCGAAAAAAATGGAAGTTGGAAAAAAGAATATTAGTCATGCCAATTTGATAGATCCTGAGAAGATATTGCTTCCACTACTGCACATCATACTTAGATTGATGAAACAATTTGTCAAAGCGTTACCAAAAGATGGAGACACTTTCATCTATCTCTGTTCATACAAAAACATAGTCACGGAAATATTAAACTTTTATAAAAATTCAGGTTGCAACATGAGTTCATGCTTTATATTCCCACATTGACTATTTTCCGGAAAATATTAGGGATTACAGTGAAGAATAACGGGAACGTTTTCACCAAGACATTAAAAATATATAGAAAGAAGATATCAAGCTTATTGGGACGTCAGTATAATGGCTGACTATTATTAGATGATCCTTAGAGAAACAGATGAAGAACATTTAAAGCATTTACTTAAAAAAAATAGGAGAGTGTTTAATTCTATATTCATTTTTAAGTGTTTGTATTACTTCCTCTTATTGATTAAATGGTTAAAACCTTGAATATATGTAAAGGGTTTATTTCACCAGAAAATTATACATATTCTTCTTCAAATTTCAAAATTACGTGTATTTGCTAAATGTGACGTGATGGGTGATGATACTATATGAACTGTGAAGACTACAAAGGTAGTCATTTGTTTATACAAGCGGAAGCTTTTCTGTATTGTTCAGACTCGCGACCCACCAACATTCAAAAAAAGCAGAGACAATCGCTAGGCAATCGATTCAGGAAGATCCCATAGGCAGATTGCTTTGTAAGAAGAGACGATTTAGGAAGATAACAAGTTCCCATGGCGTAAATGCACTGCTGAGCTATAAACAACTTCATTTTACGATGGCATTAAGGAATCGGTATCCACCACTGTCATCTGCAACTCGGCAGTCTCCCATATTGCGTTTTAACAGCTCGGGAAATTTTCTCGGGGACGGTTACATAAATTCACGGCGACGTGCCTAAAACGGTTAATAAAGTCGGATGCTGTTTATGCTTGCATACTAATAAAGGTCCGGCAATTTGTCGTGTTTACTATCTGAGATGTGTCACCGTACTTTGATAAACTGTGCGTGTGAACAGTTGAACTATTTATCTATTTTGATCCTTTTTCCACAATTTAAATATGTTCTTGTTCATGGTTGTTTACTTAGTACTGTATTTTCATCACAGATCATAGTAAAGCTTGTACGGATAATTAGTAATATTGGAATAGTTATACTCTTCTCACTACACTATTTGGTCATGCTTTTTTAGAAGCTTTAAGTGACCCACTATACTTAAGTTGAACTCCCAACACCTCTTCTAAATTTTTACAAACACTTTGCTCTTTTATATGCAAAATACGTCGTAAAATTTGAGAACTACTAATTGTTAATTGAGGAAGCAGATTTCAGAAGTACCTGCTTCGCATCACATGAAAAATTAGATAAAGCCCACCAAAAACATTCTGGAAATATTGCTTTGATTGTTTATGCATTTTACTACTGAATAAAGAGCTTCAATTCCTACAAATGCACCGGCAAACTTTCTTTAAAATATTTACCTGTGAACTCTTATAATCCCTTCTCGTGATGTGTCAAATTTTTCGTGTTTTTCGTTTGTTGCCTCTTATTAGTTGTATAATATAACTGAACTAAAAATTAACTGTCGTAAGGAGAGTTTACGTAATTTTTTTGAGAAAAAATGGGGTTTCATCACAAGAAAATTAATAAACACCAAGTGCTTATGGAATCTCCACGAATGGAGTTTTTTTTCCAACACGCTAACCAAAATTTCCTATTAACTATACAGCAATTATACATGCACATTGCACATAATATACGGTATAGGCTAGACTGCAGTAAATATGTAACAAATTACTAAAATAAATATTCTAAATCATTCGTATTAGCACATCAGTAACTATCTATACAGTTAGCGAATTAGAACTGCAGTTATTAAATTATGATCAGTAAACAGTGGTGACGTAATCTACAATGCCAAAAATATTCCTATCAATACTCATTGTTAATACAGGATGTTTCACGAATGATAATGACCCTAACGAAATTAAAAATGCAACCCAAAATACATTTGCAGAGGCAACATTGATATTTGTTCATAAACTTGAATCATTTGCTTTCAGTAAATTCGGTATTGTAAAACAAATTTTATTTTTGAATAATGTTTATTCAATAACATTAATGTAATAAATGCTTAAAATGTCGCCCTTCGCACAAGCTTGAATTCGTGCCCAAAACGATCTTTGAACATACATTAACAATTCTTGAGTGATGTATCTACATGCAACACGTATTTTATTCTAATTGTTCTAAATGTTCTACACTTTCAATTGGTGTTTGGTATACTAGCTCTTTCACCATTCCCCACAGATAAAAATCCAAAGGAATAAGGTCCGGGCTTCTCGGTGGCCAAGGATTAATTGAACCTCTTCCTATCCATTGGTTAGGCAAAACCAAATGAAGATGATTTCGCACTATTCTATGATAATGCGCAGGTGCCCCATCTTGACCTACTTGTAAATTTACATTTTGGAGAAGTACCAGTAAAATGTTTCTTAAAAAATTTAGATAAGTATTGCCGTTTAAACTATCGCGAATAAAATAAGGCCCAACAATTTGATTTTCAACCGGACATTCATCGAGTAGATAGTTTGAAAATGTCCTTCTCGAATCCAACGCGGATTTTCTTGCGCATTATGCCAAATAACCACATTGGCTATGAGAATGTATTTTGGGTTGCATTTTTAATTTCGTCAGGGTCATTATTATTCGTGAAACATCCTGCATATAGTTAGAGAAAACACTGTTTTATTTGTGGTTTATAATAGTGTGACTCTAAATGCTTATTTGATATATAGTAAAAATAAAAGAAGTTGTAGTTGGATAGTAAAAGAATCGTTAGAAATTAGTGTATGAATTTATTTTAAACCTTGTGCCTGGATAATAACAATTATTATTTTGACAGATTAACTTGAACGATAGGTATATCCCGCCCTTTTAGGCAGACTCTAAGCCTCAGAAGTTACGACATTTAATGCTCCAAATTTATCGATCATGCAGTTCAGTAAACATCTTCTCAAGCCATAAATAACAGAACGGAAGTAATTTGACGTTGGGGGTGGAGAACCCTTGCTCATAACTGGCTTAGCTTCCCTCCCCTTATGGACTACAGCAACTCGTTCTGGATTTTTCAATTTAACTACGTAATGACTGTACTAAGAGTGATTGAAGTGTTATCATCGGAGTCCCAAGAGTGATTCGGAGATGATGGTTATTAAAAACGAATGAATATGTTGTGGGGTACGTCTGCACGTTTAATTTTGTTCGTATCTACAGGTTTTACGCGTTGTTCTACTAAATATTCTTTTTTACTTCTTGTGCAACCCCGAGTCGTTTCAAGCACCACCTGTCAGCTTCAGAAATTTTCTGCTAACAAGAAAAGTGTCGGCAATTACAGAACCACGAGCCTTTCTTTGGTATCGTGGTGCACGCGATATTCAAACACCACCTTGAACGTTTAAAAACACGAAATTGCCGACACCAGAAACAAAAATAGCTTTTGACAAGTGTAATTTATGTCTTGCGGCTGGTACAGTCCGTTGTGATGTTGTGGCAGGTACCACCTTTATGTGAATTGCTTAATTACCCCCTGTAGTTTGATGGGAAAAAAGTGTAGGTACTGTCTAACATGAGGTCAATATTTAATTCTACTCACATTCGGCTATTTTACACGTCTACGCGTCTTCAGGAACATCAACATTTTTTATATATTCCACATATCAAGAAAAAATTAACTTATTAGCTAGGGCTTTTTATTTTTGTTGGTACTGGTTTTTTTGAAATTTGAAAATATGACATTAGTTAAAAATTACATTTTGTTTCAATGTACCTTAAAGTTTTTCCATCGCAACTAAATAATTAATAACTAATAAATAATAAACAATTAATTGGGTATTGTGATGATGTGTATGTGTATGTGTTGGGTTTTGAGTGTGTATGGTTTAAATAATAGTGTTGTATGTGTTACATAGGCCTTGTATATAAAGACCCTACCAACAAATTTCTGCGTAAGTCGGTTTCAGAGATCTTTTCGTAGTTTGTATTTTGAATCAGCTGGTAATAGGGTATAAATGATACGTTTAGTATCTAAAAGAATACCTGACATTAGAGGCAATTGACACACATCTTAAAAGGAGTAGATTGTACAGTTTGTTCAAGACTTTATGAAAAATTGATGACTTTGTCATCATTGTTCCCTGTTAATGTTGAGAAAATGCAACTTTGATTCAATATCTTCAACACTTATACAAGGGTAATTTAACTCGAACAAAACGTGGAATTTATATAATCTGAATTATTGAAAACCTAAGAAAAAAAGTCAAAATCAAGCAAAGTATCGTCACTGGTTGGTGGCAAATGAAATTTTGTATTTGATTACTTGTCTGAATATGTCAACTTAGCAGTTGCACGTTATGAAAAAAAATTTAAACTCGAAGAATCTAAGGAATTAAAAAAATTAAACAGGGGTAGAAGAATTTGTTAACGGAATAAACTGAGCACACGTTATATCGCAAGAGCTGACCATTTTGAAAGATGTGCATTTCGACATCTAACTATTTGGAAGACTTCAGAAATCATCCCACTATGTCTTCAGGCAAAACTGAACTAAAAATGGATGATTAGTTTAAAAAATGAGGAGGCGTCATTCCCATAAACAGTCAAACTTGTTTATTCATAAAATTATAACTTTTAATCATCAAAGAAAACGAGAAATTTAAAGGTCCAAATCGCGAAGCCTCGTGATTGCTTGAAATACGAAGACGAGTCACTTTAAAATTACAGCATTGCATCCCTCGTGCATCATCCAAAAAACCACCCACCTTATTACGCACCCTCCTTTGTCGGGTTGTCCCTCACCCCCCTACAGCACGTTATTCTTCGCCCCCTCGCCGAGGGTAGTCCAAAAACAACACAGCACCCACAAATTATCCAAAACCTCATTCAATTCTCCAAAAACACGCGATATTCCGCGAAGACCGATCTCGTAACGTTACCGCACAAGAACTATGATGATTCGATCGCGTGTGTTTGGCGCGCCACTCTCCTGGGGACGGCGTGCGTTTTGTTTTGGAACGCATAGCGCATGTCCCGCTCCAGGTAAGGTAATTCGGTAAAGGTATACTAATCGCGGCGCGCAAAAAAAAGACGTCCGGCATCGCAAACATTTGAGGTGTCCGGTATCGCGAAAAGCATGTAAACAAACTTGTGTGTTTCGTTTTCGCGGCAGTTTTTTTGCTTTTTTTTGGATTTTGAGTAATTATGGGTATCTCGCAAAAGTACGAAAACATAACAGACCCACAATGTTGAATTGGAACAATTCCTAAAACTACAATATTTTTTTTTAAATTTCAACTTTTTCCTCTAAAGTTCCAGCAAGCATAACAGGTCAATATCATCCAAACAAACGTTTGAATAATCGTTATAACGAATTGTACAGTTATTGACAGTTGATTATAGATATTTCTTTAAATATAATAGGTGTTCGGTCTTGTAAATAGGGATAAAACTCATTTTATCTCACGCCAAGCTTTAGATATTTTTTCTCCTTCTTCTTGGCCTATAATATTTTATTAAACAACTACAAATAGAGAACAACAAACCATATGAAAAATACTTACAATAGAAATGGAATTATCCTAAGTTTTTTTAATTTTGAAAGATATTTTGATAGGAATTTGTAATTATTAATAGTTTGTAGTGTTTAGAATTACCTACAATTATTAGAGTTATATATACGAAGTCAATACTGCTGTTCAACTTAGGATAGTTCCATTTCTATTGTAAGTATTTTTCATATGGTTTGTTGTTCTCTATCTGTAGTTATTTAAGAAAATATTACAGGCCCAGAAGAAGGATAAAAAAAGATCTCCGTAAACTTGGCATGAGATAAAAGGAGTTTTATTCCTATTTAGAAGACCGAAACCTATTATATTTAAAGAAAAATAGTTATAACGTTTGGAATCAAAACTTTTTTACGATGGCAGAGTATCGAATTTCAAGAACCTGGTAAAATCTCTAGGTTTCAAACATAAGAAATATTGCAGCCGGCAGTTTCTTTATAAAAGAGCTAAAAGCCAATAATATATACAATTTTTTATTTTCTTTTCGAAACCTGGATTTTTTTCAACAGGGGAAAATAAATGACATTGCAACATGACTCTGTCCTTTCTTGTAGATGGGAAAAGATAGAAAATGTGTAAATACAGATCCTAATTTGTTTTTTTCTAAAGACTAATAAGAAGGTTTGCCAATACTGGAAAAACCAACAGGTATTTTTATGGACAAAGCTTCGTATCATTCCGAACTAATTTAAAAAAAATCGTTCTTCATAAGACATCAAATCTTGGATAAATAATACGTTTATTTTATTTGACAAAGAAATTTTTTAGATAAAATATATGTTATGAATGTATGTTACATTGTTGACTGGTGGTATATATTTGCATTTATAGATAATTGTATTAAATTACAGGCAAGTATATATAGCTTAAATAAATTAAATATGTTGCTCAGAACGGCCAATAAGCATTTTAAAAGTATTTATATATTATTTTAACACCAATTTCACCAAACTAGGTAGCTTAGAAACAAGCTGCTTCTTTTTAATGTGCCTTGCTTCGCCAGGTTTATCAAATAACTCTAAAGAAACGATTGGCGGGTTATGTTATAAAAATTTGTTGTCATATACAGAAAATTTCAAAACCTGTGCAAATAATTTATCACACGAACGTCATCCCAAAGATCTGTATTGTAAAAGTTCGGGCGATAAGAAGTCAGTTGCATAATTGTAATACACATTTATCTAAGATTTCTGTCTATTGCTACAAATAGCACAGAACACAATTTAGAACAGACAATTAGAATCAGTTGTCTTTTCAAGTCGCTGGTAATTAACAAACCTAAAACTTCACAAAGAAGGAACAATGTCATATACTGACGACATAATTGTAGTATTCTTTGGGGACATTTGTAAAGAAGTAAAATAGTAGTTAAAAAATGCTTAGATGCACTAATATTACAATTACAGAATATTTATGTATTTATGTAGACTGCCAAATAGATAGACTGCGTATGTAACAAAATAAGATGTACAATACACAAACTTTACATTATTATGTAAGATATAGCATGGAAACACACCTCAAATCAGGTCATACTATGTATTAAATATAAGTATACATGTTTTACTTTATTTTTTTAAGAGTCCTTTTTGTGGTTTAATTTAGAGCGAAAGAAAGTTTCAGTATTTGGGTGGACATGTACAAAGATATCTAAAGACTAATTCGTTTTGGAAATTATCTCAAAAACCATTCATACTGGACTTCGAGTTTCTAACCTTATTGCTAATAAATCTGTTTAAACAACATCAAAGAGTGGTATTTTATTTGCAATTCGTATTTACCAAACAGTAACGTTTGAAATATACCTGCTTATGTGATTAAGTATCATATATTCTTAATTAAATTTGTTCTGCTCCACTCAATGCCTACACATGTATATCGACGTTGTGAGCCTGTATTTAAATTTATACATTGTATCTGCAAGTACATGACTGGATTTTTAAGTACTGTTTTAGTATAAAATGGTCACTTAAAGTCATAGTACACGTATTTAATGGCGTCAGATTAGCTCATTTTGATAAGTGGCTGACACTTGGTTGCAAGAACTGAACAGTTCATATATTTTGATGCTGAATCTTAAAAAAAAACTGAAACATATTTGTTTTTGTCGGTCTCACCTTTCTAGACTAAACCCTGGAAGGGGGGAAACTACCACATTCCGCGGTAGGGTGCCATGAAGGAATTTGAGATAGCTTACTGCGTCAGGGGTCATGTGTTCACCCCTCCATGGGGCGCGAAAATGTGTATAAAGTCGGAACGACTTCACAACGGTTTGATTAAATAGTGCAAGAATGTTAGTAAAATCAATACAAATAAATTCGTAAGAAGCAGATTCGAAAATCTTTGCAAAACTGGATTATATAGCAGTTTGTCCATAGGAGGAAGATAAAGCAATGATCCAACGCAGTGATTTTTTTTTAAACCTGAAGCTAAATAACACAAAAACATTTCTCAAGCACACAGTGACTTGAAGCTATTCATTTCAACAGTATAAGGATCCCACCCACATAAACGTATAAAAAATCATTCTTTAATATCTAGTCGAGATACGATTCAGCACGTTGTTACAGATTACTAGGTGTGATAGTTTTATTGTTGAACGGTGCATTACACAATGTACGCATGTTGTGAAAAATTACTATCTTTTGCTGCCAACGATGAAGCAGATAGCACAGTTGGTGCTGTAACTCCTCCGTTGAAGTGAGATGCGATCTTTTGTTAATTTATCTTGTAGGGAGTAGGCCAGATGAACTGCTGTGGTTATGAAATTAAAACAACGTAATGTGTAGCAATTTTAAATAGAGTATAAGGATTCTTGCATGTCACACATGATGGCTGACTTTTTTCTTAGTGCATTTTTAATATCAACATATAACTTAAAGTTTCTACCTAACCACAAAACTCTCAGATGAGAAAATTCACGGTGAAGAAAAAGCACAGCAAGAACTGTAGTTTCAAGTAATAAATCGTTTGAAATTCGTGTCATTTACATAACCCACAGAAAAGTAAAACCCTTGAGTGGCCAATAACTGCATATTTTACCCAGTAGGGCTGGTTTTCATTACTTGCCTTTTGGTTAGTACAAGGCAAAAAATTACCGTTATTGTTCAAGTATTATAATAAAAATTAAAACTAAGTGTGAATGTACGTATGTTTAAACATGATTTTCAGAAATTTTTGGAAATCTGCAAAGGTTTCACCAACCTGTAGTTAAAAAGATTCGAACCAAATGGGTCTGTTGCATTTTTGCCTACGTTTGACAACATTACATTTGACGTGTCTTGGAAAGCGTTTCTGCTTCATTATTTCAACAAACAAGATACCTATCTATTAAATATAGTACACAAGCATTAAACATTGTTGGGATTGTTTATTTTTACACGTAGGCTAAGATTGTATTATGCATGACTTTCGCAGGTAGATTTCTGGTTTGTTATTCGAACAGGAACTACTAGGTACGCCGAAATACACTAAAAACGTTCTGACCAAGGTTGATACTTACCGGCATTTTCTCCCTACAATCACCTATTTCCACAAAGATCCCACAAACTGCTCTTTCAGCACGACACGTACACAGGTTGCATTTTTCACAGGCACGACAATAACAATCGAATAAATTAATGATAAATGAACGAAACACCCACAGACAAGCGATTCAAACACTTCTGTACCCACGTGCAGGAGAAAACCGTGCAGCACATATTGCATTTTACACGATGTAACAAATGAACGCTTGGAATTAAAAAAAATCGTACGGTGACAGTTTCCTTTTAACTCGGTGACACCTGACGATAGCTGCGATCACTTCGTTTTATATTAGGCTGGTACTTCTGAAATGAACAATCGGTTCCGGTCCAATTTGAAAATATCCGTTCATCTCGCGCTTCCCCGGAATCGTTGATTAAAATGAACCGATAGGGACGGGGCGCGATATTTGAAAAAGACGCACGTTCACATTGCCGGGCTTGCTGCACGGCATTGACTATCTCGTTATTCTTGGGGGAACTGGCAATAAGAGGAATAATAATTTGCGGTGCCCACGCCATTTTAGCCGGTCGCCGGAGTTGTGCAACAGCGTTATTTTCTAATCTAATATTACACATGTAAATGAACTGGGATCTGAAAAATGCCAGGTATTTATGAAGTACCCGTGTTCGTTGGGTACCAGTGTTGGCAGCTGCGCAAAACTGGTCGATTAAAGCAGCTAAATGGGAAAAAGAAATTAAAATAATCATAGGGTTGCCAAATGTTTTTGTTTTAGCGGGAGTTTCGTTCATTCCAGGACCACTGGCAATAGAAAACATTTTTCACATGAAAGGAACTCGATTATGAGAGTGGTGTATTGTTTGCTATCAATTGGAATGATTTCATTTAAAATGGAGGTTATTTTCGTTATTGGATAAGGATAAAATGCTCATTATAAAATGCATATTATTCAGTGTAGATGAGCGTCTTAAAATAAAATTCTTCGAGATGACATGAAAACTAGGTCGTGTTAAAAGAACTTTAGATCGTTAACATCTGGCTTTATTGGCAAAAACTATTACGCCAGACGGGGTATAATTATATTACTCATACTGGATTAATTAAAAGACAGATGTTATAATTACAAGTGTTAAAACAGTTAGAAATCTGAAGACGTAGTTGTGGATGAGGCTTCTTCCCATGCATTCATTCTTGCTAGTTAGAGTTTTTAAATAAATAAATTTTCATTTTTATTCTTATGTTTCTTATTAAACAAACAATTATTTCATGATTATAAATGTACAGAATCGCACTATAACAAAAGTAGAACAAACGCCAGAGTATACCTCAGTTAAAAACTTACTTTCAGAAAACAACACAATAAGTATAAAGTGAATACTTTGATCAATCGATAGAAAAGTTTGTTTGGTGATGGTTGTGCCCATAAAAAGAATGCCACTCTTCCAACTATAGTTTGTGTTTGGTTAACTCGATCTATTTTTTCTGATGTGATGACACATCCTTTTAAGCCACCAGATCAAGTTTTGGACACTCAATACTGCAATTTTTCAGGTTTTACTAAGAATAAGCTCAAATAGGTACTGATCTAGTATTTTCATATAAACAGGTGCTGAAAATCAAAGTGATACTACGAAATTTGTCAACCAACGACTTGTAAAGTTGGCGTTCATTCACTAAAAACGGCGGAATTTCTCCACTTCATAATTAACACCTTGTCAAATTAAGCTAAACTAAACCCACCTTCATTTTTCATCCAGAATGATGCCGGATCCCATTTATAGTGCGCAGCACCACCACCATTAATGACTGACGACTATCTTCCATCGAGCAAACTTCGCGAAAGCGGTCTCTGGTAAAGTAATTTAATACAGACATATTATTACTCACATTCAGGACCGCATTTGAGCAATGCAAAAACACGCGTCTACGCCACCATATTTTACTGTCGGAGAAATTTATTAACGTGGCGCGAAACAATTATAAGGAAGTGTTAGAGTAAGGACACCGTGGAGTTGTTGTATAGTGACTGTAAGAAGAATGAATATCTGTCTTCACCTAGTTCAAGGTTTGAATAATTCCCGAGGAGAAACAAACTCTTCTTATTTAGCCACAAATTCACTTAATTCAAAGAAATATAAATATTAAAGATGCGTATAATCGATTTGTGATAACAATAAGAACGATAGTGTACTTAATACGGGGAATTTTAAATTAAATACTGTTGTCATCAATCTTTTCTGTCGCTTTTTGTTCAATAAACTTCTCAAATAACTCGGCGTACAAAACATTCTCACATCTGCGATGACTTTTCTCCAGTTCTTCTACAGTTTCTTTGTCCAGAAGACGTAACTTCTCCAGATTTTTGAGCAACCTATTTTTTAATATAACTGTACGTGCAGCCCATATGAATTTACACAAAATTAAGTATCTCTTGAACCAGGGTTGTAAGCAGCATATTTCTGGAACACTATCGTCCTCCTAAAAATTAACAGTTTGAGCTTCCTTTACAGGATTGGAGGATGCTATACAAATTTCAAGTTATAATTATAAATTAATTACTATATGTGCGGGTCTCTCACTTCTTTCTCTTATTAAAGCGCCATCTTCTCCAATCTCAACTTCCACAGGAGGCTAAAAGTTGAAAATTAGAAAGGTCTTTCGTTGCGTCTTTTGACATACCACATCCTGCTCGAAATCAAACTGAAGTAAGTCCTCAGAATACTTGGAGAGCTTATTCCAGTTGGTTACGAGCGCGAGTTCGTTGTTCTTCTTAAAGCTCTTCACGGTGGTGAAAAACTCCTCTTTCTTTTTCAGGTATATCTCATAGTTTTCGTTTCTGAATCTACCAAACGGGCCCAGTAGCTCCTTCTTTGGGTGTGTCAATGGAGCTCCGGCTAAGATCTTTTTGTTGACCTGATCTTGGTTCATTAATGGTGCATTATATTTAGCTAATTCTTACTGTCTCTTTTTGACAATGACAGTGACAGACAGACAAATTTCAAACTCATTTAAGATTGTTAAAGACTTCAGAAGCCCGATAGTCTTAGTGCCCTAACAAAATGTTATAGTTAACTTGGGAAGTTTTTTCTTTTTCTTACTTTAGTTGCGCATAATTTTCTTGGGACACTCTATTAAATCACTCTGTTGTCCCAATTTTGGAGTTATTACAACTAATCGTTATAGAAAAATAATTATAAAAATATAGAACAAAATAACAAATCTTTTAATAAACAAATAAAACTAACGTTCTTGGTTAAAGTAACAACAATCTTTGAACTTAAAAAAAGAAATGAAATGAAAATGTATAGCTATTTCTATTGCTAAAGCTAGTTCCAATTTTCGTTGTACTTGTTTTTTTTTACAAATAGCCTATGTTCAACGTTTGGACGCGTTTCTTTGGTCCTTTGCAGTTTCGCAAAAAGTCCAGTAAGATTTTATCATCGTTGTCATGTGTTTTAAGAATTTTTGTAACAAAATTTTTAGTAATTTCTTTTTTGGTCCGTTCATTGTATTTCAGGTACACGAGTACAAAATCTTCTATTTCTAATTTTAATTGCAAGTTATGTTCAGTCCTTTGCTCGGTCTCATTAGGGGTATAGTTCACATTTTCTCTACTGGTCCAGGGTGTTTCCTTTTCAGCATCTACTTCGTTTAAAAAAAAAACCTTTCTAGTCCACATCTGTATCTATATCATGTAGTAGCATATGGTCATCTTCATCAGAGTCTGACCGTGATATTTGGTTTTATTTTTCTTTTTTCTTACATCTACCAATATAGCTGGGAATAGCAGCAAGTTTTTTTTTTCGTTTCTTTTTACCTGGAGTTATATTTTTCTGATTGTCTTAAAGAAAGTTTGTTCTTTCTAATACCATCAATAGCTCTTTGAAGTTCTTCTGAAAAATCGTGGCAACTTCATTTCTTGCTTTTGCGTGTTTCCATATTGGTTGCCTCAAATGTGGTATACATGTATACAATGTATTCAACCTGTTGCGCAAAAGTGTCCTAACTTGGAACAAGTATAACAGAACAGAACAGAAATAAAGTATTATAAATTAGTAAATAAGTGCTCAACTGCTTTATTTAATCACTTGGAAACTTAACTAAAAAGATTTACACATGATGCTTTATTTAATTTTCAAACCATATCACAAGTATTTAATAACTTATTGCCTTCTAAAAATCCAAACATCAGTCTTGGGTCTACTAACTAACAGGTTAAACTTTACATATCACAATCAAGTCTTTAGGTACTCGCTCATATTTTAAAAAAGCACTGTCTTTGGCCACTGTTTCAGCTCAATCACGCCCTCTTCTAAAGAACTCTTCAACTTCCAACAAAGTTTTTCCTTTCGCCTCTGGAATGAACAAGTAAACCACGAACGTACCCACAGCCACCACCACTCCATAAACGAAAAACGTGCCGGCCATTCCAATCCCCGAGAACATCGCCGGGCTGATTTTAATAACTCCGAATAAACAAGCGAAATTGACACTAAAAACCACCCCATTCGCGAAGCCTCTCATCCTCAACGGCAAGAGTTCAGCGGTGAAGCAGTTGCTCAGAGGGATCAAACTGGCAGAAGAGAACGCTGTGAAGGCGATTAAAAGAAAGAGCGGTACAGAGGGGTAGTCTAAAAGGACGGGATAGGTGCGTGAAGCCTCTAAGTAAGCGCTCAAAACGAAAACGGACACGCAGAGTCCAATGGCTCCCCACAGCAAGAGGGGTTTCCTTCCGCAATTAGTAAGGAAGACGCAAGCAACTGCAGAAAGTACCACACGAACCACATCCAACACTAAAGTGGCTAGGTATTCGTTCATAGCACCCTCCATCACGTCTTGAATCATAGTAATCGAGTAAAAGTGCATGGTGTGCGTTCCGCCGAACTGAGTCATTGCTAAATAGATGCAGGACAAGACTAAAGGCTTTATAAACTCCGGATTAAGTAGATATCTTAGGGCAGTAGGTTGCTCCGAGGATTCGTGGTGCTTTTGCTTCCTTAGAAGGGCGTGAAGTTCTTCCTTAGCTTCCTCAGAGTGTCCCCTACACCAGTGAAATGACACTCCCGCTTCGTGGTGACGTCCTCTTCTGACAAGCCACGAGGGAGATTCCGGACAAAGGAGAATCACGATGGTTGAGATTATGGATGGTATCGCACACATTAACTCTGTCGTCCTCCAATTGAGGAAGGAGCCCACCAGATGAACTAGAAAGGTTCCCAGAGCTATGCCTGAAATTAGAATGGGTATTTGAGTCCACAGCCCCCAGAAAAAAACAGATTTTTTTTGGGAAGAAGGCTGTTCTGTTTCATAACTGTACCCTAAAATGCCAGTGGTCTATCTATCCATTTTTCTTTCTTTACGCAAGAGCTTGAAGGCTTCTGCGCGAGAGAAAGTCTATCCAAAATTTATGAATTCAAAAGAAATTGTATTCGGTCCCTTCTAGATTTAAACGGTCAGTTACTACATATCTGTATTCAAAACGTGGCCGATATGAATTAGGTAAGTACAATATTCATTTAAAACATAACAAGGGTTTGAGTGGTGTAGAACATTCAGAGTGGTTGTCCCTTAGCCATAACATGCACCAGGTTATTTTTCATAAAATACAGATCATTGTCATACATAACAAATAATTTAAAGCATTGCTTCTTCCTGTAGTTACGTTAAAGCAGATCTTTTAGAGCCAATAATACCATCAAAAACCTTGTAGGAAATCCAAAGGATAAAGTAGATGAAAAAGACAAAGCAGGCATAACTATAGCCTCATCCTGAATTTTAAGTTTTTGGTCGTCAAATGCAAACATAAGTTAATGTAACTAACAAAACAACAAACATTCGTAAATTAATAATGGGTTCGGCCTCCATTCTTCATAGTTAGCTCAAAAATTCTAGAATTCATGCTTCTAACCAAATTATTTAATATTCATGGTTCCAAATTGGCCCAAACCTCTTCTAATGAATTTTTGAGTTCATTTATGGCGGCATACTGTCGGTTATCCGCATATACTCGTCGAACTAAAATACGCCAAAGGTTTTCGATTGGGTTCATGTCAGGTGAACAAGAGGGCACTTTAACAATTCGACCATCGACTCTCTACTGACATTATATTGTTGGAAAATGAAATCTCGTTCCTAATAATTGTTATTTAAAAAAGGCATTAAATTTGTACTAAGAACTTGAATGTACTTTCGACTGTTCATTCGTGTTGATGGGTAAGCCAATGCTAAAACGCCTGCTTTTGTAAAGGCACCCCATACCAATTACGTACCACCTCCAAAGCTTCGTTTTTAAATACTCAGGTTCTCTTCCCAAATCTCGCCAATAACAATTGAAACCATCTTTTTTTCTTGTGTCTTCTTCTTGTAAGTTACAGTAAATCACGTTTGCAAGGTGGGACTATAGTTATACTCCCCAGTGTATCAAATACAATGTATTAGTTGTAATCTTAAATATATTGGGCAGACCAGGCGTTCCATAAGAGTTACATTTCGCTAATTTCAGGTTTGGAAGGTTTGACAGGTCAAGTGTCGCCCAATATATTATAGACATCTCTTCAGGCCTTGCAGGCTCATGGTTTGTCCTACGATCTGTTTCCATTCCTTTCTGTTTCCTGCCTTTGTCTTCCAATTCGTAATTTCCAGTCTTTCAACATCCTCCACTACACAGTCACTCTATCCATGTTCTCTTTGGCCTTCCACGTTGTTTCCTTGTTATTGTTTTTTCCTCTAGAAGCTTTTTTGGTAATCTTCCAGGACCCATTCTGTACACATGACCCAGCCACTTTATTCGTTGTGCCCTTACATATTGGATAATAGTAGGGCTAGCAAAGAATTCATACAACTCTTGATTGGTCTTTCTTCTGTATTGTTCGTTTTTCTTACACCCCCATATATTTTCCTTAGCACTTTTCTTTCCCATATAGCCTGGTCCTGATCCTCTTCACATGCATATGTCACTACTGGACGTACTATTGTAGTGTATATCTTCTCCTTTGTTTTCCGAGTAACGTTCTTATCTCGGAATAAGTTGTGTAGGGCATTTAGGCTTCTATTCCCTGCATTTATTCTCCTTTCTATCTCTCCTTTTTGCTCACAATCTGCCGCAATTTCTAATCCCAGGTAGCTAAAGTTCTGTACTCTATCGAACATGTACGCTTGTTCTATTTTTACTTTTAGTTCCTCCTCCTCCTCCTCCATGGTCTTTCATGGTATCTTTCAGCGTCATTTGCACCAGCTTCCTTAACTGTTGTGGTATCTTTAAGTAGTTCATTGCCTCATACAGTTTCTCTCTGTTTACACTATCAAATGCTTGTTTAAAATCAATGAAGGCTATGTGCAATTGCMCTCCACTGTCCTTGCATAATGCCATAATATGTCTCAAAGTAAAAATTTGATCTACTGTAGATCCGTTCTGAATCCCCCCTGATATTCTCCTATAGAAACTTCGACGCTATCTTTCACATATTTAGTTAATATTTTCGCAAATATCTTGTACACACTGCTTAAAAGGGCTATGCCACGATAACTTCACATTTCACATTTCCCACATGCTTAATACAAGTGTGTGTATACGTTCGTGAAGTTCCTTTGCTTCATACTTTACCAACTCAGCTTCTATGTTATCTATTCCTGGACTTTTATTATTTGTCTGCCAGTGTAGGTGGCGGAACTTTATCATTCTCTGTGTCTCTGATTCTGGTTCACATTCGGAGTATGTAGTCTCTTGGTCACAACTGAACCGGTCGGAAAAATGTTCTCTCCACCTTTCAATCACCTCATGTTCATCACCTAACAGCTGTCCTTGTTTATTACGACAATATAGGATATTAAATTGTGTAGGTTTACTTTTTCTAATTTCCTTATAAAATTTAAAACTAATTAAATAAATTTCTGACCAACACGAAACTGAACGCATAGGAAAGCATCCTTATCCAAAGGAACAAAGGTAGGTACTTTAATGAACTCAGATTTTAGGCCCTATTCCAAGAAGACTGTTTTTTGCCTGCACTCCTGTTACCTTTTTTGTTAAAAATAGAAGCCATATTCATAACTGATCTGAATTTATTTATCATGTATTTTACTCATTTAATCAATCATGTATAAAGAATATATTTGCACTATTAATGTGCACAGTTGCAGACTTGAAAATACATCTTCCCATTGTGTAGAAAATGCAAAACATTGACATAGTAAATATTTGACTACACGTGTGGGGCACTGAATTTAAATTAGATATGCATTAAATGACTAACATGCAATTTCTGTGCAAATAGATATAAATTGTAGACTGTTTGGTGTTTAGGCATTACGTTTTCTTTTTGCAACTATTATCACAATGCAAGTGCATATATTATTATCTATACACGTGTAGGTAGCTGTTTTCTCTCATGCTAAAAATAGAATCTCCCAATTTTCAAAATAGTTAGTAGTCTATCAACTCGTTCTGTTAAGAAACATGGCAAAATAGAACGGAAATTTTAAAAAATAATGTTGCACATTTTTAATAGATCAAATATTACACTACATACCTAGAGGTAAACTGGCTAACAGCAAGCCCCTGTACTTTGGATCGGATGTCTCTCCCACATACACTGATGGTGAGGGTCCCAAGGCCCCACCCAATATACCTTGCAAGAAACGTGCAAACATAATCATCTTGGCCGTTTTAGAATAGTAGAGCACAATGCATCCTGCTATGTAGGGTACGCAGGGTACTGTTAATAGAAGTTTGCATCCGAATTTTTCTAGAAAAATGCCTGAGAGGAGACATCCTGGAACGACTGGCAGAATGATGATGGATGCTGGAAACAATTCAATTATTATGGTGAAGGTGAATAGACAATGTAAAGTTCTAAATCTATATCAGAATTCAAAATTATATATTAAATCTATGTGACCTTTTTGCTTACCTATCCAAGATTCATCGTCTTCTGTCAAATTCAATTCACCTTCCGATTTTAGCTGTGGCAGCAAAATTGCCGAATATCCAGAACATATTCCAATACATGTCAGCAGTAGAAAGGGTGCTACAGTCAAAAGCACCTAAAATAAGTTTCATTTAAATGTACATGTATGTTCAGCCTTGACATAGTCAGCAATACATTTGACCTTACAGAACTTATCGCTAAAAACTTGTTTGTATTTGCGTAGATTAAATGTCTGCTTATTTTTATGGTTTAATTCAGTTTTGGAATCATGTGATCTCTATGTAAAAATGTATTATCACTTGCTAACTGGTATTTTCCCCAGTAAACATGACAAATGCGTGGAGAAATTGGCACACATTTTGTTAACCTGTGATAAAAGTAAATACATGGGTAGGTGATCCTTTACGAAAAGGTGCAAGTTTATCGATCTCGAGAATAGAATAGACGTTGAAATTTAACAGCCACTATTTCAGAATACCAATAGTCTATACCGTTGATTGTGTTTTCAAAATACCTAATCTGTAATGGTAAAGAAAGAGGAAAAAGTTTGATATAGACTACAGGCCCGTGCTGAAAAAATTATGGGTCATTTGAACCACCAGGTGACCTATCTAGAGCGATATAAGAGCATAAAATAATAAGATTCAGCACTATGCCGTCACTTGTAAGCTGTCCAACTGAGTGCAGGTGAGAATTAAAAAGTACAGGTAGAGTGAGTACATTTTGGTCATATATATCGATAGATCCATGAAAAATAATAAGAAAACGTGTAGTGCCGTAAAAATGGTCATTTGATTTTGTACGGCATCAGTTTCATACTATTTCAATACTGCTTCTAATCCATTATTCCGCAACGCAGTGCAAAAATCATGCGACAAGGGGAAATAATCGAGGGTTGCAACCCCCTCTCTTTCCGTGGCCCAGGGGGTGATTTGAAAAAGTACGGCTTCGGTTCCAAAACATTATCTAGCACTCAAAAGTACTATTAAAAATAATGCAGTCAAAAATGATTGTTCATTTGAATGTATATCAATAATTATCTTAATTTCATCGTATCCTCCCGCTTTATAAAGCTGTAAAGTCATTTGATCCTGTATGGGAACTTTTTCTTTAACATGATATTGTAAAATACAATTGTTATATAGTATTGCCGTTCAAAAGAAACTGTTCTAAAAAAATTATAGAGAAATACAAAAACTGAAATTTTGCAAATTATTACAATAGTTTAAATATCATAGATTAATGAAATATAGCAGTTTTCTACATTTTATCCCTTATTTTAATTAGTATTAACAAAAATAAATTAGGAAAAAATGATGCCGTACATTTTAATGCAGACCATGTCTTTTAGGCTGATGGAAATGACCCTACCATTTTAAGGGTACTTTATGGCCATCTGATACAGTACGGCATTAACATATTTTTGAACAGAACAATTGATAATATGATAGAATCACTATGACGTCTAACTGAACTGAAACGATGTGTATATTATATCCAAAAATTGAAACTGTCAATCCCAGTATCAACAGTTTTGTATACTTTTTGGTTTAGTATATACTTCAAACATAATTGATACATATATATAAATATATATATAATTGATTTGTTTCATTGTAATGATGTGAATAAATAAAACAATCATTTTTTAAAATAATTAGATATATTTAATGATGATAATAAAAAATATGTGTCAAAATAATTAACAATGAACAGTTGAAGTTGCCTCAACCGAAAATGTGCGAGTACTTCTCAAAAATATATTGTATTTTGGAATTATCAATGACAACATGTCTATATTTTGGCATAAATCGATAGTATAGTATAGTATAGTAGTAGTAACATAGTTTCTAACTAGGAACCCAGAATCACGAAAAGAGTATGAAAATTAGTACAAATAAACTATCTAAATGCCGTATAAAAAATATCGTGATGAATTTTACCTTACATTTCGTTATATGGATCTATCGATGGTAAGAATGCCGTACAAAAATATATGACCAAAATGTACTCACTCTACCTGTACTTTTTAATTCTCACCTGCACTCAGTTGGACAGCTTACAAGTGAAGGATTAGTGCTGAATCTTATTATTTTATGCTCTTATATCGTTCTAGATAGGTCACCTGGTGGTTCAAATGACCCATAATATTTTCAGCACGGGCCTGTAGTCTAATAGTCTAGCTCTGCACTGAACTTTATCAAATAGGTATGCCTGCATCTGTAGCATCCACCAATTTTGTTGACGAATATTCAAGTCGTCATTTATTCATTTATTTGTAAGGTTCCAACTAATTAACAATAATTTTTTAAGCAAAAAATTGTTTTAAAATCGAAATATTGTACTTAAAACGCCTCCCTTTACTTAGTGGGTTAATATCAAAGGGGATGGGCTTGTCTAACAATGCAATTTCGTTATTATTGTTTAATTGTTATTGTAAAATGAAAAAGTGAAGTTCGTTAATGCAAAATTTTAATACTGACGCAAACAATTAACAGTTAAGCATCAACAACAACTGGTACTAGACAAGGTAACTTATTAAGCACAATATGTATAGTAACGAACTAAATAACAAACTAGAGAACACGTGGAAAATGGCTAATAAGACCGTCAACGCTACAATCGTAATTATGACAGAGAACAATTAAAAACTGTTACCCACATGCCAACAAAGAATATTCTACTATAAGTGTGGTAAATTGAATCAAAACAATATGTAAATAAACTACTTGGAATGGTAACTACCAGTATAATAAGACAAATAACACAAGCAGAGTGCTGTTGCAAGTAAATTAAAAATATAAATAAATATTTAAAAGAGATCAAGAAGAAGACTCTAACTTTGATGAGAGAATCAAGAATTAGAAATCAGCTTTAATTGTGCGAGAGTAAATAATACTAAGATTAAAATTTGTAAGAAAACATCTACATTTTTGAAGATATTATAAAGGAAATTCTTCTTACCTGTCTTCGTAACGGAGAGAACTGCGGAGTATCCACTAAAGGCTGTTTTTCGCAATACCCCTCAGTCAGTTCCATAAAACTATTTCCTGAGATCTTTTTGGAAAATTCATCTGAACCAGCCATGAAAGACAACGTACTATCACAACTGTTTGCAATTTACAGACAGTGCGTTATATCTACTGCGTTATCACAGAAGCTGACCTTCACCGTTGAGCATATTTTTGTTAGTAGTTTTCTTGAATTATAATGATGTGACTTTCACTGTATTTTTTCTTAATTAAAAACCATCTGTTTTCATACTTGCATGGTATTACCATTGGACCTGTTGTAAATAATTTGTTTCGATGGTTGCTTTTCAAAAGTGTGGCAAGCATGTTATCTGAGAAAGTCATACATATATATACGAGTACTTCCCCCACCCTTGTTCATGCTTACACCTTATTCATCTCTCATAATTTACACTGTTGGGAGAATAAAGAAAATACTGTTACTTTAGACTTTTCAGTCCATATGATGATTTGTGAATTGTGAATAATAAATTTTCCCATTGATAATTGTCCATTGTAACAACTGCTTCTTTTCTTGTATTATATATTTAAAAGAATTTTACAATTCAAACACAGAAAAATTTGGTTGTCTACCATTTTAATTTAATAATAATTATTATTTACGAAGAAGCTTTAAACAAAAGTAGCTCAGATTTTTTAGCAGCTATCTACACATATCTTGCAAAGTCATCTGCCATTATAACACTAATTTGGCAGTTACCTGTTTAATGGGTTTATGGAACTTATCAGAAGAGCAATACAAAAATGTAGTGGTAGGTACCATTTATAATAATTAATACCACGTGTGCTATACAACAGCATAAATAACTTACAAAAAGCGCTTAGTAAACAAAACATGTTCCCATTTGGAACTATAATTCCACGCATATATAATAACTTTTTAGTTTACAGAAAAATAGTCGCTCTTCTCTGTGATATCCTGACTAGTAATCAAAATCAATACCCATAAACACTGGATTTACCCGGTTTATGAAATCCAGTCTTTGTCTTAAGTGTCTGCTACTCATAACAATAACTGTTATCAACATTTGGTTAATTAAACAATAATTGCAAAGACGAGGGATAAATAACTGTCATCATATGACTGTATAACTTGGTAATTATTTCTATTTTAATATTCCTGCGTGGTGATAAAAATAATTACCTATTTCTGCAATGTTTTCATATTACAAGTCTAAAAACTGTATTCTTAATTATTTTCTTGCAGCAATATAATCTAATAACAACAATGTATTGTTCTTGTTTCTTTTTGCTTTTATGGAATTATTGTTACTTTATTTAGTGTATCCTTATTAATCCTTTGTTGATGTATGTAGGTACCTGCAACGACCTGACAATTATTTGACAGATTATTTTGCTGTTATTCTTAATTAAATTTCTTTGCCCTTGCTGTATACGTATTTTTTTAAAACAAAGCTATTAAGTGCCATCAAATATTTGCATATCTGGTGACGTGCGTACACAAAGAGTTAATTGTTAAAAAAATGCTTTTTTGTTATCACTCACGTACAATTTACACAGTTAATTAATTAATTCATATAACTGGCTTTATTTATTTGTATAATTTACCATATTTGCTTTTACACATCTTTATTACTACTTTATTATCTTTTTACCAATTGCTTAGACAATACTATTATACAGATGCATTTTTACAGGGTAACAGCAATGATGAAACAAACAATACAACAGATGTAAATTGCATTAATAAATAAGTAAAAAAGGTAGTTAGTCTAATATTGAATAAGTTTTCAATGGATGTATTCTACTTTGTTGCTAATATTATCTTTGTGGAATGTAATATTTTTCGACGATGGGTAGTACTATTTTTAGTAATGAACTCTTTCTCGTAGTATTTTAATAATTACGTTCAGAGATCGTCAGAGTTATCTGATAAATCAAGTGAGACAAAAGCACATACGTTCAATCAGCTTGTTTCGAAGCTACCTAGACATACTTATGTAAACCTGCCAGATTCATTAAAAATAGATCTTTTATATTTATTTATTTATTTAAAGATTCTCTACAGAGATCTTCTTTGTTTGCTTCTCTTTCTTCTCCCATCGCATAATCCTTCCCTTTGAAGAAAGTCTCAACTTCAGCTAGAGATTTCCCTTTAGTTTCAGGTGTCAACACGTATATCAAAAGCGAACCAAATAAAGCGACCAAACCATTGACGAGGAAGGTCCCGGTCATACCAAGAGAGCTAAACATAGCTGGACTTATTTTAATCACCACGAAAAGAGCTCCGAAATAAACGCTAAAGCTTATACTGCTGGCAAAAGCACGCAACCTCAACTGAAACACTTCAGCTAACAGACAAGAGAAGAAAGGGACGAAAGTTCCGTACATAAAAAACATGAAAGAAACTAGAAGCAGCAGTGGCACAAATGAGTAGTTGGTTAACTGCGGGAATGATTTGGAAATGTATAGAAAGGCGGTTAGAAGGAATAGGGACGTTGATATACCGATTCCACCGGCTAGAAGCAAGGTTTTCCGCTTGTATTTCTTCATCCCGATGACCGCGAGCACCGACGAAACACATCGAACTATATCAACGACCACTGTGGCTAGATACTCGTTCAGATCGCTGCCTAACGTGCTTTTCATTATGGTGACGGAATAAAAAACCAAAGTCTGCATCCCGGAGAATTGTACCACGACCACTATGAGCAGCGTAATTAAGAGAGGTTTCACAAACTCCTTCTTCGTTAAATAATCCGACAACTTTAGCTGCTCTTCCTGCAATTTTCGTTGTCCAAGCATGGCGCGCATTTCCTCTACGGCTCCATCAGATCGGCTCCTGCAGTACTTGAAACTCTTCTCCGCTTCTTCCAATCTTCCGGTTTTGGCGAGCCACGCGGGGGATTCGGGATAGAACCAGATCAATATAAAACCGAGGACAGGGAGTGAAACGCTAATGGCAGCGGTTGTCTGCCAGGTGAAGAATGTCCCCCAGATGTGCACCAAGAGACATCCCAACGAAAGGCCTAATGGTAGCGAGGCTAGGAGTGGTCCTCTGTACTTCGGTTCGCAAGTTTCAGCGACATATATCGATGGAATGGATCCGATGCCGTTTGTTACGCCTGAAATGGCACGACCCACCAGGATCGCTGGGACGTTCTTGGAGAGGAGGAGAACCGTGAATCCTGCTGCTTGAGGTATGCAGAAGAGCAAGAGGGTCTTTTTTCTTCCCAGTCTCTCAGCTAGAAGGCCGACTATAATGCAGAAGGGCATCACTGGTAGGATGGATATTGAAGCTGAAAATAAAGGGGTTATAATAATATATCCTTTATTGCTTTTACTATACAAAAAAAAGAAAACAAAGGGCGGAGTTCAGATGGACACAAAGCTGTGTCCCCTGCTCTTCCACTCAACCACCTCGAAATAATAATCAGAATAATCTAGTTGTATATGACTACATAATAAGCATAGAAAATTAATAACTACATTAATCAAGAGCGAATTTATACCCCATTTTCCAGATTAATTACCCAAAATAATTATTTATCAGATGAATAGATGCCAGAGACACCTCCCACGGCACCAAAATTAATCATTGAAAAACTCCCGCGGATGTCTTTTAACTTTCTCAGGTTCAAGAGTTTTTAAGTTATTAGGAAGAGATTTGTAAACTTTACAAATCTGCACTGAAAACGATCTCTCAAACAACGATGAGTTATGAAATGGGGGACTCAGCTTACCCCTGAACCTGACGTTAATGTTATGAACGTCACTACGAAAAGTTATTTTATTATAAAGGTAGGGTGGAGTCCGAAGGTAAACTACCTTATGATACAAACAAGACACTCGCCGCAAAAATCTCTTATCCATGTTCGACCAGCCAGCATCCACTAGCTTATGCGATATATGTTGACGTCTCCCGATCCCATAAACGAACCTGAGGCACGCATTCTGTATTCTCTGTATCTTTGCCTTAGTGGCTACATCAAGACATGAAAAAAATACCTCACTGCAATAATTGAAGTKAGACAACACCATTGTGTCACTTAACWATTTCTKAACGCGTACATCCAAGTATGTTCTGTGCGAAAACAACTGCTTTAGGTTAATAAACGCCTTTTTTATGCAGTTATYTATATGTTTTCTGTAACGGAAAGTATTATCCAACCTCAACCCCAGACTCTTAGCATTTTCCACTAAAGGTATGGCACAGCCATAATAGAATGAGCAAATGTGCTAAATAAAAGTACTATTTCAATTTTAATCTTAAATACTGTCACTGTCCTCACTGTAGCACTTTTAATAAAAAAACAACTTAGCATTTGATGTTGTAAAGGTAAGTGACTTCTACATCGAGACTTTGTGCCATTAGTATCAATAATAGCAAAGAATGTTTGAGTCTGCGTTTGCAGAACCTGTCTGGGTGACATCACAATCTTTTTTCATCAATTAGACTTACTATTCACAAAATATATAAGTAAATATAAAACGATAATTTTAACAGGGAATTTTATTATTGATCTGGCAAAAATATATAGAAATTGTCAAGATTTTATAAATTTATTAACTTTATATAACTTAAAACCTCGTATATATGACTTTGAGAGAGCTGCACATACAATGTTATCTCAAGTGTATACCAGATCACTTAGGTATTCTTTGTAAGTTTAAAAGATGTAAAGATGTAAAAATTCTCAGTCATATTAAAAAATACTTCATTCATAATAGATTGATCATATATCTTTGATCCAAAAAATAACGTTAATATAATAAGTACGAATATTGTAACTACTTTCAAACCAGAAACATAAAAATTAGGGTTCAAATTAAAAAAATAGAATGAGACAACTGAAATTGCAAGAATTCAAATTGTCCAAAGTGGAAGTATGTTTAAATCATAACAAATCATAATAATAATAAATAAATGAAGAATTTGAAGCGACAAAGTCTGTATTTTGATACTTATTAAATTGTTGATTATTCTTTTTTCTAAATTATTCAGATTTCTTCTAAAAGTGGACTAAGGGAAGAACTCAAAGCTAAACGTGATTTTTATATAATATATTTGTTATTGAAACAAAAAATTTTTTTATGTTAACGGCACCAAATTATTTATATGTAATAATGATAAATTAGAATTTTGAAGTAGTATATTACTTAAAATATTTAATAAACAGTCTTGTGGAGGAATCGATGAAAATAAATTGTTCACGTCAAAGGAAACAAAGTTTATCAGTCAAATCTAAAGTATGCTTAATAGTAAATGAGTTGTTTTGAAACTTCACGTAGGACTAAATATAACCATTTTGCTAATTTATAACATGGAGAATTTATATAAAAAACAATAGGTCTAATATTTTGGTTAATCCACAGAGTGTTGGAGTCATTGGATTAATGGAAGGAATTTGTGGTTTAAAACAATTGAAGCAATTTAAAGTTAGTTCAACCCTGTCTTTTAATTTGTTATTAAGTTTAACTGTGTTATCATTCTCAACCATTTCGAAATCTCCGTTATTTAAAAAGTTAAATACTTTGTTTAAATAATTATTTTTGTCTAAAATCACCATACGTTTCCTTTGCCAGCTTATGAAAAAATAAGGTTTCCTTTTACTAACTCGATTATTTTTTTGTATTGGATTATAAGAAATATATTAAAAATGTTATTAATAGACTTTTGCAATATTGAATATATACGTGATATTAAATGTGTCTTAATTCCAGAATTTAAATTGGCTAAAATTGCTTCAGAATCAACTGCCAGTAAATAAATCTCTTTGGTAGCGACTTTTTTAGTGGAAATTAATTTTAATTCTTGATTCAGAAATTTAACTTGGGAATCCAAAAATTAGCTTTACATAAATTTAAGACTACGTACAAAATCAGACAGTGGAAGACTATGGTAGGTTGAATTTTACAAAAGGAAATTAGAGTTTGAACTCGTTTCATAATTATTTGATTGATCATTTTCAAGAAAATTGATTGATTATAATGGCTTACTTACCTATCCAAGAGAACTGTCCATTATTTATGTGTATTGTGCTATCATTAGATTGCAACTGTGGAAGTAGAATTGCAGAGTATCCGGCAGTTATTCCACAGCATGTAAGCAGAATAAATGAACCGGTCGCTAGATATACCTAAGGAAGAAAAAATACTTTATTGTCCAACGATCGCATTGAGTTAGATTGTTATGATTCGTAAACATATCGGTCGATTACGTCTATGTCATGATCTGAAGTACTAATTTCCTACATGACCTACACCGTGGCAATCTGCAAGATAAGAGGTATCTCCGAGATAACTACTATTCCCGTAGAAACTACACATCCTTGATTTCGTGGCATGGTTATTCCGCTCTTTTCGGAGATTAAGAAAATGCCATTGTTAGTTTTACAAGGTTAGACTTGTTTCTGTTGCTGACTGATCCTGTTCTGCCTCATTAGCAAACATTAATATAATTAATCTGGCAAATACTCACCTGCTTTAGTACAATACTTAGACCTTCTTTCTTACGGCCGGGTAGAAATGGTTCCACTTCAAGTTTTTCGATTTTAGTGCACTTTTCATCGGATTGAACTTGCTCTGTTCCCATCTCCTGTTTATAAACAGCTAAATCACTGTCAAGTGCACATTGGTTCGCTGATTTTTAACCTTGCCGATAGCAAAACGAGTGTGTTCTAATGTCTAGCTCGATACCACTTTAACTTTTACAGCGGTATCTCATTCGTATGTCCCTAACTGTACAGTCTCTTGAGATATTCGATAATTTGTAGTGCTCATTGACTTTCCTCCGTAACAAGCACGAACACTAGTGATGCAGATGTAAGATTGTTCTTCATTTATGAAGATTCGGGCACTATTTCATGCAGTGCATTGCAGTATTGCTTGTCTACTGAGATAGGTTAATAAAACAGTTCTATTAATGCTGTTATCAGTAAATCCAAGCAAATTTTGTTGCGTTTTTACAACACTTATTGGATTGGAACTCATAACTCATAATAGATCTCAAAATTTGATTATCTTTTTTCGTATTTCGAAAAATTGAAATATATATTTGCAATGTATTTACAAACTTCACCATTTTTAGCAATTCTTGCCACAATTTTTTCTTAATAGAACGGCATATCATCAGGAGCTAGCCTTAGTGGCCTTCCATTTTTATTAAAGTATGTTGAGGTCTATTTTTAAAAGATTGGGAAATATTTGCCATTTTATTTTAATTTTGTGCTGTCTTAAATCTTGCAAAACATTGAGCAGGCATTGTTAGTTGTTTTTATGATAGAGTGACAGCAGAGAGATTCTGTGCTGCAAATGCAAATTTGTTATTTTGTAGTATATTCATTAATTCATTAATGTTTATGGACAAACCTGTAAGTCCAACGAATCTACACGACTCCTTCTGCTCAATTGTAGTACTACTGTTGGTGACAAGGAGACTTTTATCAATTCTTTTAGTGAACATCAAAATTAGTTCCGTTTTCAAATTATTCAGAACCAAGCCATTGGTTGTACAATACACTTTTGCAACCGCACTGAATACACTAGCACTCAGGTCAGAAATATCTTTTTCGGATACTACTACACCGGTGTCGTCAGCATAAAGAACTGTGACTGTGTGTCAAGATGCTTACGAGGTCGTTAATAAAAATGATGAATAATAGTAATAACAACAATAAAAACTAAAACAAGAATAGAATGATCTAGTCTGATAGCACTTTCAAAATATAGGCTACAAAAATTACTAATACTTTGATCATTGTTGGCTATTTTATCGTTTAACTTAGTTTTATACTGGATCCTGTTTAAATTTATTTTATGGAAACAAGATTCCAAATGGAATATGTTTCATCATATTTTACATTCAATAAACTTTTTACGTATATAATGTTTTGAAATTGTTTCCATCCGTTTTTAGAAAACCGTACCGAGAACTCTTTGGATTAATGGCTAGTAATTATCTGGAGTTGCCAATGCTTTTATGTCATTTTTTTATCCTCCGAGACAATGTATAGCTGTTGTATAATCGCTCAACTCATGATTATCATAAAAAACTGCCTTTATTTTTGAACAAGTAACAAATTCTTTGTTAATATTAAGAATTTATTACAGTCTTTTCTTCCTTCTTCCCAAAATACCTCTCAATTTCCATCAGCGTTTTCCCCTTAGTTTCTGGTAGAACTACACCTAGTATTAGGGTACCAAACAATGCCACGCACCCATAAACCAAAAACGTCCCTTCTATTCCTATGCCTTCAATCATTTCTGGGTTTATCTTCACGACAACAAAGAAGGCGGTAAAACACACACAAGTAGCCACTCCACTGCCAAAACCTCTCAGTTTTAACGGGAAAACTTCGCCGTTGAAACACCAAGGAAGCGTCATCAATCCCAGTGTCACAAACACAATATAGGCAACCAAACAGGACAATGGAAATGCCGGATTTGAGGAAAGACTGGACAAGAAGCGTGAAAGATAGGAAAAGGCACTGAGAAGAAACAGGGAAATCGCTGTTCCTACACCGCTGATTAAAAGGATTGGTTTTCTACCAATCTGACGGAGAAGAACGCAAGCAATGATGGAAGACATCACCCTGACCCCATCGATGATCAAAGTTGCGTAGTGACCATCGATTGAATTTTTTAAAGTCTCTTCCATTACTGTCACGGAATAAAAAGCCACGGCGTTTATCCCGGAAAACTGGGAAACAGAAAAGAAAAACACCATTGCTGCTAAAGGTCTCCAAAATTCTGGACTCGTCAAATAGGAGAGCTCAACTTGACCCTCGCAGTGCTCTTGATCTTTCTGCTTCTTCAATATCTCTCTAAAATCCTCTTTTGAATCTCCTCTAAACCAAAGAAAAGTCTTCTCCGCCTCCTCAGTTCTTCCCTTCTTGGCCAACCACGATGGTGTCTCCGGAAAGAACCACACCAGTATCACCCCAACCAACGGTATTGCGATACAACTGATTGCGGCTATGCGCCAATTCAAAAACGTCCCAAGAAGATGCACTATTAGTATTCCTATGGTGACGCTGGTTGTCAAGGCGGCGAGGAGATAGCTTCGATGCTTTGGGCTGCAGATTTCGCTTATGTAAACGTTGGGTGGAGGCGCTACTAAGCCACTGGACAGTCCTGTCAAGAAACGACCGAAGAGGATGGTGTCGATGTTGGTCGCGAAATAGATGAGAATGGAACCGATTAGGAATGGAATTGAGGAAGCAAGGTTGGTGGTTTTTCTTCCAAATTTGTCCATGAGGATTCCTGAGAGAAGACAGCCTGGGCTCATGGGGAGTGCAGCTATAGATGCTAAAAAATAAATTGTTGTCGGTTATTCTTGACTCATTCTGTATATTGTACGTTAATTTATTGATGCTTATTCAGATAAAACAGGCAACTGAAGAAAAGAAGTAACACTTTTCATTGTTACAGATATAAATAAATGTATCAAAATAAGACAGCGGAGTAAAGCAAGAAATGAGAGCAGGTTACATAATTCAAAATTTTAGAGAAATAATTTTAAAACGCACAGAGATGGTTTTCAAGCTATATCTACGGCAGGATGCAGAGAATAATACTAAGCGATTTTTTATACTCAGATCTAAAAGAAACTGGAAGTGGCGTTCCTCAGGGTAGTATCTTAGGGCCTATGTTATTCTTACTGTATACTTTTGATTTGCCTGCAGCTTTGTTTAGTTCACAGATTCAGCTTTATGCTGATGACGCTCAGCTGTATCTTCCTTGTATCACAGGAGATGTTGATAATGCAATAGCTGCTATTAATTATGATTTAAATTTGTTTTCCAAGTGGTGCAGAAAACATGGTCTAAAGCTTAATCCTAAAAAATCTATTGCTATGTGCATTGGTAATCATCAGCATTGCAGTGACCTCGTGTGTTCAAATTATAGTGTTACTATTGATGGAACTGTACTTGATTGGGTAGACTCTGCTAAAAATTTGGGTGTCGTCTTTGATAGAAGTTTGTGTTTTAACAAATATTGCCAAGAAGTGTACAAAATATGTCTTTTTAAATTAAAAACCATGTACGATTTAAGGGACATCTTGGATGATAATGTAAAGTTAAAATTAGTAAAGGCATTAATTTATCCTCATGTAGATTATTGTTCTCAAGTTTACTATCATTTTATGCCCAAGTACAATCAATTAAAAATCCAACGTGTCCAGAATGCTTGTATAAGATATGTGTCTAGGGTTCCATTCAGAGAGCATATCACTCCATATTTAATTCGTTTAAATGAGTAAATGAGAGGCACCTTAAACAGCTATCTGTTCTTACCAATCCATGATGCTTGTTCTGCATTTATAGTAATACTGCTATTGTTCCCTTTTAATTGTGGAAGGAGTACAGCTGAGTAACCAGCAGTCAGTCCACAGCATGACACGATAAGTATAGGTCCTAACGATGCAGATACCTAAAAATAAATTAAATTTTTGCTGACAGTATTCCACAAAAGTTATATGAACCACCCACCTGTCTCAATAACGGAGAAGAAAAGTATTGCTTATGTTTGGGTTGATTTTCATTGGTTTCTTGTTCTGCTTTATGCTGTGTGGAGGTGCATGATGATTCCATGGCATTGCTGCTTCAATACACTTCATTCATTGCCTAAGAAAATGATAAGTTATTATAGCAACAGCATGGATGGTCTTGACGAAGACAACAACATGAAAAACTAGTGCAAAAAATTAATATAAAGCTGACTCATTTGAACAATTGCTTGATGATCTATTAATTTCTGTCATTATTTGCAAAAAATAATATCTCGTGATTGTTATTTTAGACGTGAAATAGATGGTCAACGTTCAGACAAAAGTTGCGTAACAAACGACGCAAAACCTCATTATACAGCTCGAAAGATTATTATATTTATTTGCGCAATAGTATTCGCAGAACAAATAAAGGAAACCGTAGTACAAGCATGTTAACCTACTATATTTATTGAAGCAAACGTGTGTACGTTTAATTTCTTTTTATCTTGGTTATATTATGAACTAGTCAATATAAATGGAATTTCACTTGGACTTGCATTCTAATTGATCTCATTTTCGCAGTATCGTTGAACTTGACCGTCTGTTGCTACTGAAGTCTTCACTTTCTCTTTATCACGATAAAATAAGAAAGGCAATGGTATGCATTTATTCTATAATAATACTGATGCATTTCATGTACTGCAAGATATAAAAAAATGACAAACTATTCAATGATGTACATTTTCATTTTTATTAGATTTTTTTCACAACCTCTCAGAGATGTTACGAACAATATAAAGTGAATTACTCGACTAGAAGTACCGTGACACTTACCTAAATGCAAATCCAATGAAAACGAGTCTTCACCTTAACTGCTTGTCACTTTGGATGTAAGCGAAAGAACAATAATTGGCATCTGCGTTTCTGGCATGGTACTTTCTTCTTAAAATCTTGCTTGGGTGGGGGGATTACCAACAAACTGTTTGGACACTGTCACGTGTTATATATATTCAACGAAGTTTATTTATAAGAAAGCGTATGTTAGTGTATTAATAAACGTATCAGGTATAATATTTGATATTATATTGAAAATAAAAGTACTACAATAGATCTTTTTTGTAACATTATCTAGTTTTCCATTTGACAAGCAGGAAATTCATACTCTTCTACTGAGCAGTTTGTTGTCGTTTTATGAGTGTTGTTTTGAGTTACGAAACTCATTAATCAACCATTTCAAAAACATGTAAGTAGGTGAGTTAATACTCACCGATTTTCCTGTATTATGAATTTCAGGAAGAATATTTTAGATTTATTTAGGTTTGAAGCTTCAACACAGGTCTAATAACATTTTGAAACTTACTAATAGCAATACTTGTCTGTTAAATTCATTTTGGCAATTGTATTTGCTATAATAACAAAACTGCTAGAATTCTGTTGTATTGTTTTTGTGGCTCTCAAAACTGAGCCAATCATGTAGAGCCATCAAACAGTACAACATTTTATTCAATCTCTTTGTGAAGTATCGTGGTATAAAAGCAAGAAACACTATTCAGTATCGTAAAAAATTTATTCTCCATTAACAAACATGGTAAATACACTCTGGCCATACAAAAATACTACATCAATTTCTAATTGTGTCTGGTACTTATACAAAACCTTAAGAATATTGTTATCTCACTTGTGTAATGTCCTAAAGAAGATTATTGTGTGATGCCGCCGTTGAATACACAGTCCAAGAGTTTTCCAAAAGCGCCCCAAAACGCACTGAATAGCAAGAAATACATGGTAAACAGCACCGCCTTGTGGGCTATTGCGAATCTGCAACCACAAACGAAACAAGATGATTAGATTAATCGAATTATTGGTCCTACTGTGTTGGTTCGTCACGTAGCGAATCGGATGTTGTTTCTGAAGCTGTCTCGGACATGGTGATGGAATGTCAAGTAAACTTCAAATTTTGACGGTTAATCGCATTACTTAGCAAGCTTTTTTCTCTACCAAACGGGCTTTAACTACAGGAAGACGAGCTAATATAAAATCACATATCATTACGACAAATGACAGAGAAAATACACTACTATTCTACTGTTTATACTTAAAAATAGGGAAAAGGTTGACCTGACCTGACCTGCTCAACAGCAAGCAAAAGAAAAGAGAATAAATGACACTAACATACTAACATACATTCGTTCAAGGGATTACCTACGATGTAACAAAGACTTTAATTGTGATTCCACTCCATGTTGGAATGCGCGTAATTATCAAACTTCACAGCATAAACATATGACATGTTGTTTTCCGGGCTCAGTTTCAGAGCTACTTCTGAGGAAGACATTGACATGAGTGTCGAAACGTCAAGGTCAAATAATTAAAGTTGGAACCAGCCCGGAAACCAACATGTCATCGACAACAACCACGGAAGCCTTCAAACCAAAGCATAAACATATCTTGGAAATAGCAGTCTTACCTCTTTTCTCTTCGTCTAGCAGCAGGAATTGTCTGCAATGGATCCTTCAACAAGTATTGCCTAATTCCTCTTATGTACGTCCTAAAGTATATTAACCACAACACTGTTTTGACGTCAAATGGAAATAACTCGCTGTCCCTCTGGTCGATCTTTCTCCACATTTTCTTCATGTTATCGTTGGTAAATTCCCAATCTCTTGTGCAGAAATATTCGATGACGCTAGAGAATTTGTGGATCTTCTTGTACATTATCATTAGTCTGCAAAAGAAGCTATAAGAAGTAGCAAAAAGTACACGAATGTATAGGTCAAGATGCATACCGTGGTTTCTGTCCCATTATTAATGATACTGCATCGAAAATTACTGCTGGCACGTAGTGAAACAGCATTATTTGGAAATTGTATAGCAACTTATTGTAGACACATCTAAAGGTGACTGTCCATGCACTGTTAGATAGAGGATATTTGTTTCCATGGATCAGGTTTACTGTCATATATTCTCCCCACGTGATAGAGTTATCAATGCAGGATACGTTGTTGTATATTGGCATGTTGTCTGCTATCCTACAAAAAATTGTCGTTCTTAATGATGATTTTATAAAATATCTGTTTATGACACCAATTTTTTGCTGTAAGGAGAGTTTACTTAATTTTTTAAGAAAAACGGTTTCATTATACGAGCCCTAACACAAAAATGTTCGGACGTCAACTGATTTTTCGTAAAAGTTTGAAAATTTCCGTAAGGGATTCCATATCATGTTTTCCATTTATAGGACACTATAATATGTATTGTTTTACATCATATTTACGACATTGTTTTGAAATAAAATAATATTGATTTATAAAACTAAGCTAATGTTGATAACAATGCAATATTTGCTGACACATTAATGTTCGGACACGTTAGTAAAAGAAATAAATAGCAAGCCTTGGAAACACAAGTATATGTTTCCATGACTACAAAATGTCACGCGGTAAAGCAACTAATTGTGCAATCAGAGAATTAATTGTAAAACTGTTTTACAAAGAAAAACGTTTCGGGATATTGCTAAGCAAATAAATGTCGCAAAGTCCACGGTGTCAGATATCGTGAAAAAGTATAGAGAAACGAGTTCAATTCAACTTTCAAGACATGGTGCTGGTCGGCCACGCAAAGTCACTTCCAGAATGCGAAGATGTCTTGTTCGGTTTTGTAAAACTGATCGTCGAAGTACATTAAGAGAAATAACAGCAAAATGGAATGAAGAAACAATGGGAAATGTTTCACGAGAAACGTGTCGTCGCTGGATTAATAACTCTGGTTTACATTTTTATAAGGTACGTATGTTATGTTCAAGCAAAATTTCATATTCATCATTGCTTAAGGCAAAAGAAAAGCCGTTCCTCACGGAAAAGCAAAAAAAGAGACGATTAGCGTGGGCAAAGGAACGGGCATTGTGGACTTTCGAAGATTGGAAAAGGATCATTTTTAGTGATGAATCAAAATATGATGTTTGCGTGGGTGACCATCGATCACGTGTTATAAGAAACAAAAATGAAGCCTTCCACAAAGACTGCGTAAAAAGAAAAAGAAAATTTCCATCAGGTGTTATGGTATGGGGAAGCATGTCTGCTAATGGTGTTGAAAAACTGCACTTCACAGACAGAACTGTAAACGCAATAAAATATCAGAATATTCTTGAAACCAATTTGTTGGTGTCAATTCCAATGTTATCACCTGATGGAAATTTCACTTTTCAACAAGATGACGCCTCCTGCCCTACAGCCAAGACCACAAGAAAGTGGCTGCAAGACAACAACATTTCCGACCTTGACTGGCCCTCCAGCAGTCCTGATCTAAATGTAATCGAAACTATATGGCACAAGATGAAGCATCAGCAATTAAGAAATGATCCGCAGCGCAACATTTCTGATTTGCGCGTAAAATTGCAAAAGATATGGGATTCTTTGACATGTATTTTCCGAACATTTATGTGTCAATAAATATTGTATTGTTAGTAACATTAGTTTAGTTTTATAAATCAATATTATGTTATTTCAAAACAATGTCGTAAGTATGATGTAAAACAATACATATTATCATAGTGTCCTATAAAAGAAAAACATTATATTGAATCCCTTATGGAAACTTTTACGAAAAATCAGTTGATATCCGAACATTTTTGTGTTAGGGCTCGTAAGAGAATTAATGAACGACACCCATGACACTATGCGATAAAGTAATAAATTCGTGTTGAATGTTTCAATAGCGTCGTATCACTGTCTATATAGACCACTAAATTGTATTTGCAGAATATATCTGGTTCCATAATAAGTGATCTTTGATCAAAATAACACAGACAGAAAGTGGCCCATAGAAATGTAGATAAAAATTGTGTCAAAAGCAGCTATATTTAAGGAATGTTATATCTTTAATATTAACACGAGTAAAGCGATAGGGTCTCAAATCTTTAATCGGATAATATCTTCCATCCCATATCCATATAACCATTATTTAAGTAAGTGAAGAAAATAATATTAGTTTTGCTTGACTACTCCGCACTCAGCTCATCTAAAATCTAAGAAAGACATATCCATTCTACAAAAGGATCAATTTCCTAAATTTTTGAAAACGTTGACTGAAGTCTGAGCACTCCAAAGAACCTCGGGAGAGCATTCGGTTCTGTTTAGCTGTGTAATTCACTTCAAGCCGGTTCTGAACGGTAGTCAACCAATCTTACCTTTCACAGTTTCTCTCCGCAACGTCCCATGCAGCAACTATCATACCTGCCACGCATTTATCCACGGGTACTATGTTGGCAACAACATTTTCATTGCAGTATAGGGTCCTCAACAAACCCGAGGCCGCCCCAGCCACCACCCCCGTTGGTCCATAGAGATTGTCGATCCAACCGTTGATAGGTTCCTCATACGTGGAGATAACTAAAAGAAAATACGTCTTGAGAGGTTCAAAAATGGGTACTCGTATTCACCTATAGCTGGTCTGTATATTCCCATGGGTAAACCCTTACAGTTCTCTCGTATTAGACCTTCAGCCATTGCTTTCGTGAAGGCGTAAGTGTTGGGCCATTTCCCTAAAATTCTTCAAACAAATCTTTAGTAAGATGTTACAGTTTTGGGGACTGCAGTGGTCTTACTTGGGTGTTAGTTGATCAACGATTTTTTCGTCCAGCTTCTCAAGCATGTTTTCTAATTCGTTGTAACTGACTGGGTAATCGTAGAATCTTTCTTCTATTCTTGGTAAGTGGCAGTTGGAATATGCCGTCGATATGTGTATGAGAGACTGGAATAAATATAATAATGAAGGTAAATAAAAACCAACTCCGAAGGTGGACATCTATTTTATTAATGTATCTGTTGAAATAAGATTAATTTTAATTGAAATTTATTAATTCAGGTATAAATTCACCTACTCATCTGCTTTCTAAATGGTTGAGCAATGAATTTAATTTTTCGGTTAAAAAATCCCTAGAGTTTGATGTAACATCGTAATATACCTGTCAAAGTAGATGTATTTGAAATACAAGTTTAATTTAAAGAGCATATATAGCTTGTTTCAGGTTTCACCAAATAATAAAGGTACTTCACTGGGAATTGCCAAAAAATGGCTTATTTTGCTTCTGCTGAAGATCGTAGCTTAGTTGTTGAAATATATTAAATTTTCCAAACTATTGCAGTAAGGGGTTTTTCATATATCGCATAAATCTTGAAAATGAATTCATCCACTACAAATTTACACTCAGAAGACACCCAATTGCTCTTATTGAAGCTGTTAATCTAAAACTCTTCGACAACACCCAAGAACCCGTTATTCTTCTTATCTTTACGAGTCATTCTACCTGATTACACTCAAATACTGCAACGTATGAGTAACAGTACCTTCGAACTGCTCCTTTTACCAGCGTTTTCATTACTTCTTTCGTGAACAAATATTTTTCACGTACCTTCAGATTCTTCATCTCCTTCGCCAGTTCTAGAACGTCCCTGGTTCCGTTCACGTTGATTGTGAAGGCCAGCTTCAGATCCTCATCGAATCTAACAGTGGCAGCCGCGTGAAACATTATGTTCACGTTGGTGATTAGGGTTTGTCGATCTGTGATGCTCAAACCAAGCCCTGGAGCTGAACAATCCCCTTCCACACCGACTATTCTGTGTTTGTACTTTTTGCACTCGGATTTCAGCTTTTGGAATACCTAAATAAACATAACGTAAAGAATATTGTACTTAAATTATCAGTTGCTAATTATATAAAATGATTAGCCAAGTTTTAATGGAGCACTAAGGTATTAAACGTTGCTCAACACAGTTCAATAAAAACAGCTTATTCCCTTGTAGCAAATCGCTGTACAAGAATATCACAGTTTTGGAATTAATAGATTTATGTACAAATGATATTGATGGCAACATTCGACACAAGTGTCTGAGTACGTTATCTGTACTCAAGTTAGAGTATAGGTATACAAAAATTTATATTGTTTATCCCTTGGTACAATTTTGTTTCAAAACAGCAGTCATAGATATTAGCAGCTACGTAGAATGTAAGAACGTAAAGACTTATACACAGACTTCTAAGAAATACTCCTTAAAAAGCAACCAAAATCCTGTACTCTTAAACAGCGACAAGGGTGGGGTAACTATAGTCGTAGAGAAACTGTTTCTAGAAATGATACCTAAATTTTGTTTTATAAAACAACTACTTCTCATATGGTGCCTAATTTTACAAGCAGGATATAATAAATTCTGAATCTTTTCCATTAGAATAAAAATTTTAAGCCACTAGAAGTACTATTACTAGTATGTTGGAAAACAAGTTGATTTTGGTATAGTTACACATTAAAATTAATGGCTTCTTAATTATTAATCACGTGGCAGTGTAAATGGTTTGTCAATTAAGGTTTACATTTAATGTTTCATTTGTTTACTGAATATTTATTTAGCATTTCAGTAAGGCGATCTCCTGCACAAGGTGTTGCAATAAATTATTTCAGCACATCTATACATATGTGTATCGCACTCTACTGTGGGCTAAAGCATCGGTAATATCTGTTAAATATTTAATGTGATGTATTTGAATCTGCGAGCATATTCGCTGTAACTTCTTTAACACTGAAGAAAGCTTAATTGAGTACTACTGTAATGGAAAATAAAAAAAAATTGGCTCAAAGATGGTGAAACAGCGATGGTTGGAATCTATTCGGTAAGAATGTAATCCATAGCTTATAATAATGGGATTCCCATTTCAGCTTGTTGAAACAACTCATATACCTTATTGGTCATTACTTAACTTAACGGTTATTGCTTACCACTCCTTCAAATATCTCTTCCAACCTGGTGTGAATGTCCTTTCCCCTTTTCTGTCTTATGAGGACATAGATTGTGGCTACCTCAGTACTTCTCAGCAGTTTTTCGATAAGTATCTTGCCCATGAATCCTGTTGCTCCAGTAACGAAGACGTTACCACCCCGATAAAACTTTTGTACCGGTGTGTCTTCGTCCAAGGCTACTTCGTTTTCACCTGAACCCATGTTGTCTTCGAAATTTGGTGTGGCTCCAAGAAATCTGGAAAATACAGTATAGTACGTGAAGTGTATTTTCCTTTATCTACCTTCAACAATACATTGTGTTTTGATGTTGAGTAGTGCGTCTTTGAAAAAAAGATCGAAGGTTTTTCATTTATTTGTGAGCCTTTTGTAATATCGATAAGCAGGAATTTTTGCTCACTCACTGCATGACATTTTTAAAAAGCATATTAAACGATAGCGCCCCAAAATGAATACGATAAAAACCGGTTTACCTGAAAGTGAAATTCATACTTTTAATGAAATGTCTCAGAATTTAATTAGATACAGAATGACAGCCTTGCGAATATTCAATTTATCGTGAATATTGTTACACTTGGAAGATTATATAGGGCCTGACCTTACAACCCATTGAAAAAGAAGAAAGATGATTATAATTATAGAAAGTGAAAAGCTCAATCAGTGCGTTTTTTAATGTAATCAAAATATGTTTTTAAACTAGACTGAATATATTGACAAGATTTACAAAAAGCAGTGGCATTTGCGAGTAAATCTCTAAGGGAATACAGAATTTATTTGAAACCATCACATGAAAACATATTCTAGACATTTTTTGTGATGTTTGTACATGATTTTATTTTACAGCTTCATGTACTTACTAACAAAAGTTAATGTGTTTTTTTCAAACACGTGTTGTAGTTACAGAAACACGATTTTATGGAATTTATAGTATTTCCATATTCTAAGAACTGCAATAAAATTAATGAACGACATTTTTAATTAGTAACAAATATTTGAGAGTATAGTAAACTCATTAGGACCTATAATTACCCCACTGTTATTTTACAAAGTTTATCTAAACAAATGAGTTGAATTTACTTGACCTTAAGCAATTCATTTTCATATTTTTATATGCACTTAAAAACATTACCATCAAATTATTATTAAATAACACCCAAGCCCACAAAACACAATGTGAGATCTCAAACATTTTATCGTTGTCCTTGTAAATCGCGATCAGTGTCAGTGTTGTTCATAATTCACAATTAACAGGCTCGTCATGCCTAGTTGCTGAAAAGGCGTTAGTGAACTATTACGCTATCGAATCCACGACAATAAAAATGTTTCGCTATCCGTACATTTTTGTTTTGGTGTTGGGGTTTCATACAGCTTTGTTTGCATTTTTAGGCTGTTTTCAAGGTCGGTTTTCGCGCATTATTTGCCCTTGTGGAACGTACACAAATTTTTCGAGGAATACCAAGAGGCAAAATGTAAACCAAAGTTAGAATGTTTAATTTTTCATTGCGTAATACTTAGTTAAACTGTCCTGCAAACTTCTTGTATGCAAGAGGTTGTATATTACAGATGTGCCAACAACAACTTTTTTCTAGTAAGTAATAATGATAGTTGATTCCTCTGCTGTTAAATAAGCCTCGCCAAGCTTGATCCACAATTATTCATTAATAGGTAAAACCATTTCGGTTAAAGCCATTTTCAGAACCAAATTACAAAAGAAAATATTATGACGTCGAATTAATAAAATGAATCGCTCACAAAGAATTTGAAGTTACAATGTCTGTATTTTCATACTTATTAAATTGTTTTAGATGATGTTAATAAATCGCAATATACAAAGAATCTTTTTAGATAAAGAAACAATCTGTTTTTATTTTACATTACGTACAATAAGTAAACCTCGTCATCCTGAAATATTTACATGATAGTTTGTAACATAAATAAAGCTACTGATTTAGTTGAAAACATTCCTCTGACAAATATTTTGCATAAATAATTTTAACTCGTTCTAAATGTTGATTACGAGTACTATAGAATTTGCATAATATGCTATTATTATAGCATACAACGCTATTCATAAAACTCTTGTTTAAACTGATGGTTTTGTAGATATTCCAAGCCTTTCAACAAACAGTTAATTCACTTATTATGGAAAATCTAGTACAATGATGTAAACCTAAACCGATTGTGCGATGTTACAAAAGACATCAGAACTATCATATCTTAGATGCGTTTTTTTCACCTCATTTGTGACATTATTAATCCCGCTGAGAGGGATTGCAACTTGCTATTGTTACTGCAGTCAAATTCTCTACTGATACGATTTATCATTATTGAATAAGGTTAATAACAAGAAATGAACCTGCAGTATATAGCGACTACAGCTGTTCGTGTTTCTGTCAAGTACTGTTGTTTTATAAGGAAATGACCTGTATAAAGCATTGAGTTTTACGATGAATGAACTGTTTCTAATGATAATTAAACTAAGTCCTTTATACTTAACGTGTTAGCATGTTAGTTACATAGATACTTCTATCGCAATTTCAGAATTTGTTAGCAGTAATTGACACTATTTTCTTTTAATATAACATAATTTAGCTAAAATGTGTTACGACAGCTAATCAGACATATAAGTAATGATGAATACTGAAAAAAAATGTACTAATCTAAACAAAAGACATTCTTGGTAATGTAAATAGGTGTCGTAATTTTCATAAGTATAGTAATACCTGATCTAGCTAATTTTTATTCAGTCTATATCGATTTAAGAAATCTTTTGTTGTGCTTGACAACATTACTAGATTTGCAAATAAATCACCAGTTAAAATTTTACGTTTTTGCCAAATCAAGTTTAGTTTAGTTTTGTGTTTGAATTGTCACAAATTCTCTGTAGAAAGGAGTTTCAGTGTAGTATGGAACACTGTATATAAATGTATTAAATAATATTTAGATAAAAATGTACTTATATTAAGACTAATAAAGTTATTTTTTGTATATTAGACGATTAAAAAGGTGGAATAAAAGCCGTCATGTCAGTTTTAAGACAACAATTCGCCCTTCCTGATTGTGCAATATTGTTTATTTGCAAACCAAGCAATTTTTACGAAATACCAAAACAATCATACATGTGACCCAATTATTCCACTTTACCAACGACAGTATAGTCAACTATATTAAAATTTCGAAAAAAATTATTTACCTGTAAAGGTCCGTTTCCCTCCTGCGCTAACGTTGGAATCTCTCACACAACCACTGGCATAGCTCGCGAAAAAGCTGGTGTAAGCTGTTTCGATTTGCTTAGCGTTTGCATTAAGGTGTTTTTGAAACGGTACACCGGGAACTAACCATGAATTTTAAAAATGACAATAAGTAGGATGCACATTGGTAGGTGGGGACACCTGCATTTGGTTGCGGTGTTGTCGCATAGAATAGGAACTTGCTTAGACGCCGATTGGTTGCTTTATTATAATCCGATTGTCTGCTGCATTCGATATAATTATATACAGACTAATATAGCTGTTGTCAGATCTTGCTGAATTATCGGAATTTATATAGTTTCTGATATCTAAGATTTCTTATAGTAGTTGAGTAGTTAAATTTTTTACCCGGGTTCTATTAATACACTTAAGCTGAACTTTCATTCAAATTTTATTGATAACGCTAACACACATCAACAATACTACTTATAAATTTAAATATTAACAATTGTTCAGTTTCCAAGCTGCTGCCATTATCACCCGTAATATATTTTTTGCCATCTTGATTAATTGGTCGGCGACTTTCTACATAGCTCGTATCAATGGATGAGGAAGACCATGCAATGATAAATTACAATTTGTTGACAAAATAATGAGAAGTTAATTGTTTGTTTGATAAGAACCATGGCAACAAAGATTAAAGTTTATTTTATTGGATTTTGATATGCAGGTATCAACAAAACTCTTAACACTGTAATTTCATGCCATACTAAATATATTCTCTAACATTTCTGCTGCAGTTTGTTCMTGCCCCACCGCCTTTCCTCTTTTAATACTTACTATAATCTTTTTACCTCATTTTCTTTCATGTCATGCTCAAGTTCCTCTTGTACCTCTCTATAACTCATTTCTCTTTTCTCTTTACGATTTATTCCACCGCAGTGTTAAAAATCTTTTAATGGTACCAAAATGCAGGTAGACTTTGGCTTGTTTAAACTATTTTGAGCAATATATTTGTATCTTATTGCTTAAGCTCGACAGTTTTTGATTCTGTAGTGTCATGGTGTTTTTCATTAGATAGACTGTCGAATACACAAAATAGTTTGTAGAATATGGCGATTTCAACTTCATTTCATCAACAGGGATGGCCTAGGATTTAAACTAAGTTCCTCACTTCTTTGTCTCAACAATGACAATCATCGTGGAAGCTTTATACTTTTGGTGTCAAATTAATAAAATGAATTTGATGTCAAAAATGCAAGAAAATATCGTTCATTCGGACAAATTAATTAGAAAGCTTACTGATTACCACCACCAAGGCATATCTGATATAATTTGATGGCATTCGTCCACGATACATTGCCTAAAGTCTTGTAGAGTATTGGAGTGGTGTAAACTTAACCCTTAAAACGATCCAGCACGAATAAATTCAATAGAGTCACAAGAAGAAATCCAACAGATCCTTCCCGTTCATGGATCCAATCATCGTCATTTTCTATCATTCCGACCAGTATGAGATCAATATAATTTTGTAACAGACGTAGTTATTGGCAGAGAATCTCCAAAAATAGATGGATTTTGAGTGTGTACTTCAAGGATTGGAATGAGACTAATAGCCCAGGTAGTTGTTAATCCCAGATCATTATCATAAATCCACCTGTGATGCAAAGAGTCCAGCCTTCTTCTCAGAGAGCCTCATATACCTCAAGCTATAGCAGATATTTTCTAATAAGATTTAGATGTCACGAGCAAGAATTTAGATTCATTTGCCATAATTTTACCTTATCTAATCACTACTGGTGTAGTGGGTTTCATTACCCCACTCAAAAGTTACAAATACACAAATTAAAATGCCACTTAATCAATAGATATATATTGAAAAGTCCCAATTCCTTTTTAGTGAAAGTGAAAATAAAAAATATTCTCTTGGACATTCTCTTCAATTTGACAGTTCAAGCAAAGAAAAACATCACAATTAATGGGTCAATCATCTCTGATACTTTATTATCTCGATCGGAAAATGATGTTTGCCGAAAACCACCATTTCCTTTTCCTGTTGAACGAGCCCGGCAACATTGCCCTCATCCTAGGCGCGTATGTCCGCGTATCTGAACACAGTTTACTGTTACCTGGGACAAGAAATATAAAAACCGTGAAGCAGGCCAAAGCAGGAAGATAAATCACTGCCTCTAACCCTTCGAGGAATTCCACTCCGGAACGCGTCTTTTCGATGATCACGACGAGCGCAAGAAAGTGAAACATCCAGTCTAGGCATAATATTTCGAGTCATTTTGTTCGTGGTTGCGTAACCGGTCGGGGTTACTGGGTTGATTTCGTTTTCATCGGAGGCAAGGTGGTTGTTTTTTTCCCTCTTCATGCTAAGGAAACCTGACTGTGATATTATTTGCTGCCCATTACTCTCGGAGCTATCGGATTATCTCTCAGTGGATTCGCTTAATGCATTTATTATACATTGAGGATGTCATTACACCTATTTATCCTTGTTGGTGTTGTGTAAGGTGTTTGCTAGCATTGGCAATGGAGTAAGGGCCCTAAGAAAGAACCCTGAGGGATTCCAGATGGTATTTCTTACGGATAAAGTTTGACGTTATTCTCGCATAAACGCTCGTTATGTTTCAAGATATGTCAAGTGACTCCAAAAAAAAATAAAGAGGTGTAAAATCCATAGAACTTAGTGTTAGTTGATATCACTGATATGAGGATAGATTGGTGTGTCTACTGAAATCAGATAAAGCTGAAGAAGAAATATATAATATAATATGAGTATGTACTTCCAACCTCAAGTGAGGATTAAGATCGCTGCAGTAATTGCAATTATGCCCATTGCTCATTAAAAAAATATGCAGCTCAGGCTGTACAATCATCTTCCTTGTGAGGAAAAAAATGTGAACAAACCTTCAAAATTAAAAAAATTCCATACATGAGTACTTTTCTCAAATGTTGTTATGTACATATATGTTGAATTTTTTAATCTGTATTGTACTATATCATTTTTTGAAGATTCCATTACATGTAAATACGTCTAAATAAACAAATAAAGGTATAGTAAATTTAAATTTAGTTTTCATAAGGCAAGAGTGGCTCCAAACAATGTGGGTACCGCTAAGGTAAAAAACCATAACAAATGTTTAGTAGTTTTGGTCTGTGTGATACTCAAAAAAGTATCATACCATTTCCCTACGAATAAAGGAAACTGATATTCCTAAATGTGTCAAACAACAAAACAGAAATCACAACATCAAAATGAAACTTTCACAAGATCCTAGAATGACTGTGGAACTAAGAGAAATCAAGTTTAGGACTTTACAACAACATTCAGTGAAAGAGTAAACAAAATCTAAACTTAATTCAATTTATTTAGGGCGACAGAGTTGGTATATATACTATTTTTGTGCGTATATGTACATATAAGTAAGACACAGAGTAATCTGATTTGAAGTATGTTTCCGTGTATAGTTGTTTTGTTGTAAATAATCTGTCTTTCTTATAAATTGCCTTTAATATATTATATACTCTTCCCCAGGCTATAATACCATATTAAAGTAATGATTCTTCAAGAGCTTTGTATGATGTCATTCGTTTGGAGAAATAGCCTTTATCAGGTCTTTTTCATTTGCTGCTATTAAGAATCTACTATTATTATGTTATCTTGCAACATGAATTGTTCTTCTTTGTCTTCATTGGTTGATTTTCTAAGTAAGTTACATATTCCTTTTAGATTATTGTGTCTCTCTATAATATCTGGTTTTTGCAGTATTAATAATTTTTGGAGGTGGTTTCTGTATTCTTGTGTTGTTATTAAATCGGCTGTTTTTTATATTTTGAGAAATAAATTTGCACTGTTTTATGTTTTTTCAATACCTGAAGATATTCGTTGCAATTTTTAAAGACAATTTCTAATATAAAATCTAATATAATGTCATTCAGTTGTCATTCATCAAGTTTCTTTATATCATCTCATCGAGTAGTACGATTTAAGTTACCTACTTTATTACTGGTTTTTCTGGCTTTTTTGTAACTTCGTAACTTATAGCACAGGAACTAGTTTCAATGTTATTACGTTCACTACTATTTTCCACGATAAAGTTGCCTAGAGAAGAAGCCGTTTCTTGTGAAGCATTTTCGGACGTAACTAGCATTGAGTTGCTTTACTTCAGCTTTGAACTAACATGACTTAAAACAGAAGTCATCAAACTGGTTAGTTTTTTGAATGGGATTGTTAAATATGTATTTGACCTATTCAGTGCTAAATTCAAATCGTTAGCAATATTTAAAATATGTAGTTATACTTTGTTTGCTAATTCCTTTATGTAATATGCGAATACTGAAGACGACCATGCTGGCCCCATAAAGAGCCGCATATCTCTTCTGAAAGGTATTGCAAAATCATAAAACCAGTTAAGAATTATAGACCATGTAAAATTAAATTTATTTATATGAGTATAATAATGCCTTTTTACAATTAATTTAACTTAGAATAATATTTTGTCATTTTGACGCTATCAATTTAACATTAATATCATTGCCACCTGAACGCTAAACTTAAAAAAAAGACAATCAAAGATGTAGGTTCAATATTTACTGGAGAATTTAGTTTTAGTTCGTCAGGACATTTATTTATTTCATATTAAAATCATTGTTCTCTATGTATGCTCTTGAGAATAACTATGGTATTGCCCTTATCTGCCTTGAATATTAGTACACACCAGATCTTTAGTTTTGATTTTTGTCTTTACACGCATCATTATTTTATCATTAAAATTGTGATACAAGCGATTTTCGTATCAATGGTCTTAAATTATCTTTTAACGCATTCTTGTTTGCAAAATCCGATCTATTTATGACGCTATCAACTTCCACTGTGAATTTGGAGTTAAAAAGGAATTATTACACTCATATAAATAATTATAGTACTCCAAAGTAGCGTCCATTTACTATTTAAAATTAAATTTATTCACACTAACTCGATTTGACGCAAATATTCCACTACAATGTGTGTCCCAAAATCAACCAGCCCAAGAACAGAAAGTTTGTGTGGAAGAAAACAGAAACTCCGATTAGAAACCATGTGATATACTTATTTTCTTTAAGAAGATTTGATTGCTTCAGTATCTCAACGTGCGGCTTTAATAATATTTATATGATTACACGTAAGCGTCGCATACACCTATTGACTTTATAATAAATAAGCGTGCATGAATAAATGCATGCGTTTAGCTGTCGATTAATCACTTCCGAATCAGTTTGGACCCTAATTCCTAACAGAACACACACTAAGCTGCGTGTCTTGAAAACCAAATTGTTAGTTTCGCTACTTACGTTTCGAATGTTATCCTCAACGGAACAGCATCACTGGTATTAGTATACACACTGTTACAGCTAATAATACTAAACGAAATAAACCTATAAAACCACGGCAGTGTGCTATAGACGAGCGCATTAATGAATAAGACCCGTTGTTTTCAACGTTCAAATTTTCCAACGGTAAAATTTGTAGGTATTGCGTGCCGTGGCGCGTGTCAAAGAAAATGGCAGGCTCATTTTTCAAGTCTTTTTTAAAGAAAGTTCTTTTTGATCTCCTATATTTCCACGAAATTTGAAATTCATATCCTCTGGCTCAAAAACTTTTCTTCGTCAACGTAATTAGTATCCCTTAAATCGACTAATTCATATAGTTTACTTAGGTCTGTATCTGCAAACATTTTTTTGCATGATGTTGTTTGCCAGTTCTTTGACTATTAAAAAAAGTATCTTTCCGCTAACACTGTTAATATTCGTTGCAGTTTTTCATTTTGAAAACACGTATTTCCTTTTAGTACATGAGGCGAAATTTGAGGCAATAGTTTTCCCACAGCCTCTAATGCCTCTTCCCCATAGGGGGTAGATTTTCTCCATTTTTACTCATCTTGAAACCGAAGCAACCAAAAAACTTTATAAATAACGACTCAATACCACTCAAATCAATATAAATAAACGCTCGTTTAAGCCATACTGGGTTTTCAAATGCGACAAAAATAAAATAGAAATGCTATAGTAAAAATAAATGTTTTTGTTCTTAAACTGTCTGATTCTCTGAATGGAGTATTCGTTAAAAGTATCATTCAACATGGTGAGGGCCATTCTTATGCTGATAATACTCAAGTTATTTATTATTCCGATAGAAATACTATTTTGGATACCAAGCAACTTGAGACGCATCTAAAAAACTTATATTACACTTCTATGGACCATTCTTTGTCCTTAAATCCGTCTAAGTCTAAAGTAATCGTATTTTGTATGTCTTCTACCTCCCCCTGGTACACTGAATTAGTTACGAACTTACATGTTAAGATAGACGGTCAGAATTTGGAAATGGTTAGATGTGCTAAAAGTTTGGGTTTATGGATCGATAATAGATTACGTTTTAGTATACATGTAATTACCTTATTAGTAAGGCATTCTATAATCTCAGAATTATTTATAATATCCGTCACCTACTAAATTTACAACAAAGACTATATTTGTGTGATGTTATGGTCCTTTCTTTGTTTAACTTAGCCGATAGTGTCTATGGACCTTGCTTGGATTATGCCGATTGGAGGAGGATTCAAGGCGTTCAAAATTCTTGTTTACGCTTATTTTTTGGGCTAACGAGAGTACACCATGTTAATCACAAACTCAAGTTAGTACCTTGATTGGATATGAGATCACGTAGAAAACTACATTCTGCCTGTTTATTTCATAAAGTGATTTTAAATAAATCTCCCGCCTATTTAAATGAAAAATATACGTTTAGGACAGATGTACACAGTATCAATATACCCAGAAAAGATATTTTGTTGATTCCAACTCATAAGCACAGCTTTTTTCGTCGATCCTTTTCTTATTGCGTGTCCAATATATATAATTCTGTCCCTACAGATTCAAAATCTAAAAGTTTATATTCTTTTAAGCGCGAATACAAGAAGTTTTGTTATCCATTACATAACATTACTGTTGTTTTTGTATCTTGGTTTACAATATTAATTTTCTCAAATTCGGTCAGATATCATTTAATTAATTTAAATTATTATTTACACCATAATCAACTGCTTACATCTATAATGTTTGTTCTGTACCACCGGTTGGAAGAAGTTTCCAGTTTTGTCATGTAATTGTTTATGTAAATCTCGATTTTTGCAAACGTCCAAGCCTATTATTAAAATGACTGGTCTAAATATTACTTTTATGCTAACAATGAGGCTTCTATTCGAGAAGCTGTGAGGCCTTGCTCTTGAACTACAACCAGCTGGTGTTAGAATTTACTTTTGGCATAATTCTGGCGACACGCGGACTCTGATTCACATTGCATAAATGCGTTAATCAGGCTTGGTACTCTTCCATTTATTCGGCACATTTTTCATTCCGCCGTTTTCAATGTCAATGTAAAACAATAATTGGACTATAAAAACGCATACGCGGAATATACCCCGGCACATTGCTATTTGTCATTTGTTTGGATGACTTATTTTTGCTGGGTCGTTGTTTGTCATAAATAAATACAAGTAATTTGATGGAAAGAGCTATTTTACGAACGTATTGCATTAGAACAAGCTATTTTCGTAGTATTTTTGTCGCCACGTGTTGATTTAAGACTTGCATTTGCAAAGTCTAAACCACAGCAGTGCATAAATGAATATATACAGTCACGCTTTTGTAAAGTAAAGATTTGCTTATTTATATTTAAGTAAAGCAAATACACTTTTGGTACCTGTATTTACATGTGTTAAACGCAACTCTACACGTTTGAAAAGAACGAAAACACAGTTGTTAGAAGTATTGAAGAAGATCATATTATTCGTGATAACACTTAAACATAGCAACTGATTTCGGAAACTTCTTTGTTTTCAACTAAGTGGACAAACATTTAAAACAGTTTGAAGTCAGTTTTGTTTTTAGAATTATAGTAACGTCTACTACTGTACCAAACATTGTGTATATTCTTGTTTCTGTCTAAAAAAAGTCCCACTATTAATTTTTCGCAAAAAAATTAGTACTTCTTGTAGAGGATTTATGATGTCTGATCGCATTTAGCAATGTATGTGCGCGTAGACACGAAAAAATTCTTCTCAATTAATTATTTTACCTTTCTTTTTGCAATGTAATCAAACAGTTCTTTAAAAATCATATCATACCAAGTCATGGCAAGTCCATAAACAGATAAAATAATAAATATTTTATCCCCTTAGTTTTATTTTTACAGTGCAAAAATATACTGTTCAAGTGTGCATAGTACACATATCCAAGTGATTATTTTAATTAAAAAAAGAAGGTGGATAACTCAAAAAAACACTCTTAGAACACCACCCCCAAGAAAGGGCAATACTTAATAACTTTAAGGATGGCATTAGTAGAAGGTTATTAATTTTTCTGAGAATGAAGTTCATCAAACTACATGTGTCCAATTTTTTTCAAAATTTTAACTCCCATAATGAGTGGTTAGAGTTAAACCTTCAAAACCAAATGGAATTGGGGATTGAAATTAGGTATGTGGCTTATAATCTTAATCAGAAACAAGTTAAATTTACAAAAACATAATGTTAATTTTTTATTTTATGCCAAAACTACAAAGGAAAAACACATTTTTAATTTGACAATTTTGGTTTATTATTTGTGATGATGTTTAAAGCCAACAATGACTGTTCTTGTTAGTATTTACTGATGTGTATTTTCACAAACATTTAACAATTAACCAAAAGGTAACAAAATTGTTCTTAAAATCCGCGAATATTTCCAACAAAAGCATTAAACGAATTTAAAAGAAGCAGCCTGCGCCATCTATTGGAATTCCTTTAATCTTCTAATAACGTTGTCAGATTTCTCTGTTCTTCGGGGTCGTAATCAAGGTTTCTTGTCGCAAATCACACGGATAGAAGTTAAAAAACACTTAGGGGCTTAAAACTGATTTATATCTTTAAGTTTTATAGTTAATTGTCGCGAATTTGCGCTTTTTAAAGTAACTACACTATCAGTAAATCGCCAAACTGGCAACGATGTTACAGTTTTGACAATCCTAGTAGACGTAACCTCACTTTTTTGTTATTATTAAGCTGTAAGAAATTACCACGTTTTCTGGGTTTGTATTAACTCAATCTCTAATTTTCTCATGGATATCCACCATATACGTTGATTTTAACGTGTTTCATGATGAATATGGCAAAACATAACCCGTTTACATTCATATGCGWTGCAACTAATGGCCACCTTCAAGCAAAAGTATCGACAAGGAAAATATACCAGAGGACCCTTTCTAAAAACGTAATTCACTTTGCTATGTTTATAAAGCCAGAGATGTAAAGTATTGCCCCTTAATCAACAACAAATTTTAATGAATTATATTGGATATTTGGCAATATTAACAATATTAAATACCAAAAAAAAATATTTATAAACACAAGCACAAAAACGAAACTAAGTTTGGCACATTAGAATTGGCCGATGAAGTTCCTAGCGTTTGTACCAAGGTTCTGCAGTATTCTGGCATAAAACTCTTCCAAATTTCGTTAAGTTTAATTTTTAACTCAGCTGTTTCAACTGGGGTAGTTAATCGCTTTGTTATATTTGAAATTCTACCAGATTTCACTGTAGCTTTTATGTTACTTTCCTTTTTACAAAACCTAAGGATATTTCGCTCTGTATACCGAGAAATTTTTAAATTTTTAGCGATGTTACACCCTGAAATATCATCCTTATGGGCACAAATTATAGATTTTCCCAGATCTTCAAAAAGTGCTTTCCCACAAAACATTGTAACGAAAATTTAACATCTGACAAAGTGACACCAATGTAGCTTTGTTGTTTTAACATAAACATGATTTTAGACTAAACACAGCCTATTACAATTCACATGAGAAAATGTACTAATCTTTGAACTTATTTCTATATTTCAGAATAGTGTCTGTTTAATACATTCTCCAGTAAAAAATAGTTATCAAATTAACAAGTGTGTGAACATATTCAGTTTCTATTTTTTTAACTTTGCTACCTACCTTCTAATTATTTTTTAATAGTTTTTTCCTTGTCAGCGCACTAAGTAATTTTTAAAGAATGAAACACTTTGTTAGTATAAATCCATAATTTATTGACCAAACAATTACCAACAGTCGAATTATCAATAAACCATGGTCTTAAAACTAGAACTTCATTCTGTGTGGATATTGCGACGATCTCAAACCAAACATWGYCGACAGATAGGCGTACAATATTTTATGGTCGGGATGCTTCTTAATCGCCCCTAGTACTTCTTTATCGACGACTTTTTGGTCTTCTTTCCTCTGGTCACTCACTTTGTATCCCTGTAATGGAGAATGAATGTTAAAATTACAAAAAAAAAACAGTGAAGTACACTAATCTATCAAAATTTTTAAATTCAAGGACACCAATAACACTACACTGACAAAAAATAAATTAGACCACCATTCTTATCCATCTTTTCCTTTGATAACAGAAAAAGGTACATACCTCTTTCTTTGTCTGGAAAATATCACCCTCTTCCTTCTTGGGGCGTTTCTTCCTTTCCCTCCTGAAGTACTTGTCCTCTAGATTTTCAGGCAGTTTTACGCTGCTTAGGTCAATTTTRGTCTGTGTGCCGATGACGTAACGTTGACTAATACGTCTCATTGGACACCCATTGATCACGAATGGTCCAGTGACAAGCAACAGACCAGAATCAAGCTGCTTCAACAGCACGACACGTTTTCCCTTATGGACACCAGCCAAGAGGATCAAAATAGTCCCGGGTGTCAAGCTGGACCTTATCTTGCGTCTGTGCTGACGGAACAACTTCTTCGAGGGCCTTGGTTTAATCCTACCAACATATTTTGGCATAAATAACCAAAACAAACGCATACAATCCATAAATTAACTTTTAGAGCACTGTCAGAATTTACAGTTCATATCATGGTTAAATCGTAAGGTGTCCTAAGTATATTCATCATGTTATCTCAAACACTTAAGTGGATTTTCTACCCTTAAAATTCAAACTTACTTGTCCTGAGTAGGGTAGTAATTCCTGCGCTTCTTCAACAGCACAATTCGCTTCCCTCCATTCTTCTCACCACCGATCTGCTTCTCGATTGTCCTCGGCTTGCCTGGCTTCTTTGTCGCAGCCACCTTCTTATTTACAAACTTGTACAGGGCTTTCTTGTGGTACATCCGCGTCCTAGAAAACCTGTACACTCCGCTTCCCAGGTCATAGTTCCTTGGCCTACCAGCTTTTTTCTTCTCGCCCTCTTTGGGCTTTGGGGCTGTCGGAGCCATCTGTGAAAACAAAAATTACTTCAGAACAGCTGAAGAAAAACGTGTCAACAGAACATATAGGTTAAGTAGGTTTCAGTAAAGTACCAGKGTCAACAAATCTTTTCTGAGGTGTCCTAAGGCAACTGAATCATCATATAAGAAGAAAAGGAGGCTGAAACACTATTACAACGTCTAATCCACGATATTTTACAGAATTCAATGCCTCATCTGTAACATGCTGACAGATTGCACGTTGTACCACAAAATACAAAATATCCACGAAAAATACCTGTCGATTGATGTAGTAATTAGATTATTGAGCATTTTTCAAACGATAATTGATATATTTAAAGTACCTCTAACTTTGGATTAAACCGATGTTTAAATCTTTGTAAAACACGACATTACTTACCTCCGCTTGCCGACGTTAAAGAAAGACAGAAGACTGATGACATATGGCATTACAGCGATGCCAGATTTCCATCAATAATATAAAATTATCACCAGATCATAAAAAATAGATAATCAAATTCCGTTTTAAAAATCATATAAGGACTTTGAGACGCAACAAAATAATATATATGTTTGATTAAAAAATAAAGAAACATATATAGGGAGGTAGTTGCCATATTACAAATGAATATACGAATATATAAGTAATTTTGTTAATCTGAACCAAAGACAACTTCTTCATTATTATATGTTTATTAAAAGTAGCTAAGTACCCATCCTTACATATGGAGTCCACTAATTTACTCGAATACTTTTTGGTATGCTTATAACTACATTTTAATTTATTATTTCCCCCCAAATGCATTTTTAAAAAGAAGTTTTATCATGCTATTTTTCTTGGATAAGCAGCAATAATGAGTTATTATAAATAAGTACAATGTAGAACTTTAATAATAGGGTTTAATAAACACCTTATAATATAATTCTGTGCCTTATATACTTATATAGATATAATACTAAATAAAAAATAGGAATAAGTTTGTTCTTAAGCATTTCTGCTTTTTATATACAGTGTTAAACTAGTATTCATTCAGTTTTTATTTTATTATAATTTTTATTAAAACCTTTATCTATGTAGGAAAGTAAATAATTTGTTCTGTAGTAGATCTTTTGTCTGCATCCTGGTTGTCATTTGTGGAGTTGTCAAATCGTCATTAGATTGGGAGGAGGTGTTTGTGTTTGCCGGATTCTTGCTGTAAGTCGTCTTATATCCCCATTATTACTGTTAATTAATCATTAAGTTTTATTCGTAATACTTCATATAACCTCTTAATTATTATCATTTACATATACAAGCCCCTGGGGATGCTTATTAACGCTGTTTTTTACGCAGGTGATTTGGCAAAATGACAGATTCCAAGTATTTTACCACAACTAAGAAAGGAGAAATCTTCGACCTTAAAACAGAATTGAATAATGACAAGAAGGAGAAGAAGAAAGAAGCAGTAAAGAAGGTAGGATGACAGCGATAATTCGCTCAGTTTTCTCAATTACTCCTTTCGCCAGGTTATTGCTTCTATGACAGTCGGCAAAGATGTCTCAGCATTGTTCCCAGATGTAGTGAACTGCATGCAAACTGATAACTTGGAGCTGAAGAAGCTCGTCTATCTATACTTGATGAACTATGCCAAATCACAACCGGACATGGCGATAATGGCGGTGAACACTTTCGTGAAGGTGAGTGCATTTCTCCTTTGTAGCGAACCTGCATTTTCTGCGACACTCTTTTTATTTGTACCTATTTTTAATGCAAGGATTTGCCGGCCTCACAACTAGTCAAGGTAATTCCTTTTATGAGTATAGCTTGGCTACAGCTGACCATAAAACATTCAATTCCCTGTAGAACACATCACTGTCGACATTTGAGTATAATCGTCATCGTTTTGTTTCGTTCTTTCGCTTACCGAATCCTCCATCTCATCACGTTGGATTAAACGAGAACATGCTTTCGAACACGAGACACGATCATCCCACAGCGAACAGTTGAACTTAAAATGATTCTTTTTTGTTATCGTGTAGGATTGCGAGGATCCAAACCCGCTTATCCGTGCGCTGGCTGTTAGGACCATGGGCTGTATTCGTGTCGACAAGATTACGGAATATCTGTGTGAACCGTTGAGGAAGTGCTTGAAGGACGAGGATCCGTATGTCAGAAAGACAGCTGCTGTATGCGTGGCTAAGTTATATGATATTTCCTCAGGTTAGTGACTATGTAAGCTACATTTGTGTCAATTTGATGCCAGGATCTAAGCCTTCCAGTAAAGGCTGTAAATATATCAGAAGATCAGATCACCTTATCTCCACTTTTATAGAAGTACTAAATAACGTTCTTTCCACCTGACCCTTTTTACATTTGTGCTGTTCAAGTTCAGTAAACTATGTATCTAACTCATTTTCGCCAAAAAGTGGAGTTGCCTCCTTGTTGTTTCAAGGTCTTCAGTTGATGATTTGTCAAATTTTTTCTACATTTGCTAAAAGCTCAGAGATTGTCAACCATTTCCCTTAGATATGTATTGGTTTTAACGGTCTGCAAAGGGTTTTCACTAAATAATCAAAGAACCATGCTTCTCTTATGGAAGTTTGTTTATCGAACCTTTGCTAACAAGTTCCGTAAACAATAAATATATTGTGTGAACAATGAGACACAAAATAACTGTTATTAAAAGTGACATGTCATTAGCTTTATTTTTTTAATTTGATATTGGCTTTATTGTTGAAACTGGTGGACATTTTCCCTTACTTTAAACATTCGTAAATGATATAGACAGATTCTGTAGATTTAAGGAACTCTTTCATGAATATATGTATTATCTTTAACATTAATGCTTTTAAAATGTTTTTATTGTCACTTTAATCATTGATACAGGATTGGTTGAAGATCAAGGATTTCTTGATCAACTGAAGGATTTATTGAGTGATTCTAATCCTATGGTTGTCGCAAATGCAGTTGCAGCACTGTCTGAAATTAACGAGAGCAGTCCTACTGGTAGTCCTTTAGTTGGTAAGTATTCACAACTTCGAAATATAATCTTCAACAATATTGTACGAAAATTAGAATTTACGAATCTGGTTCGTTGTTGGGTTATATCAAATTTTGTATCTGCAGTGTTTTATTATCGTACTGAAGCATGAAATCTGTTTATTGTGCATCTATTATTTTGACACCTCCCAGCAGGATTGCGAAACACTGTTTTCACCTGGATATTAAAGAAAATTCAAAGAACAAACCAGAAATAGTTCACTGTCATTTATGTATTGGTTTGCTGAATTCCTAGCATGAGCTGTCATACTTTGTTAGCTAATTGCAAGGAGTAAAATAACTAGTTCGTAAATGCAATAGAGATTTTTAAAAAGCAGTCCTAGATCATCTTGGAAGGGAAGATGTTTGGGGGTAAAAAGAACAAACAGTGATTATTGTGTTATCAAACAACCTATGTATTTTATATTGTTCAGACTGATATCACAAATGTTGAAATTCGCGTTTCAGAGTTCAATACCAACACCATCAACAAACTTTTGACCGCTTTGAATGAATGCACGGAATGGGGACAGGTATTTATACTTGATTCGCTATCGAACTATAGTCCCAAGGATGAGAGAGAGGCCCAGAGTATTTGTGAAAGAATCACGCCACGTTTAGCACATGCCAATGCTGCTGTTGTCCTGTCAGCAGTAAAAGTAGATATAATCAATTTTTGTAATAATTAACAGCAGTAACTTGTCTCCCTTTAGGTATTAATGAAAATGATGGAGATATTAGCGGGTGACACGGAATTCTGTTCAACTCTGAGCAAGAAACTGGCGCCGCCTCTTGTTACATTGTTGTCTTCGGAACCAGAGGTCCAGTATGTTGCGCTTCGCAACATGAATTTAATTGTTCAAAAACGACCGGACATACTCAAGCATGAAATGAAAGTATGAGCTTTTTATCTCATCTTCTTAAAAGACACTGAATCTGATGGTTTGTTTTTAGGTTTTCTTTGTCAAATACAACGATCCCATCTATGTGAAGCTTGAAAAGTTGGACATCATGATTCGTTTGGCTTCTCAGGCGAACATTGCACAAGTACTCAGTGAACTTAAGGAGTATGCCACTGAGGTGGACGTTGATTTTGTTAGAAAGGCCGTTAGAGCGATTGGTAGATGTGCGATCAAAGTGGAACCATCTGCGGAACGTTGTGTTTCGACTTTACTGGATTTGATCCAGACGAAAGTGAATTATGTCGTACAGGAGGCTATCGTCGTTATTAAGGATATATTCAGGTAAGAAGTTGATATTTTATCATGTCCATTTACAATTTTATTAAGCAAGAAATTAAATTTACACAAATCCTTGATAAATTCTAACTTGTATTAAAAGAAAAATGAATGTTGCTGTTTATTGTTCGATATTCTTCAGATTTCGTTGTATTGAAGAGACTTCCTTTTGACATAATATTCTTAATATCTATTACTGGTGGTTTCTGAGATAAAAATTCAAATATGCTGAGAGATACATGCAATATCTATTCTGATTGTTTTTTTTTTATCTGATAGCGACATATTTAACTTGGTTTACAAAATCCTTGACAGAATAAATTATTTTCCCTATACTAACCGACATTTAAAGCAAACACTTGCATTATTTTAACCCTGGGCTCTAAAATATATTAAAAACGCTTCATTAAAATCACCTAACATTCCAAATCTGTATACATCTATTTCATGAACGGTTTATATAGCACATTCTTTAGCGGCTTCTTCAATCACCATCAGCGCTGTTTCTAATTTTTCGCTCGAAAGCAGATTAACATTCAGGTTCACCATGATGACGTCGCCCCTGTATATCATGTAGACGTTCCTCTTCTCGCAAATTTCGCACACTCTTTTGTTATTGTCCCGAGCAATCGCCAACGGCCCGATTTTAAACACCTTCACTGGTGAAATGGGGTCGCTCACGACTTCGCAGTTTTCTAAGGCTGTCAGACGATCGTGAACTGAAATACACAATTTCTCTAGTTGAACTGGTAGTCCGTTGATTTTTTGCAGTGAAGCCAGGGCAGCCTGACATAAATACGTTGGTAGAGTGGCGGAATAATTATAACCAGTGCTCGAGAGGCGTTGATGTTCGATTACTGCCTTTGAGCCGGCGCAGAATCCCCCAACAGAACCCAGGGCGCCTTCTAAAGTTCCCAAGATCATGTCGACCCTGCACGGGCTTATATTCCAATGTTCCGTAATCCCCCTGCCGGTGGCGCCCAAAACTCCCAAAGATATGTTCTCGTCCAAAAAAATTCTCATTCTGTATTGCTCGGCCACTTCTAGAAATTGCGGGAGGGGGCATACTTTTCCAGTTTTGAAATATATCCCTTCCAGGATCAAGAACGAACGTTGTTGTTCGTTATTCTCCGGTTTAGACGCTTGTAGTTCGAGATCTACGTAATCGTTGTGGGAGAAATACACTACTTTGCTTTTGGAAGCTTTCATTCCTTGTTTTATGGCAAAATTCACGTTCTCGTCGCAGAATATCAAATCTCCTTGGTTGCAATAAGCTGCAATTGCGCTGGAGATGGTGGTAAAGCCGTAGGCATATACCATTGCCTCTTCTACTCCTATGAATCGTGCTAGTTGGATTTCTAGTTCGGCGTGAATGTCTAATGGATCTGCAAAGTGTAATAATGGTGGTAAAGATTTGTATTTGCGTGAATTTTTCTTACCTTCGCTATCTCTTAGTCCATACCCTTTAATATATCCTTCTGCAGATTTTTTGATGGAAACATCATCAAGCATCCCCAAAAAGTTAACTTTAGCCAGGTCAATCATGTTGGGATCTCTATTGCACACTGTCAGTAATTCGATATCGGTTAAGTGACTCTTTCTTCGTACCAATGCATCTGGCTGATATTGTTTGATGTCTGCCCGTAGCGCGCTTTGACTAATGGTCTTTTTCTTGTCCTGGGCTTCTTGGTTCTTCCTCAATACGTGCATTATTACAACTATGAAGATGGAGAATAATATCATGAGGAATTCTTCGTACATTGTTGTTGACATGAGGAACTGTCATTTTAACATGGCTTGCTGCAAGGTAAAAAAGATAACAGGAGGGAGCAAATGCTAGTTTGACAGGTAGACAAGTCATGATAAAAGTGGCTTTTAATCATTAAATTAAGATTAGATATTCACCTAGTTGTTCTATAATCCTTTATGTATTTGAATTTATTTGCAATCATATACCTAAAATAAAAATAGATAAAATTAGATCTCTTTAATCACAGAACAGAGTGATATGGTGCTTTAATTGTGTAATTTAATTAAAGATTATTTAAAAATGCATTTAGATAACATGTTTTCTTGTATTGAAAKCTAGTAATCTGCATCGTTCTGKACTTACTGGCAAAAAACTATTCCAAATTACTTTCATTTGTGTGAAATTTTACTCATGCAACATAAACTACATATTCAAAGAGAAAATCACAGAAGGAAACTATAGTTACACATAATATTTTCAGCAGCAAGTTCAAAGCTGGAATTTAAACTGCAATGGTGCATCGACAAGTTATATTATTTTGGTGAAATTTGTTCCATTATAATACACTTATAATCTGTTATGTTTTTAATCATTTCGTTGTAGTTGTTGAATTGTGTGCACTGCAGTTCTCAAAATATGCAAACCTGACTAAATCAATCTATTGCAGACTGAAGTCTGTAATAAACCGATATTGGAAACTTATAATTTGAACTGCAGACCTTTGGTGATTCGTCATACTTTTGTAATATGTTTGTTTTCAGAATTAAGCTTATTTATTCCATGTCATAAGAGGTTTTCTGGTATTCAAATAATTGTAAATCAGAAAATAATAAACCTAGAAGTGTGAAATTTAAACTGATACTCTCCTTACTGATTTAGAAAGGTTTTGTGTTCTACCAACAGTCAATTTTTTGCTTAGCTGTTCAACCGATTTTTTTTAGGAAATACCCCAACAAGTACGAGAGCATCATCAGTACCCTGTGTGAAAACCTCGACACTCTAGATGAACCAGAGGCTAGAGCCAGCATGGTATGGATCATCGGTGAATACGCCGAGCGTATCGACAATGCCGACGAGTTGCTAGATGGTTTCCTCGAAGGCTTTGCTGATGAGAACGCCCAAGTCCAGCTGCAGCTTCTGACGGCAGTGGTGAAGCTGTTTTTGAAGAGGCCCGCGCACACCCAGGCCTTGGTGCAACATGTTTTGAGCTTGGCCACTCAGGACAGTGACAATCCCGATCTGAGAGACAGGGGATTTATTTATTGGAGGTGAGAAGCGTGAAATGTTGATGAAACTTAATTTTTAATGCATTGTTCGATCGAATCGGTGTGTCTTTGTGCAGATTGTTGAGTACTGATCCAGCGGCCGCTAAAGAAGTGGTCCTGGCAGATAAGCCCTTGATTTCTGAAGAAACCGACCTGCTAGAGCCAACTCTATTGGACGAACTGATCTGTCACATATCGTCTTTGGCCAGCGTATACCACAAGCCGCCTACTGCCTTTGTTGAAGGCCGAAGTGCAGGTAATTAGAGTAAAAAGATAGTTAAATGAATTGCATTCTATTTGGGATTTTTTTTGTGAATTTGTTGATTTAACAGGTGTCAGAAAAACTTTACCGACAAGGCAAGGGTCTGGTGAGGAAGCTCACGTTCATACTAATGAACCGACCGTTATACCTAGTCAAGATTCGTTGATTGGTGATCTGCTCTCGATGGATATTGGTGGTACTATTCCTGCAGCTGCTCCAGTCACTCAGCCTGCAAGTAATGTCGATCTTTTGGATGTTTTGGTGAGTTGCATTGACCCTATTGAATGTGAAGAATGTTAGATTCTTAATTTAATCAACAAACTGCAAGGCTCCTGTAATTAATAATGAGACAAATTACTGTTATTTTTTAACATAATCTTCTGCAACTTTTATACAGTTGTCCCATTGTTCTTCTAACTTTTGTATGTCTATGGCATAAAATAAATATTGCCTTTTCTACTGTAGGCAGTGTCTGTTCCTTTTTTGTCCATAATAAATATAAGATTTCAGTTTTAAATCATTCAGGCCCTTTATAGCTTTGCATGTAACAACTGTAATGCTGTTTATATTGGACAAACAGAAAGATCATTTTTTATTAGAGGCAGTGAACATCTAAAACAATGTAATAAGTATAAAAATACAGACATTGTATGAATTTAAGATTCAATATTATGTAACTATATGCTTTGGGTCTCTCTTTCTGTTTCTTGTAGTTTGATTTATTATTGTCCTTATAAATTTCTTTGTTGTTAAATGACAGAATGTTAGCAAACTATATGTAAACAGTAAGGATTGAAGGAGAATGTAGAGACTTTTGTTTGTGTGAAACATAATTATTTTTCAGCTTGGTGGTGGTCCAGAACTAACAGGAGGAGCAACATCCACTACCACAGGTCTTCTAGGGGACATTTTTGGATTATCATCCGCCCCTACCATGTACACCCCACCTAAAGCTTGTTGGCTGCCAGCAGAAAAAGGCAAGGGCTTGGAGATATGGGGTACATTCTCCAGACGTAGCGGACAAATATCGATGGATCTCACCCTCACCAATAAAGCTATGCAGGTAAATAATAATCACTGTCATTTTTTTCGGTTCAAGAGATAATTTTCCCCACAGGCCATGAACGGCTTCGCAGTCCAGTTCAACAAGAACAGTTTTGGGATTGCCCCCGCCGCTCCTTTGAACCTGGGATCCCTGCAACCGAGCCAGAGTTTGGAACACAGCTTGCCATTAAGCACGACGGGACCCGTTCAACGTATGGACCCGTTGACTACTCTGCAAGTGGCTATCAAGAATAATGTGGATGTTTTCTATTACGCTTGTCAAATACCGATGCAGGTGCTGTTCTGTGAAGATGGACAACTGGACAAGAGGGTTTTCTTATCGACCTGGAAAGATATCCCTTCGGCAAATGAGGTAAGATGATTTTGTAGCTCATGGAATGTTTGCTTTTTAATTTATTAATGTGCTGGACATACGGGAACAATGTACATTCCAGATTATGTACACTATAAATTATCAGTCCTTGCATAAAGAAAATAAAACCTTACAGATTAATTCCTGCTAATTAAAAATGTTGAAGTATATTTTATTCTGTTGTATTACCTAATTATAATGCTGATATGTACATGTAGGACTTATACTTTTGTTTTTTATGATAAATACATAAGATCTTACTGTATTAGTTTTTTGGAGCCAAGAAAAGAAAGAACAAACCTAAAGATTTAGAGATGCCATAGGGATCTAATTTCTGTACAAATACACAAACTTGACAATTTTCAATAGTTATGAACACTGTTAAGTATTCCAAACAATTTAAGTCTTTCAAAATTACGCAACACTTGTATCATTTCATTTTTTATGCCCATACAGGTTCAGTACACGCTGAACAACATCCAAGGCAACGCCGACACCATAGCCAGCAAGATGACACATAGCAACATCTTTACGATCGCCAAACGGAACGTCGAAGGTCAAGACATGCTGTATCAATCGCTGAAGCTGACGAACAACATATGGGTGCTGCTGGAACTAAAGGTGCAACCAGGAGTCACCTATGCCACACTAAGTTTGAAGTCGAGGTCTCTGGAGGTCGCAGCTCCAGTGTTTCAGGCGTACGATTCCATTATCAGGAGTATTTAAGCGACATGAGCCATAATTTTTATGATTTGGGAGCACGAGTGTTTAATTCTGCTTTGTTTGGGAGTTTTTCGAGTATTAGGCTTTTGAAATGAAGCAGTTGTAACAGAAACATATTTTATTTAGTTGTTACTTTTGAATTTATAGTTGTATAAGCTGTCTATGATGAATGTGGAAGATCTGTGCTTTTCATGTATCATTCCAATAATTTGCATGTTAGCACTAAAGAATGTAAGTTAATGTTGAATTAATAAAGTATATATCTACGATTGTGACAGTTTTATTACATATAAGTTATAGAAGCTGTTTTTTTTTAATAATGAGTTGCAGCAAAAGGGTAAGAACCACTGGTCTAGAAGTATCAAACTGTTCCAAAAGCATTAAAATACTGGTAAGTAGCTCACAACGATAATATGTATTAAATCTTTAAAAACTGTCTTCATATTACAACGGTTAGACCAAACATAAGCCGTACAAAAAAGACGCCATACCACTTTAAAAATCACACTTTTTTCACTTCCAGTACACCTTTGATATCATCAAAATTATAATATCACATTGAAACTTGCACGTCCAAGCAGTATAGTTTGACGCTTTTCGAAAATGACCGTTAGGTTGACACAACCATCGGATTTATCTTCCTGTCACTTTCGAAAGCATTCAACTTATTACGTAGTGACTTCTATGTGGACACTACCGCATCCCAGCATTTGAGTTTTATAACGATTAGCAGCTTATACTTGTCAACCAATGCCACGTTTTTGCCAAATTTCTGCTTCATGTCATGAAAAACTAACCTTTCCGTACCATAACAGCTTTAGATTGAACCAATATATCGCTGGATGTACGTCTACAACATTTAAATACTGTTTCGCAGCTCTGACGCAAATGAAAATCGATACACCACAACGGAAAGACCGTGCTTTGAAACTTTTCGCCTAACCACCAGCAATTCTAATCATTTTGTACTTTAAATTGAAAATACAGCCCCCACTTTCAATCAACAACCACTTCTGAAACAAATTGACCAAGAAACAATTGTTTAATGTCCTCCAGTTTGTTTATAAACATGTAAATCCAAGAACTGAACGCAGCAATGTATTCCATAAGTATAAAACCTTGATGTTTAACGCAAATAAGCGTTCTTATGACCAACACTGGGATTGTAGGACTTCCTCCTTCCTACAGATTACCAAAATCCTCAACTACTTTCGATATTTATTGCGTTATATTCAAAAATCATCACCAAAATTCAAAATTTGCAGTCATAACCTCATAAAATGCAAATGACATTTACCGCCACCGTCAAAAGTACCAACCGCTGACACAAACAAGCTGTACTAATTCCGGGTTTCGGATACAATTTGTACTCATATGTACTGGCACGCCGGCGCGGTACTCACGCAAATTTACATTGCGCCTTATGGGGTTTTTCGGATTAGCTATCAGGAGAGCAGGAGGTGCAGAAGGTATTTGGATACAATTTGGATCCGTACGAWTTTTAGTGATATTGCAAATTCGAAGKTGGTKGTTTTCTAGTTACACGAATCGAGGAAATAAGTTAACCTCTAAATTAGAAAGCCGTTATTAAGGGCTTTTTAATGTAAATTATCAATTTCACAAGTGAAAACTGGTAGAAATTTGGCATAGCGATTATGATTTAATAAATAAACGTTGTGTTTTGCCTGTTGTTTCACAGATTAATGGTAAAAAAGGCAAATTTCTGAGTGTTCGCACATCGTTGGCGCCTCTCGGCACTGGTGTGCATTTTCTTGTTTCAGGCATGTTAACTCACTGAAATCTAATGGATAATCGTATTAAGACTCATTTTGAGAAAGTTTTGGAAGTACCAGAAACTTCTGCACAAAGCAAAACATATGAAATAGTAAAGTCACCGTGCAAGTGGGCGACAGCTAAATGAACTTATCGAAATGAAGTACCCAAACTTCTAAAACATATGTCATACGATATATTAAAGATGTTGTGGTTACGATTGCCAAACTAAGTACAACCTATCACGGCAGTTATAGCTGATAAAATTATTGAAAACAGTGCAGTAAAGTGAATGTCAGTAACGTCTATTGCAAGTACACGCTCAGATGATGCATCTACGGACAAACGTTCTTTGAAGCTTGATTTATAAACTTTAACATTGTCATACATGCGCTCTGTTGTTGATTTTGGTCAGCTGTTGACGTAAACATATTCTTTTCTTTCGAAATGATGGTGATTGCTTTAATGTAACTCTGTAGGTATTATGTCTCTGCACGGTAATGTCTGTCATTCACATGATCATAAATACGTTTTGATTGGTTAAAAGCCCAGCATCAAACAGCAAAAGATGACACTTGGTCGTCTCGAATGTAATATCAAACAATTATAAACAAACACATATAATATATGTAATTTATCGTGTAACGTTAAACGGCAGTGTCAAAGTTTATAAATCCAGTCATACGGATAAGTAAAAGACCTCCAGTTTTCTGTTGCTCTCTAATAAACAGAAACGGCAACAGATGGAAAACCCACAAATGTTTTTTTGGCTGTTTAGAAGCTGCAAGTGAGGTAATTTATGCACATGACGATTTGTATGATTTGGAAAATAATGAAAGTGCGCCATAAAAGGCTAAAGTTGAACATTTAGCAGGAAAAGTAATATTAACTTTTTTTGGGACAAATAATTAACACTGGTAGCTACTGTAAATTAAACACACAAAACAAAGGTAGTCATATATGTATTTAATGAATAAAATCACAATTCTGCTTAAAACAACGACTTATTTCACAGCTATGTTATGTAACAACGTAAAACATCCGGTACCAGCGTTGATTGGTTTCCCTACCATCAGGCTGCTCGAAGGATTCTCCAGATGATCGGTTTTACCTGCAATTAGAAAATCATAATTAACAAACATAAGTAAACACCCCAAATGAATCTGAAACTTATTAACCAATGTTTCGTTCCTATAAAAAATGTACTGGATCTAATTTCTTTAAATGTGAAAATACAACCTGTAACTTATTTTTGGAACTGTGTAACATAGTTTTTTTCCAAACAAAGCTTAAAACTGAGTTTACTCAAGATTTTCTATGGTTTATTCCCAAGAGGCTGGTGTTAGTGTAATTTTTTGTATCTATTAGTTCTATCTAAAGTTTATTATTTATTTTTGTAGCACTGTAAGTATAAGTCAATAAAAATCCCAGAATTACTTGAGATATACATTTATAGCTATTAAACTGCTCGAAACGAAAAAAAAAATGCAAACATGCAAACTACATTCAAGAAACTGCTGCAAGTGTAAAAAAAGGTAATCAGGAAAAGACGATAAATTCTATACATAGTACATTAGAAAGTGTACAAATACCACAAAATAACTGTGGCTCATCAACAGCAAGTGAACAAAAAATTGTTGATTTTCTGGATAAAATGGATAAAGAAAACTTGGGTCATTACCTTCAAGTACAAAGTTAGCAAGAACTTTACTAAAAGAAGTACTCAAAAAAGTAGTTGACAATAAAATTAACCATGCAGATCCAAGCCATAAAACTGAAAATATATTAAGAGTTCAAAGAGGTAGATATATTACTTTAAGTTATCCATCAATAAAAGACGAGGGAATTATTTCCTTACCTTAGAGAAAGGTTTAAAAAATAAAAAAGTATTGCAGGTATCAGCATTTGATCTTTTATTGTAAAACAAAATTCATCCTAATGTGAAAATAAAGTTAAAGGAGATACTCAATGAAGATCTAAAAAAAATAAGAATAAAGTTTGCTGCAAGCCTTATATACCACCAAATTTACAAAAAACTTTCATATACTTGGAGTTTCATAACTGCAAAGTTTGATATGTAAATGGGAAAAAATAAAGGTGATTTCTTACTCGAACTAGCAGAATAAGGAACAACATTTGGATGAGGTAAATCAAAACATTGGTAAGTAGCCAATAATAACTCAAAAATCAATCCAATAGTTTAAACATGTGTTCTTAAACACCATTTAAAATTTTTCTTTTAATGATCTTCACAATGAAGGCTTATAGAAAGATGACAGTGATGACATACTGTAACATGAAAAAGAACTAATCATATAATTTTTAAATAGAAAACCGAAAGCTGATAATTACCATTTGATGCAACATAAAAAGTGCCTTCATAAATAAAAAAAAGTACGAGTATAATTTTCTAAAATTCTTAAGCATCATACTATAGACGATGAAAATAAGCTACTTTGTCCCTAATTAGCTTAAATGTCTTTGTATCTTATCGTTTTTGAGATACAATGATAAGTATTGAATCTGTTATGTCCTGTATACATATATTTTTTAAACAGAATGTTACTGTAATTCATAAAAATGTATATACTGTTTGTTTTAGTTTGCAATAAAAAATATGAACTATTTCCTAAAGATAAAAAAATATCTAAATTGAGAAACCAACTAAATTGTATTTTTTGTGATTTAAATCTGTTATAACTGTATTCTAAGTAAAAAAACATTACCTCTGGCGATGGCAGTCTTCAAGAACGTGAGAGAGGCCTCAAAAGACATCTGCTGCAACGCGGAAACGCTACTGTTCATTCCCCTGCGACTCATTGGTAGAAAAGTGCCACTGAATGTCATGTAGTCTGCAATCAGCGACAGATGTCGAGGGTCCACTTTAATACCGTATACACCAAACACTTCTTGCACTTCCTATTCAACACAAAAAAAAGTATGGTAAAAAGCAACTTTCGAAATAAATATTACACTCTACCTTTACAATAACTTTAGTTGCTGCTTCGATGCCGTAAGTTTCTGCAATTCTGTGGACATCATTCGAATAAAGCCTGTTCAAATCTAAGATTTTGTCGTATTTGAACATTTCCTGAAAACAAAATCATCAAAAAAAATACTTACGTTTCGTTGGTATGACTTACGGTTATGTTGATCCCTTCAGTCCTAAGAGTGAGTCTGTCATCCTTCATGTAAGTAATCGCCCTTTTTATTTGAGGTGTTTGCCATAGCACCGATTTCGCAGCTGTTTCTTTTAAAATTGCCGTCATGTCGACCCTCTTGAACGACAGAGGTAACTGGGAAATAGAATTAGATTAGCAAAGCACTGAAGAACACTTCACGTAACTTACGGCAAACGTTAGTTCACACCACAGGTAATTTTTCGAGTCGTAAGTGTAGTTCCTCACAAAATGATAGCTGTTTATTACGGAGGTTTGTGTGTCTTCGATCTCTTTTGCTTTATCACCATCTTCTTGTTGTTCATCTTCTTTGCTGTCTTTCTTGTCTTCTGCACCCTCTTCCTCTTCTGCATGAGAAAAAGGAATTTTTTGCAAAATCTCATTAAAATAAAATGGTACTCGTATAATTATAGTCCAATCAATCTAGCAGCATGAGAAGTGAGTGGAAAAAATTACAAATGGTGACAGAGTTTTTAGGGAGATGACTAGAAAAAATATCACAAGTCTTATGCAAAGAAAATTTCTCTAAACAACTCGAAGCTGGTAAACAGCAATCTGCAACAAAACTTCGTAAACTGGAAGTAGAACAGAAGTAATGGCAGTGATATTGGTTGCTGTAAGAATATAAAATTTAAGAAAATAATAAAGAAGATACGTAATTATAAGTAATTTGAAGACATGAACAAATAATGTAAATTCCTTGAATAAACAAAGCTTTCAAAACATTTCCAAAGATTTATTAATCAATTTTGAAAGAAGTATCTGAACTTTATTAGTATTATATTTGGAATAACATAAATTAGTTTAAACTACTGTATTTTCATGCCCGGAAATTTTAGTGGGGTATGTTACTTTGTATAATGCTTTTCAACAGTGCAAGATAAAAATTTACTCACCTTCATCAGAAGCCTCTTTCTCTTCCTCTTCTGGCTCCTGATCTTCATGTGCCTGATCATATTTACTACTCAATTTAGCATCCTCCATATCTTCAGGTTCCTCATCAGAGCTGTCCTCTTCGCGTTCCACTTTCTGATCCTTCGTTGTATCAAGCTCCGGTTCTTGATCTTCATCTTCGTCATTTTTGCCTTTGGCCCTCGCCGGTTTCTCCTTCTCTATGTTAACCCTAAATCACGCAAGCATTAGTACGAAAACTACCCCGCTACTTTTCTTGTGCTTACAGGTTGGCGGTGACTTTGACGTACTTTCGAAGCGTGTTAAACAATTCGCCGAAGAATCTCTTGGATATGTGCTTCAAGATGGTCTTCGGTTTGACTTTGTACTTCGATTTGTAGGAACTGTGCGGCAAAAAGGAGAAACGGAGTATGTACGTTCGTTGCCTGGAAATAAAATCAGAAAAAGCCTCAGGATCATGTGATTCCATCAAAGTAAAGCTTTGAAATTCTTAAGCACCATACCTAATTTCTAAAACTTTGGCTTCTATGTTACAAAAATACAATAATATAAGGAAAATATTTTTATGTCCTAAATGTTAAGAAAAGTAAAGTGACAAATAAGGTATCTAAAGAATAGGGATTGCAGAAAAGTTAAAGTTGCGAGAGAAATATTTTGAGAGCTTGTTCAAAACAGAAGACACAAAGATGATGAAGAAGAAATTAAAGTTCAACAGAAACAACAGGATTTACAATGATGAAATGAAATGTCCCACAGAGAAGGAATTTAAGAAAATAATTAAAGACGAACAATGGGAACCATGTAATGAGATAGAATCCATCAAATACAGAGGTTAACACTTGCAAAATAGATACATAGCCTTGTGGCACTAGTGTTGAAATAAGAAGAAATTTCTAAGGAGGAGAATGATAGGATGGAATGTGCCAATTAAAAAATTAACAGAAAAAGTAATAGGGGAATACCAATTTGGCTTCGGGGGAAACAGATTTGCGATGGACCAGATTTTTGCACTAAGACAGATACAAAACAATGGCCTGGAACATAAAATGCCGTTGTACTCACTCTTCATGGACTTTAGACGAGCATACGATACAGTTAAAACAAAAAAAGTCTCTATCAGGCCCTGAGTGTTGAACATTCCTAACAAGCTAATAAAGTTGGTACAAATTAAAAAAAGATTGAAAGCCACAAACAAAGTGGGTTTGAAATTCATTGTCACGGGGGAACCCAAAGTTTTTGAAACAAGCAATTGTCGACATTAACAAACGAAATACATTCCCTATCATGAAATGCAATCTGTATTGCATGCTTTAATTTTTGTGTAATCATTTAGTAACTGAAAATAGAATGATTTAGGCTTGAAGAGTAACAAATTGATGCTTTACCGACCTCAACAACTTAAAATTCAAATTTTACACTGACCTAACTGGTGATACTTCCAAATGAGAAGTCACTTCTATCTTTTCGAGTACATCCAACACGACAACACGAGTCAGTATCTTCTTAAGCTTCTCAGCTTCAGCTTCCACATCTGGTATATCGAGGAAGGGTATTTCCATGCTGGGCGTCTTTATATTCTTCGAGGCTTGCATCAGGATTTCTCTAAGACGGGGAATACCCAAAGTAACGTTCATCTCACCCCTCCCGGCGAAATGGAAGGTATTCAGTGTCATCTGCGTCGATGGCTCTCCTATGGACTACAAAAAAAATGAAGGTCGAGTTCAGTCTACGCAGCATTTATTGGAGTACCCCAAGAAACAACGTTAGTTCTTTATCTTTTTAGTATTTACATAAACAGTTATAATGAATACATTTTTTGCTTTGCTGATGATACAGCCGTAATAATTAACGACATTTCTTGACAGTTGGCTATTAGGAGAGCAGAAATAGCACATGTATCGATTTGATTTGTTTCTCACCTGCGCTGCGAGCAAACCAACCGGTTCCCCGGGAGCACACAAACTGCTGATCGCCTTCAGTTTCAGCATGTTCTCGAACGACCTCTGTTCACTCTTCTTCTCCCGTTTATTTTTCTCCACCAGCGAAATCAAGTGATCGTTAAGTGAACCGAAATAACAATCAGGTTGGAATTTTGAATTCACCGGCTCGGGACAGGGTTCACATTTTGATTTGATGGCCTCCTTTATGCCATCGTCGACGTTGTTCCACAGGTCGACGAGGTACTTCACTATCCTGGGCCTACCGTTACTTTTGCTTATTTTATTGGGATGCTTGACTTTCGACTCGATCTTTTCCACCACCTGATCGCAGAAGGCGTGGAAAGCTGTGAAACGTTTTGACCTTGGATTGGATGAATATGACATTCGCCATTCTTTGAGCTAAAACATCAATTTCAAAGCGGTTTTTTTTTTATTTATGATTCAAGCTTAGTAAGAACGAACCTTTTTACTGTGTTCTTCCATTTCTTTGTGATCGGGTCTGTCTTTGAGTGACTTTATTATTTTTTTGTCGACCAAAGCCTTGTAATTTTCAGATAGAAATTGCATCTGCTGTTGTTTTAGGAACTGTACTTTGGAGATGTCCATACCGTCTTCACCATAGCGGAACTGTTATGAGATAATGAAAGTGTCAATGTCAAGCATGCAGCCCTTTTTTCATATGTTTTAAATACTAAAATTTTTACTTGTAAAGTTTTCCTCATTGTTTACAATCATCTATCATTATACATGCTTTTGAATGACATTGTCAGTATGCACTTTAAGAAAACCACACAACTGATGATTTTGACGTTTTTCTTACCTGAATAACACTCCTATCGCTGTCTCGAACTGTCAAATCATAACCCACCGTCAAACCCTCCAGATGTTTGATCAAGCAACGCTGCAAGTAACCACTGCGACTAGTTTTAACCGCAGTATCAATCAGACCCTGAAAAATTTAAAATACAAACTAAAGGACTAGAAAAAAATATTCATTTTGCTTTAAATGTGCGACAGGCTAATGTGGACACATCTTTTATAAAAACAACTGAATAGTGAGATGGTGGTCCAAAAAGACGTGGCTACACTTATTGAACACAGAACAATACCTAAACAAACTACTAACTGTCAGGCATATTGTTAATAATTTCCAGTGTTTGTATTTGTAGGTTCTGGCTACTGACTGTATTAATTATGGAATGATCTTGTTACATGCTCGGAAATATTGGGCTACATTGGAATTCACACTCCAAATCGCGGATTAAGATAAAAGAAGATGTTTGCCATTCCCTTCTGTAACATCAACTATGTCCACTTTTAAGAAATCTTTGTCTAATGTTAAATTCTAGGTACCTGCCTAAACCATAAAAACACTATGTTAATTTCTGTGACTGTTAATTAATTATTTAAACTGAAATGTGTAAAATATGTTGGAGCATTCAGGTTATTATTTATTGTTTATTTTGGTACACTTTTTTTCGACCTTTCAAGTCTTTTTTCAAATATTTCTTTATTTTATAATCCACAAATTGGCATTACTGGCAATTAAAAGAACCTCTAGAAAATAAACATCAATATCTATGTTGTTAACAATAGTCACAATGTGAATCAAAACTACTTTTTTTTTTCAACCAATCTTCCTGCCTAACATAGTTCCAGCAGTTTCAAAATGGTGCAGTGTTATGCTAAAAAACACATGAAGTAGCATTCAATAACTGTCAAAAATGAAAGAATATGAAACTTTATATATCACATTCGTTTTTGATACTGCATGTTTTTGGACATTTTTCAAATAAGCATAAATATGTAGGTATAATCATGGCAGTGGTGGCATACTTATTTATGTATGCATTGCCTTTAAGACAGCAGTTGTAGTGCCTTTGCATAAAGAAAGAAAGAAAAAAGATACGCTGAACTATTGTTGGAAACATATGAAAGACTTGTCCACCTTACGTTGCTGATGATGCTGCATTTTACTACAAAGATACATCCTGGGAATAACTTAAAACTCAAAACAAAAAAAAAAGCTTAATGGAAATAAACTGGGCTGCCCATATAAATAACCTGACAACTAAACTCAGAATAATATTATTTAAATTGAAAATATTAAAACAAACGTTTGTTCGTCATTCGAGGTCAATTTTTCTTCCACTGTCCATTTCAAATCAGAACAATTCCACTCACCTCGCGCCCAGCCATGCAATGGAAGAAAAACTCCTGCGGTTGTATCCCCGTCATGAACCGTCCGTCTATGAAGCCCCCGGACCTCGGAGCGAACTCAAAGTCCGGAAAACTCGGCAGGGATTTACCGGAAATCATCACGGGCGGCCTCTTTCCCTCCAACTCGATCTGTCCCAGCAGACACGAAATCTGCATGGTGTTCACCCTCGACCCCTTACCGCCCGATTCCACCATGAACTGCAGATTGTTGTGGGGGAATTTCGAGAGCAGACCGGCGGGCAGGCAAACCCTGTTGATGTCGTTGGTGTAACCGTCCAGAGCCTTCTTGTATTCCCTGTCGACGATCTGTCTGAATTTTGGGTTTTTGGCGGTGGATTCCTCTATTTCAGACACGATTTCTTCCTCGGGAGCGTCTTCCGGCAGATCTAAGGCTGCAGTGATGGCGCTCCTTCCCACTCCGCGCAGCTCTCGGATGATCTGTGTACGACGCTCGTCCGCTTCGCCAAGTATTAAAATGTCGTGCACGCCCAGGGTGAAACCCTCTCTCTGGAGGAAGGTCGTGAAGAGTTTGGCGAAAGAGCTGAGCATTTTCGTAGCACACATGCCTCCATATAACTGCAAATGAATCCAGCAGCTTTAAAGTAATTAGATAGTAACGAAAAGTTGACAAAAATGGATGTTAATTTTTCTATTCCACAAAGGATAAGAAGCATCAAAGGGAAAAACAGTATATTCCATTAACAAAACATAAAACACCAGTGAGATAATATGTATACATTCTATTTCTTTCTATGAGATTTTATTACTAAAATTTGTAGACTGTCACTAATTGAATCAGGTTTTAAAAACACATATTAGCATTGCTACGGTTAAACAAGGGTATGTATTTGTAAAATTTTCTTATTCTTTCAGATTAATCAAATAATGCTTTGTCATCAGCGAGAAGCTCCAGAAAATGTAGTTGATCGAGACAATTTACGTCATCCTATTTAATTCTTTCTAGTACTGAGAATTATTTTTTAATGCAACATGTGTTGTTTGCACTATTTTAGCAATAATTTCACCACCGTGTTTCCTACATAATAGTCTACAAAATAGTGAACAAAAACAATGGTTCTGTTTAATTTTTTGAGAAATCAAGGAAAGGATGCCCTTTTCTTAAGAAGCTCCCGTTAAAGATATCAATTTTGCAGCAATTTATGATAAACCTTAATAACATTGAAACTCGTTCTATATTAGTCCCAGCTACATTTGATGGAGGAGCTAGAAGAAGAAGTGAAGATAGCAACTAGAAAATTAGATAATCAAATAGTTTCAAAAACTTCCATTTTCCTCCTCATTTTGGAGTTAGTAATTATTTAAAACATGGTGTCAAAAATGACAGAAATTTACCATCTTCGAACTGTTTTAAATGAATTTCCTTGGTCTTCAAAATAAAGAGACAATTTTTCAATGTGTATTTTCTTGTAGTAGCTTCCACATTTTTTTTCTCTTTTGGGTTCATACTCGCTGAATTTCTTTACACAACAAATCATTTTCAAGTATTCCCACTTACCTCGTAAATGCAGTGAATCAAACCATAAGGTGTTGACCCAAAGTGTTTCTTGTCCAGTATGCCAGAGAGAAGTTCAYCACCTCTAATTWTCACCTCCGCTTCAGACATTTCATTTTCMTACCTAAAMGGCGTCCCACCAGCTTTCCATCTACGTGGCTTTTTGACGCACCAAGACTAGAAACAACTTTCTTTCTAGTTGCTACACTTAATGCAAMTGTAATTTATTTACTTTAATTAAAGATAATGGCAATAAAATAATTGAATTCCATCATAAATCAAAATTTCTTAATATTTTGTCTGTTTTTGGCGATGATGCAACAAATTATTCTATCAGAAAACTTACCCGGAGAGGAATATTTGAACCAGCAACAAGATTTATCGGTTCCTTTCCCTGTGGTATAATGTTTATAATTATAGTGGACAGAACTTGTTTACCGGACCATAATTGTACAGGTTTTACTATAGCAGGTGGTAAAAGTATGATTTTGCTTGTTTTGTGTGATAGCCCTTGAAATACCAACTGTTGATAGTCATACCTATAAGAAATTTATTAAACATGCATAATTATAAACAAAACCATCACAATTAATGCTTACTTGTCAAAAAATCTCCCCCTAATCGAAAGCTTAGCAGCCGAAATGATGTGATCTTGGATGAGACCGCTTAGGGGTGTTCCATCTTTGGGTACCAAGTACTGGTTACAAACATTGGCTGAAACATCTCATCTTGCATCTCGACCATAACAAACGAAAAATTAGCATACCTAAAATGTAACCTTCGCTCCGTCCAAGTTCATTCTGTGGAAAATGAGCGTTCATTTCGTCACCATCAAAGTCTGCGTTGTACGCCTTGCAATTGGCGTAATGCAGACGAAGAGTCTTCTCTCCCTTCAATATTCTCGCTGTATGAGCCATGATACTGGGTTTGTGAAGCGTCGGCTGTCGATTTAGGAGGAGCACATCACCATTTTGGAGATGGCGGAAGACCTGTTAACAAAAAAGCTATGGTCTACTAACAATTGTAAATTCAATTCAAAAATACTATAATTGTCGACTGATTTTCAAAATAAAGATGAACTACAAAATGAAAATATGCTAAGAAATACCACCATTAGAAATGATTACTGTAGAACCAGTAAGCGCAAAATTCTCCTTTGTACAGTAGTATAAATATGTGTAATTTAATGCCAAAGAAATGTAAAACAAAATACATAAACATTTGTAAAGAAAAACATTGCAATCTAACAAAAATAATTACATTTGAAGTAAAAAACTAACAATTCAAGGTATAATAGAAAACCTCTTATATAGCAGAAATAGAAAGGCAATATCAATAAAAAAATCTGATAAAAATTTCTGAATCCACAAATACCATTATAGCTTTTTGTTGTTTCTCTCACATACTTTAATATTTACTTACGATTTTGACTCCCCTGAATCCAGTATTCTTTTCACTGGGTGTTAGAAGCCTCTTCAGTATACTCTCCTGTTGAGTCTTAGCATCTGGATTAATCCTCGTGATCGATCCATCTTCGTACTGAATCATAACAGCCCTAAAAACAAAAAAAAAAGAAGCAAGGATACAGACACATCAAAAATGATTTCTTACCCTGGATGTACTTTCGGTCCATTCAAAATCATCTTCCTAAGTTCCTGTACATTCCACGGAGTAACAGGAACGGGATACATCAATCGTTTTGCAAAATCTTCGGGAATTCCAATCTCATCTATGTTCAAATTCGGATCCGGGGTTATGACAGATCTAGCTGCGAAATTCACACGCTTCCCCATCATGTTTTGCCTAATGATACCTTGTTTTTTTTCTAAAATCTAAAAGGAACTTAATTTTCTCACGAGACTTTTGAAGCTGAGTAAATATTACTTGTTTAAGGCCTTGTGCAGTCTTATCGTTCCTGTTCAACAATCCATCAACGTCTTGTTGCAGGGTTTCCCAGATATAATTAAGTTTTTCTATCGGTGTCGCGCCCATTGCAGTATTGTACATGACCTTAAAAATTCTCGTCAAAATTTGATTACTTTGCAGGTTTTTAAAGCAGTTACCTTCGCATCTGCATTTAATTTTGAAGTTTCACTATTGTTTTTTATCACAGACAAGATCATTCTACAAAGGATTGTGTTATCGACAATCTTTCTGTACATTGTCGTCTGTGGGCTTTCGTTCATCATGTCTCTCACTATGTTTACCTAAATTAGCAGTTAATTGCCATAAATACAGATTTCAAGTACACCAAAAGGATTAACGGGTAAAAATACACAAATTATGCACTTACTGGTCGCATTATTGGTGGAGTAACAGCTATGACATCGAAATAAAACACATCCGTTGGATGATCACACTTTACACTGCTTAGAACAGGCAATAATTGTACTAAAAACTCCCTTTCCATTTCCCAAATGTTCCGTATAAAATTTCTACAAACACAATGCTCAAAAACATAAAATTATCACAAACACGTTCATACCTTGACTCTTCAGGAGAAATATTTTTCGATATTCTTTGTACTGTACTGAAAAAACATGCACAAGTGATAATAAATAATGTAAAACATTTAAATAAATAACTCACTCTTTTTCGACAGCCATAGACGTGATGGCAACTTTATTTTTTACAGCAGTTATTTTGTGCAACGACTTCTTACAGAACCTACACGTCTTTTTAACTTTCACTTCTTTAATTACAGTATTTAAAGCATCCCCAATCAAAACCTCTGTATTTTTCGTCTGTAAAAATTGTTGCTTCTCTTCGCTATACTTCTCTATCAATTTTTCATACTTTCCCCTTTCAGATTCAACATCTTCTGGCGTTTCAGACGAATTGTCATACTTGGCAAACAATTCTTTCATTTTACGTTCGATTTCGTTAGCTTCAGTGAATAAACCGACGTTTAGCAGTCTGACTTGCAAAATTAGGGAACACTTGATGTCGTCTGGCCAAAAAAATACAAAACACCATTACATACATACAGGAAAGTAGTCACTACAAGAATTTGTTCAAACTTACATGGTATCTGCAGTTTAAAACAATTTAAGCACGAAATTTTCAAAATCGTACTGATAACATTATGAAACAACGGATTGACGAGCGGCAACGGCAACTCGATGTGTCCGAAATGCCCCGAACACTGAGCGAAGCCCATACAGCAGGTCCCGCAGGGATCGCTCCTCTCAGACATGGGCCCCATCGTCTTGTCATACAGACCCCCTTTGATGGGATAGCCTAGATTATCTAAAGTAATGGATGTCACCACTTGAACGACGCTCAATTGTCTTATCTCATCACTGGTGAACATAGAAAATGTGATCATGTCTGGCAGGAGATGTTTAGGGCGCATTTGATCGTTTTGTCTGGCAAACCGAGCCATGCTAAAAGACGAAAATATAACCTCAAAAATACACGTTGTTAATGTAGTACTTACACGATAAAAAAAACTTGTCAGATAGATTAAATCAACAAGAATTAGAAGTATAAAAGTAACAATATGAGTGTCAGCTCGACATAAGCAGAGAAAATTGCATTTTAATTGTAAATTTTGCAGGTTTCAACACGCTTAAATGTATTAGTACCTGAAAATGCCGCTGCATTGTGAAATTAGACAGGAATCTAAAATGCACTTAATTTTAGTGAATTCCACTAGGAATTCTAGTGATTTATGCCCGTTTATGTGGTGGTACCTACTGAATTTCAGCTCAAGAGTTCTCACAAACTTCACGTTCCTTTTTACATGGCTGGTGTACTGGATCACCACGTGCGCAACGAACATTTTGCTGAATTTTGAGTCGAAAAAGCTATATTCAAGGTGGGTTTCGCACCAAATCTTGCGGTATTTCGTACCGATCTAGTGAGTGATGGAGTATTCACGTCAGTTAACGTATTTATTGGTGTTTCCAGATGCCTTTGGCGGTGGATTTATTGCACCCTTCTCCTGAGAAACAGAGGAGGGCTCATAAGAAGAAGAGGCTAGTGCAGCACCCAAACAGCTACTTCATGGATGTTAAATGCCCTGGATGCTACGCCATTTCCACAATCTTCTCGCATGCACAGTCCGCTGTACCGTGTAAGAACTGCAGCACGATATTGTGTACGTCGACGGGTGGCAAAGCAAAATTGACCGAAGGGTGCAGTTTCAGGCGTAAACAGCATTAAGTGTATGTACTTTATTATGTAATTTAAAAATTTGTTTTCTAATAAAGATTATTGGAAACCTCGGGTGTTTTAAAATGTTGCGCAAGGTTGGGTGTCATATGTGGTATCCCCACGAATCCCGGAATGTCGAACCACGGAATTACGAACTAGCAAAACCAGTACCGACGAACGCAGGAAACGTCGAATCATGGAAAGAAGGAAATTAGTTACATACCAGCGGTACCTCAAATGTTGTACGAATGTATGTGTAGCTTATGCAACCGTACATACAAATGTGTCTGTAGCCATCCTCATCAGTACCACATATTATTGTATTTGTATTATTTCGTATTGTACATAAATAAAAAATGTTATAAACTACTATTCTAGATCTAAAATTATTATAACATGTGAGATCGTTACGTGGTGCTTGCAAGAATGTCGTGACAAACTTCATGAAAACCTTTTATTTTCATTGTATTGCATTTTAAAAGCTTGCCAAGTTACACTCAATGCATCTATTTTTTTGTAAATACGTGGAAGTTGCCTCATAGAATCAAATAGTTGACGGTACCTCCACCACCTTTAAATTAATAAATTTAAATTAATAAATTAAATAAGAAGGTAAGTATTAGTCTTTTCTATTACTATGCTCAATAAAGTTTTAGAAAGCATTTTAAAATATTGACAGAATACATAAGGCAGACCTATTACAATTTGCAGACAATGATTTATGTATTATGTATGTACAGTTACAGTTTTGAGCCGAATCCTCAATTAAAAAAAAATCTGCATTTTTTAGGGTAATAGTTACGGTCGGACGGAAGAATAATTACCTAGTTACCTGATAACTACTTATTAAATATACAATACAACTAAAATATGTTTAAGTACTACTGGTTTAATTTTTCCCCCGTTCGACTTTCTTGTGTTTGTTAGTCGCGTACAACCAGAATGTTCGGTGGTTCGACGATTTCCTTGGTTCGACATTCCGGGATTCGTTATGGACTCTCATATGTTCACATATTATTGTGTGAAACTTAACCGAATATCTCATTTGATGACTGTTTCTTGTCGTTTACATCTTGTCCTTAGTCCTGGGTTAATCATAGCACAATGTAAACGTAGTGATTGTGTTCAATTTTGAAATAAAAATTATAAACGTCATTGAATCTTATATGATAGCACAATTTTTTTTGTGTCATGCAAAACTAAATTTCATATTTTTTACAAGAACACCATGATCAACTCTAAAGGCTTTACAGTCCAAAAAAATGGAATCCATCTTAAACGGTGAATAAAACACTAGGCTTCTTAACTAAACCTTTATTTTATTGGCTCTATTAATCTATAAAAAATATTTTGTCTCTGTCAGTCATCATTCTGTGATGAACAGCATGTAGGTGAACCTTTGGAGAGTATTTTGCTCTGTCAATGATTGCTTGTACCACCAGTACAATTTTCAAAGAGCAAATACCAGGTGTGATGAAAGAACTGCTGAAACTACTTCCATTTGAGAAAACCCCCATCCTGATCCTTTCAGATAATTAGAAAAAAATTTGAGCTGTTATGATTTATAAATCAGCGTCTAGAGTCATAAAAGTGAAGCCACATTTACTGTATCTCTTGTACATTGTGGATTTCAAACAAGTCGCAAAAAAGCACCAAGAAACTGTTGAAATCATTGTTTGGCAATAATGCGTTAACTCTTTAAAAATGATTTGGCTGAAGATGAGCCATAATGTGGCCGTCCTACCTCTAAAATGTTAAAAAAAGTAACAAAAATGATGTGTTAAAACAGTCAACTGACTATTTGAGAGCTTCCTGAAGAATTAAACCTCTTTTTGTTATAATAAAGACATACTGTAATTAAAGTTCTTTCTGAGAACAGCTGTAAACAATGAATATTATAAGGGCTTATCTCCAAGTCCTTTGTCTAAAAAAATAGTTCTTGTCTGTCCACATTAGAACTAAAAATCGAGCTAAAAGGAAGATGTTTTGACAATATTAACATTTTTTTGTTGGATTGATAAACTCCTGATATTAAAAAGACAAATTTGCTTAAAACTACAGACTTACCCAAGCATCGAACGTCGCTCTAATGTCATCACCATAAAATATCGAACCACAAAATTTTGTAACTGATATATTTATTGTAATAATAACTATACTTAAATATACATTATAAACAAAAAAAAATTATACAGCCTTATCAATTCTCACTTATTCCCAATTAAAACAATCTTCACTCAGACTTTTTCAGTTCTGCAAAACACAAAACAAATGAGCAACGAGCAACGTCCATTGAACGATCAGGTATTACCGGCAATAGACCCCATGAACTCTAGTTGTTGTTTGCGATGCGCCTCCATCAAAGCGTTAAGCTCGGCTTTTTGACGGTTCAACATTTCCTCGAAGGTCTCGTTCTACAACATACAAGTACATCCTCACACATAAAAATAAAGTACATGCACACCGAGCACAAACAGTAGTTATTAGTAGACAGAGACGGAACATGCGAAGGAGGAAAAGCGAGAAAAAGCAGCCCCATAAGACAGCCAGGGAATTATGAGAAGGACCTGCAGCTGGTTTTATAAAATAACAAGGAATTTTGCAACAAACTTCATAATTTTGCTCTCAAGTAATTTTTTTTTTATTTTAAGAACAGACCTTTTTCTAATGGCATAAAAATTATTTCCTGTTAAACGAGTTCTTGTGAAAATCATTGACTACAAATAAATTATATTATTGTAAGTGTCAAAATAGATGCTTTTTGTTGATATTTAAATTAGATTACATTCACCGCACTGATATTGAATGAAATTTTGTTAATTGTAATGGAACACCCTATATTCAATATTATGACATTTAAATACCAGTTGAATTTCATTATAACTTTGTTAATATGACACATGGTCTCAGGCTCACTGTTTTGTTTTTTGAAAATTTTGACATTTGCGGTGTGCTTGAAAAAAATTAATATCTTCAGAACAAAGCAACCTAGAGAGATGCGGTTTGAAAAATTCAATTTCCCATGAAATTTTCTACATTACTAACTTAAAAACATCTTAAGTTTTTGCAAAATTCTACTAATAAAGGAGAACTTAATTTAAAAAAATCAGTTGCAGGTCCAACATTTCCCCCGGCGCAGAAACCAAACTACTTCCCGGAGTGTGTGTCTTACCCTTCTGTCGAAATAGGTTTCCAAATATTGTTGGATTGGCACCACTGCCTTGCACTTAGTCCTGCCGCAACAGCATTTGCCCGCAGAGCTCGTACCGTCAAATTTCAAACTGTCATCGCTGTCGAAAATGTAGCTGCTGGAAAGACGGCCAAAAAAGCTTCTATCGGGTTCTAAATGCGAAGCGAACGGATTGAAAACTTTCTCGCTACATCCCTGTTCGCGAATCGCGTCGAAACTTCCGAATTTTTTGAGATCGAGGTCGAAGGGATTTTTCATTCGAGGGTAGTTGGAATCTGAATGGATAGTGTGGTAGCTGTCGAAATTGTGCCGTTTGTTCAACTGGGGGGTCAGGAATAGATTGTGCATCGAAACGGATTGTTTCATTTTGCGTTTTAGGATGTCCGATGGGGTTACGTCGCTGTGTTTTTTGTATTTGGGCACGGGACAGCTGAATTTACGTTTCTTGTCGTCTTTGGGGGGTTCAGTCCAGAAAAATCTGTTGTCTTTCGGTTGGGGGCATTCCACCGACGAATAATCCGTCCAGAAGTACCTAGTTTCTCGTTTGCTACACAAAAAATCGACGGGGGGCGTTAGCTTTCTTCGGGCGACGCGGTTACGTAATTTAAAGCAATTAGGAGCGAAAGTTTCCTTTTGTAATCGATCTAACTCCTCGACATACGTAAGATTACCACTAGGCAATTGATAGCTCCGTTTCCAGTTCGAAAAAATGTTATATTCACAATTGAAATCGAGTTCGCGTTCCAATTTGGTCTTTTTCGTTACGTCAGCGTCATTCAAACTTTCCATGCTCGTTTCCAAGCTCGAGCTGTTGAAATCTTTCCCCAAAACCCTCAAGTTCACGCTGAAGCTTTCGTACATCGTTTCATCGACCAAATTCGGACAACTCAGGTTCTTTTCGTTGACATTACCTATCGACGGATTCAAATTCTCCCTCTCCATGAAGGAGGCGCTTATATCCGGCAAACTGGCTGTAATATTCTCTTGCGGCGGATCGACGACGATCTCGGGAAATTTACGAAAAGTTTTCGAAACCCGACGCGAACCGGACATCTTCCGCGGATTATTGAACAACCTGAACGAGTCCGTGCTAGCCTTCGAAGATTTTCTAGTGTCGAACGGGAAGGTTTTACTCAAGTCTACGTAGGAACGTGCTTTTTCGGTTTGGGATTTTATCGGCAGTATAGTTTGTATCTGTTCTACGAGATCGACGAAAGACAGGGACTTTTTGAGGGTGGTTTTTTGCGTTACGTTACGGGGGTCAGTGTTAGGCTCGACAGTAGTGCCAATGTTCCATGTATTCTGGGCAAMTGCAWGCGGCTACAAGAAAAACAAAACTAGCTACCAACATAAAAAAATAAAACTTAAAAATTGGAGATTCWTGTTACGGGGGATTAAAAAATWAAAGACGWCGTTGATGACACTGGTGCAGGTACGTTTGTTTTATTTCGTGGTGATGGATTCAAAGATATAAGCGCAGAAGCTTAAGAGGGTGCAAAAAGAAACTAAAGCTTTGTACAAGGATTTTAAATATCTTACAGCTTTGAAGATACAATTTGTACATGATCTCGATTTAAATTTTCAAAATTGTTATAGAGTATTTAAAGATAAAAAAAAGATTTTAAACTAGAAGCATTATTACAGTAATACAAGACATGTGTAAGAATTATGATTTTGTTTTTAATATTTTATATTAACTTTTGGAAATAAATATTTGAATACAATTTGCTATTTGTGGGGCCCTTTCTGCCAAGGAATTAAAAGATATCTACAGTATTTCACATAGCCTTCAAATGATTTTTATTTTTCTCAGCCTACTCCTTCGTTCTTTTGCCATAAAAATATTGTACTTACCAATTTTCATGTAGGTTTTAATTCCAAAATATTGAACATAAACATGTGTAAATTAATTTCGTTTTTGTTAATATTTGTGGTTTTGAGTACCTGTGTTTCATTTTTGATTTGTTTGAGTTTCTAACAAAAGTATTAAATAAAAATGCCAAAACATAATTTATATTCAAACTATATGACAGGAGACATGTCTGTGCAACAAAATCTTAGTATGTATAGCGTTCATTGTTAATATCTTRAAATATATCTGTTAAAAACTTGAGAAATAATGAAAGCTTTTTGTTGATGGTATTAGAAAAAAATTAGAAAATATATATAATATTTTAATATAAAATATAATGTGTAGCATGTATGCTAATCAAAAACTTCACTAAACTGAGCACACACATAATATACAGATCTCAATTAAAAAGTATGTCTTGGTATTTTAATAAAAAAATTAAAGAAAAAAGCCAACAAGGAAACAAAGTACTAAGAATCACAGACTAATGAAATTTTTTTTTGTTAAAACTTTGCATACTCTTTAAATAATGAAAATCTTGAAAAAAACTTGATAGCAACTTTTACAAAGTGCACAGTTTTTCTGGCGCAATAATAGAGGCAACTGCTATAGTTGAAGTACAATATTTGAATTTCTAGACACAAAGAATTCCCATACATAGCAAAATTTGTATATTAATATTTAGAAATACACTTTCTGTAGTCTCCAAAAAGTTAATTTTTTTCAGACTTGTACAAAAATGCAAATCATTATCCAATAATAAATATATAGTGAAAGATAATGAACAATTAAATTTATTTATTAAGTAAAAAGAAACCCCACATAGATCATATCACCATTGTACTATAGTATGTGCTAGCCACATAAACAAAACCTCATAACTGCCAAAAAATGTGAAAATTTCAAAATAGAATTCAATGCAAACTAAGTTTGTTCAGTTCTATAACGAGCTTTGAAATTTATTATACTCAGCTTAAAACGAATCATGTGTATTTCATTTGTTTCAAAAATATTTTTCGATAGATTTTAGTATTCTTTTCGTTTTTATCATGAAGGCTTAAACACTACAATATGAGGGCAAAAAGTCCCCTACTTGGAATTTTGTTCAAACTAACATATATTGTTCCTAATTAAAAGTATATGTTGTAAACCCAATTTCAGTCTCTAATTCCACAGTTTTAAGTTTTGTTAATTCCACCCAATTTTTTTAATAATCATCGTACTAATGTTTGTATATTGTATTGTATAAATGAGTGAAATAAACTATTATTATTATTTAGAGGTGAACTCTTACTCTTAATCAGGAACAACATATGAGGACATTTTTTCACCATTACCTTTACAAATTGTACGCCCACGATACATAATTGAAAATGAAAAATTAAGATAAAGTATAGAATTTTGTCATATTTATATAATTAATAACGTTGAATAAACAAATTTTAAGATTCTGGTAAAAAAAACTAGGGATATTTAAATACTGATAGTTACTCAGAAAAAATACCTGCACCTCAAAAAAAAATATGTATATAAACAACACACAAAGCACACACACATACATATTTATTAGTTAGAGTTATGCTAATAAACCAAACTTACCACTTCTCCTGTTGCTTCACTTGGTAGCAGATCTGTTGAAAATAGAAATAAACAAAACATATTCAAAAAATTATGAAAATAGAGAACTGTATTTGGGCAAAAATTATAAAAAATGTATACAAACTTTTTATTCTCAAGTGCTAATTGAACATACTTTGTAAAAATTGGAAAAAAATAAATAGGATATTTTTCTACACTAAAAAGAAGACTGTGCATTTTATTTTTGAATTATGTGAATATGATGTCTGTTAACGGCAGGAGAAAGAGAACACAAAGAATTGTATACAGAAATTAGCAAACTGTTAAAAAATAATAACAATAGTACAAAATACAGTATTTAAAACAGATTATAGATGAACAAAGACTCTAAAAGTGGGGATGTTTTTATTTTTTTTACAAGAACAAACGAACCACTTACTTGGAAGAGCAGAATAAGAAACCGAAACAGCACTCTCCAAATTCCTGTACGTCTCATCGATAACTTTAACGAAATCTATCTTCTCCTTAGGCACAGTGTGGCCATCTTTTTTTTCAGGCACGTTCAGCTTGCTCTGATCAGGCTCAGTCACGACGCTAACCTTAAACCTGGAAACCCTCCTCTCCTTCCTGTCATTTTCCGATGGTTTCGGTGCACTTAAAGTTWCCGTGTTGTTCGCTTCTWCCACAGCATCTGTCTTCGGTACTTCGACGGTGCTGTCACGCCTGACAGTTAATTTGGACAGTTCATTATTCAAGCTGGTCAGATTTTGCAATAATTTTGGTTCTGAAGGTAGCAGCAAGGGTTCACCCTCGTGAACGGGGGAGAGAACTTCGGAAGTTGCTGGAGCACTGTGTATGGTGTTTGTGTCAACGGCAGGCTAAGCGAAGGGAAGATAGATGTTTAAGGTAATAGTGGATGGGAAAAAAATGAACACCTACCTTTGAAGCAGCTGCACTGCTGACATTTTCACTGACACTCCCCGATTTTGGAAATTCTAGGGATGCTAAAGTGGTTTGTGGACTTAAAGGGCCCTAAAACATTCAAAGCTAAATAAAAATCCAAAAGAAAAGGTGGGTACTATTACGGGAACGTGAGATGTAATAGAAATAGACGACAGCTTCTGTTGCAAAATTTGCAGATGGTTCTCGTGCTTCATCTCAGTTTGTGGGGTGGCTGGTTGACTATTTTTGGCAGATCCGCTGTAAAGAGAGTGAGTGTTCTTAGACACAAATATTATAGCTTATTGAATATCACAAAGTCAACACCAGATACCACAAAGAGTAAATAATATTGTATTAAGTAACAGCTCTACAAGATTTATTTGTTTAGCTAGTATTTTCGTCCCATTTATCTAGGATCAGATAATTGATCTAAACTACCAAACAATTTGGGTAAACCATGAAATACTTGCAGAAAAAAATTGTTAATTTCCACAAGTTCTTAGTGCCTTCGAACGTTTTGACAAACAAGTGACACTAACAAGTCTGAAACTGCCACATTCTTACCTTTCAACAACATGCTTAGCATTTTCCAACACTTTCTTGACTTCCCCCGTCGCCGCTTGTTCAGTGACACTTCCCTGCGCGTTTTCCACACCTCCAGCTTGAAGCGTACCGATTCCGGCGGTCATCCCGCTTCCCGGGATCCCCTGGACACCAACGGCGCCCTGTGGCACCAGCTGGGGGACTACGACGGGAACCTGTGGGTTGTAGACGGGCGCAGCCAAATTGACCACTGGTTGCACGCTGATGGGAGCCGTCTGTGACGTGGTCAGAACTTCGGAGAGCGTCAGAGCGGTGCACGGAATCTGGGAGTTGAGGGGGGGCTGAGAGGGTTGTTGGGGTGGTATGACGGGGGGTAGGATGGGAGTAGGTGCGACTGGTTGCACCGAGAGCAACGGTTGTTGGTAGGTTTGAGTCGGTTGGACTATGGGAACGGATTGTGATACTGACGTAGTGGCTGGCTGGAATTATAGACGATTTGGTATTGTTTGGTTGCAGCTGTTCGAATGTCTGAATATAAAATGTTGTTTTTCTAAATAGTATTGCAGTGGGTAGGAGTTACTGTATAACCAAATTGAGTTTTTATGGACTTCCCACTTAAAAAGAATTTTTATGCGTGCTTTATGAATAACAACTTTTATTAATCTACTAATATGTTAAGTATATATGTGAGATTACATATTATCATAATGGGTTCCTGTTTCAGGCACACACTACAAATTGGTTGTAAACCTCAAAAATTTGTCCAATTCACAAATAATGACAAGATGTTCAGAATATTCCCAGGGAAGAACCTAAAAACCATAGGTAATGGCAATTTACACTTTAGCCCAGGTATTAAAAACGCGGAAAAGTCTTTATAACTGTTTCTGATTGCAAGGTATCTAAATTGTATGATTTGCCCAAAATCCATAAAATTAATGGCAGTCCTTATGTAAGAAAAACCATTAGTTTCATCAAGAATTCTTCAGACTTTACTGACTTTATAAAAGGTATAAGTATTCCAGAAACTGATATTTTACTTAGTTTTGAGATGATTTCTTTATTTAAGGTAGGGTTCACCTCTAAGTCCTATGGTAAAATTCTTCGAAGCTTTGGATAAAGATTTCGATTTTTTGGTACAAATTTTTGGCTTATTTACATTACTGGGAACCCAAAACAAAGTGAGAATGCAAGCAGTAGATTTACAAAAATAAAAATAAAAGCACAAACACAACGGTCTCTCAAATATATACTAAAAGGGGCCACAATAAACTCAAAAGCCTATGTTATTAAAGAAATCTGATAAAATATGAGGCAGTTTTCCAATCAAGAAATGTAGCTGCTGCAAGATGTCCAAAAATCAGATCCATTATGCAAGAATATTTCTTTACAGAGATAGATCTCCCTGCCTATAGTGTATAGTATAGTTTACTGGTTTAAATTACTCAAAAAATGCTTCTCTATAAGGTTTGGACATTCGAGACTTACAAATAATTTTATTTGCTTGTTGGAGAACCATTGAACATATTCGTGATTTGGGAGTCATTTTTGGGTCTGGAATTACCTTTAAAGCACATATTGAGCATTTGGATATTAAGATTCAAGTAAGATTTACTTCACAAAAAGGATTTCTTTTAAATTTAAAACGACTAGCACTTTTCAAGTACTCTATTTCTCTTTTATTTACTCAAAATTGATGTATGCTTCAACAATATGGAGCACTCATGAACTAGGTTTGATTAGAATTATAATTAAGATTTGCAGCTTATAAAACTGGCAATCCATTACATCTAGAATCGATGAGAAATAGATTGGATCTTCTTTTTTGCATATAAAATTCTTAGTAATTCTGTTGACTGTTGTAGTATTATTAATAGTTTCAATTTCCATATACCAACTCGAATTCTTCGTACCAATCAATATAATTTTGAAATTCCTATGTTGGCTATGGAAAATAAAAACAGTCATACAGAGGTTATATAAACTGTGCAACTTGGACTTCCATTGGTTTGATTTTTACAATAAATCTTAAGGCTACATAGTCCAAAATAGTTCTGGAGTATTAATGTACTTTGTACATAGAGATTCTATAATTACAATTCATACCAATTATCACTCTAGTTTTAAGAAAACATTAATTTCGATGTTTTTTTTCTGTGTATTTAGATATCTATATAATATTTTTGTTGTTTAATTTTGCATAACCGTTACATATTCATTGTATATTATATATTTTGTATGGGGTTTGCCCTACTGATACAAGAATAAATAAATAAATAAATAAAGAAGGTACCATGATTTCTTCACTGGAAAGAAAAGTTGCACAAGCATATATCCCCAGGTTCATCAAAGAACCAAACAGTTTTAACCTTACCTGTATGGGAATAACCGGAATCTGCTGTATCTGCACGGGAAAAGAAGTCGCTACAGGTAACGGCGCCATCTGTGGCAGGCTGGCGTAACCAGCCACCTGTGTGATGACAGGCTGCGACGTCGAACAGGCCATCGTGGGAACTCCATTTGCCGCCTGGCTCACGACAGATGGACACGAAGCCTGCGAAATGACGCCCTGTCCGCTGATCAAGTTCGACTGCGAGAAACTGTTCTGTGCCTGGAACGTCGGCGCCTGGATCGTCACGATTTGAGGGGTCGAAGTCTGAGGGGCGACCGTCGGTTTGCCCGCTGGCTGCGGTTGTCCTGACCCCAACGAGGTCGGAACTTCGCAACTAGAAATCTTCTTGACGTCGTCCGAGGATTCTTTCTTATGCGCCGTCGGGTGTCCCCCGTGTTTCAGATTGTCCAGACTGATCTTCAGCTGTTCTAAAGTGTTGATCATCTCGGGTCCGCACATCGGGGCCTCTCCGTGCTCTCCCTCTTGAGGTTTTTCCTGTTCGTTGCTCGGTTTCGGTTCGAGGGCGACGGAATTCTTGCGTGTCGGTTCGACGGGTTCGGTTTTTTCTTCGACGGGCTGTTGGGGTTGGACCGGTTGCTCCGAGGCGGTGGGGTTAGTCGTTTCCGTGACCGTCGAGGGAGGATTTTGTTGCTGTTCTTGCGGTTGTTTTCGAGCTTCTTGTGCGGGTTCGCTACTTGCGTCTTTCTCTTTAGGAACGTCGAGCTTGCCTGAGAGAACAGGGCTTACCTGAAGAATAAATGTTCTTGCATTTAAAGTTAGCACAGCCTTAAAATTTGAATAAAATTGTGTATACTTCATGAAAATAAAAAATAATAATTACATCAGCTTCATTGAATGCCAAGAATTCTTTGGAAAAAGCACTGACAACTGTGAGTACAGAAGTGGAAGATATTATTATGGTAGGTGACTTCAACAGAAATTTTTTGATTAAACTCTCTAATCGATATAAATATGTTTCTGACATACTAAATTTGATTCAGATCGTTCATAAACCCATAAAAAACAGTTACTGTTTGATCTGCCCCAGCCTCTAAAACAAGCCACAAAGTATCATGATTTTAGAGCACTTAACTTTGATGATTTTGAGACAGATGCAGAGTGTCAACTGGGCGTATTTAGGTGGATTACAGAACCTTGATGATTAGTTGAATTTTTTGACTGCAGCCATTAAAGTACTACTCAACCTGCATGCTCCTCTGAACAGTATGGCATGGATAAGAAGGGTGGCCCTAAGAAAAAAAATTCGCCCAGAGCTGCAAGAAGAATTATGGCTACAGCGAGTAACACTAAAAAGTTGAAAAAGAATTGGCCAAGAGTGTGGGCTTAATTTTTCAAAATAGACTATAGGGAGGGTTCTGAAGAAAAGTGAACACATTGTACGCCGAAAACTAATAAAATGTCTGATACCTCTTCGTCACCATAAAACAGCCCGCTTGAATTTTCTCGTGAGAATATGAATCGAAATTGGGGAAATGTAAACCAAAACTTTACAATTAAACCATATTATCTTTTCTGATGAAAAAAATTAATCTTGATGGTCCAATGCCTTTACAAAAGCATTGGCTTACCCATCAATGCGAATGCTTTTTTAAATAACAATTACGAAAGAGACTTCATTTTCCAACAAGATAATGCGAGGATTCATGTCAGTAGAGAGTCGATGGCTTGGTTTGCCGACCAAAATGTTGAATTGGTAGAGTGACCCTCTTGCTCACCTGACATGAACCCAATTGATGGCCTTTGGGGTATCTTAGTTTTGCGAGTATATGCGGATAACCGACAGTATGCCACCATAAATGAACTGAAATATTAATTAGTTTTTAGGGCCAATTTGGAACCAAGAATATTAAATAATTTGGTTGGAAGCCTGAATTCTAGAATTTTTGAGCTAACTAGGAAGAATGCAGGCCAAACCCATTATTAATGTATGAATGTTTTGTTAGAATTTATATAGATGTGCCCCAGTCCAATTTTTAAATTTATTAAAATACGGGCACTGTTAATAAATCCCTCATGTTAGTTACATTAATTTATGTTTGCATTTGACAAAGAAAAACTTAAAACTCGGTGTATAACATCAAAGTGAAAACAAACACCAAGACTTCAATGATCAAATAAACAGTTTAATATGGGGCAACTAAAATTACAAAAAAAGTGGTTAAATTTTAGTCATTTATAATCTTATATATTTCCAAAATTTATAAATACCAGTATTTTTACATTTTTCAAATCGTTTGAGATGAGGAACTGAACTGAACAACATGTAGGCTACTTTTTGTTTGAGATCAAGTCTGTTTGCTTCCATTTTGACGTCATATTTTCTTGTGAAATTTATTTTAATAATAACTTCAAATGGTACTGACAATGGCTATATTTTACCAGAGAGCACTTTAACGATTATTTAATACAGTGGATGAAGTTTGAGAAGCTTTAATATACAAGAAAAGCAATAATCATTTAGAAATGGATCACTTTTCTATTCTAAGTTATCGTTATGTTGGTTAGACTTTAGCATAGTTTGGTGTCTGTTATGAACATAAGGCGGCAGTTTCGCCTTTCGACTTTCTGTCAACGTGAACTACAGAAATGTTTTAAAATTTCACAGCACTCTAAGGTATTTTTATTTAATGAATAGCTGTTACGAATGCACCCAGTACTGTACATTATACATCAATTAAGTGATATAAAAGTAAGCATTATCTTTTCTTTTGAATTAAAATTAGATTCTCCACACAAATAGTTATTGATTACTATACAGTTCAAAATTCTATGTCAATTAAGTTTTTTTTTGGTAAAATATCAAATCCTTTTGTATTAACTCACCAAAAACCTTGAAATCTTCCTCTGTGGAGGTACCTTCAACTGCCCCTCTCCGTTCTTCTCTCCCTTACTCTCTACTTGTTCACCAGCACCACTACCACTTTCGCCCTGCACATGTTCCACACTCTTAACCTCACTAAAGCCATTCCCGCAAACATCTGCACTCCGATTTTTTTCGCCGCCGTCGCTGTTCGAATCCTGCCTCAAAATGAACAACTTCAAATCGACCTTTTGCCCCGGCATTAATTTTACATCTTTCTGCGTTAAACTGTCGTTCAGTTCGGCTGCCAGAGCGTCCGTATCGTCCTTATTCTGCGGGGGATCTTTCGAAGGAGGCACAGAATGCTTCGGTAACTGCTCGGAAACGCTCATGCAACTCTCCGTGCTGAAGGAGACGTTAGTTTCGTCAATGACAGGAGCTCGGGTGTCGTGGACTAACGTGTGTTCCGGCGTGTAATCGGACGCTGTGCTGGTCTTCCTCGAAACCGTACCGCTGCTGTTCAAACTGTCACGGTAAGAGAAGTGTTGCGGCAACTTCTCGGACAAGGTGGTTTTCAATCCCACCAGGACGTCCTCTCTGGTTAACTCTGTTGTCGGACTGAAGTTTTCAATCGTAGATTGCTTGGAGAGGGATTGCGTGATGATGGCATCGTCTCTCTGTGAAAAAATAAGCGGAATGTAACGATTCGATGAGCACGACGGACGTACAAGGATGGGATGATTGGAGGACTTACGGATTTGTGCCTTCGATGCGTTTTCCTATTAGTGTGCCTTGTGAGAGACGCGTGTCTCACCTAAAGAACGCAGCGTGTAAAAAAAAGCGGATGACATGTGTTAGAAAGTCTCTGGGAAATTGAATTTGACGGTTAGCACAAGAAGTTTTGTAACAAAAGTGACTGAATATTTATATTTATTTATCATTTCAATTGGCCCAGTTGCAATTTTTTTTTTTTTTAGAGGAGTTGTAATGCTATTATGAAACATTTAAATATTTTTCACCACAACTTTTGAAACATTTCCCACTTAATCAATTATTCATTTGTCTAATTCAAACATTTTATTTGTACTTAACTACCAAGTTGAAGCAAATCATGAGGAAACCTGAGTTACAAACAACTGACTTAATCTATTTCTTCAAAGGCTATCGTTGAGTAACATCACATTTACTTTTTATGACAACGGTTATTCTTCTTGGCATTGTATTCACTAAATTCTGGCAATCTTGTGGTGTGAACTTGTCCCATATAAATTGAAGTTTATGCCTTAATTCGGGCATCGACCTGGCAAGAGTTGTGCGCAGTTGTTTTTTCATAATGTGCCAAAGAGTTTCTATAGCAGAAAGGTCAGGACTACTGGATACCCTATCTTGTTGAAAAACAAAATCATTTTCTGACGTCAATGACTCGTCCCTAGTGGGCAGCAAAGAGCACTTAAAATATCACAATGCCCTCAATGAAATGTAATTTTCCTCCTCCTCTTGCAGACATTGATCTCAACACCATAATAGATGCTGTCACCTCAAATTAATGTTACATACACCTGTATGCAAACTTGCTATGCAACAATATAGATAGAAACCAGGGTTCGGCCTAAATAGTTGGTATTTTTCTACTATACAATTTTGATTATTAAGAACATTATTTATAGAAGCTATTTATAATAAACACAAGCTCCAAGAAGCAATTCTGTTTAAATATTTTGAGAAATTTTAATAATTCTGTTGAAGGGCCAAATGAAATAGGTCAATTGGATCAAAAATATCTACAGGGTGTTCCGCATTATGTGGGAAACCTCTTGGAATCTGAAAACTAGTGCAAAAATAACACTATATCACAGTATAACTTTTTTTGAAATAACTCCCACCTACTGAGATATTCACTCCTAAATGTGGGGGAAGATTTTGGCTATTATTATTTGAAGTGGAAGCCGTTAAAATGATGTGTACATTTCTTTAATAAATGTTTTGGGAGGGGGTGAGGGGGCCAACCCTCCACATTTTATCCCTTATTAATGTAGCATGTATCTTACAAAATTGTTGTAGGGTACAAATTATTTTAATTTAATCGAAGCTAACAGTGATGAGAACACAGATTATTTTTTTTTATTGCTGTGCTATATTCTAGCAGAAATTTGAATAAATTATTAGCAACACGTGTATATTTGCTGTCCAAAATACGAAGAGACATCACAAGGAATATGAAGATTTCGACAATATGTTAATTAAACCTTTTAGCTGCAAATTACTGTGGTTGTTCTAGTTTTTCTTTTTGCTCAATTTGAACCGCAAAAAACTGCAACTTCTTGTGCTAAACGCTCCAAAACTGCACCCATAAACAAACCTTCTGAACATACGGTGCGTGAACGACGGGAACCTTCTCAGGATCGTCCCTCAGCTGCCTAATAACATCCGCCAACTGATCTGAAAACGTTTTATGAACCCCCGGTTTGAGCAGCTCCTCCTTCACCAGCCCTTCAATGATGTCGCTAGGGGAAGTATCGAACCTGTTAAACTTAAAACTAATCGTTTTCTGCTTGCACAACAACTGACACTCGACGGTGCCCTCGGAATCGACCGTCCGTATTACTAGCTGCTGCTGTTGGGAGGAATGTTTGGCGGACCGCTTTCGRCGCGGCTTTTCGTCCGTCTCCTCACTTACTTGTTCGATGGTCGAGACGTCGGACTCGGTCGGCGTTTGGGACGATCCGCCGTTCTCCTTCTTCTGCTGGTCCTCGGAGGAGGTTTCGGTCTGCGGATGGGAGTAGTCGTGCTGACTGGGGGGCTGAGAGACGGTCGACATTCTTCGTTGTTCGTGCTGGACGTCGAATGTCGGCATGGGGGGGAGAGATGTCGTGGACATTCGGTGTTGGTCTTTGGCCTGGACGTGCTGTTGGGTTAGTTTTTCGTGGAGTTCTTGCAGGTTGGTCGGCGGTAGTTCGTTCGATAATCTGCACAAACACAGGAAATATACAGAGTTCAAGTCTCTCAACATACATACTTAATAATCTAAACTCCTACTGGGATGCCCCATTAGAAGAAGTATTATTTCATCAAAAAAAGGACATTCTCATGAAAGTTGTTTATTATTTTCACAGCTGTAGCAAATGTTGTAAAAGAGTAAATTTAAATCTTTGCCACATATATTTAATACACAGTAAGGAGTTCATTTACTTTGAGTGATCTTAGTAATGTAAATAATAAAGTTTGTCTCGATGCTGAAATAATGGTAGAACAAGAACGTTTTGTTCAAAGCCTTTCTAGTTAACCAGCACCAAAAGATTATTTTACATTACCGCGATTATTGCATGGTCCAATTATGATACTAATTTTTTAAATTGTTGAAGGCTCCTGCCTTGTTTTTTTCCATCTTGGAATCGTATCTTCGAAGGCTTACAAAAAGCGTATCTCTAGTAACAAACTTTATCTTTACTTCTTGTTCATAATTATCTATACACTTTAAATGTCTACATTTGATATCTATTTCAAAATTTAATATTTTTCTGAAAAATTCCAAAGTGTATTAAGTAGATGGCAATACATTCCAAGCATAGTATTCCTTTATATGCTTGTAATACAAAACGGAATTATTGCGATGATTGGTAGATCCCATAGAACAATACTCGGAATAGTAGTTGCTTTGAAGTGATTTATATATCATTGGAATTGTCATGAAATTGCGTATGATATATGTTTTTCCCAAAGTAGTGCTCTTGGGATAACATTAAAAAAAATATGTTAAAAAAACAATGTTTTTTTGTAGTAACTCCTTTTGTAGAATGTTGTTTATATGAATTTTTTCTCCCCAGAATACACTAAATAGTTTTGAAGAAAAAAAAATAAAAACCACCCCAGCAGTCTTATGTACCCTTTCTACTCCTAAAAGTACAAAATTGCACAGAGCATAATTGCGAGACTGAAAAAAGCAAACATTGATTTGGTCGGTATTGTTCTTCTAGAAACATCAATTTAGCTTTATCGTTTTCTGCTGCTGTAAGTATTCTTACATTTTTGCATCTATGTTTCTTTTTTTCTAAACATTAGGGGTTCATTGGTTGATCATTATTTTGTTTCTTTTTTTAAAATTCGAATGACTGTTAATAAATCACTAATTGAATTGATTATATTATACATTATAAAAAGTATCGGAATGTCGAACATTTTTTTAACAAGGAATCTTTTTGGTCTCACTGGGAATATATTAACATACCCATTTCCATGACACGAGTTAGACAGTAGTATTTTCTCATAAATATTTTTCTTTTTATGTTTCAAATATAATTTACTGCACACCCCTAATTTATTGTTTGATACCATTGTTCCAAAGTCTTTCTGGGGTCTTTTTCATAGAAACTTTTGCCTCTCCCATTTACTAAATATTATAATTCAGTATCAATCGAGGCATCACTGTAATCTCCCTGTAGCTGAATTTTACTGGTCTTATTGTTGGATTAAAATTAGTATCATTTTTAAAAACAATTCACAACTGCTCAACTGTCAATTTCTGAATAAATAATGCTATAATCTTACGGAAATATTTTTGTGATATCACTTACGACATCTGTGTGAATGTAATAATTATTATTCACTGCTACATTTACAACTACTTCGATATAAACTATTTTTTCAGGATTCTTCCAAAAAAAGCCATTTTTTTGAGGTATTTTTATAAACAAGCTGAAAATTCAAGTCTTATTTAATAATTTGACGCTCATCTCCAATGCTGGATACACAAATACATAACTTTTTATCAAAAACCCACTAATACAATTTTACAAGTAACTGATTCTTAAGAAAACTGCTAGCATTCTCACCTGTGATTCGAAGATACATTCTCGTGAACTTGCTGCTCCGGATGATTTTGCTGCAGCTGAGGAACCTGCGCCTGCTGGATCGGAACCTGAGCTGGAACCGGAACATTCTGCTGCTGAGGAACTTGCTGCTGCATCACGGTATGCTGTTGCTGCTGCTGAGCGCCGGCAAACTGCTGAGACACCTGTTGCTGCTGCTGGGGAACCTGATTGCCCAGCTGTTGCTGAGAGACTTGCTGCACAACTTGCTGAGGCTGTTGATTCTGAGAGACGCTCGCCTGCGACTGGATCTGCTGTGCCTGCATCCCTTGCATTTGCTGCGGTACGCTCTGCGGCATCTGAATCTGCTGGCACTGTGGAGGTATGCTCGTTTGGGACTGCATTTGCGGCAAGTTCTGGGAGCTCTGGATTTGCTGATGGCTCGAAATCTGCTGCGGCATGTGCATCTGCTGAGGTACTCCCTGCTGCATCGGAAGGCTCTGCCCCACGCCCTGAACTTGCATCTGTTGGGAAATACTGTGACTCTGCACCGGTTGGGACCCAGGCATCTGCTGTTGCTGAGGTACACTCTGCTGGGGCATCTGCTGCATGGGAATCTGCTGAACTGTCATTTGCTGTCCTGGAACTTGCTGCATTGGAATCTGATGAGTTTGTAGTTGCTGACCAACACTTTGGACCTGTTGTGGTACCTGCATATGCTGGGGGATGTTTTGTTGGCTGGGTGTTTGCTGCATTGGCATCTGTTGTTGTTGTTGCTGAGCCTGCATTTGTTGCGGGGCGCTTTGCTGCTGTTGCTGCATCTGCTGAGCCTGCATCTGTTGAGGAGCACTTTGCTGCATCTGCTGTGGCACTTGCATCTGTTGAGGGATGCTCTGTTGACTCTGAACCTGTTGAATGGGTATCTGTTGTTGTTGCTGAGGCTGCACCTGTTGAGGAGCATTTTGCTGCATCTGCTGTGGCACTTGCATCTGTTGAGGGATGCTCTGTTGACTCTGAACCTGTTGAACGGGTATCTGTTGTTGTTGCTGAGGCTGCATCTGTTGAGCAGCACTTTGCTGCATCTGCTGTGGCACTTGSATCTGTTGCTGACTCTGAACTTGCTGAATTGACATCTGTTGAGGAGCACTTTGCTGTTGTTGTTGCACTTGCATCTGTTGCTGGCTCTGAACTTGCTGAATCGGCATCTGCTGTTGCTGCGGTATCAACTGGGGCTGTGTATTCTGGAACTGCTGCTGATTCTGCGCTGCACCGTAATTTTGTTGAAACTGCTGGAACTGCTGGTACGGCATCTGTTCCGACTGCGGCACCTCCTGTTCCAGTATCTGCTGTAGAGCAGGCTGCGTTCCTGTAGACAACCTATGCTGCTGTGGCAACTCCTGCAAAGAACCGGCGAGGTTCTGCTGCGAATTGAACTGTTGGATTTCGTTGACGTGCTGTTGGGACTGGCTCTGGGTGACCATCGCCGCACGCTGCTGTTCCTGGAGCATCTTCTGCTGCTGCAGGTCCAACTGGCTGTCCACGCTCAGCCTGTGCTCTTGTGCCATCGGTTTTGCAGTGTGGGTGATGTCGGGCTGCGACACAGTCGAAAGTTTGTGCTGATCTGCTTGGACTTGTAAGTATTCGCCTTGCTGGGACTGGGGCTGCATCTGGACGAACTGTTGCTGAGCGGGAGGCTGCTGGACAACCTGTTGCTGTGTTGGTTCGATGGAGGTTTGCCTCTGCATCGATGGTGGGCTAGCTCCCTAAAAATTATTGGATGTTATCTTCAAATCTTGTCAAATTGTTTAACAAATTAAAGTTTAGATCTTCATAGGTAGCTCTTAAAGCAGAAAAAAATGTAATTGAGTAAACCAGACTTTCAGAAATTAAGATCACAGAAAGAAAAAGACTAACCTGTTCGTTGTTCATCTGCTGGTTCTGTTGCTGCTGCTGATACATCTGCTGCTGGTTGTACTGTTGCTGCTGCTGCATCTGTTGCTCCTGCTGATTGCTGAACTCCTGCTGCTGCAGAGGAACCTGCTGCTGGTTGTTCTGCTGGAACTGCTGCATCTGTTGGTAGTTGGCCTGTTGCGTCTGCTGCTGCATCTGCTGCATTCCCTGCTGCTGTTCCTGAGACACCATCGTCTGCTGGGGCATCTGCTGGTTGATGCCCTGCTGCTGGAGGATCTGCTGCTGCTGCTGGGCCTGCTCCACCTGCTGCTGGATGAACTGCTGGTACAGCTGCTGCTGGACGAGAGCCTCCTGCTCCTTCGAGCGTTGCTCCCTCTCTTTGGTTATCTGCGCGATTTGCGCCTTGAGGAGACGAGCCACTGTTTTCGCGTCTTCTTCAAAGATGATGCCAGATTTCGCCTAAAACAACAGTCAATTAGAGAAATAACGAGCAAGCTGAAGATGTAACTCACCATCTCCTCGGAAATAGTGTCGTATCTGTCCGTCTGCATGTCGAACTCGAACTGTATCGCCTCGTTCTCTTTGTGCTTGTGGGTTCTCTTCTTGGGATCGATGACGCGAAGTCGGAACACTATTTTGCTTTCCGCTTGGGACACTACTTCAACCTTGAGACCGACGTCCTCCTCGAAGAAGGAATGCTGCAGGAGATCCTTAACTTGAGGTCTGTCTTCCTTCCTTGGTCGAATGCAGCTTTCGATCACATCCTTAATGTCGGGGKTTTGGACCTTATCAAAACTAGCAGGTTTTACTCCCTAAAATCATGAAGAATGAGCTGGATTCCGTAGAAAATGRGTCGGCACTYACGGAAATGACTTTTTTGTATATTTGTGCTGGACCTGTGCATTCTGAGTAAGGATATTCGCTGGTGGCCATCTCTAGCATGCACATGCCAAAAGCGTAGACATCAACAGCTTCATCATAGTGTTCCTCATACATCTCTGGAGCCATAAACTCGGGGGTACCAATAACCTGAAAGCATGATCTCGAATATAGTTGCTAAAGTTGGCGGTATTCGTGGAGGGCATTACAAAATCCAAAGGATCATTTTCAACGAGGAATAAGAAGAAACAAATATGTTAAATGAAAATTAAAATGACATGTGACACTTAAAACAATAATGTCAAAGTGACATGTTTCGCTGGTATTAATATTGAGTCTTCAGAAAATTTAAAAATATTCTGCAAATGCATCAAATGAAGTGTCACAAATTCAAACTGAAGAATACTCATTCAAAACAGTGCATAATATAGAAAAAAAATATTTTACAATAATTATGTTGGTCCATTTTTCCCCTGCTGTGTTAAAAGTAAAATTTCAGCTAATAAGTTGGTAGCAAGAACACGCTGCTTCACAAAAACTAATCAATTTTTTTAATAAAAAACTAACTTTTACACACTTATATTTAATATTATGCATAATCCTGAAAAGATCAAATGTGACCATCCGGATTTCATTTAAAATATTAAGAAGTACATATCAAAGAATCTTTTCCTTCTCCAAAAAGTTGCAATACAATATTGGTCTAAAATAAACTCATTATGATCTATTGTTCATAGCGTGTATCCGAGCCTACATAAGTTCATTATAATCTATGTTTATTTCTTAATAAATTTTGGTCGAACATTTTTTTTCTAGTTGCTATGATAACTGCAAAAGATGGAATAGAAGTTTTAAATCTTCAAAATCGCATAACTCAATGAAGGTAAGTTTAAAAGTGAATTCAATATAATCATAAATAACTTACAATTTATTGCAACTGTGTGTGAATTATATAAATTTAATATTTTCTCAAATMTCTTAATAAAAAAATCAAATGCAACCCTATACACATTTTTGTTAGCTGTTATAGCTCATTAATCAAGCAAGATAAATTTGAAAACTGTAGGTCAATATCTTTCTTCGTTTCTTGGTTATAGTAAAAAAATTGTAATCCTATCTTTCGGTTATTAAGAAATAAACAAAGATTATAAGGAGTTTATTTTGGACCAACATTGTATTGCAACTTTTTGCAGAAAGAATATATAATGTGCCAGAAAAAGTTATGTACTTCATAATATTTTAAATAGAATCTGAAAGACCACATTTATTTTAAAAAAATTTATTGCAAGATTCTAGCACGATTAATTTCCAAGATACAGATGCCATCCAGCGTTGACTGATCACCCTGTATATTACCTTACGGATAAACATCATTTCGGTCAAAAATAATGCTATGGATTTAAATAATTCTGCACGGAAAAGAAGAGTGTTACTTACCGATTTAGCAAAACTCCTATTTTTCAATGTGGCCAATCCCAAGTCGCCAATCTTGACAAGCCCAGTGGTTCCTGTGATGAAAATATTATCACACTTCAGATCTCTATGTATTATGGGTGGGGATCTCGAATGCAGAAACGCCAGACCCTTGAGAATCTGACGACACCAGGATTTCAACACTTTCGGATGGATCTTCTTAAATCTCCTCATATACCTAAAGAAGAGAAAATATTTTAATGTTAAAAGTTTGACTATTTTTCAGGTATGTACACTCACGTTTTTAATGTGCCACTCAACATAAGCTCAGTTACCAAAACGATGTTTTTCTTCTTCGACGCCGAAGACTCCCAGTAATTGTAGAACCTCACTATGTTGGGATGTTGCAGTTTCTTCAGCATCTCAGCCTCCTCTCTGAACCTCTGTCGCTCAGCTTTGTTCAGCTTCTTCTCTTGTAGTTCACACCAAGCCACTGCGACACCCGTTTGGGTGTCCAGTCCTCTGTACACGGTTTTGAAGGAACCACGTCCAATCTAAAAGAAAGAGAAATTGTAGGTACAAGTGCATTTTCCTTCAATTATGAAATAAAGTCGATATAAACAACAGTGTAACAATTTTTCTTTGTTGAGAAACAATGTAAAGGAATTATTAGAGAGCAAGCTTGATGATGCACCTATATGAACAGTGAATACAGCCATCAGAGGACTGACCTGGTGATGCACCTATATGAACAGTGAATACAGCCATCAGTGGACTGACCTGGTGATGCACCTATATGAACAGTGAATACAGCCATCAGTGGACTGACCTGGTGATGCACCTATATGAACAGTGAATACAGCCATCAGTGGACTGACCTGGTGATGCACCTATATGAACAGTGAATACAGCCATCAGTGGACTGACCTGGTGATGCACCTATATGAACAGTGAATACAGCCATCAGTGGACTGACCTGGTGATGCACCTATATGAACAGTGAATACAGCCATCAGTGGACTGACCTGGTGTTGCACCTATATGAACAGTGAATACAGCCATCAGTGGACTGACCTGGTGTTGCACCTATATGAACAGTGAATACAGCCAACAGTGGACTGACCTGGTGATGCACCTATATGAACAGTGAATACAGCCATCAGTGGACTGACCTGGTGATGCACCTATATGAACAGTGAATACAGCCATCAGTGGACTGACCTGGTGTTGCACCTATATGAACAGTGAATACAGCCATCAGTGGACTGACCTGGTGTTGCACCTATATGAACAGTGAATACAGCCAACAGTGGACTGACCTGGTGATGCACCTATATGAACAGTGAATACAGCCATCAGTGGACTGACCTGGTGATGCACCTATATGAACAGTGAATACAGCCATCAGTGGACTGACCTGGTGATGCACCTATATGAACAGTGAATACAGCCATCAGTGGACTGACCTGGTGTTGCACCTATATGAACAGTGAATACAGCCATCAGTGGACTGACCTGGTGTTGCACCTATATGAACAGTGAATACAGCCATCAGTGGACTGACCTGGTGTTGCACCTATATGAACAGTGAATACAGCCAACAGTGGACTGACCTGGTGATGCACCTATATGAACAGTGAATACAGCCATCAGTGGACTGACCTGGTGATGCACCTATATGAACAGTGAATACAGCCATCAGTGGACTGACCTGGTGTTGCACCTATATGAACAGTGAATACAGCCATCAGWGGACTGACCTGGTGATGCACCTATATGAACAGTGAATACAGCCATCAGAGGACTGACCTGGTGATGCACCTATATGAACAGTGAATACAGCCATCAGAGGACTGACCTGGTGATGCACCTATATGAACAGTGAATACAGCTATCAAAGGGCAAGCTTGGTGATGCACAGATATGTAGGGCTCAAAAATATATACAGGGAGGCATAAAAAAGTTATGACGCTTTAAGTCTGTGGAAAGCCCTGTAGATGGCTCCACATGCAAGTAGCATTCAATACTTCCAATATGTTTGAATTCCTTTAAATACATCAATGTAAATTACATCTTAGGGTCATTTTTTCACCACACTAATTTCAAAAATCATTTTAACCACATCGAAACCCCCAAAACAATAAAAAAAAACTCACCTCCTCCTCATACTTGAAGAACCTCCCGCATGGACTGACAGCAATCGGTTTATAAACGTCATCATCATCCTCGACGGCGAACTCCTTCCCCTCCTTTGGCACCACGACCAACTGCGGCTGCTCCACCATCTCGGGATTATTTTCAGCGATGCTCTGGTCCGTGATCTCCGTCATCTCCTTGTTCATCAGCTTCAGGAGATGCTTGGGCAGGTTGTACTTGTGTCCCAGCTCCAAGAGCCGCTTGTCGTTCTGCGGCTGCTCGGATTCGTCTTCCGCATTCGAATCCGTCTCGACAGGGAAACATTCCGTCACTCCCCCGTGTTTCACCGACTTGTCTTTGCGCCTCTTGTTCTTCTGGGCGATCCGATCGACCTCGTCCGTAATGTCAAACATGATGCGATCGACCACGAGCGTGGATTCGGGGATCTCCGAACAGGAGTTGTGGTACTCCTCGTATTCCTCGATGAAATTCTTCGCACTTATCAGGTTGTCGGGAGAAGGTGTGTGCACGATCTTCGGGATTAGCAGAGGAGGGATCACTTCGGAAGTCCTGCAGATCATTTTTTTGGAGTTATCCGGTGGTTTCAAAACCTTCTCGATCTTCAGATCGTTCTGTATGATGAGCCTGACGGCGTTCTCGAATATCTCGTCCAGCAAGTCCCTGATGAACATCTTCATGTTTTCCTCCTCCGTTTTCGCTTTTCTCAGGATGATTTTTTGGGCTTCGGTGCGCAGACTCTCGTCTTCTTTGAAAATGTCCACGTTGTCGAAGCTTTTGCGGAAAACTGCCAGGTTGCCTATTATGTCGTCGTAAGGGATGGAAGAACAACTCTGAGTGCGTAATTTCTTTTCTTCATCCGAGTCTTTGCTGTTATCATCAAGGATCTTCGTGAAAGTGTACCTAAAGATAATAACAGCAATAAAATGCTAATATTTATTGATTTAACCAGGTAAATACAAAATGTACATATATCCTACAGAAGACAAAGTCCTATATGTTCTTTTACATCCATTTTTTTTTAACTTCCCTTTAACAACAATTTGGTAAAGAGTTATACAACCTGATAGCTACAATATAGCTGTTCTTGTTGCTCACAATTTTGGTGATTTTAGGTATTTGTATGGTCTTTTATCTAGTATCTTAGTTGTTCAATATAGTGATAAGTCAGTGATTCAAGAACAAAAAAAAAGTAATTCATTTTCTTTATAATATATAATAATAGTATAATCTTTATAATATTTTCTATATGTTTTTGCAGGTGCATATTACTATCAAAGTATATACCTAAATATTTGTAGTATTCAACTCTACTTAAAGTAATGTTACATATTTTATTACATTTGTTTCATAATTCAATTTAGCCTCTTTGATTACTTTATCTAATATCTGTTTATAGTCTTTATAACTTGCTAAAATCGATGTATATGTAATTTTCAGTCTAACTTTTCTATCTATACCATTAGTGGACAATGGTCAGTAAAAGTCTGGGTCAACTTGAAGGATATAATGTTTACTGTAGCAGTTCTGATAAAAAAAATATTAATGCATATACAGGATTTTCCTAAAAAATTGTTTAATTATTCTTGACTATGTATGTTGTGATCCAAAATGTCAATGTTGAAGTCACCTACAACACAGTGTTTTCAATACCTTTCTTTTCTTGTAAAAAGGTTTCTAGGTTTTCTATAAATCATCCTTATTTATGCAACTATTATTATAGAACATTTTATATTAAGTTATAATGAAATATTTATACACTATGTTAAATTCCAGCTCTCCAAACATATAATTTTAATGGATTTAATATTTGATCTCTCAATCAGTGTCGTATATTATCAAAGTTAGAATTTAGGCTTCGAATGTTTAGGTTAACATGATAATATCTTCATTAGTTATGTATATTATTAATACGAGTGAGATATTTAAATAATTAATTTGTTTAGTTTCAAATATCTTGTCGAATTAATTTAAAGTTATTTAATTTTACCTTAAAAGAATTTATTTACGTTTTTTTTCTATGAAGAAAAATTCAAACTTAAAAATTTGAGTCCATTATCAAAAAGGGCAATAAACCACACTTCACACAAAAAAATTACTATGTGTCTGTGTTTATTGTTAAGCAAGATTAATTAGAACATAAAACGTACACAAATAGAATTGGTTTTTGGTGTTCATTTTAATAAGTAATGATTAAATAATCAATTACTTTCGTAGCGTTTAAAATCCAAATCACATGGTTCACTTACTCATCTATTAAAAACTGAAAACGTTTCTCCAACCTGCTGAATTTAATTAAATGACAATCAACACACCCATTGAACAAAACACTAATCAATAAGAATAATGGTGTCCCAAAAACATATTTTATCATCATAACTGTTCCGAAAAAACCAGCCAAATCCAATAATAGGAATAAGTATAATAATCGGAAATGTAATTATTGTTTAATTGCATATCTATATGGGATTTTAGATAAGGAAATTCGCTAATAATCTAGAAGCTTTGCTTACCTATTTAAACTTGTAGTCGTAGTAACTATCTTGGTGGTTTCAGTATCAGTGGTAATAGTTTTGACCTTTGTATATAATTTATTTTCCCCACCATTCGATCCAGATGAACTGGTCTCCCCTGCAGTCTCATTTGGCTTCTTCTCTTTCCTAATCTTCTTTTTCACGCCCAACACCTTACCTCTGGCCTTCTGCTTTAATTTGGGAGGTGCATCCACAAAAACATCATCTTCTGCTGGGCTATTCGAACTGGAGGACTTCTTTTCGACAGGCGCACGTGGAGAGACGTCGTCTACCGTACGATAGCCCTTTTAAAAACAAACACACACTTTTTCATTCGTCGGGGGGACATGCGTGATGCGAAATACCTTGACGTCCGTTGGAGTTGTGGCGTCATGAGCCGTGTGGTCTATGAATTCTATGTTGTCGAGATTGCTTCCAAGTGAATTAGCTTTGAGGTTCGCGTTTTCTTCAGGGATAATCGGTTTTGAGCTGTTTTCAGTTTGATCAGAATTTTTTGTTTGAGAATTTTGTTTCTGGAACGATATTAATTACTTCATTAATAAGTATTGTCGGGTTTTATCAACCAACACACATTGAGGAGTACAAAACTTGATTGTTACAAAAAGGTATGTTAATTTTAATTCAAGGTTTAATTGATAATTGGTCACTGGCATTTATTTTCATTTGATAATTAGTGAAGATAAAAGGAACATTTCTGGATAAACCCTTGAAGATTCACATTAAAAAATCCTAGTCACTTAAACATTTTTTTTCTCGTTACTCACTGTAATTTTAGGAGTGGTACTCTGCGTCACTTTGGGGGAGGAGGACCCGGACGAAGGAATTGTCAGGGCCGCATCCTCCCCCGTCTCGCATGACTTGCTCGAAGAGTTCGATGTGTTCCTCCTGTGGTGGGGTGTCGATCTGCTGTTGACGTTCTCCGTCAGAGACCTTCGACCAGAAACATTACTGTGGCTGCGCCCGCTCCCTCTACTTCCGCTTCCTGAACTGCCACCACTGCCCTTACGAGGAATGGTCGAGCTAGTACCACTGGAAAGGAGAAATGGCAACTTAGACGCACCCTAGCAAACTTCCGATTAAACTGGTTGAGCACAGCATAATTTTTAATGGGTTTCTACAATAATTAAATGTCTCAGAAAATTAAGGCCATGCTGACAAGTTTTAATAAGAACGAAACGAGGCAGTTATGATGATATATTAAGTTGTAGTAACAAGACAACAAAGCACACTGCATACTGTTTACTCTTAAATAAGAGATTTGAAAACTTGAGAGGCCAAAGCAAATTTAAAACAATTAAAATCAATTACATTAATACTTATGTTCAAATGGTTAAAAGAATGCTCAAATAATCGGCAATTTGTTTCAATAAATTTTTGACATCTCTGTCTTATGCTTTTGATTACTTTCTTGAATGTCTTTCTATCAATGTTGTTGACTGCATTTAGTAGAGCTATTGTTGTAGTTTGTTATGGTGTATAATTTTTTTTTTAAGTATCCCCAGAGAAAAAAGTGTAAGGGAGTTAGATCTGGTGATCCAGCAGGGTCACAAATATTTTCACATGTTATAATTATACCATTGAAATGCTGATTTACATAATTTTGTTCAGCCTGAGAATTATGCACAGGTGTGCCATCTTGCCGGAACCATATCTTTGTATTTACAATTAAAGGTAGCTCATCTAAAACATCTTCTATTTCATTTCTCAAAAATTCTAGATACATTTGCCTGGTTAAGTCTCTGTGATATAAAATGGGTCCAATAATTAAGTTATTCAGAATTCCATACCACACGTTAAATCCAACGCGGTGTTGATTTCGCTTTCCAACTACCAAATTTGAATTATCTTGGACCAGAACTGGGTGTTTTGCAATTAAAAAGGACAACATTTGAAAAATCTGACCATAAAACATATTTATAGGAATGGCAAACAAGAAGTGCAAAGAACTGTCAAATACATTTGTTTAAGGCATGCCCATAACCGCTGGGACACCCTGTATATCCACAATTACTATTAAATATCTTCTGAAAATAATTGAATATCAGTTTATATGAGTATATCCTTAAAAGTGGAGGAAGGATGTGTTCAAGAGTAAAACTTCAAGGTTATAAATATAATGTAACCCCTTGTACTGATAAGATAGTTTATAAAAAAAAAACAATTTTTTGGCAGTATATGAACTTGACAGCACACTTTCAACTAGAAGTGCAATCTTTAGTAAAAAGACCCGACAAGTATTTGTATGATAAATCTAGCAGACATTTCCATCGTGAATGGGTACTGCATGACTATTTACAGATAATAATTAGCTGTGACTGAAATGAACTATTGGCACTGATGTGGTACAAAAAAGGTAGAAAAAAGATGTCACTGCTAATAATAAAAAAGCATTGTTCTCTGTTAGTATAAACTGTGTGATAAGATAAATAATTTATGAGTTTGTTTATTAATAAGTGATATGACATTCTTAATAGTCAAAATACAAAGATAAACCAATAAAATTAATTTCGGCAAAAGCATAAGCAAATAGAAGAGTAGGGAAGGTCAAGAAATGAACTAGAATCCACATTACAATATTAAATTCCACAATTTTAGGCTTAATCGTGTTGTTACGTGATCTTTAAGTTTTTATTTCTGTGCTACATGCTTGTATGCTATGGAAGTTTATTTTTTGTTTTCAGTGCTTGAAATATTAAAGAACTGTGCAGCAACTGTGAATTTGCTGACCAAAATAAGAAAGAGAGGTATCAGAAGGATAGAATAAAATGGATTTTAATTCAGCTTTTAAAGAACATCTAGTTCTTAATTATTTTTTTAACAGGCAATCTTCTGTAAGTTCTTTATCACTTGTCAATTGAGTTTAGTTTAATAAACACACTTCGAGACTAACTTTGGACCCAGAATGGTGCCTTGAGGGACATCTATTAAAGTTGATATTGCAAGAAAGATGTAATGTCGTATACATTAGATAATTTCAAATTAAATTAACAGTAAATATGAATATCCTATGCTGTCAAAATGAAAGATGCTTGAAGCTGGGAGGTTATAAACATTTCTTGACCCTTCTAAATAAAAAAAACAAACTGTTAAACACTTACACGCTTTGGTCGAATTTAGGGCAGGACTGCCCCGTGTTTCTACCCTTCTGGATGTGACAACCTTCGCAACGGCGTATCCTTAAAGTACGTTGTGGCGTATCGCACTTGAGACGATTATCATCATGTTTACGAAAAGGAGAGACACACTGCAACTCTTCAAATTCCAGTATGGTGTATTTCCTGGGCACGGACAGCTAATGCTTCAGGGGGAACATCCGACAGCAGAGACAACTTAAAACGAACGCTAACCACTACTATCCCAACTTGGTGTTGAAACCGGACTTAGATCGACTGAGTTTCCCCGCTTGCAGATGCATTTATTGGGTTGGCGATCTGAAACAACGATTTTTCCTAGGAGGACCCCGCCACAAAAAAACCACAAGCACGTCTATGTGTGCATATGTCAAAAGCTGAACAGACGTAATATTTTGCGCACTCCTTAATATAATTGCGGTTGATTGTACGTGCCAATCGTGCTGATGATTCCGTAATGGGACACATGAATCAACAGATGCGAAAACTTCGCGAATTCTTCTATTTTTAATATGCAAGACTACGACGCACACTCTTTCAAGTACGAATATTTGGTGCCCATTCATTGACATGAAACGTTTGTTGAGGCAAATGGAAATTGGATATTGGTTTTCTAAGAAGCCGATATGCTAAATAAAACCTCAATAGTATTAATTCCTCGAAATAACTTACATTATTTTAGAAAAATTGACAACACCCTTGCACAAACAGCAACTGTACAAGTCGCTCAACAGATGACACTGATTCAAATGTCATTACTTGTCAATTTTCAGAAGGGCCAATGGCAAATAAATCCATCACCCTACACAACGTTGCCAAGTCTAGAAATTATCTGATAAATTAAACAGTACTTATTTAAATATAATGATTCCAATCAAATTTACATATAAAAGTAATTGGTGGCGAGTTATTTTTACTTAAAAAGCTCATGTTTTATTGAATTACATTTGTTTTTAACAACCAACATTGCATAGAAAAGTCAATGTCAAGTGTCAATTGCTCAATTAATAACCTCTATTTATATTTGTCCTTTTATTATGAGATTTAAAAGATAATAATAACTAATAACACTAGCTTGTGAAATATGTTGATCGTTATTGGGCCAGCAATGGGTTATAATGACAAATTATGAGTATGTTACTGCCAATATTACCACAACAGTGCCTCCGGATCCCAACAAGGTTTTTAACGATGAAATAAAGTACCTGGTAGTTCCTTTGGTCGTCATTGTACTTATTATGTTGCTGTCTGCACTGGTAAGAGATTTCCTCAAGTTTAGGTTGCGCTACAAATCACGCTCGTCCTTCACAGGTCTATATGATGGCGAAAAAACGACGTATGACCATTTTACGAAACAATATACTCCGATTGTACGATTTTGACTCGAATGAGCAGGAATGGGAATCGTTGAACAGTTACGACAACCCAACGCACATAAACTACAACACCACGACGTTCTGAGGTTGATCTGAATTTTTGCCGGCAGCACATTTTTATTTATTGTTATTTATTTATAATAAAGTGGAATGTATGACGTTAAGCTTGATAAAATTAAATTTTTCAAGGATTACGCATGAGTCATTGTGATTGCAACATTGTCATTATCACAGTTAACAATGGAGGTCAAAGAACATGTGCAATTGATTAAAATACACAGATGTATTTTTGTTTTTAACAGTTATTGAAACTTTTATAGTACGTAGCCTCGAAATGGGTCACCTTATTCAATTAAATGGAATTTAGACTTTAAAAAAACTTTATTTGACATAAAAAATTGGTAATCACAAGTTATTTTTTAACCTTTCATACAATGGAACAGTGCATATAGCAAAACTTTCATCATCTTTTCCATCCATCTCACCTTCATTCTTTTCACTATCATTTTTTTCACAAATTTCATTAAAAGTCTGTTCAAAAGCATCATTCTCTTGAATATCATGCATAAAGAAACTAGAAACATTAAGATTATCAGTCACTATTTCAGGGTCTGCAAGTACAAATCCACATCTTTCCAGATTTTCCAACAATTTCCTGTCTGGTTTTTGCTTAACAATGTCATCTATAATGTCCGATAAATCACTGTCATCTTCATCCCCGAATTTCGACTGGTCAAGTTTCAAAACATTCGTAAAACTCGAATCATCCAAATCGACACTTGCAACATTTTTTCCCTTGGGTGTAGAACATGCTACAGAGAGACCTGTTTGTCTTTCGAAATTATTCATGACGGCCTTTTTGAAGTAAGAATCTATTGGTTTCGCATTTTTTGCCGCTTCATTTTCTTTATCAGCCTTCTTACGTCTGGCTCTCTTTGGTTTTACTTCCGATATCGAAGTGTTCTGTAGCATGTTGTCGATTTCATCGACTGCATCCTTTTTCTTCTGCTTCCGTTTACTGGGCTTCTTTGGCTTGATTTTTGACTGTTTGAATGTCTCCACTAGATCAGGATATGTGTGTTCTACCAGAGCCTGGGGTTCTATAGTTGACCACAGCTTTTCAAGTTCTGCCTGTGATAGATTCTCTGTTGGTATCAATCCCCTGTATACATCATCTGGATCTGCCCAAATAATTTCGTAACTTGGCACCCCTAAATAAAGGAAATTCATGTTTGTAAACACAGCAACAAAATAATAAATCATAATTTAAAAAAAATAGATAGTGTGGCACTTGTAAGTAAATATTTAACTTTTAGATGATTCTCAACAAATTTTTCTTATGGAAACTCAATGTAATTTCCCTTAAATGTACCTTTTTTATTTTGTTTTTATTTAATAGATGAAGTGCCATTGCATTCATCATTTTCATAGCTATGAAAACTGTTACATACTTTCTCACTACTTCCTTTCATTTAAAGTAAAACCTGCACCTAGAACGGTCATATATCTCCTTAAATTCTTTTTTTCTGTTCTATCTTTTGCATTCATTGACGACTTTCATTGCAATCTTCAAAGGATTTTTAGCTATTACAATAAAGATACAATAATGGCATTGTGGTGAAGTATGAACTTTTTTATTAGAGATATAAAACGTTTACGGGCTTTTATGCTCCTCTAAGTTAATAATCATAGTTTGCAACACACAGAATGTCAATATTTATATCACCAAACAAAAATGAGTAGTCATGACGAGGAACAGTGTTTAGGTAATTACTCAAGGCACATTTAATGAAAGTGGCTTTTAAATATGTCTCACCTTTTGGGTTTCTAACTTTTTTAATCCTCTCCGGTTTTAATAATCCTTTACAGAGACCATTTTTATCACCATTCACAACTTGCCATCTACTTAAAATCGGTAAGAACTTCTCAAAAGCATACCCCTCCTCCCAAGTTAAATATTTGACGGCGAATTTCTACAAATGACCTATAAAAAGAAACAACGTTTAACAGAGTTCCAATACTTACAACAAATTTCACCATATTTGGTTGCTTCCATCTCAAATCCAATTTCGATACATTATCCTTCCTAATCAGGAATTCGTTTATCAGTTCTTCGTTCGGAAAGTTTTCGATGTTAACTGCCTTGTTTCGCATGCCCAGTTCATTTTTAATTTCCAAACGCTGTTCACGGAACTTGGAAAAATCGCATCCTTTGTAGGTCTTGCAACTTGTACATCCTGATTTCGTGTGGGCTGATATTTTACCAGAATGACCACAGGATGTACAAATATTCTTATCCGARACCTTCCTCTCCCATTCGCCGAAATCTTTGCCTTTCCATGATCTTAAACGATCCAGTATTTCTTCGTCTGAGATGTGTTTGAATAGTTTCAAAGCTGCCTCTTTTCCAACTCCGTGCACGCCATCTATGTAATCACAGCCGCATAACAAGGCCAAAGCTACTATCTTATTCCTTCCAAATTCTAGGGCGGTAAACGCCTTCTCAATGTTATATACATCTACAGAACCACCGCTTCCTGCGTGGGCTCCTTGTTGTGAAATCGAAAAATTCTTGTAGACAACTTCGGCGCCATAAGCAAAACAATCGGAATCTTGGCTGATGATTCCATCTACAAGCTATTAAAAAGTAAAAATATAATCATACTATTTTTTGAAAAAAATAGAGAGAATGTATAATAATAAATCTATTTATTCCTAAGGAAGGTTTTACTACTCTGTACATTTGTTCCAGGAACTAATTCAGTTTTCAGGTTTATTCTTTCCCTTCTTAACTACGAGAATGCATAATTTACAAGAGTGAAGGGATATTTGCATATATAGAAATTTTGTATTCTTTGAAGCCTTCTGCAATTATATTTATTCAAAATATGCTTGACATATTGATCTTATGTATACATTTTTTGACTTTTTTGAAGACTTTACAATAGAAAGGGTTTCATTGTCAATATATATATTTATCTGATTTTTATATTGAATGCGGCTCTTTTTATCAAATATCATTGCTTCAGATTTACTAGGGTTAAGAGATAAGCAATATTTTGTTACCTACTTAAGAGAACTGCCAGAAGCTAAAAAGTTGTGTATCTTATATGTATTTTTATATACTTATTACCTTTTTCCCTGTTATTTATGTACAAAATCTTTTGCAAAATAGGACTGGCATAGAATGAGTAAGTACAACTGGATGTTGTCCACATAAAAGTGATACAGTATATGAAACAACATAAAAAGCATAGGGCCTAACATTGAACTTTGGAGCACACTGCTAATGCATTTTGCAGGTCCCGACAGCAGGTATTTATAAATGACATGACTATCTCTATCATTTCTATACAGTTTAGTACAAGCATAAAGCCAAGTTTCCATTAAGCATATTACATAGCAATTGTGGACCTACCCCGTCTTGATTTAGATAAGCACACAGTGCCTCCGCCTCACCGTTTCCTTTAACGCATGCAAGTCCCATGTACCCTAACATTTCCTCGCACAACTTCAATGTGAAATGAAACCTTGTACGATCTTTAGGTGGTTTTTTCTCGGTTACATTTCTAGGCTTGGCCCCCTTAAATTGTATCAAATTACGMGCTGCTATGGTGTCGAACTTTAGTTCTGGCGCCTTTCCTTCGAGGACAAACACAGGGCGTACTTCCATTAACAGCAGGCAGCATGTTCTGAAGTACAAGTTTCTAAAATTTAACGTTTATGTACAATTTTAAGTATTTTTTTTAGTTTTCAAGACTTGAAACTAACTAACCTCAAATACATTCTTGGTTGTATGGTATATTCAGTAATATTTTGAGCTTCACATATCCAGCATGATAAATCTATAGCTACTGTCTTTCCTTGCAGCTCATAAAGGGGTTTTCTTTCACAAAACGGCCCCAAAATAGTCCATAAATCTTTTATTCCCATTTTGAATTTGAATTTTACTTCGTTGACAGATTGACGTAATGTTTAAAAGTGACAAGTGACAGATTGAAATTGATGCGGTGTTGCCAGTTTGCAAACACTAGAGCATTCACATTGTCACACTATCGTTTTTTTAAATTAAACCTATTTAACTAGAAGTTTTGAATTTAGTTTCTATAGAATTATATATTCAAAGCTAGACTTTAGCTTAGACTTTCCTTGCCATCGGTTAAACAACAGAAACATACTTTTATTGTAGAATTATTACTAGGAGAATGCTTCAAGTACATTCAGTTTAATAACTGATTTATAAACTTCAGTTTTCTTCTTCTGATAAGTCTCAAGAACTGCAAAAATACTGAAACTGAAGTTGTTTACCTAACAAATATCGTTGGCAACACGGTCGATACCTTTTACGGCGGGGCCATATAAACACTCATTAGTTAACGATATTGATTAATTTCGGCCGGCCCATTGTACTATACTGACAATACGTTTAATTAGCAATCAATCTAACTTAATTGCCAATTGTTAATAATCATCAGTGACACAAATTGAGCACGGTAAATTACAAAGTTGCGGCGCCGCATTTTTCAAACGGCTCCCGCGCTGTCAGTCGGCTGTCAACGAATGAGCGCGAATTAGGTTACGTCATCCGTTTGCGTCACCGAGCCTGCGCTATATGCAACCAATTTTGCATTCAGTGATTCAGTATCAATCGACGAGTGCTGTTCACATGTTGGATTTAGTAATTATCGATAAAAGAAGATGTTAATTAAAGAATTGTAAGTAATTATCACGAGGTGAACCTTCATTACTGCCGATTACAACATCTGCAAGTGTATGTTGCGTTTGATTTGGTCAACAGCATCGAGTGAAAATGTCGAGTGTTTGGAGGGTAATCCAGGATTCGCTGGCTATTTTGTGGCGTCGCGTGCTTATCGCAATTTTAAACTAGTTTTATGTGAATAGAGTTGTTTCAAAAAGTCGTGCCAAAATTTCCGCTCTTGTTGTCGTGATTATGTGCATGGAGACCTTGAAATTTGCAACCTGTCATGCAGATGTCAAGGTAGTGACCGTATCAACCCTTATTCTAATCGCCCTTTTCGTTTTTCAGTCGTGTTACTCTACCCCTCACGGTGGAAGAGGTGAGTTTTCACTTATCTTAAGTATTCAAGTGTTACACGGTGGTACTATGGTCGCTTTATCAATTGCTTACATAGATAAGCAACAGCTGTAAAGTTTAATGATTGTAATATGTAAATCCTGAGTCGGTTTTTGAAGTACTCGTGTATTGATCGAGCGTAGCTAGTACTCAGTGGTACCACGATGTAGTATAATTAAAGTGTAAACGTTTTGCTCAATTGGCGCTGCTGTAAAATCTGTAGATCAAGGATTTTACGAACGTTACACACACTTTTTTGCCAAACAAAGTCCACATTCTTTATTGCTAGGTTATTCATGCATTATGTACACGACTAATGCATGTTTTAAGTGCAGTTAGACATTAAGTGTAAATTTAATGTGTGTCCTTTTTAAGTATGACGACTGGAGATAGGCACATTTATAGATAACACAAGCTATTCATTGGCTTACTTTTAAACCTCTATGGAGATGTTAGATTGGTTTCCATAGATGTTTGATTTAATTTGATGAATTGACATTTAATTGACACATACTTTACCCATTTCTGCACTTAGGGCTAGCTTCATATAAAAATCTTCTATTGTTTGTATTCAAAATTAACTGAGACTCATATCCTTCTAGTAATTGCCAATTTAGTTAATTCTGTGGCATGTTTTGCACCCCTAACTTCTTTTTCTCATATGATATAGGAATACAGCTGAGACACAGTAACATTCATGATTATAGTTCATGTAGATTATAAAACTAATACGTATTCATGTACATAATTATATGAAAAACTCGTTTTGCTGTACTTTTAATATCATGTTGTATTATAATAACTAGTTACAGAGATAGTCATTTTCCATAATACCGCTATTTATATAAACCATCACAAAATGAAGGTTTCTTCACCGAATTAAAAAGTTAGCCAGCATTTGGTAAACATATGCCATGCTTGTTGTCAAATGATGCATTTTAGTTTTAGATGGATCATTTAATTTGAGATCTGCGTCATAAATAAATGCACATATTACGTAAAAACACTCAATTTACAGATAAACGTTCCCTGTTATTAACTTCTGATAAGCAGATCTCTAAATTAGTGAAATCAGTTTTAAAAATCTAAATGCACCAGTTAGATTGAGCATGTATTGCATCATTAGGGAACTTTGTCCGCTGTGAGAGTGAATTTTGTTTGCAGTACCAAGTTGCTCAACTGTTTAGCGTTGCCGAGGCATCCAAAGACAACACAGGGGGTGGCGAAGGTATAGAAGTCCTAAAAAATGAACCTTTTACGAACTATCCACTGCTCGGTGGTAAATACAACTCGGGCCAATATACTTACAAGATATACCACCTGGCTAGCAAAGTACCTGCATTTATTAGGCTACTGGCGCCGAAAGGCAGCTTAGAAATACACGAGKAGGCGTGGAACGCCTACCCCTACTGTAGAACGGTGATCACGGTAAGAGCTGTCTTGAAAAATTAGTTTGTTACCAACTATTTTTTGATTGATGTCTTTTGTACCCTACAATTTATAAATGCACCTTTAATGTGCCTTTTATTCAAATATGTACAGTTGAATTTAATAATTTCAGCTTTCCCCATAGCTTTTATTTGAATTTATGATCTAATACGTAAGAAACCATTTCATTTAATTATTTGTAACCAGTATTAATTAACATAAAATTATTTTGTGAATCATATTTTGCATAATTCTTGAATATAATATAGCCAAGTTTCTGTTTTAAATTGTGCAACAACCAGAAAAGAAAAACTCAAGTTGCTTGAACTTTATTAGATCGTCTACCTCAGTGTTGCAAAATAGAATGTTTTTGTTCGATGTTAATTAACAATTTCGATTATACTTCTGTCCCCGACATTCAGCAAGGTTTCAGCAGTTACTTGGTTATTCCACATAAAATATTAATAGCCATTATTCAACGTTAGTTAGCAGTGAAGCTTTTTATTAAAAATACTAATAAACTTTTTACGACTGTGTCGCTTACATAATTTTTGTCATGGTCAAGGTTTAAATATCCTTTACCCAACTTGTTTCTGTCTGTTTTATTTGAGATTTCACCAAATTGCTGTAAACACAGTTTACTACAGTACGTGAGTTTTATTATTAGATTTATTGTTTCAAATTCAGAGAAGAATGTGATCCCAAAAGTCAGTCATCAGGTTTATGAGTCAGTCATATCCTCAGGCTACAGAATAGTGATGTAATGGTTTATTCTTGTGAATAACTGTAATCCATAGATTTTTAACCTCTGTAGACAGACTTGTATCGGGTTACATACCTAATGGATTATTGTTTTCTGCAAGGTCATTCCTTGTGGATATAATTACTGTTTAATTGCACACTAGTACTATAATTTATAGATGTCAACAAAGCTAATTATGTGCTAAAGAGGAAGAACGAAGTTTGGATTTTCTGTTTCATTTACAAAAAAATTTCCATTTGGTAGTTTGTTGCAAGGCTGTGTAAAATTCCTGATACCTATAACATTATTTGATTATTCTCCAGCATAACCATAATTTGCATTKAMTATTGTAGTGAAAAAAAACCACATGATAATCAAATAAACACTTACAAAATCTGCTCTGTAAATTGGATATTTGAAATGAGTTTTTTTCAACCCGTAGGAAAAGTTGTTGTTTATAACATATACAAGGTGATTCAGTTTTGGTAAGAAATAGGAAAGAATGTTAAATTGGGGCAAAGTTGCGCATTTTTAATCCCTTTCAGAATCTGAAGAGAAATCTGATCTACCTGCTATAGTTTTTGAGATATTCCAAAAAAACGAATGAAACATTCCAATGTTTGTCTAACTGTACAAATCTATCTATCTAATTGTTAAAAAAGAAGCAAAGAGTAAAGGACTTTTTTTTACATATATGATTATAAATCAATTAATTTTTTATAAACGTACTTTTATCTTGAAATATTAGTAAATATGAACAGCTTTTCAATACAGTATTCCTGTAAATTTTGGTGAAATTGATTTTGAGCCGCTTTGCTCCTATGTACAAAGATAAAACCCTGATATTAAGCCGAAAAAACACTTTAAAGACATAATCAAGAGAGAAATTTGAAAAGTAGACATTATCAAAACGACTTTCTACTAGAGTATTATTAATTTTCACACATAATTCTGCTTGATCGTGTAGCAATTTGTAATATCGAAGATTTCCACTCCCATCACCACTTTTGACATTTGCAGAATCCCTTGTACATGAAAGACAAGTTTCGATTAGTTATAGAAACGATGCATTCGCCAGATGCAGGTAACCAGGACAACGTGAGTACTAATTTGGTTGTTTTGTTTTGGGTTCGTCTTGGTGGCGTCGCTGGGCTTTCGGTGTTGGTATGTTTGTGGTGGTTGTCGTCTGTTGTACGCTTTCGGGATGGTAGAATCCGGGATATATGAAGGATAACTTTGTAATATGCATCGAGAGCTTGCATCTGCCTGACACGGGTATGCAGGACAATGTAAGTAGATTTGTTTTGGGTATAATAACTCTTAAGATGTGGAAAAAGAAATACTATTGTAGCGTCAGTTAAATATTTAGGAAGTTTATGTTTTACTACTAACTGTGCTTGCCATTTTTTCTGGGTTAATAATAAATACATCATTCAGGGTACACTTTTTCATTTCCATGGCTAAAATAATTAGAATTTTAGTCTTCCTTTTTTTGAGACTGACTTAATAATGTGTGAAATTTATGTGAAAATATAGGTGCTAATATCMCATATAWCAGTAATTTAACTGAGATGATGTTTAGAAGCATCAAACATGCAAAGTTGCTCTACTGGTTGATGCCCTGACTATGATGAAATACGGTCTTCCTTTATTTAAGATAACATTTGTTTATCAATTGTTAGAAGTGCATAAATATGAAACTTGCTGTGCTTGAGGAATATATTACATTTTACCATATTTTGTTGAAAATATTATAGGCTATTTCAAAAAAAAAAGCTAACTGTGCCATTTTGTAACTGATCAAAAGTTTTATACTGCTTATTGAAAATGAAACAGTTTTGTTTGTTGTTTTAACAGTCTGTTTGAAATCATCTGATTGCTGCGTATTGATATTGTAAATATTATCTCAATTTTTATATCAATATTTGTTTCCCCATTTTAACGTTACCTGAATTTATCTTGCTCTTGAAACTAAAAGTGAAATGGAAAACTTGATCATTCGAATCTATTCTCCTTTCATAAGAAATATACAGTGAGTTGTATTTCATAATAATTCAAGTTTTACTTTGTATTTACATTGTGCAGTAAAACATAGAAATAGAATGACTTTGGGTTGAATAAAAACTAAAATGTCATTACACATTTGGTTGCTTTTATATCAGTGGTACTCTTGTTTTATTGTGTATATTTTGGCTTTTGTGGGAGTTGGTTTTAATTTAATTTTAATTTAATAAGTCTCATGTATATGGTGACGTTTCAGGCCTACTTATTGGGCTTCCTCAGACTAGTCATTTTTTATTTGTCACTTTTGATACTAGCATGCTTTATCGTTCATGTATGGCCATTTCCTTCATCTTTATGAGGGTTTGCCCGGGACACAGGACCATTGTCTACTTTTGTTTGGCCATACATGAACAATAAAGTACGCTAGTATCAACACTGACAAGTAAAAAATGACTAATATATTCTCACAAAAAAGTAAWGAGAAATTTATGTACYAGGTACACGAGCTGTCTCCGGACAAGCYGAAGCAAAGMGAGGTTGTATTTATTGACATAGCGAATGATCCCGTCACCGCGGCTGACKACAAGGAGGMCGAGGACCCCACCAAGTTCAAATCGGCGAAAACGGGGAGGGGGCCGCTCGTAGGACCCAACTGGAAGAACAACGTCAACCCAGTGATGACATGTTATAAGTTAGTTACCGTTGAATTTAAATGGTTTGGGTTGCAGGTAAGGTACGGACGAATGAGTACAGAAACGGCGTTGTTAATGTGTTGGTTTTGCAGACGAGGGTAGAGAGTTTCATACAGAAGGCAGAGCGGCGGCTATTCACAAATTTCCATAGGTAGGTTTTATTATTCACTGACAAAATAACAAAAATAATAATTATACTGGTTTGGGTTGTAATTAGTACGAAAGCAACAGGTGGCTTTATATGTCAGAAACTTTGATGTGTATATGCCACTTCGACCTGGAATTTGAATAGTGGTTAGCACATTTGACTAGTAATCAAAGGGTTCCGGATTCAAACCTGGTCATAGCTGGCAATACTTTTTCATAAATATGTCTACCTGCAAAAGATCCAATTAAATCTCCTTATTTCTATGTTTTTATTATTTTGTTAAAGATGAATAATTAAAAATGATATTTGTTATCTAAGAAATTGACTCTTGTTGTAATAGAAGAACATTTTTTGGCCATACAATCGGGGGTTATTTTTACAAACTATATGTGCTACATCTCTACTTAATAATAATTATTCTCCACCATAGGTAACATGTATAAATTTTTGTTTAAAAATTACTTTAGTAGACCTTTTACGCATAAAACCATGCTAATGCATAGAAATCGTGCTCTTGACACTTTTATATAGCTGTTCATGTTTTTAACATGATTTTCTTGTTTTAATATCGTTTCTTATCACTTTTTATGTAGTTTAATGGTGAAACTACTGTTTTCAATCGCGTTTGATCCATTTTTTAATCACATATTTAATGAAAAATTCAAAATAATCTTTCATTGACCTCAGGCAAGTCTTCTGTTGGATGGAMCGCTGGTACGGCCTAACAATGGAGGACATTCGAGCCATAGAGGAGAAAACGAAGGAGGAGCTGGAGGCGCTGCGCCAGAAGGGCCAAGTTAGGGGCATGAAGGCGGAAACGGATTAACTCTATTTAACATTAACCGTAATTGTTCAATAAAAAAAGAAAAACGCTAACTGGCTGCTCAGAATACGACAACAGTGCACACAGGTACCAAGTTTAGTGACCGTTGGTTGCGTTCCCCCCCCCCTCCAGTTTTTTAACAGTCTTATTGCATTTACACAATTTTTTTTATCGTCATAATTGTTAAGGTGCTATTTTTTTTGTATTGGTAGAAATAGAGGTGATTATATAGAGGAGAAGGGAGTTTTTGTGTGTTTATTGGCAACAGTGATGAGTGAAAAAATGAGGACTAAAATTTCCATTACATTTAGAAGAATTTGGCATTATTTTAATCCAAGATATGGATTTTTGGCTTTCCTCTGGAGTTTGTTTGGTAAATTGAACCAATTTGAACCACTTGTCGCTTCTGCCAATTCACCGGAAGTAAAATAGTTACCAAGATGATCATGATTAATTCAGAGCAGTTAGGATTCGAGAGTATTCATTATCCAAAGTGTTCTTTTAAGGAAAACTAATGATTTAAGTAGCCTTGTGATCAGTTCGATGTGTGGGGGCTTCCAAAATTTGTTTGGTTACTTTTCCCCCCCTTCCTCCAGATTTGAGTTGCGTCGAAAAGCCATTTTGACATGGGTGTCTTAGCGTTATTCGGGAACATGTTTATGACAATATTTTAGCGTCGTATCTGTAAAAATAATCCGTTCTTTAGCCATGTGTGGGGTCGGCCGCAACGTCTTTCTATGGCAGATGGTCGGTCGATCGTAAATGTCGTGTCAAAATGGTTTTCGAGGTTGATGTATGTGCATTTAAAAAAAATATGTCAATTGTTAACAAGATGGTGCCCAGACGAGGCGCGATTGTTTTAGGAGTATTTCCGCCCACTAATTTATTTCCTTGTAGGCTCTTTTTTAGTATTAAAATTTTTGAATTTTCTTTATTTTGTTGTATGATGTTCATTGTTGAATTTTTGCAGTGTATGTGTAGAGGTTCGATTCAACTAAATTTTTCTCTAGTTCGAAAATCTGTATGTAATACCGTGTAAAGAAACATGTACACAGACCGTTAAATAAAATTGTAGATAGTGACCAAGGGATTAAATTTTGTGTGACTTCTTTTTTATTTTCAGCTCCAACACAATAATTCTCAATCTCATTTTTTGGTAAAATTAGAGAGATGTAGGTCACTTCCAGTATTCTATTTGTAATTTGTGAATTTTATCCAGTTTATAGATAATTGTGTTGAGTTTAGAAAGAAAGTGATCCAAGTATTGATGCAAGATGTGCAATTAATAAGGTAAGTAATAAACACTGCTGCAGTAACACACTTTTATATCAAAATAAGGCTTTGAATTTCATAATGCTGTACTAATAATTTTTGTGGTATGATTCTCAAAACACAGTTCATTGTCAACTATAAGTCTCAGATTCCAAGCATCACTCAAGGCATAAACATAACACTTACAGTCATTTCCTGCCTCACTCTTTTCACTATACATAGTTTTCTTGGTGTTGATAGCCAGATAATGACTTCTATACTACTCTGAAAGTATCTGAACCATACCCAGGTACATCGTTCATGCTGCACTTAATATATATAATTGTGTCGTCTGCATTTTGACAGAGTTTGATGCTACGATTAACAAACAGGTAAGGACCCAAAACACTTCCTAGCACAACACTACGAGTTATATTCTCTGTCATTAATGGAGATACCAGAAGGTAGTTGACGAACCAACCCAGTACGTTTTCAGAGACACCAACATATTTTAACTTGATAACAAGTACTAATATTCCGCTTGTTATACTGACCTCGCTAATTTTGTCAACTGTAACTGCTATTTTTAGGATTAGTTCGGCAATTGTTGAAACCACGATGCTTTTAACACATTATTTGATACTTTGTTGGCAGCAAGGGACTTTCTGGCTCGATTGCACAAAACGCGGTCAACCAAACCCCCTGGTTAGCAAGCAGTAGTCATGCAAACATTTCTTTTTAAGCGTTCATCACTGGTGTTAGCCGTGTCAAAGGCTAGTTAACCGCGTACTAACGAGGGAGTCTATATGACCACGCTTTGTACAACGCAGGCCCTCACATCACAGGAATTGATAGTGTTTACGATCTCCTAGCTCTACGTTCCTTAACTACCGCTCACTAAAGTCTAAAAATGTATCAAGGAGCGCAGATTTTAGTACTTCATGCTTTATGCCTTGCGTAGAAGCTTGTAGTATGTCCAATATGTGGTTTTTCAATACTCATAGAAATACCATCACCATTCCATCCTCCTAACTTGCTTTTTTAACTTAGTTATGGTTTTTTCTACCGTCATTATCTGATATAACGGACAAAACAAGAGTTTACTGATTAAATCACAGCTGTTTTAACATGTGAAATTGATTAATTACACTTAAAAACGATTTAATAACGAAATCTAGCGTAAAGTTTAATTTGTTTATTTGACCTACTGGATTCCTGTATTTTGGAAACCACCAACTTTGAATTTTATTTCACAAATATCACTAGACAGCATTTTGTCACCAGATATCCGCCCGGATCTCAACGAAATCCCCATAAAATGTATAATTTTGAGTTATGGTATCAGGATCGCAGAAGTGCGCATGGGTATTTCTCACCAAAACCCAGTTCGTAGCGACAGTTGGTACTAGTAGTTGCCATAACCTACTTGTAGATCATTCGAGCGGTAATAATTGACAGTCAATYTTTGAGGTTATGACTACGGATTGAGAATTTTGGAGATGATTTTGAAATAAAACGCATTAAATGTCGAAAGTAGCTGAGGATTTTGATAATCTGTATGAAGGAAGAAGTCCCGCAGTCCCATTTATGGCCATGAAAACACATATTGTGCGTTAAGTAGCAATTTGTGGTGCAATACTTTGCTGCGTTCAGCTGTTGGAGWYCGATGTTAACATAACAGATAATATTAAACTGATTACGCAGTTAGCTGTACTTTGTCTGTTACACAAGTGGTTATTATTTCAGCGAAATATCTCACTTCTGCATTCTCACTCTATTTGAAAGACTAWATCGAACWCGTCTAGGCACACGGTTTCTGTCTGTTCAATTGTCTCAATCGGCTAGTAAAAGGGAGTGTCAAACGACTTTTATAAGTGAATCGGTCAGCCCGTTTGATGTATTTTTCCTATATAAGGCTGCCACGCTACAAAATGTTGAATGGCGTGCATGATGAATGTTGCCTTTCCATTTATTTTAGGTTCTGCAATAAGGGCGTCAGAACTTTTAAATGTAGTAACAGCAAACTTATACAACTATGAGTTGTAGTAGTGCACAGTCATGTATAAGTAGACAATTCAACGGCGAGCAGAAACAATTTGAATTTACCATCAAAATTTATGCTAAACATAGTCGACCAATGGAGGTAGGTACTTACCATGGACTATGAGCTACGAAGTGCCCCTTCGTCCTAAGACAGTTACAGTTTGGTGTGGTTTTTGGGCTCATGGCATTACCTAACCTTACTTTTTGAAGACGTCCCTGGAAATCTTAGTTAGTTACTGGCAAATGGTATTTATAAGAATATATCTGTGCTGCGCAAAATAAAAGAAACAACAAAGAATCAAATCTTTGTATTGATACAAAAATTACACAATTCAAACTATAAACACTTACAACTACTCTTTATATCATCAAATTAATGTCGAAAATTGGAATACAGTTTAAAAAAATGTTAAATTGAAGCGTGGGATCGTATAAACGTGATTTATTTAACCCTCTTCTGTTGCCGCTGTCTGTAAATGTCATTCATAGGCGGAAGTGGCATGTCTTCATCATCTGAGCCGTCTATTCCAATGCGTTTGCGTCTTTTGATGCCGCCTATTCCACCATCTTCGACTATCCAGTGTACTGATTTCGCCAGGTCAAAAAGACGAACATCACCACCGTTTTCTGCTGGTAGTGGAGCTAAAAAATAAGTAATGCCTTCGTTACAGATCAAAATAAAAGGGCTTTCATACTTCACAAAATTCAATACTTATAGTAAATTCATAGTTATGAAATTTAAATTTGATTTGTCAGTTTTTTGTTTGTTTGTTTGTATAAAAGCTATTGTTTATTTATAAACCAGGTATAAATGACTGGAAATTCATTAAAATTAATTTTCTTGCAGGAACAAATATATTCAATGTATAGTTCCAGATGGTTCTAGCCAAATTTCAAACAAAAAAGGTTAGATTTGGATGTCAATGTTTGTTTTATATTTTATATTATATCATGTAAGGAGCATATTTAACAGCACATTATATGTAACATGGTAAAAATTTGTAACTTGAAAGCAAACAACTTTAAGGGTAAATAAATAAGTACAAAGCTGAAATAGGTAATTTGCTCTAAAATATGTGCATATTCGTCGAATTTACCTTGGTCAGATAGTTGAATGCGGTTGAAGATGTCCATTAGTAATTCGATGTTCACAAACGGACCACGGAAGCAGTTTGGAGGTGGAAGCAATGTACAAAGATGTGCAGCTGCCGGTGGATAAGGAAAACTACCTCCTGGAAAAAATCAACAAGAACATGAATAGTGGATGCATTAATTTTAAGCTAAATTTACTTAGTAATAAAATCAGACACGAGGATAAGCCTTATACTTGAAAAGCCTCATCTACAAAATCCACTGTGTATTTTTTTTAATTTGTAATCAGATCTGTCATGATTTTATTCTTGTGGTAGTTAAGTACCAACCTGTTGGACAAAATTACTCAAGACCTACCGGGTACTGGGTGTTCTCCTGGTAAGGGATTTGCCTTTGGTTTATAAGGTATCATCTGTGCGGTATCTGGTTTGGGCAAAGCCGTCTCATCTTCCGCATTAATAATTGCCTGAAGGAAATGGTTCTTAGCAGCTCCCGTGATGTTAATAACTTCCGTGTATCTGCAAGAGCACTCCTTCAAATCAATTCAAGTTCTAGAAAGACGAGAATGATTCTTACCCTATACTTTTAAGTTCAGCTGGAGTACAAGGATAGAGATCCAAAAATCTATACCTATCAACCAACTGTGCAGTTTCTTTGCCTTCGAATTCCTTAATTTTAGACAGGACTTCGGATCTCCTCTTCTCGACTTTGACTATGCTCTGTAGGTCACCAATATTGCTTTCGAACTCCAAAAATTTATTCCAAATGTCCCTAAAGAAAAAAGCAAAAATAATCAATTTGTAAAGAATAATTAAATAAAAAATTTACACTGATTTTTCTGGTTCTAAACTTCCCGACGACAAAACCCTCTCGAACAACACTCTTGTGTTGTTATCTTCATTGAGATGTGACAAGTAATCGATGTAACAAGAGACGTAATCGGGATTGTCGCTGAATTTCTTCAAGCCTAATTCGAATATGCGGAAGGCGATGTTTTTGTCTTTGCTGCAGTAGTACTCCATCAACGCTGCACACACGAAGATGTGATATTTCGATCTGTTGTCTTCTCTTGCACGTTTGAACACATTTCTTGCAGATTTATACCTTCCGCACGCCTGGCAAATTTCATATACTGTACATACGCCTAAAAAAACAATTTTTATAAAAGACATTAATATTCTCGACTAAACCCTTACCAGTGTGGGATCTATGTCCTTAATGTCCAAATACTTTTGGTAAATCTGATGTACTTTATCATACTTCAATCTTCCCTCTTCATAATCAGCATAAGCAAAGTACAAGAGCATGTTTTTACTTAACAGCGTACTGGTTGCTCTTTCAAACATATTTGCTGCTTCCTCACTGAATAATTTAGCCGCGTTAACATCCTACGATAATTCTTAGTCGTACAAAGCTTCATTGACTGTATTTTAATGTAGTTACCCCTTTTTCCTGTAAAACTTTGCAGCTGTATTCGAGAAATTGAGCAGCCTGGTACCAGATGTCAGGGTGGTGGCCAAGACATAACAGACACTGTTCCAAGGCGAAAACTACCCTTCTGGTAAGCAGGGCTGTGTCTTCTGTTCGTAAAGGATTGCTTCTTTCCCACGCAATGTACTTTTGCCACAGCTCAACCTTGTAGAATAAATATTTAATTTAATAATGACAAGGCTACAACAGCAACCAATACAAGACATCCAGGAAATCACAAAAAAAAGCTAGAGCAGGGTTACTGTAATTAGAACAAACAGTAGACCACATTTTGAGTGACATAGCTGATCAAGTAAAATATGGTACATACGATAAAGATCTATTTGACAGCAAATGAMTGAGCCTAAACTTAAGTTCTGAACTATATATGAATAATGAATCACCGCAAACAAAAGTAGTAAACTCTTAGAAAACAATGATGATATAMCTTTGGAAAAAAAAAGATGTAATTATCATTTTCKATGAGCATTTTGAAACAGTTGCAGAAAAMGTACTATAAAGAGCATTTCAGTGTAATACAACTTTAAAMTGGMTGCCTAMCAGAAATCTGTACACAAAATAGTTGTTGAGAAAATAACAAAAATCATCAATGGTTTAAAGACAAAAAATATTTCTGCAGCTTATGATGATATCTGTGTTAAAGTAATAAAAACACTAAATACACTATTAACTCCGATAATTGTGAAAATTATAAAAATAAATAAATAACTGTAGGTCTGTCTTTGTGTAAATAATGTTAAGGAATTTCATTTTTCTAACAAAGTTTGAAAACCGGCAACCACACAAGAGTTATGATCCTAATTTTTGAACCTTATACCATAAACATAGGAAATAAAATTGCATGCATTTATTATTATTCACATCTAAACTATTTGGAACCAACATGGAGTAAAACAAGCAGAATTGCTACTGACATATAATAAGGCAATCAAACTGATTTATGATTTCAAAATGCTCATGCCTACAAATGATGTATGCAACCCTAACAAGTTACTGACTGTTACAAAATAATTATGCTGAAATCAAAGAAACAACTTTCTTATTTTAAAGAATTAAGAAACATTTTGGACATTTCAAATCTGGTGACAGTTTATTACGCTTTGATACAGTCTGTATTAACTTATGGTATAATAGTTTGGGGATCCGCCAATAAAACTACAATAAAATGCGTTGAAATACTGCAAAAATCTATTATAAAAGTAATTATGAACAAGCATCGCAGATATTCATCGGATCTTTTGTATGAACAATCAAAATTAATGGACTTGCGGCAATTATACGCACTTATGATATACAAATATTTATACAAAAACAGAAGCTTTTTACTAACATATCCCAGCCATGAATATGTAACAAGAGGAATGACTAGCAACTCGGCCTGTGTGCCATTTGCAACAAAAACTTTGTGTCAGAGAAACATTGATTTTTTTGCACCTTTATTGTATAACATGCTAACGCCAGATTTGAAATCTTGCACAAATTACATAGCCTAGTGTAAGAACATTAAAGCAATGATAATGAACAGGGATCGTCATGAATTTTCAAATTTAATTGATCGATTATAAATTATATAAAATAAATAAAAAATTTTTATTATTTATTTATAATTTTCTAGCTATATTTTTCTTTTTCTCCTATTTATCATATCTACTCCTCAGCTCTGTTCAACGATGTACATTTCGTTTGTTTCTCTAAGTCTAATTTAAATTTTATGTAAAAATCTTGTTTTGTCTTGCATACATGTGTATGGGTTTCCTTTTCTTTAGTGATGTACATGGTAGATATACTATTACAAATACTTTTATTTTTTTAGATTCTGCTCAGCACATGCACACAAAATAATTATATTGATATTTTCATTGCTCGCATACATGCGGTGAGATTTTATTTATTTAATACAATTTATGTTATATTTAAAATGATGTAAATTATGTTTGAGTTTAAATAAATACCTATCTATCTAACTTTTATGCAAAAAAATAAAATGCTATAATTTTTAAGGGAGGTAAATAGAGAAAACAGATAAAAGCAATTGTTAGATGCAATTTAAGACAGATCTTTATGTAAAAAACAGCCCCACCTGTTTCTGCTCTTCCGCACTCCCATTTGGGGGCACACTGGGTGCATTCCTGTTAATCCCCCTGATCTGTACTTCCAGTTCTTTAGCAACCCTTCTCGCATTCATGTAATCTCTGCTTCTTTCAATTGACATCTTCTCGGCTATGATCGGATTGATTGCCTGAGAAAATTCCCAACATGAATGTATCATTGACCCTATCTGGTCGACATACCTGTTCAAAAGCTATGTAGTCTTTCCAAAAGGTCTCCATTCCCGTCATAGGGTTTATCACACCGCGTTGGTACACCTTCCTGACTGCGGAGATCTTTTGGTTTTCGGCATAAGAACCGATGGCCTCTACGCTTTTGAGAAAGTTGACGTAGTCGTTCCAGATGGGATACGAGTGGATGTCCATGCCGATTTTGTCTAAGGCGAAATCGTAGGCTTGCGCCATTTTTTCTCTGAAAGTATTTGTTTGGTTTTTGTAGGTTTAAACCTGAATTTATACCATACAATATCAAATATGTTAAACAAGGGCATGGGAATAAAAATTCTAGTGAAGTATATGCATAGAACTATGGATTACACCATATAGGTAAGCAGAAAAGAAATAAAAATCGTATGTAACAAGTTGCCTTTATAATTTTCAGTTTTACTGTGTTGATACTTCTATGACAGTTCTGTTTAGTATAAACAATTAATATAACATAAGGATCATATAATAGACTCGAGAAAATTTCAGCTATTACTCAAAAAAAACCTGAATTTGATATGGTATTAAAATGCATTGGATTAAACTGATATGTTCAACGTACATGTTATAAAATCCAAATATCTCGAATAATTCGAACTTTAGCTATTCAATACATTTTTTAAACATATAATATGTATATGTTGTCCTATAATCAAGAACAAAAAAAATGCACTCCTTTGGTCTCTACTGATAAATCAAAGTTGAATAATTTTAAATTATTGTACCACATTTTCAATGTGTAATGTTCCATATATTGTGAATTTCAAATTACTTGAAAAGATTTTTTTTGTCAATGAACAACATAAATTTGTACTGCCTACAAACTATTCTTCCTCAACAAATTTCAACAAAACTGACAAAACCAGAGAATGCCAAACAAGTTTGCCGTTTATGATACATGGAAGTTTACAAATTTACGAGTAAATACTTTGATTTTGAAGGAACATTCCTTTACAAGTACAATATTGTGATACCTCTGTAAATTCTTGGTTGATAAATGATGAACATGCTGTATTTATTCCTTTGTTTATGTACTTTACATAGTTTTACTTGTTTGTAGCCATGTTTATCAATAACATACACTATATAATCAATTTATAGTATGTATCAACAGCAGTCAAAAAAGAATTTATTTAAAATGATCCGTTGCATTATTTATATACAGTTGGACCTCAAATAACAAAATTTTTTTGTGAATAAAATCGCTATTTAACGAAATACAAATCCAAAGAATTCTGGGCCAATACATTCCTAAATAGGGTCAATATTGGCATTTTATATGTGTGAACTTTCGAATGAAGCTCTGCCAGTACGATGACATCAATGAAGTCGTTTTAGAGTAGATACAGATGATTTGAGGCAAAAATGCACCTCTGTTTGGACCTTCTATTCCAGAAAAGTCTTGTAAGCATGCGAAGTTGCTAGGATATCAAGATCTACCTGCCAGTGCTCGATGGCTAGAAAAGTTTAAAAACAGGCACGGGGTCCACCAAAAAGGTATTTCTAGTGGAAGATAAGACATTGACATTTAAAGGTAATAAATGTTTTGGTGGGAAACAGAGTATTATGCCCATTATCTACATACAGATTATGTATCATTGACAAACAATAGATATATTAATATGTATTATAGTTCCTAAGTCCTTTTAAAATATCAGTCCAAATAAGGAATGTCCTACTTAGAGATTTTTTCAGAGATTATAGTACTTCGTTATATAGAGGTCTAACTATACACAAAAACATGTGAACTTACCTACGGTTGTTCCAAAAATGTGTAACAAGCAAAACACGATTTAACCATAGTATTTAATAGCATGTTTAACAATGCCAATACATGCAGAAGTATAAGTAATTGAATGAATTCTTGTTACAATATTTCAGTTCAACCAAAACGTCACAAAAGTCACATATTCACTTACTTGTACGTTGGTAGCTTAGCCTTTGTTTCCTTCACGTAAGTTAGGTACAGTTTCCACAGTTCGATATTTAAAATCTTCATTAAACAACGTTGAAACAGCTGTTGAAAAATCGTCAAGATTTATCCAAGAAATGAAATTTTATTCACCTTATCACACATTGGTCAACAAAGATGCGAAATATGGCGCTAAATAAAGCAAAGCCAGTTATATTATGTTTTATTCATACTAAGGTAGAAGGAAGAGGGACACAAATAAAAAAAAGTATATTTGCACCATCGTCAACAAATGTGTTTTCCATAAGTGGCTTACAAGTAGAGGAACATGTCCAGAAAGAAAACCATGAACTGCACCACCTCTAAATCAACAAAAATAAACCAGCGATCCATGAAATTCCTCCCAGACATCAAAACACACAGAGACTTTAAAATAAACAGTTGAGGATAGCAAGCCAATTTTTATTATACCAACTTGGGTATTAAAACAATCGGACAACTTATTATTAACATACATACTGAACGTGTCGGTTAATTCAGGGCGCTTTACCTTTTCCACCTTCTCGAAATTCCGCGACTTCATCTGTAAATGATACAGTTAAGGGTAAATTTGACAAATGCCTGCGATCTTACCTCATGCTCGATGTAAATTCTCCAGTACCTCGAGGCTGACGGAAAAATAGTTATCAAGTGTTCGTACAATGGACGAACCTCCGAAATGTGCTTCAACTGTGCCTCTCGCAGCAGTATCGACCATGCTTCTAGATCATAAGGGTTCTTTTCTACCTGTCTTTGCGTTCGGTACAGCTTATCGTTGCCCCAATCCTGCAAGTGGCGTAAAGTTATGTATATAGTAGTTAATCTTGTTAAGCTTTGTAGCTACTTCTTGCATACTTTTTTTTAAAACATGAAGCAATAGTACAACTTGAAAAGGGCTACTTTCGATTCTAACACGATTGAGGTTACCTATATTAACACAGGCCAATACTTACAATATGCAACCTTTCCTCAGTCATCGTGTGGCTTTTTTAGATGTCATAAACGGTACTTAGTAAGTTTGTTGATATTTACAAACGCAATGGGTAAAAATCTAAAATAAACACGAGCCCCAAACAAGCCCTACGTAAATATGTCAACAATCAAACGTCACCTAAATGTCAACTTGCTTTGTGCAACGTTGTCATATTATGTCTCCGACAGAAATTCAGTACAAGAAAATAGACAAAAAAGATTATTTAAATAAGGTTTTTAGTCTCTTGGACAATAGAGATTTTTAAATAGTTGAAATTGACAAAACAATTATTAATATTAACAACAAATTAAAGGAACTTCTAGACAAGATTGAATCAACTTAAAGAAGTTTTAATTGCAATAAATCTCTGAATCCTGTTGTAACACTATCAGACTTTATGAGCTCCCTAAAATACAGAAAGATGATTGTTCTATCAGAACTGTTATGTGTTACATAATTTCTCCACGTTGCAAATTAGCAATGAATAATATAGAAAAAGGTACATTCTCATTTACAGAAGCACTTTTTTGCCCTTTTACTAAATAATTTTGTGGCTTTTATAAATTCATACATGTTTGTATAAATATCAGTTATGAAATGGAAATTAGAAATAATAGTCTTTTAAAAATACATGTTCATTACTGAATATTGTCGAAAAAGAACTGGGTGTAATTCTTCAAATTGCTTTTAATATACCTAACAATTATGCAAGTTATTTAGACCAAAAACTCTACTTAAATCTGAAATAATTTAAATTTTCCTTTAGCACTACTAATCTTAATGATCAGTTAACATTGGGTCGGTTTTTTCTATTTTACTCTAAAATCAACTTTGATTTTTTAAATCTAAACCATGGTTGATTTTAGCTAATATCAGCTTTAATAAAGAGAAGAAAAACCGACCCATTAACTTTTCTGGTCCAGTCTATCAGTTAGTTTATCTAAATAATATTTTCTATCTGTGGATTGACTATTAGCTTTGAATATAGAATATAGAATAGAATATAGAATATAGAATATAGAATTTCTATATTCAAAGCTATTAGGTACCATTTTGCTGTAGACAGTATGCTTTCCCGTTTTATACATAGGAAAGACAGAATTTCAGCTTTAATAATTAGTTAATAATTGTCTAAGACAAAGAACAATGGAAACAATTTGAAAAGTATAAAATAGAGATATTGATACCATAAATTCTTCCTTAGCTTATCACTAATTGTTAAAGTAATTGGAATTAAATAATTTTGAAATGTACACAATTATTAGTGGATAAAATTTTACTACTATTGTAAATTCAATTGTCCAGTATTGAATTATTTATTTATGTTTGTTTTGCTGGTCTGTAGGTTGCTTTATGTTAGAAGTCGAGTTTTTTTGCTTCTATTTATTTAACAAAGTCAAAACTGTATTGCAAATAAAAGTAAGTTAAACTATGAGTTTCAAACTTAAAGGAAAACTACTAAAATCATGCTTACGTATATTTTGCACAATACATTACAACAATCTTGTAAACATTCTAGCGACATCCGAAAAATCTATACAGAAAAATAGCGAWATCCGGCAACGCCAAACTTTGTACGACACCTACGCGGCGACTTATTAACTAGAAAATCAAATTAGTCCCAATAGATGGCCGCGGGCAGTCATTTATGAACTCATTTATTGCTTTTTCGGCAATTTTTGCAATTTTAAGAAACATTTTGTTACTATTTGGTCTTTTGGTGGTAAAATTATATACGTTTCTGATTTCTTGCAGCGATAGAGAGAAAAAATAACGACTGCAAGCGGTCATTGATCCCCGTAGAACAAAACTTCAACATCGTTGTCGGTTTGGCGATTTTCCGAAGCATCAGTTATATTAAAATAGTAAATTCCTAAGAGTTAACTCTTAAAACTGTACATACAAGACAGCTTTAGGTTTCTAAGAGTTTTTTACCTTCGATCCATGTAGTTTGCGATAAGAAAAACTGGATTATAAACGAAAATTCGTACCCGAAAAATGACGCGGTCTGGCAACGTCGTTCTATGCGGCTATCTATTAATTAGGGTTTCCGATAGATGACGCAGGCAGTCAATTGAAAATTCAAATTTTTGCAAATTATTCTGATTTCGCAAATAAATAACTATTTCATCTTGGTCCTGGATGTTTTATTGAAAATAAAAAATAAACAGCAGTAGAGTCAATATGATTTTAGTTCGTAAATATCACTTTTGCTTAACGCATTGTCTTTTTTTTAAATTCCGAACACCCTTGATGTAATTTACTGGGGGTAATATATGTTCTTTATCATTTATATGTTAATATTATTCAGCATTTTTTGTATTCTAGCTGTATATGTGTTTTCTTCCGACATAGATAAGTCCAGAAAATAAAGAACGCCAGCCTTTTCTTTAATAGCCAATCAGCTGCCTAATTAAAATAAAGAGTTTAGCATGCAATTAACCCAAAATAATAAAAAATGCTCAAGTCGTTTTCTAATAAAGCTTCAGTACCCATGTAAGTTTGGTGGTTTAGGTTCATATTCTAAAAATGATGTGTGCCACACTTGCAGATTCGTAAATATTATTGTTATTATATCCTTAAAGACTTTTGATGTCGACGAAAAAAATAAAATAGGACTATAACGTACACAATTTCAGACTATTCATTAGTCCTCCGTCACACGACTAGCGTCTGTTTGTAAAAAAAGTTCTGACTGTTCCGCTAGGCCCCAACAGCGCTATTCGGCTACGTAATCAGCTTTTGTATTTAAATACTAAAGTAAACGCGACGAAAAAAGTTAATTCCAGATGCAAAAAAAGCTTCCTCTTTGGGGAAACGTCCAGGCGGCAGCGAGACGTAAAAAAAACTACCGGGAGACAGCGTTTTAATTACTAGTCTGTAGGGAATGTTTTTTTGTTCCCGTAATGTAGCTCTTATTTCAATATAACAGAGGAATGCGGTTAGATAATTGTCGGGGCAATCGTTGTTACTTTAAGATTAAAATTAAAAGAGATTTGTGCGTACCTAACATATAATATGTAAGGATACTTACGGCTTGCTAAAAACTTGTTTTGAATTGGGCTATTTCCTACACTTGACGGGCTATAAGTTATTATTAATTTCGCATTTTATATGTTTTTTATATATAAATTACAGGTACCCCAATAAAAGTGATAAAAGAATTCGTAGACGTAATTAAACAACAAAATAATTCCTCTGTTTTGTTCAATTTTAAACGCTTTAGGCATATTACTTATTAGATTGAAACACTGTGAAAGATGATGATGGTTATGGTTTTACTATGGTGAGGAACTAAAATTATTGAAGAATCAGTATTGTAAATAGTCTTACACACTTCATATCTTTGCTTTTTATTTAATTTAATTAATGGAAGATTTAAAAGTGTATGAAGTAAACTGTGGAAGGGTGACGATTTAATGTCTTTGTAACACCGTTGTTCCTTGATATTTATGTATCATACATTTGTGTGTTGGCTGGGTATGCTATAAAAAAATATTTAACAAAGCTTCCCAGAATACTTCCACACATTTCTCGTATTTATACAGAGTATTGAATGTATGTGGGTATTTCGTACGCAACAACGCGAATTATCCAAATATTCCATCATTATTTGAAGCTATGCCGACCTGTATTTCTACCCCAGACTGCAATGTGTATTTAGGGCGACTTACAAATTAAATGCAACCGAATCTCAGCCTCTCGTCTGAATATTCAAAGGAATTTACATCGGATTATGTCCGACACAAATGCTGCTTCTGAAGGGTCGGTATTTGAATAACCTTTGACTGAAATTGCGAAGCCATAGATATAGAAAATTGAACCTCTCTGGTTCGAGACTGTGGCACCAGAGCCAGACGGAGACGTTGTTACAGATTGTTATCAGATGAAACAGGGTTCATCTCGGCAGCATCAACAATGAAAATGTAGTTGTTTCTATCAATATTGATGCATTATAACTTTACATATCATTACGAAATTGATAATAAATTTCAGGTATACCAAAACTTCACAAGAAATCATATCAACAATAGATCATATTTCTATTGATAAATATAATAGATCAGATCTGTTAGATGTAAGATATGGCATTTAATAAAGAAGCAGTACCAGATGACTGGAAAATGGGGATAATTGTACCAATACATAAAAAAGGAGACACAAAAGAATGTGAGAACTTTAGAGGAATTACATTGTTAAGTGTACTAGCAAAGGTTTATGAAAGACTGATCGAAGCAAGATTAAGAGAAAAGCTGGAACCACAATTACATGAAGCACAAAGCAGGTTTCGAAGGGGGCAAAGCATATAGGAACATATAATTACGATTAAACAAATGGCTGAAAAGATAGGCAAAAAAAGGAATCTGTTTAGTAAAGTGATCTGAGAAAGTATGAAGTGGCTGGATTAAGGCAAGGGGGTGTTAAGTCCAACACTGTTTACCATGGTAATGGGCGATATATTTATAATTTATTGAAACTGCAGCTCAAAATACATCTGTGTGTCGATTTTGAGCTAAAATTAGTTTCCGCGGAAAAATCGCCAAACAACAAAGGCAAACCCCTTTGTTCTTTTTTGACCTTAAAATTTTTGCACCTCCGATTTGTATAATTTCAAGCATATTTACTAATCTGGACCTCCTGAATTTCGGAATGGTATTCGTTTGTCGTTAACTACAACGTGTAAGATGATGATGGTTATGGTTTTACTATGGTGAAGAACTAAAATTATTGAAGAATCAATATTGTAAATAGGCGTACACACTTCATATCTTTGCTTTTTATTTAATTTAATAAATGGAAGATTTAAAAGTCTATGAAGTAAACTATGGAAGGGTGACGATTTAATGTCTTTGTAACACTATTTTTCCTTGATATTTATGTATCATACATTTGTGTGTTGTCTGGGTATGCTATAAAAAGATACTTAATAAAGCTTCCCAGAATACTACCACACATGCCTTATATTTATATAGAGTATTGAATGTATATCAGTATTTCGCACGCAACAACGCGAATTATATTAATTAGTGAAAGTTGGGTGTTAAGCGATAGACTTTTAAGTAGACCGCAATCAACAGAGATGAAATACATAGGACGTGTTAAAGGGGTGTCTAGAATGGACAGAACAAGAAACGACAGAATCAGAGAAGAATTGGAAATAGAGTCGATTAAACAAACTACGAGAGGAAATAAACTAAAGCGATTTGGGCACTTGGTGAGAATGAACGAGGAAAGACCTCACCTGGGATGAAGCTAGAAGGATAGCAAAAGACAGGACTAAATGGAAAAACAGTGTAAAAGACAATAAGCGAGTGAGAGACAAATACTGTGAAACATATAGTGATCAATATTTAGTGAAAGTTAGGTCTTAAGCGATAGACAGACAATTGGATTGTAGAATACAGAGATATAATACTGAAGACGTGTCAAAGGGGTAGACAGACAACATTTCCATCCTATACAAGAGAAAAAACTTCTTAAAAGAAACTGACGTTTGTTTTATTTACGTTTTACTTTTGGAATACGCGCATCTTTGTTCTCGCTAGATCTTATCAGTGTGTTTGAACCTCTAACGTATTTCCTCACCCTGCAATTATAATCTGCCATATTTCATTCAATATTATCGTGCTCACAGGCCGACTGACTGCATAATTACCCAAACGAACATTCACCTTGGTCCCCATCGATTAAAACAGAAATTCTCATGTCCTTCCGAAATCCTACGCAAGTTCAAGGACACACGAACCTATGTTCATGATTACCCTACCTCGATTAGGAATGGCTGGCGCAGATATCGAATTAATTATTAAGGAGAACTGGGATTGATCTAAGTCAAAATTGCAAATGAGGTTGAAATAAGGAAGAAGAAGATTAGGTATTCTGGACTCAGAAATATTCTGTGAATACAACTTAATGGTGTATTCCCCAATTCCCTAATTTTACGACACTCAACTACAGACCGCTGTAGAACTATTATTTGATGCATCGTGTAAGCTAAATTTCTTAATTGGATAGATTTCTACCTTTCTTCGTGTCCTACTTTTGCGTTGAAGTCTTCCGCAAATGAATTTATACCGGTTTTTCTTTTAATTTTCTATAGACGTTTACAAACACACTACAGAAGGTTATTAGTGACACATTAACAATAGCTGTGATATTCAAACACAAGAAAAATCTTTGTTCAGGTAATTAAATTTAAAAGGTCCAGTTTACCCACTAAGTAGTTTTCAAATTTTATCCTTTGCTATTTTTCAGTCATCTGGACTACTAAACGCCAGTTTTATACATCTTTATACTTTAATAAGTGTACTATAAAACACATTTACAATAAGTGTTCAGCAACCGTTTCGAAAAAAATATTAATAAGACGTAATAGTTTAGTGTTTTTAATTATCATTGAGAAATCGATGAAATTGACTATAGTCTAGAACATCAAGTTTGTTCTGCGTTTATATAAAACTATAATATATAAAACGAAACGAAATCCACATAATTACATTACCTACTTCCATTTAGTTTAAAGATGTCTCTAATCGAAAAGCAGGGAACACTGGTATCCCTCAGAACGCAAAACTTCTTTGCCGACGATTTTAATTTATCTCAGACGATGCCGTGCAGGTGACATGTTTGTTTTACTCCAAAGTTTGGAAACTTACTTCATCTGCTCCTCGTGTTCGGTAAACGTGCCCTAATCTCGCCTTTTGTAATATCGAACTTGCCAGAAATCGCTGCAGAGTTTGGCTTTTCAACACGAAACAGAGGAACGACTTTGTACCACTTCGCTGTATTCGCAAAACGTCGAACTTGTAAACTGTCCTTAAATATTGCTTTTAATTAAACTGTGTTCCACAGGGTGCTTGCTGTTAAATTAAAAGCACTTTGTGGCTTTAAAGAACATGTCAAAAGTAATGTGCGGCTGAGACTATAGTTTGTATTAAATAAGATCAACTACCACATCTTTATGTGAAGATGGCTTCTTTGAATCTTTATCGCTGCTTGATTGTTTGCATTCCAGTACTTTCAAATGCTTACTTACTTACATATACTTATATAAGATAAAGAAAGAAAAAGAAGTTTGACACTTTATCGCCAGCCCAGCATTGATTTAGATTTATGGGTATTATGGAAGCTGTCAACGCAGGAGAGGCTCCAGTGATCTTACCAGAACCTTCGACTGCATTGACCATGCTATTCTTTTAATGAGCCTGGAGCAATACGGTATACGTGGTTTGGCGACGGGGTGGTTCGCGCTTTACCTTTCCGGCGGTAAACAGTACATAGAAGTGTCAGATGTCATATATGGTGGTATACAAACATATAAATCTAAAACGTTTGACGCTAAAATTGGAGTAGCGCAAGGCTCAATACTTGGGCCGGTGCTTTTTACTTTATATATAAATAGCCTATCAACAGTGGCAAAATGTATAATTATGTATGCTGATGACACTTTAGTGTTTGTCAAAATACTCTGGAGTGGGATGAGCATTGTAACAGTTTGGTTAAACACTCTGTTCAACATATTATCAATTGAAAAGCCTAAATAACGTTTTGGAAATAGAACAGTTAAAAGCACTATACTATGCGCAGGCACATTCCAGATTGGCATATGGAATCCTACTTTGGGGGTCGTCACTATGTATCTCTAAAGTGTTTGTGATGCTAAAAGGTCTAATCAGATGTATGAAGTCTCTTCCTCAGGCACACTCATGTAGAATGGCTTTTAAGCAGTTGAACTTGTTGACGCTTCCTTGCATATATGCCCTGGAGCTGCTTTTGTATGCTCATACAAGTAATAAAAAGTTCACTTCCAACCATGATGTGCATAACTACTCAACAAGGAATAATTCCCTTTGCCGAGGCTAGAGCTATATAAGAATACTCCCAACTATCTGGGAATCCAGCTATAACAACATACTGCCAAATGAAATAAAAAAGTTTATAAATTGTATGAGAGCTTTAATGGTAGATAATGTGTTTTAGTCTATTGTGGACTATAAAGACTTTTTACTTTTGGATCAGCAATGATATTTGAGTGATAGAATATGATAAATGTCAATGTTGATGTAATTTTGTATTTTTTTGCACTTTGATATATGTATTGTACACAATACTGATAAATTACAGTAGATTAACGATACATAAAACTAAAAATGTTTCTTAACACTGACAGCAAAGTTATCTAAAGGTTTTTCGTCATTGTGTATTCAGCATTAGTTCAAGAGGTGGTAGTTTATAATATTTATAATTGCTTCATTAATATTATTACTAAATTGTTTCAGAGTCTCAGAAATTTTGAAGTATATGACAAATCTTCCCATATAGAAAGCTTTATTGGTTCAAAAAAAACTTTTGGTATCTATACAGCAGTAAGGAAGCAGTTCTAACAGTAAATACTGCCAAATCGACAATTCTCTGTACAAATTTTGAGCTACTATGTAAAGACAGACCACTTTGGGTCCAAAAAATTGAAAGCTTTTGAAGATTCGTACAAGAGGAAACAGACGAGAAACTTCTGTTAGAGATTAAATAATATAGGGAAGGATTTCTGTTTTGTAAAGATAACTGGAGTGAAAAAGGTAACAGAAAGGCGGACGAAMTAACACCGAGGAAGACAATAACGAAAATGCGGAAAAATACAAGGAATTTGAATAAAAAAATTCAGTATCTACTCAAAGATTTAATTTTCTTTATTTTGAAGAAGGACGAGACTTTGTCCAACTCCTGCAAGATATCTCATCATCGATTGGCACCGAAAAATCACCAAACCTGGCAAGTTCAAGGTCGCTTCCGTGTCCCCACACGCTCGAGAACAATACCCACACCTTCACCCATACTTTTTCCTATCGCCGGTGACTATCAGTGATAAAAAAGTTGAACCGAACGTTCGCGAGCATCGTCGAGCGCGCGTTCTCGACTCCATCGTCGCCGTCGCATTCCAGTCTTCGCCCGACCTGCTGCTGGAGTTGCTATCCGCCGCTGGAGCGTCGTTGACACCTGTTGTACCGGCTCGGCGTCTAGTTTTCCGCGGAAAACCGAGTTTCCCTCCGCGGGTGTGCTGTGCGGTGTGGTTTTCCGTTCAGTGCAGTTTGATTTTTTCCTTTGCTTGGATTGTGGACGAGTGACCTTTTTTCCTGTTACTTTTTTACCTGTGGAGATGATGCGACCGAGAGAGCGGGCTACCTGGCTGGTCTGGAGCATGGCGGCGTTGCTGCAATTTACAGGTAGGTTGCGATTCGTTTGGCGCGTCTTTAAAAGTTTTCGAAACTGGCGTCAATCGGTCAAATTTATTATTTATAAATATGAGGAATCTGGTCACCCTGACAAGAAACTACAAGAAACTTAACATAAACAAAGGAGAATACATTTTTTAATTAAAACCAAATTATATACAATTAAAATATCAAGAAAAAACGGCCCATTTTTATTAATAAATTCAGTAACCGGTTAGTTAAAAAGACAACTGCAAATTCTGTACAATAATCTAAGTGAAAGATAGGATTTCGGGATACTAAATAATTATGCAGGTTTGGTGTCTATAAGAATGGAGAAAAGGAAAAGACGATGGAAAAGGCTGCAAGATTTAAAGCAAAAAAGAAAAACAAGCACAGACAAGAATGCAATCAAAATCACACCACATGTTTTCTAGTTTTAAAAACGAGTAGTACAACATTTACCAAAGAAGAGATGGAGTTAAAACAACCTAAAATTTAGCTAACTCAAAAATAACACCTGAAATGAACAAAATATTTACACCAGAAAATGCCACAATACACAATAATATCCCTGCTTTAATTCCTATTCATCCAGTAGTAAACTACAATTTTGCACAAAAAAAATTAAATGAAACAGTGGCGAATCCGGCATTTAGGCATGGGAGGGGCTTATTTTTACATATTACACTACAAGTAATGAACTGGGTGTGTCGATTTTACACACGAGTGAGTGATTTAGTTTTCTTCGAATGCTGTATAGTGTTTTGTTCAATCCTGCATATCAAAATTCTACAAAATAAACTTAAATTCATTATTTATAATCATTTTTGTTATCACCAGAAGTTCCATTCTAGAAACAATATAAATTGTTTGAAAAATGTACTTATGTATTGAAAATATGCTTGACAAAACTAGTAAAATTATAGTGGTTAACGATGAACTTTTTGTCTATTGATACTGATCGACGTCTTTATTATTTTTGGCACTGTCTTTCTTAATTCAAGACGGTTTTTTAAATGCTAAAAGATATAGTAATAATAATTTTCTACTTATGACAAAGTTTTGAAATACAGCATAACCCTCTTCTTCTTTTAAATTAAAAAAATCAATCAAGAATAGAAAGAATAGTCTTATATATGTAACCTTCCTTTTAAAATTAAAAAAAAAATTGTGTTAGACGACAGATAGGTAAAGGAGATACAGTAGCTTAATTTCACATATTTTTCAAGTAAATATTTTGTATGTATTGTAGTATATCAATTTGCAGTATAAAAAACTCTTTTTCTGTTTGGATCCTTAAGTGTTTTGAAGCTTTTATGTAACGTATATTTTTAATAACAGTTCTTTTAAACAAAAACTTATGTCTTGTTGATAATTTTTATTAGGGCAGGTTTTGATTCCTACTGTATTATTTTATTAAAAATGCAACATTTGAGTTGTATGTATTGATGCTGCATTCATATCGAATCTGTACCTACTTGAGGTGTTTCGTCTCTCTCTCTTTCAGTATTATCTCTGAAATTAAGGAAAACTGATTCACCAATAAAATTATAAACTTTTAAGAGCGCATTCTATGAGTTTTTACTGATAAACGTAGATAAGACAGCAATGTTGTTTAGATTGCACAAAAATTGTAAGAGGTGTCGACGATTTGCAGTGTTGAAAATTTTTGTTTTGCTGATAACAAAGCCTTCAGATGTCGATTATCAGAAGCCACTACTTACATAAACGCAATGGCAAATACCTCTTTGTAGTGCGCAGTATATATTGTGTTGTTAAATTTCTGAATTACACTCTTTKCATTTGTGTTTGTAATTTGTTTGGTATTAACGGCTCGCATTTTAATTTAACCCAGCTTTATGAACTAATTACACTGCGCGCAAAACCATACATTTTTTATATTAAAATCAGAACGTATAAGTAATTAACTCTTTCTAAAAGCAAAACGAAAATGAGTGGAACTTAGCGAGTGCATTTCATAAGCTGCACGAATATTGTGCAAGTGAAACAAGAATATAACTTTTAACAAGCTGTGAACGTAACGCCCGTTCGATTTCAATTTACAATGAACTACTGAAGTGTAATTCCGAAATTTTCAACTTACCTGACAGATATTGGCATATCTTGAACGGTTGTTTTGACTTGTTTTTACTGCATTTCCCCGGCGGAGTGTAAGAATATTCGTCAGAAGTTGGTCGAATTGTTGCGATATTTCTGTTGCGGAAGTATTTGCACAATGTAGCTACTTCTCCTACTGTATTCCCCTTTCCGACATTCGCCTTTTAACCGGCCTTTCATCCAACTTGGACGGCCTGCCATTTTAACTTTGAGACGAGGGTTCAAGTTTTTTCATGAAAACTTCTATCCCGTTTAATACGGGGACGGTTGGTGTAAATGCTGGATTTAGGAAAGGCTCGGACTGTGACTTTATGACTATAATCATTGTACAGAATGGCACTTAGCCAGAGTAATACCTTTGGATCTATACCTGGATACACCATTTTTGGTGAATCACAGACCTAACTGTTGTGTTTAAGAAGAACTTATCTAAAACTATTTCTTAGTTTCTACTACATACCTTAGAAAGTTCTTTCGAACCTGTACATACCTGTGCTCAAAAGTTTTGGGACTGCTTTATAAAGAAGAAGAAAATTACTACAAACACACCTCTGGGTGTTACAGAATTTATGCTTAAAATAATAAAAACATTTTAACTTGTAGTTTGAAAACTTTTTAAATGACATTTGGGATCATTTGCCATACGCACACAACTGTTTTGGAGATTTACTAGCAACAGCTTCAATGAACTGAACTGGTCCATTTTCACTGTAGAGGTACATTGAAATATTGAAAGCCATAATGCAGAACTTCACAAATTGTATATGCTTGTCATACATAAAGCTACTTGTATAGAAAAATGCTGCTATATAATAGTTATTAATTTGACAAAAAACCCGTTTTGTACTGCAGATATATATAACTGGTCGCAAAATAGAAATAGTTTGAAAAGTGTTTATCGACGAATAAAAATTCTTGTATTGTGTGGTTAGTTGGATATAAATATTTAAAACTGGCGAACATTTATTTATTTGTTGCAAAACGACCTATGTCAATTCTATAATTACTGTAAAATTAACAAACTTTATTTAAATTTCAGTAAGTGCTGTACTATTACATTTTCTAGAAACATTAGACTATTTTCCTTTGACTATAACTTTGACAACAATAAGATAAAGGCCGTTTCTCATGTGAAAGATTTGGGAGTCACTTTCGACCAGAAAATGACCTCTGTGCATATAGATAATATAGCTTTTCAGGCAAATAGAATGTTGGGCTTTATAATTCGAACAACTAAAAATTTTAGTTCTATTCAAGTTATAAAAAACCTGTACTTCGCATTTGTTTATAGCAGACTCAATTTTGCATCTGTTGTGTGGTCTCCACAGTATGATAAATACAAATTAAGACTGCAGTCGGTACAAAACAAATTTTTAAGGTATCTTCATTTTAAAGTTGTATGAGTTAATAAATGCCACAACACTGACCCGAATGTACAACATAATGAGCCTAGAAAAGAGAAGATTAATAGCGGATTTGCTTTTTCTCCATAAAATAATCAATCGCTCAGTTGATTCACCCTCTTTGCTCTCTAGTATCTTCTTAAGTGTTCCCGTGTACAACAGTCGTTTTTTACCTTCATTTCGCGAATATCTCTTCCGAACCAATTTAGGTCGTAATGGACCTTTAGCCCGCATTACCAGATCATATAATTCGCACTGTTCTGACGTCGATATTTTCCATAACTCTTTGAAAAAATTTAGAGCTTTAGTAAAATTAAAGTTCAGACAATAGTGTTTCGTTTGTAAATTTTTCTTAGCTTAGCAATGTTTTTTATATGTAGTTTGAATATTGCATAATGCTTTATAGTTTACTTATTGTATTCGAGAATACTGACCTATACGTATATATTTTTTCTTCTTTTTTCTGTATATTATGCTTATATTATTATCACTTAATTATGCTATTTTGCTTATCATCAATAACTGTTTTTTCTTGCTAATATAGATAGACTTATTAGTTTTGTACACACTAAATTGTAACATTCACGTTTGGTTGTTCTCAGGTTTAGCACAACTATGTTTTTTTTAGTGGGTGCCATTTTGGGCTTGCTTGTTCGCACTCCCTGTAATAAATAAATAAATAAACAATCTCACTTAGGTACTTACCTCTCTTTTGATTTTATATATGTAATATCTGGTTCCAAGAACAAATAATTTTTCTAAATGTACTTTATCTTTGGTATGACACAGAATTTAATCCAGATTATATGTACCATCAACAACTAAAATGTCATACCTTTCTAGACACCTTCTTAAATTTTTCCGAAAGTTTTTTAAATAAATATTTGATAAGAACATTCTTTTATGTGGGAGAGTGTTGACATGTGGCATGCAAATATCTGTCTGTGTGTTTTGATACCTATCGCTTTAGGTATGAGTGCCTTAGTAAATAGGAAAGCTATATCAAAACTAACTAGATTATTATATTTCGAAATGCTGAATCCTTTGATGGCGTCAGTAAAATATGAAGCAATCTGCCAATTGTATTCTTGTAGCTATTTTGAGCAAACTATACAACTTTGATACCTTACAGCCAGAAATATTAAAAAAATAACTTCCTTATTTAAAAGGTTCAAGTATTAAGAGGACATGTAGGTAACTAGTAATTCAAACTTCTGATTTTTTCCGGTGGGGTTTTATCAAACATTTAGAAAATATCATGAATTTTTTATCCATGTTATCTCTGCAAATGTATTTTAGGTTGAATTTTTAATTTCGTCAGTCGTATTTGAATTAAAACATCCGTTACAATAACTATGTTTCTTCCTCAGGTGTGCCTCAGAGATCGAATCTTGGTCCTTTATTTTACTTACTAATGGAGTATATTTTACCTGTTGGAAATAAATCATTATTATATAGCAGTAAAACATAGACAATACGTTGTTTTTGAATTACAGCTGGTAATTTTGACACCATGGGATTTTACTTTGAATTACTGGATCAAATTATTATCAACTGAGAAGCTTTTTTTAAATTTAGTTTTGATATTTATCCTGACGTTGTATTTGATGAAGCATTAACTCAAAACGATTTAAAACAGCTTAGCTAGACAAACACTAAATCCATAAAGGTCGTGTATAACTCCAATCAAATTTAATATAACCATTAAACATCGACCTCGATTACCGACGGCATTCAGAGGCAGTTCAATTCAGAATTCGATAGAAAGGCGACGCTTTAACCGTACTGTTTCTCAAGGTGGTCGTGTGTTGGCGAAAGTTTCCCAGATAATTTGTTATTTAACAAAAGTCAGTTGCGTAACTACGACGACGGTTAGAACAACCGTCGTTTGCGGCCTCGCGGGCTTCTATAGCTGGCTTTTCGTCTAGGTCAGTAAACCCAATTATGGCCGACGAATAAACTCAGATTAATGACTCAGGTAGGTGCACCGCGTGAATGATGTGGTGGTGTTGTAAAGCAACGAGTAAACAAAGCAATTTTTCAAACTTCTCGCTCTTTCTCTAAATTTTAATTGCCACGAATCAGTAATTTTGACTTGACGAAATAGAAGATTGCATGACATTACAGTGCGGAAAGTACTTATTTCCTGCACTAGTGCGATAATTAACTCTAACAAGTTTGCAAAAACGTAGATACTTAGAAGGCAAGGGTTGTATTCAGGTAGTTTTCCCTTACTTTATCGGGGCTGCTGTCCTAGGCTTAAGCAAGCATGTCATCCACTCCAGAGGTAAAAGAATTCCATAACTCCTTAATAACCTCGTCCCCAGAAAAGTATGAAAGGCAGCAAGAGCATTTATATTAGCTGCAGGGATTCAATATTCATGCTCCTTCATTTTCAATAATGTACCAGGAATTTGTGTAGTACCTCTGTTATTCTGAGCGAAAAACCAAAGTCTTATAGGCTCGTTGGATGTCTCAACACCAGCAATCAAAGCAGATATTTGCTCCATTTGTATCAACCTCTGGTAGAGCATCACAACCAGCAGACAAAGACCGTTGGGAGAGACTCTGTAGTTTCGAAAGTGGGATTTTCAAATCTTCGTTTTCTGCAAGTGCCGAGATGTCTTAAATTTTAGTCGGTATTTCGTAGTCCTTCTAAGAAAGTCTGGGAAATAACACCCATTGTTAACCACGCCAACTAAATCATGTAGGCATTCCACATTTTAACAATCTTTACAGTGAATTGAGTGCGTCTGATACTCTTATACGAGTACATCAAATTTCACTCGGCTTTTCACTCGTTAACCCAGAATTGCTTTATCGTCGCACAGATCTTTAAGCAATGCACGTACTACGCGTTAGCGCATTTGCTAGTAAACCTGATCAGTTAGCTGTATTTCTACAGTCTGGTGTATAAGGCGATAGAATTCCACTTTCTTGACGTTACGTCAGCGTCCTGGTTTTCGTCGCCTAGGGAAACAAAAACGGGTGTTTCTGTTTTTTTTCGACCGCCGCTGAAATGTGTCAGTGGCACGGAAGGGAAAATTTTGGGAGTGGCTTTTTCAATTACACTAATGCGACTGAAAAACAGCAGCTGAAAATTCACCGTTTTGTTGATTAATTAGATAAGGCAAAGATGACATAAAAATATGGGAAGTTCTAAGTTTAACTGCTGTGATAAAAAAGATACAATCTTTTTTGTTTGGTTGAGAAGGTTCTTTATTTCGTGAACATGTGCAATATATGCTCTAATTCCCTCAGAGGGGGGGGGTTAACATTTGACATAACCAAATCTAATATCATTAATGATATACTTAACTTATCTGCCGCTACAATAMTACATTGTTTCTTCTTCTTAAAGTGGTKCGAATATTAAATCAAATGTGATACATGAAAACTTTAACACCAAAACTTTATAATCTTTTTAAAATAGACAATGATGATTGTCCGATTAGATCTGCTGTTATGTTCCCTGTACGTTTAGAAATTACTAGCAAAATTGTTAAATTTGATTTTGTTTCCTCCAATAGCTTTTTTGGTTAAGAATTCCATAGAGTTTATAAACAAAATTAAGAACATTAAACTTGAGTATCGCTATTCCCTAGTGAACCTATAGATGTAGCGCTGAAATACCTTCAGGACCTACTGGTGATTAACTACATTCATAAAATCAAAATTGAAGAATATATACAACTGACCTCTTTATGCATATCCCAGAACTGTTTCCAAATTAACAATGAGTCTTTCGAACAACAACCTCTTATTTATGGGTCGATTCGAAACAGATTTTAAAAATAAAAACCAATATTAGATATAAAAAGCATTAATTTCACTATGAAAAAAAGAACAATGAAGTCTTCCGGTTTTAGACGTAAGGAAAGAGGAACAACCAATTAGAGTTGAATGTGTACAGGTTTATAATCAACGATTCGCAACATTCTTGTCAGCATAAACTTTCTGCTTTGAACTTACTTAGGAAGATACAGCACAAAAAACAGGTTGTAGATGCAACAACTTTGTCTTTACTAACTACTGTAGAATATATTTTTTTCTTGAAAAAAAAATGCAATAATCAAAGCAAGATTATTGTATATATATATGATAATCAACATGTTCAAATTTTGCTACCTAATGACGATATGCTCTGTGTGCAGTATTGTCTTTTGGTTTTTAGGAAAGGTTGCAAACAATCCTTTATTTATTGATAAAACGAACTTCTCATAACATGGCATGCATATTTATAATAACCAGGTTGGCAACTCATTTTCGAAGTATATTCTTGTTTTCTTGTATCTCAGCTCTGACACTTCAAATGCTTGTTTTACATTAAAGCGTTTACTGATAAATATTCTATTTAACCAGACGTTGCATATAACTGACAATATAACGGGTCAATTTTGTGGATGTTTAGAAAGCTAGATACAACTAAGGTAGATAAAGTATGAGACATGCATTTTGGATTGCAAAATATAAATTTATCATATCGAAAGATGGGGTGAACCTCTTTCTAAGAAAAGGACCTCTATTTCCTCGTCTTCGACGGTACTCTCTATGGATACCTGCCAATAGTGAAAAAACCTAATTTCGACCGCAATCATGCCTCCATCTAACTGTACACATCCACCATTCTTCATTACAAACCCATTATTTACGTTACGCGTGGATAGCATCGATTCAGCGAACGGGAAAAAAAATTCACACAGCCTAAAACTAGGTGTTTCTAATGGCATCCACAACGTCTTCATTTTTTTTGTACCGAACACGTCATTGCGCAGTTTTCTTCCGTGCTGACGCGGTTAATTTTTGCAGTGTTAACATTATAGAAGAAATTGGCAAGGCGTGTCAGATTTTATGACAAAATCGTGCGAGAAATGAGTTAAATGGTCGCCGATAAATGGCTGCGAAATTCTCGATGGGAAACCAACTGGTTATGGAAATTCTGGTGGCTAACTAGGCGTATAATTCCCGTTATCCCTAATGAGAGCCTTAATCAACGATGTCGAGTAGAGCTAGAATGAAATTATCGTTAACATTACCTACTTACAACCAGGTTATACAGACACGAGAGCATCTACATTTTAAAACAAAATTTAATTTATTCGGTGCTATCTCCTTTAACAAAACGTTCATAAAGCTATGCTAAACCCTTGAAAATGTTCATGTTTTTTGAGCTTTGTAAATAAATAGTAGACAGATACTGCTAATTCGGGAGAATTGGTCAACTAATTCTAAAACCAATATTACAAATTTTTTGTAATGCTGTTGATAACTTGATACACTAAAAACGTAATTATTTATGCAAGGAAGAACAGTAATCTGTTCTATTTTGTTCAGTATCCTATTTATATTTTATATACATTTTTAATATTTCATATTGTTGAACCTTTTCTTTTATTATTATTATTATTATTGTTACATATAACTGTAACTTTGTTAGGTATTTAGTAAAATTCAGTTAACTTTAAGCTTGTCTAACAGATGAGGTGTGCTAACTCATGCTTTGCACGGGTAGCATCTGTTTACATTGCATATGCTACTTGCAACTATTTCGGTTTTCGTAATTACGGAAGCTGTCTATGTTTATTTGCGTGTGCAATAAATAGAATTCGTCGTGTAATAATAACTCCATCTGGGTATCTCATTGAATCACTAGTTTGTGGATGCGCAGTTTTGTTCTTCCGGTTTCATCATTGTTGTTAGTTACGTAGAAGCAATCGCTGGAGATTGCATAAACGGTAAAATATGATGAAGTTTGGTCATGTTTTTCATCAAGCAAAACCATCGATACAATTTGCTATAACTGCTACAGACAATAACAGGCAAACTATGTCGTGTAGTATGATAAAGGGCTCTAAAATCAAAGCTAAACATTGATTTGAGGGACACTTGCCAGATTCCCTCTTGTGATACATCACTCGATTAATTTAACTATTTTGCACTCATTTTCAGGTTAGTGGATAAAGGATTACAATGTGGCAAGTTAAATTAAATATTTTGGACTTTTTTTCAACAACATGTAATTTTTTGGAGCTACAATGAGAGTTTGTCCTAAAAAACACAAATGCACTGATCAAAACGAACAAGGAGCCACTTCTAAAAATGTTTATAGTTTTTCATGGGTATAATTAAGTGTTACAATTCTGATCTATCTATTCATCTTAAAATTTTCTCTCTAACAATCTAGGTACAAAGTCGTTATAACTTGCGTCTATTGTTTAGAGAAAAGAAATGTAAAAATGTACGATTAAAATACTTAAACTCCATTTCTACACTACTCCAATTGCGACTAGAACATTTAAAGTGCAACTCTATTTTTAACCCCATGGGATTTTTGTCCCAAATTCGATGGCTGGTCCGATTATGAAGGGTAACATAATTATTACGCCCCCCTTCGCAATCAGGGCCGGAAACATGGCGTTTCCCCTTTATCCTGCATGGTTCACTTGCCTGCAAACCATCAATTATTCCTCGACTGTCGCGAGCGCTATCGCGGCACCGAATTAAAAACAATAAATATGCCTCGTACGTCGAATCCGAATTTTTAAAAACGCATTACGTCATTATTTATGACCGCTTTAAGGGTATTGATTAATGTTTCATTTATCGCGGAGCGACGTTTCCGTAATTTACGTGGATTCCAGAAGTAGTTTTAGGAGAGAAATGGATTTTTGTTGCTTCCTGATAAGAGCAAATGGGAATTCTTCCGAAAATGGTGTGATCTGAGTGATTGTAGCAAAACTATATGGGTACTATAAAAATTTTTCTAGTTCTTCCTGAGAATAATTGGGAACTTTTTAATTTATCATGATTTCAGATTTAATGAAATAGAAGGGACCAAATACATTCACTCGAGTAAACGCTTTTGAAAAAGAACTGGATGTAATTCTTCAAATTGCTGTTAATAACAACTTCCCAAATCATTTATTATTAAAATTATACTTTAAATATTTAACAAAATTTCAGCTTTCTTTTAACACCATTCATGTTAAGAAGCCATAATTTCGTATCCTCTTAGAATTGCAGATCCTCTCTTTATCTTAAAAACATTTACAACTGTATGAGAAATATAAAAATTCCGATATTATTACTGCAAATTCCTCGTCCTATTCTTAATTTGATCACGTGTTGTTGGCATGCAGGCTATTTTTTGTTTGACGACGTTACTTTTAATTTAAATTCTTACTGTGATTATTTTACGTTGTATCAGGCACTGATGATAGCTATTATTAGCTGAATTATTATTACTATATATAATATAATAATATTATATATTATTAGCTTTGCCTATTTCATTTTTGTAAATAAAGTGGGTATATTTGGATCTTTATAAAAGTTACATGACCACCTGTTCTAATTTTCCAAAAAGATGTAAACTATAACATATATATCCAGCTCATTCCGCTTCTAACAAAAAGTTGAATTTTGTGTCATCGTTGAACTTGGAATGACCATATCTTGGTAGATCCTTCACACTACCAATTTCGTGAAATCGTGCAATAAGCCTACCAACAGTAGATTGTGCAATAGATGTGTTTTGGTGTTCTAAACTTCCTCATGACTGGTATCGATAGACAAAAAGTTATCACCTGTAGATTCTGAGTTTATCCGCTTCATTGGAATCTGAAATCACAGCTTTTTGCCTATTGATTCTAGTCGACGCTTTTGTTATTTTTGGAACTTAATTCAAGATATCCAACAAGTGTTCAATGCAGTTGGAAGGAATATAAAATACCAGTATAGGTTTAACCCATGTTATTTATTTGAACAACGTTTTTGAGGTGTCATATGGATTGATTAGTGTGTCAACTTGTAAATTGACTGATTACTTGCTTGACTACTCTATCTAATTTTTTGAAGCTTCTAGCAAAGAGAATTTAACTAAATATGACTGTTTTTATATTTCGCATTTTCTTTAACATTAATTCTATCATTGCACAACAAATTCCTTCTGAATAGCAATAACAGTTACTTGACAATATAAAGCACAAATTTCCCGTAGCCTTCCCCAATTATTCCGTTCGTTCAAAAAACAAACTAACTCCTCCAAGACCAAAAAGAGTCGGTCTAAATCCATCTGCCTTTCAAACCATTGTGTCGCTGAATTCTTATAGTCTCAACGCAAAAAATAAACAATCGTCTTAAATTGCATGTCGTTTGCCAAGCGCAGTAAATTCTACGGTCACCGTTATTTAACCGTTATAAAGTCGGATTAAACACAGTGAGCGGATGGTTTGAAAGCAGAACCCCATTGCCGATTTTCGGCAACAAAGACGAGTCTCGATTTATTCGCGGAAGAAAAAATACCACCACTGTACGGTGGCACTGGAGTGTGTTAATGCATTTCTTTTGGATGGCCGGGCGGTCATCGCCGCCATTTTTGGGCGGTCTGTTTCGGGATAAAAACGCGAAAATATTGCTTGGGAACGAAACTAAGTAGATCCTGCAGTTGTTATATAAAGAGCATCGTTTAAAGCAATTTTTACTTCGTGTGTTAACAAAGGCATGACTTCAAGTTCAAACTTCTTTGTTAAAATAACAAAAGTACGATTAAAGCAGCATTATGTCAATAGTTCTTGTTGCCGTTTGCATAATTACTAACGGCTATCGTGATGTATCCAAGGTTGAATTTCTCTAAACCAGTTGAACTAGTCCGGGAAAGAGATAATGCGATACTGTGAACCGCATAGCTACCGTTAAAAATGTTGCACCTAACAATTCATTTTTTTTAAATTGTTATCACATGTTCCTGAGTCTAGGTTACTATGTTTCCTGAGGCAACTGTAACTATTTTGGAGTTTTTTGGAATTCAGTAAAGCACAAAATTTGGCATATATCGTAAATATTTTAGTAATACATAAGCATGGTCTACATCCATAGCTAAGAGAATATTGATAGCTGGGCAAAACAGAGTGATTTATATGGCAGAATAGTAAAAACACTATGAAGGTATTATTTGCTACTGATATCATTTTTACCTGCTTGAACTACATAACTAGGTGAACTAGGAAATGTTACTCAAATCCTTTGCAGGAAGCAGACACAACGGTAAAGATGTCTTACTCGAGGTTGTTGATCTGTTATCAAACAGTAAATAAGTAGTAATGTTTGCTCGGGGCCTAAAAATCTCTGCAGTTAAAATAACCACGCAAAATTCAGAACAATAAACTATGAACTTTGCCCTGAATAAAGAAGTCTTCAGCTGTAACGGATACTACTTTGCTTGTTCGAAGTGATGTTTGAAGCAATACACTCTAGCTTTCAAAATTGCCTAAATAAGAGCTAACGTTTTATAATTGTGATATTCCTTCCTTGGATCGCTTAAAAACAAGACACCATTGTTACAATATGTGAATCAGTGGTTTTTCTAGGTAGATTGATTCATAAGACTATTACTTATATAGATTACAATATCGTAATACTGATTCTATCAGATTATCGCTGTACATATATATTGACAATGAAAGGATGTAAACAACAAACTCACACAGAACCCTCGTAACAAACTGTGATATCATTCGTAGTTGCACTATCGTTTCAATATGTGAACCAGTGGTTTTTACTCTTGCAGTTCAGTTATCGTTAAAGAATTTAGAACTTAAGGAACAAAACTAAAGATGAAATTGGTGCACGCATCTCTTTGGGTGCAACTCGGCAACGTGGTTCTTCTGCAGCATAAGTTGTGGCCTTCGTGGTTCAAAACGAAAAAAGAGAATTCGCAGAAGCGACGCAGGTTGTTGATCTTTCGGCCGTGGGTTCTTCAGAACCAAGTACATACGCGAGTACAATGCACACGTAATATGGAACAAGGTACGTCTTGTTCAAGTGTCTGTGTGTGGCAAGGATCCAACAGAAACTCGATATTGCGGAGTTTGGATGAAATAAGCGAGCATGAATGGGATGTAACGGGCTGTTAACCCGGCTAAGTTGTTTGGAAAAAAAGAACAGTAATTTGGTTGTCAATGCGGACCACTTTGGGAGGTTAAACGTATTCCCCGCGAAGCGTTTTTTTCTGTATCTGTTGTCCTATGCTGTAAAAACATGTGAGATGTCTTCACAAAATATTAGAAACAATTATGAGAATGTTTAATATTTAAAAAAGGAGGACATACTTTATGTATGTAAAGGAATAGTACGTTTACCTCCTGAAATGTCGTCTCATTGTTTACAAATATAATTATTGCATAGGTCAGTGTTCTTTTAACGCACACTTGATAGGAAAGCCTTGGGACTTCTTTAATGATGATGGGAGTTTCGTTCTAGTACTATCGGTGGACGTTTATGTATCGTGGAACAATGGTATAATTATCCTGTAAAACTGTACATATATCGACTTGTATTGTTAGGACAATTGCTTGTTCGAACGTGGAGACCAATGCTAAATAATTCCTCGTTACGAGATAGCGTTTGCTATCTTTGGTGCAAGAATTTCTTGGAATACAGTATTACTGGTTCGTACACAATAGTCTGATTAAAGTATTACAGCAAGAATGATGTATACGTAACCAACTAGAAAAACCTTGAAAATCTTTAGGAAGTCTGAAAAGAATCTTAGAAGACTTATTAGAGATGGTAATAACTCCTCTGTGTTAAGAAAAGTGGGACTTTTCTTGTTAGCAATACTTTTTCATTCATTTATTAGGATAAATGTTAAGTGTACAATTGCTTAAATTATTAAACACTATACTAGAAGATGTGCAAAATGACTCAGAATCTGATAAATTGGAGTTCATTCCTCCCCACTTAATGTTTCTATGTTGACGATGCAGATATGATTCAAGATTGCTGCTCAGTTGAATTAGTAGAAATTCTCCTTGAAATTCTTACATTATTTTCTATACTGTCTTCAACATAAGCTTCTGCAGCTCCACTGCTACGCCAACCACTGTGTCTCTTCAAAACTTGAATGTCGGCTCCATTGTCGGCCAGAAAAGTCACTGAGGTTCTGCGGAAACAATGTCCTGTGAAACTGTTCGGCTCCGGTAGACCTAAGAACGCGGCAATTTTCCTTGGTATATTGTAGGTGTTTATACCAATTGGTTGCACTGCGAATTTGCCTTCTTCATAATATATAAAGAGTCTACGGTGGTCCACACGTTTGTGTCTTAGCTTCAAGTACTTCCTGTAAATCTCCATGCCGTCGATTCCATCTTTCAATGTTACTGTGAAGACGCGGTTTTTTTCTTGCTTTTGTGTCGTGTAATGTAACTACTAAGATATGCCCGCAATCTTCTACGTCATCAACTGTCAGAAGTCGCAATTCTTCAGCGCGACAGACTCCTTGCAATGCTATTATTGTCATAACCGTCATAAGGAGAAAATTGTTACCAGGAGCATTATTAATGAAATTCTTCACATTGTCCATTGATAACGCTTTTGACTTTTTTGCGCCATAACCGTCATTTTGACGTTTAAGATATGCCAGTAATTTTTATAAGCTGAAATGTCCACGTTTTTGTTTAACTGCTATATACTGCTTTGTAGCACTGAATACACAGACCGGGGTGTTAAAACTTTAAGAGTTTTTACCTGTAAGAATATTTAAAATTAGTTCTTGTAATGAATTTCATAAATTAAACAAGCCTTTTTTGCACATTTTTTTCATTTCTCCAGAATTTCCTCTATATTTTACTTGGTTGATTAATTCTTCAGTTTGCGAGAAAGCTTCATCGCAAATTTATTTACTATTGTGATGTTTTGTTTCTATGGCTAAAAGTCTACACAAACTTGACACAGATTACTTTGAGAACAGGAAAAACAATTTATTTTTAAAATTACCGTTAACTTCGCGATATATACGAAAAAAATACGTGTTTTACAAGTAAAGAAACCCCACCATCGACTACTTTCTATTAACAAGCAAATTTAATTTTATATAAATGTCCTTAACTAAATATCTGACATGCATTTACAATTCTTGTAAATAACTATAATCAAATACATTTACACCCCTAAGACAAACTTCAAACAACACCTCGGACACACGACCACCAAGCAAACTCAAAAACGTGTCGGTCCAAGTACATATTTAAACTTTCGTTAACCGATAGCCAGGCAATAACGTGCGTCCTAAAACTACTCGTCTGACGGGTACCTGGGGGGTTCTTGAACCCCACAGCCGTTCAGGTGTCAGTTTTTGTATCCAGCGACCGTCCTGTCCAGGTAAATTGTGAAGGCGAATGGGAAAGACAGGTAGACAAGAAATGACAGGTGGTTGAAGGGTTGGCGTTTGGATATATGGACGGAGGGAGTAGTTTGAATTGATTAAATGGGGTTGAATTAATTAAGATTTGTTTGGAAATAATAATATATCCTTTATTGCTTTTACTATAAAAAAAAGGAAAACAAAGGGCGAAGTTCAGATCGACACAAAGCTGTGTCCCCTGCTCTTTCACTCAACCACCTCGTACTAATAATCAGAATAATCTAGTTGAATATGACTACATAATAAGCATAGAAAATTAATAACTACATTAATCAAGAGCGAATTTGTACCCCAATTCCCAGAACAATTAGCCAAAACAATTATTTATCAGATGAATAGATGCCAGAGACACCCCCCCACGGCACCAAAATTAATCATTGAAAAACTCCCGCAGATGTCTTTTAAATTTCTCAGGTTCGAGAGTTTTTCAGTTATTAGGAAGAGAATTGTAAACTTTACAAATCTGCACTGAAAACGATCTCTCAAACAACGATGAGTTATGAAGTGGGGGATTCAGCTTACCCCTGAACTTGATGTTAATGTTATGAACATCACTACGAAAAGTTATTTTATTCTCTTATCTATGTTCTTATCCATGTTCAACCAGCCAGCATCCAATAGCTTATGCGATATATGTTGACGTCTCCCGATCCCATAAACTAACCTGAGGCACGCATTCTGTATTCTCTGTATCTTTGCCTTAGTGGCAAAGACATGAAAAAATACCTCACTGCAATAATTGAAGTGAGACAATACCATTGTGTCACTTAACAATTTCTTAACGCGTACATCCAAGTATGTTCTATGCGAAAACAATTGCTTTAGGTTAATAAACGCCTTTTTTATGCAGTTGTTTATATGTTTTCTGTAACGGAAAGTATTATCCAACGTCAACCCCAGACTCTTAGCATTTTCCACTAAAGGTATCAGTGTAGATTGGTTCTTGATGGTGTTGACTGGAAACTTTTAGAACGGTTAGACACGAATCTGATTAATTCTTTAAGTTGTTATGGATTCTGTAACACGTAGTTCTTTTCTGTCTTTCATAAAACTTAAAATATATTTTTTGTTTTTCATGAATGCTAAGAATGACTTTTTGAGTATCATAAAATCTACATTCGTTCGTAAACCCAAATTTACCTTGAAACAAGCTTTGTAATAAGAACGAGTGGTCATAGTTTATTCCTTATTACCCTCAGTAATCGCGGTAAACAAGTTCGCTTATCCTTATCATCCCCTAGCTCCCCCACATCCAATTATTTATTCAAACCTCCACCTATTCATTTCAAAAGCTCGTCCATCAGGGACGAGGATGGGAAGCGGCAGGAGGGGCCTGTTATTCACGGAAAGAAGAACAAAAAGGTAGCGTGTTCACCTGACGTCCCAAGCCCGACTACACTTGCCCGTTTCAATGGCCACACAATGATGCCGCTCCTCAAAACCACCTGTTCTTCCATTCCCGGTTCACAGGGGTCTGGTATCCACGTCTCGCTTTTAAGCCTGGGGCGTCAGTCCACTACAGCGACGTGTGCCAGACAATTTTTATACCTGGAGCGGCGAAAAGAGCGTTTTCGTCGAAAATACTGTTTCAGGTTTGCTGTAAAGCACAAGATCTCGATTAAAGTCACGAAGCATTAACAAAATATGGTGTGTACGTTAATTCTATACATTCGGAAGAAGTTTGGAAGTTTTTTAACCCATTATCAGGGGGACCAAAAGAAAGAATGATTTTTTTCTGCTCCCTAAGGTGAAGGATTATTTGCGTAGTTACAGCAGTAGAAGAAGCTGTCGACGAGTTTAAAATTGAAGTAAATAACAAGTTGCTAAATGACAAGAATCACGATATTCTCTGACTTCCACCCTATCACCCCGACTTGAACCCCATTGACATGGTTTGGGCTGCAATGAAGCGAATTTTTCAATACATTTGCTGCACAGCATTGGAAAGCATACTGCCAACATGTCATAACAGCTGAAGATTTTTTTGCTGCTTAGGAAAAGTGTGAAAGTGACTTTGATTCAATTAAAAGTTGTTTTGTTGTTAATTACATTCGACTTGGAATTTTGGGATCTTTTATTACATTTTAATAGATGAATGTACAGCTCCAAAAGAATATAAACGGATTATTTGTTCGAACACGCAATAAATATTAAAGAAAACTCGTATAGAATTGTCAATTCTTCGTTATTATTACGTAAATTATATTTAGTTTTACATGAAATAATTTATCTAGTTTAAAAATTAACTTTTACGTAATTAAAAGCTTTTGCCTCCTGTTTAAGACGTAAAAATTAAAGATATTATTGCAATTTTAAGCGTTATGGGTGCCTACGTGTCTTGGAACATTATTTCTATAGGTACATGCATTTTATACACAATGAGCAATGCTAAAACAATGCTAAAGTGAATAACGTCAAAGATACTGAAAATTTGTTTATCATTTCAACAAAATTTATTGTTGTCTCCATTAGTAGCAGTGGCAGTACAATTATATGACTGTATACACTGTATAATTACTATTTTACAATTTACATAGAATGTGTTCAACGATAGGTTACCCAAAATATTTTTCAGACACATTTTTTGTGCATTACCATATTCAAATAATCTAAATTTTAACGAACACTTATTAATCGAGTAAAAATACAACAATAACAAATAAATTTTATATTTATCTCATAAAACCATTCATTCAAGTAATAAAAAAAAACCATACTTCCCAGTTAGACATATAGATAAGCAAAGATTACATAAAACCTCCCAATTCTCCTGATTTTGCACCTTTAGAGTTTTTTATTTATTTGATACACAATTAAGGAATGTCAACATCTATTCCTGTGTTAAAAAACCGAGGCAAGTCACAAATCAGCTATTTTTTATCCTAAGAACCTGTAGAACCAATAACATTACTTCTAAATGTCGAAACAATAACAATAAACATTATTTGTCCCTTGCGGCGAATTTCACCTTTTGGATCATCCTCGTATGCACTAATTAATCAAGTGGGTAAAGCAGGTGTCTGTACAAACGCATGGACCTTGATTTTAAACACCAATCAGGTTTCGATTGAGTATTGCGCGTTAAAATGCGCCGGCATTCTTGCGGCCACTTTTTGTCGTTCCGAGCGTTTTTTTGTCGGCCACGTGTGGCGGCGCGCTCCCAAAAAAACGGGCCGGTTCATTTTTCCACAGGTGAGGTAGGCTCTAATGCGTCGCTTTGGCCGTTAGTAACGCGGTGATAATCGGGTGATGTGCGGGCAGACGCGGAGTGTTTCACAATTTTCGTTTTCGAAATTAACTTTGGGTGTTAGTGTTTTGGTGGATAAACAAATCCTGATGCGCTGTACTCACTTTGAGTAATGTAAGTAATGTTTTGTAGATCTAAACTTGATGGTTGTACGCGTGATTGAATGTGTTTGATCGCCGATTGCCAAGAAATGATCGATTTGCGCCCAAAAATTCACTGCGTTATAGTCTTTGATATCCCTTTTACATTGACGGCCTGTTGTATTTAAACAAAGCTTTTGTGTCGTGTAAATGACTAAATAACTAAAATAGTTACTAGTGTTAAGATTTTTAATTATAAWTCTKTATGCTACGGTACTTAAGTACTCGAATTAGCCAAGAAAAACACTTTCAGTAACTACATTTCTTCATTTTATGAACCTAAAACGCTATAGAGCTGTAAATTACTTTACTTTTAACTTATATATGGAGTCAATCTAGAGTTAATTTGATTTTTTCGTGGTCATGCTGTCGTTTTTCAATTTCAGTGTCTCAAAGCTTACACTCTGACAAAAATTGATAGAATTTTCTTGAGCGTTATTTGGAACAGTAAAACTATCAAAATGGATTCTTATTTGTTCCCATTATGTTTAACGTTAATTTTTACTAATTCGTCATGTCTACAGGCATCCACAATTCTCATATGTATATGTATAGAATTTACCTTTTTTAATTAGTATGTTCCATCATTTTGAGAGAGTTTTTGAGTTTATCCTGAACGTTGAAAACTGGTTCATATTACTCAATGTGAATTTCTTGTTAAATAAGCTCCGTAAAGTTTAATCCATAATATATATTTTAATAATCGATAAAATTAATAAAACGAATCTGACAATCTAAACAAGCGATCTTGACTAAAGATGGAAAGCAGCTTTCATACCAGAAACATAAAAATTAGCGTTCAAATAAAAAAATTACAATGAGATCCAAAATTTCTAAATAGTTTAATTTTGAAGATTTCTTACAAAAATGTAAACTTTTCAAATTGTCCAAAATGGAATCATGTTTAAATGATAATAAACGATTCGCTAACGAAAATTTGAACTTACAATGTCTGTATTTTTATGTTTATTAAATTGCTTGAGATGTTAATTCCTTCTAATAAGAAAGKATCTTCCAGTTTGTCCAATATAAACAGAATTACAGACCTTACATGCAAAGCTATATACACCTGAATGATTTAAAACTGAAATTTTATCCTTATTATGGACAAAGCGGAAACATACTGTTTGCTGTACAGAAGGCAATATTTATGTTATGAAAATAATTTAGAAAGGTAGGTAAATTGAGACTTGACCAGTAAACCCAAGGGGGTATCAAATTTTAACTTAACTTGAATTTTGTCAGGTATTTAAAGTACAATTTTTCTATTAAATAATTTGGAAAACCATTATTATAAGCAGTTTGGAGAATTAAACCAAGTTCTTTTTCGAAGGCATCTAAAGAAAGAGGAATTTTAAAAAGTTTGTGAAAGAGAGAATCAGAAACAGCTATTTTATGTATATGAGGGTACACAGACTAATAAGGGATAATTTTGTCTACACAAGTTGGGGTTTTCTGAAAATTTCAAAAGAAACATAAAGTTGCACAAAATTAATAAATCTAAAAAGGAAATTTATAATGAACTTCTGTTTCATAACTAGAACTTTTACAATTATGTAATGAGATTATAGATGTAAGAAAATTATTTAGATGTTGATATCCTGAGAAAAGACATAAAACATCATCTACATAACGGTACCAAAAATAACATGGGGTGAGCAGACAGTATTTTTGAATATTTATTTTTCTAAATTATTCGTGAAAATTTCTGCTAAAAGTGGACTAAGGGAAGAACCCATAGGCAAACCTGACTGTTGTATAAAATATTTGTCACTGAAACAAAGAAAAAATTTAGTAATACCAATTTTGTAAACGACACCAAATTATATGTAATACTGATAAATTAGAATTTTGAAGTAGTAGTTAAAGTAGTTGAATAGTCTTGTGGTGTAATAAATCGACCACAATGATGATGATTTTATAAAAATATGCAGAGAGGATGTTTTCTTGAACATTTACCACTTTTCTTCGACTCACACCAAGCCACAAATAGGATATATCGCTTTTCGTATAGTTTCTTTGATTTTCTGTCGACATACCTAGAATTACAGTTACTACAGCCTTTTAATCTGTTAATCATACACTTACTTCAACAAATGCTAGACTCATCGATAAACTCAACGAATATTTCAATAACCACTAAGCATATATCGATTCAATAAATTATTACACCTCCTTACGAGAATATAGGTAATCCTTGAGCGCCATTGTACATACTTCTATTCTATTAATACCTTAAGAGTATTGATGCGGTATACGCCGCATTATGCATGGGAATTGCGTCATGGCAAAGATCACGTAAACGCTGTGTCTACCTGACAGAACAACCAGGTTAGAGGTCACGGTGTGAAATGTGGGAACGTATACGGTACGGGATATATACTGAAGGCTAAGAAAAGTTATCCAGTATGTCTATCTCTTAGAACAAGGTTACAATGTTGATTAGCAGTATGCTGGTCGATTTTCAGTCTCCAAATTAAAGTAGTGTTTGCAAATGTACCAGTCTAATGGGAGAATTAGAATGTTGAGTTTTGTTAAATTAAAATACTGAATTAGAGAGCATTTGTCCAGTTGCCCCTGTCAAAATTCGATACACTAACTACAACAAATAAGTTGTAGAAGTATTCGAATAATTCGAAGTCGGAAATGAGTACAGAAGATGASAAAAGTATTTTAAGGTATATCAATACTTCCCAAGTATGATTCCTCTGTAGTTTGCATACTTTTGGGCTTTCTCTTTGCCTGTACTTTTCAAAGTGGATAGTGATGTTACGTGATATATTTGATTGAAGCTGTTAACTAGAATTGAATAATAGGGTCAACTAGAAATCTTTGTATACATTTTGAATGAGTGATGATACTAATAGTTAGAATCCTGTGAAAACATTTTGTATATGTGGGTCATGTTCCATAAGTAGCACAAGAATAACCGAAGAATCCAACAATGAAAGTTTCGGTCGCCAAATTACTAACTTTTGCGGCTTAACAAACAAGCATCTTTCTCGTTACAATCGTGGGACATTCCCATACAATAATTGCGTTTGCAAAAGCCTTCGCGTGGGTGTCGCATACCTAATCCCACGTCCTTGCAGAAGAACAAAACGAAAGCAAAGTATGAACGCAAATAGGTCCCGGTCATTTGATACGTGCGCCTTTTTCAAGGTGCTGTTCTGCCTGAAAGCTTATAAACGCCTCGCGATACCGCACCTGCATAATGATAAGAGTAGGAGGAAGGAGCAGGGGCTTTTATTAGAGGGGTTTTAAATCAGATAATGGATGTGTAGCGTGCTCAACCGGCATCTAGAGGATATCGGTGAACTCCTGATGGGGTTAGGAGAACAGGCGATTGGTTACCTTTTGGGAGTGCCCTGAATTATACAGAAGCTGGTTGCTTAACAATCAGGTTTCTTCTAGTAAATAACAGATCGGAATTAATACCTGTTTAGATTTTAAAATAGTCCAATAAATACTTATTTACAAAAATATGCAAAAATGTGTAAGGGGTAATAAATGTTCGTTGATTAATAAATAATTAATTGCTGTTAATTAAATAAACATGGGACGTATTTGCATAAGAATACCAGTAAATAACATACCAAAACAAAGAAATCCAATACACTCCCTCCACCTCGTTCATGACATCCAGAAATTAATCAATCAGTGGCTTTTTATGGACCAAATGGAGTATTCGTTCACTCAGTAAACACCGGAAACAAACAGAACATTCTTTTACTGTACTGAATTGCACAACCAAATTTAGATAACTCACCGGGGGGCAACGATGCCCCCAGGCTAGTCACAAAGTGTCTTTTCTCGCCTGGGCCCCCCTCTTCTTATTTCCACTTTTGGCCTAATTTCCTAGGTTATTAAACAAAAACAATAATTTTCAACAACTACTAACTATTCTACCAAGCAGCCGCATCGGCAACCGATAGCGCATGCATGTGAGTTTCTGACCATCACAGGGTCTCCTCAGAAGTGCCCATTCTGAGATCAACATCGAGGGTCATACACTGCGATGCGTCAAGGGGTTATCCTTAACCCCATGCACACCAGTTGTCGATTTGAGTATCTGACATTAACTGGACCGACGGTATACCAAATACCATCGGTTCCCCCGTTGCTGGCAGGGCACCCAGATACCAGAATCATACAACAATCTCAAAAACTGTCCCAGTTTGGTAGCAACATAAAAACCTGACGTCAGGACTTTCAACAACAAAAATGTTACCCTTTGAATCTCTCAAAGAGACAACAATCAAAATACATTTCAGTACTCACTACTTTAGTACTTTTAATCCGGTAATACTCCAATTGTCCATCAACTCTGGTCCAGCCACAAAACAAAGGAACAATCACCACTAAGAATTAACCAACTAACACATTCCAGCACCCTACTCATACTAATGCCGCGCTGCTCCGGTAAGGGCCTTGCCCAGAGGTTACTTTATTGTAAACAAACCATAACTCATATAAGCTCTGGGTTCATTCTCGTCTAAATAAAACACATAGTCGAAATAATCTTATAATAAGAACTTCAAATCAATGCTGATACAACCCAATAAAAAAATAAAACAAATGGATATTAGTAAAACTCAACCTACTTATTACAACAAAATTAAACAAGAGAAGAAAAAAATATGTTGCCTTTCAAATAATAGTTTCACTTAGACACCACGAGACCAATACAAGAATTTTGAGTAGGTTCGTTTGATGGAATACAAGAAATTTCTGTGGGTTGGATTTTCCCACCAGCTAAGTGGACTTTAGATTACTTTGGAGCCTAATTACGTTCAGCACTGTCAATGTTCCCAGTGAAATTGGGTAACTTTCTTCAGATGAAGTCTGAAAATCATCCTGGTCTTCAGTATTAGTCTCATGTATTTAATTTTATTTTTTAGCGGTACCTTCTGCTTCCAAAGTTTCTTCTTTTGGCGAATGCCATCACAGACGCTTTTGTAAAATTGACTGCTAGTCCTTCCTTTGCTGTACTTTGCAAAACTAAGAGAACTTAAATACTCCTAAATATTTTAACTAAAAGCCTTGCCGCAGCAAAGTTGTAGTTAACGGAAAGTGCTAACTTTATGCGAGTGTGAGTAAGAATGCCTATTTTGGATACCAATTTAACAAAATGCATTTTCTCGACAGTGATCGAACGTTTTCCCTGATCGTCAGGATAACTTCGAGACTTTTACTATCCCACTGACCTACAGCGTATCTCAACAAAACACGCTAGATTCCAATCATTATACTTAATAGCTGAGTGGGCGACATACTAGAATGAATAATTCGAGAATTTTACTTACACTTGACTCACGATGCCGTTACACTATATTTACGCAACGAACAGGTTGTACTGATAAATGAGTCACTGCGAATATGAGATAAACAACGTGGGAGATAAAATATTCATTTGAGTTTTTTTACTGCCACGCCAACCCTTGTTTATGGGGGAACGTAAAAGGGGGTCGTAAAGGTTGAGATTGTTGATATTAATTGACCTTCCCAAGTGCTTATTTCGTTTGGGGTTAAGTTGATTTTGATGGGCGTAAGTAAAACTGAAGAGGTAATAATAATAAAGGGGATAATATTCGTTTATTGAGCTGTGTTCGCCATAAATAAAAGATATAAGAGACAACGCAGATATAAAAAATTTGTAATTTGTACCTTGACAATCAATATTTACACTAAAACACACAGTATCTATCTTTGTTTAGTTATAATGCACCTTCAATGTTAAATCTCCCAATAATGCTTTCCATATATCTACTGGATCCTCCTGAACTCAGCGTCTTCGTTCGTATCAAAAATTCTTCGTTGCTACTGGAGTCTTCTGGTTACTGCATATAAACCTCTTCGATATTATTATAAAGGGGAGCTATTTTCACATGAAACTGAGCCATCTCCAATTCTTTATGCGCAGACATACTGAAAAGCTGTTCGAATTCAAAACGTACAAAGTGATTAACGTTTCGTCCCTATTGTTGACCAAATTATAGTACAACTGGTCCTGTCTTGTAACGAGCAATATCGTCATCATTTTTGATACAGCCTTGAGATCTATCAACTTTTCCAAATCCTAAGTAGAATCTTTCAACTATGCCAATTCCTCCTCCATTGATATATTGTAACGGATCTTTTCTGTGACTTTATTATATCTTAAGTATAACTTTTATAGGAGGTTTTTATGTTTTCCTTATCTCGCAGTGGTCACCAGCGATAACTGGTTTGAAGTATCCTTTATTTTCAGACATTTGCTTTTAATTTCACCAGGATCTGTAGTCAGCAATTTTTGCCTTGTTGTGAGTTATAAATCTGCAGCATTTCCTGCTTCTATCTATGGACGTTTAGGCATTCTCCTCACCAGGAGCATTGTCCGAACTAGATCTTTTTAGTTTATTGTTTCACACCGTGAAGCATGAGGATTTCTAACTGCAAATCTCGCAACATGTGAAAATTATTATAAATTTGCACGAAATGTTCATTTCAATTTATCTTAACTTTTGTATAAACTTTTAACTTATGTTGTGTGCTTATTGTTACGATACACGATACATACTTTTTTTATTCTGAAAGACAAAAACTTCCCTCTGTTTAACATTTATTCCTGTCAGAGGGTTACAGTGTTATTAGCCCCCAACAGAAACACGTGTGGTGGGTGCTTTGTGACCTGTTGATGCCTCCGGTTCATCCATTATTCATACGGAAGATTTGATTTGTTGACAGCCGATAGATACGCATCGAAGTCAACTGTAGCGAATTTACTGTGATTGATGTCAGTATGGCACCTCCTATCATGCCGAAGCTAAAAAGTAACTCAACATCCAGAAGGGAGGATCTGTTTTTGTATTAGTTTTCGTTTCTTAAATATTGTTTCGTATTGAAAAGCCATAATAACTGACATGAACACGCGTATCACGCTTCTTATCTTATCTACTGATATTAGAATTTGGTCAGTACTGACACATTTATTTCACAAATTACAAAATCGATTCAAATACTGTTGACGTATTTTATTTATCTCGTATTAAGTAATTGAGTAACGCAACATTAATGCACCTATATCATTAATGGCAATTTCTGAAATGTGAGAGGTGAACACAAGGCATAAAATGTCAATTACTTCTCTCTTACGAGCCAATCATACGGATTATGCCCTTACTACGCAGTAAAATTTCAATTTGCGGAATATAAAACGATCGCTTTCGATCAAGCTGTAATGTAAATATTCGTTGTTATGTGGWGCGTGTGAAAAGTGTAAAAAAAACAAAAAATCTTACTGCTTTGTTGCCAGATGTGAGATTGGTGCAATGAAACTTGAGTGCAAAAGGAATGTTCCAGTAGCTGAACGATTAAAGTAATTAGAGTGAGAGCTGTTGCAGATGAACCAGTTCATTATTTAAAGCGTGTGGCATGCGTTAAGATAAATTATATAAGTGGTTCAATTATAAAAATCTTGATGGATGTAAGAAAGTAACAATCTAACGTATGTAACATAAGTTTTGAGACAAAAAATCAAATTAACACTTGCTTGGGGAACATTAGGTGGATTATCTATTTTGGGTACAAATGGGATGTTATTGGCTTCCAACCAATCTCTAGTTTGCCTGGCATATAGTGACCATATGTTAGATCAGACCAGAGCATGATTTCTTTATCATTGTGATGATCGTGTATAAATCTTAACAATTTAGGCAAACATCTTTGTATATAAAGACTCGCGGTGATGGCTTCTCCTCAACCTTGTAAAATGGCGCACCACACCGGAATTTTGTTTTCAAATTTGGCTTTTCTTTTAAATTTTACATTATCCAGAGCAGCATGGAAAATCCTCGGTATGGAATCCATCGTTCTCCTTTATCCCAGAGTTTTATAACGTAAAATATTTTTCATTGTCCAAAATAATGATTCTGCTATTGCAAAGTGTTGACGTCTTAATGCTCGACAGCACGGTGGAATTCGTTGCAACTGCACAGGTGTATATTTCGATCATTTTCTTCTTTTTCTGAATAACATTCCACTTCTCTTAATTTCCCCATGTACAGTCATGTGTGAAACTCCATAGCGCCTTCCTAGTCTTCGTGTAGATACACCAACTTTTTCTTTTGCACTTTCTCTCAATCTATATGCTCTGATATCAGACAAAAGCCCAGGTCTTCTGCTTTTTGGCAGGTCGACACTAGTTATTCCTTCCTCACATTCCTTAATTGTTCGGTAAATAGTTGGACGGGAAATATTTCGCCCTTGAAATATATTCGGCAATTGGCCAACTAAATTATAGATACTTTTTCGGATTTCGATTTTATACGCCATGTCCTTCGAAGACATCTGACAATATTTATGATTACAAGGCTTAATCTTATGTTAAATACGTTATTGAAAAGAGTTTGTTATTCTACGAACATTTTTTAATTATATAAAAGTGACACCAATGTTCTAGTTACTGATATTTTTCGGAGTCTTGTGCAGTGGTTTACCAATAGCAAGCTTACTAAAAAAACCCGTTGTATTTTATTTAGAACAAAGCAGTCTAATTTAATTGTTCCTCAAAATTTTTGCTTGGATAGTTTTGTGGTGCAGCTTTGTAATAACCCAAAATTATTGACTTGTTGCCAGTTGGATCTAATATCCATATTTAATATAACTTTCCGTATCACAGAACGTCGTTGCTTAACAATTGAGATACAGAAAAATGGCCGACCAAGAATGGCAAATAGAGGAAAGAAACATCTCCTGTGGGCAATCACAGAATCGGCCTGACTTACATCAAGGTGAATAAACCGTAAAAATTTTTGCATGCCATCCATCCGTTACGTTTAACTGTAAAAACTGCGGCATCGGAATGGCACGGTCGGTGACATTGCTGTCACGTCGCAGACATCCAGCACTTGGTTCTCGGTAGCAACGTGTGGTCCTCAACTGTTGTCACTTGAATATTATGTTGAGTTGGTGACATAAAACACTCCCGCTGGTGGAAGCAAGGCACGTCCTACGGTTGCGGTAGTGAAATTGTCTCGTAGATAAAAAAAATATGAACAGTCAAAGAAGGAAAAAGAAAACTTCCGCTTGTTAGAGTGTAACTCCAAGTTTCCACAGTGATAGATCAACGAGTCTGACACAGCTTATCCAGAAGCTGATATTCATTTTCTTGGCATTAGATACTAAAGGTTTATAAAATACTTCCAATAATCATTTGATATCAAGGTGACTATCATTATGTTGCTATAAATTGCTTGGTTTATATTTAAATTACTTGAGTTGATGTTGTTTAATGACTACTTGTTATTTGTTGTCAAATAATACACTTTTTGACTATGATTTTGATTGTGAAAGATACCACTGCATGGAGGTCAATGGATTTCTTCTTGAACATTTTATAAAATGAAACTGAAATAAATCATCAGGTAGGGGTAGAATCAATTGATCCTTTTTCGCGATAGTTTGCAGCAGTTTCTTCTGTAACTCCTTAATTACTTACCTATACTTAGCAACAGAAGTGGCAGAACTGTCATTTTAGTTTCACTAATTTTAAATATGAATATTCCCAATAGCTGGACAATTGTTTCATTTTTTCAAATACAGGATGTCCGAAATTAGCGCGCAACAGTTTAAACACAGATTCTACGACTAATGATAAGAAGTTTTTTTCATATAAACATAGCTCCGTAAATCCAAATGAAATTAATAGAGCTACAGAAAGCGTAAGGCTTAGAGCTTAAATAGGCTTAAATATGCTGGAAAAAACTACTTTCAAGTTAAGTATTTAAAAAACCGCATTCTTAATAGTTTGACAATAAAAAACATGTAGTTATTTTTAGAAGCAAATGTTTATTGCAAAGTAACCAGGTAAATCATCAAACTCCTGTCGAATTTCTTCCTGAAAATACTGAAATCTTCCACCAAACCAACAAAAAACGACGTATTTCATCCGGCAACCGTGTAATAATGTTGATGCCACTTCGATCCCCCACCAGGCCCAACAATAAACAATGTGTAACGCGGTCACATCAACAGAGCGTTGACCTAGAAGTAAATTACGAAGGATTGTTTTATTATAACGCAGGGGGCCATCTCGATATTAGCAGTTGGATGTGGGAACGGGTAAACAAAGCACTTGGAGCTTTTGTTCTGGTTTTCGCCCGGCTGCGATTCGTGTTTACACTTTCGCAATCAAGTCTTGGACGCTTCGCTTCTTCACGGGAATAAAATTGAAAGTCACCGTCAGGAGGAAGAAAGTTGGAAATCCCTCGAATGGCTAAAGGAAATGAAACGTTTTAGCTGATTTATACATACTCCATTACCTTGAAGGTATATTCTTGCAATGTCCAAGTTGGTTAAATGTTTGGGTTAAAGTCTTCGATTTTGTTTGGAAAAAATGTTGAATGAGCTCACAAAAGTTATGAATATTAACTGAACATTCTGGATTCCCCCTACCCATTCTGACAACTCGGAATTCGAACTGCTGTCTTCATCAACAGAAATAACATTGGTTCCATCCTCTCCTCTATAACGTTGTCCAGCTTCCACATTTTGACTCAATTTTTTATTTTTCCAGTTTTATAAAGCAACCAGTTCGTTAGATTAAATTCTGTCAGGTTTAGTTCACAATGATAGGACGGAAAATATAGAGCCAAATGACAGTGTTGTGCCGCCATTTCATCAACTATGTAAATCGTGTATTGCAAGATAAAATGGTTGTCATTTGTTAGTATGTTTTGAACAGGGTGTCCACCAATTACCTAAACTTCTATCGCTAATTCATGATCTTAAGATGAGATTAACAAGTTAAAACAAAAAATGAAACTAACTAACATAATAATTTTTGGACCAGTAAAGAGTGAGCCGATTAGATGGGAAAAGTTTGATGGCAACAATGCTTCTAGAAAACGACCGATTACGGTTAATGTTTGTTCGTTGGATGAAATACATGTTGTAATCCGAAAATTCAATAATTTTAAGGCCACCCAAAAATACTCTGCTTTGTCTGATTCATACGATCACACTCCTCGTCAAATTAAACTCTAGAAATCAATAAAACTGGAAATGAAGCTGGAGAATCAAATCTAAAAATTAGGTGCTGCAATGGGATTCCAGCTATTGTGCAGTCAAATTTGGTATGCCATCGAATCATCTTGTGCTGTTGTTTACTAGATCTTCGATTTATGTGTACCCAAAAAACATTTTCACAACTCGAAATATCCTATACGATTCACATCTCATATAAAAGCAAATTCTAGAACGAAAGAATATTACAGAAAATGGCTACATTACGGTAATTTGTATTTTTACGTGGTTCCAGTAGAATTCCTAGTACAGTTTGTAACAGGTACCAATAGGGAGTTATAAATACTTTTGCAGTTGTTGACACAGCTTCCTAATAAATTCACTGCTGGTGATGACCTCATTATTATTTATGACTGCACGTACGCATTTGGTCAACCTTTGTCCATTTTGTTCAATTCAGCAATTATGACTTCAACATTTCCTTCAAAATGAAAGCGTGCTAGAATTTGTCCTGTTCTAAAGAAGGGAAATAATTCTCAGATTTCCAGCTACAGACTTGTCGAATGTTGCCAAACTGTTTGAGCAGGCTGTAGACTCAATTTATAAGAGCGTAAAAAAGTATATTTCTTCCAACCAACGACTCTAGAAGTCAGGTAGATTTAATCTTTACAGACTTCACCAAAGCTTTCGATACATTTCAACATAACATAAACTAAGCTATTTTGGTTTTTCTTTTAAGTGTATGCTACTAATACAGTCGTATCTAAGAGATAGAATTTTTATACTTTATATAATTCCTTCTTTTCGTCAGAAATTTCTGTTACTTCAGGTGTTCCTCAAGGGTCCAATATTAGACCATTGTTATTTATATTATTCATAAATGATCTACTATTTTCCCTTTCTTGCTGAGTTCTTGCCTACGCTGATGACATAAAAATATTCAACATACTTCTTCTCAATAAGAAACTAATTTACTTAAAATTGTTCATGAAATRAGCGAGCTATTTTCATTTATGTCAAACAGTTTTTTATGTTATTCAATTAACGAGAATGGTCTTTAAATGCCCAAATCATTTCTATCTTTGGGGTCATTTGAAGTTGACTTTTTTGATTTCATATCGGAGTTCTTAAGAAATTTCGCTGAAATCTGCCAATCTCTCGAAACACCTAATCTGGAAGGAAACAAATAATACAAAGGCCCTAGCGCAATATGCTTGTGTTACAAACAACGTTAAGAGAAAACGCCAGAAAAACTTAACCAAATATTCCGAAAGAAGCATGAAAATCCGATCGTGTCGAAAAATCAATTCAACATAATGCAATAATCGATTACAATAGCTGTCCAATTTCTCTGCCGTCGTGACAGCGTTCTTCTGGTCTTTTTTTTCTCGCCCAACATTACGCACCGCTTGTGAAATCTGTTTATTCCATCGCGGTCGTAGTGACCAATAAAAATGCCGTAACGCGAAAATTTTACGGCCAGAATTGAAAGAGGCGCAATTGTTATGTGTGTGCCGGTTACAGCCGCAAATAAACACGATGGGCCTTTAACAAAATGAGCGCTTTTAACCCCTTTTTCGGGCGGCCTTGGTTGTCGCCTGTTTTTATGCGGTGGCCGGAATGCCCATAAAAAAACGATGGAGTAATTAAAACACTGTGGTTATCTGGTGTTGGAGAATTTTAAAGCTCAGAGATAAAATGTTTGGCTTCATTTTGGAAACGTAAGTGAGGTGTGCCTCAAAAATTTGAGGGATTTTTTCAGCCGTTTTCTGAAGATTTAAAAAAAAACTTAGGCCTTGCTAATTCCAAACAATTTTTGCGTAAAAAACTTGCATTTCTTCAATATATGACGGAATTATATGTATATATAATAGCTTAATAATATATCGCGTATATAGTACTCAAGCAGCGTATAAATATGTTTTGGTATTGGTAACAGTGCGAGTAATACATAATTAACTTATTGGTTTCCTATATGACACAAAAACTTGACAAAGTACCTGAACATGTCTTTCGAGTAGCTAAATTTGGGTCTTGTAACCTCAGGAGTACCACAGGGGTTCATTCTCGGCCCTATTCTTTTTGTGATTTATACCGCTGATTTGCTACTGTTACACCAACAATGTAGACTTCCATCGTTTTCAATCTCAAGTTGCGTGAACAATTAGGAAATACCATGTCATCCTCAATCTAGTTACAGGCTGAATAACTTTGACTACATTAGTATCTTCATGATATACATTTAAATTATTTTAGTGTATTTACTTACTTTCTCTTCTCTCTTGTTTTTATATCTACTTTAATCTTTGTTATATTAAGTTTGTATGCTTGTGGGTTGACTAAAATAACTGTGCTAGATCATGCCCTTTGTTGCCTAAATAAAGACCTTGGCCATATGAAGACAAACATAAAAATCAATGTAGGAGCCAGGAATCACGTTTGCTGGGTATAGCAAAACAAATTAAATATAATGAAGTCTTAAAATTGTCTACAAACAGTTAAATAAACGAACTAATACTGAATGTAATGTAGATAATTTTCAGCATGTTATAAGCTTCACCATAAATTAGTTCGTTGCTTTCTTTTTCCTATCAAATGTTTACGGTAAATCGTCTACAGCTTGTAATAACAATTTTTATGACCTTGATTTATAAATACGAGTAATCATTGTTACATACATTGAAGCTTGCTAATAATGCTTTATTATGACTGATTTGCGTTTTCATGTTTCGTTTTTGAACATCCTATTATGAGTAAGAGTACACGTAGATTACTTCATCAAATGCATTTTTGCTCGTTTACATCAAAAGCATCTTTGTAAACAAGTTATTCTCACATCAGCGATTTTAATTACCTGAATTGTTTTTTTAGATACATAAATTTGCTGTTATATTTTCATTAAAATGTAATAAATCTCCAACTGGATTGCACTGCATTAAATGAATTAAATCTAATAAATATACTAGATCCTTTTGAGTTGATTTTTCTGCTTCACAGGATTTAAAAAATGCGCCATTCTGGTGATAAAAGATGCATAATCATTTGCAATTTCTCGTTACCTTTTCTTGGTAGAAAGAATCGCACTTTAAACATTTGGGTGTGTAATTTGCTTTTTTTGTCTGAACTTTGTTAACTCATTAAATGTGGAGAACAAAGTTCTTTTATTTGTGAGCTTTATAAACTAATATGTTTATTAGGTGTACCAGAAATGTTAAACTACGTTATCCTTAAAATTTTCATTAATTGATTAATCCATTTAGAAAAAGGGGAATCAAATCGACGTTACAAATGGATTATTTTTCAATAGCCTCTAATACTGGGATCTACTATCAAGATTAGTGGAAAATATTTATAGCAGAATCTATGTATTGAGATCATGATGGTTGGTATAACAAAAAATGACCGTTTGTTCAGGATGTAATTTAGTCTTAGTCTTAGACCTAGAATAGACCCCTGCGGTACTCCATCATTAATATAAACGATATTTTCTTTATGTTGGTAACATGAAAACAATTCAAGAAGCGACTGAAAAAGCACACGCGTCGTTTGTGTATAACCAATGCCACAGTACGTTACCCATTTGGCAATGCTGCCGTGCAGTGATGCGAAGAAGCCCCACGGTCTCCCTCCTCTGAGACGGCACATGAATTTAAATTAAACAAAAAACTTTTTTATTGCCCGCGCGGGTGTTCTCCTTTTTTCCGAGCGAAGTGGCGAGTCGTGTTCCCCATGCGAGGTCCTGATGTGTGATTTGTTTTTGTTACTTGCACCCCCAGGGAGAAAATGCGTGTTTCCCTGGTCGTACTGGTTGTAGTTGATACACCTCATAATATGCGCCTATTCGTCGAAAGTCAGTTTTCGGTTTGGATTCGATTCGAGAAACTAAATCTTCTAATAGACTTAAAAAAGTTCCACTGTCACACTGGAGTCTGATAACAGGCAACAAACAAAAAAAAACACCAGAAAATACAAGAACTCGACTGGTTGGCTCACAAGAAAAAAAAAGATTGTTTCTAAATTTGACACCGCACAAGAAGAGTTCAGAAGAGATTAAATAGGCTCTCAGGTGAATATTTTAGAGAAGCATTTCCAGAAGGGAAGACTCCCAGATTTACAACATGACTGAAATGTATAATAAATTATTATTAATAAAGGGGCCAATGTCCGATGGATGAAATTAGATAATTATCAATATAAAGTTGTACTTTTGTACTTGACGGTTTTAACTTTATGTAGCACGATAGTAAAAATTACTGCAGCAGTCTGACTCATTCAACTAAGTAGACATTAGATGACATAGTTAAAAATTCTTCCTGAAATTTCGTGCCATTGGAAGATTAGAAATGTATTGGTCATATAATTGTCATAACAGATGATTTGATGGTATTATACTGCTAACGTGAAGTAGCACTTGCCATTCTGTGGTCGAGTTGTATATATATATCTCAACCTGATCAAGCACAAGATCTAGTCGAGATTTGCTCCACATACGTGCCCTGTTCGTATCGTGTTACAACAGGAGGACAATATGGCATCACCAGAACACGATGTTTACCACACGTATTTATTTTACCGCCAATAAGGCTATCCCGTTAGTACATAACAGCATGGCGTTACGAGTACACAGTTTGTGGTTGTCCTTGGTGTTGCATTTCATAAGCAGCTGATCATACTAATTTATAAATACATGACTTTATTCTTGGCGAGACCGCGAGAGACATTAGAGTGACATTTATTTAATATAACACAACATTTTAACACGTTTAAGATTTGGTACAAATTATTGTACTTTTTGGGCACCCTAAGATTTAATACTTCATAGATAAGGAAAACGAAGTCATCATTTTATTGAGATCCTTTTCAATCAATCCAAGCTTTCTGAATATTTTGTTAATTCCTTCTTCAGGGCGCTACAAAATACACAACTTGCAAGGATTCATTGTAACAACATATGACACAAACTTACATTAAGATGAGGTCAAAATTTTTAATTAATATGTTCCAGTATCCTCAAAATCATCCGATGAATAATAAAACTTACAGTCCACTGACCGCAAAACAAAGCAACGCTGCTGGTATGAATAATAATATAATAATAATTGTAACTTTTCTCACACCTTTAGCCAAAATTGCGCCCCCAGATTTGAGGGTTTTTGTATCAATAATTAATAATTATCTCGGACGTTTTTCTAAAGCGCTCACAATTTTTCGTTCRCTGCACACGCTTTTATCACATATTTTTTACCGGTCACATTATGTATGTTCCGTTGCATCATTCTCGACGAACTACAAAGTCGTCTTTTATGTTCCCAGTTTTGAAACGGACAGATTTAATTCGGAACAGTATATGAGAAGCAGACAGCAACAGATTGTCCAGCTCTTTAATTACAACAGTCATTTGCAGTATAGAGAACAAAAGGCAATGCCAAATGTAGTGGCCAGGTTTCATTACCGAGTTTTATTGAGATGGGAGTAGTACAACTTGGCATGCAGTTCATGGGAAAGTGGAGCACATAATTTCGGGTAGTTAAGCATTAGATTTTGCGAGGGTTGGTCGGAATATTGCAATGAATAGTACGCGCGGATTCTGAGAGTCTGAATGTAAGTTTTATTGTCGTCATTGACTCTTCTTTCATCTAATATCTGAAGTAGTATGATTAGAATAATTTTCCATACCATATTTGTGTTCATTATCATTTCTTCATTCAACTTCCTTGTAATTTGTTCCCTTGCGATGCTAGAATGGAACTTCTTGATGGAACTTATAGTTTGCTAATTTTCTTGATCATAAATAGGCAAATTGCTGTTTTTATATATATAAGACATATTTTAAGTTGTGTGTCTGTTTCTCTATCAATTGACTTGATGTTTTTGCAATATTTCATTTAAATTCAGTGCTCTGAAGTACTAATGAATATTGTTTTCTTTACAGGTAAGACTATCAACCAAGTGTTTTTCGGCGATCCTACCAACGTAAGTTTCTTATATGTGCTGACATTTAATCACCATTGCTTTTTTTAAGAGAAAAATTACAATATTTAGATATTTAAAGCTCTAGAAGAAAATTATACGCGTGTATAACACACACAAGATGGAACTAAGCTTATAACATAACTTTGGGGGTCCTTAGAAAAATCCAAATTTACTAATTTTCAAGTATTTGTTTGTTTCTAAGATTCATACCTTTCATATTATATTTGGAAAATTTTTTAAGAACAAAAGAGAGACTATGTAAAAGTAAATGCCATTTTGCTTCCTAATTATAGTTTAATAACTCGTTTAAAATGATTATACTGTTTATAATTAATTAATTCGTGGATGTTTTAATAATAAAAACACCCAACAAAGCTTAGGGTTTAGATATGGCGTTGTGAGCACCAAATGGATATTTCCACAGCTTCCAAGCTGACATTAAAACAAGAAATAAACAAACACTGGACGTAAGTGTTTATTTCAGACGAATTAATTGCCTTCACTCGCTTTAAAATTGTACACACGTGACCTCTTTCCACTGACGTCAATTTTTATTGCACGTTTTATGTCAGGGTGATGAAGAACATCGGTTTCCTGGGCTACATTAGCTTTCACAAAGAATTAAAGCCGGTGTATTTATAGAGTAGCCACCTGTACCTATTCGGGTAAACTAGGTAACATTTTCCTCTAAGTCCACCTGGGTCGTTGATTGCACGTTCAATTTAGCTTCCTGTTTATGGACCTCAATAGAGTCGCTGTAGCTGTTTATTGCGAAACGTCTTTTAAAAGGAAATGATCCGAATATGAACGACATAAACAGAAATTAAAAATACGGTCATTTAGCGTCGGCAAAGCGATGTTAGTCATTCTCCAATTATATTTTATGCTCTGTGTGATGTAATAGTAATCTGGTTGCAGCATTTAATATAAAATAGTCCTCTAAAGTGGAGTTGATGGTTTTGGTTAATGGTGTAGGTAATTTAAAATTCATTACATCTTTTTTCTGTGACTCATTCCATGTAATAATGTTCTTGTTGTCGATAATTTACTGTAAAGACGCTTTCAGTTTCTCTGTTGTTTTTAATCAATAACTATTTTGATTATCTCTGTGTTTTATTCTTTGGGAACTTCACAGTTATCACTAGGAACCTTTAATTCATATCGTCAGAAACTGGAACAAAAGAGAAAAAACTGTCCTCTTCTTGAGCAGTTGATAGCTAAAAATTACTTACTTCAGACGTTGAAAAATCTCATAAAAATGGTTTTATATTTTTATCAAATTTTCAAACAAACACGTAGCAAGGTTTGGCCATCATCTGCGAGATGCGTGTTTACAAACTGAAGCAGTTTAGATATAATGCTCTGCGTCTAAATTTAACATCATTAGGGACATTCTCGTAATCGTCCGTGTAAAACCATAATGCCCTTCATCTCGCTGTTAGATAATGTGAAATATTTTTCGTCGTTCATCACATTCAACTTGTTGAAGAAATACACTCGTATGAACGAACGGCAATATGTCGGAAATCTCTCTAATTGAGAGCTTTGCTCCTTTTCCGGAAGACAATATTCTTACTTAGTAGGGTTTTAAACACCATGCTTTGTCCAACTTTAAATCTTCTGGCCACTTTAGTTTTTTTTACATAAAAACTTGAGGGGTATCTAACGATCAGCTCAAATGTAGTAGTTTGGCTATATTTATTAGTTGATTACCAGCTTTAAAAATTTTAAAAACTTCATATAAATCTAGTACATTAAATAGTTTAAACATCCAATGTAATCCAATGTAATATTGCCATGGCAAAAGCAGTACTTGTTCTAGAAAACACATATTAATATAATGAGGATAATTTAAAAAAAGTGAACATTAATATTTGATCTAAAGAGTCGTTTTTTCATCAGCTTTCCTAAGGATTTGGATATTAAACGAGTCTACCATAATTTCTGATTTTTTTTACTAAACATGTTAATCTGTTTTGACGTTTATTAACAAATAGTCTCTTCTATTTGTAGTAAGAATTTTAAAAATCTCTCTTGCTTCCATTGTCTGGAAAATATGTAGTTTTCTTTTTCGATAGTTCACTAATCACTCAATCAGTTGTAAAATTTTTGGCACGTAAGTTTATGGTAATAGTGAAAAAAGGAGACTTGCAGTAGCTTCTAAAATCGTTATTTCTAATTAATAATTTATTTTTGCCTGTAAAGTTTTCTCACAATTGTAGCAAAAACTTCTGCACTGTGCAGGTACATGATTGAAAAGTCACTACCAAGTCGTTTTTATATAAGATTTGCTAATCTCCCCCCGAATTAGCTTTTTGGCGTAACATATTCCCGAACACCCAAAGTTGCGGTCTATCGTTTTCAAAATTCCGCTTGCTGGACACCACGAATACTTGGCGGTTAAACACCCGACAAAGGACATTCTGTGGTCGTCCATTTTCAGCTTTGCCCAACGGCATTCCTTCACACTGTTAATGTGGATCATAAATTCGGCACAAATTGCCGCCTGTATATATTGAGGGTGTTATGTAAGCAACAATGTAAGGTGACCTTCTTTTGTGTCTCTTTGACCATCGGACATTCCTGCGACTGCAAGTGGTTTGCAGATGTTTTTGGCAAACTAATCGCTCGTAGAAATGACTTACTACCTATTAATAATGTTTAGTAAGCACCAATAAGCTTTATTCATGCTACAGAGTCAGTTAACATTTTATTTCGAAATAATAAGTCGTCAAATAAAGAATTTGTTGCATTAAAATTGTGAAATGTTTCAAACAACATATATATTTCATTAAAATTAATATATGTAGTTACTACATCTTAATAATACATATATTATTTTTAAAAAATGTTGCTTACTAGTAATGGACTTAATTGATAACAAAAACAACAACTATAAGAGATCTCGCATATATTTTGGATAGAATATTGGAGAAAAGCTCCAATCAGATCTCGATTATCTTAAGCCAATCTTTACCATCTTCATCAAGACGATGGATAGGCGATATTGACCATAAGTTCAATTGTTGGGAGGGAGTCTTCACATTCATAAGAAGGGTTTATAGATGGACCACATTTATTAAGAAAAAAGTTGCATTTCCCATGACCAGTGCGAATGCGATTCAGAGTGATCCAAGACTTTCTCGGGAGGTCTTTTCTGTAGAATCATCTATAAGCTGTTAATTGAATATATCATGTTACTAAAGCTGCCAAACAGAACACCACCCATCTTCAATGGTGTAAGGAGCACGAAGGAAATCTTCTGTCCACAGAGGTTAGCCGGTAGCTCTTATAGATCTCTAGAAATCAGAACTCATTAGGATTGATATTTTTGCCAAACTTTATATGTAGCAAACTGTACGAATCCCCAGAGGAGCAATGTTGAAAGAATCGGAAGCCAAGGCAGTTGCAGATGTACGGGGTACAATTGCATTTGCACCCCAACTTGTACCAGCAAGCTTATGTAGGAAGTTATTTCTAGTCTGTAATTTTTTACCGATGTTCTCTAGATGTTTCTTGTACATTAGACACGTATCCAGAGTCACTCCAATGTATTTTGGCGAGAAGCTATGTTTGAAAATTATGTTCTTTGACATAACTTGAAGTTGTTTTGTCTTTTGATGATTATCGAGATGAAAACAAGTTACATCTGTTTTCAATGCGTTAGGGCAAAAGCGCCAGGCTTCGAAATGGCAATTCATAATCTTGATGTCTCTTGAAAGGTTTTGTCCAAGTACGGAAAAGTCTTTACTTTGCAAAGCCAATGCCACGTCTCTCGATTGAGTTACTAGAAGTTTACTTATGTAAAGGTTGAAAAGAATATAGGCGACAGAAGCGATCCTTGTGGAAAACCATTAAGCAAAATCTTGCATTTGCTACTTTCTTTTCTAGAAATACTCTGTGACATGATGTTGGGACAGCATTCGTTTAATAACCTTCACAGTCTTTCCACATTTCAGAGTATTAAATGGTTTGAGGATCAATCCATCTTTCCACAAAGTATCGCAAGCCGCCGATAAGTCTATAAAGACTACTCAAGTTTCCACTCGTTTCGGGAAACCAGCTTCAGCATATGTTGCTAGAGTCAAGACTTGATTACAGCAACTTCTGTTTTGCCTAAAACCTGCTCGTTCCTTCGGAAGGGAGTCTTCACTAATAAATCGTATTCTCTGGTAGTGTAATTTCTCTAGCAACTTGTAGCAGACACCCAGGAGGACAATGGGTCCTGCTTCGTTTGTACAAAAGGGTGAATGAAAACATGCTTTCAAATAACATGTAATTTAACATTTCATTTTGTTGCTAATATATCTAAATTTTTACTTAGAAAGAAAAATAAAGTTGTTGTTTATAAGGGTTATCTCTGTGTACTTTTGGTGAAAATTCTTAAAATCTGGAATGACCACATAGAAGATTCATTCCCATCAATCGAAGTTCTCGTCCAATTTATTTGATTACCAAAGTTTGACGCCGAAGACGCCGTCAATTGTTTTTTCATGGCCGCCCTAATTCCCAGCAAACCACCTCCCATTAACCCGGAAAGCCGTTACTTTTTCCCAAACGCGACCAACGCGGATGGAACATAGGCATGCGATAAATCTTAATGCTACGTACATTCGTTAAATTTTCATGGGCTGTTAGGACGACGTTGCGACGAATAGACGTCTTGAGAAAAAGGCGGCCAGGAATGTCAATAGTCCCGGACGTTTACACGGAGCCGGGATATCGGAAAGCCATCTTTCTCGACGTCCTGTTTCGCGAACAACGAGCTAAAGAGGAGCGACGAACCGCCGGATGGAAAAATTAATTCCGGCGTTGATCGAAGACCTGAGGTGCTCGATCACACGAAAGAGTTGGGTTTATGGGCGAAGGCAGGGCTTTGTCCAAATGATGGCGTGTCAAGTTTATTCGCTATGCAGGGCAGGATTTAGATTTGTATAGAGCAGTGGTTCCCAAACTTATCGCCCCCTTTCCAGAAAAAATATTACTCAGCTCAGAGCTATTTCTGAGGTAGACACCAACATGGAGCATACTCCTACTTTAAACAATTAGAGAATCTAATAGTAGTCCATAAGATTACTATTAATACCTATTCACGTAACCATTTATGAAAACATTAATTTTATTTAACGAACTTTATTACCATTATATAATAATAATAATAATAATACGTCTTTATTTAGGCGAATTCTATCTAAAGGCTACTCAACTCATCCTTTTCCATTACTACAAGCCATAATCAACAATCAAATTATAACAATAGAAACAATAACAAGCAGTAGTTGCACATGGTAATGGGACAATCGAACAATCCATATATACGAGCTACATAGCTTATACTAAACTTATTTATATCACATGACAATAACAAACTAACATAGGCACATAAATTACTGCGAAAGTAACGAAATTTTCCTCAACTGCTTTCGGAATTGGCGTAACGAAAGCATTTTCAGATTTTCAGGCAGATGTTGTATATAATTACACAGTTATACGAAAATGACCTGCGAAACAAGGTGGTACGATATCTAGGAACTGATAGCGAAGATAGATTCCTCACATTAACATTTATGTCATCAGATCTAAAGTGAAACTTGCCTCGAAGGTATGGAGGTGAGGAGGTTACCAACATATTAAAGAAAAACACTGACAAACTATACCTATAATTAATTATCTTCTACTCTAAGCCAACCCAGTGCCACTATTCTTTGGGACACTCTTTCATCACGGGGTATGCGATAAACGAATCTACAACAGCTATTCTGGATTTTCTGTAATCTTAACTTAGTTATTTTATCCAGACATGAGTAAAACCAAAGAAACCGTAATTAAGGATGGATAACACTAACGATTCATAAAGTTTCTTACACATTCTGAATTTATTAAATATCTGTTGCAATACAGCAGTTTCAAAGATAGATAAGCCTTCCTTACTATGCCGGCAATATGTTTAATAAAACGAAGATCGCTTTCAAATATTAAACCTAAGTTTCTTACGCTGTTAACAACAGGCAATGATTGATTATTAATATTAATTTTAAAATCTGTCACTAGGCTTTCTCGCAAACGATTTGGACAGAACAATATTGCTGCACGCTTTTCTGGGTTTAACTTTAAATTATTTTTTCGAGAATAATCAGCTATAGCCCTTAGGTCACGGTCCACGAGCTCGCAGGATATCGCAGTGCTTTTAGGGTTGAAAGAAAATTGTAACTGTGAGTCATCTGCATAACACTGAATATTACAATTTTTAACACAGTTTGGGAGGTCTGCAGTGTATATCAAAAAAGGTAATGGGCCCAGTACTGAGCCTTGCGGCATACCCGAAGTAATGGAATAGTTTTCAGATATATTATCACCGAAAACTACAATTTGGGATCGACTGCGACGATATGAGTTAAATAGCTCACAGCCACGTCATCGGATCCATAATAGCGTAATTTAGCACATATCAAGCAATGATCTATGGTATCAAATGCCTTGGAGAAGTAAATCTACAGTGGAGTGCAGTCAGTATTTAAACAGATAAACCGTCGATGAAGTCAGTGTCGTGGAACGTGGGGAAAGTCAATAGAGCTAACATTTTCCGTTATCCTGTGACCTTCAGTATTGCACGGTTTATTATATTTAACAGCTACTGAGAAACGATTGAAAAATATGGTGATTTATTACAACTAATACCATTGTTCACAACTGAATTTCTTCTTCTATTAATTAAAAAGTATCCACACGTTGTTACAGACCATGTAGAGACGGTGTGGATGAAAAAAAATGAAGCTACAATTTAAATTTGAGTTCGACATGATTATGACTAGACTTCTTGATCAATGGTATTTGAAATGACAGTTTAGAGACGCAGTAATCAAGTGTTTTCATACGAGGGACATGTCATAATTCGTACACATATCAAGCTGGCGCTGAACTTATAAAAGCCTATCATTGGGACATGACTTAGCTGTATATAGAGTGCGGGTAGGTCACTCAGTTTATGTGTAAAAAATTTCAAATCGGGGTAATTTGATGCAATGGAACGCGCCAACGTAGCGGTTTAATGTGCGTATATCAAAATTAAAACACTGTGCCAAAAAACGGTTGTCGAAATTCACGGTGCGTTACAAGAAGCTTGCCAGGAGTCGTGTGTGGACAGTTCAACAGTAACTTGATGGAGTAAGCGTTGTAGAGCGTTCGACTAGTGTTAAAGACGACCGCAGAAGTTGGAGACCTCATTGCTGCTATTSTGGCTACAGTAATGGAAGAAGACCGCATGGACAAGCAAACAACAGACAAATACCAAAAGACAAATGTATTTATCTTCTTCGTAGAAAATTGAAATGCATGATTCCAAAAGTGTAGACGAGATATGAAAGGCAGGGGCGTAATCCTCATGCACGATAACTCTTGATCGCATAAAGCAGTGTCAGTCAAAGGAGTTTGCGAGAAGAACTGCTGTGAAATTCGCCCACACCCCCGTGGAGCCCTGACATGAGTCCTCCAGATGGAAAGGAGAATTTTGTGAAGTCCGGCAGGATAAAAGCCCTTCAACAGCATATGCGTTCCAGCTGCTGAAACGTCTTGACAAAAATGAGGTATTTAACGACATTACATTACTGCCGTAGCGATGGCAATGTGTTTTGGATATGCAAGAGGATTATACTGAACAACTTTATTGCAATTTTTTTAAATTTACGCTTCATTTGCTAACTGTGTTTTTGTGTGCAGAAATTTCGACGTGACCCTCGAACATAACACAAGTAGTAGTTGCAATAAAAATAATTTCTTTGAACGAGAACGTTGCAATTCTGAATTTAGCAAGCACCAGCTGAATCTCCTCTCCAGGAAACTATTCCTAAGCAGCCCGCTCAGCGAACCAGTGATAACCGCAGGCACCTATTTGCACAAGCGGCGTTCAGGGAAAAGTTGTCTCGACGAGATTTCACATTTCACGGTATCCAACTGCAAACAAAGGCAGATCGTACTGCATTTAATGCATTTTAAGCTGACCGACCTAATAAATATTTATAACTATTTCGAAAGAGCGCACAGCAGCGGTTTCCGCAGGAGAAATGCAAACTGTAGGTAAATAATTCGCGTATGCATGTTAATCGGTAAGCAGTGCGTGGCGTTGATCGCACGGTCCGGGAAGTAAAACCATTCACCATTCTGATTGCCAGAACAACAAAATTTTGTACACCCTCTAACTCCACTTTTTGTATGTTCATATTTAGTATTCTTTCATTTTGTATATGAATCGATACTATGTAGTATAGCATTTTCCCATGTCTTTTGCATCTCCTCTCTTTTTCTATACTTTTTAGATTATTTGATACATTTATCCATGCTGGAGATACTTGATCATTTCTGTTGTTAACGGGTTTTCTCTCCAGCCGTTGCTGTTAATAACAATAATTGTTCTTTATTCGCTTCGAAGGAAAAAACAAATCACACATGATGTACAAGACGTCAATAAAAGAAATGCATTTTTCTCTAAATACCTTTTACCCTCCAAACAAAAAGGCGAAATTCAGCAACCGTTGGCACAGTTTCTGTCCTTCCACTTATCCCAAGAATACTCTAGTATTAAAATGAATTTGAAATTGCGATACAGTAAAGATACAAAACAAGCATACAAAATATTATGTTTATTTATAAAATACATTAATCAATACAACTGTTATTTATAATGTACAAACAAAAAATCAAAATCACATCACCAGTACGAAGCAAGACAGAAAAAAAGACAGCGACAAGACTTTTGACAAGTGGCAGAAGAACAAGCACAACCATATACCTTATAAGTTAATCCACGTCATTCACTAACTTGTTTTTCAATTTGAATTTAAACCTGCGAATATTCAATGCTTTTAATTCACACGGAAGTTCATTATAGACCCTCGCTATACTGTATGAGAAGCATCTTTGGAAAAGATGCATGATAATGCATTGGAATTGTCAGTTGATCCTTTCTWTGTATATTTATACTAYKTAGATCTATTCTATAGGTTATTTTGTTATGCAGGTATGKAGGTGTTCATCTCTTTAAKTAATGCCACTTCTTCAAGGTGATGTKATTGCCAAAGTTCATCATTGATTTCACATATGCTACTTTCCTCCGATACTCTACTATTCAACATTTCGCATCTCCCTTTGTTTCTCATTGCTTTGACTGTAATTATAAGCTAATGACTTAACTTATACATCATTTGTTTTTTGAAACTTTCTACATAGCATATTTTAGTAAACAAATCAAAGTGTTCATTATAACATACTATAGCATTATAAGTAAAATACCGCGTGTATAGGGAAGTTCGTAAGCTAGGCATTGATAAATGGTGGACATATCTAAGAGATAAATCAGTGCAATGCAAGCTGCGACGACTATGAAACTTATCACGCAAGTATTTTGGCGAAGAAGATCGAAAGACACGAAACAAGAGAGTTGCAAGGTGGTAATGAAAAAGTTGATCAATTTTTAACCATTTAAGTTGCTGTATGCACTTACTGATATGAGCATACTTTTTTAGTCCAAATATGAATCTGCAGCAGTTATTCTGCACCTTCTGAAGTCTGTATTTGTTAATGGCATGAAGACAAAGAAAGTATACCCTAAAACAATAAGTAAGTGAGGGATTACCAGAGACTCGCATAATTTTTTTTTTAAAGTTTAAAGTTGAGAATAAGATGATTAGAGTACAAGTACAGAAGACACTTGATTTTTAAAACTAAGGTCATTATCTATACTTAAACCAAGATTTGTGGTGCTTTCATATACCGGCAGTTAATTATGATCCACATGTACTTTAATATCATCCTTCACAAAACATTTTTGTGACGATTTTGACGCGAAATACACTACAGAACACTTATTGCTGTTCAACTTTAAGTTAATGTTATTAGAATATTCACTAATGTTGCCTAGGTCCTCATTCATTTCTATGTTCTGTGGGTTGAAATGGTGTAAAAGGTAAGTATCGTCAGCGTATGCCATGCAAGTTCAAAATTTGGGCTTCGAGAGTAAATCAGCGGTGTAAATTTAAAACAGAATTGGTCCCAGGATAGCTCCTTGAGGGACTCCCGACGTCACTCTGCCGACATCAGACATTTCGCCACCCAGCAAGACTCGCTGGCACCTATTGAGCAAATAAGATCGGAAGAAATTAACAGAAACCTCATCTCTATATTTCTTCCTTGTACATCTTGCTTTTCTTCTTTGTTCTGCATGTTAATTCGTGCTCCGTTTCTAAATCTTCTTACTTCATGGCAGTCGCTGTTATACCACCATTTCTTTCTAAATATCTGCCTCAGTAGAGCAGAGGTGCCTGCACGTTTGTACACTAAAAGAAACGGTCACTTCTTCACGCCTTCGTCAGCGAGAAGCCTCATTTAATTTTACACTAAAACGAACACACAACAAAGAAGCTGTTTGGCTCCTTTCAGCCAGTCATCAGAGCTGGTATTGTTTCCCCCACAAGGAATATATGCATAACACCGTCTCGCCAGCAGGTCATTCCATTGTCTGATCGAAGTATCCGTTCCTACGCATCTCGATGGGTGCAACCGGAGCCGACCGACGGTAGTCGTCCCGAGCAACAAGCATAAATCAGTGATCCCAGTCTGGACCGGCCTGAGAGAGTGTGGGAGGCAAAAACAGTTAGGAACAAGTCTTGTTGTGGTGGTCTGCCCACAATGCCGTCGGGCATCCAGACTGAATTAAACGTCGTCCAGACGCTGCAAGTTGTATACAAGCTGTGCTTGATTGGAGCCGGACCTGCCAGCGAGCTGTTGGACTCGATTGTTTCTTGTTCTGGTCTCGGATGGCTTGGTACGAAGTTTGTTGTTCGGTTTTTGTTGGTTGTTTGCACCAGGGGCAGTTATTCGTCGTAGTTGGAATTGAAACTGTACGGAGTGTTTCGGGTTTTACATAAAATTCCAGGAGATTGAGATCTGGATTAGTATCACACCTCTCCATCTGGAACAGGTCTTAATTTCTTAAATGAAGGATATGCTGTAAAACTAAAGGTTCTTCGTTCAAAAACGCGCAGAAGCCACTGACCATATTCCATGCTGCGTTCGTTATCTCCTTGATGTAGATGTTATACCAGCTGTTGGGGAAATGAATTTTTGTGGTCTCTTCTCAACATTCATTGCACAGTAGTTTATCAAAAGTTTGAAGAATACGATTGTTGTGTCTTAATCCACATTCTTTGGAAACGTCGATTTATATCCTGTATCAATAAAATGCAAGGGAATTTCCATTGCCATATGCCAAATTATTTATTTAATTATACAAAGCATGGAACCGGCAGGATATTTCAGCTTCTGTTCGACCGATTTTTCTGAAACTGTGTATTGGCCTATGGGTAATTAAAATGCATTTTCTGGAATATTTCCAACTCCGTGTCAGCTCTCCTTTCCGATATATGGCCCCAAGTTGCATTTCTTTAAATGGGAAGATATATATACAATAATTGAGTCTGACAAAGAACGAAAACATTCTCTTTATCGCTAAAATGGACAAAAAAGCCAGGCATTACCACTTTTCCTTGACTATTATTGCGAATCGGGCACCCTAAAAGTAAAATAAACATGATTTCGTGAAAAATACAGTATTTCTTCAGATTCCCATTACAGAAGATGCTCAAAATGTTCCCCATTTACTTCCTGGCAGTAATGCAGCCTTGAGTAAAAGTTTTCTAATGTCCTTTGTAGCGTATTTGGAGATAACTTCTCAATTTCTGCCCTGATTAGCGCTTTTAAATCTTCTGTATTATGTGGCCGATCAGCATAAATACGATTTTTTAGATACCCTCACAGGAAAAAATCAACCGGGTCAGATCAGGGGAACGTGCTGGGCATTCTATCGCTCCGCGCCTACCAATCCATCTGTCTAGAACTATCGCATTCAAATATACACGAACGTTGACTGCAAAATGGGGCGGTGCACCATCTTGCTGAAACCATATCCGTTCAGAAGGACGCGCAGCATTTTCCCTATTAGGGAACAGGCGAATAAGTTCCGGTATAACTTGACCGCATTTAAATTTCCATCGATGAGAAAAAGCCCGATAATGTGCTACACCAGACATTCACTTTCTGAGGGTGTTGTGTGTGGACTTGTTCCATCCAATGTGGACTTGTGTCCGCCCAATATCTGCAATTATGTCTATTCACATTACCATTGAGGCAAAAAGTTATCAGAAAACATAATCCAATTTAAAATGTTTCTATCTTCATCTATCATGTTCATAGCAGTTTCGCAAAATTCTATCCTACGATCGAAATCATCTTCGCTCAGTTCTTGTAATAAGTGAATTTTGTAGGGATGAAACTTCTCTTTTTTCAAAGTTTTCTGAACAGATCTTCTGCTAATATGATGAGTGAGAACACGCTGTTGTACGGAACACTTTCCTCACTCGTAGCAACCTTTGGACGTCCTGGTTTTTAACGATTTTTAACACCGCCGGTTTCGTCAAAACGTTGCAATGTTTTAATAACAGTTCATCTAAAAATTGGTCCACGATCTTAATGAATTGCATTGTAGAGTGCAACTACTTCCGAATAACTTAATAACTTATCACCAGTTACGAGGAAAATGGAGACACCTGGAGCTTTTGTTCTTATTTCTTTTATGATTTTTATTCCGAAGTTTTTTGCAAGACTCAAGTTTTTTATCACACTTTTCTCAACTCAGAAGCAATAAATTGTACAAGTGTGATACATTTTTGAAATCAGGAGAAAATGTCCTTTTCAATGACCCCCCTTCTCATTAAAAAAATGCGTCCATATCTCGGAAAAGAGAGCTGACACGTAGTTGAAAAAATTCCAGAAAAATCGGTCGAACATACTTTCCATGCTTTGTAGCGACCGTGTATGTTACGCTCAGGTTTTTCTGTTTTGTGTTTACTATTATTACATCCTTAGGGTGGTACGTTAACAAGTGATGAACTTCCCTTATTGCCACCCCCTTCCAACAACCCCTATTTACCCGCGAAGTGTCTAGACTCCTTGCATTCGTGATTCGTAATGAAACGAGTATCCGACCTGACACTACCCCTAGGGAAGGGGTGCCTTAGGTTAAAGCGACCGTATTCAGTGCCTTTAGAGCAAAATCAATTATGAATACACAACTCGTGTAATTTGAAATTATTATTTGTGTTGGCACATCGCGTTGAGATGGTTTACATGCAAATTTAGGGGTGGGTGGGGTGTGATTCTTAGATATGTTACATGATGGCGTAATAGGCGGAGGCTTTGTGTACCTATCTATGGGATATCTCTCTGGAAAATAGGAAAATTAGGAGAAAATGTTCTAAGGTGGACAGTTACAAAATGTTACATGCTGTGTTTGTAGGCAGCTCTTGGGAAGACCATTGAATCATCAGTATTTCTTTAAATATTAGTGAAGTTATTACATTTATTCTTGTCTAAAGAACAATTAATTCTATTTTCTGTCTGTGTTAAAATTGTACGAGCTTTTAGACTACAAAAATATGTTAATATTGTGGGTCCAGAAATATCCGGCGAATACAACTTAATGGTCTATTTGAGTTTCCCTAATTTTTACGACACCCAATTAATTTGGTTTAAGTAATTTACTCGCAATACACAAATTCTTTAAAAAATATAACGTAAACTCTCCCTACAGCAGTTAATTTTTAGCTCAGTTTTATTTTTTTGTCTAATCTGCAGGTAAATCTGTTCAAACAAATAGCTTTTACTTTATTAAGTAAGATAATATCATAATTGTACTGAAAATCTGTGTTGTAAAGATCTCTACATCAGTGTATATATGTTTTATTGACTGTCTTGTCCTTGCTGCTTTAGACAGAAACCGGCTGATTCAAAAATAGAAAAATCCTTAAAGTACGGGATCAAATATCACAGAGAGATGCCGAAGTCGTTCTTGAATGTGATGCTTTTTACTTGATAGACAACCAAGTGTGCATCTTTCGTTGAAGCACGAAAATAAGCTGACACATGTCTTTTTATATCTTTCAACTCAAAGAGGATGATATCATCGTCTACTTAAAAAAGCATCAAAAGAAATGCTGGACTGTAATTATATTCAATTTATATAGGATATTTCACGAATGATAATGACCCTGACGAAATTAAAAATGCCACCCAAAATACATTTGTAGAGGTAACATTGATAATTGTTTATCGTCTTAAAAATATAAAACGTAGAGAGCTGTATAAATTCGTAAATTTTGACTTAAACTTCAATCATTTGCTTTAAGTAAATTCGTTATTGTAAAACAGATTTTATTTTTGAAAAATGTTTATTCAATAACGTTAATGTAATAAATGCTCAAAATGTCACCCTCCGCTGTTTTCACAAGCTTGAATTCGTGCCCAACGCGATCTTTTAACATGCATTAACATTTCTGAAGTGATGAATGTACATGCATCACGTATTTTATTTTCTAAATGTTCTACACTTTCAATTGGTATCTGGTATACTTGCTCTTTTACCATTCCCCACAGAAAAAATCCACAGGAGTAAGGTCCGGGCTTCTCGGTTATTTAGATAAGTATTGCAGTTTAAACTATCGCGAAAAAAATAAGGCTCAACAATTTGATTCCCCAATATTCCGCACCACATTTGTCGAGTAGATAGTTGAAAATGTCCTTCTCGAATCTAACGTGGATTTTCTTGTGCATAATAATACTTGTTATGTTTGTTAACTCCACCATTATTATGGTATTATTGCTTTATCTGAGAAGCAAATGTTGTCATAAAATCTCACATTCAAATTTTGGTGTTCCCGAAAAAAGTTACAAAAAGCCAGTCTTTTAGGATAATCTGTCTCCATTAAGGCCTGAACCAATTGCAAGTGATACGGATGAAATTGATTGCCTTCAATTATTCGGTGTACTGAAGACAGACTAATACCGGTTGCTCTTGAGACTACCCTTTGACTAATATGAGGATTTTCGTCAATCATTTCCAATACTCTAATTTCATTGTCAGGGCCTGTTGCTGTTCTTTCTCTTGACTTTTTCGGTGGTGGCCAGTTTGCCCTTAAAGTTAATTCAAGTCTCTTGAAAATTGTATCGGCAGGAGCTCTTCTATTTGGAAAACGTTGTCTGTTTAACGGGCAGCAGCGGAAGCATTTTTCTTACATTCACCATAAATCAAAATCATATGTTTTTTCATCATTTAATTAATAAAGATAAAGAAGTGACAGGAACCATAGCGCATAGCCGTCATGGATTCCCAATTTATTTGTAAAATAATACCATTATGTAAAATAACCACATTGGCTGTGAGAATGAGTTTTGGGTTGCATTTTTAATTTCGTCAGTGTCATTATCATTCGTGAAACATCGTGTATATTCACTATTTAAATTGGTATAATTTTCAAAATGGCTCTTATCAACCTTCACACTTAAATGTTTGCCTAAGGCTTCTCTAACCAACCTACTGTCTCTGAAAATGAATGCTGAAGTCCAACGCTAGTTCATTTAAAAAGCAGCATCATAAAACTGCGAAAAAAAACTATCGATTCTAGTTTAGAGTTCATTGGTTTAAGCCCTAAAGAACTAATGGCGCAAGACGCTAACAAAGACTCGAAGGAAAACAATAGCCTTTTACAGATACCAATATTATCTCCTTTATTTTCGCATTTCGCCGCTTGAATCCACGAACTTCCAAGTTACCGTGCAGTTATTGTTGCAATATTGCCGTGGCACATAATGAACTATAATATTTAATGAAGTCATTACTTCACAAGGAACACGGTCTTAAATAAAAGCGCTGCACCTGCAGCACGCGTATTTTCGCTTTTGTCCTTTACACCTTTGATTCGGTTTCCATGAAGACGCGAGATAACGCTTCCCCTCTTTGTTACTTCAGGCTCGTCGTTCTTTCAGCGAATCCAATTAGCAAGAGTCGAAATGATGGTGTCCCGGAAGCGAATATAATAATAACAACTCGTTTTATCTAGTAATCACCCCGTGCTCGAAAATAATCTTATTCGGGTTAGGGAAACTTTCAACGGCTAAATCCGCTCAATCCTTCCGGACTTTTTTAATTACCGCGTTGCCTTTCATCCGGTGAAAAACTTTGAAAAACTTATAAATTGGAAAGTAAATAATCCCGCTCACCCTGTTTTTTTTTGTTACAGGTACGTGCTGAGGGGGACGAAGCGCTGAGCAAGGGACTTCTGAATTTAAAGGTATTTTTTGGCTATGACTCGTTAAGAGATGTTTATGGATTTTGTTGTCTCTTGCTGAGAGGTAAATTTCAAATTTCCCAGTCCAGACCATAAAACAATTCGAAATGCGCATTTTTTTGCATTCTGCAAACATTAAATTGCTTTTATTTATATATTTATAATCTCCAGCAGTACTCAGTACTGAATTATTAGAAGAGCAAACATATCAGAAATTATATCGAGATCCTACCTTAAAAATTTCAATAATTACTATTGATCTTATCAAAACTTCAAATCTTTCGAATGAGGAGAAGTCTTTTTTAACTGTTTCAGATTGGAAGGTACCTAAATTCTATGGTTTGCCCAAAATCCATAAAACTAATGTCTCGTTAAGACCTATAGTAGATACGATTGGCAGACTTTGTTACAAGAAAATTCTGTGCTACCTACTTAAAACCTCGTGTAAGAAAAACCAGTAGTTTATTTATAAAAGGTTTAAGTATTTGAGAAGATGATATTTTAGTTAGTTTTGACGTTGTTTCTTTATTTACAAAAGTACCCATACCTAAAACGATTGATATCATCAAATCCAAACTTAATAGAGATCCCCTAGGTGACACGATAGCCACATTATCTGAGCACTGTTTAAAATCAACTTATTTCTTATGGAACGGTAATTTTAATGAATAAATATCAGGCTCTGCAAAGGGTTCTCCCCTAAGTCCTCTAGTGCCCAATTTGAAGAGGTAGCGATCAACAGTTTTCAGTTCAAGCCAAAATGTTGGTATAGGTATGTAGATGATACTTTTGTTATTTGGCCCCACGGTATAGAAGGGTTAGGTAGGTTTATAAATCATTTGAACAATCAAAATCCTGACATAAAATTTACCATGGAATTAAAAAGCATTTACGGTGTAAACACTGGACAGTTAGGACACAGGGTTTACAGAAAACCAACACACAGATACAGATATCAGCGCTGGTGAGAAATGGGGCTCGTACAAATCAAGTAAATTCTCAGCCAGGACAAAGTAAATTAAAGTTGAGTTTGCCTTATGTACTAGCCTTTCAGAAAAATTAAAGAGGATTGTTTAGAAAACATGATATTTTAGTTATTGATAGTACGTATAATAATTTAGATAAGATGTTGTCTTATACTAAAGATAAAGTACTTTTAGAAAGTTAAGGTTACTTGTTCTTGCACCAAGCATTACATAGGTCAAACTAAAGGAATGGTAGGTGCGCGTTTGAAAGAACACATACGTGCTACTAGGCTGTAATATTCATATTAGACTAAACACATAAGACACATAGAGAAAAATATTATTACATACGTTTAAAAAAGGAAGCAACGTGTAAAGGTCATTATACTACACTTATCAATCTTGAAAAACAAATTATTCTTTACCGACATTTCATCATACAATTTCATGACTCCTGAAACATACAGCAATCAGCAAGTTGCTGATAATTATTGAAAGTACTGTTTATATTCAGTAAAAATCGTCAAATTAGTAATAATTGAAAGGCCCGCCAATATCTTTGCAAAACATGATATAGTTATCTGTCTGTAGTTGTTAATCTCAAAACACTCCCCTTTTTTAACAAAGGGCAAACCTTTCCAGTTTTCCACAGCACTGGAAAACAAGCACTTTATAACACCGAATTGAAAATCGTGCACAAAGGCTCTACCAAAACATTCCTAATTGCTATACGAGGGTGAATGCTTTCAGCGTCCATAATATAATAATAATAAGATAATATTTTGTCGGATAGATCTTATTCCTAATTGCTGCTTTAGGTTTAATGGTATTAATTGCCTTAAAAACATCTTTAGGATCAACAGAATAAATATTTACACAGTCAACACATTAAATGCAACGGGCTCCTCATAAACCGAATAAAAATATTCAGAAAAAGCTTGTGTAATATCATTGCTGTTATCAAATTTAATATTATCACTAACTACATAAGGAGGGATATGGACGTTTCCTGTTTTTAAGTGAATGTATGTCCAGAAAAAATTTAGATTGGCTACCATGCTTTATGCAATATTTAAAATATAGTTCTTGTATGACTTTTTTTCGTAAGTAAAATCAGCAAGTTTGTTTTTTTCCATAAACGTCTGTTTCGATCCTTCTCAGTAATCAAAATTTAAATTTTTCTTTTGTACCAAGGCAGATATCTATGAGGAGAGATTCTAGTCTTGAGTGTACATTGTACAAAMGTATAATTTAGTTTATCATTGCTACAATTAAAAATGTTAAGGAAATCGCAAAGTGGAGGAAGGCGTATTTTCTTTTAGAGAGCTCTTTAAATTACAAGGCACCACGCAGAGTGCAGGGTGATGTGCATCCTCAGGAACCATAGGCAATTCACGCATGTTAACTTCACATAATGCATTAGAAATGACAACATCGAATATTCTAGCAACAAAATTATAATTAGCAGCATCAGTAACATTTTAAAAATTAACATATTGCATTATAAGAAAATCTGTGTATGCATTTATAATATAATAATCAACCAACCTCGAAAGTTATTTGGGACCATTTTTACTCCATGGTCTTTCAGTTATAATTAACTTCCAAAACCTATTTGACAAAATTTTATACTTGTATCTGTATCAACAATATTTTATTTAGACGCTAATTATATTATATCAACATCCCTTAGCATGACTAAAGAGGAACACAGATTAGCATAAAATTTTTGGCGAGAAACCTACAAATTTCCCCTAAACGACTCTAATCTTTCACCACACGCCCCGTGTCTCCCTTTCTACCCCTTTACTCCGCGGAAATAATTATATCTGAGGTGCCGTCACGGCTAATTGGCTTGCTTGTCTTTTGTCTCCACCGTCCTGACGGCCAGACTGAAACGCAGTCTGATTGCAACTCTATACGTTGTGTTGGTTTAATGAAGTTGATTCACCGGGCCCGGTGTAATTAATGCATCGGCAGATTTTGGGTCAATTGCCCGGAAAATGACTTTGTTCGACCAAAGACGAATACTAGCTTGTTCTGGAATACTCCTTCCTTTGGATAGATGTAAACAGGGCATTTTAATTCCTTACTTCAGAAGGATACCCACTAAACCTATGTAAACTCGACCAATCATAAAATTAAGCCTCTTATGGCATAAATGGGGTGGACTTTAGTACCCAGAAGTGTCATTGCCACTTGCTACCTGTTGTACAATCAACTATGAGCTTAGATGCTTGATAGAATGAATTACAAGGGAAATATTTGAATTCCTCAGCTCAAAAAACTACCTTATACCAAATTACAATCTTTCCAAAACTTAAAAAAAATAAAAACAATATCTGCAGTTTAACACCCTGTGTCTTTGTTAATATTCGCTTTTGGAACGTAAGGACCGCCCTGTACCCTTACATTACCTCGCAAGGAACCAAATTTCGTCCTTTGAAAACAATATTGTATTAGTTCACTTAACCCACCGAAACAAAAACAATACAACTCCCAGTATGAACTAAACAGACGAGGTTTTAGAGAAACATTCCAAAACTCTTGCGTATACTACAGTTTTGTATTTCGTTCTTGTTTGTTCGTAAGTAAGGAACTTAAGTAATTTAATTACTTAAGATTGGCATTGAGAACACCATTCATTGACAATTTTTTCACTGCGTGTAGATTGTTTTTAAGTACTGAAAGTAATAGTATACAATACATCCAAGGAATTAAACTTGACAATTCTAAGAAGAACTGTTGTGATGTTATCTAATCTGAAGGAAGGAGACGCATTAGCATATTCCTAAGCAGGTAGTGGGTTGTCTGATATAAAGTGTTGCTTCGCCMCTAGATTTGGGTGGTTAATAGACAAATTGGTTGCCATACTATTTATTTCTAAGAAGCTTTCTGGGAAAKCCATCAATTTTAATGAGAGGGCCTACCTACCAGGAATTGCTAAGCCTGTTATTTTTGAATCCCGCCTGGAACAAATAGCTCTCGTTCTAAACGCTGCAAAGTTGCACTGTTGTTGATCAATTATTTTGTTGGGTGTTAACGTGTAGAGTKTTTKTAATTGGTTCTAGCAATATGTGGGATGTTTTGGGCTCATGTAATACATAGCTTGCTAATTATTTTTTGCTTTTGTTGATTAGTGCATTTAATTGAAAATCAACATATTTAGGTCAAATAKCTTTAAGCGCTCATAAGAAAAAACAAAGTTGGTGATGATAACTCTCTGCCAAAATGTACTAAATTAATGCTAACACTAAAAGTAACTCATAAAAAACTGTCTTAAGAATGCACAACTCTTTTTTCGATCTGATGCCTTCAGTTTTTTCTTAATACACTGAAAACTGCATTAGATAAATCAGGTTTCTTTTTAGAGGTACCTTTTCGTTAGCACTATTAATATTTATTGTAGTTTTCCACCTTTGGAGGCACTTATATTTTATTTCGTAGCAAGATTTTTGAGGCTTTATTCTACAAATACCAATCAAAACAAAGAACAAATACAGTAATCTCACACGACTAGTAATATTTACAAATTTTCTTAGTAATAAAATGCTAAGGAAAGATAGAAGATTAAATATAAAATACAATTTTGTCGTCATGTATAACAAATAAACATCGTAAATCTACCGAAATATTTTGAATTCTACCAGCCATATGGATTATAGTTTACTCTTTACGTTCTTATGTTACCCGGCCATCCAGATTTTGAGCGGGGACTTACCTGAATGGGCCCATGTCATTAAGCGCCCACCCCTATATAAACAAGTGTTTGCCTAACCGAACAGTAGTCGTGTTATTGTTGTGCTATCAAGTCGTAAAGATGCCCAACATTACCAGTGCAGTTTACCAGTGGCACAACAATCAAGAAGATTGCCCGTGCAAAGCTCTCAAAAGCGTTAGAAAATTCACGGAAGACATTATAGCGCAGCAGCAAACTAACAGGAGGGATTTACGTAGGAGATCTGATACCGTCATACTAAATGCCAACGACATTCTGCTGAGAGAACGTAGAAGTCCATTTCAGAAGTCGAGGACCAGACGTAGTAATAAAAAAGCAACGCCGGCGTATGATAATGAATTGAAACCAGTGGTGATGCGTATTTTACAACAGGGGATCGACGACGGTGCTTCTTCCATCGACTATGAAGCTCCAGGACCGTCTAACGAAGAAATTATTGAAGATGAAACGGTACCAATGACTGACAATGAGCTGAACCCAGCGATGGGGATGAATAACAGTGCTTCCTGCTTTGATGATGAGGTTCTGGCATCGTCTACTCAAGAACATATCGAAGATCAAGCTTCAACAGTGGACGACAATGTGTTGAAGCCAGTGGTAATTCATATTGTAGAACAGATGATGAGTGACAACCCTCGCTTCGTTGATGGACCGTCTACTCAAGAAAATATTGAAGATCAAGCTTCAACAGTGGATGACGATGTGTTGAAGCCAGCGGTAATTCATATTGTAGAACAGATGATGGGCGACAGTGCTCTTTGCTTTGTTGACGAAACTCCAGGACCATCCACTCAAGAAAAAGCAGCAGTAGTGGACGACAATGAACTGGTGCCATCTACTCCGGAAAATCTCCCAGATTCGATTGAAAATTCCGAAAACGACAGTGAAATCCAACCCTCTACTTCGGCAGTACCCGAGGAATCCGACACAGTGCTCATCAATGAATCCACCTCACCAGACAGAGGTGATCCTGCTAATGTTGGAGCTTCTACTTCCTTCGACGTGCTAGACTTCATCAAAGAAGTTCACCTCGACAATTCAGCAAGAAAAAGATGTGTGGTTCGAGATGGCGTCAAGTACATCGACGGTGAAGCTTTCTATTCCCTTCGCTCACCAGTATTCGAGGAAATTCCCCTGTCAAGCGAAATCAGAACAAGAAAGAAGCGGAAAAGTGGTTGGAGGAAATTTCTAGCTGTTATAGCTGAACTCTTCCTCTGTTTTACTCCCCCGGATTTTGCGTTTGACGGGTATATTCCTCCTCACGGCAAAGGATCATTAGAGAAGGCCAAGGAAGTAACTTGTAAACAGGAATTATAATAATATGTACCTAATTTTATACATTTTAATTAATTTATTTGATCAAATAATGTAATTATTGTGTTTTGTATCTAATAAAGTTTTTCTACTAGATTTTTAATGCCTTTATTTTGTGCGCCTATAATAATATTCATTGAAGTGTGTATTTTAAAGTACATCGAGAAAAGTAAGTGGAGATTTTAATAAATCATTGTGCAAATGTTGTTTTTACATTATGATAGGGACAGATTATTGTTTATTAAAAGAAATTGGTGTACTTATCAAAGTCAATTGAATATTTATCCATCTGTTGCAGCCCAGTAGCACGTATGTGTTTTTCAGACGCGTATCTACTTTGACAAATAATTTTTTAAACATCTTCACTTTCTAAAGGTACTTTATTTTTAGTAGAACTTTTATGTAAATTATACGTACTATCAACAACTAAATTATCCCCTTTAATTTTTTTGAAAGGCCTTGTACATAGGCAAACTCAACTTTAATTTACTTTGTCGTGGGTGAGGATTTCCTTGATTTGCACGAATACTTTTATTAAAAATTGATCAAATATTCTTATTGGTATAACGATTTCTCACTAGCGCTCATCTCAGATGATATATTTCTTTTTGTAAAGAACTCTCGTCTGAGATTCTTTGTGCTTTGATTTTGTCCTTCTTGATGTGACTGAAATTGGAGGGAATGATCGTATGGCAATGTATAAGAAGACTTAAATATTGATTTAAGAAACAAAGAAAGTCTTAAGTATCCATGGCGTTTATTTGTTGAACAGCACGTGATTTAAAAACTCTAATAAAATGCCTGGTAATATTATATTTAAATCACATTTTAGAACTTTGGGCACAATGAAAATCAAGCTTGCACTATTTGTATTTATAATTGATAAACTCTGCTTTACTGGTGGTTTATTTGTAAAAATAGTAGAACCAACTGTACCATATTTTAAGTGGAACGAACAAATGCACTACCCAAAATATAAAAGACATGCCTGTTCCTTTTTTGCCATTCAACCTGTCGGATACCAAACCACAAGGGTGTTACACTGCAGTTGTTTTGTTTGGAAATATGTTTATTGCCGTTTTTGCTCCTCCGTTGTACACAGGGAGATAGCAGTCGTGCGATATAAAAAAGAAATATGTAACGCAATCTTCTCTGGAGATAAAAGTTTTACGCAACAGCATCCTCTTCAACGTTACTATCCTCTTGTGGCTTGCCGGACCGTCAGTCAAAAACGTGAAATGGCTTTAGTTGAAAGGTCAAACCGATACAGATCGTTTGCGAAAAACGTTCGTATTTGAACTGTTAGAATGATGGAAGTATACTCAAAAAGAGCCTAGAAATATAAGCTCTTAAACTTCGGTTCAGAATATTAAGTTGTAATTGCAATTATAGAAGTTATCACTTATTTGAGAAAGCACCAGAGTTCAAAGATTTTGAAAATGAAATTATGAGTATAGAAGGTATTGGGGTACCCTGTGTATAATTAGATCTGTCATGCGAAATTTTAGATGTTATTAGTGCTCTAAGGAGTTAAACGATGATTTTGTTTCGAAGTAAATATTAAGTCCCGCTTCTGAAATGCCCAAAAAGCTCGAAAAGTAAGGCATTCCTTACAGCTTCTGCCTCCATATCTTTCTATTGACTCACCAAATCATATGTGTAACATCCGCGCAATGCTACGCTGATTTTTAACGACCGTGAGACTAAAAATTAATCTTCTGACACTCTGTCCTCGAACTAGATCAACAGTGAGCACGTTAATGGCCGCTGTCTCCCGCTTAATGGATGTCTTTTGCACATCTCTTTCTGGGTCACGCAATAATTGCGATCGTGAAGAAACGGCGAGTCATTTCCGGATCGATTTGATTAGCTGACCGGAGCAGAGCAAACACCCGAGTCAATTAATTAATTATATTGACCAATTAATTTCTTTACTGGTCGTATATTGAGCCGACATAAATGTCCGATGAGGATGATAGGTGGTGAAAGATAATGGTCGATTAAAATTGCGATTGATGGCTTTAAAGATAATAACAAAGTGAGCGCGTTTATTCTTTCATTCAAAGACAAAATTGTGTCTAATTTTAAGAATATTCTTGTACGGATTCAATAAAAATATTTCTATATACCCTAGTCGTAACTGTTCCTACTTTGCTGCCAACAATTTTATATATTTCTGTATTTTTAAAACAACTATTAAACAAATCCTACCGAGTTCTTTTATGAATTCAGTTATACCACCAAAGATTCAATTCTTTGCGAAAACAGTGCCTTATTTTAGAGAAAATTTGTAGCTGTTGTTTCCGATGTTTGAGAAGTGTACAAACACTTTCAAACATTAAGTGTTTTTTTGATAAAATGGGTACATGTATACTTTTCTTTACTGTATCTAAATTTATTAAATTAAGTGTGTGTTCTTTGATAGTAACCCAAAAATCACCTGTATGATGGTATCAAAATTTGCATAGAAACGTTTGCACAAAAGTATCATTGGCAGTTTTTGTACGATTTGAATTATTGTGTAACCGGCGCATCTACAGGATGTTTCACGAATGACAATGACCCTGACGAAATTAAAAATGCAACCCAAAATACATTCTCATGATCATTGTGGTTATTTTACATATTGGTATTATTTTAAAAAATAAATTGGGAATCCATGACGGCTATGCGCTATGGTTCCTGTCACTGTATCTATTAAAAGTCAAAATGTATTCAGATGATGAAAAAACAGATATGATTTTGATTTATGGTGAATGCAAGAAAAATGCTTCCGCTGCTGCCCGTTTATACAGACAACGTTTTCCAAATAGAAGAGCTCCTGCCGATACAATTTTCAAGAGACTTGAATTAACTTTAAGGGCAAACTGGCCACCACTAAAAGAGTCAAGAGAAAGAACAGCAACATTGGAAATGATTGATAAAAATCCTCATATTAGTCAAAGGGTACTCTCAAGAGCAACCGGTATTAGTCTGTCTTCAGTACACCGAATGATTAAAGGCAATAAATATCACCCGTACACTTGCAATTGGTTCAGGTTTTAAGGGAGACAGATTATCCTAAAAGACTGGCTTTTTGTAACTTTTTTCGGGAACACCAAAATTTGAATGTGAGATTTTATGACATTTACTTCTCAGATGAAGCAAGATATTCTAATAATGGTTATATTATGCGCAACAAAATTCACGTTGGATTCGAGAAGGACATTTTCAAACTATCTGCTCGACGAATGTTTGGTGCGGAATATTGGGGAATCAAATTGCTGGGCCTTATTCTTTTCGCGATAGTTTAAACGGCAATACCTATAAAAATTCTTTAAGAAACATTTTACCGGTACTTCTCCAAAATGTAAATTTACAAGTAAGACAAGATCTACGGTTCCAACAAGATGGGGCACCTGCGCATTATCACAGAATAGTGCGAAATCATCTTGATTTTTTTTGCCTAACCGATGGATAGGAAGAAGTTCAATTAATCCTTGCCCACTTAGAAGCCCGGACCTTACTCCTTTGGATTTTTTCTGTGGGGAATGGTAAAAGAGCATGTATACCAAACACCAATTGAAAGTGTAGAACATTTAGAAAATAAAATACGTGATGCATGTAGATCCATTACTCCAGAAATGTTAATGCATGTTAAAAAATTGTTTTGGGCACGAATTCAAGCTTGTGAAAAGAGCGGAGTGCGACATTGAGCATTTATTATATTATTGTTATTGAATAAACATTTTTCACAAACAAAATTTGTTTTACAATACCGAATTTATTTGAAGCAAATGATTGAGGTTTATGTCAAAATTTACGAATTTATACAGCTCTCTACGTTTTATATTTTTAAAGACGATGAACAATTATCAATGTTACCTCTGCAAATGCATTTTGGGTTGCATTTTTAATTTCGTCAGGGTCATTATCATTCGTGAAACATCCTGTATAGAAAGACAAAACTAGCCTACTACTTTGATACTGTAAAACAGACGGAAAAGTTGTTGATGACTGACCCTAAGAAATTCTGACAATTTATTGACCAGAAAAGACGTGTTCACAAGATATCGTCAATGCTCTTATGATATGCTCTGTAAGCATCACGTTCAGTCTCCTTTGCTGTTCTGCTTTCGCTTGTACAATTCTATATGTGATACCGAGTTCGACATTTTTAATGCTAAATTTAGTCCTATATCAAATGAAAACTGACACTTTTATTTGATGGTAAACCTTTTAGATTTTAGCAATTGGTTTTTTTTTACATTATTGTTCTGTATAGGAACTGTATGCACTGATGTGTACTCCATTTATTATTTGTGATGTATCTATTATTCACGTATACTTTGATTGATTTAGTGAGAGCAGTATGGCTTGTTTAGGTCCACTAAATGTTTTTCTTTGTGTCCAGAACAAAATTTTTAACAAAATAAGAGTAACTTTAGTATTCTCCACTTAAATGTGTCATTAACATAAATTAGAGACCCGGTGTAGGCCATGCATATGTCGCGATCACGAAAGACAGTTAGGCAGTTATCATACTAACCTAAGTACCGAGAGCAACAGTTTTCTTGAAAATCCCAACCATAAATACCACCGCGTCTCCTTAATCTCCCCCCTCCCCCGATAAAATAAAAGGATTCCACTAGAAATCTCGTCGGAACAATGAGGCACCTTCTCCGATCGGCTAACCGCATTCTTGAGGCCGAGGGGAAATATATATAAGCCAGGAACGGGACAATCTCTTTGGTTGAATGGAATCCTGGGGGTCCGGTCGCTGGCCCGGCGGCGAATGTCTCCATTAATCAGGGCCAATCGAGGAGGCGGCCCCATCGGGGTTGATGTTTATTTCATTAGAGCCAACGTCGCCGTGCCGATAATGCGATAGAGTCGCGCCTCTTCGGTGGGGTGTTTCGTAATTTGCGTGCTGCTATAAATAGGTAAAGAGGGGGTCGTTGATATTTGTTAATCGGGTTTGGATGATAAGAGTGGAGACTAATAGTGAATCCTTTTTTTCAGCAGTCATTTCGCAAATTTCTGCCCCATGTATGTAGCATTTCTTTCTTGCTTTGAAACTTTAGATTTTGGTTAAAGATCTTATTTGTTTACTCCATAAATTTCTAGCTACTAATTTTTCTTGATTTATTTTTTTTTTGATTTGGGTTTTGCTGGACCCATTATTTGTAATTTTAATGCCTGAATATTTACAAGGATTTACTCTCTTTACAACGCAAATAACATCAATACTTAATAAGATAATATTTTGTCGGATAGATCGCTGTCTCTTGAAAACACTGACAAAAAATTAATAGTCTGACGTTTCGATTACACCTGTAATCTTTGTCAAAGACGAAGAACCTCAAAATTTGCCTGACACAAGTTCAGGTCATAGAAACAACGTGCCAACCTGATAAAAAAGGAACCTAACGATGAAAAAGGAACTACCTACCTACTAGATATACACGAACTACTTGATAAAAGATAACTACAAAATAGCCTTCCAAATGTTACCTAACTCATAATTTCCACAATCCCTATTAAAATTATTAGTATTCCTACAAATTTCTATAGCTTCTTTTATTAGACGTTTGTGATAATATTTTTCTCTATGTAAAATTTTTGTTTTATCAAAATCAATCATGTGTCTAGTCAAATATTAGTGTTCAGCTACGGAAGATTTATCTATCTGTTGCAACCTAGTAGCACGTATGTGTTCTTTCAAACGCGTACCTACTTTTCTTTTTGTTTGACCTATGTAACACTTTCCGCAAGAACAAGTAATTTTGTAAACCCCTTCACTCTCTAAATGTACTTTATCTTTAGTAGAACTTAAAATTTTATCTAAATTATTATATGTACTATCAACAACTAAAATATCATGTTTTCTAAGCATCCTCTTTAATTTTTCCGAAAGGCCTTGTACATAAGGCAAACTCAACTTCAATTTACTTTGTCGTGGCTGAGAATTTACTTGATTTGGATGAGCACTTTTATTAAAAACTGACCAAATATTCTTACTACTATAACCATTTCTCATTAGCGCTGGTTTAAGATAATATATTTCTTTTTGTACAGAACTTTCGTCTGATATCCTTTGTGCTCTAACAAATAACGTCCTAATAAGACTATTCTTTTGAGAAGGAGGGTGGTGAAATGTGGCATGTAAACATCTGTCTGTGTGTGTTGGTTTTCTGTAAACTTTGTGTCCTAACTGTCCAGTGTTTGTTCTGTAAATTTGGACATCCAAGAAAGGTAAACTACCATTGCTTTCTAATTCCATAGTAAATTTTATGTCGGGATTTTGACTGTTCAAATGATTTAGAAACCTACCCAGCTCTTCTATACCGTGGGGCCAAATAACAAAAGTGTCATCTACGTACCTATACCAACATTTTGGTTTAAGCTGAAAACTGTTTATCGCTACATGTTCAAAATTTTCCATAAACAAATTGGCTACTACAGGACTTAGAGGTGAACCCATTGCACAACCTGATTTTTGTTCATAAAAATTATCGTTCCATAAGAAATAAGTAGATTTTAAACAATGTTCGGATAATCTGGCTATCGTGTCACCTAAGGGATCGCTATTAAGCTTGGATTTGATGATATCTATCGTTTCAGGAATGGGTACTTTCGTAAATAAAGAAACCACGTCAAAACTAACCAAAATATCACCTTCTGAAATACTTAAACCTTTTATAATATCGATAAAGTGTGAAGAATTTTTGATGAAACTACTGGTATTTCCTACATAAGGTTTTAAATAGTTGGCACAAAATTTTGCCAATCTGTAACAAGGACTGCCAATGATATTGACTATGGGTCTTAACGGGACATTGGTTTTGTGGATTTTGGGCAAACCATACAATTTAGGTACCTTGCAATCGGAAACAGTTAAAAGAGACTTCTCCTCATTCGAAAGATTTGAACTTTTGATAAGATCATTGGTAATTTTGGAAATTTTTGAGGTAGGATCTCGGGATAATTTTTGATATGTTTCCTCATCTAACAACTCTCTAACTTTATTCTCGTAATCTGTTCTATCTAAAATTACTGTGGCTGAACCTTTATCTGCTCTAGTAACTACAATGGACTTATCTGTATTCAAATCCTTAAGAGCCTTCATTTCCTCAGATGTCTCATTAGGTTTGGGCATACGTGCATTTCTAATAGCGTGGCATACATTCAAAATTTTGTTTGAACTTGTGTCAGGCAAATTTTGAGGTTCTTCGTCTTTGACAAAGATTACAGGTGTAATCGAAACGTCAGACTATTAATTTTTTGTCAGTGTTTTCAAGAGACAGCGATCTATCCGACAAAATATTATCTTATTATATTATGGACGCTGAAAGCATTCACCCTCGTAAACATCAATACTTACCTGTCCTTGCGTCTACAAAGATTCTATGTCGAGTTCAAATATATTTTGAATAAACCTCGTATTAACGCTTTTGTGAAAGGACTGCATATTCCATATTTAGTAGTAACCAGTATTCAATCATCGCTAACTATAATTTATTGAGAGGCATGCTGTCTTAAGCTTTTCAAATCTATATATGGTGTTCCTCTATATGTTCAAGAAGGATTTGTGACTGTTTAGTGTACTCCAATTACCATCAGTATGTTGACGATACACAGGTATATCTGTCTTTTCCCCCAGAGGAATGGGAAAGTGCCTGTCGAAAATTGAATAGCGATCTGAATAATTTGTCACTCATCTCAAAGAAACATTGTTTAAGTATTAATCCTTCAAAGTCAGCAGTAATTCTGTTTTAGAATAAATAAATGCCTTATCAATACACGATCGACCTGCACAAAATCAGTTTTGTTCTTCTACATCTGCTGTATCATTTTTTCTTTCAGGAGGAAGAAACAGTTGAAGACATAAATCAGTAGTGGCAGTTCTGAGCAATTTTTAATTAATTCTATAGGAAGTCTACCAGGATCAGTTGACAATTGTGATATATTTTAAAGCCTTTTTAATTTAATTAACATTTGTTTGATCATTTTTTGAAAATGTAGCATGAGTGTAATCATTTTCATTATCATTACTGAAAAATTCTAGTCCATTTCTGTCAATAATTTTTGATGAGATTCTCCCCGTTGTGTGTTTTTTGTCTATTCTTATAGATTTCAAATTTCGACGAGCTTCGGTACTTCTTTTTCCACCAATACTTTCTTCGACTGTTTTGCATCTATTTTCCTACATCTCATTTACTTCTATCTATAGCATCTCATGTAATGCTTCCTATCATCTATTTCATTTGTCGCCAACCATAATATCATATGCTCTTTTCTGTTACCAGTTTGGTTTATTTAATTTCACCAATAGTTTTCCTTATTAACTGTCGTAGTTATTTTTCTCGTAAAGCAGCAGCTTCATTTACATATGTTGTAATATTATTATTTATTTATTTATTTAGACAAATGGCAACTCAACAGGAACAATACGTTCCCACTTACAGAGTTGCATTAAATACAAGCTCCCATTTCACAGAAAATATAATAAACATAAATAAAAGTGAGTGAGAAAAAAAAACAAAGGCAGGTATATAAGAGGTCGAGATATTCGAGTCTCTAAAGATACTATGCATAATTAAAAAATGCAAGAAACTAAGTAAAGCAAAGTGTTAGGCAAACCCTTGAGTCATGGAGAGTGACAATACAAATATAACAATATGCGCAAAGTTTTTGTTATATTCTCTCTGAATTCGCACAAGAAGGGCATTTTCTGGGGGTGTTGCATTTATTAATAACAAACGATAAGCAGCTGAGAATATAGTCACATTCGACCTCAGTGTTAACGAGTCTATGCAGGAACAATATACCAGCAATTATTCTGCGCGAATACAGTTTTAATAATTTAAAACGTCGTAAATGGGTTTCATAAGGAAGATGGAAGAGTTCTATATTAAAAAGGTAATTCATAATTTCTATAAATTTAACCTGGACTCGTTCAATACGATTGATATACTTGGCCTAGTAAGGATTGTAGACCAGGGAAGCATATTCTAATATACTACGAACCAATGAATTGTATAGAAGTATAACTGATCTGGGATCCATGAAAGATTTAGTTGTTCTCATAGCAAACCCCAAAGTCTTAAGAGATTTGACAGTCATGGTATCTATGTGTGCTTCTAAACTTAATTTGGAATCTAACGCCACACTCAAGTAMTTCATGGAATCCACCTTCTGTAGTTTTATATTGTTGTGTGATATAAATGGCCTTTTTAATGTGTAGCCCTGCGAGTGTTCGTTTCCATACAATAGGAGCAACGAAAGAACGTCAAAAGTTAATCTGTACCTGTACTGCAAGCATTTAAGCACTCACTAATGTGTTCAACTAACTGAAGTGGCTCCCTATTTGGTGCCTTTACATCCATGTAATGCCAGATCCATGTAATGTCAGATTTGATTTCTGCTTAGCAATAACAAAATTAATGATAGATTTTTGTTGACGGGACGATTGAATCCATTTATATATATCAGTGTATGTCTGTGTCGATCTGAAGAGAACATTGATAGCAAATATCTGTCTTACATGGGCATTAAAGTCTCTTAAAAAGTAGTATTTCTTCTCCATTACTTGGCCACAGCCAATAATAATAGTCTGCTTTGTTATCGTCTTCTCTTTGCACTGCCACGAGTTAGCCTCTGATCTAAATTTCATTATTTAGTAATCTATAGCTTATCAGTTTCGTTACGATGCAATAGTTTCCATTAAATCACATCAGTGAAGCGAAACCGACATAGTCAAGGTGCCTCGAATTTCACCGTTTGATCCGAGATTAGTAGCATTAGAGAGTCTAATACGTAGGAAATTAATTTACGGTGGATACATTTTCGTCGCTATAATGCAATCTCGTACGTCGCTAGCTGTGTTCGTCCCGTCATCCGCATACATTTTGAATGAGGCTGCCATGCTTGAGACGGACTAAGTGTGTTTACAAAGAGATGAGTCGTGTGAGCTGTTTCGGGATTGAATATGCCGCTTTATGGTTTGCTACACTTAGTTAAATTAAAATTTCTGTAGGAGGGGATGTTATGCCAGGAATGAGAGGGCTTTCTTGTGGTTTAAATGGATTGAGCTAAGGGTGGAAGTGTGCATATCTGGAATGAAAGTTGAGATTGGCTGACTGATAAAACAAGATAATTTTTATTGAGTTACTCGAAGGATCAGCTTGATATAAAGGGTGTGGAAAGTCAACTTAACTAAAAGTTTCATTTTATTTCATTTGTCCATGCTCTTTAGCCAAACTATCAAGTCTGAATGTTTTTAAAACATTTTGTCCTTAGAACCTCTAAGAGTTGTTTTTTTGTATAACATTCCTCTAAATATGTCATGTTTTAAAAGAAAATCTTTGATTTATTCTTTTTTTGAAGACACATTTAGAATTTTTTCAATCTGTGCAGAATGATAAGGCGCATTGTCTATTAGCAGCAGTTTATTCTGAAACCATTTTTTTAAAAACTTCAACCGTCACATTTTCATGGTAATCTACCTTTGCTGTTATTAATTTTCTTCTAATGAAACTCAATTTTTCTTAAACACATTAGTAAATGAATTAGTAAATGAATATAAAATTAGCGTAATCGGAGACCATCAAGTTTCAAGGTGAAAATACAACAAAGGGGTTAGCCTTTGCTCTTTTTCTGTGGAAATTATTTTTCGCTCAAAATCGGCACCGTGATGCATTTTGAGCTCCTGATTCCAAAAATGCAGTCAGAAATGAGCTAGAACGTCCAGAAATTAATTTTTCGGAAATAGTCCCTTCTACTCTAGGCTACTTTTCAGAGGAACCGGTTGCAGCTAGAAACCAACTGACACCAGTCCCAAATGCAGCCGGTCCACATTAGTAAATGAACATAAAATTAGCTTCTGGATGAGGCAAATTGAGCTACTTGACTATTTCTTTTGGCGCATTCGTTATTTTGTTGACGCTAACCACTTGGTTAACACATTTTACTTTGACATACTTAACAAAAAAAAAATCTTCCACTTGTAGTAACTGCCGGACGTAAAGCACAGTATTTGCGGCATATCTTCATTGGGTCTGGACTTGAAATCACGAAACATCTCGGAGTATGAGTTTTGGAATCAGGAATTCTTATAATAATAATTGAACTTTTGTCTTCTACTACATCTGTCTCGTTATTTTCAGTAGCTCATCTCTTCTCAAAGCTCCACAAACACCAATAATTAAAATGACTTGAAAAGTTGCTCAGAATTAGATAAGTCAATAGATTTATATTAATTTGAATTTCCTTTTCTAGGAGAAATTTACTATCAGGTGCCTCTTGTACAAATCTCTCAATTTCCTCTTTTGTTAGAATTCTGGACTTTTTTGGACGGTATCCAACTGATTTGCTTTTCAAATATGGCATTAGTTTCGAAAATTTCCTGATATTTACATTTTCTTTAGCATTCAGTGTACATTTTAGCATTGAGTATACTGACCTTAATGTCGAAGGTTTAACTTTATTAATTTTATGTTCGAAATATGTCAGTAATACCGCTTCGGACACTTTTTGAACTTTCTCTTTGAACTGCACTACGTTTTAAATTCGTTGCAGGCGATCTCGTACTGTCTCGACGATTTTTTGGGAATTAATTGTGGAACAGCACTTTGCTCCGTTTCCAATACTTCTTCTGGTAAATGCTCCTCTTCACTTTTCGAGCTCATTTTCAATTAAACACTTTCACACCCTTTAGAATATGAATAATTACAATATATAATAATTCATAAATTACTTTTTCTGAAAAATTAAATTGTTGTACATACAATTATCTCATTTTATTGCAATTTTCGAAAAAAATATTGTTTGTCTCTCGAACTCGAAATGCTTTTGCGATCTCTAATGGATATTTTACCAAGCGTAGCGAGAACTTCCATTATTGAATAGAAAAGTATCTTTCGCGTTTTAGATACTAAAATAACTATTGTATACCTCATAAATAACTTTTCTGTCCTGAATTCTATTTACAGCAATATTTCTCACAGTTGATTGTGAAATTTTGGTCATTCTACTCGTTTTTGCGATGGCTCCACTTTCTCTAATCTACATTTTTGACGTATTCATAAACATAAAATTTTTGGGCAACACCATTAACTGTTCTAGGTTGTCTTCTCTTCTTGTTCAAGTTCTTTTGAAATTGCTTTTGTATAATTGAGTATATTATCGACCAGAGTCAAGCTGAATACATCATAATTTGATTATAAAATGCAGAGTGTTGTGCAATCGTCAAGAACAAACTCAGATTTATCCCCTTTCTGCACAACCCGACATTTACGCCTTCCTTCCACTCCATCAATTCTAACCACGTCACCACTCCATCGAGGAAGTCAAACGCGGATTCAACCGTCCGGAACAAGACAACTACAGCATCCTGCGCGTTTGAATTCGCACTACACAGCAGAGCACCGGTAAATAAAACTCCTTCCGGAAGATTTGACGATCGCGAGCCGGAATCGGGAAAAGAATTTCCGTTCGGCGGAAAAGTTAATGCGCTTTGCCGATCGTATTCGATTTGCAACGACAAAGGATACGGCCAGAAACAACAGACTGCTAATAAAACCGGGACTTCGTCGAACTTTTTTACGTTCGAAGTCGTGTGGAGAGTGTGCTGAAGATTCCCAGGCTGCCATGCGGAAAATAAACTTTGGATAATTCGGGGCTTCCTTTGAAGAAGCGGATGCCTTGTGTAATTTGACGTTTTGTTAAGCTTGTGACGTTCCATCCATTCATTGCAGGAGAATCGGTTTTTAAATGTTAAAATGTGTATATTAACTACTGGGTGATAGAAAGATATACAGTGTCTCTCACTCACTATCTTATTCCACTTAGTCCTGTGTTTTGCTACCCTTCCAGCTTCGTCCCAGGTGAGGTTTGCTTCCTCAACGTCTCTACCACGTTTTATGTCTTCTGTGGTCTTCCTCTTCGTTTGTTTCCTTGTACTTTTTCTTTCCTTACTAGTGTTGCCGGCCTTTCTTCATTCCTTATAGAATTAAACATATTCTCTAGATAGCCCCCCCCCTCAAATAGTTCTCAAGGTTTAAGTAATATAGTTTATTTATATGTATTGACTTTAAATTTTTATAAAATTCAGGAAAACTGCCATCTATAGCCCCCTATTTTAGTGCATCAGCCAAAAAAGCATGTTCTCATCTTTCGTTTTTTGTCATTCCTGAACAGACCACTAGAGCTACCGGCACCTACCTGCGCTTGATGAATTGTCTATAGATTCCATTCTGACGTCGTTTAATGTGAGACTCGTCATTACGCTGGTATTCAACTCTAACATGGCAACTTTTTATTGCCTATCGCAAATAATTAGTATTATTTCTACTCGACGGACTTAAGCTCTTCTAAAATATTATGTGAGCAACGCCTATACCTGTTATCCCTCCATATTTTCTTCTCAATATCTTCCTCTCGATAATTTCTATAGCCTCTCTATACCTTTTTTTTATCATCCACGTGGGTTTGATTATTGTTTGGTGTATTCTCTCCTTTACTCTTTAAGAAACGTCTTTTGATCCCACCCCAGATTTTTTTCAGATATCTGTTGACCGTAAGTTTTTACACCATTCTCTTCTTAATTCTACTATGTTTTTTACTGTTCTTCTCTGTTGTGCGTACCTAAAATTAATTTCTTTTGTTGGATTTTCTACCACCTTCATTCTCAGTTCCCTTTTGACTTGGATGGCTTTCCTGCAGTCTTTATCATTCTTATTTTACCCCTTCTTGGTTATCAATAACTCGCTTGCTTTGATTCCACTTATTCCCGTCTTTCGTCTTCTAATCTGTGTCTCAAATTATCATTCTATTTCTGTTTTGTGCTTCTTCACTTTATCCCCGTTCTTTTAACTGCTGTATATCATATTTTGTCGACTTTTTCATGTTTACTGTGCATTCCTTTTGTTGGTCTGTATTATTCTTTACATATTTTTGTATTAAATTCTATTTTTATGTCATATGCTCGTATGTAATAATTGTGTTACTGATATATTGACCTACATAATATCCGTTAACATAATTATTACATATTATTACACACATAAGCGATAAAAGCAACTATTAATTGTTATAAAACCCTGCATAAACAACAGAAAAAGGATGTTGTGTAATAGTGAATATACGTGAGGGGTTGATGTTGTGAAATCCAGGCAGTCGTATACGGACAGTGAAACGAAGCAGTTCTGTTTATGGGATTAATATTGATAAGTGGGTGATAGTAAATAGCGTATTATTTTCTATTCTTCACATAATTATCTTTGTCTCTTGTATTACCCCTTCTAGCTCTTTATAGTATTTTAATTCTACTTCTACTTCTGTGTCTGTATCATTCGTTGGTACGTGTACATTTATTGTAGATATTTGCTTTCAAAAAGTTAGGTCGTAAATTTTTACTATAAACCCTGGGACCAGTATTCCATGTCACCCCCACTACTGAAGAATATATGATTTTCTATCTTTGTTATGTCCTTATCCTCCTGTGTCGTTTCTTGTAGGGTCATTATACTAACATTATATTTATTTGTAACATTGTTTTAGACACACGTAGATTTAACGAACTAAAATTCCTATAAATCATGCTTACTTCAGACTTAACCGGAGAGGTGGCAACTCCGTAATATTAATCCACCATTCTGATCCTTTCCTGGATGTCGTCGTTCCGGAGAGCGAGTCCGTTGCCCTGCAGGTGAAGAACTGGGTCTAGACGTGGCCAGCGGAGCATGAAGGGTCCGCTTGAGCGAACGGACGTTCGCCAGGATCTCACTATCATTATCGTTGTAAAAGCCACGCCACCACCACTCTCGTAGCCCAGCTTGGTTGGGATCGTTTCTGATCTCTTTGTAACTGTTTTGTTGACGGGAGAGAAAGGTTTTGCAGGTTTGTGAGAGGAGTCCAGCTTGTTAGGCTGATTTTTGATGGCATTGCTATTTTGCTCCTACTTCATTTGTACCGTTACTTCAAAGTAGCTTTTGATTCAGTTATCAGTTACATATTTTCACATGGATGGAGTTTATTGGTGGTTATTTGGAGGTTCTCTGAAATTTTAAAACTAAAATGATTATATACAGGACCATTTATAGACAAAGATGGAACACTCGGTGACATTAAATAAGGGAATCTCAAATATACACCATGTATCTTACAACAAGAAGAAGCTTCTTCAGAACAGCACACCAGAGGCCCAGATTATACCAAGAAATATACATCAAATCAAAGAAAGAAGAAAAAGTGAAAGGAACGAAAGAATAACAAGCCATAATACTCAAGTCTATAACCAGAAATATCATAAATTGCTTCGCTGTGTCTGCAGTAAAGTTTGACTTAAGCCCACGCTATATTCCAGTTAAGAGTGTTGCTTTAGATTCAGAGGTAATTGGTTGTATAATTTACCACAATATACTGAAAAATCTCTACCACGTAGAGACGTCCTGTATTGAGGACGTTTATATTGTCTACATCAGACCTGATCGTTATTATGTTAGATAAGTAAGGTGGGGTTTTATATAAAATTGTTACCAGATAATGCCTTATAAATCTATTCTCCATGCTAAGCCAACCACTTTCGTTCATAAACTAACTATAGTTAGCTGGTCCAAACATGGATAGTAAACCAAACAGCAGCATCTCTTTTGCTTGTTTCGTTAGTAGTTTCTTATATGTATATATCTGCAATAATTTCTCCTAGATTCGCAGAGCATTGAGTCACATCAAGAAAAAATGTCATCAAGATGCACATGAATACACGAATTATAATTAACAATATTCAATGACCTAAGAAATTTCCATGTTGCGCAGGTTTGCTGGATTTTATTTTATGCTCAAAGTATGATTTTTTCTCTTGTTTAATTGTTAGATTTGTAATGTTTCTCATTGACTTATAATACTCTCATTCGTCTACATTTCTAGGATGCCTATACTTTACCTTAGCCCTATCTCTCAGCGACATTATTGACGGGTATTATCAGATAGCCATGGGCATGGTGGCCCAGTTATTTTTATAGTTTTAATTGGAGCATAGCTGTCAAATACAGCCCATAAGGTTGTATTGAAATAAAGTATAGCTATAGGTATATGTAACATTCTATCAAGACCACATTTAACAAGCGCGTTAAGCAAATCAGATTTATTAACTTGCCTATAAGATTGCGATTGTTTTGTAGACTGTATTTGGATTCGATTCAAGAAATGTACGTAATTCCACAGCATACAATATCATTATCAGAAACAGGGCAATCCCGGACTCCAGTCTCAGCAATTAGAGACGGACAAACCACTACAATATGGTCAATAAGACTATGACTATTCTGACTAATCCTCGTTGATAGAGGAATTAGAAAAGCTTTTTATCAAGAATGTAAATTTTAATTCTTTCTTCTCTCATGTTCAGTTATTCAGTTGTTTTCTTGGCTATTATTTTTTAATCAATTTTCTTATTCATTACAATCTTTCGCATCTCAGAACCGCATCCCGTCAAGCAACAAAGTAACAAATGTCCGCAGCGCACGTTAAAACCACCCCCACATARATTAAATGGGGTGTAAAATATCCAKGGAGAAATCTCCTTTCAGATGACAGCAGACAGAAAAGGCCGTGCCASGCCGGCGAAGGAACAAAAGCCCTAGTGTAGGTGAACGGGGTTCGAAAGCTCCTTTACTCCGCGAGCATAAAAGCTATATTTTCTTTATCGTCTGTGTCGTTGTAGCAWATTGCTTGAAATGTATTAGTATCGCCTCGTGGCCCTAATGTAATGGAAAAAGACTTTTGAAGTTACAGGGATGGAAGAGGGGAGAGCGGAGTGGAACAGTGGGATTTTTGGATGGTGTTTTCTTGTATCGCATATACTTAAGTATACAAAGTTTGATGGTGTTCTAAGGTTATGGCGTTTGAACGTGATTTCATATTGCCCGGTGTTTCGAAACTTGGATAACTAGATTCTTGTTATAGTGGCATCTCCAAAACGTCTGCTTATAATCGTGAATTTCTTCAGTTTGCTTAGTTCGAAATCATTGCGTATTTCTAATACGATTTCAAAATTAAATCTCGGAGAACTTGTAGAGACAAGTTGGACTTTTTATTGTCCTCCATTTTTTGTTGGTTTCATCTATATATTTCTCCTCATTTTCGTTTTATCGTTATCTCCATTTAAGATTTCGTCAATAATGAGAAACAAAATTTTATAAATTTCTACTTTGTCTGTTTTCCAGTACAGATACCTGAAGATGACAAAAACATAATTAAATATGTTGAATGGTTCAAAGACAATATCAAAAGCGTACTGGACGTTCGAATTTCTATTTGCGTATTTGCTAAATGTTTTCTTTGATGCTGAGCGTTTTTCTTTCCAAAAGTTCTAAAAGGTTTTGATGTAGTTTTCATATAAGTAATGATTGTTTTTTATGCAGTGGTCAGCAATACCTATTTGTACTAACAGATATCGTTTTTCTTGCAGGTATGTGTCGACTGGTTGTACATCCCTCTATAAACCTTCTTGTAAGTATTAGTACTTGTAACTTCTTGAGACAGGTGGTCATATAACGTCAAATATTTTGGATGCCGAAGTGGTTTAAGGATATTTTTTTAGGTGAAACGGTATAATTATTTCTATGTCAACAAAAACTCACCGAAATTATTTTTCTGTCGATATAAGTAAGGTTTGATTTTAATTATGAATCTGCAAGTCACGCACAGTCAATATTTTTTTGGGGTGAAACATAAAATGAGGGTGAAAATTTTGTTTGAACTCGTGCCAGGCAAATTTTGAGGTTCTTCGTCTTTGACAAAGATTACTGGTGTAATTGTAACGTCAGAATCATAACTTTTTGTCAGAGTTTTCAAGAGACAGTGATCTCCGAGAAAATATTATCTTATAAAATAAGCTTTTCCTTCCTATGTCTAAAATTTCTTGGGACACATTGTATATTACTTCGTTTAGCAATTTTATTGATTTATAATTAGATGTTCTAAAGGGTGGCTCAGTGCATGTTTAATAAMGAAATAAGTATATTTTGGATGAAATTGCTACGTCCAAAAGACAAGTAGAAAAACAAGTGTATAATAAAAATCCTCTCGCCAATTCCTTTGGCGTCGTGAAATATGGGGAGATTTACGGTCTGCATTCAGGGACAGAACTATCAGCATTCGTCATACGAACAGCTCACAATTAAATTAAATGGTTTGAGGAACTTTCATCGCCGAGGGGCGCCACTAGATGGCACCATTAGCCAGCACACCAAGCTATGCCCGTTCATTTCGCGATGTCCTCCGTATAATGAGTGGAGAACGTCGTTTATTTTTTACGATTTATTAATAGCCGTTAAATGGACGGTGACGCACAGCCATGCATATTTCATAATTCCGGCTTAGTGAACTGAACGCCAATGTACAGTTAATTTTTTTATCTACAAAATGATAGAATAGAATAGGGAGATTTTACACACGCCACAAAAGTGTTAGAAATTGAATAGTGTTTAAGTTTGATTCCATATCTGGCTTTTGCAAGCCTTAGATTATTTAGAGGTTTTACTGAAAAATGGGTCAGTATGTATTGCTTCTATGGGCGTTCGTAAATTATACATGGAATAAATAAAATAGTTCATGTATGGTATCTGTTCAGAGTGTTCCATTTCCTGTCCAACAACTCATTATTCAGGACTGCTGTTCCTTCGTGATCTACTTCCACGTCCTTTTCTTCTACTGGTCTACTTACAAATTACAAAGTCAACGTACACATTTGTACCAGCTGCTTCCTCTACGAAACAGCATGTGTTTGATAAATTAATTATTATGTAACGACTCCAGCCTAACCGCAAACAGTTGCGAGCAAAATTTTAAAACTTCATAGCGCTCTCGTTCGCATTAACGGTCGTCTAGGTAGATTCTTTTGATTCCGCAACATGGAAGGCTGAAATACACGTGATGTAGATATTAGTATTGAACAGAAAGTAAGCGGCTGGCTGTAACACCTGTATATGCAGTAATAAACTGCAAACCGCAATGATGAGTCATGGAATGATTAAAGAGCCTTGCACATATGCGTTCATGCACCGCAATTTACATTCACCTTTATAGAGAAAGAGGTATGCATGAAGATTTCTTCAACATTATAGACTGCAGCAGTATAAAGTTAAAACGAGCTACTTCGTATACATTTGAGATTATTATAGTGAAGAAAGGATTTGGATTAGCTTTGTAGCTCAGTGATGACATGGTAGCTTGCTGATATGAACTCCAAATTTAACAGTTTATTAACTCGAATCTTATAATAAGTTAAAATTGTATTTAAAATAAACCCAGTAGGAAGAAATTGCGTTTAAACTGACAAAAGATTTAAACGATCTCCTGTTTAGTCGTGGCACAATTATTTTCACCTCACCTAGCAATGCCTGACAAGTTTATGTAAGAACATCAGACTAGATACACATCTACGAACAACAAGAGTGTTCTCGTTGACTATAGTCAGTATTCCTTGCTGTTTTATTTATTTTTCTAGTAAACAATATCATTTATTTACATTTATTTGCAGTTTACTATTACTGCATCATGCCACCAAAGCATCAATATCTCCCTGCAGGGTCACACATTATTCTATATACCTTTAGGTTGACAGCATACATTACAAGACAACTTTGCAGTCACCAATGAAGATATTAAAGTAGTCAATCCTTCACAATCTTCGTATTTAGGCTTCTAACATTTTGATAAATCATGCCATGTAAAACTCTGGTGTGTATTATATGGATTTCAGCTAGTTTTTTTTGATTAACGATTTTTGACACACCTTTATAGTATTTCAGACGAAAATCTTTTTTCACCACTATAAAAGCGGCTCTTAAATTCTTTGCGAACATTATAAGTTTGATATTTTTAATGGGTTTTACAGGCATATGAAGAAATGAAAAAGTATTGCCGCCTTGACCGAGATTTGAACTCGGGCCTTTTGAACACTAGTCAAACGCTCTATCCACTGAGCTACCAAGGCCCTATTCAGAATCGAGGTCAAAGCGGCATATATTCATCAATATTATGTAATGCTGCTGAACGCCATCCAGCGCATTTACAGTTGAATCGCTCGTCGCTCGTTATTTGCGAGCTTCGGAGCGCAATTCACTGCGGTGGCCAGATTGTGGCGACCAGCAGCTAATTACAACCCAATATATATTATTATACACAGTGAAAGTTATTTACTGCCTGAATTGACTTTTAATGAACATATATGATATTTTTAATATTTTTAAAAATATCATATATGTTCATTAAAAGTCAATTCAGGCAGTAAATAACTTTCACTGTGTATTATAAGTTTGATTTTGTTGCAATCTAGTTTAGTTCACACGATTGGAAGATTTATTAAGATGCTGTAATTTCAATCATTCGCGGTCTACTACGAACGGTGGCAGATGTAGATGTAGCTATGGTCGTAGCGTTTCTCCATTTTTACTTTGGTGCAACAAAACCACTTAGCGCTAATGGTTGCTTAAACCTTCGAAACAATCGTTTCAATTTATTATTTACCACACCTAGCATTGCTCATTGTGTCACCATTTTATCTAAAGCGATATTATTTACCTTTGTGGCCGGTTGAGTCACAATTCATTGTCTTTAATAAGCAAATGTTCTAAAAAGCTAAAATTGTAGTCATTACAATTATGGGAACCCTTTGTGGTTATTATAATGATCTAAATCGTAGAATAATGATCAGTATAATAATCACAACTAGTATATTTATATAAACGAAAATATATTCATAATGTTAAAAATTGTTAAAGTGCATTGCTCCAACTTCGAAACTTTTACAATAGCAAGACGTAATACAGAAACAGGATAGTTGAAAACAAACTTGCAGCTTCTGAAAAACTCCAGTCTCCAAGCTTACTGGGTCAGTCCGTTTCCTTTCTCGCTTGTTTACTGGTACTGCACCGACGTCGCGTCATGTTCTGCAAAACGCGGATTTTAAAAAGCTGCCACACCGGTTGCGAACAGACAAAAACTTTTTGTTAACTTGCGACTGAAAAGGGCACAAGCAGCACGTGTGCCCCAACAAGAACCGTGCTCGACCAGCTCTACAAAAACTAACTGTTAATATACGGTCTAACGAGTCTACGAGAGTTCAAGGGTTTTACATGGCATAATTATGTTTTGAGCTCGCGAACGACAAAAAGTGTATCCTGCTCGTTTGTCGGGAAGGTGCATTGTTTCGGGGATGGGTAGGTTGACATAATTATAGTTCGTGATCTTTGATGGGAAATGTGTTCTTTGTTATCTACCTGACTGCCGAATTGCGTTTTCGTCATAAGCATACATAAAATCAGTTTGCTCAGTCACCTGACCTGACCATTTATGTTATCCTGGTGTTTTTATATTCTCATGAAAATCAATAATACATTATATGCGACTACGGTCTCTATCCAGAATAGATACATTAGATAGAGAGATGTATTCATTCTGGATAGAGTATTCAAGAAAAACCGTTGAAGAATTCCATTCAGATCTCGATTATCTTAAGTCAATCTTCAACACTTTCATCAACAATATGTATAGACGAAAGACTACCAGGCCATGCTGTACGGGGCAGTCTATTAAGACCATATGTTCAATTATTTGGAGGGGGTCTAAACATTCGCAAGAAGGGTTGATATATGGATCCCATTTATTAAGAAAAAAGTTGCATTTCCCATAACTAGTGCGAAGGCAATTGCCAAGACCCAAGGCTTTCTCGGGAGGTCAGTTCCTGCTACCTCTCACGTAGGATCGTCTATAAGCTGTTGATTGAATATATCATGTTTCTTAAGTTGCCAAACAGAACACCATCCATCTTCAATGGTGTAAGGAGCACGAAGGAAATCTTCTGTCCACAGAGGTTTTCTGGAAGTTAGCCGACTTGTAGGTAGCTCTTGCAGAAACAGAAACTCATTAGGAGCTGATTGATATTTTTGCCAAGCTTTATAAGTAGCAAACTGCCTGCGAATATCCGGAGGAGCAATGTTTTAAAGAATCGGAAGCCAAGGTAATGGAGTTGACTTAGTTGCAGTGATTAGTCGCATTGCAGTATTTAGTTGAGTGTCAATTTTTCCTGTGTGAGGACAATTTTTCCACACAGGACAGCAGTACTCAGCTGTGCTATAAAGCAAGGCAGTTGTAGAAGTACGGAGTACACTTGCGTTTGCACCTCAACTCGTACCAGCAAGCTTATGCAGGATGTTATTTCTAGTCTGTATTTTTTGCTGATGTTTTCTAGATGTTTCTTGTACGTTAGAGACATATCCAGGGTCACTCCAAGGTATTTTGGCGAAAGTTACGTTTGAGAATTATGTTATTTGACATAACTCGAGTTGTTTTGTCTTGTGATGTTTGTTGAGATGAAAACAAGTTACTTCTGTCTTCAATGGATTAGGGCACAAGCGCTAGGCTTTGAAATAGCAATTCATTATCTCGATGTCTCTTGAAAGATCTTTGCAAAGCCAATGCCATGTCGTTTGCATACACAAATTTTCTCTATGGAGTTACTGGAAGGTCACTTATGTAAAGGTTGAAAAAAATAGGCGACAGAACCGATCCTTGTGAAAGAACATTCCTCTCCCAGAGACTCTGAATTGACGTTGAGACAGCCTTCGTTCGATATTGTTGTCCTGGTATAAGGGCACAACTGAGTATGTCCTATATAATATTTTTAAAGAGTCTTTTACTTTTACACTGGCACATTTCACTAGGTAATTTGTTGTAGTCTTTTATTATTTTGTCATTATACAATCCTCTGTTTGGTCTTAACAACTCTGCCTGCGATAGCTTGTTATTGCATTTGGTATTATATCCTTATTCCTGTGCCAGCCACGATAGATTTTTAGACTATGCTTTGTTTGCCCTCGTAAACAGGCCAACATTGAAGATATCTTTTTTTACGATTCCTTATACCGTAAAACATAGGAGTGCCACAACTTGCCTTGATATTCGGTCGAGTTACATAAACGCGGAAGCCGCTTTACCGTTAGAGAAAACGTTTAATTTTCCAATGCCTATTGAGTACAATGTCGTAATCCGGCTACTACGCAGTGTATCCATTAAGTGGAATAATTATGCGTCGTATAAAAGATACGATTTCTTTAAATGCCGGATAAAGCACGTAAATGCATCATAACTTTACGTCCCCATACATTCCCGAGTCTACACCAATTGCATTCACCTCCCTTCTGAACTTTAAAATGGAAATATGGCCGACTCTAATGATCGCATAACTCAATGGAGTTGGGTCGTTGTTCCCCTACATCGAGACGCATCATTGACTCGAATATCGTAAAATGAATCGTTCCCTTCAAGTAATGGTGCATCTGAGAGATCAGTGACCCCCCAAACACCTTACATTCCTACCCACAGGTCTCATTATGGAGAGAATACATCAGACGGCCTGGGCGCGTCTGAGGGATTTAATTGTAGTCTATCTATGCGKGAGGAGGATGCAGTGTTGCCAATAGATGATGCTAGATCTTTTTCATTAATAGATTTGGGTATAACGATGTGGGACAGTACCCCAGGACAAATATATATAATTTTAACGGGAGCCTCTGTATATTATGATGTTTTTTTTGGTACTGCTTCAAATTTAAAACAAACAATCTTTAAACGAGTTATCATTTAGAGGCAAAAGTAAGGTCAATATGATAATTTCTAAATTTTAGCACCACAACCCATTAAAAACAGATTTGCTTCACTATTATTACAGCTCCCCAGTGTAATGTAAGTCTAGACAGCATGGCATAGAATTAGTTTTTCATATATACCAAAACCTTGGTATGATGTAAGTAGAAAAATATATGGCAGAACCCCTTTTTTCAGTAATAAACTGACTTGATAACAAAGCTATCTACCTACCTCTTTCAGGACGAGGGCAATTTATGGAATGATTATAAAAATCTTCCTGAAGTAGTACACCATAATCAACAACAGCAACGGTTTGGTATGCCTGATGAGATTGCGATATTTAAATATGTCAAATAATTATATTGTGGAACACCAGATTTTAATAAGTTAATAACTCCCAGAAAAACAAGATTTAAACCAAATAACAAGCTACAATCTTCAATCTTATTAATTTCTATAGGGAGATTAAAAATAAAAGAACGATGTAACAAGAACCGAATTACAGAAACTTAACCATTTACCATCTTGACCTATCATTGTCACAAAATAATTGGATTCTCTCAGTTATATTTGTCCTGAAACGAGACGTCCTTCTCGCCGCGACAAAAAATCTTGCTTTAACTTCAGACTGCTGCAACAAGTTTTAATGAACTGCATAACTTAAAGTGCAATTAACAGTCTTCTCTGGAGCTCGATTCACCTATTATTGCTCGCTAATGAAACGTGCAATCTTAACTGTACACTGTCTGGATGTATCTTCGCTATGTGTTTAAAAAGTCCACCTAACTGTAGGTTGACGTAGACTAGCAATTATCAAGCTAGTGAGCTAGAATTTTAGGAATTCTATCCAATTTATACGGACTTCCACATCAAAGCTTATATTAGCTTGTGATACTAAAACAAAAATGGTAATAGTTGTTTAGTAATCTCTCAGCCAGTGTAGGTGAGAAGTTCTAAATACTAAATAATACTTTGACTAATGATGTTTGCCCAAAGATTAAGTTTCATCACGTTGATGCATATGATTCTGTTAAAGGAAACATTGATTTCGTTAATTCTTCGCCATAGTAAACGAGTGTATCTCAAAATAAACCTCTTTTTAAATATTTGATCGAATGTTCTATTTTTCAACATCGATTTATGTCGCTATCGCTTTTATATCATCGTTATTGGTGTTAGTGATAACATCGCCGCAGTAACAGAACGAAGTGCTAAAAAAACTAATTCCTTTCATATCTGACGTTTTCATAACTGCTTTCCTACATCTGAAATAATGTGATTGTATCTGTGATAGACTCTCGCTGACGATTCCAATTTCAACTCAACAATTTCGCTTCTAATTTCCGAACTAAACACGCGAATATCCTTTCGACTCTCCCTCTTCAACCCCATCACAATGGAGTATTCTTCAATTATCGCGAATTCCCATCCAGGCTGTTTGGTCTGCAGATTCGTTAGCAGTCTGGTTAAGTGGACCCATCAGGCTGGCGCTAATTGGCTGGCGTATTTTTAGCGCAATTATATCCCATTACTGAAGTGCCCACGCTACATGAAGAGCAAATGCCATGGAGACAATTGTCTGTGCTGAGAATGAATTGGTATTTAACGCAGATAGAACAAAGCGTTAGTTTTTAAGCAGGATGGAGGTTGAGAGTATGAAAAAAACGTTTATTATAGATAATAGTGACTTGTTAGTGTACTAGGTACGTTCAGTTCTTAGTTCTTGATAATTTTTTTGATCAGAATTCGCAATCTCAGACCGTTATCTTTTTACGATTTTTTAAACTGGGTTTTTTATTTTCTTATCCATTCTAGACCGCTTCCTAAGCGAACTGCTTCATTTAGAGTACAACTGATGCCAGATTTAGACTCAGAAGGCCAAATTTACTATATATACCCACTATAAGCTCAATCGAAGGTGAAAAAATTTTTCGCAAAATTTTTGCTTKGGTATAGGTATGGGAAAACAAGAGATTTTAAATGTTCCAGTTGTACAAGCCACAATTTCGGCAGTACAGATGCAAGACTTGACATATCCATGTATATTAACCTGAGGAACCCAAACATAGCCTCAGAAATTGGCTACAACAATATAGGAATTTTTTTCTTTTTTTTACCCGCCAGACATCGTTCCAGAAGCATGATCCTGGMAATTGTGTTATAGCGCCGCCATCCGATGGTCTAGCTATTCAAAAGTTGGCTTTCTAACACAAAATTGAACGGTGTTTTTAATTTTTTTGAGCAGAAGTCGCTATCACAAAGCATTATCTTATTACGATTTTTTGAAGCGGATTTTTACTTTTTTTATCCATTCTAGACCACCTTCCTAAGCGAACTGTTTCATTTAGAGTACAACTGATGCCAGATTTAGACTCAGAAGGCCAAAATTACTATGTATACCCAATATAAGCTCAATCGAAGCTGAAAAAAATTTTTCGCTAAATTTTTGCCTGGGTATAGGTATGGGAAAACGAGAGATTTTAAATGTTCCAGTTGTGCAAGCCACAATTTCGGCAGTACAGATGCAAAACTTGACATATTCATGTATATTAACCTGAGGAACCCAAAAATAGCCTCAGAATATTGGCTACAACAATATAGGAATTTTTTATAATTTTTTTTTACCCGCCAGACATCGTTCCAGAAGCATGATCCTGGAAATTGTGTTATAGCGCCGCCATCCGACGGTCTAGCTATTCAAAAGTTGGCTTTCTAACACAAAATTGAACGGTGTTTTTAATTTTTTTGAGCAGAAGTCGCTATCACAAAGCGTTATCTTATTACGATTTTTTAAAGTGGATTTTTACTTTTTTTTATCCATTCTAGACCCCCTTCCTAAGCGAACTGTATCACTTAGAGTACAACTGATGCCAGATTTAGACTCAGAAGGCCAAAATTACTATGTATACCCAATATAAGCTCAATCGGAGCTGAAAAAATTTTTCGCTAAATTTTTGCCTGGGTATAGGTATGGGAAAACGAGAGATTTTAAGTGTTCCAGTTGTGCAAGCCACAATTTCGGTAGTACAGATGCAAAACTTGAGATATTCATGTATATTAACCTGAGGAACCCAAAAATAGCCTCAGAAATTGGCTACAACAATATAGGAATTTTTTATTAATTTTTTTTACCCGCTAGACATCGTTCCAGAAGCATGATCCTGGAAATTGTGTTATAGCGCCGCCATCCGATGGTCTAGCTAATCAAAGTTGGCTTTCTAACACAAAATTGAACGGTGTTTTTAATTTTTTTGAGCAGAAGTCGCTATCACAAAGCATTATCTTATTACGATTTTTTGAAGTGGATTTTTACTTTTTTTATCCATTCTAGACCCCTTCCTAAGCGAACTGCTTTATTTAGAGTAGAATTGATGATAAATTTAGACTTAGAAGGCCAAATTTACTATATATATCCACAATAAGCTCAATCGGAGGTGAAAAAAAAATTTCGCTAAAATTTTGCCTGGGTATAGGTACGAAAACAAGAAATTTTAAATGTTTCAGTTGCGCAAGTCACAATTTCGCCAGTACAGATTCAAAACTTGTCATATCCATGTAGATTAGAATCGGGAATCCAAGAATGGCATCAGAAATGATCTAGGACAATATAGGAATTTTGTATCAATTATTTTTGCGACAAGCACCATTCTTTTGACCGCACATCGCTAGCACCAACCGGTTATACGGTTTTAAGTTGAATCGGAGGTAAAAAAGAATTCGCAAAAACTTTAATCTTGGACATGCAAATGTGTTTTCCTCATCTTTACATTTTTGGCTGTCCAAAAGTTGAATCAAGTTAGAATAAATGTATGGCATTCGTCGTGGTTCAAATTCACAGTACCTACTGAAGACAATTATTTATTTTCTCACGTATATTTTCCGGTGTATGAGTTTAAGGAAACAAATTATGACAGTTATGCACTACGTGACACTTCCATCTGTTTTATTAATTAAAGAGGCTAACCAGGCCGTATAAAAATGGGCATCAAAGTTCGTAAATTCGTAGCCATGACAATTAGTGGCCTGCTCTGCTCATTGCTCGCTCTAGGTTGTTGATTAAGAGATAAACAGGATTGGACGTACCTATAAAAGCATATGAGTGAATCTTTTATTTGTGTATCTGTCTGATGTTGTATTTGGAGACTTGCAATATACCGGGTTTACTAAATAAGTTGAAAAAATAGCGTACACAACATCCACTTATCTTCTATCATCGTTAACATATTGCAAGGGTTTTTTTAACGTAAAAGAAGACTTTTTTTATTTGATCGACGAATTCCTCATGCTCAAGTAACTTCTTTAGCAATGGTGGTAATAAACACTCTTCACTTCTTTTTTCAAACACGAAGGCACCAGAAATGGAGAAGCATATCGGGTGAAACTTAGTTCCTCAAACTGGAAGGCCCCGATATCCAGACGTCCATCCTCAATTAACTTGTCATAAGTGCAGTATACACATAAAGCCGAGGCCCCCAATAACCTCAAACATCAATTCTCCATAACTTCTTCGCCTCTGTCAGTGACACCCGTGTATTTCTCAAATATCCGGACTTGGCTCCGATGCCTGTGCTTTCATCCTCCCTCTCGATGATCAAGTTTAGCACGAGAAGTAAATTAGTCGTCCTCGGTTGAGTGCCGTCTCGATTAAGCCTCCGCAAACGCTTTGTTGTATTCATACGAGTTGCACCTGCCCAGAAATATCACCAGTTTGTATAACACGAATTTACATTTCAAATGGAATTGCTCGGGTGTTAATTTATGCCTGTTGACAGTCGAGAAAGGCGGCAAAACAATGCCGGTATCAAGTGTGACGCTCCGAGCCCAGTGGCGTACGGAAGTTTGGACTTCCGATCAGGAAATTCTGGAGCGAATGTAGGAAAATGTATTGAGTACTTAATTTCGGTGTACAAAAATCGTCAGTAGCACATCGTGCTTAATATAAGCTTTTAAAACCATTGGGGATTAAAAATCTAGAGATGATAATTGTAAGCGCGAAGGACCAGTGTAAAATCTTCACTTTAAACGGAGCGGAGCTTGCGATCACCAATTTTCGTCCGTATGTATAGCCACGAACTCATCTTCTATCGTGCCCAGTGTCATTGCTATCTACCTGCTTTTTTGCAATGCAAAAGAAACAAGAAACAAACCAAAAAATATCAAATCGCGCCAGGTTTAGTGGTGCGAACAATAATAGAGGTTGTAGATAAATGAAGAGTGATTTATAAGGCAGGCCTTTCATATAAAAATCTCAAATGAACATTTCCTTAAAAAATAGTTCAAGTATAGTTGGAAAACAATATTTATAAAGAAAAAACCAAACCAAACATTAATTCTTATGCTTTCTGATGTAAGAATTGGTAGCTCATCACGAAGCTCTAAGGGTATCTGTTTAGCTGTTATGGTTTTATTTATATTGCAAAAAGTAAAAAGGAAAACATGATTCTGTGATAACCGCAGTATTTTTTCAAATTTACATTACAAAAGATTACTTCTGAATAACTTTGCCTTCTATCTCCATAACCAATCATCGTCAAGATTTCGATGCAATCATGTTCAGTTAACTGAGACGTTATTTTCTGTAAAAAAAGCAATTGAGCAATACTGAAGGTTTTTTGGAATTTTATAAGTTCAAAGTCATTACCACTCATGTGTCTCGGTTTAGAAGATACAAAATTTAAGCATTACAGCGGAAGAAGCAATCAGTTTGGATAGTTACATTACGCCCTTCAAAATAACATGACCAAGGCGAACTAATTGATTCAAACCGTTACATAGCAAAATTGACACCATCACGCCATCAAATATAGGTAAATGCTCGCTTCCAAAACAGGAAAGGGGGTTGCTTCTGTTTTTGCTGTTTCAGCACGTGGCTCTCCTACCTGCCTGTCGTTGTGTAGCGACTGCAGTGGCAGCTGTGTTGTGTTAACACGTAAGCCACTCAAAGCTATCAAAATGTTTACATTAAGTGAACCGCGTATTTCCGAACCTACCGCAGTCATGTGTAAACACCGCAACACGGAAAAATAAATTGTGCAGTGGGGCTGCAACTTTACCGAACGGAAAAGATTGTGGCGTTTTTTTTTCAAAACAAGGAAAAAAAATCAAGAAAACAAACTAAGTGACAATTAATGAAAAAATATAACCCGAAAGATCAATTAATATGTGCGCTTAAGCGGGATGCCAGCTTTAGTGGAGATGGGCGGGGGTATTAACTGATAGTAAAAAAAAAAACAAGGGCGCCACGTGATTGAACCGCTAAGCGAATATCCGCCAATCACGAACCGCGGGTGAAAGATGTCAAAAATTCTGTGATCTAACAGGAATATCTCAACAAAAAAAATCCAACGATTGTTCAACAAATTCTATTCAACAAAAATACAACCCAAGTACTTACATGCATCCAGCGGTGTCCTCGGTATACGTATATCGAGGTATCCACTGAAATATCTGAAAATTAATCACAAAAAGGCTGTTTCGGGTATCGTGACCCGAAACGAATTGAATTTAAAAATTATAACACTATTGAACAATCAAAGCATAACTCTACCGTTGCAATAGAAACAAAACATTAAGGCAAAACATTAATGCAAAATATTAACGAAACTAGTCAAAAGATTGAAGTTAATGTTAAATAATACTCGATTACATGACAATTAGAAAGAGATTTGAAAGTACAATATAAAATGAATTGATTTATATACAATGAATGAACGTGAATCTCAACGAAATATTAAAATAACAAGTAGTATACATAGCTTAAGTTCGGGGCGATCTCTTCAGGTCACAAGGAACTGGTGAACATCAAAAGTAAATAGGTGCGATGACGATAGGCTCCCTTAGGCTAAGGCTAACGGCGAACGGCTGTATATGGAATCCCGTGCCCCGCGATATCACCAGAGATAACAGGCCCTTGAAGAAACTCCTCGACAAAGAACGACAGTACCTCAGCGTTGTAAATACTATTCGGCACTATTATAACCGACAGTAAAACCCTAGAATATCAGGTTCTTTAGCTAGAGAGCATTTTAAATGAAACTTACAAGTAACCTCAGCTGGTCGAGGGTCAAATCACAATGCAGAATCGGCGTAGAAAATGTGATTAAACTTCCACACAAACGATCGAGTAGGCTTCCGAATCCCCTAGCTCGGGCAACATTTGCTAACGCACAAAAACCAAACTAACGTGCGAAATTTCAGCAAATATACGTGTAACTAGTCCAAATAATCCCGTAAATCGGTGAGTACACTATAACCACTCAAAATGGAACCTAGCTACGAAGCTTTTACTCGATTGTGATTTATTTCTAAGTTAACACGAGAACGTATCGCCGTTTAATGATAGATTTTTCCAGCTGAGAACGCGATTCTTATCAAGATACAAAAAAAGAATGGAGCAAGAAACTCTCGAGCAGGACCGGACGAGGTAAACCATGAAGTACGCGAAGCAACGACCTGTTCTATTAAACCAATACATATACCAATGAATGATTACAACTTTTTCTAAATTATAGCGTTATAAGATAACGGCTGATGATAATAAAACAGGACCAAGTTAATGCTGTTGCTGACCAATCATGGATAAAGATCTTCTTAGAGTGGAAATAGTATTTATTTGGAAAATAAAAATATACTCACACATCATTTTTATCGTTGAAGTCGTAGTAGTATTTTAATGGTTAATTTAGCTTCTTAGCAAATAATCGAATTATTGAAGTTGATATCGTGTAATAGTGCAAAGTATCTCATGTTTTTGTGAGAGATTTCTTTATGCTTTTACTAAAATGTTAATACATTTAGCAAGTGACTAAAATAACAAAGTAAATTCCACAAATCCTCCTATAGGTAACAATGGCATTGATTCCAATTTAACAAAGCAAAATGGATGATATATAATATTTACACCTCGCTATTGATATTGTTTCTATGTGAATGCTTTTAGAGCTTGTTAACAAGATAATGGGCATCATTTCTCAAAACAGCACATAGCATTGAGCATCGGGAGATAAAAAGATTACAGACTAAATAATATTTTCTTCAAAATTATAGATAATTAATCTTAATTATCCAGTCTTGTGTGGTAGTTAGTTAAAAGAAATGTTTTTCTTCACTAGTTCCAGACATTTAAAAAAAATCTGATTCCGTTTTACAAGCGACTACAACCGGGTCATGCAAAACCGTGACGTTCGCCGAAAAGAAAAATTATCGGGTTCAACTGGGTAATTCCGGTTTGTGGGAAGTCACGTTCCGGTATGCTAAATACAACCGGGTGTAACTAAATATTGAGGTACCGTACTAATCTGTGTGCTAAACACCGTAATCCGCGCAAAAAAGAAGCGGAACGTAACGAAGAGCCAGGCAAATATATTCCTAACAAGAATACACCGCTTGCAGCTGGATATTATATACGTTCTGTAAAGGATTTAAATATTAATGCCCGGGCGTTTTAAAATTGTCCAGGTAGGAGAAAAACTGCGAAACGTGCTTTAAAATTTGAACTGAGAAGGGTAACAAAAATTTAACGAACGTTTTTACTGATACGGTGAGCCCAGAAATATTGTGCGCTATCTAATACAATTCCTGTATTGACCGGAAGCTTTGGCAGCAGTTTATTGTCAAACCAATTTTCAAAAACTTCAGGCATCATATTCTTATAGTAATCTACCTTTGCGTCCTTCATATTTTTAGTACATGGAAATGAGGCATCTTCCACCTATCCGGTTTTAGATATGTGCGTAGCTATGAAGACGATGCCAACGAATGACATTTTGAAAGCTGCTAAAAATATTAAATGTACCTAATTTTGTTTCCGGTCCTGATGATGTTCCGGCCTTCTTTGTGGTTGATTGTATCAAGTGTTTAGTGTTGCCTTAATGTCACATTTTCAATCTAATTTTGGAAAAAGCAACTTTTCCCGATGTATGGAAAACGTCAAGAATATTTCCAGTTTTTAAAAACGGTGATCAAGGGAATGTTTGCAATTATAAACCTATTCCTCTTATGGCTGATTTGTCTCAAGTTATTTATCCACATATTGAGCCCTATATAGCACCGGAACAGCACGGATTTGTTAAGGGAAAATCAACGACTTCTAATCTTTGCGAGTTGACACATATTGTATCTAAATCTCTTGATGAACGTTTACAGGTCGACGTTGTGTATACTGATTTGAAAAAGGCTTTTGATGGATAGGCGGCAATTTGTTGAACATGGTGGTTTCAGATCTAACATTTTCCATGTAACTAGTGGAGTGGTTCAGGGTTCGATCCCGGGCCCACAATTATTCGTAATATTTTTCAACGATGCAGTGAAATCGCTTAAATGTAATGCTTGTATGTATGCCGATGACTTAAAAATACTGAAGGGTATAGGTTCTTATTCGGATTGCTGCTTCTTCAGCATGATATTGACAATTTAAATAGATGGTGTTTCACGAAAAAACTTGAATTAAATATTAATAAGTCCAAAATAGTGACCTTCGGCAGAAAAAAATGTACGCATTAACTTTTTCTACAACATCTCAGGGAATGCACTTTCCAGATGTGATGAAATTAGAGACTTAGGTGTTATCGTGTACTGTAAGTTGTCTTTTGTTCAGCACATTGAAAATGTTGCGGCTGCTGCACTTAAGACTCTGGGGTTTATTATGCGAAATACCTCTGAATTCAATAACATTTTTGCTATAAAGTTATTGTTTTATGCCTTAGTTAGACCTAAGCTCGAATACTGCAGTATAATTGGAATCCTTACCAGCAGCAATATATTGATCCGTTGGAAAATATTCTAAGAAAGTTTTCCAAGTAACTCTACTTTAAAATGTTTGATGTTTACCCTACAAGACATTGTGATCAGAGCGCGCTATTAAATGTAGACGAAAATTGGCATCTATTGTTTCCTTGCATAAACTTATTTGCGGTAAAGTAGTTAGTAGTACTATTCTGAATGAGATAAGCATAAATGTCCCCAGAGTTAATAGCAGATCGCCTGTTCCCTTTTATGTACAGTGTAGTCAACATTATTTCAAGTGCGCCATGATAATGGCATTTAAGTTATGTTATGTCCAACGGAAACTTTGATATTTTTTATGACAACTTTTCAACGAGTTCAGTGAAACGAAAGTTGCTAGAATCGTTTGCTTAGTTTATAAGATTTATTGGTGTACATTCACGCATGTATAATATGATTGTATTCTTTTCCCCTGATTTTGCATATTTGTATTTTTTTGCTCTATATAGACAAATATGTCTGTCAGGCATGAATAAACATCATTATTATTATTGTATTTAGAACACTTTTCAGAAACTTTAATGTGTGCTGGAAGTTATATATCGTTTGTCTCGGTTCGTTAATTCTCTGCATAATTACATAATGACTCTATAGGAGATTGTAACGTAAAATTAACAAATATGTTCCATTAAAGTTAAATTTATGGATTTTATCAATCGCTATAATTTAGTCTGTATGGTAAACTTTCCTAAAAGGATTAGTTTGCTAATATAACTCCAGCTTGAATCTGCTGTTAGATAATCTTAACATTAGAATATAATTACAGCTTACAATATTAAAAAAATTTTATCCAGAGAAGTTCAAAGTGCTTCTTAATGTGATATGCTGACTTTGCTTAAGAAGCCAGATGATTTGATGGCGAATCTCTGATAACATAGTGATACATTACTTTGGAGCTACAGAATATATGTTTCATCTGTAGACGCTTGGATGGTATTAAGAAAAAGGTATGTCATGCGCGAATATMACCTTTCTAATTTGTGCAGACTCCAACTGAGCATCTTCACCTCACRGCAAGTTCGTGAACTGAGTGACCCCCAACTTGTGTCAGATTAATTTATTGAATATGGGTCAATGCCTAATGATGCAAATTAAAAGATCGGGGTCGCCGCTAAAACGACGCGTTGGATGTAGAAAACGTCGATGACGTAGAACCAACGGTTTTATTTGCACGAGTTCAAAGCGTTAATCATGAGAGAATGGTGTTTGATACTGGGAGAGCTTGATTTATTTTTCCTGTCGATATGATTGTGAGCAATTATAGGCATTGCATTCGATATGCGCCAGCGTGTTCTTCTTTTACTTTAATTATGATATTCAAAGGCTTCCGTTGCTTTGTCGACTTACCTAGTTGGCATATGCATGATTTATGTGACTTTAATTACGCTTTCATCGATCTATGCGGAAAGGCAAGCAGGGTAATGTTTTGTACGTATTTTGTAACTGTATGTCTGCTATAAATTATGTACTGTTTTGTTTCCATGGCACCTCTTTGGTATTTAATGGAATCTTGAGTGAACTTTAACAAAAAACTTGCTCACTACAGATGTAATGTCGTTATTTTCAGTAGCTCATCTCTTCTCAAAGCTCCACTAACACCAATAATTAAAATGACCAGAAAAGTTGCTCAGAATTAGATAAGTCAATAGAATTATATTAATTTGAATTACCTATTCTAGCAGAAATCTCTCAATTTTCTCTTTCGTTAGAATTCTGGACTTTTTTGGACGGTATCCAACTGATTTGCTTTTCAAATATGGTTCACTTTCTTCAAAATTCAGTGTACTTTAAAATGCATGTCTATGCTGCGCTGTCAGCACCTCAACCAACTGGAGATAGATCTATTTCGCTGTCATTACAGCTCCAGGTAAATGCTCCTCTTCACTTTCCGAGCTCATTTTCAATTAAACACTCTTTAACACTCTTCAATATGAATAATTACAATATATTATAATTCTGAAATTACTTGTTTCTTACAAACAATGTTTATTGTTTGAAAGTAAGAATTTAGGATGGCAATGCCATCTGTCAGCATTACACTGACATGATGACAAAGCCACCTAGCTGCTACTTCCTAAAGGAAGTGACCTGTAGCCTGACAAATTGACATGCAACTGCATACTTCAATTTGACAGCAGGCCCCACGGCACTTTTTGCTAACGGGCAAGAACCAACATACATTAAAATGCATGTCTATGCTGTGCTGTCTACACCTCAACCAACTGCAGATAGTTAGCAAAAAGTGTCGTGGGGGCCTGCTGTCAAATTGAAGTATGCAGTTGCAGTCAATTTGTCAGGCTACAGGTCACTTCCTTTAGGAAGTAGTACCCGTTAAGGCAGCTAGGTGGCTTTGTCATCATGCCAGTGTAATGCTGACAGATGGCATTGCCATCCTAAATTGTTACTTTCATCATACCATTGCTTTGGTATATAAGCAAAACCAGTTCTATGCCGTGTTGTCTACACTAGGCCTAACTGCACTGATGAGCTGTAATGACAGCGAAATAATACTATCTGCAGTTGGTTGAGGCGTAGACAGCACAGCATAGACATGCATTTTAATGTTTATTGTTTATTAGGTAGCTATCGTTATGACAGGCAACGCCACTGAACCTAAAATGTCTTGATTCAAACACTAGTTTAAAAGATTTCAAATATAAATTAAATTGTTATGCATACAATTATCTCATTTTATTGCAATTTTTGAAAAAACATATTTTTTGTATGATCGGCAAAATAACTTGCTTAAACGCAGAAGTATCATTTCGTCGGATTAGTATTGATATAGCTTTGTTTTTTCAGATATGTGCAACAAAGTATTTTTTGATCATTTTGGTGWTTTATTGTTTGATTTTTTTAGAATCTTTTGCCACTAGATAGAATGGTTATAACATTTATTAGCTAGTTTCTTTAGCATGCATGGTATTCAAAACAATGACAATGACAGCATGAAGTCTCTTCAGCGAAGTGCTGTTGATAGTCCAAATAATTTTATTGAATTTTTATTCTCTTGCATGCTTTTAAATTTACAATTTCGCATACAAATTTTAATTTAAATCGCCGAGCAGAATTAGATTTTTTGCAACACCTAAAACAAGAAAGTAGTCCAAATTTTAAATCCGTTTCTTGGGCGCGAATGAGGCAACAGTGATTGCATTACCGATCCTTTTTGTTCTAAATTCTCCACGCTTTCAATTGAGGTTTCATACGCAAGCGAACCTTCACCAACAAGAAGTAGTCCACCGGTAAAACTATCATCCCAGATCGCTTTGCTTATCAGTTGGCAGTCTTTTATGCTTTCGCACATCTTCTGGACCGTATCAGACGACAACCTGTCTAAAAGAGAATTTCTGTCACGGTTGACCTGACTAGGTGAACTAGATTGCTTTCGCGGATTCGAAAAACTGTTTACATTGAAAACCTCTCCATAAATTACTTAGCGCTGTTTGCTTTTTAATGAACTGTGACTGTCGTTCCGGTTTTCGGTTGGAGTTTTCGCTAGTTAGCCATGACGGGAAATATATATGCGTTTTACAGAAGTGATCGTACCATTATATTAGCTATATCCTTTCCCACTCTTATATTCTTACTCTCTTTGATTACTAAGGCTTCATTTCTAGATTTGTTACTGGAGGAAAATCTAAAATTTGGGCCGCCCAATAATAAAATGTCCCACTATATCTACCTCTTAAGTAATAGTGTTGTAATTCCGACATATTATAGTTTTATACTAAATAAAACAGTGGTAGACTGTTAAAAAAGGTCCTCTCGAGTTACATCACAATAGATTATGTTCAGTATCGATTTGTAATTTGTAATTACGCAAACAAATCCAGTAGACCATAGCATAAACCAAAATAGCTGTGTGTGTGTGTGTGTGTGTGTTATAGTTCTTTGTAATTGACTATATCAAAGGCTTTAGTTAGGTCTTGCTGCATTGAAATTTGCACATATTAGTTACAGATGATCTGTTTCTTTTAATAAATCCGTGTTGAGCATATTGTATGTCATAATAGACTCAAATAATTCTGCAAAACTTGATGCTAGAGTTGACTATATAGATATAACTTTGGAGGCATTATTAAATTTTACTAAACGTACAATTTTCAAAAGTATTGCCACTGTTGACTGGTCTTCATTTAAAATAATAGTTATTACCCTAGATGGTATGTGTCCATTATTGTCTATATCTTTGACGAAACAGTATGGTCAGGTCAGGTCAGCGTACGGTCAGCATTTCCCTAATTTCTAGATTATCGTTTTTATAGTTGTTTTCGATGTTTATCTTTTTTTAGTGTGTCTCCGCTTAGCTCCCAGACCTGTCTTACTATGTGGTTTACTTCTCTCCTCTGGGCGTGTCCCCAGTATTTCATCACGTATGTCTATTCTTTTTATGATCGTTTTGCCATCCAGGAGTTCTGATATTGATTTTTTCTCATTTACAATTATTGTATTAGCTAAAAGTTGTGTTATACATTTCTCGACTGTTCTCAAGCTTTCCTTATTTGCCTACAGGCGCCACGACTAGCTTAATAATTGCTGTATATAGAATCTTTATCAATTTCCAGTATGGTTTATGTTTCTCTATAAATGGTAATATCGCCCTGGTTATATAACCGTCTCCCCGCGTCTTCTTGGTTCTCCGCCATTATTATCGTCATCTGTATATGCAAGGACTATAGGTTTTCCATGTTGATTATGTTTTTTTTCATCACCAGTATTCCAGTGTCTTCTTTCCATTTCGCCACTAGCATCTCTATTCTATTTTTTTGCAAAGGCTGACTGGTGCTTGGTATTTTTCTATCTCTCCTAATAAGCATTGGGTGTAATACTTGTATCCAAGACTGCATAGAGTTATTCTTCGGTAATCCTCTGTGCTTTGCTTTTGGGTAGGTACTTGCACTGTAGTATTCCACTCATCTGGTATTTCATTGGTTAACCATGTCTTTTGTATATTTTGTTTTAGTTATTTGTCCATATTTTATCGATTCGTTGTTGATCTTGTCTAGACCTGGTGCTTTCTTACATTCCACGTTATGAATTATTTCTATCCTCCTTTCTCTAGAGGGTTGTTCTCCAATGGGCCAGTAGTAAATTTCTGCAATTAGGTTTATTTTTGGTGCCCTGTCTTTCTCTTCTAGCTTCTTCAGAGTATATATTTCCTGTTGATTTGTTTCTAGCACAAAATCGATCGTTCTAAACAAAACTTCAATCTGTTTCATCTTGAGATTTTGCTGCTACTACTCAGCTTTGTTTAGGAAAGTACAGTCACTTCTTTAATAGGATAACGTTCAATTTTTACAGAATCTTCAATCTCTACAAAGTACTTGAAGTTCTTTAACAAAATAGTTTTCGTTTTATTTAATCTAGGTTGATGGATTTATTGAACCAGTAAACTGAATAATCCTTGAATATAGGTACAAAAGATGTTTAGCAACACTCAGAACGAACTAGCGATGTCATAATTAAGAGAAAAAGTATCAAATGCAAATAGCAACATAGCAAGAGATGCAAATTTAATCGGAGTTCAGTTATAAACAACACGTTTGCAAACGGCAACCCGCCAATTCCATTTAAAATAACGGTTCTGTGTACTGTTAACCGAGTCTTTCACGTGTTGTTTTTCTGTGTCACCGCTTTCTTCGATTGTGATTAAGAGTGCAAGTCAGGATCGATGTCCCGTAGATAACCGTCATGACGTAGATGGAGTAGTAATTAAAGGAAAAGACTGTGGCGACGCGTTGGATTCGGTTTTGTTATCGGGCGGGATTTTCGCAACTCGGACTCGGCACTTTGATGGCATTAGGGCAACTTTTTGTTGCACTGCTCTAGTGTGGAGGGCATGTAATTACAATGAGAGGAAAATTGCTACTTAAATAGTAATGCATGATTATGCAGCTGGAGTTAATTCGAATATTAGAAGCTGAAATTAATTCGTAGATTCCTCAAATTTTTCTCCAATGTAATCTTGTATGTGTTGGCTCCACTGGCTGTTGACAAAGTGACCAATGTATTTCGAAAAGTATGGCCCATGTATCTCTCTGGATTTGAAGTTGAAGAAATACTATTTTTTTAGAAATGTTTCCACACGTGTTTTTTTTGCTACAGGTTGTATCGTACACGCGTTCTTTACCTATGAAATCCAGGATTTAGGCACATAAATATCCAACGGAGATTTCAAAACATAAGTTTGATGGAAGTGAAAGAATTGCTTATCTATAGCCGGAAAAATACGTATGTCACTCAAGGAAAAATGATTGAGCATCATATTACTCTTTACTAAGTTTTTGTCGGTTGTCAACAACTATTTTTTTCAGCTCATTCAAAGATGAAAGTGTCGTTTCTTTGCGTTTTTAAAAAGTTTTCAAAATTTATCTCCAGCTTGTGCAATCGCAAAACCAGCCAACTCTCATTAGCTGTATTGTCCAAGTCAACACATCCAACCCTTGGAATTACATCCCCTGCTAATGAATCTACCGAAAAGGGTTGGGAATATATTTACTTTTAAAAGAACGCCACTAAGATTTATTCACGGAATTTACCGGTGCCGTATAAATATTCATTTGCTGAATTTGTTACGAACCCGTGCGTCTGCAGGTTCATTTTCTAACGTCAAGATGGCTTCCTTAGGTGTTTAATTTATCGAAGGAGGAGGTTGTTAGGCTAGCGCGAAGCGGTCGAAGTTTGGTGTTTCAAAGTTGCCTTCAAGGCGGAAATTTTATATTTTTGATCGTTAAAAAGTTTAACGAGCAAGGGGTGCGAAAGAATTTCACCGAATTCAATAAAACTTAGGGCGTTATCTTATTTTGAGGGTCCACGAAAGTTGCGTCATTTAAACGTAATTAAATAAACCCGGGGAAGATTTTGGCAAATGTAGAAGGTCGCCGTATTTTCCATCATGACGTAGATGGCTACCACAGAGTTCAGACTTGTCGATTATTATATTTTGTACTGCTCATTTACATTTTTGTCTATTGACCTTTTGGAAAATAAACGTATATATTTATTTTATATTTCTTCCTTTGCTTCTGGCCACACTGGTTATCGAACTGCAAGATTCAGGTAGATATCTACCTAACAACTGTATGTAATTTTTTCTGCACGCTACTAAAACGAATTAACAGCCCTTCCTTTCCCTAAATTACAAAAATGGATCAATTTCCCTCAGACTGTTTCACGTCATCTCCGAATCGCATTTATTATTCATAGTTTGCTTTAGGGCTTCCTCGAGCTCACCGTTACAAGATGCGTATAGCAGGTAGCACTCAAAGAGGCTTTTGAGCGATATCCGGCGCATTCTCCGGGAACTTCCCACAATTTTACGGTTGATAAAGCCCGAAAAAGCTCGAGCCAGGGAGGTCTTATTAAATTTCTATAAAAATATCGCGTTTTCCAGTTGACCTGAGCAAAGAAAATCCGGTCAGGCGGCTGAATTTAATTAATGTTTTCTACGTGTGTGTGGGAGAACGTGTGGAGGTTTGTTTCGTTTCAATTATTTTACATACTTAACATGCTCACGCGTTAATGTTCATGCGAAGGCATTATCTGATTCTTCGTCTTGCTTTGCATTAGATCTATTGAGCAGGTTTCTCGGTAATTAGATGATAAAAATCGATATGGCAAAAAAGAGTCGAAGGCATCGCCAAAAGAAGCCACTGCGGCTATTGTTCTCTAAAAGCGCCGTCGGGTTCAGTAACGTTTCCTATTGTCTACGACAAAATAAGGGACAGTGACCTATTGGACTTGTGCTTTGTTACCAAGCTGGGGTGAAGAAGACTTCTGCACTAAAAGATTCACCGACATATCGGTTGATATTAGGGACCATATTTAATTTACAAAGACGTTACATCTCATAATCTAGAAAAGTAGTAATTTTATTTGTCGTTTTAGTTTTTTGAGATTAGTCATTAAGTGATGAAAGTATACTTCTTTAAATGCAATAATTGCTTGTTTACTTACCAAATATTCTTATTACTATAATCATTTCTCACTAGCATTGATTTAATATGATATATTTCTTTTTGTAAAGAACTTTCGTTTGAGATTCTTTGTGCTCTAACAAATAATGTCCTTATAAGACAATTTTTTTGAGTGGGTGGGTGGTGAGATGTGGCATTTAAATATCTGTCTGTGTGTGTTGGTTTTCTGTAAACCTTGTGTCCTAACTGTCCAGTGTTTCCACTGTAAATTTGGATATCCAAGAAAGCTAGACTGCCATTGCTTTCTAATCCTATAGTAAGTTTAATGTCAAGATTTTGACTACCGTGGACCCAAATAACAAAAGTATCGTCTACATACCTATACCAACATTTTGGTTCAACTTGAAAGTTGTTGATTGCTAGCTCTTCCAAATTTTTCATGAACAAAAAAACAAACCCATTACACAACCTGATTTTTGTTCATAAAAATTACCGTTCCATAAGAAATAAGTTAATTTTGAACAGTGCTCGGATAGTCTGGCTATCGTGTCACCTGAGGGATCTCTACTTTCTTTTTTTAACGTCATAAAGTCTGAAGAACTCGCGATAAAACTCCCGTTTTTCTACATAGCTGCATCACATAACAGAACTACCAATCGTATTGACTATAGGTCATAACAGGACATTAATTTTATGGATTTTGGGTAAACCATACAATTTAGATCATTAGTAATCTTGTAAATTTTTGAGGTAGGAGCTTAGGATAATTTATGGTATGTTTCTTCTTCTAACAATTCTCTAACTCTAGTCCCATTATTCTTTGTATCTAAAATTGCTGTGGCTGAATCGTTATCTGTTCTATTAACTATAATGGACTTCCCTCTATTCAAATACTTAAGAGCCTTCATTTCCTCAGATGTCACATCCATCCTGATCTTATCCGCTTGATCTTTTGGAAGCAGTCTTATATAAGATTCCACAGGTGACATTATCTCTACTTTTGGAATTGTCTCTGGCGTTACAGCAAAGTTCATTTCCTTCGCGAAAATATTTACAGCAGCATCTGAGATACTCTTTTTGACAGGTTTATCACAGTGTTGTTAATGTTGGTCTTCAAAATCTTGATAAAAAATAAAAGCGAATGTAATCAAAACGTCAGTGTAATAAATTTTTTGTTAGTATCCTTTGTCGATATAGGTAAGTAGGGCATTTTGTGCCCAAACATTTATACCGTCAGCATCCAGAATATTCTTATTTTCCCTCGCATTGGTGGTGCATTTAAATAACATTTGTTTTCCTTTTCTATCAACATCGTGATACACACGATGTTGTTTCATCTAAATAAATTATTGGGCCTCTTTTTCAGTTTTATTAATCCTTTATTTACGTGTTATTACGTTTTATTTCCCACTTACTGTGTTTTTAATACGGTATGGCTTTACTATTACTTACTCATGGCTTCCATTTATAATAGACTCATACTTTACATCTTCTGGAGCAAGCGACTAGAAAATTTACGCTGAATGCCGGCAAAAAATCCCTGCAAAACGAAACGCAATTTCTGCTGTCCATCCTCTTCCGTCTTAGCTCCGCGTTTCGAGACAAATACCCCGAGATCGGCGCAATTCCACCCAGTTCAGCAATTCCTGGCGTATTATTAATTATGGAAACATGCTTTATGGTGATGACCCCTAATGTGCGAGGGAGGGGGCGGCAAAAGCGGTCCCGATGCAATTACTCGCAAACTTCGTCTCACCACAACAAGATATCGCAAACTGGAACTACAAATGGCCGGACATGTGTTGCTGAGTATGACTGAATGCTTTGTACGTGATCCGCAACCGGTGCATGGGACAATGCAAAGGATTTGCTCAAAGGAATATGCTCCCAGGTTTTGGTTTGCGGTTGCAATTGAAATTGCATTGGTGGTTTGTTATAGAAATGGGAGGACTGCAATGGGAATGTTTCTTATTGAACGACTGCAATATTTGTGGCAATGAAATTCTCAGAGTGAGTTGTTGAGATAGAAAAAGAATCAAGATATTAGTAGAGTTATTTCCAACGAACCAGAGCGGTTCATAGTAGATAATAGTTATTTATTATATATTTTTTTTGCTGAAATCAACAAAGTATTTGAAACTCATCCTCTTGCTCTCAAACGTTTAAAAGAATTAGTCGCCTTCCTCTGCAGGGTTGTGTTTTTAATTGACATCGCAATGATCCCATCAATCCAGCCCTTGGCAGTGACGTCATTTCATCTACCCTTACTTTTAGTGTGTCTACTCAGAATGGGGAATATGAACATCTACTATGGAAGAAAAAATATATTTCCTGATCCATTTTTTCTTTATTTTGGCCTCTCCTATAGGTACTTTACCTATTTTTTGTTTACTGGTTCATTTTAACACGATTGCAACATCATTCTATAGAAACGCGATACAGAAATAACTAAAAGCGCGACTGTTTCTGAATATGAACAATAACTGCAAGAGCCTTTCATAAAACCACTCGTTGTAACTCCTCTTATTTTGAAGCCATCCAATTATCCGGCAAATACGGTCTGTATTGAGCTCGGCTAGCAAACCACAACGATAACCAGATACTATGTTGCATAACAGCAAAATGTATATCCAAACATGTACAGCATGGCTCGTCCACTACAGATACAACAAGCTGTTAACCATTACTGTCCATAGTGTCGAGCAGAGTTACGAGAGGTGGAGTAAAACGGCGAACAATTGCCTTGTGAACATTTCGCAGGGCAGGGGTGTAATGCTGGGGTAAGCTGCAATAACAGCTAGTTTTGAGTAAATCAATGCAAATATCGAAGAAGGGTATCACATCATATCTCAAATCACATTGAGAAGTAACTATTATTTTGTGGACTCTAGAATTCTTCCGTTGGATACCAAATTTATATGGTAGTAAATGGTGTTACGCAAGAGAAACTTGAAACCGAAAATTTTAACCATTTCTGGCTGATTATTATTATTATTAAATTAAGATATTTTCGTTAAACATTATCATTTACTAGTAGTTCTACTACTACTACTAGTTCATCACGATCATCTTGGTGTTTTACAGAAATATATTGTTGTACTCGTTTGCCAATCCACTATGATTTTATTATCTGTGAGAATTTGATTGTTATTTAAGATTCTGAATTTAGTGGAAACAAAAATATAATTGAAAAATTCGCCGAATATTTTTCATCCAGTTTTAGTGGTATTTTCCTTGTGTTTTTCTTTTAGCACAGTTGTTGATCTTTAGTCAAGTTGTTGACCTAACCTGACAGTTCATATTTAGTAATTATGACAAGGATATTGTGTTTCTTAGTAAATATAGAAGATTACGATTAATCTGCTGGTTGGTAGACTACCATAACTAATACAACAATAACGGGCAGCATACCAATGCCAGTATTATTACTGATTATTAACTTTCATCACAGCATGTAAATTCATCCCCTTTTCTTCCAAAGCAGTATGCCACCGTTACCGAAACAGTCTTCCCTCTTTCCCCAACAAATATGCAGATGCCCTCTCGCTACAATTAATTTCTCCGGTTTCAAAGATAAACATCTGAACAGATAGGGTATCTTTGAGAACGAGGTGTAATTGAGCAAATGAATTGAGTAAACGAGCTCTCACTGTTTAGCTCAGATGCGGTTTGCCATGCTGCAACTTCGAACTGCAGACGCTGGAGCCATAAATTATGTTTTGAGAACACAGAAGGTTAGTTTGTTGGGCGATGATTTGACTAATGCTCCTTGTTGTTTCAGGTATGTTCAGCCTTGGGTGGATAATTGCAAATGATGATGTGGTAAGCAATAATATGCGCGACGTTGAAAATTAAGAAAACTGTAGTTACATGTTGTTCGCTAGCTTACAGCTCCACATGTTTGAGTGTAAGATATCAACTCAAAAATTGTAAAATCAGGCAGGGAAAATAAAATCAGTGAAGAATATTTCTCTCCTATAATCCTATTTTTTATTTTTTTTAATTCCTGCAAATAGAAGGTTCAAATTGATTGATTGATTTTGATTTTTGTTAATAACATTTCTGGATCTGTTTTCATCTGTTAGTTTTCTGAAACCTTTCTTTTTGTCGTTGATTTTTAAAATAACAAGTATTCCAACTCGACATTCCCTTTATTTTATGAATTTGAGATTATCTCTGCTTTTTTACTACTTTACATGCCAAAAGTCGTCTATATTTTAATACAGTTTTCTGATAACAATTTCTTAACATTTTTGTTTCTCACCTAAACCCAAATAATTTTAATTTAAATTGAATATTTTTTTTAAAGAATATCTCTAACTGTTATGTTCAATCATCAAGTGAAGGTTTTTTAAAAGTGTTTAAGGATTATGCTAGTTTGAATAGAGAGAATTTATATAAGAAGCTATAGCTATTTTGAGGAATAAGCTAGAACATGGCTCATAAATCGTTGATTCATTTTTGTTATACGTGTACCTACTTCCACATATAATTTAAACTGCATTGATTAGTCATGTATGAATCTATCTTTGTTTGCCATTACGAGCAGGTTTCTGTTAGTCATGGCGTGAATAAATCGCGAAAATAGTTTTTCCGGAAGCCTAATTGTCGCCGTCCCGCAAACTATGACTAACCAGATTGTCAATGGATAACATTTTCGTGCACCGACGCTAATTCTTTCGGCCAGTATTGTTAAAAGTTTCGTAACACTCGTGGAATTTTCGTGTGGTCCAGGAACAGAGACGTCGCTGCTTGCTAAAAGGTTGACTAATTTTCACTGCGTCAGGACTAATTAGCAATTTACCTTTGTACACACCAATTAAGTCGTATCTGCCTAGAGCTGTCGCCGTGTGCTTTCTTCATTAACGTCAAGTTGCCTTGAACGCTTGTTGCTTGTGCTTTTCACTTGTTTCATATCATAATACATTCGTCTATTCCTTAAGGTTTCACATAATTAGAATGACAGTCTCTGTTTGAAATTAATAACTTTCGAACGTTTCAAGAAATGAAGACTTGATTCTGTTGAGAAAAGCTCTCTTGGTTTTATTCTTACTTATCGAGTGCTTTGGAAGCCTCAATTGCAAACACGTTCTGTCCCTTTTTGCGCTATTCAAAATTAGGGTAACGTTACCGCTCTAGCTTCAGTACAAAATTATTTGTTACTGATTACTACTGATGCTATAGAATCATAGTAAATATGTGTAACAAATTACATAGTCAAGAAGTACACTGTTTAATTTTCCAGGTTAATAGTACTAGGAACCATAGTCTTTTGAATTCAATTTATTTTTTTAAGCTTGTATCCGAACATCCAGTAGTTTCTTCTTTATGTTGTTGAATGAACCCCTTTTTTCTAAGGATACTAGCTAAAAGATATCTACACTATTCATGTGTTCATATCAGTTTCAAGCTGCCTAAAGCTAGCATGAGATAAGTTAACTGAGCTTCAGTATACTGCTCATGATGTTAGTACCACTTTCATTTCATTAATACTGATAAAAGCCTGTCTTATTAGCTAGCTCAATTATTTTGGCTGATTGTACTAAAAACATAATGTGCACATATTTTAGAGTTACTTGTTTTATTAATATGGTTGTGCTTGCTTTGAAATAAATTTCGTGAAGATTATTTTTAGCAGAATTGCCCGATTTGATGTCCTGTGTTCCACCGATCATTTATTATTAAGGAACTTCTCCGTAAGTTTCACTTAAAGGTTTCTTGTATGCTAGGTTTTACCATTGTTGTTGAAAAACACTGACAAAGTATGCCTATCATTATCATCTACTCTAAGCCAATAAGGTTGATTTAACATAATCGGGCTAATATGATTTGGGTTCATTGAAGTCAATCAAAGGGCTGATAGGTAAGCGAAGAAGGTGGCGTCAGCACCTTATCTTTAAAATTCTTTAAGAGGGCAGGACTGTTCTAAACTACGATAGATAGAATAGAAAGTAATTCTTCTTTTGGACAGTTTGGTGTGAATAATCCTCTCCGATGCGATTAAAAAATATCTAGTCCTTTCACCTTAATTTCGAGATGTATTTTTGTTGTGGACTTTTATTTTACTTATGTAGATATGTTGGGGCTTTTCTACCAATAGTTCAATGTTATTCTAGCGTTCATAGTGAGAGTTTTCCATTGATACACTTCTTTTTCTTTCTTTTGCACAATTTGGTACCTGACATTATAAGTAAACGTATCTAGTTCCTCTGTATTTTCAGAAAACGCCGTGAAGCTGCTTTAATTATTGTTTCATATTGTCCAGCAACATAAAAGATCTTTTGATTTCGACCACTTTCCACAAGCATCATCGAAATCGCAGCGACTCCGTCGAATTACCCGGACAGGCAAAACCTAATTACTTAAGGAAAACGCCCGACGAAATCCCCCTTWTCTCCCCCCCCCACCCTTCCTCGCGGGAAAGCCGGTACACGGGGAAATTACAGCTGTTAAATTTTTTGCCGGGCGTCCGGGTCGGTCGAGTGCTTTAGCAAAGCCCCGAACCAAAGCTTTTGTTATTTCCGGTGCAAAGTAACAAATGACTTCACTCGTCGCCGACGTCGGAATTTTTTTCTCGACGAGTGGATGCTGCACCGGCTTATCTGATGCTTATTTTTCCGGAGCGGCGATCGTTAGCATGCTTTGTCGGCGGGGATGCAACTGGGTTAAGTGTTAAAAAGTTGTTGATGCCATGGGAAGGATGCTGAAAGCTTGAGAAGAATGTGTCAAATTTGAGGCTTGGTATTCGGTGCATATTTTTCGTAATCAGTAGAAGAAATGGTAGTAAACTTGTTGTTGGAATGTCAAACTGTACCTTAAGGCTAAAATCTTGATAGGTAATATAGTTTAGACAAATATTAAAATGAAATTTATAACATAGATTGGCAAGAACCGTATAAAGTACCACTTTATCTACTGTGGAATGATGAAATTACTTTATTCCACTAGTGAAATAAAGAAAAATACAACCTTAAATCAATCACATTTTATTTATTTATTAATAATATTAACATTATTCATACTTATAAACATTTCGTTATTTCTGTCGAAGTTCTTGTTAAATCTGCAGATGTCTGCCTCATATACTGGCCACTATAAGCTTCTGCATTTGCCAGATTCGAAAATGAAGCAACTCGTGAAGGGACTTTCGACAGAGTGTTGATTCCAACAGGTTGTGAAGTACATTTTTGATAAGCGTACCGTAAAAGGAATCTGTCGTTGGCTAAATACTTTGGACGTAAGGACATGTATTTTCTACATGCCTCTACAATATTGATAGAGAATCCTTCTTCTATTATTGTGTCTTTTCGTGAAATTTCCGTCTTGGTATCTGGTATCGAAACGAGTAGATATGCACCCCTGTTTTCTACATTACTGATTTTCAAATTATTTAATTCGCAGCAGCGTCAGGCACCAGACACTCTCATTATTAGTGCAACCTAAAATATTTCAAAATTTATTATCTATAATGTCTAGAAAGCTAGGAGATGTTCGCAATAATTCTTCCACATGCGCTTTTTCTACTACTGTAGCTTTCTTCGCTTTGTATCATTTCGACACACTCTTCAGGTAGGCAGTAAGCTTACAGTATTTTCCAATGTCTGCCTTCAGCATCGAGTACTTCGACCACATGGATGAAATTGAATATTTCTTCTTCAAATTCAAAAAATCTGATAACAGTACTTCCTCATTTATGGTAGATACATCTTAATTCCATTCGTTAAATTCGACTTCGACTCCGCAGGCAATAATTGTAAAGCTGCTTCTGCAGCTTCCTTCACGATTATCCCAGGAATGCTTTCTTTGCACAATTTTTTTGCAGATGGAGTCGATAAACAATCGAAAATAAATAGCAACAATTCAGCATCTCCCAATATTTCTTTACTTAATGGGGTGGCAGCCGCTATCACAGCGAAATATCAAATTATTTTTTTATGAAAACGTCGCATTTTATCCACTTGAGAAAATTAAACTGTATGCGTTTGTTTTGCCTGGATGAAATGCTATCCGAAAGACTTAAACAATAAATAACTATTATTTGATTATTAAGTGACAATGGTGGCAAAAGGCAAACAATTTGTATAATAAATAAGCGGTGCTGATTTTATAGATGTAGCATTATAGCTGTAGTTCATATTGAATCATTATGCATGCTTTTTGCACCTTTCTGCTTGCATAACATCTAAATATAAATCGAGAGGTAATTATTTATTGGACATAAATTATTTTCTTAGGTTTCAGTTTTGTTCTGTCTTTGCTCAATTCACCTGAGGAATGTAATAGGTAAACAATTTACAACAGCCTATTTAAACACTTTTACAAACACTAGCAGTTAAAGGTACAAGTTTTAGATAATTCTGGGTTGAAAACTAGCACGTTTTACATTTTTATCAGGGTACATAGTTTCATATCTAATTGTATTATTTTAGGGAACATCTCTAAACTATTTACTTCTCTTTTATATACAGAGTGTTCACGCTAATGGGAAGTATGATTTTACTAAAATTTTGTTGTTATTTTAAATAGAGCGACAAAAAAGTAAAGAAATACCATCACTCTACACTCATTTATTTTTGAGATATTTCATGTTTAATAACTGTGTTCATCAAACAGCCTACAATACCTGGCTTCTATATTTGAAGTCGTAAAATAGTGGTATTTTCATTAAAAAAAATTAATGGGTTATATTATCCTCTAAATGTAATAATTGTTCAAAACTACATTGTTATTTGAAAATCATTCCCCATCTTAAGACAAAACAAGATATTACAACTATATGTAGTCCATTAAATGATTTCACATTTACCGATGAAATAGTAATATAAGAGGAGAAATACAACCTTAAAGATTATTACTTTTATTTCATTCATTTTTCACCTTGATAAAAATGAAAGATTACCAAAATATTGGAAAAACGTAAGGTGTTGTAAGTTAATAATGTAAAAATTTCATGGCGAATTGAATTTTTCAAACCGCATCTCTCTATTTCCCTCGCGTAAAAATCATTCTTGGACACTGCAACGTGTGTAGAAGCCCACCAAGCCCCACTCACTCGCATTATATTCGAAAGTCCTCCATTACAAATTCATTTTAAAGCCGAATTCAGCTACCACCCGCCAGATCCGAATAGAGCCCTAATTTCTCCCAAACGCCGGCAATTCGTCTTTCTATCAGAGTCACGATTTCCCCACTTGAATAAACATAAGGCTTCCCGATTTTTCACTGTCCCCGGATAAAAATGCAGCCCGTCAGGACCCCACCCCGCTAATTATCAACCAGAGGGAATAATTTATTTTTCCGTGACGGTCCGAGGAGGCCGCCTTGTCTTCCGCCGCAAAAACCGGCATATAATCAAGACGACGCGGTCTGCGGATGACCAGGCCAAGATTAATTGTCCAGAAGGAAATATGTTTTTGCCATGGGGCAGCTTCCGTCTTGAAGGGGAGCCCCAGAAGCGAACGGAAGGAAACATTTTTCAGAGTCAGGGCAGATACGATTGTTTTTTAATGTTACTTACATACAGCTTTCTCAGAGTGAACCGAATAATGAAATAAGCATAATGCCTTTCAAGAAAACTTACCATTACATTACAGCTGATGAAGATATCGTCACATGCTTACTTTAATTTCTGCTGAAGATGGTGGCTTAGCTGCCGAAATACGCATTTAAACATTCTAAATTGTAGTGGCAAGGATTTAGTATATATCTGTAATGCTTTTTATCTCTTGGAATGAACACATTTCCTATGGAACAGCTGCTTACGTCCACAAGTTGTAGAAAACGAAAAAGTAGGCACAAATTACAGCTGGTCATTATCCACAAACATGTATTTTGCGTGCCACCGCACGTAGGCAAGTGGCATCCCATATAATTTAGTCCTATAGCGGCATTCCTGTGTACCGAGAGTAATGACAATGCAGAGCAGATCAGTGAACCCCTTCGAGTGTTATTTTGTGGTCGTTCTAAAAATTTACAGTTGGCTAAGTAGCGAAAAACGAGTAGAAAGCCCGTCCTAATGATATAGGTGCTAACAAGAGCGGTATACTTATTTTTGAATTGGGGAATTAGCTCGAGTATAATGTGGAACAATGCGGTACACCGTTACACATAGAAATAACGTAAATCTGGTACGAAATTTAATAAATTGGGCAAATAATATTGTATCATTGATGATTATTGATAGTCATGGTAATAAAGTAGTGTTAGCTAGGTGTTATTAAAAAATGTTATTTTGCTTTAAAGCTCTTGTACTCTAATCATCTTATTCTCAACTTTAAACTCTCTGGTAATGTCTCACTTACTTTATTGTTTTATGGTATACTTTTCTTGTCTTGACGCCGTTAATAAATACATGCTTCAGAAGGTGCAGAGTAACTGCTGCAGATTCATATTTGGACTAAAAAAGGTATGCTCATATGATGTATAGGTTAAGTCGTTAGCTTGTGAAGTAACCTTTCTTGGAATATGTATTAAATTTAGAACCATCATCAATTGTCGATTTCAACATGAAATATTCTGACCATCACCTTTTGCTGGAATGCCAGCAAATATTTAAAAAATGCCAAAGATGGATTAGTTGGTTTATGTATCTATAAACTGTTCTTTGCAATTTGGTTGCAATTGTACGAATGTCTTATAGATATTTATGTACTACCTGAATTGTTCAAAGGACATATAGTAACAGGAATTGTCTTTAATTAATATTTCTTTAAAGTGAACAAATTGGTTATTTCGCCTATTCAATCGAATACTTTTAGTAGTTGTTGCAATAAACATACCTCTAGAATAACTTCTTGTACCACATTATAATATTAGAGATATAATAATTTTGTTGAGAGTGAATAGTTGTTTCTTTCTATGGCATATTGCAGTAGAAAACATCATACAGTAACTATATATAGTAAATGAGTGGGACCAATACTGTTTTTATTATATTAAGTAAAGCCAGATTCATTATTTTCTCCTAGTTCATATTTTCCATTCTTCTTTAACATCATCCATTCATACCAGACCAAGAATAATTTTACATTTACAGTAAATTAGTATTAAATCTCGCCAAAGATTGCGTGCGTTACACCCCAAATAAATCTCACTAACCTACTATACTCCCCCAACAGAATTTATAAACCCCTCGCGTCACAGAAATATCTCTCCTCATCTCGGCACATAACAACGACGCATCGTCCCGGCTTTCCGCACGGGATAACGCCCCGATAACATATGTTCCGCTCGTTCATTTTTCAGCCTGAAATTTCACCCCCGTTATGATTAATCCCATCCTAATTTACCAAACGACGCGCCAGTGGAAGATGGAACGAGCGGCACGAAAGACTATAAGAGATCATGGGCGTCCTTTTAGGATCTAACAAAATCGTGAAAAGTATTTGATGCCTTCTGATTACTGAGCAAATTTAAATACGTTGAGCGTGTATGTACTTAAATGAGTGTACGAATTACTCCAACAACTGTTTTTAAACTGTCACCCTAGTCTGAAGTAATTTCACTTATAATTATATTTTTGATTAAATCTAAAAACCTGCCATAAAATATAAATATAAAAAGTACTTGTAATATACTTCAGGTAATTATTCCTACCTTTCAAATTTTTCCTCATTTCGTTCTTTTTATTCCATTTCAGCTTCATTTTCATATTCGTTGTGCATTGCTTTCCTAGCTGTTTTCTTCTCCTTGCCCATTATTTTCATTTTCTTTAGTCAGTTCCTGAAAATACCGTTTCCATCTGTTTAGTGTTGCCTGTTTCTGTCAATACCTTTTCTTCTTTGTCTTTTATATTGTTATTTAGTCTTGTTAATTTCTTGTCCAAGTCGTTTCATTATACTGTAAGATCATTTCTGGTTATTTTCATATCTTTATCGCATTTTTTGCCTAAAATCTTATCTTTTGTAGTTCTATTATTTATTGTGGATAGATAAATGAGTTTCAGTATTTAAATTTTTGTTTACAGCTTGAAATTGTCTTCTCTTGATACTTCTTCTAAAAATGCTGTATCACTTTCTATGCGAACCAAAGTTTTAGTTATTTCTCCTTAGCAATTGTTCTTAAACTCGTTTTACAAATAATAAACTTTTGATGTCAAAATAAATTTGTTTAAACTCCTTTTAAAAAATATACTACATAATATGTCTATCTTCTTAAAATTTTGTGAGATCTATGCTCAAAAGAGCCGTATTCATGCATATGTATCTAACAGGTGAATCTGGCGCATCCACCAAAATTGACAAAAATTGTTTTGCTTATAAAAAATTGTAGGTTTAGCCATGCTATAATGCTATAATTTTCTTACACATACTTTTGGGTATAGACTTGACAATCACGACATCATTCCATTTACTTTGTATATCCTCTGATTGTATGTTTGTTGTTTTAGAATTTGAAATGCTTTTTGTTTGCATTTTGTGGGTTATTTTACTCCAAGAAGCCAAACGGTTGTAAAAGAATGGGGTTCATTACAACCTTAACTAATTAAGAGTAAGAAAAAAGGTCAAATGTTCTACAATTTGTAACTGTTATTATTATATTTTCTTTTACTTCGGAACTTTGAAACAGTATCATTTTTTATTACCCCTTGCAAGATTTGCACTACATTTACTTTTCTGTGTCAATTTAAAGGCAAAGCTAGGGTTTTCTAAAAACAATATATTTACTTTTTAGTTGATTGATGTTCCTACTTTAACAACATATTGGATCATACAACCTTTATGATGGCAAGGCATGATTTTGTTTGTAATTAATTAGAGTATGGGTGCCATCCTAAAATGCTGAAACAATTATTACTTAAATTAAGCAATACTTACAATTATTAGTCCTGACGATGTAATACTGATCATTTATGTATAACACAGTAGAACTACATCAGTTTTTATTTTATTAATTAGTGGTGACCGATGCATACTTTAATGCATTAGAAAGCATGATTTTACAATTACTTTTGAACCAACCCGATGAAAGCTGTATCTCTTGTAACACTTTCGAGATTTTTTGCATCTCCCCAAGCTTCTTGTGCCCTACGCCCATGCTGCCTCTAGTGGCCGAACTGCCAGTGTCTTTGGCTCTACGGGGGTGAAATTAATCACCCTAATAACCGCGCTACAGAAGTTGATGATGGGCCGCAAACGGCCGCTGCTCTCCTAAGTGTTTGTCGCAGGAAATTCGCCGGTTTAAGGCATTAGGGGAAACACCGTCTCCTCACATTGTCTTGAGAAATGGCTGGTCGAGCGTTTTGTGAGATTAACTGCATTAGCCGCGTTTTGGAGGGATGAAGAATGGACGTGCAGTTGCTTCATGTGTATAACTGCCCGGAGTTGGCTTAGGGGGTCGCGCAAATTAATTAACGCTCACTTTATTTGCAAGACTGGGTGGTCCTTAAAATTATTTGTTAAGAAGAAGTTTCGAGATATTCAAGGTGGACACGGGAGCCTGAAGTTTTGAAGATGTTAAACATAATGGACCAAGCAGAAGCGTCACAGGACTTGAAAATATTGATCGCGTTAGGGCATCTGCAGAACGCAATCCAGAACGTTCAAGTCGAAGACAAAGGCCTTGGGCTTATCTAGGACTACTTTTCTTAGGACATTACGCAAGGATCTCACTTTTCATCCTTACAAAATCCAGATTGTCCAAGTATTGAAGCCAAGAAATCTTCCTGTTTGCCTACATTTTGCTGAAACGATGCTGCAGCATGAACTTGACGTTCACAATTTAATTATTTAAACATACTATTGGGCGAAGTCTAGCGTAGCTATTCCACTCAATTAAAAAAAATATAAACCTAGTTCAATATGAAAAATAAACAAACCATACATATCTAAGAGATAAATCAATACAATCCAAGCTGCGACGACTATGAAACTTATCACGCAAGTATTTTGGCGAAGAGGATCGAAAGACACGAAACAAGAAAGTTGCAAGGTGGTAATGAAAAAGTTGATCAATTATTAACCATTTAAGTTGATGTATGCACTTACTGATATGAGTATACTTGTTTAGTCCAAATATGAATCTGCAACAGTTATTCTGCACCTTCTGAGGCCTGTATTTGTTAACGGCATCAAGACAAGGAAAGTATATCATAAAACAATAAAGTAAGTGAGGGATTAGCAGAGATTCGCATAATTTTTTTCTAAGTTTAAAGTTGATTAGAGTACAAGAGTTTTAAAGCAACATAACATTTTTTAATAACAGAAAGACACGTGATTTTTAAAACGAAGGTTATTATCTATATTTAAACCAAGACTTTTATGGATGTCTGATGAACACCCAATTCCATTTATCTGCCTATACTAATAAACAAAACAGTCGTTATTGGGCTCTGGAAAATCCACAAGAAAGATTGCGCTACTTCACATGCCTCAAGAGCATTAATGGATTCCTTGTGAAAATTGTGTTCAGGTCGTGCTATCTCCAGACATTTAGACATGTATTAAATACAGTTACTTTTGAATGTGTCGTTTAGCCCCCATGGTCCACCTGTTTATTTTTAATTGTCGATAATACTCCGACAAAAAAATCATAACTAGACGCTCGTACGCAGATGGTTATTTAACCTTAACGCGATACGTGACCATCCCAAAGTTTTTTACAATTAACACGCACGAATTTGCATATTTGCCTCAGATATTAACAAAATGAATAGTGGAAAGTTTATTTTGTTATGAAAGTAAATCGCTCGGAGCGTGCGATATATTAAATTTAGTCAATAATGTATGACCCAAATATCGGGTACTTTTTGACTGGTTTCTTCTATGTCGGACCACACTGATATCGATTTTCTTTTTGTGGATTTGTTGGAAATAAGAGAAAGTGCGGCGCGAGAGGCATGTAGACTACAAATTACCGTAAAATGGGGATCGGTTTTGTGCCGCAGAAATTTCGATGGATTGGGGCAAATAAGATTTTTGATTTCACATATTTCTGAATATTACTTTGGTAACCTCTTAAGAAACTTGTAGGTAGTATAATTACAGTCAATATATAGAAGCAAACATAGGTACAATACGGTTAATATAGGTCTTAATTATTAAAAGAGTTCATTTTAACTATTTTTAATTGTGACTCATTCAAGTCAATTACCTGATATAAAGTAACACGGTAAACTGTAATATACTTTTTTACATTTTGCATCTGTATCATTGTCTACAATTTCTTTGTTCCAATCTAATTTATCTTTATCAAGTGTGTTGTTTTTGGTGATGTTTCATCTTTTTCAAGCACCATTGATTCTATGTCATTCGCCCTTGTCTTATTGCTTTTAAGGAATCTAACCTTCTTTTCTATAATGAACCTGTGTCAGTTGTACCCACGAAACATACATAATCATAGGCTTATAAACCCATAAATATGCAGTGAACCTACAAAATATACAAAACAATGCATAAGTATTGTGAGCATGTGCAACCTTTTTCCGTTTTTGTTTGAATAAACCCAAAATTCTTAGAATAGATTATTATTGAATTAAGAACTATTCAGATTATAATTTATAAAGTAAGGAGTACAAACATTGATAGAAATAAAACTATATTTGATGAAGATATTAATCATACGTTTGAAGTTACACGAGCCCAAACAACTATAGGTTCGGGCACTTGATATTTTTTCAGATTAAATAATTTTTACCATATCTAAAACATATTTTTCAAATTGATATTAATATCTTCAAATACAACTATATACATGCTTACTCTGCGGAAAATGCATGAGTAGAAAAACATATTATGTTTAAGAAATTAGTGCTTATTCAACACTATAACAAATTCGTTGTCAACTAAATCTTCGGACACTAATGTTATTCATGAGATATTTTAATCAGGGCGGCTATGAAAACAAAACATAATATTGGAAATTAATGCGTCACCGCTTTGTCAGTTTTGCAGTTAATTTTGTTATGTGCATAATAAATAATGGCTCGAGGAAAAGCGTTGAGTATTGAGTTGCGTAATCTTATTGTAAAATTGCGTCTAGATGGTAAGAGTGGGGAAAAATCGCAAAAGATCTCGATTTACCTGTGTCAAGTGTTGCTGACATTATCAAAAAATATTCATCAAGTGGTTCTGTTGCAAATGGAAAAAGCACTGGACGAAAACGGATAATTAATGACAGATATGTTCGAGTTTTAATTAGCATCGCAAAGGAAAATCGCCGGAGTAGTCTACGAGATTTAAATGCAATATGGTCAGAAAGAATAAAGAAAAGAGCTTCTACAGAGACTACTCGTAAATACCTCAGAAAGCGGGGCTATAAATTTTATAAAGTAAGTTTAAGAGGTAAGTCTCTTGTACTCAAAAAGTAAAATTATATTAATTATTCAACAGGAAAAAGAAAAACCACTGCTGACTATCCGCCAGAAACAAAATCGACTAAAATGGGCAAAACAAAGACAAAATTATGAACAAAGACAATGGAACAGCATCATTTTTAGTGATGAGTCAAAATTTGATGTATGCGTCGGTGATATGCGAAAGAGAGTGATTCGTAACAAATCTGAAACTTACCACAAAGACTGTTAAAAACGGACTGTTAAGTTTCCTGCTAGTGTTATGATCTGGGGATGTATGTCTTCGAAAGGTGTTGGATCTTTGCATTTTATAGATGGTACTGTGAACGCCCAAAAATACATTGATATATTGAGAACCAATTTACTCCCATCAGTAGAAATTTTAGTTGATGATGGCGAATGGACTTTTCAACAGGACGGCGCATCTTCGCATACCGCGAAAATTACAAAACAATGGTTTCAAGACAACTCTATTAACGTTCTGGACTGGCCCTCCAGTAGCCCGGATCTTAATCCTATCGAGAATCTTTGGGCCATAATGAAAAGAAAGCTAAGAAAGGATCCCCAAAGAAATATTGAAGGTTTGAAACAAAAAATTTCGGAAATCTGGGAATCTATAACTGCAGAGGACTGTCAAAATCTGTTAAATACAATGTCTGACCGAATAAAGGCAGTAATTAAAGCCAAAGGGGATGTAACTCAATATTAAGGTGGTCTGTCTGAAGATTTAGTTGACAACGAATTTGTTATAGTGTTGAATAAGCAACTAATTTCTTAAACATAATATGTTTTTCCAAAGAGTAAACCTGTATATAGTTGTATTTGATGATAGTAATATAAATTTGAAAAATATGTTCTACATATCGTAAAAATTACTTACTCTCAAAAATATGAAGTGTCCGAACCTATAGTTATTTGGGCTCGTATATCGCTCTGTAACACCCAAATCTCTATTTTCAATTCAAATTATGATAACACTTCTTGGCAGTCACTGACTATAAATATATTTCCCCTGAACATCCAGGAAAAGAACTCGTTATCGCCACCCCAACGTTCAAACGTCTTCGCCTACTTACAGCAACAGCAGGATGGATCTCCCTAACAGGGAAACCCCACATCATCGCAAACTTTCGCTTTCACATTCGATCGGAACGGACGCAAACATGAMAAACCTTCGCCGACGGCAAAAACACTCTTTGCCCGCATGTCGTGATTTGCTCCGGGGCTTCTTTTGTTTMTGTTGTCTGCATGCAACGTCCCACATACACAGAAACGCGTTGTAGTTGTTTATTTCTGCAGGGTCTTTATTCAAATTGTGCAGCCGCCCTTTCCACGCTACAAAATCCGCGATTTTTTGGACTGCATATTTATGGAATCATATCGTCGTTGTATTTCAGGCTTAAATCCATCAGACTTCTACCTAAGAATACTAACTTCTTCAGATTTGAATACTGTTATAAACCTTCAAAATCTTTTTATTGTTTAAATTTTACCTCCTCTGAACCTTATTTTACAAATAACTGTCAGTATTTTGCTATTACAAAATGGAACTTCGAAGAAACTATTTTAGCATATAACTCTTACATATGAGATCGAATTTAAAACTATTATATATGAAAAGATTCCAAATTTATTGCTATTTCAAGTTCTGTGCTCAAAAAAGTCGTATCGGTAATACTAACTCCGTACCCAGTATATGTATTTTGTATAGTACTCAGCGCCTCCACCAAAATTGACGAAAATTCTTTTCCTTATAAAAAATTTATTAGTTCAGATATTGAACTGCTGTTTGCTGGAGAGCATTTATTATAGTATGTACTTTCTTCTCATATTATAATTTTTTATACAAGGTGTTAAATAGAGACGTTATTTCATATTCTAAAATAGCTTTTCGTAACACACCTCAAAATAGGCATACGCGACCGTTATTATTTATTCAACATATGTGAAAAACACGCAGATCCCAGATAGTGTCAGACAGGGGTTGAAGCGTAAAACACGGCGCATTTCCATGTTAATATCAACCCCTGGTTTCTAGCTCACCCTTTACACGACGAAATTACTCCACGCACATTGAGTTATCTCGCTTTACAATCCAGTAATTAAACCTAATTAGTCCGTTTACCAATCCAAATTAGCATGTGGTTGAAAAGGAAAGTCGACGTACAGCTTCCTGGCTTTCCACCCTCCCCTGTTACCGGAAGCGTTGCTGTCCCGCGGCGTTACGTTACGCTCGGCGGTTGTATTTGGAATAACTGGGGTAGCGTCGGTTGCTTTTGTAGATGATTTGTACAACATGATTTTTTACGAACGGAATATATAAGCACAGGATTTGGTATGTATGAATATACAAATATAGTAGTATAGCATTTTGCAATACCTATGGTTCGTATTTTTGTTTTGTGCCCTGTCACTTACTGTTTGTGTATAGCTGATACAATCACTTGTTCTTTTTTATGGAATACATTTGTTTATGAATATGTGCTTTGTTATTTACAAGAGCGTTCATAGAAGCAATATATTATACTATGTAATCCATTTCTATACTGTGATATAACTTTTTGTGGTTACAGTTGTAAAACACTTATTTAATTGCTTTAAAAGTTAGATACGTTTTTACCTCTCTCAATAATAATAATAATATTGGAACTGTCCACATCAGATTTAGATGTTTAAAGAAAAGGAATACAGTTTCAAGTTGTTTAAGTAGCCTATAATCAACTTTTATAAGATTTTTTTTGAATGATTATATCTTAGAACATCTACTGACCAAAAACTGTCGGGTCATTCTTCCTCCAGTAGCAAGCAGCTAGTGATTTGGCTCTAAATAGTAAATAAGAAATTGTTAATGCATTTGTCAAAAACTTCTCGAATGTGTACATCTGCGATGAAATCTGTGATGGAAAATTCTGAACAAATATGTTGTCGTTTTCGTCATAACGTATAGTTCCAAAACTTTTTCAAAAATGATTTAATTTTTAAACAATAAATTAGTAATATTTACCTAGGAACAAGGGACAAAATACATTGTATTAATCTCGAATTATTTTTCCTTAATGGTAAGAAGTTAGAACAGGCCAAAAACGTTATATCATCACTAGCATGAGGACTGCTTAAAAATCGAACATTTAAGTTGCGATCACGAATAAAATAAGGTTGTGAGATAAATCTAGCTTCAAAAATGGCACACCACATTAAGATTTTGCCCTCAAATTGGATTGCTAGTTTGAGATTAAGTAAAAAAATTCATTAGAATGGAACGGATTATGTATAGACATGAAAGAAAACTTAAGAGAAGTTGATTTATGCCTCAACTATTTTATGTACCACTTGGACTTAATTTATCGACCTGGAGCAAAACCTCTTCGAAGACGATGTCGTTAGAAATCGACATCTTTAGCTCATCCCGCAACTGCGTCTTCTCTCTTCCGATTTTCACCAAACCCGACCGAAGTCATCTCCATAGAGGTCCTCCCCCAGGTCGTTCACACCCAGGTAAACCTCGCAATCTACATCGCCGCTTGCAAATCAGCTCCGCAACGTTGATTTTTAAACCGCCCCGCACTCTCGTAAATATTTACGAGCTCTTTGAACCATCAGCGTCGGCGTGATGCGTTTTGAGACCCTATCTGCAATTAATAACGCGATTATACGCGTCGTCCCCCGGCAAATTATGCCGTCATGGGGGAGAGGACTAATTCGAAGCTGGTGAGATGGTTGCTTGCTCTTTGGTGCCCGCCACAAAGTGTAATCTGACCCTATTTATCTCGTTACCATTCCCGGGGCGCCGAGTCAACCCTTTCAGGGCGAAGTCGGTAATGTGAAGCTTGCGGGGGGAGGGGGGGAGCGTGGATTCGAGTCGATTTTAGATTTATGGAGGTCGATGAAAAGTCTCAATTTTAAATTTCTCACTTTTTTTCTCAGATTTTCCTGATTTTTTGGCGCTTCAGTATAATATGCAATCATGGTCTTATACATCCCTATTCCTTTTTGAGCTTTGGTATTTGAACCTCATCGATAAATTGTACCGAGTGTTTTGACATTTATACAAGTACCTTTTCTGTTGCTTCGAAAGATGGCAAAAGGTGCAATATCTTCAAAAACGAAAGCTGATTTAGTATACTTTCTGGTAGTTTATCAGTTCCATGTACCTAAATCGTAAGGTTTTACACATAAATACATTTTTTTTAATTGTTGACATTACTGTTTAAACAAGATTTATGCACAACGGACTTCAAATGTTAAATGATATGACTTGGTGAAGAAGGCATCAACAAGACATGATTATCAATTCCATTATGAAGTAAATGTTTATTAGTGTGTTTTTAAGGAAAAAATACTTCAAAGCTTAAATAGCATTTCAGCAAATAATAATAATAATATTTATTTTCCTACAGGTTTAGCACCCAATGACAGGAAAATTAGAAAAATAACATGAAGTGTAACACATTGTTATGACGACAAAATAAACTAAATAAATACATATTAGAATATTAATAATACCTTAACCCAACAAAATAGGCATAATATACAGGGTAACTGAAAACGTACTAAGAATTAACATATTCAACAATTTGGTTTAAAATAAAGGATTTGGAGTTATAGTGTATATCGCAGGAACTACAAATAAAGTTAAAATGACGGCACATAAGCACTACTGGCGATCTTAGAAACACATTCGATCGACCAGTGGAATAGGAAAAGGTTAGGTTCTGACTGAGAACTGACACGGGGCACAGCATAGTTAATCTTCTCAAGCAACCAACTACAATCTAAATTATGGTTAACTAGATTACAAAGAAATGCCACAATAATACAAGTGCGGCAAGTTTGCAGTGAATCAAAATTAAATGATTTGGTGATCACTGCCTCTCAGCGTATAAAAACCGTATGTTAAAAATGACAAAAATTTAAGAAATTTTCTTTGCATACATTCGAGTTGATCTATATAACATTTATAAATAGGAAACCATATTAACGCTGTGTATTCTTACCTAGTATGAATAAGATAACAATATAATAATTGTAAAGTGCGTAAATTAGTGAATTCCTTACAATTTCTATAAATGAAACCATAAGAATTGTATGATTTTGCGACTATATCTAAGATATGGTCGTTAAACGTAAACTTTTGATCAAACACGACCCCGAGATCCTTAAACTTATTGATTCTATTTAGGACTTCTTTATTGATTTGATATTGATGAAGTAATATATTATGTCTACGAGTGAAAGAAAGCAAATTGCATGTTGGAATACTTCAATCTAGTCTATTCAGGTCACACCACGTTGTTAAAGAATTTAAGTCGTTTTGAAGGATCAAACAGTTGTCTGAAGAAGAAATGTTAGTGAATAATTTAAGGTCGTCTGCTAAAAATAATTCATAACAATTTAATGAGTCTGGTAGGTCGTTGATAAATAGAAGAAACAGAAGGGGGCCTGAATTGGATCCTTGAAAAACACCAGAGTTTGGCCAAAATGGGTTAGAGACAAAGTTAGCATAGCGAACCCTGTTTTCTCTCCCAATAAGATATGATTTAATCAGTTGAATAGGTGCAGGACCAGACCCTTCCGTTTTAGCTAGTAGAATGTAATGATCAATTCGATCAAACGCCTTTCGAAAATCGGTAAATATGACGTCAACTTGACCTTGAGGGTCAAGTATTTCAGAAACAAATTGGCTGAAGCAGGCCAAGTTGGTCACAGTTGACTTCTTGGGCATAAAGCCATGCTGAAATGGTGATATAAAATTATTAATACATCTGACAATGTTCTTATGCATTAAAGATTCGAAAACTGTGGCAAAGTTACAGATGAGTGAGATTTTACCTTTTTTAATATAGGACATGTGTAAGTTGATGTTTGAAGTATGAGGTTGATAATATAATACAGAGGAGTTATAAAAATTGAGGCACACGCTTAGGTAGGTAAATATAACCACAAATAGAGTATCCTATTTTTGATAGATTCTGAGTTCATAGATACGAGTATATTCGACCATGTGGTTCATTATTTGCAGCATGTGGAAGGCGCCATCAAACCTGGTCACATCCGATGACACATCGAATTGGCCGTGTTGATTCAGGCCAGTCGTAATCAGATTACTTCCCAAATTTGTGTTTATCCTGTTCGGTCAAGCCTAAACGCCGAAATTGGGATACAGATAAATTAACTACGGCATAAATTTGAATGTCATAGAGCGACTCGAATTTATGTTTGCTCGTTTAAAAAAATCACCTTTAAATTAAGTGTCTGTCTTAAAATGGAAGGAGAAGTATGCTCCTCTGTTCCTTCGGTATTTGTTCTCGCAGATAAAAAAGCAACGTTCTGTGTAAATTAGGAAATTAAAATGGAACGGTCTGAACAATACGACGGGCAGGAAACAAACTCACGCCTACTGCACTTGGATGAACAGTAGGAAATTAATGTTGCTGAAGATGTAATTTTAATGTTTTCTTGATTCCGGAGATTTGCACGGCTGTTTTACTTTGTTTCCTACTCCGTTATATAATACAGGAATCCAAGGAAGAATCTTGGGGCTTGCAAATTGAAGACTATTAAATTGTTTATTTTCATATTTATACCTTTTGTACTAATTGGAATATCTCCTACAATAAGAATCTGTAATAAACTTCAAAGTACTGGCAACAATTAAAATTAAGAAAAAACAAATATGTTAAATAATCTTTTTGTTTTTGTCTTCAGTATTGCAGCCCTAAATATTTGCCAGCATGTTGTTTGTTTCATCAGAGACCAAATCTTGAGTGCTAAACCGATATTTTGTTTCAGGTAAGACTTGGCAACCCCATGATAGGGCGTTTAATTCATCCCTCCCTGCGTTCGTTTTGTGTAAACGGATGAATAAGTGGCGGTTGATCCGAATGCAAATCCACCACAGTCGATGTGCAAGGGTGAGTTGTTTGTTCACGTAACGTACAAGCATTTTAACGAATCGCACCGTTCACCGATAAATTGAGGCTTTCCTGTACCGCTGAGGGTTGCAAAAGCAGGGTGTGTGGGCCTTCCAACTAAAACACTGGCTTTACTGTTCTGTAATTTATTACAGTTGATTGTTAACCAGCGTTTCAGTATTGTATTGTGTGATTTACGTGTCGTCAACATCAGTATAATATAATACGAAGTATAGAGATKGWAGGTAATTCATTTTTAACACTGTAGATTCCTGAAATGCAATCAAAATTATTATAATACWCTTGAKCTCAGATTATGTACAAAAAAGATTGCTGAGCATGTAACTCATACGTCAGGTATTTGTTTTCGTGGTAATTYTTTTCGATAAGTTTTTAATTTTACAGTTCCTAGTTTAGATAATAGTATTCTACTAATGTGAGATGCACCTCTATATTCTCGAYCATTAGGTGAACCTGCAAGTACTTGTCTGTTTTAAACCCCAGATTGTATCTGCTTTATACTGTCATTTTCACAATTTTAGAAAGGTATATTCAGATATGCAATGTTTCACAAAATATTCTTAAATGTGATGAAATATGCAAAGTATGGCATTGTCTGTACTGCAATCATATTTACTAAACTCAAAAAAATTTGATAATTTTAATGTGTTTGTTTGGAATGAAGATTACTCGTCTACAGGAACATGTACTCAATATTTACTGCTTCAAAACTTCAAAACAGAGCAATATATTTTTTTGGCATAGAAAAACATTCTTGCGATTTGGAAAGCTAACATATGGTATAGTGTGGTAGTGTAGTATTACCCTGACTACCTATCTAAGGGAGCTCAGCGTATATATAGTCAATATTTTAGTACATAGTACTTTTCTATCAAACTAAACTGTACTAAAATTAACACCTTATATATAACTACATTGCAAGTTGTCAGATATCCTTTTTCTTGTAAAATATTCGCAGTGAAAAGACATGAAGTCATTGAAGTAAAACTGACATTGGGAATACATTTGATACAATCTGAGTCTGGACCTTTTCTATAAAAAACATTGATAGCAACGCTGAAATTTCCATTGATTTAGCCTGAAACATTCATTATCCTGCTGGAATAGGTGTTTGCTATTAATCTGTATCTAAATCGACAGCAAACACATTTTTGTCGCGCTGAAATTTTCCACAGGTTTTACCGCCAGCGATTTATTAACAAACACCAATATCGGATTTCATTTTCAGCTGGACACACCACTAATCGAATTGCTCCAGTTTGGTTTCCGTTTAATCTTGTAACTTGCAGATACAACTCAAATTATTAACCCTTAACACATGCATTTCAGTGCAAAATATTACTGTAAGAGAGAAAGGAATAGCTTAGATCATTTAATATTGTACGTAGCTAATGCAAATCTTCATCCTGAAGAAGTAGCCGGGGTGAAAAGCCCAAGAGTACATCGCATTAGACTTAATAAATGTTCGTTTCAGTTGCATTTCCTATGCAGCCAAAGTACTCCTTTGGGAACGTTAGTCTTTGAGTGCGGGGTAGTTTTTAGATGCTGAAGGCAATTCATGTTACGAAAAGTGACGGGAAAATTGTACTGGCGCACCTTTTCCTTGAGCTATAAATTCAATTCTGTAAAGAGCGTTCCTTGGGAAAATGGTTAACTTAATTAGCAAGCTGGTAGTTTTTCACATTTCAGTTTATTTGGCATAGCATGAACTTTCTAGGCGTTACATCTTCTTTTAGCCCCCATTTTACACCACTTCCTTGTGGACCAGGTTCAAGAGAGAATCGAGTTGTTTGGAGTCACTCGTTGTACTAATTGTTCGCATACTCTTTTGGTGCATTGTTTCCATACTCTAAAGATACGTACAACAGTTGCTAAACACTGAGAAAATGTTTTTAAATAGTGTAGTTTGTCGCTTGTGATTTTGTAACTTTTCGAAACACTTTATTCAATCTTATTGATTAGCTGTACTTACTTTTACGTGATAAAAATGCAAATTTTTTTTAGATTAAATGTGTAAAACTCTCATTAATAGTAATATCACTGTTGTATTCTAACAGAAGACTAAATTCGTACTTCTGGGCGAGTTTTAGGGCAACAAGGCGGAATCGAACGATGTTTCCTTTTGCTTCGAAAGAGAATTGCCTGAAATTAATTTAAATCCAGCAGTAATTCATGCAATACACCTGCTAGCAACAGGACTGGGTAGCTAACCCTCGTCAGTATAGTGTGGCGTGTGCATTCGACCGTTGCTTTCTACAAGATAACGAAATTGTTGGACGTGTTTGGGTCGTAGCTGATTTAGGGTTCAGTGGAAAACCTGAAACGTATATTTAAAATACATCTGTCTTAGGAATCTGTTAGGAAATGAATAAAAAATTCTTCCATATGCGCTTTTTTCAATACTGCAGTTTTTCTCGTTTTGTATCCTCTCGACATCCTCTTCAGGTAGGCAGTGAGCTTATTACTATATATTACAATGTCTATGTTTCTATAAACCTTTATTGCAGCATTCAGCATCGAGTACTTCGAACACATGGATGAAATTGCATACTTTTTCATGAAATTTAAGAAATATGGTAATAGTATTTCCTCATTCATGGTAGATACACCCCGTTTTTCATTCCACTGCTTGAATTCGGAAAATACTTTTTCATAATGTTCCTTGGTCTTCGCAGGCAATAATTGTAGAATTGCTTTTGCAGCTTCCTTCAGGATTATCCCAGAAACACTTTCCTCCATTTCTTACCAACTTCACAAATTTTTGCAAATGGAGTCGATAAACAATCGAAAACAAATAGCAACAATTCAACACCTGCCGATATTTCTTTAGTTAATTTCTATGATTTTTTTTGGGTGGCAGCGGCGGTCACAGCTAAATGTCAAGTTATTTTGATGAAATTTTTTCGATTTTGGTTCTAAATGCCTATGATTATGAAAAATCATTGCATGGCATTCGCGTTTCAGTCACATTTTATCTACTTAAAAAAATTAAACGCTCGAGCTTTGTTGTAAACATTCTTGCGTGGATAAAATACTATATGAAACACTTATACAAAAACCAAACTTAATTAAAAGATTGTTTTTGGAAACTGACTATATTAATAAAGAAATTCAAGCATTAATAAGATGTCAGATATAGAAAATTTATGCTGTGGTAATAGTAAGTCATCGTTGTGATAATGTCTTGTGTAATAACCATCCGATGTCTTCATCAAGACTTCCTGCCTGATGGATTAGAATATAGTAACATGGTAACTGCGATCATCTTGACTAGTGATGAGTTACCACAACTGGTGATCCCGAAAAAGAACTGGAAATCTCCTGATGGACGAATACTCGTTGTAACCCGACGTGGACGATAAGCAACCACGTATAATACTTGTGTTATTCTTGCCAGTAAATAGTAGTAAAATTTTATCTGACACCAGAACAATTAGAAAACTTTAAATAAAAAGGTACAATTTTTTAATAAGAACAAACTTTAGGATAAATATGAGACACGCTAGATAAACGAATTACAGTCGATAAGTTAGGGGTAAGCAGCATAAACATATGCGCGGGTGCGCACCAGCGGACGACAGCAGCATAATAGTATTTAAAGGGCGATTAGTTTTATTTAAAAGTACCTTATCGAAAGTACTATTCGTTTTTGTTACCCAAGAAATTTATGGGGCGCAGTATCACTACTACGGTCTCTTTCAGTGAGTACCAAAAAAACATGCATCTAAATGCGGCAATGCCAATAGTTATCTAGAGTTACTTTACAACGTAAAAGAAATTTCATAAGAAGTATCTTTGGCAATCCAAAACCTAAATTTGACAGTTACAGTAGATAAGGAATCTGAAGTTCGATATCCGTTTCTGCTAAAGCCATTACATTGATCTAGTGATTTTAGTTTCTGCGGCACAAAAGCGGCACGGCAACTCGCACTGGTTTCTCGCAGAAAAGCAGGCCGAATGGCGGCGATTCGCCGGTATTCAAAAATGTGGACAATTTGTGTCCTGATCTGACGTTATTTGGTTGGTGCGGTGGAACCCTTGGTTCCTAAGAAGCAAAACTCTTGAATCGAGGTACAGGAATCAGGGCCGGACTGGCCCGGCGGGCAGCCGGGCGCTGTCCCGGTGCGCCCTCCTTCGTGCTTGTACCTTTCAACGTTAAAATTAGTAACGTATTAAGAAACAAGGAATTAGAGTGCTGCGATTAACTCATGGCACAGTGCTCCCTCAAGACCACAGATCATGATCTTGACGCCCGAACTTACAGCAAAATAGGGCGCCCTCAGTCCCCACTCTCGGTATATATAAAGGATAGTAAAATGTGATAAATGTGCAGGGACTTTAAACAGTTTTTTGAAATCAAAGCGAAATTACATTTATACAGAACGGTAGCATAATAACGTGGGTGATGAATACAAATTGGATGCATGAGAAGGGAAAATATTCGTTGGAAGAAAACGAGGAGAAGTATGGGAAGAAGGAACGACTTTGATCTACAGGGTCTGTACTGAAAGGAGTCCATAGCGCAGTTTATGAAGGCACAACGAATGGTGGTCAGGACATGTAGAAAGAAGGATTGAATGGTGAAAACTTAGAAGAAAAAGGTGTAAGAAATTCGAAAGTGAAAGCTAGAAACAGCTGGATGGTAGAGTGGTGAAGAAGTCTGCTGTYGGGAGAGTTCGACTTTTGCTTCGGGCAAATCTTTATTTTCCGTCTCTCTTTAACAATATCATAACAGATCGACAGTTCTGGTGATCATTGCTTACTATTCTTAGCTTTATACAGAAATAAAAGCTCATAACTGCCGATCTCTCTTCACAAAACGTCTAGTTTGATTTCGTTTTGCAACCAAATCCGACCGACACGGAATTGCAAGTCGGATTTCCACGTCTATAGCGAATAATCTCCACCGCATGCCTCATTTTAAGCCCAACTGCAGCCCTAATCCGGTGTTTACGTTCGAGCGGTCATATTTCAATTTTCTATTATACACTCCGTCTGTGGCGCGGCTAAACGCGAGAGAACCATTTACATCCCAGCATCCAGCTTATTACTCACCGGCTCGGACGGACGTTAGATGTCGCCTTGCGAGCAAAACAACGACTCCTTTGTTCCAGCGACGGCTAGATTAAGTTCCGTGTATTAAATTAGGGCGGTAAATTTAAATACAGAGGATCGTTACTCACCGCGAATGACAAATTAGGCTCGGGAAGGAGGAGGAAGTTTTATATTCCGTCGCACGGACATAATGACGACTGTTTATTACTAAATACAGCTCGGGGGTGGGGGGTTGTAAATTTGGATTACGGGACCGGAAGGGGTGTTATAATAAACTTGCGGGCAATTCGAGATATGGCAGGCCAGGTTTACGAGAGATAAATCGGGAGTTTATGCGATTCCGCTATGCACTCGAGAATTAATTTCAACCGTTGTAAATACGGGAGAATCTTTGGAGAAATTTATGAGTCGTGGCCCGTAAAGAAAGAGGAGTGAACGCTTGGTGGAGTTTACGAAATAAACGCTAATTAAAAATGTTGGTTTCCACCCCATAAAAAGTGTCAAATAAAATCTTGACATCGCGTGATACATAGACAAAAATGTCCTCTATCTTGGTTGGCAAGCCGGACCCCGTTACTCTTGAGTTTCGCTGCTATTCGGCTCATCAGACGGAAGATAGAGGCTTGCCAAACAACATTAGGCAGACCATTCCAAATACGTATTCGTACATAAACTCGAATATATAAAAAATTTAACAGACAAACCGTATCTTAAAACAAAACATTACCTAAAAGAAAACCAAAATATATTAGTGTTAAATAGTGACAAAGGAGGTGTCACAGTAGTCGTGGACAAAGAACAGTATGTTGTTAAAATAAATAACCTTTTGGCAGATCAAAATAGTTTTAAGATATTGAGATGTAACCCAACACGAACAGTACAGTCAAAAGCAAATAATTACATTAGTAAATTAGAAAAATGCCAACACCTAACAAAACAAGAAGAGAAATCGTATAAAATATATATAATTGTGTAAATCCTAAAATTTATGGAACCCTAAAACAAATAAACAAATTTTTGGCTGTGCTATGGGTTCTGAATTGAGTCCAATTTTAGCACAATACAGGTATGTAATGAATTATTTGCTTCACACTTGTATTTCTAAATTGTCCTTTAAAATTATAGTCTTAAAAAAGTGTTGATGATTTAATTCTTTTGTTACCTATATAAGGCCTAGATGAAATTTTGGAAAATTTTAACACTTTTGATGAACATATCCAATTTATAGTTGAGCGATACCATGATAATAAGAAAAAGTTATAAATTAATACTGGACTGGTATCAAAACAGCTTCAGGTAGATATACCAATTTTTGGTCAAATCATTTAACAAAAATTAAAATTAACTCTGTAAAACAAATGAAAAATAGAATAGTCAAAATTTCACATCCTAATTTTATTAATAAAAACCGAAATAAACTGAAAATTTTAATAAATAAGATATTATTTTCTGCCAGTGGTTATGAAACACGTATCATGATACAGTTAATGGTCGTGATGCTGATCTTACTCGAATGAATGATGAAGATGTTCGTTTTGGGTCTCTTCCTAATATAACTGTTTTAACAATACAAATGATTTTTTCAAAGAGAAAATTTAAAAGTAGCTGTTAAATACGTAAAAAAAGGTTGAAATGTATTTAGTCACCTCAAATCAAAAATACCATTAAAATTTTAGTCAGGTGTGGTTTATTATTTAAAATGTGTCAATTGTAAAAATTATATAGGACAAACATCCCAATGGCTATCTAATAGATTAGATTTCAAGACAATATTTGATATGGCTGATATTCACATTGATAAGATAAATTTTTGGACTAAACATAACGAAAAACTGACCAAAGTTTTTGAAAATGAAAAAAATGCTAATTTTTGACGTGTAAAGATTACTTCAAGAAGGTAGTTTCTTACTTATTGTAGCAAATTTTAATTCAATTCTTAGAGACGTTACAAGAAAATTTTCTAATGGATTGAGCGTCATGCATAAGCAAAAAACGAAGTGCAATTTGACTGAAAATCTAGTACTACAGTATTCTAACCGGTCGTTTATTACATGAATTAATGCCTCAAATAATGGGGTTGGGGCTTGTTTATTACAAAATAATTTGCCATATAGTGTACAGAATGAACACAACTCCAAATATAATTTAGATTTTGCGTGTATTTCGGCCAATGTTTTAATATTCTTGTGGTTGATTACATATCTAAAAGTTACGCATATTTTGTTGGTAAACCTTTAAAACAATTATAAAAATTATTCAGAATTTTGTTTGGCTAGCGGAAATTTTATGATTACGTGTACTAAAAAAATTGTCGTCGAAACAGGTCATAAACTGTTTGTCCTGTCACATTTTTTTATAGTCACGCTGTATCTTAGGCTTACTTTAATGTTAGGCGTTCTAATAAGTATGTAACATCTGACATGCTATTCAAATAGACCAGCAAAAAATTTAATAAAATTATGTAAATGACATCAGTCGACAAAGAAGTCGCTTTTTTTCCGACTGAAGACGTGACTGGTTTACAAATACAGAAAGAAATTGTTGTTCAAAGATCAAGAAGTGATAATTCCAGAAAATTAGGAAATGGTGTAGTGAACAAAGTACATTTTGGCATGTTAAAGTATAAAATCAGTAGTAAAGATCGTTCCTTTTGGTTGGTACATGTAAACAGATAAAGCGGACTATACTGAATTGCAGGATTTACGTTTTTCGTAGTGTTTTTCGTCACCAAGAGTCTTTAATGAATTACGATATACCTGGCAAAAAATAGTGCCTTTTACTCATTTATTGTTGTAGTAAGAGCGTTGAAGTAATTTGTTTGAAACAAAACGCACATTCACTTATTTTCGAATGCCTTCCGGGTATTTTGATGTTCGAAAACGGAATTCAATTGACTTCGATCAGTTTTTAAAATGATCTCGGTTCTTGAGCTGTCAAATTAGATGGTAGAAAGGCACAAACAGTCTCTTAAAAATTACTCTATACCGCATTGAAGATATAAAAGATATAAAAAATCATAAACTGACTTGATTTAAATGAGTGAACCTTCAAATCGTTAATCGTTACTTAAAAATTTTCCCACAAAGCACAACTTTCACGGCCCTTCGCGGAATCAACCCCTCACACTCCAAGCATAGATCGATCGATTTCCCGAGAATAGCATTATAATAAAATGATTACAGGACCCACGCTATACCTTCTGAAAGGTGGGGATCGATAGTAATCCACTTTTTCATGCGGTCCGCCAAGTGGTGGCCCAACAAAAGTTCCATGTTGTGGATTGGAACCCGGGCGGAATGAATCTTTTTGTTGGCCTTAGTATTCACGTCGGGGTATAAATCTTTACGTGCTGGGCACGCCCACTGCCCTGGTGTTGATTTTGGAGCAGTGTGTTCATAAAACAAACCAACCATTGTAACCTGTAGTCCTGGAGGTAATCTTAGTTGTTAGCATGTGGAAATTTTACATGGAATTGCATCTAGGTTTTGGAGATGCATTATTATTAATTTCAGACAGCTGTTTTTGTTGCTAAACCTTATAAACATCTACATAAATACTAATAGTAGTAGTAGTATACAGTATGTAAGCTCCAAATTAGTGTTTCCATTAGTAATTAAATTGTGGTTGAAAAGTGACTTTTCAATTGCACAAGATATCCTGCAAAGTTCATTAGTAGAAAAAGATTCTCAAAGAATATCCTCTTTCCAAATTGGCTTTAGGGAATACAAGTGGTTAGGAGGTACATTCTGCAGATCTTGTGAAATTGGATGTTCTTTATTGAGTGTACATTGACGTCTTATATTGCAGGAGTGATGTTTGCTGAAACAGACAGCCAAGGTAATGGTGTACATTTAATAGCGTCAAAAATGGTCTTCGCTGCAGTGTAATGTTGTGAGTCTACTTTGGAAACATGTGCACTATTCATTTAAAAAGGACAACAGTATCCCGCCGACGAATAAAAAGCTCAGTGCAGGTTTTGACAGTATTTTTGCGTTAGCACCTCAAGTCTGTCCAGGCACCTCAAGAATTAAAGACGTGTCCCAAGTAACACCAATGTATTTTGGATAGAAATTGTGTTTGACTTTTATGCCACTGAGAACCAGCTTCAATTCCAAATTTTTATGACTATTGGCCAAATCAAAGCAACATATTTCTCTTCTAATACCTTAAATTGTTCATGTTGGCTTCGAGAGCCAATTCGTGGGTATCGATAAATTTTCTGCTTGTAGTTAGTGGCAAGCTTCATTGATAGGTTTTCCCGGCTTCAAAACAGCGATGGCTTTTGCCTTCTGAAATTTGAGACATGATAATAACCAGTTCAATGCCAAGCTTCCCAAATTTTTTTTATGAATATTGGACATATTCCATCAAAATCAGCAGCTTTTCCATCCTTTGCGAAAGAACGAGCCATCTTTAGTTCCTCTATATTAAAAAGCTTTGAGGTAGTTTCGGAAGGTGGAATAGATCTTCTCCGTTTATGCAATGTGTTCTTCTTTCTTCGAGTTTTTTTTGTAACAAGGCTGGTTTGTAATCCTGTCGTTGTTTACATAACCCCATAAATTATGATGACAGTTGAACTCACTAACAAATATTGATGGGTGTGGTAATTTTAGATCAAAATTCGTAGACCAAAGAATATAGATGTTGATGAGATGTAAGCTTTGCATTTTTATTGCTATTATAAGAAGATTTAACACACATCTTTTATAATAGTTTCAGATTCTATTCCTTGCTTGGTGCAAATAGCTAAACCGTAAATTGGGCTATACAAAGAAGCAACTAAATTGAAACCTTTTATATGTCCTCTTGATTTAAGCTTTTGTTCTGTGGCTGCATGGGTTTCTTGTAAAAGAATGGCATCCACCTCCATTTCTCGATAAGGTTTTCACATTTTTATCCTTACGAATAGCTTCAATATTCAATTGCAGAATTTTTAAATCGGGTTCAAATCGAAAATAGGATTATTCAGTAGGTGTAATTGGTAAATGATGAAATGGTTGTAATCGGGAGGATTTTGTAGGTTGGGTACAGTCTTCTCAGTGATGGTTACTCGGAACTACATTAATACTCAATCCAGGATGGTGTTTTGAATAAGAACTACCGTCACCCATCACGTAATGTTGCTATAAGACTTAATAAAGTTAAAAAATTAAAGAAATATAAAAAGTCACATGAAAAATGACATTCATGATTGTAAATCTATATATAATACTGTCATAAATAATAAGAAAACAAGCAATTCCACTTGGCGCAACGCTCGAATTTCGCAAAATAAAAACGACGATTTCCGCCCCTACTGTCGTTCGTACTCCCCCGTGGGACCACGATTCTGGAATCGCGGTATTATCTCAACGTAAAATAAACGTTTCGCTAAATTGCGACCGTTTAGAGGGCTCTGGAAGCCCGGGATCACCCAGCGTGCGCTTCGGATATAAGTACAATGAATAAATTGGGGCGCACAGGTAGAGTATAGTGATTACATGCAGAACGGGCACTAATCCACGGCGCGCCAGATTAATAGATGGCGCTGCTAAGATTAGCATGGATTAGCGGTCGTTGCCGGAAAACCGTGGGGAGGGGAAGATGTGTGGTGATTGCGTTTTCTGTTTTTCGAACGTAGAAATCTAGACGAATGTCTAAAATTATGTCTGAACGTTTGAGACTGAAACAATTCTTCCCCTTTCGTCATTCTCAAAAAAGATCGTTTAAATTTGAACAAAAAACAGGTGGTTGCATAGACAATGAAAGCAGCTTGCTTTTTAAGTTTCCTGAAGGGGTGGCACTCCACCCTAAAGAAATGTAGAAGTCGCTTTGAAACTATTATAAAATCTGTTCTCCCTTGAAGCCAAAATTCACCTGCTTTAGCGGTTTTATTTCTCTAAATTTGCATGTACAAAATCAGGAACTTTAGGGGGTGAAAATTTAGGTTTGGGTAAGCCCTGTATTTAAATTTTAGAGAAATTAAATGATACCTACATACAAAATTATTATAAAAGTAATATATCCAGATTGCTGCAACATATAGTTGTTAAATTTCAAAATGACAAGTTGCCTTATAAATTGAATTACTTCTTACTGCGAGACTTGGGGCTGTTGATGAAAAATTCATTCTAGAAGATGCTAACGGTATGTGTATAATTTCGAATATACTCTATATACTCTATAAAAGCGTTTGACCACTATAAACAAGCCTGCTTAAAAACTAAAGCGCAATATCGACAATCAGAGTTTGAATAATGTTTCCAATCAACCGCAAGCTGCGATAAACAGTTTTTGTTTCGTTTGGTTCACATGCATTATAGGCAGCCGAATGCACCCTTCAAATAATGTTCGTTATCTGCTGTACTACGCCATTAAATAAAGTTCCATGTGTGTTATCGACGATTCCCATGCAGCGAAACCGCAACCAGCAAAGCATCACTTCCTCTGTTTGTTGTTATTATATTGATAACGAGTACCATTCATTGAAGCCCATCATCAAATAATCTATCAGAGTAAACTTCCGATGCACGGGATGTAATCCGCAAAATTCTGTTTATTTTATCAATGGGAAATGTAAATCTGGGTTATTTGTGTATGTATGGGCCGATTGAAAGCTTCAAAATAAATAGTAAATATATTATTACGATTAAAGCGGTGCTTTAAAAAGAGGAGTATGAAATGCATGTCAAAATATGGACAAAATTATAGGTATTTATTATACAATACCATAAAGAGATTGCTTTGCGTTTTGTATAAGAAGCTAATACGAAATGTACGTAAAAGAATTAAAAGAAGAAGAAGAAAAATTGATATCAGATGTGGAGGATGCATTGTTACATGCAGAAAGTAAATTATTGCCCGAAACATCTAGGATAACCTATGAGAAGGAATGCAAGTCCTTTAAAAAGTAAAAAAAGCATCAAGAATAGTAACACTGTGAGTGAACAAATGTTTCATCATATTGAATATTGAAGCTAAAATTTAATGGGTTTCTTGTTTTGATGACGTCGTAGATCAAGAATCGAGAAAGGCAGAGTCGTGTAGCCTTCTGCAAATTTCGAGATGGTACCCCTCTTCCATAGTTTAAATTTGACTAGCATTCATATCCACTTCTAAACTCTAAAAGATAGCGAGTTATAGAGGGCTGAAAATTCACATTTGCTTTGCATACTGATCTACAACTATATTAAGAGCCTATTGCTCTCTTTATACTTGAAACTCTTCTATAAACCACGACCTAAGTCATGCCAGTCATATTTACAACCACAGCCTATTACACCGTTTGCAAATCGGTATTCAAGTTGCTGAAAGGTCGGCCCTACTAAAGCTCCGGGCTGCATTATGTTGTTCTCCCCATTTAGCGGATTCGAGGACAAAAACGGGGTCCCCTAGTCTGTTTTTGCCCTGTTCACTAATAAAGATGCTCGACGTTAACAAATATACGGGAATTAACATGTCTAGCTGCAGATGAACGAGAAATTTTCATCGTGGATTAGTGCATATTTAATGATTACGGAAAAGCTTCGCTACTGAACGGGGTGTATTTACATAAAAATAAAGTATACTACCTCATTTAATTGAGTAATAAAATTACAGGTGAAATTTGCATTCAAGATATTACGGATGAATATTATGATATTTCAAATAAACGATGATATTTTATTTAAATGGTAACATAAAACAAGCTGGACAAACCTTCAAATTTTCCAGAAATTTTTTTGGAGATTTAATGTTCTTAAAGCTTACTGGCGTGGTTATCTTCTACAGTTGAAAAGTGCCTGTTGAAAGTGTCTGCCATTTGTTGATCATCCTTAGTTATTATTCCTTGTTCCTCACTAATTTGAGTGTTTTTTTTTCATGAGCTGCCTTCTCAGTTAATTAGTTTTGTGTAAAGTCATTTTTAGCTACTCTAATTAAATTGATTAGTCTGTTTCTGAATATGCAGTATCTGTCTTTGAGGTCACTAACATTTGGTCTTCTTTTGCATATCCTATATATTTTATGTTTCTGCTTTACAGCGCGAAATATTCCCCGAGTGGTCCAAGGCTGTCTTACACTAATTTCTTGTCCAATTGTAGTTGTATCAATATTAACTATTTCAGTTATCTGTTGCACAAAGGAGCTAGCAGTTGTGTCAATCTCTAGGTACATCACAGTACTTTCAACATTCCATTTTGACTATTCAGCTATGAAGTTTTTTAATTGTTAGTAAATCTATTTAACTTTTCTATAAATTATGTACATTTCTATAAATTATGTGCCAATTAGATTTGAACTTTTGAAATCATTAGAAATTGCAGATATCTGTGAGCAATAATTGCTGTTTTACTCCACAGGTGAAGCATATTTCAGCTAGGAACAATTCATTCAAATCCAATGGTTAACAAATGTTCGTAGATGCAATAATAGCGTATTAAGATTTCATTCAATGTCGTATAGTATTGGAGAAATAACGAAGGAAGTCAGTTTCAGGAGTTTGGGTAAAAATTGTTCATTATGGATTTGCTTTTATTATGATTATTTAGTTTAACTCGTTATTAAGTTAATGTTAATGGCAGCTAGGTGGCTTTGTCATCATGTCAGTGTAATGCTGACAGATGGCATTGCCATCCTAAATTCTCACTTTATTATATTTGTGTTTTGTTTAACGTTACGATAGAATAAAATACTAATACTCTCTCTTCTTTCCAGGTATGTTTTGCCACTCATAACCTTCCTCAAACAACCCTCAACTAGGGGTAAGTCCGCAGATTTTACATCACACCAGCCTTAATACCACGCATTACGTGGGTGTGTGCTTTCCATTGTAAACACGCTTTTCGGTTAGTCCATTATTAAGTGAGCATTTACCGTGGTTTGCATTTTGTAGCACGTGTAAACTCAGGCAAACTCACAACGGCAAAGTTTAATTTAGACCAAAGGTGTTTGGCAAAGCCCACGAAAGGCCGTGGCAAAATCAACAGCCGAGTTTATGAAATATGCTGGAATCGTGTGTTTTCTCAAATTTGAACGAACCTGTACACAGAAATGTATGTTGCTGTTTACAGTGGGATACATTTGCTGGTTTGTTTGGTGGTTGGCATAAACAAAATTCGTAGAATAGTCTCTTTAGAACTTTGTGAAGTCTCTTGTATATGTTTTGTCTGCAAATTTCTAAATAGAATAACAACATGTACATATGTAGGTCATCAAACAGACATAAAAAATAGAATTCTTGGCCTAACTGGCATATATCATAAGGTTCTAGTTTAGTTGTCTAGGCTAGCAAAAAGGTAAATGCAACTCTTTCTAGTTTTATATTATATAATATATGTGCATAATAAAAAACAGCAATGTAACCAGAGTTCATTCAATTTTTTTTGTGATTATAATCTTCAAGTCATCTATAGAATAAATCTGGACAGTAAAAGTCTTAATTAATGTGATTGATTTCCAAATCATATTTGGAATTTGGAAGTATCAACAAATTGTGCGTTAAAGGAGGTGTTTTCAAAGCTGCACCAGAACTTTCATCAGTGCCTTTTCCCTTTTAGTAATCAGCTTGTACTTAAGTTGTTTATGAACACCATTCATTTACAGTTTGAAGCGTCCTTTAATATATTAAATGAAAAACTGGTTTGCCAAGTTTATCTATTTAAATTCTGAGTCTAATTTTTTCAGCAGGTTCCAACTGCTGCGACTTTTCTTTCATGTTTACATATTTTCAAAATACAAAGATTATTCGTCTATATTCTCAAGAAATAGGACAATTCTGTGTGTTTAATGTTCGCAGTCATCCTTTTCTATAACGCTAAATAGTTTCTTCGAAACAATTCACACACAATAACTACTTTTCCTGACCTCCCCAAGTTTGTGGTCGTCTTCCACTAGCTGCAAAAACAAGCAAATCTTGCTTTTCCAAACGGACGTAATGGAAGCTCCTAATTCAGCTTCGAGATAAATAGTACAGATGGCACAGGCGAAGCCGCTAGTTGTTGTTGAGTTAATGGACCTGTCTGGTGCGATGAAATTTATTACTGTTTTAATACCTGAAATGGTGTTTCCTGGGGGTGCAAAAAAGGAATTGACCGGTGTACACAATGCATGTGAGCGTGGGTGACTAAATCTTTGTTTGGAAACGGTCCATAGCATAAGCTATAGCATCATAAATGTATAAAATGTACAAAAAGTTCTGACATCTCATGTAAAACCAAATCAGTTGGTATCTATGGAAGCATCTGTTCCACAATTCTGTCATATTGTTTCCTAATTAGTTACCTACAACAATTATCATGACCGCATCAGTATTAAACATCTTCATTTCTGTAATAAATATAATGTCTTGGCAATCGCACTTTAGATTAGAAAACAGGACTAAAGTTTTCTTTCCTTTGTAACGCTGAATGAAAAATTTTAAGCACCCATCAGAAAACAATAAAAATGATCTTTACTTTAAAAAATTAAATAAAAAAAACTCGGGCAATTTTAATGATTTTATCCATGTACGTAAATGAAAGGTAGTTTCTATCTACTACCTTGTTCTACCAAAAGCATGCACACACCTATAGTGCCTCGTTATTTTTGCCTCTTTTCCAGAACCAGAGATCCCAAGCACTTGTTCATCCCCACAGAACAAAGAACCCAACATGCGACACCCTTTTTTCGAGCAAATGCAGGCCAACCGCATCTCGCGCTTTATCGCGATTGCTCCCCAAAGTTCTGGTGCGCTGTCTCGCTAATGCACTCTCCGAAACAAGCGTTTTTCCTTTGACGTCGCGTTAATTATTTTTAATGAGCGAACTGCAGCCCGTAACGCGTTTGTTTTTGATATGCAGTCGCGTTTTTTCCCTAACCGGCTCTCGTCGTGTCACAGGTGCGCGCTGGAGTGATCTTGGAAAGCTTTGGGGTGTTTTTTTCCAGTGGGTGCGGCGATGTTTTAGATAAATTGAAATAAATCTTTGGAATTTCTGGTGAAATGATTTAATACAGCCAACAGTAGTGTCTCATGTGCAAACAGGTTCAAAAATTTGTAATTATTGCCTATTGGAAATCATTTAAATAAACTATAAATAGTAGTGGGCCCAATACGCTTCTTTGAGGAACGCCTACATTAATATCAACTTTAGAAAATATGCGTGATAGGAATTCCGTATTAATGGTGTTAGTTGAAGCGTTGATTCACAAAAATGCATTGGTCTAAAACCAGATTGATTTTTCATAAACAAATAAAATTCCATCTCCAGTGAATTATTGTGACCCACAAATATTTTTTTAACTTTTTAATTATTTCTAAAATAAGTCAAAGTAGATCCAACTTTCCTAAAACAGGTCAAAGGCTTCCACTGATCTTTCACTATTAACAAAACTGTTAGCAATTTCCAGAACACTATCTACAAAGTATTTATTAAAACGTTCTGCTATTCCCTTACTAATATCAAAAGTAGTACCGTTGCCAAAAATGCAAAAGACATAATTCCTCCAAGAGTTTTCACATTCATCCAGGACAAGTTTTCTTTTAATCGAATTCCTAATGTTTTTAGTAAAATTTCTTTCTCATTTAAATTATTACTTTCCCTAAATCTATCTTTAACTTCCTTTGAGTAGCATGGAATATTATTTTTTGAGACATATATTGCAAATAGGGCTAGTAATATCCAAAATAGGTTCAACATTAATATACAGGCAATTTAAAATTCAATATCGAACAAATGCATATTGATAGAAAACAAGGTTTCTGCAGTACTTCTTCTGAATGGTTTGAATGATTGTTGATTTCTGTTTTTACGTTTTAGCAGTAATCTACTATAGCTTTTACACTATTTTTACAAGTTGAACACGTAATCATTCAGTTTCACTTACATCATTGTGCATATTGGAGTAATATCAGTAAAGGTTAGGCCCAAACGCATTAAAATTTTGGGAGCCATTCTGGGTCACTTTTATTCGAAAACAATTTGACTGGTTCTAGTTATTTGCAGCTGTTAGAAGACCTTATTGACTCTTTAATCACCCTGAAAGCACTGAAAGACGACGTGCATTATCACTTACAAGTACATATTGTCTTAGGTGTTTGTTTTCCCTGATAATGGTTGTGATCCCATTGAATCACTAGCTGAAATGAACTGGAAATTTTCTATATCAGATTTAGAATAATAATTCTATCGTGGTGGGTAGTGCCAATGATGGTAAAGTCATATCTTTTTAGAGCCAGTGCTTATTTTTACCCTGCTGGATTGTTCTATATCTAGATGGTATATCTGGACAGAAGATCTAAGATATCCTGTCGATAGGGAGTGAGAAGAGTTTTATTTTGCATAATCATTGTACAATGTGTAGATACTAGTCAGGAGAGTACTCTTTGGTTATAATTTGACTGCCAGTTGTTCTAGTTCTGGCCTAGTTCCTTTACCGTTGCCAGAGAGAGATGGAGTAGATGTGTCCTCCATTTTTCCATTTTTTGTATGAGAGTATATATCAACTTCGAAAATAGCAAAACTTGTGCATTGACAAATAGTTAACTTTCACGTAAACTCGCATCCTCGCATTCTTTCTTTTAATAAGTATTTAAATTGTCGTGTGGAGTCATATCCAAGAAAAAATTTCCATTCCGACAGTGCTTCAGCTGAGCCTGTATATCCTTTTCGTAATCCTTCCCGACGAACGGAAAAGTTCATTWCCACCGAGTCTCGCTGAAGTAATCTAAAACACTGAGAACTTGCAGGCGGGATACAGACTAACTTTTTCSGCATTTGCACTCGGTTCGATTCTTATTGCTGCCTTTTCCTGGTAAATTAATCAACGTGAAAAACCGGATTCGTTCGGAACCCTCGCCTAGATGTGATTATTGGTCGTTAGTCAAGAGCTGGTGCACTCCGCTTTTTGAGGTGTAAGTTGTTTTTAATGGCAGCTGAAAAGCCGTTGAGGCTCTGGGATTTATTCTCCCATGAAAGGCAATTGATTCTGGGTACGGGGATAATTATCGGGCTTCTGATGTCCAGATGAAATAGGATTGTCTCGGATCTCTAACGATTTAACCATATTTGGTTTAATAAGGAGTGTTATTCCGCGTTACTAAAAAGGCATTAGGGAGACCACCAACATTTGGACTGACCAGAAAAAAAATAATCCACACAGAACTACACGGCAAATTGTATAATATATTTTTGACGAAATTTATTGTAAAGTTCACAATTTAATTCGTAAACAAAACCCAATCAGGAAGACACAGCTAACATTAAATGCAAAAGTTAAATTCAATGAAGCTGTCTAGATATCGCGCTAGAGCTTGTAAATAAATACACCGAGTTAAAAGAAAAACTATCATAAATGTCAGAAGCTTGAATGTAGAACTTACATTGATAAACAATATAAAACAAAGCTGGCATAGTTAATATAATAATGATTTTGTAAACACAAGAATGTCAAAGTAAATTGAATAATTTACTGAACACAAGTAATTTTTCAAAACGTCTTATATCGAAACAAGCAGAATACCGATTAAAAGTAATAAATCTACAAGCTCCACACGCTTTATGGTTTGCTATTTTACAGGTTTTATTACAATTTATTGAACGTTACTTTAAACACGTTGTAAAGAATTCCATGAAATTTGCCAGTACAATAAAGGACCTGCAAGTACGAAAAATTCTCTACTGGTCCCTTTTGATGTTTCAAATCTTTTCATACCTGTGCCTGTAAAATAGTAAWATAAAAACTTCATCGCTGTTAACTGTAGAAAAAATGAAACTAATATGTGGGAATCAAGGTTATCTTATGTTTAGTAATTCAGCTAAACAAAATGAAAGATTGCCAATGATTTTGTAGACATCGAATTCACTAGCTATTTGGTGAGTAGAAAGTTGTTAATAGTCGTTAGCACAAACTATAAGGACTGCAGTCCCTCAAGGTTGTGTATTGGGTCCGATGTTGTTGACTATTTACACCCTGTTGATCATATTGCAGGGAACTTTACTTTTTATTTAAATCTACGGATGCAACCACTGTAGTGCAACTGATATATGATTTAAAAGATTCACTGTTTAGTAAAAATGGGTATAATCGAACACAACTTCAAGCTAGTTTTAACCAGAGCACATTCAGCCCGACTTTCAGCAAATTGGGGATAAATCAAACATTCTGTCAAGCATTTCGAGAACACTCAGCAGTAAGGGGCATGAGGATCGTCATCCATTATTTTAGACACAAAGCTAACGGCCCACTACAAGAAGCCTTATCCGAGCAAGGCCTGCATTCGAAGAGATTGGCTTTTAACATTCATCTACATTCAGTTATTCCGAATCGCTAGGAATCAAGAGCTTGCGTCTGTTGCCTAGTGACGGGCGTACACCCCATAATACCTCCACGGATCCCTTCCCCATTTCGGTTATTATTCGACCCATTGTGCCAGACCACCATAATTTAAAACAGGACCGATGGCTGAAACGATCGGCTTTGTAATCAGCTTTACGTGCGGATATAAAACCGTATTCCTTCGCCTTCATGAGAATAAAATTCAGTCGCCATTATATCCGCAAAAATTACTCCGTCGTTTGCGGTAATGCGGTTTATGGTTCACTCTATTACKACGAGCTTATCTCGGGTCGCTCAAGTAACGTCTTGCTCTGCTGTAGCACCTTGGCTCGTGCCGCTGAAAGGGATGAAAGAGACACCGTTGCCAAATGGCGGGTTCGTAGGTGCAGGTGGGAAAAGGATTGTAGCAAAAATTGTATCATTTGGATGCGCATTTAATGAATTAATCGGCTCTTTACTTTATTTTACAAATAATTGTCAGTATCTTGATATTAGAATACAGTTCTCCAAATTCGTTTTAAAAACATGTGCAACATATGTCTATCTWTTTCAAATAGAACAACGAAAAAGAGATTTTAGTATTTAATATATAACTCTTACATTTGGGAACCAATTTCAAAGTGTTAGATATTAAAAGATTCAAGATTTGACGCTATTTCAAGTGTTATACTCAAAAAATCGTATCGGGTAATAATAATAATAATCGTATATTAGGACTTAACGGGTAATCTGGCGCCTCCGCCAAAATTGACGAAAATTGTTTTGCTTATAAAAACATTATTTGTTTGTTTGTTGGAAATCATTTGCCATAGTAAGAGATATTTTATGCCTTTTTATATAAGGCTTTAAATCTCTCCACAGTCCGACAACAAAAATTCATATGACTACTAGTATTTTTAAATCTAGAAAACTGGACAATCCATTGTTATCAAGGTACCTCATGCCCTAGAGTAGAAGAATCAATTTAGTAAGTGTTGAATGAACGTCTTATTTATTGTTTTGTTGTAATGGACCAGAAATACAAATTTCTATGTTATGATAAGGTTAAGATTTGTATTTGTTGTTTTAAAATGTTTGTAATTTATAGCTGCAGAAAAAATGTTAAGTTTATTATTAATTTCTGTAACTATTGTATCGATAAAAAACTGGGCATGGTTTTGAATTCAATTCATTTTTATGCAAATGTAAGGTGACATTACGTAGAAATGTAATTACTAATAATCCTGTTTATAATAATTAATGAATCACATACAATAGTAGTTAAAAAACACTGTTTAAAACAAATGTTTTAGACATTTGTTTAAAACAAGGTTTTAAACAGAAGCCTTGTTTTAAACAACTTTAAAACATTCTGTTTTAAACATTTTGTTTTAATCATGCCAACCCTGCTCGTGCCATGACTTTAAGAAGAAAATATGTTGACTGCAGCTATCAATCTAGTGTTAAAGCGATTAAGGCTGCTATTAGAAACAATTCTATATGGATATCTGTTGAAGATTTTTGTATCTGCCAATCAGCAGAATAACTAGTCATCTGTTATTTCCCCTTTTCGTAGTTTCTATTAAAATGAATTACAACCCCTTGGAAAGCCGGCAACGTCGTCTTCACGTCGCACTACCTATCAATTATCGAAGGTTGTATCTTAATCTAAACGACCTTTTTATGGATTTTTAATGGTGGCAGCCCTTGTTCGTGAGTTCCGGTGGCACCGGGGGTCGAAAGATAAGCCCTTTTTGATGCGACGCGCCGATTTCTTGTTAAGGGAGCATCAAAGGACTCGCCGAGAGAGGTGCTCGACTGCCTTTTCGGCTGAATAATTGGCCGGAGATAAGCCTAAACGGGCCACTTGCCTTTTCTGGCCGTGGAATAAGGTTGTAGCAAAATTTCGGGTCGCAGACGGTAATTGGTTAAGGGTCGTGGGTCCTCCAGGGATGTTAGGGAAAGCGCACCAGAGTGATTCGGCTGAGATGAATTATTTACTAGGTGGGACAAATTCTAAGAAAACACGGGGTCTGTAGTTGATATGAGTAATCGTAATTCATATAATGTTATTTAGATATACTTTTTCAAATGGAATAGTTGCCCGTTTACTTACAATGAACTCAAAACAGAACTAACAGAATTGGTGTGGGACGCTATTTATTTAACGGGTTATCCTCATGCATCCAAATACAGTAAATAATGAAATATAATTAGAATAAGCGGTAATAATTGACATAAATATCTAATTAACAATTGTTCTCAACATTTTGCAAATTCATAGCTACATACTAAACATAATATTTAAGTGAGCACCATTTTATTGCACCTAAAACTTTAAATCAGATACTATTCTTTTAAAAGATGCCAGTGTACCTGCAAATACTCATTGTAGTTAATTGATCTTAAGCTTCTAACAATTCGGGTTAGCCTGCCATAATTAGGGTGAGAGAAAAGCACATCAAATATCCTCTAAGATCTCAATTCCCGACTATGTATGTGGAAAAATTTAGTTTATGCTTGTGAAGCTAAAATTATACCTGAAAACAGGTATGGTTTTCGTACACATTACAGTACAACAACTGCGTTGAGTAATTTGGAAGACAGGCAAGTCTTTTGATACACTGGATCAGGTGTTGCTTTGTAGTAAATTGACTTACTACGGTTTGGATGAGGTTTCTGTTAATTTCTTCCGATCTTATTTGCTCAATAGGTGCCAGCGAGTCTTGCTGGGTGGCGAAATGTCTGATATCGGCAGAGTAACGTCGGGAGTCCTTCAAGGATCTATCCTGGGACCAATTTTGTTTTTAATTTACACCGCTGATTTACTCTCGATACCCAAATATTCAACTTGCATGGCATACTCACCTTTTACATCATTTCAACCCACAGAACATAGAGAGGGCATGCTTAGAAATGAATGTGGACCTAGGCAACATTAGTGAATGTTCTAGAAAACAAGACAGCAAAGCGGAATTAAAATAGTGGTGTGTATGGGGTACAGAATAATAAAAATTTAAAGAGCACCTACTGTTTAGTCGAGCACCGCAAATCTAACCTGGCTCAGTTTGAGTGAGTTTTTGCAAAAATATCAGATTGGAACAGCTCTGCGATCATTGAGCAAGTTCTCACCAGCAATGTTAAGAAAGATTTTTTGACTACAATGCTTTACAGGATATGAATTGAATTTCTTCAGGTATATATATTTAGCGAACTTTCTGAGGACATTTTCAAGCAGGTCAATGTAAATCTGGTGTTTAGGTTTCCAAACAATTGCACAGTATTCAAGTCTAGATCTTATTAGTGAGTAAAAGAGAAGCTTTATACATTCGACGTTTGTGAAATCTTTGGTATTGCGAAACAGAAATCCCAGTAGTCGCATAACGGCATCGCAAATATGCAGTATATGAGGAACAAAGGTCACCACTATCACACCCAAGTCGGAGGCTTGATGACGATCTTCCAAGGAAATGCCTTCAAGGTTTTAAAAATATCTAATTGATGCATACCTCTGGAGAAGGTTATTTTCTTGCATTTACTTACATTAAGATGTAAACCCTTAAGACCACCAAGCCTACCAATGAGTCTATGTCCTCCTGCAATGCCAAACGATCATCAGTACTCCACACAACAGTACAGATCTTGAGATCGTCCGCATACATGCAGGCATTGCAAGATAGTTGGGAAATTACGTCATTGTAAAAAATTATAAACAATAAGGGACCAAAATTTGAGCCCTGAATTACACCACTGCTCATTTGGTAAGAGTAGGATCTGATCCCACGACACTTAACATACTGCACTCTTTCCTTCATCGCGGGGTAAATCAAAGCAATGAGACTTTCACACAATCCAAAATTACGCAGCTTTTTGAGCAGGATACAATGATGCACCCGACCAAAGGCTTTGGTCAGATCTGTATAAATAGCATCCACCTGAAAGCGGCTGTCCGTAGCCGAGGAAACAAAGTGGGTAAACTCTAGCAGATTTGTCACTGTAGACCGGCCTTTAATAAAGCGATCCCATTCAGTCTCTTCTATACTGATTTACAAATTCACAGATCCACATTACCAAGTGCTGGAATTTTTGACCCCGAATAACTACCCGTTGCACAAGTATTTAACTTTTTAAACAATAACTTCATTTCGTTTCGGCTACTATATTAGTCATTGTAATAACCACAGGAGAGGGGTTCTTCGTTTTCTGGAATATTCAATTATAATTTAAAAAAACTACAAATTTAACATCTGCGTGATGAAATGGAGTATCAAAGCGTTATAAAGCATTTAGCGAATTAAGCACAATTGAATCCATAGCTCGATTCCGTAATTGAAAAACTTTTTCCCACGCCTGCTGCAATCATCCACCTGTTCTCTCCAGCCTCATTAGACATCTGCCGCGAATGCACCCCCCCTTGCTAGTTAGATTGTTTCAGCACCCCTTGCGAGAACGGGACCGATCTATCGCCCGTGGTATGATGAAGAGAGACGGATCACGTCTACTTTGACAGATTATTGAGTGGTCTGAAAGTTTTAATTGATTCCTGCGAGAACAAAATTAATGAGATTTAGTTTCGAGTTGGAAGTGTTTACGTTGGCTGAAATTAGTTTCCGATTCAAAGTAGGAAGGCCGGAAGGAAAACCATTCGTTTCTAGGATTGACTGTGGGTTGGGGCGGGTGAAGGAAGGGGGTGGGATGTCCGAGTATTGTACGGGGTGTTGGTGTTAAAAGACGTGGGTCCTCCGATTGCATTGCAGTTGTTTTAATAATTCTTTATACATGAGCCTAAGGGTTGCGCTAAGATATCATCATCGAATGCATTTCGCGATGAATCTTGGAACCATCATAATTTCCGTATGCTTGGAGGCAGGCTAAAGACATTCCTGTACCCGAAATCAAGCAACCAACAGAATTTAGTCACTTAAGATCAATAAATATATTACCTACGTTTTGCAATCTTTTGGAAAAAGTATGGCACTACAAACTAGAAGATACATAGTGAATAATAACATCCTTCCAATGAAGCAAACGATATTATTCAAGAATGGGACTTATTTGATGCCATTAACCATAATACACTAGTTAATATGTTATGTATACTACCAAGGCTTTGACAACAGCGCTCGTCTTTTACTGCAATGAACCTTAAATGCTATTATTCAAAATAGAAGATGATCAGCTGTGCARGTCTCGTCTGGTGTTCCGCAAGGGAGTGCATTAGGCCCATTTATTATATCACTTTTATGCCGACGACACTATTCTTTCTATTCAGACTTACCAGATATTACTCGTATAATTAATTATGATCTTAATAAGCTTCTTGACATTTCGAAAAACCATATGCCTAAAATTAATGCAAATAAGTCTTCAGCAATCGTTGTACTAGCGATATTTACAAAAGTATACTTCAAAGTAATAATCGTCTTGTTGTTGGAGATGATTTGTTGACTTATAATGAGATTAGTAACAGGTAATAAGTTTGGTTTCAAAAAACTCGTATCATTATTAATTAGTAGAGCATTCATCTAGAGCACTAAAGGTAATATATCCGCAGAGCACATGCACAAATTCTTGTTACAAAAAACCCTCGTACCTATATAGGAAAATTACATTTATAATAGCAAATCAACAGATTTGTTACTACTGCATTATCTTTAGTGCATTTCCATTCACGTATTATAAAAAGTAATTTCCCAAAAACTAGAGGATCACCAATTATTATAAACACTTAACATCACTCTTATCACATTATCCTTTGAACATTTATTCTTTTTCTTTTCTTCATCCTTTTGCTGCCGGAATGTAACTAAAACCAGCTGTAATACATCTGAAGGTTTTAGTGTTGGCTAAGTTAGATATTTTCAGCTGTCACTAATTTATACTACTAGTGCCTTAGTCATGTAATGGTATCAAAGGAATAATTAGATGAACAGCTACTCAGAAAAACGTAAATCATCCTATAAACATATCTACTATAATGTATAACATTAGGAGAAGTATGAGCAATGGAAAATTAAGTATAATCAACAACAGGATATTATCCTCACCAAATTTACAATGAATCAACTGTTCAATACAGTAGTATTGTTGTAGTAGTATTGTAGTATGTTTGGAATAAAGCCTGATTCGTAATTCTTCATTAGTGTGTTAAAAGCAGTTATCAACAGGCGTTAATAATTCATATTTAAATTTGTTTTTGAGCAGCGATTCGTTAAATGAAATCAACTTGACATAATTAATTTTAATCTATTTTAATTAGTCTCATTGAGTGGTGAAGTATTTTTATATTCCAATTGTTAACATTTAAATTTACTTCAATTACGCTGTCTTACAGGTTTTGAAACTAAGCTGCGTAACAGTAAACTTAAATAACTACACCCAGATAGTACAGTTAATGTACAGTTTCTCTGAATTATCAAAGAAAAAATAGTGATTAATTAATAAACAACTTCTAATTGCAGTACTTTTTTAATCTCTCTACGATCGTTTCAGTACAATAGTACAAGAAATATCATAAAATTGAGCTATAACGAAACGTTTTTTTTTGTCAGTGGGATATGGAAAAAACGATTGAAAACGTAGTACACAGAAGTATTTTATATTGCATACTTTTCATTTCTAAAATTACCCGTACCTCGTGAAACGCAAATAAATCGCGGAAATTTCATTTCAAACGATATAAATTAACACTATCGATATCGACACGTGTGCCACTACGTGAAGTGCCAATAAATAAATAATTTACAGCTTATTAGGTTAAATCACGATTTTATGGCAGACAAATTGTTGTTGGATGTTGCCGAATTTGTTGAAGCGAGATTAAAATCACAGACAGATACAGAAACGAGAAAATATAAAAACAAGGTGGTGTTGATGAACTAGAAAATATATACATCTGTGTACAACTTCTTTTTCTTGTCTTTAGTAATTTTTAACCTTTGTTCTTTGTTGTTCTATTGGATTTTGCTTCTAGCCGTTCATTTGTAGTATATAGTCTCGTTTTTTAACCTTTCTGTGTTAGTTTTTCTCTTCAAAAGTTCTGCAGTTCGTCTCTTCTCAGTTTCTCCAACAGCTTTGGTCATTATTTGTGCAATAATCTTTCCACATCGGTAGTAGCTAGATTATTTGGTTCTACAGGTTGCCATTTTCGAGTTTGAAGTCGAAAATTCAAAAAGAGTGTAAAATTTCGTGGTTTCTCGACCTTCAAAAGTTTATCACAGATTGCAAGCTCATGTAACACTTATGTGGAGTGCCTAAAGTGGGTTGAAGCTTTATACTACTTTGTGAGCAGTAAAACTTACATGTTCTTCAGTAAAAGGACCTCTTATCGTTATGGTGCTTTTATTATAATTTATGGTTAGCCTGCCTACCTTCTACATAATCTAGAAAGTCGATCAATTTCTATTTTCACCAAAAGATCATCAGCATATGAGAGTATAAACGGCATTTTAATCCATTACCTTGGTCTTCATGATAGATGTATTTATTTATCTGAAATGGAGGATAAAGACTGACTAATTATAGAAACTAGTAGTAGTGTACCAGGACTGTTAAACCCCAAAATGTATCGTATACAACCTGGCAACAGCAGCATGCTTTTTGTCCTCTTTGTTAAATGCCACGCGTAGCATACATATGACGCTAATTCGAACGGTAATGGATGCATTTAATTTGATAACGCGATAAGCCCTGAGCATAACGAGAACAAACGTGCGCTGTAATTATGTCTAAATAATTAAACGAGTGCGTATAATGATTAAACAGCAAAAACGTTTAGTGTGCATCGATACTAATACGGGCTGTTAAAAGTAATGGAACCTATATTGGCCCATTTGTCTGTTGACTTATAAAGCTGTATTTTTGGGATTGAATACGAAAATCGTGCTTTTTTGTTTAGTCCACATTAACAAGAATGAAGAATATGGCAGTATCACACAGATATGTATAACTCCATTCTTATTTAAATTCTTTACAGTATTTGGTTGACCATCAAGTAGTATAAAACCAGCTCAAAATTGCGAAAGTGTTATAACAGCAAATCTCCATTAGCCCATCGTATTTAACTGAACCACGTGCATTCAATTTTGTTCGCAACTGCTGCTCTATCACCCTAATTAAAATTCGTCCACGCAACTGTTATCAACAGCGAATTGAGCTTCAACTATTTTGTTTTGTTGCAGGTTCGTACCGGATGACTTGCTCTAATCGATTCTACGTTGCCTAACAGGAATTGTAAGTGTCGGAGTATGCTTCATAGCTAGATGGCGGAACATGAATTTCCACTTCGCGGCATTGGCGGGGTGTGTATGTGAAATGTTTATGTGTTCGACGTGTCATTTCATAAATAAGACACGTTTTCGTCATATATGCGTAAGTTATTGATGGTGTCTTGGGTTCAGAGGGCGATACCAATGCGAGACAATTTTGGTGGAGGCGCCGGGTAAAGTTGCGTCAAGTTTTATTAGCACAATGCGATTCTCAATAATTATTTTGACAGTACAAAATGACAGTAACAATAACTACCTAAGTTCAACACGACCATAATCTTATCGTGTATCCGTTGTAGTTGACAAAATCTAATGATAATTTCTTGATTGATTGCACTTTATTTAGTGTTTCGAGAATAATAAAAACATCTTGAGTGATGACACCCCATACTGTTCTTATATTGTTTTGGAAACACGAGTTCTCTTTAATCCTTTTCTTAACCATTGGGTGTTGGTATATAATAGGTTGTTGATGGCTTTTTCTTTTGTTTATTATGACTTCTTGAAAAATAATGTAAGATACCAGTACTTCCATCTTAATTTAGCAAGGTATCCAATAATGGTATCATTTGCTTGTTCTCTTCTATCTCTTCTGTAAAAAGCAATTTTGGTTGGTAGGCAATGAACATTTTTTCAATCGCTTTTATTGTATAAGCTGGTACTCTCAGGATTGTGTCGTCGACAGAAATTGTATGGTAAAGGGTAGTTTCTTAATACTTTTGCTGATCATCACGATCACGAAGGCTGCTAATTCTGAGCTTGATAGGCAAACTGGATGTTATAAATAACTGTCTCCCAACAATTAAATTCACTTATGAGAGTTAAGTAAACAATACCCTTCCTTTTCTTGACTTTCTTATTAAACTCGAGGAAGGAGTTTTTATATTTGACATTTACAGGAAACCTACACACACTGATAGTTACAGTCCTGAATCATGTGATTCATGTTTTAAATATAAACAAGCTGTGTTTAATTAGAAGTTCAATGATTTGTATAGTGTACCGTTATATGAAGAAAAATTTAAGAAAGAATTAGATATATAGTAAACAATTTATCACAGATATTGCTAAAAAATTTGAAAACACAATCAACCCAATTTTTTTAGCAATTTGAAGCCCTATAAAAGTTTGACTCAATAAGGAAAACAGATAAAAGATACTCCAAAGTTCAATCCCTTATTTCTGTAATAAGTAGGTGCTACAGGAATAATATTTTAATAATTTGTAGTGTTTTCCCAAAATTTATTGCTTTTTTAGAACATAGCCTACATAACTCAAATAAAATGTATAGTCTAGAAATGAACAGTTTTGTTGAGAAATTATACCACTAATAACAGGCAGCAAACATGGGAAAATACAAGAACTGGACTGGCTAACACACAAGAAGGATATGAAACAGCACGAGAAGGGATTAAAAGAAATTAAATAGGTTCATAGGTAAACATTTAAGAGAAAGTTTGCCCATGTATTTCCAGGAATTAAAGTTCCTTATACTTTACTGCTTAAACAATCAAAACTGTATTCGCAGAATATTTCTGGTTGGTCATTATTTAAACTAACATGTAATGTTACTTTTTGTTATTTTACTTTTGGTATGGGTAAGATAGCAGTCGTCTAAAACGATTCTAACTCTCTGTTCTTCGAAACTGAAGACAACTTGGAAAAGAAAACCCGAAAATTTGTGAAACTCGTCCATCCATCTCATAAATAGGAATGTTATTCCACCATTACGCACCGCACAACATAACCACACCCTCTGCTAGCCTTATCCCCGGATCTCGAAAGAAAGCACAAACACCCCCTTATCCGGACGGGACCGCCAACACCACGCCCGAGGGATCAAGTCATCGGTACCAAATCAGGATTTGCCAACTCTAAGTTCCACGTACAAAGTGATTTTTCTTGTCCCCCTTTAACCCGTCTGCTTCGATCTAGAGAAACTAAATACCGGAGAGCAGAGCAGCGAACTTGGTATTTTCATTAGGTGGCTGAAGAACGTCGGGCTGCATTTCCGCTCCAGTGTTTGAAATGAGCACGTTCACTGAGCAATCAATTCGCTTATTGCAGGTGCTCAGGAGCATCTGTGTCTGGGTAAGAGCACGTATATCGTGTTAAATGAAATACGAAGTTATTGTTTAAGTTGTTTCGAGACGTTCCGCGGAACCGGGTTCTTGGATGTAGCTGGTGTTATCGCTGCAGTTGTATTAATGTTGCAAGTCGACGAAAAACAATAGAGTCATCTGCTTCAAGCTTCATGAGTTGGTTCGAATTAATACAAGCGTTCTTGCTTAGCAGAATTTATGAAACGGTTTTTGTGTCGTCTCTCATTAATATACAGGATGTTTCACGAATGATAATGATCCTGACGAAATTAAAAATGCAACCCAAAATACATTCTCATGGCCAATGTGGTTATTTTATATAATGGTATTATTATCCATGACGGCTATGCGCTATGGTTCCTGCCACTGTATTTATTAAAAGTCAAAACGTATCCAAATGATGAAAAAACAGATATGATTTTGATTTATGGTGAATGCCGGTACAATTTTCAAGAGACTTGAATTAACTTTAAGAGCAAACTAGCCACCACTGAAAAAGTCAAGAGAAAGAACAGTAACCGGCCCTAAAAGTGAAATTAGAGTATTGGAAATGATTGCCGAAAGGTAGTCTCAAGAGCCTGTCTTCAGTACACCGAATAATTGAAGGCAATCAATTTCATCCGTATCACTTGCAGTTATCCTAAAAGACTGGCTTTTTGTAACTTTTTTCGGGAACACCAAACTTTGAATGTGAGATTTTATGACAACATTTGCCTCTCAGATGAGGCAAGATTTTCTAATAATAGTGGAGTTAACAAACATAACATGCATTATTATGCGTAAGAAAATCCACGTTGGATTCGAGAAGGACATTTTCAAACTATCTACTCGATGAATGTCTGGTGCGGAATATTGGGGAATCAAATTTTTTTCGCGATAGTTTAAACGGCAATACTTATCTAAATTTTTAAGAAACATTTTACTGGTACTTCTCCAAAATGTAAACTCACAAATAAGACAAGATCTATGGTTGCAACAAGATGGTGCACCTGCGCATTATCATAGAATAGTGCGAAATCATCTTGATTTGGTTTTGCCTGACTGATGGATAGGAAGAGGTTCAATTAATCCTTGGCCACCCAGAAGCCCGGACCTTACTCCTTTGGATTTTTTTTCTGTGGGGAATGGTAAAAGAGCAAGTATACCAAACACCAATTGAAAGTGTAGAACATTTAGGAAATAAAATACGTGATGCATGTAGATCCATCACTCCAGAAATGTTGATACATGTTAAAAGATCGTTTTGGGCACGAATTTAAGCTTGTGAAAACAGCGGAGGGCGACATTTTGAGTTTTACAAGTTTATGTCAAAATTTACGAATTTATACAGCTCTCTACATCTTGTATTTTTTAAGACGATGAACAATTATCAATGTTACCTCTGCAAATGTATTTTGGGATGCATTTTTAATTTCGTCAGGGTCATTATCATTCGTGAAACATCATGTATATATAAAAGAAATTGCACTAACTGTGACATTTATGTTAACGATTTCAACAAATATTTTACCTCGGTTGCCGGTGATATTATAGATAATCTACCGTCAAAGAATAATGATCCTGTGATAAGTATGTTTTTAAGCAGCGTGCATATTATTTTACCCAACCCTTCTGAGAACACATCTTTTAGTTTTAAAATTAACGGTGCATTTGGTATAATAAATTTGAGCTTCACAAAATTTAAATATATTCATGAAGTTTGAAATCTTCACAGAAAGCTGAAATGCTAGTATTCGATCTAGCTGAAAGCTATCAACAATTACGACAGAAATTACGTTTTCATCATCTTCAAAAAAAATATCGAACCTCTTTTGCTTTTAACTTAACCAATGTTTCTGTGCAAGGAGAAAAATGTTGCTTTGGATTGAATGCAATTTTCAGGATTATGGGATCTATTATATCTAATGAGATAACAGACTTCCTCTAACATATATTTGCCTGCAAAGGTTTTTCCAGTCTGAACAAATCCATTGAAGACTCCTGCAAGAAAAACCTTGATATGAACATAATAAAGAGCCTTAATATAGATGGAATTGCTGTCTTCCAACTTGACTATGAACTTCATCTGGCCTGTCTTCATTAAACTTGATAATCCCTCGACATTTCACTTGTTGAGTCGCCTCTTCCCAGCGTTGCCCCCCCCCCAACATCCTGGAGGCGTTTCGCTTTGAAATTTTCACCCTGCAAACTGTTCCCACAGGCGTCGCTTGTAGTTTTCCGCGGCGCTCTTTCCCAGTCCCGACGCCGATTCCAGGCGCTCGTCCTTTTAACTTTTTAGATCGCATCAGGAGGTGCAAAGTGCCCGGAGCCACTCCGGGATGTTATTTCCGGCCGGGTCAGCGCAACGGCGAAAGTTCCCCGTTGTTCCGCCAAGTGCCCCCAGGCCGACCTGCTGAAGTAACTCAGAAATAATTAGGGTGTTGGCGGGGCCAGGAACGGTTGCCTCAACCGATGAAAGGAGCCACTGGCCATCGAGTTTGGTCGAAAATGAAGCGTTCAATACTTATATCAATCAATATCAAAGTACGCCTTGCCCGAGTAAGAAGTATGATTTTTTTGATAGTACAAACTAGGAGTTTTTTCCCTTGCAACCCACTAATTTTTTTTATTTCTTGGAAATCTTTTACTGTTACAGCTGTTTCGACTAAAACACTTTTTTCGCCAGTAACTATCTTTTTTATGATCACTTGCAACTTAAGTCAAGTTTGGTAATATCCTATCTTAATCAAACCCTCATGCACATTCATTATAATTTCTTGAGCGCCTGGATGTAAATGGCGTCCTTTCTGACACATGTGAAGAACCAGCTTGTTCCTCAACATTTTCTCATGGACGAAACATGAAGAAACAAATTCACTTCGAATTAGAACAGAAACTTGATAAAATGGACTCAAACAGCTTAGCAAAGTTTGAAAGCAATGCTGTAGGTCTGTAATTAGCAACATAACTCTTGTTGCCAAGACATATTCTTGATCTTTTCTACATATACGAATCCTGAGAATTCCTTAGTATTAATTTAAATATATAGCACAAAGGACCAAACAAATGATGCAGTTAGAAACCAAAAAAGCGAGTACATCGTCTTGGTCACACACATAGTTCCACTTTAGTTTTTTCGCTGACTTGAAAATGTCTTCTTCTGTTACAATAAACTTGGTAATAGTACCTTGATGGAGTCGAAGTCAAGCGAACAGCAATATCTACCACAAAACTCGCATAATATTGACTTATCACACTCTTGAACGCGTTTATATCCGTTGTCACAAACTTCAAAAACACTGGAAAAATAATAGGCAAATATATTAACAGTTTCTTGAGATGAGCTAAACTTCGTGTCTTCGTAGAAAAATTTGGGTGGTGTACTACTAGTTTTCCTCTTTTTTATTTAGGAGTGTCCTTTTTTTCTTTGGGTCATGACTGATACAATTTTGGGCGCTATTTATAAAGCTGTCATATTCTTTTTTAACTTAATGTTCCTTCTGAGATTTCTAACTAAGTTAAAATGATTTTCTATTTAGTGTATTCATACCGATGATTTCTTTAGTAAACGAGACTGCATAACTTGACTGAGTCATAATGTATGCAGTTTTAGGTATATATTCGTCGACCTTTTGTATATAGTACTGTTGAAGTATTCACAGGCATCATTTAAGCCCTGAGTGTGTAATATCTCGTCCCATCTACACTTATGTTCAGGAATGGATGATGTACATTTAATAAAACTATAAAGTATTTTCCTTTTGTCGCTGTAACAAAATCAGGTCCAAGAATCTTGATTTGGAATATCTAATTGTGTTGTTTGGGATTATTAAACGCTAGAAAATCACTGTATTCGTTAAAAAGTGGAGTTTCTCTTGACCCATTAGGCTGATTTTGGAAAAACTCGTTCACCTTGAATCTGAGTCCAAATAGGAGTCAATGCAATGACATAAAAAAAGTACACCACCTCCTCAGAAGGTTAAGGAAAATTGATGCCAACAAATTTTTAAGATTTTGGAAGGACTAAAAGAAGCCATCAGAGAAAAAAGACTTGGAAAACTGATGAAGCGTATATTTCTTTTGCAATACAATGCGCCGGTAAACAACAGCAAATTTGCTTTACATAAGCTCGGCTTTGAATCGCAGATTTCACTACCCAATAGCCCCGACTTAGCTTCCAGAGATTTTCATTTATCACCAAATGTGAAGAATGAGCTACGAGGAAGAAAATTTAATGACGATAGTGAGGTGTTGTTTAAACTTTAATTTTAATCGTAACACTTGCAGTATGCTTTTATGACTCTTGAAGTTACTCACAAATATTTTTCCGCCGCCACATCGTGATGATCTCCATTTTACGATTTCCCCGCGTTTCATGTCACACATCATTTACTCCTTCAGTCGCAGTTTTCACTGGAACCTGTCCTCAATTTCTGTCTCTTTAACTGCCCATATACTTTATTCAAACTGCTGACCGTAGCGTTTACTGGTCGTCCAGTGAAACAAACATCTTATCTCAGTTCCAGTCGAAAAATTTACAGCTCGCCATAAATTTCGCCAACAGTTAAGGGCATCCTTTCCGGCGTGTATGGCAGCAACAGCCGTCACGTGCTGGTGGAGAAATCAGATTCGGGACGGAATGGGGGGCGGCTGTTTAAAGTTTGTTCAATAATGCACGGCAGGGACTGGCTTCGAGGCTTCGATGAAATGTCGTAACATGTCTGTGTCTTTCCGCATTTTACGTTGTGTACACTTCTAGTACACTTGGTGGGCATATGTTTAAATTAGAGGTTTATCCAAATTTAACATTTCCACCTGGACAAAGAATAGCTCACCTCTCATCTAGGATCTTATCTTCTCTAAGCCATCCCCCTTCTAGTTTCTTCTCTCAGAAATTAACGCTGCAAGAATCAGGTGCAAACAGCAATTTCAGGAAATATGTAAAGCTATATTCAACATTGCAACATCCTGCAAATATCATTCTATCTTGGGAGTAAGAACGTGAGTTATAAACCACTGTTTATTCTGCGCAAAAATTCACCACCACTTTAACAATCCTACACAGGCTTTTAAAGAGTTGATTCCTAAAAAAACAAGGTCGTTCAGCAAAATACTGTTTGAGCTAAGGAATCGACGAGGCATAGACCTAATTTTGTTATTATTATGTGAGAACATCGTTAAATTGAAACGATAGGTTAGGATTGCCTTTGTAGGTAATCAAAGATGCTATTAACATTACATATCATGCAGTTTTGCTCCAAATTTCGTAACACAAAACCGGTTGGACCCAATCCCATCTGTGGAACATGGAGTTCTCCACCGCAAAACCCAACAAACTTCCACCTAATCCGAAAGGATGTCGCCGCAGCGATCCGACTTCATTCGGCTAAGTTATTGCCGCGGTATTTTACATGGCAAGGGATCCAGTGTAAAAATTTGAATATCAAAGTGGGCCTTTGAGGCTGTAGCGCTGAAAATATAATCGACCGAGTTTTTTTGCGGTTTCCTTTATGTCCTTCGGCCCTATTTGCATCTGGCTGGCTGCCGTTCCGCGCCGGCTGTGCACGAATTCGAGAAATTTGCATTCTTTTCGCTGAAATTCTTTTCCGGCCTTTAATTGGGCCCCGCTTCGGTTTTTGATGTTGTGTGTTCTTTGTGCGGGGCAAGTATTAATTTGTCGTGTGGGTAAACAAAGCGTACGTGTCGCTCATGTTGTGTTGGCTGGTTTAATTAGGTTTGTTGGCGTAATACTGAAATGACATCAAACCAACTCGCGGTAAAAGAGATACATGTAAATAGTCGGAAGGGTAGGAGCTATAGTGCCCGTCCGTGAAATAGAAACATTGTCTAGAATAATAAATCTAGCCAACAAAGATCGATGGTTTGTTATAGTATTTATCTGGTTCTTTGCAACTCCAATTTAAGGATACTTTAAACTTATTTCTTTAATTCTTTAGCTTTTTACAAAGATATACAGCAAGCGAAAGTGCAGTAGTATCGAAAAGAAGCTAAAAATAACAAATCTCTTAATGACGTATCTTTGATTTAATATTGTATTATACAAGATATTTACTAATGGATTAAAATTTACGATTATATGATTTCCTTTCGTCTAAATAACAACTTTAACAAAAAAAAACACCCTTCACATTGGAAAGAGGCACTACCCTTAATTTTGTAATGTATAAATGCAACCTTCCCATATAAACAACTACTTTCCCTTTCCCTACAACCCCTGACTGGTAAGCATTTTTTGCCCGTCATAATTTGTATGATAATTTAATTTACTTATGCCTTCGTGACCGTAGCAAGCTTTTTGTCAGGACTCTCATGCAATGGTTCCGAATATGGTGATCCTAAAGTCTTGGTACAGTCGAAAAGTTCTATACTTATCTACTTACTCCCAGTAATTTCAAAGCAAAATAATGTTAAATAAGTTGTAAACGGTTATGTTGTAGGTACATCATTTATAAGAAAATAATTGTTATACTACAACTTTTACTGAATCATGTCGGTGAACACAACAAACCTTATATAAAGAATAGTACTTTATAAGTAATTACAGCTAGTTAAAAAGTGAATATAATTCTAGTAACTTTGCTACGTAAATTCCAATTGTCACAATAAACTATCTTTGTTTATTCTGCTATTGTTTGGGAATTTGGGTAAAAGCTTTCTCAAGCGTGATGTCATAAATCAGTAAGAATCATTATTTTGAATGTTGTCTTTCAAACTCAAAAGTCAAAGTTTAATATTGATTGGTTGAAATAATCTCGTGCAAATCAAATTTGGCTTCTCAGATGGAAAAGGAGCCTAACACAATACATTTAAGGGCCTAGGGTAGGTTGAGTCGAAACTCAAATTCCGCTAGGGACCGCCACCGGTTATTTATATGGAATTTCGTTCTAATAGTGGAATTTCATCCTTTTGGGGATTATCATCTACAATGTATTAGAAGTTTCTCGGAAGACAATAATTATTTCAGTTAGAAAAGATAACACTGTAGACAAGTAATAGCAATAAAAATGGCACTGACGTTTCAGTCACACCTGTAATCTATATCAAAGTTTACCCTAGAAAAATCCATACGACACAGTCAGACAATTTTTTTACAACGTTTTTACAAATAGTACAATAACTTCGTCAATTACGTGGTTTTTTTTTATGGAATAGGTAAAACAATTGCATTATTAAATTTGCCCGAAACTACTTTCGTGTCACTAACGGTCCAATCACTGTATGTAGGTACACAACATGAAATTGTGTTCATAACAGCTTGCATGCTATGTAAACATAAAGATATTAGCGTAAAGGTAATCAAATTTTCAAATTTTAAATTTACTGCTTAAACATGAAATTCTTGCTAGAATACGTATTATCAACGTTCTGTGTTTTTTACTTTTATTGCCAATTTAAAGCGCTTTATTCTTCGTATAGCGCCCAAATATTGCAATGTATTTAAGGGTGAAGTGCAATAAATCTTACCATTCACCAATGAGAGAACGCCTCGGGTCAAGTTCTTTGCAGACCTCTCAGGATAAGACGAAATCTACTTTACGACAGGGAATTAGGTATTACTAAGGACGCTTACCTGGGGCGTGCAATTATGCATTTTTTGGATTTAACTCCTACAATACTTTATATAAAAAATTAATTTTACGTCTACACATTCTTGTGTTCAATTCCACGGGCACTGCATCTCATTCTTTCCAAAATTTTATTGATGGACCGAAATATACGCATATTACGCAAACGCGAAAACAAAAGGCGCTTTTTAGCAAAAATTTTACGGGAAAATTAAAAATATGCAACGCAGTACCCTAGAGATTTGTATACAGAACAACGTATCAAAAAATTGGAGCCGTGGCTTTAAAATTGACTTCTCTGGACGTAAAATCGTTTTACATGTAATAGCATGGGCAGAAACGGGCTACCCTATACCCTTAAAATCGTGTACTTCTAAAACACCACAATAATTTTCACCTTCAAAGGAATATTTACATTCTATAGTCAGGTAGCTGTCAGGACATTATCCTTTGGATCTTTTAAAATCCTCGAGTCCGTAAATACGTTCCTTGATTCCGCGAAAGGGCGAAACGTCACGGCGAAAAGTCAATTCCTGTTTCTCCCCAGATAATTCCTGCTGCGTTATCGTAATCCTGGCAAACAGCCGCAAAACGTCACATCCAGCAGAAACGATAAAAACCAAACGGAATAAAATTCAATTTCATCCCCGGGGTTACTGTTTTATTATGATCGCGAGTCGTAAATACGCGAAAGGGGGGTGGGGTTGTTCCAAAAGGGCGGATCGGCATAGACATGTTTATGTTATAAAGTCAGATGTGTGGTAATCCACAGCAGTGTTATGTATGATTCCGGTAATCTAATTTTTGGGAATAATTTGCTATTTACACTATTTTTTATGTTTGTAATTATTAATATTTCTTTTATTTATGAGAGAAACACGAAACATGATAGTTAAAAATGAAGTAAGTATTTATCGGTAGTGTTAGTCTGTTTATTAATGTGCAGCGGATCTAAAAAAGATAGTTTCTTTAAATTTGCACCCTAATCTAAGCTGAATCTTCAAGGTTTAGGTGGTAGTCAAATTAAAAACGATTACCGACGTTGCTCATAAATTTATTACATCTCTTTTGTGCGTTCTTTAATTATGAAGTTTAGTAGATTTAGAAGATTTAGTAGCCTGCCTGAATATGTTGGTTTATTATCCTTAGGAGTTGATTTTTAAGACTGTTTTAGATTATTTTCCTCTACTTTATAGTATTACTGTTTCAATGTTACCGAAAAACTTAAATTCTACTGCTAAAGTTGGGCTAGTAAATATTAGACAACCCTTAGCTGTTATACTGTATACAAAATCATATAAAATTTGTTAGAAATAGCAATTGAACCCTCTTATAAAAGTGCGATACTGATCATTTTCACTATTGCAGACCTTTAGATACTATTTTTGACATGTCAGCGGTTAGTTTAGAACAATATCAGCCCAGTTACAGTCACTTAACTTTATCTGTCAAAGAGACATTACTTTTTTTAACAGTATAAAGGCCACGCAAAATAAATCCATTCTTAAGTTCAACCTTCGGGAAGCAAGAACCATCAACATGGAATAGCTGGAAGGACTCCAGGCAATGCTAGCTTTGGCGAAAGAGAGCATTCTCACCCTAACCCAATGTTGTGCTTTTTCATAAAGCGTTCAATATAAAATCGCTTTTAGCGGTTTGCGGAGGTCTGAAAAAGAAAGATTTTTATTTGGACAATCAGCGATAAATCGGCTTATTTTATTTCTTTGAGGAGCGCTAAAATCTTTGATGTACTGTATGCGTGTTCGCGCACCCCCAGTCTTGAATTTACCGAAAGCCGATAAAATTCCCTACCACTCCACATAAATTTTCATATCCCCCGCTCTTGTCCGCGCAATTTAACGCTTTCCCCATAATTAAGGTTTTTATGGACATGGACGCGTGAAATTTTGTGTTGCACCATCAAAATTGACACGGAACAGTTGTGTTTTAACTAATTGGGAAATACAACATGCGTCATTCTTTGTAACGCGTTTTTAATCTGTTTACCTGCACGTTTGAAATTCTGTTAAAACTCGATTTATAAATAATGAATGGTTTAGTACACCTTTAATCCCGGTGGAGTTAACAGAGGGTGCATATGTTCGAATAAATTGTGTTTTAATAGATGCAATATTTTTTAATCTTGTAGCAAAAGAAGATAAATATTGCATGGTTTAGCGAGTGTCATCTATCGTATGTAATCCATCCATGAAGTAAAACCTACAAAATTTGAAGTATACCTACTCGAAGAAACAACTTTTTTGGTTAAAAATATGAATGTTACTATAAATATAGGTGCACATCGTTTTGGAAAGACAACTAGAGCAAAAATGCATTAGATAACTGTCTAGTTTGTCAGGAGGATTCTGAAAGCATCTGTCCAGGAGGCTTTAATGAAATATCGATAGTGTTTAATGCTTGGATGAAGGAGAATTTTGTATTGACAAAGATTGAAATGACTTTAAAAAAATTTCAATAGTAAATACATCATTTTATGTGATTCGCTAGAGTTGTCACATTTTAATTAATATGTTGACCGTACGAGATTTATATTTGGGATAAAACAGCAACACATTATTATCAATTTGAAATCTTGCATAAAATTAGATTTAGGACTGACACTCGTAATGTAAATATACGTTGTGTATACGCTCGTTTTGTTAGGTGTATAATTCGAATTACGTGTTGAGAATCTAAATCGCACTTAGTTCTAATTTCTATTAAAACATCCTCCCCTCTATCCTCTATTGTTGCTCGCATGGCTTCGGATTTCTGATACTGGATATCACTTGTGCTAATATTTGCAGACTTGACTATTTTCCTGGCATTTAAAAGTGGATTTATAGCTTGCAACTTGTCCATTAAAGGTGAAATCAATTCAATTCACCTTCAGCGCCCGATTCGGCATTTTCCCCGGCTTTCCCCAAAATTGAAAGGAGCAAACCCTTTGTCCTCCGCCACCCCGCGTTAATATGCAATAAATTACCGATCGCCGCTTCCTCCTTGGGCGTCGTAAATCAACGCTTCGGTTCGCCTGATTTATACTTTGATTTGTGTACTAAAAACTATAATTTATCATTATTTAACCGTTTAGCGCCCCACGGTCCTAACAACACGGAAAGTGATCCGAAACGGGCCCATTGTCGGGGTCCCGACTAAACTGGGGCTCATAAATTCAAATTTTGCGCCGGGGGACAAAAACTTGGCGGGGTGAAGTTCGCAACTTGTGACGGCCTTGCTGTTTCGCCAACGTGGCAATTGCCCCTGTAAACTGGATCCATAATTAATGTGCAGCGTTGGTTTCATGCAGAGTTTTCTAGTCTCTCTAGTAGTATAGATATGTTATGCAAGTTACTGTCACTTTTATGTTCCTTTTTCCTCTCAAAGACTTCTTATGTCAAAATTTTCTGAAAATAAGAATGGGAAGACAGCATTTGTGCTTTTGGGTTTTTTTATACAGGATGTTTGAAGAATGATAATGACACTGATGAAATTAAAAATCCAACCCAAAATACATTCTCATAACCAATCTAGTTATTTTACATAATGGTATTAGTTTAAATATGAATAGGGAATCCATGACGGCTATATACTTATTAAAATGATGAAAAAACAGATACGATTTTGATTTATGGTGAATGCAAGAAAAATGCTTCCGCTGCTGCCCGTTTATGTAGACAACGTTTTCCAAATAGAAGAGCTCCTGCCGATATAATTTTCAAGAGACTTGAATTAACTTTAAGGACAAACTGGCCAACACTGAAAAAGTCAAGAGAAAGAACAGCAACAGGCCCTGACAATGAAATTAGAGTATTGGAAATGATTGATGAAAATCCTCATGTTAGTCAAAGGGTAGTCTCGAGAGCAACCGGTATTAGTCTGTCTTCAGTACACCGAATAATTAAAGGCAATCAATTTCATCCGATTCACTTGCATTTGGTTCAGGCCTTAAAGGAGACAGATTATCCTAAAAGACTGGCTTTTTGTAACTTTTTTCGGGGACACCAAAATTTGAATGTGAGATTTTATGACATTTGCTTCTCAGATGAAGCAAGATTTTCTAATAATGGTGGAGTTAACAAACATAACATACATTATTATGCGCAAGAAAATCCACGTTGGATTCGAGAAGGACATTTCCAAAACTATCTACTCGACGAATGTCTGGTGCGCAATATTGGGGAATCAAATTGTTGGGTCTTATTTTTTCGCGATAGTTTAAACGGCAATACTTATCCAAATTTTTTAAGAAACATTTTACCGGTACTTCTCCAAAATGTAAATTTATAAGTAAGACAAGATCTATGGTTCCAACAAGATGGGGCACCTGCGCATTATCATAGAATAGTGCGAAATAATCTTGATTTGGTTTCGCCTAACCGATGGATAGGAAGAGGTTCAATAATTAATCCTTGCCCACCGAGAAGCCCGGACCTTACTCCTTTGGATTTTTTTTCTGTGGGGAATAGTAAAAGAACAAGTATGCCAAACACCAATTGAAAGTGTAGAACATTTAGAAAATAAGATACGTGATGCATGTAGATCTATCACCCCAGAAATGTTAATGCATGTTAAAAGATCGTCTTGGGCACGAATTCAAGCTTGTGAAAACAGCGGAGGGCGACATTTTGAGCATTTATTATATTGATGATATTGAATAAACTTTTTCAAAAATAAAATTTGTTTTACAATACCGAATTTACTTAAAGCAAATTATTGAAATTTATGTCAAAATTTACGAATTTACACAGCTTTCTACGTTTTATATTTTTAAGACGATGAACAATTACCAATGTTACCTCTGCAAATGTATTTTGGGTTGCATTTTTAATTTTAGATGTGATCCTCTGAATATCCTTCTTTCTGCAATGCTCGTCTTCAAAATTTTATTTATTTAATAGGTTTGAGAAAAAATGAGCAGATTTTGGTTTTAAAGTAGTGTATGTTCTATATTGAAAATTCAAACGAGGCTATTGAACTTTTGATTTAGAAGTATTATTTCGTTTGTCTTTGGATTGTAACGGAATTTTACCCACTTTTTACTTTTAAAACATAGCAATCATTTAATACACATGATCACTTGGAGTTCCGGCAAGCCTTGATTTATTCCCAMTGTCCAGTAAATTGCTGTTGGTCAACGTTTTAAAGAATGAAAGTGCAAGCATTTTTMGTAGGTTATGAAAGTTTTGTAAAACAGTTACACTTTCTGAAGACGCCTCTTTGCATGATTCGACTTCATTTTTTGTGCTTTGAGTTTTTCGTATATGCAAGATTCAAGTAACCCTCCCTATTGCATAAAAATGTTATCCAGAACTACCCTTTAGGGTAAATAATAAGGGTTGGATTCGTATTATAAAGACACATTGCGCGTCCTCAACAGAGAATTGCACCGTACACGAAGTTATTTCCCGTCTCTTACCGCACTTCCTAACTAATTCCAATTACACGAAACTTTAAAGTGTGTGCTTTAGGGCGCATTTGCTGGCGTTACGGTCCGTTACACTGATGGTTTCAGTGTTAATAATAAATGAATGCTAGAGTATTTTGGGAGCGAAGACGGCGTACACATTTCCGATGAGATAAGTGACGACATGATTAGAACTCCATAAAATTGAGATGGATGTAACCCTTGCCCTGCTTAGGTAATTTGAGAAGGGTTTGCTATAAGCACGAGTTAAGCAGTTGTCTTATACAATTTTATACGTGTAGGCATTAAAATGTATGATGTTGGGGTACAGGCTTAGCTTAAAAATAATTTGGATTCGATTTTTGACACAATTTTAATTCTGTGTATTTTTGTTGTAGGTATGTACGTAGAGTACTAGACAGTTTCAATACCTACTGCATCTTCGTCGTGCCTTTTTTTATAACCTGATGTCGGATGTGAAAGATAAGAACACGTAAGTCGATATTAATATATACAGAAAACAGAATTTATCAGTTATTTAAATATTACTGACAGCCTAAGTTAGTGATATAACTGCTTGACTAAAGGTAATGATTTTAAACTATTGCTCTACCCAATAAATCATTACAGAGTGATCTACACGGGTTTTATGCTCATACTTACGATAATCGATTTCCTGCTCCTCCATTTCCAACGAAATCTAGATTCGTTATGGAAGACAACAGACATCCAGCTCATGTTCATTCCAATAGCAGTGTAGTAGCCCAACGAATACTGTATAATACTCTAGATATACAGATCCACAAACAACCATCACCTTCGGTAACTAAATATCAAGTGATTGCCAAACACCTTATAATTCTACAGTCATAATCCGCTTGCGTAACAACCCTCGTTAGAGGAGGCCTGTCTCCACAAGCAGTATATAGTTCAGACACTTATTGTATGTTCTCCTAAAGTTGTATTCAGCTTCAAATGAGCTTCTATAGTAATTTTGACCTTCTACATCAAAATATGGTACCCTAAGTGTATTATTGGTTTTCCCAGGAAGGTGTTGAAAACAGAAGGCAAATGTAAAAAAAACACTTTAAAAATTCGTAAAAGAATAACCGTTGATAGCAATCTGCGGTTGAAAAATTTTGAAAAAGCGTTTCATTTTGTACCCGATAGCCTATTTCTAGATAGCTAGGCCATTAGACACCGGTGCTGTAACTACTTCCGAAAACACACTATCGAAATGATGGCTACAGACATAAAAATTAATAAATAATTCTCAGAACATCCTAGCTCATTTCTGAGATGATTTTTAGCTTCCTGAGCTCAAAACACATATGTGTGCTATAGTAATCTTGGCCTTCTAAATCGAAATCTGGCATCAGTTGTACCCTAAATGCAGCGGTGCGCCTAGGAAGAGGTCTAAAATAAACGGCAAACTGTGAAAATCGACTTTAAAAAATCGTCAAACAATAACGCCTAGCGATAGCGACCTCCGGTGAAAAAAATTGGAAAAATCGTTTAATTTTGTGTTGGAAGGCTCACTTTTAGTTAACTAGGCCATCAGATAGCGGCGCTGTAACTCAATTTCCGGAAACGTGTTGTCGGAATGGTGGTTTACGGAAATATAAATTAATAAAAAATTATTCCAACATCTTAGCTCAATTCTGAGGACATTTCATGATTCTGGAGCTCAAGATACATACATATGTTAAATTCTGGATCTCTACTGTCAAAATTGTGGCTTTTACGACCCAAATATCTAAAATCTCCCAATTTTCCATACATATACCCAGGCAAAAATTTAGCGAAAAAATTTTTCACTTCCGATTCGGCTCAAAATGGGTTTCTATGGTAATTTTGGCCTTCTAAATCGAAATCTGGCATCAGTTGTACCCTAAATGCAGCGGTTCGCCTAGGAAGCGGTCTAAAATGAAAGGCAAAAAGTGAAAATCGACTTTAAAAAATCATAAAACAATTACGCTTAATGATAGCGACCTCCGGTGAAAAAAATTCGAAAAACCATTAAATTTTGTGTCGGAAGGCTTACTTTTAGCTAGCTAGGCCTTCAGATAGCGGCGCTGTAACTCAATTTTCGAAAACGTGTTGTAGGAATGGTGGTTTACGGACATATAAATTAATAAAAAATTATTCCAACATCTTAGCTCAATTCTGAGGTCATTTTATGATTCCCGAGCTCAAAATACATACACATGTTAAATTCTGGATCTCTACTGTTAAAATTGTGACTTTTACGACCCAAATATCTAAAATCTCCCAATTTTCCATACATATACCCAGGCAAAAATTTAGCGAAAAAATTTTTCACTTCCGATTCGGCTTAAAATGGGTTTCTATAGTAATTTTGGCCTTCTAAATCGAAATCTGGCATCAGATGTACCCTAAATGCAGCGGTTCGCCTAGGAAACGGTCTAAAATGAAAGGCAAAAAGTGAAAATCGACTTTAAAAAATCATAAAACAATTACGCCTAACGATAGCGACCTCCGGTGAAAAAAATTCGAAAAACCATTAAATTTTGTGTTGGAAGGCTTACTTTTAGCTAGCTAGGCCATCAGATAGCGGCGCTGTAACTCATTTTCCGAAAACGTGTTGTCGGAATGGTGATTTAGGGACATATAAATTAATAAAAAAATATTCCAACATTTTAGCTCAATTCTGAGGACATTTTATGATTCCGGAGCTTAAAATACATACATATGTTAGATTCTGGATCTCTACTGTCAAAATTGTGACTTTTACGACCGTAATATCTAAAATCTCCCGATTTTCCGTACATATACCCAGGCAAAACATTTAGCGAAAAAATTTTTCACTTCCGATTCAGCTTAAAATGGGTTTCTAGGGTAATTTTGGCCTTCTAAATCGAAATCTGGCATCAGTTGCACCCTAAATGCAGCGGTTCGCCTAGGAAGCGGTCTAAAATGAAAGGCAAAAAGTGAAAATCGACCTTAAAAAATCGTAAAACAATTACGCCTAATGATAGCGACCTCTGGTGAAAAAAATTCGAAAAACCATTAAATTTTGTTTTGGAAGGCTTACTTTTAGCTAGCTAGGCCATCAGATAGCGGCGCTGTAACTCAGTTTCCGAAAACGTGTTGTCGGAATGGTGGTTTGCGGAAATATAAATTAATAAAAAATTATTCCAACATCTTAGCTCAATTCTGAGGACATTTTATGATTCCCGAGCTCAAAATACATACACATGTTAAATTCTGGATCTCTACTGTCAAAATTGTGACTTTTACGACCCAAATATCTAAAATCTCCCAATTTTCCATGCATATACCCGGGCAAAAATTTAGCGGAAAAATTTTTCACTTCCGATTCAGCTTAAAGTGGGTTTCTATAGTAATTTTGGCCTTCTAAATCGAAATCTTGCATCAGTTGTACTCTAAATGCAGCGGTTCGCCTAGGAAGCGGTCTAAAATGAACGGCAAAAAGTGAAAATCGACTTGTGCTTAAAAGTCATGAGATGACGGCGCTGCAACGCAACTTTCGGTATCATGCTTTCGGAACTGTGTCTGGTGATAAGAAAAGTTCCTAGAATGTCCTAGCTAATTTCCAAGGCAAGTTTTGAATCTGTACTGCTAAAATTGTAACCTTCTCGAACGAAAAATTTAAAATCTTGGAATTTTCCAGGCAAGAATTTAGCGAAAAATTTTTGTATCTCGGATTCCACTTAACAATGAATTCCTGTAGTAATTTAGTCTTAATTGTAGGGAACTTTAAGAAAACGTAAAGAACAAAAATGATAAATCGTTCAGTTTTGATGTCATCTTCAGTTAGAATCCTCATCATCTCCTTAAACCGAAGCCTTTTGCGCAAATACCTTCATCCAAATAGTATAATTCTATGCCAGAACTCAATCCTGCACCATCACGTTCCAAACATTACAACCAGCTTTTCCGTTTAACGGCGAAGCGTCAATATCAGCGTCGGCAGCGTCTGGAAGCCCTTTTCCCCGTCATTGAGAAATGCCGACATCTCGGCGGGATTCGGCGTCGTCGAAGAAATTACGTCGCAATCTCACACACAGACGCCCTGCCTCACGACATGAGCGTTTTCCCCGAATTCAATTGGCCGTATCTGTAAAATCACGTAACACTGAATAGCTCCGGTGGTATATTCAACGGTAACGCGCCAGACAGTTTCAATTTACCGCCAGAAATGCACGGATCCCGAATATCTTCCCTCCAGGCGCGGCTTCTGCTTTATGCGATGCACAGGGATGTTGGGATTCGAGCGTTTTGTGATTGACAGTGGTAGGTCGCCGCTTAAGTGTCCAAATTTTTCCCATGATGCAATTTTATAACTTCTACTTCCCAATTTTTATATATTTTCCGTCAAGTTTTAAAAAAAAATCAAATTTTTCTGTAACAGATGTTGAAATGTGCTTTTATCTATACAAATCAAAGGTTCATGGGATATTTTAGGCGCTAGGATAAATAATTAAGGGTAGACAAAGTAATTTATTTTTTTCTCGCAATTTCAATTGTTCATAGATATTTTGGTCCTTGGGGCCGGATATATACCAGTGACCCATGGATCTACCAGTATTTCCAGCAGTTACGGAGTTGTCTTTTTGCTCGAAGAATGTTAAAAAACTTAAAATTTAGTCCCTTGGAATCATTAGGAGAAACAGTAGTATCATGTTCTTCCATTACAACATATTATTATAGATAAACTTGATTTTGTAAGCAAAAAGGAACAAGAAGTCAAGATCCTAAACATAGAACGACCAAGTCTGTGTATTCTTGAAAAAAAATCGTGTGTTATTAGAGAAAATTGATAAATCTACACACAAAATACCTTCTCACCAAATATAACCAAGAAATCGAGGGCGATATTTCAATAAAGCAAAAATTAGTCAACGTCCTTTTTGCATATTGTGTAAAAGCATCTACTCTTGGCCATAAAAATTCCTCAAGGCTAGCGAAAGTTAAAAAACGTAATATTTGATATACATATTGCTGAAAACCTAGACATGAACCCTCAAAATGTAGGGGTAGTGATCAWTCTTCACATTTACMTCCAGTKAATACAGCATCAGCTTCATCCAATTTATATCAACTATTTCCTTGGATTGGTCTTAACGTTAAAATTTTGAAAGATCCGATCTCAATCAGTGGTATAAATAAAATCATTCAATTAGCTAATTACGAACAATAGCAGGTAGTATCGATGTACTATTTGGAATTGAAGTTTTCTGGCTGATATTTCTGTGATACAACCTTCTTCATTCTTTATTTCATAGCACACACTATAGTTTCATTGTTTTAGGGCTGTGTCCCATAAAAATTTACATACTTATACATTGATATATCTGACCGAATTACAACGTTTTGGGAAAGTGAAAACCTATATGATAACTAGCTGTGAAACTTTCATTGATGACTTCTGTGATATCAGTTATGATTTTAATAACGCCGATTTTGACAGTATCATTGCATTTTTATAAAATGTTAAGTTATATTTTATTGATACTTCTAGTATTAATTATGGTGTTCAAATGTTTTACAACTATATGTATCTGGTCTGTGATCTTTATGCACCTACAGAAAATAAGAGTTTTTATAAGTTTTTCCTTGTAGTAAAAATAACTATTACATATTTGCTGTAGAAAGAACAAAAGAACAAACATTTTGATTACTTTTCCCTTAGTAGAATTTTTCACTCTTGTCTCAGTATATTGTCCTTTAATCTTATTGTGTCATGATCATATTTCATAATACGAGACTGAGACGCACTGATTTTTCCTTTAATTTCTTAAAATTTATGTTCAGTAAATTCACTTTATTTGTTTTGCTACGTTATTTTCTTTTCAGCACTACTCATTTTAGTCATAAGAAATCCAATCAATATTGTAGTGGACACTAGAAGAATCGCAAGACTTGGTTTAGAAGGGACTAGAACATATAATAAGATAACATTTCTACCCCAAAACCTCTAATAGAAAGAGCACAGGTACAAAAGAAAAGAATACTGAGGGACAGAGGTATTAGTGATAAAATAACGAGATTGATGAATGCATATCAAATGTCTGACAGGAACAGCTTTGTCCTGCTGAAAAATAGTTCTTTTTCCGTCAACCTTGTTTTCCACAATATCAACAATATGATATTATCTTGTTCTTGTTCTTGCTTGCTTTGATTTTTAAATTGCATCGAGTACTTCAGGTTGAAACTGAAAATAGCTTACTCCATGGAATTAGCCATTCAAAATGCACCTCCCATCCCATCGTCCATCCACTTCGGAAGATTTGTAACAGCCAACTTGGCACCCTCCAGCGGGGACATTAATAGCTCCAGATAGTATAACGTATTATACCACCAAGGCTCTATATTGTGGTCCGCTCCGACTTGATTTAAGTCTGTTCGGCTTCCGAAACGCAGCACCCCACAAAACGGTGCATTATGTCAACAAATCCTTACGGATACCGGACGGACCGTGGGCCCCAGGACGTAATTAAATCCCGCGGAGAAATTCCGGGAATCCCCTAACTTGCGGAGTTATGCGGATATTCGATTATTGCTCTATTTTAGCCCGGATGGGTGTGTTTGAACGGAACAATCTGAGTAATTCGTGTTCGATTCGTCTGTTTCAGTTGTGATTTGTGGAACAGCAGAATACGAATGAAAATAAAAAAAAAGATATGTTATGTATTTGTGAGAAAATGATGATTAAATGGTACCAATGATAATAATGATATTACTGTCCAAAGTAATTTTCAGCGGCCACTTAAGAGAAAATGGCAGCTGTTCTTCCACTTACCTGAAAGCGAAAAAACAAATAAAATGAAGCCTTATTAACTGCAAAATTATTTAAAAGGCAAATGAAATCTTGCCTAATTTCAGAAAAAAATTATTGTAAAACAATATTCACATAAAACGTAATATTATGTGCTGGATAACAAAAACTTCTTGTATTCGCGCTTAAAAGAATATAATCTTTCAGAATAATACATATAGGACACACAATAAGAGTAGGAGCGACGAAAAAAGCTGTGCTTATGAGTTGAAATCAACAGAATATCTTTTCAGCGTATATTGATACTGCGTACATCTGTCCTAAACGTAATTTTATCATTTAAATGGGCGGGAGATTTATTTAAAATCAGTTTATGAAATAAACAGGCAGAATGTAGTTTTCTACATGATCTCATATCCAACCAAGGTACTAACTTGAGTTTGTAATTAACATAGTGTACTCTCGTTAGCTCAAAAATTAAGCGTAAACAAGAATTTTGTACAACTTGAATCCTCCTGCAATCGGCATAATCCAAGCAAGGTCCATAGACACTATCAGCAAAGTTAAGCAAAGAAAGCACCATAACATCACAGAGATATAACTTTTGTAGGTGACGGATATTATAAATAATTCTAAGGTTACAGTATGCCTTATTAATAACAGAATTTACATGCGCACTAAAATGCAATTTATTATCGATCTATAAACCCAAACTCTTAGCACATCTAACAATTTCCAAATTCTGACCGTCTACCTTTACATGTAAGTTCGTAACTAATTCAGTGTACCAAGGGGAGGTAGGAGAAATACAAAATACGATTACTTTAGACTTGACGGATTTAAGGACAAAGGTTGGCAGGGTGTCTAATACAAAGAACTTTTGTCTTCTTGTGGTGTTTTTCTACCTAAGTCCTAGCTCATTTTAGAGCACATTTTTGAATTCTCCAGTTCAAAATACATCAGTACGTCGATTTTGAGCTAGATCTATTTTTTTGTCGAAAAGCACAAAACATCTAAGGCTAATAACCCCTTTGTTCTTTTTTGACCTTAAAATTTTTTCGTCTCCGATTCAGCTGAATACAAGTATACTTACTGATTTGTACCTCCTGAATTTCGTAATGGCCTCAGTTGGTCTTTAGCTACAACGGTTCGCTCGGAAATTGTCCTTATTTAGGCCGCCCGCAGTCCTAGCTCATTTTAGAGCACATTTTTGAAATCTGCAGCTCTAAATACATCTGTACGTCGATTTTGAGATAAATGTATTTTTGTCAAAAATCAGGTTAACCCCTATGTTCTTTTTTTACCTTAAAATCAGCTGAATACAAGTATACTTACTGAATGAGTTGATTCTTGTATGTACTTCGGCACTTTCTGTGTTATCCTCACTGTTACTTGGTAAAGCATTTTCGTTCATCAACTGGTCTTTCTGCAGCGGACATTTGCAGTGTTTGTATTAAATAAAATGAATTTCTAAAGCTTGCACTATAGCAATCTAAGGTAATTTCGATCGTTAATTCTTCTTGATCACTGAGGAGTTGAACAATTTTCCATCTAATTGTGTTTTTGTACCTGTAAAACGACTCATCGATCTCTTCAAAATCAGTGACGAAGAGAGTATCAAATTGTGATACTTATCGACGTCGATAGCATTTGGTTAAAGTCAGAATTACTGTCCCTTTTCTCCACTGGCACTTCATCAGTGTTCATTAGGGAACAAAGAGATAAGCGGAAGTACTAACTTGTTGAAGCGCCATTCCAAAGACCTGTCCGAGTCGCGTGAAGGATTATCCCACGCGTTTGTACTCGCACGTTAGTAGCTTCAGTGAATTACACAGTCGACGATAAGGACACCCTACGTAACGGGGAAAAGTTAGGAGTTAAGCTACCGAAGTCAGACCGAGCTTATCCAGACGTGTGTGGTAATAGTTTTAATGTTTAAAGGGGTTGGCTGTTTAAGACAAGTTGAACTGAATGTACGCTTCAGCAGTAATGTAATGTCGATAAAATACGCCATTTTTGTCAAGATTTTTGCAGTTGGAAAGCATATGCTGTTGCAGGACAATAAATCTCCTTCTTTCCACTGGAGGAACAGAACGAAATCTGGAGGACTCGTGTTAGGGCTGACGTGGGAGAATTTCACTGCAGTTCTTCTCGCAAACTCCTCTGATTGACACTGCTTTATGCGATCAAGCGTTATCGTGCAAGAGGGCTACGCCGTTGTTTTTCATATCTCGTCTACATTTTTGGAATCACGCATTTAAATTTTCTACAGAGAAGACAGATACATTTGTCTTTTGGTATTTGTCTGTAGCTTTTTTGGCCATGCGGTCTTCTTCCATTATTGTAGCCACAATAACAGCAAAAATGTTGTCGGTGGAAGCACGAGGTCTCCAACTTCTGTAGGCGTCTTTAACACTWGTCCAACGCTCTGGAACGCTTAAYCCATCAAGTTACTGTTAAACCATCCACACACGACTCCTKTCAAGCTTCTTGTAACGCACCGTGATTTCGGCAACCGTTTGAWTTTTGATATACGCACATTAATCCGCTACAGTGACGCGTTCCATTGCAYCAAACTACCCCAATTTGGGAATTTCTTACACATAAACTGAGTGAAATACCCGCACTCTATATATTAAGTGATGTACCTTGATATGTGCAGGAATTATGACATGACCCTCGAGTAATGTATAATTTGAAATGGCATCGTGACTGTCCTCATCCTTCTTGTTAAGGTTTGGCAACTGCTAAATATGTTCAGCTGCACATGAAAGACGTCGTATGTTTCTAGTCCTATAAGCGTTTGGAATCTACTACACACAAAGAGCCATACTAAATGTAATCTTGTGTGACATAAACTTCTTGCACAAAGCATATACCCCCTTGACGACTGATCCTTTGAGATGTTTCTCAGAAAACATATTAAATCGTCTACCTGAAGTCATATCTTCCTACGTCGTATGTCTGTAACATACATTTCATATAAATACGTAACTCCATGAGAATATTGGCTGCCTTACAGAAGTCTAGTGATTTTATTTTTGTTTATTGTTGTTGAAATAATACCTGCGATTATCAGCAGAAAAGATTGTGTTGCAATTAGTAAAAAGTAGGTACATGGTTCTGCGAAAGAAAACACTGCATAAACTAGTAAAGAAAACACTTTCGGAAGATTGTCTATAGAAAAGCAACAGCATATTAAAAATGTACTAGTGTTTAAATGAATTCCAAATTGCTCTTGATTTGCCTGCGCTTTTTTAAATCATGTAATCAAATACACACCATAAAAAAAGTTCTCAAAATATCTCACTAATACTTTTAACTTTTACTAGATGCTTCAGTGCGGTTAAGACGTCGTCCTAGAAAATTAATTTTCCCAGGGAAATTCCAGTCCAAAACACCCCCACACCCCCGAACTAACCCCAACAACAAAGCGTGAAAAATCGTTATTGTAATAAACTGACGGAGCTGGCAGTTTTTTTTATTCGCATGGCCCGTTTTTGCGGGATTTGCTTGTCGGATCGTGTTGTGTTTATCGTGAAGTTTTTCTGTCCAATTTAAATGCGGCATCCCGGAATTCGGCGGACTTTGATGTATGGCGTCCGCCTTATCGGAGATGTTTTATATTTGACAGGGCGGTCAGGCGGCTTCCGCCAGCGCGGAAAGGGGAGGAGGGTATTTTTTATGTCGGGGATGATAACAGGCGGCCGTCGATTGCGTTAGTTCAATCTCTGGGGTATTTTTCGTTTTCAGGTGTTCATTAGGATTTAGGATGTTTTCAGCTTTGTTACTCGTACGAAATAGCGTTATATTAATCTGCTATTGTTTAAAAAGTTAAATACTTCTACAATAGGGAGTTATTAGGGTTTAAGAAGGACGGGCGATAAAGTATCTTGATAAAACGTGGTACGAAACCCACGATGTTGTTAAAAAAAACGATCGGCACAAACAATTGTTATTTAAATGCACCACCATCACGGGGGAAAATTCAGTGGTCTATTTTATACTTTTCCTATTGGAATAAGGTTATATGGAGGCTCCTTTTGTGTAGAAATTAATTGCTTAAAAAGGGGTTTGCGACGGATTCGTGCCGTGATCATAAATTTTTACACTACTTTTCTTTGCCACCATTTAGAGCCGCTTTATATATGAATTTGCATAACATTCGCCTGGTCATCTTTGCTTTCTGACCTGTACAGGTACTTGTTCATCACGATTCACCCAGAATTTATAAGAAAATCTCAATAAAATGTATTGGCATATCCAACTTCGACCGTCACTGTAAAAATAAACGCTTGTTTCCAAAATTTAGGATAGCCGAGTTTCGAAATAAGGTCCAGGTAAACTTAATACTTTTATACGGATTATCGTTGGTCATTTTACCTTTAACTTTTTTCTAAACAAAATGGATAGCAGGTAGAGCAATTAGAAACAAAATTTATTTAGTTGACGACCGATCGTCTTACATGAGAGATGTGCTTGTGACATTTTTGTGCTAATTCGAAGTGAGTTTATTTCCTCAACATGTTTCGTCCATGGGAAAGTGCACGAGCCGCAAGATGTAGACGAAGCAAGCGAGAACGAAGAACTGTCGTCAAAGAAAAAAGGCGTCATTAGCATCCAGACGCTCAAGAAATAGTAATGAACGTGTATCCAGGTTTTGTCAGTGCTTTACTACTCTTTCTGGATTATCTGGAAGAGCTTTGACACTTTTTAATGTTCGGAACACTACCCCATCATTAATTTGCACCAAATCCATCAAATAATGTTTAATCACAACACGATAGCACTCCTGAAACATTTCCAGTGGAACCAATTAGCCTCAAGTTTTAATATCGCTCAAGTTACACGTACACAACTTCGAAGTTTGTTTATTAGAACTTCAGCGCCGTCCTTAAATCAACGGACCGGCGAGCCGGCTTTTTAAAACGCGATCAGAATCCTCGGAATGAACTTCGCGAACTATAAATCATCAGTGCGCTTCAGTTCCCGAAGTCTCCGCAAAAACTTCCATCGCGATCAAATCCGGCAATTATCGGCTGCATCGACTCCACTGCAGCTGCCAAAGAGACTTTAAATTCACAATTTGCAATCGCTTTGGAGGAGTCAATGCTGCAGCTGATGAAGGGCGCAAAAAATTGGGTGGCTTCGACTTGTGTTCACGTAGGGCTCAAAATGAGCTCCGTTAACGCTTACCAAATGACAACAAATCGGCTCAGGCACTTACCTTAGTGTAAGATGGGGTGAGTGTGAGGGTGTGTTTGTTGCATGCGTGTGTGTGTGGACTTGATGCACTAGCTGGCACGTCTATAGCTGCGAAGATGCGATCGAACGATGTATACGTGTGTGCTTCAAAACAACTCAAAACTAACTAATTTCTTGATGCTCCGTGATTCTTCGCGCACGACGAAGGAGTCAGGAAAAAAAAGGAATGGAACTAGGTACCCTAAATAAGTGCCCGAAAAACCAAACTAAATAAGCCAATTAATTGAAAAATAACAAAATGTTGATCCTTGTTATCGAACAAATACGAAAAACTATAAAATTCTCTAACATACCGCCCACCAAAATGTGTACATTTTAACAACTATTGCAAAGGTAACGGGCATAGTTTAACTATAGGCCGTTTAAAGATACCCTGTTGGGTTTTGACAGTAGCAACTCGCGATACTCCATCTTCACCAGAGTGCAATTCCATGACGCGAGCTAAAGGCCACCGAAGTGGGGCCGTCAATTCATTTTTAATTAAAACTAAACTTCCAATAGAAATAGGTGAACCTGGCTTGTTCCATTTATGACGCTGTTGCAATGTATGCAGATATTCTGTATGCCATCGAGACCAGAAATCTTGCTGTAAACGAACAAGCAGTTGCCAACGATCGAGTCTACTGATATTCAGGTTAGTCAAGTCAGAGCAAGGAGGAGCAGTTAATGGTTCCAACGTCAGGAAGTGGCCTGGCGTTAGAGGCGTCAAGTCATTAGGGTCCGAACTTAAAGGCGTTAGGGGCCTGGAATTCAAAATGGCTTCGATTTGCGTAAAGACCGTGTAAAGTTCTTCATAAGTTAATATTTGCGAACCAACCACTCGAATAAGATGAGTTTTTACTGCCTTAACTCCTGCCTCCCAGAGGCCGCCCATGTGAGGACTGGAAGGTGGATTAAAATGCCAATTCAGTTTTTCATTCTCGGACGCCCCTTGCATCAGCCTACAAAGCTCAGTGTAGGCTCCTCGAAAATTTGTGCCGCAATCACTGTAAATATAATTACAGCGTCCCCTTCGAGAAATGAAGCGACGAAGAGCCGCGAGAAATGATTCCGAAGACAAATCAGATGCCAGTTCTAGGTGCACCGCTTTTGTAGCGAAGCAGACAAAAAGGCACAAGTAAGCCTTTGTAGTTTTAGCTCCACGCGTTTTGCTCATAGTAATGGTAAAAGGTCCAGCAAAATCTACACCGCTACAATTGAACGGTTTCACTTCACGAATACGAGGAGAGGGCAGATCTCCCATTAAAGGTGTTGAAACTGAAGGCTTAACGCGAAAACACCTTATGCATTGTGATAAACATGATCTAATAGCGCGGTTTGACGATAAAATCCAAAATTTTTGAGCAAGCAAATGTGACAATGTTTTCAAACCGGGGTGACAATTTTGAATATGAGTTCTCTCGATTATCAGCTCTGTTAAACGAGAGCATCGAGGAAGAATGGCGGGATGCATACTCTCATAAGATATATCCGCATGTGATAAGCGCCCGCCCACCCTAAGGACTCCCCGTTCATCAAGAAATGGGTTTAACTTACGAAGAGGCTTAGGACCCAATGATTTTGAACGAAGAGCGTGTATTTCCTTTTCAAAAAAGATAGCTTGAACTCTTTTCACAAGAAGCATCAATGCCACGAATGTCTTTAGACGGTGGGGAACTGTTTTGATCCAACTCAGAGATACAATCGAATCAGTCCATGCAACAATTCTCGTGAAGGTTAGTTCATCCGAGTAAATCTGACGAAGTGTAGCAACTAATTTAGCTAACAGGAATGCACCACACAGCTCTAATCTTGGTATCGAAATAGTTTTTAAGGGCGCTACCTTCGATTTTGCCATTAGTAGCTGTACATTAACTGTAGAGCCGCAGTGAATGCGAAGATAAGCTACGGCAGCATATCCCTTTTCAGATGCATCGCAAAACAAATGAAGCTCATAGAAAGCAAGTGAATTGAGGTTCAAATTTCTGGGAATTGTTAAGTGAGATATTAGCCACATCTCTGACTGAAATCTGGCCCACACACGTTCTATGGCTTCAGGGACCTTGTCATCCCAATCGAGACCCAATGACCACAGCTGCTGTATGATAGATTTGGCCACCATAATTAAAGGCGACAAAAATCCGAGGGGATCAAATAACCTGGCAATGTCCGACAAAAGTGAACGTTTGGTGCAATTACTGCTAAATGTGCAGACGCTGTATGAGAACGAATCAGTAGCAGGTATCCACTGCAAACCCAAAATTTTTACTGCAATATCATTATCAAAAGGTATAGGAATTTGAGATTGATCTTCCGATAAGTGTTTTAACAAATTTGGATGATTTGCAGCCCATTTCCTCAATTCAAATCCTCCTTTAGCAAACAATTCAATTAGCTGTTGTTGTGTGGCCAACGCAACTTCTATTGAGGGAGAACCACTAACGATGTCATCAACATAAATGTCTGATTTCAAAACCTCGGCAGCAAGAGGAAAATTAACAGCTTCGTCTGAAGCTAACTGATTAATGGTACGAAGTGCTAAGAAAGGTGCTGAAGAGACTCCGTATGTGACTGTTTTTAATCGAAAGTCCTGGACAGGTTGATCTGGAGACGATCTCCAAACTATCCTCTGGTAGTCACAGTGAGATGGCTGTACAAGTATTTGCCTGTACATTTGTTTGATATCAGCAGTGAAAACAATTTTGTGAAGGCGAAAATGTGACAGGAGTATGACGATATCTTTTTGCAACTTTGGACCCACCAACAAACAATCATTTAATGAGACACCATTTGCGTCGCGACAAGAAGCATCGAAGACGACTCGAAGTTTTGTCGTTGTACTCTCAGGCCGGACGACGCAATGATGCGGTACATAATAACCATCAAAGTTTTTTGGACGTTGAACGATCTCCATGTGTCCAGAATCTAAATAATTTTGCATGAAATTTGTATAAGCTTCAGAAATAGGCGGATTTTGAGCTAGTTTTCGCTCCAACGAATAGAGGCGACGGAGGGCTATTTCACGAGATCCAACAAAGTTTTGTTCAGTCTTGAACGGCAACGAAACTACATAGCGACCGTATGTATTACGATACACGGTTTTTTGAAGATGTTTTCACATTCGATATCTTCAGGAGATAACATCGCGACATCTGGTAGATTTTCGATTTCCCAAAATTTTAGCATCGTTTTGTTTAGCGAATTGTCTAGTGTAAGGTGAAAAGAATTTACCGACGAATGCGAATACAATGACGAATTACCCATTAAGATCCACCCAAATATTGTTTCCATGGCCACCGGTTCACTGAATTTCCCGAAAACTCGACTACATTTTAAAATCCATGGAAAAATCGATGCGCCTAAAAGCATGTCGATTTTGCCTGGTCTATCAAAGGATGAATCCGAAAATTTTATATTCACAAGATGTTTCCATTGTGAAGTATTTAGTCGAGTATTTGGCATTAAACCGCAAATTTGTGGAACGAGTACAAAATCCATACGATATGATGGATCAGTTTGAGCAATGGGACGGACGATGCATGTGGTTTGACCTCGAGGTATTGACGAAGGCAGGTCGGATGTATCTTGTCCCATTACGTATAAAGGAACATCAATCGAATTTCTGCGTAACTTTAAACGATGAAAGCATCTTTCAGTCAAAATATTTGCTTGGCTTCCAGAATCCAATAAGGCCCTTACTACATGAGGGTGCCCTTGCGAGTCAAGAACCTCCAATTGTACTGTCGCTAAGATGACTGAACATGCATTCGAAGAACACTGCAATGGAGTGCTTGTAGAAACAAAAAGATTGGTGGGAGGATCTATACGACGATCCGCTTCAGAACAAACTTCACTAGGACCTACGGTATCTGGTATCGGCTCTTGTGGTGATTGAGGTGCGAAATGAAGGAAGGTATGGTGTTTCGAGTAACACACCTTACACGACGACGACGAAGAACAATTTTTTGTCATGTGGTTAGATCTCAAACAATTGTAACACAATCCTTTCTGTTTAGCTAATTGATATCGATCGAAGGGAGATTTCTTCTTTAAGATTGGACATTTGTAGATCGAATGATCTGAAGAACAAACCGAACAATTCTGTGACGAGTCAACACTTTGGGTTACCAAAGTAGAAACGTGCGAGTGACCTTTCAAAGGTGACGAAAGTCGTTTGCTTGAGGGTAACGAATCGAGAGATTTACAATGATTTTTCAAAAACTTTATCAAAAGGGCTAAATTTGGAATTTCCTCAGAGGAAGATGTCAATTCAAACTGCCGACGGGTTTCATTATCTAGCTTATCCAGTAAAAGCGTAACCAGAATAAAATCCCATTGATCTGTGGGAAGACCAATTAGTTTAAGCGCCTGAATATTCTCCGAAAACGAATCAATTAAATTACGAAGATTTTTGGCAGATTCATCTCTCAAGGTGGGTAAATTTTGAATTTCCCTCCAATAAAATGTTGCTAAGCTTCGAGTATTGTTATAGCGTTCTAACAGCGATGAGTAAACAACTGGATAGTTATCGTTGGTCATTGGCAACGTTTTTGCAAGCGTTAATGGTTCCTTCTTTAGAGAAGAAATCAGATATTGAAAACGTTCAATGTTTGAGAGAGAAGCGTTATTATGTATCATTGAGGAAAACATATCTCGATAAGTAGGCCACATTCGCAAGTTACCGTCAAACTCCGGCAAATTAACTTTTGGCAATTTTACAGTTGAGTGTGAAGCAGCGTTTGGAGCTACTCTTTCGATTTCATGTCGCGTTGGACGCGTTTTTTCAAAAAGTTGTTCGTACCGCGACAAAACGTAATAATAATCGTTATCAAACGTTTTGCGAATTCTATCTTCTGCTTCAAAGTCAGGTTCCCTCTGAGCTGATAAGTTTGTCAAAATTGAAACGTGTAACTGTTGAAATTCTTCATACAATGAATTAACAGTAGAAAATCTAGCCTTAAACAAGCTTTTACTCAAAGGATTGGCATCTGCATTTTCCGCGAGATTTTTTGTTTCTTCCATCCGATTAACAACAACGTTTCGACAAGCTACTAATTGTAATTGTTTCGCGGTCATTGCATTTACTAATTCAAACAATCGAGTAAACAGAACCGGTGTTCATTCAAAAAACGGGGTACAAGAAACTATAGATAAAACGAGAGAGCGATACGGTTTGGCCGGCCCGGACGACAGCACGGCGACACGATTAACAGGATTTCAATTCAATTTCTAATAGCTTTGCAATAGCGTCAAGATGTACAACAAATAATAAGTGCGAATGTTACAACAACGAAATCAAATAGCGAATACTATTAGCGCAATTAGTGCAATCAGATCCGGCTCGATAAAGGACCAAAATTTATGTTCACGTAGGGCTCAAAATGAGCTCCGTTAACGCTTACCAAATGACAACAAATCGGCTCAGGCACTTACCTTAGTGTAAGATGGGGTGAGTGTGAGGGTGTGTTTGTTGCATGCGTGTGTGTGTGGACTTGATGCACTAGCTGGCACGTCTATAGCTGCGAAGATGCGATCGAACGATGTATACGTGTGTGCTTCAAAACAACTCAAAACTAACTAATTTCTTGATGCTCCGTGATTCTTCGCGCACGACGAAGGAGTCAGGAAAAAAAAGGAATGGAACTAGGTACCCTAAATAAGTGCCCGAAAAACCAAACTAAATAAGCCAATTAATTGAAAAATAACAAAATGTTGATCCTTGTTATCGAACAAATACGAAAAACTATAAAATTCTCTAACAACTTGTTTTAGGACGAGGCAGGGGATGCAATTACGATCAAATATTCAATATATTCCAGTATCGCTTCCCCGGTAGCATTAAATGCCGGTATTATGTCGAGATTATTTTGCATTTAACCAAAACTGACTAATTCCACAACTGGCAATAATAATCCCGGATATTACATCGATAGGGATCCATCTCTGTTTGGTTACAATATTGCCTAATTTGTCAGAATTAGGGGAAATACAAACAGGATGTATAGTTTCATTTTAGTTAAGTCGTATTGTTTGTACTTTCGTCGATTAGACTCCGTGTCAGCTGCCGTTTCCGAGATATATTTTTCCTGATTTCAAAAATGTATCACACTTGTACAATTTGTTGCTTCTGAGTTGAAGTTATCCCTAAGTAAGAACAAAAACTCCAGGTGCCTCCATTTTCCTCGTGACGTGATAATTTTCATTCACTTTGTTATTTGCAATCGCAATGCCTCAGTTAACTGGACATGATCGCATCAAAATTTTGATGATGATTGGTAATGGGGATAGAAGGCGAAGTTATTCAGAAGTAGTTGCACTCTACAATGCAAATCATGAAGGTCGTGAACCAATTGCCAGATCAACAGTTATTAAAACATTGCAACGAAACACAGGACATCCAAAGGTTGCTACGAGTGAGGAAAGTAGCTCGAATGTCCTTTTATATGTGCAAGTGTTCCGTACAACAGCGTGCTCTCACTCACCATTTAGCAGGAGATCTGTTCAGAAAATTTTGAAAAAAGAGAAGTTTCATCCATACATAATTCACTTATTACAAGAATTGAGCGAAGATAATWTCAATCGTACGATAAAATTTTGCGAAACTGCTATGAACATGATAGATGAAGATAAAAACATTTTAAATTGGATTATGTTTTCTGATGAATCTTCAATATTTGGTCGAATGTGAGGTAGAGCTACTCTCACTTCTTCTTCTATATTAGTAAGCCTTTCGCTTTTTTTTTTTAGTTTTTATATTGATCAATGTCGAAAACCCAAGCTCACATAGATAGATAAAAAGTTGAAAAGAGTAGCAAAGTGTTAAGTGCCTTTTTGGAAAGGCCTGGATGCTCCCACTGTACAAAAATCCAAAAATGTTCAAGAGCTACTTCTTTAAACTTTATTTTTAGCTTGCGGTTGAATGACAAAGAAATAAATCTTCGTCTTCTTGTAACGAGATTTCATTACTGGACGTAACACCTTCACAAAATGGATTTCGTATTCAGTCATATTTTTGAATATCAAGAGATGGAAAATAACTTTTCATTTTTTATGATTTCGGTAGTTGCTTCATTTAGAAGTACGTAATCGAAACATATCTATCTTTCTTTTCTGTTATACGACTTTTCCAAAATAAAATCTTCTTCTGGAAAGCCAATAGTTTATCCGTACATGTTAACATATTTTGATTTCTACCCTGAATACTTGTATTAACGCTGTTTAAGTATTTAAAAATGTCGGCCAAATACAGAGTTCAGCAGACGTATTTTTAGTGGCCTTGATTCTATGTAATTGACCACAGACACTACTTGTTCTATCACCGATTTTAGATTTGTCGGTAAGGTTTTAGAAACCAGAGATTCCCTATGTAAAAAGTAATGCGTGGATATTTAGTTTCTAGTTTTAGCAAGGCTACAGAATCCTGTAATAGAACCAATCATTGATGGAGCTCCGTCTGTACAAATTCCTACGCAGGTATCCCATGATAAATTGAACTCTTCCAAATAGGAAGTTATGGAGTCGGAGGTATCTTTACCTGTTCGATTAGTTCTTTGCAGCACAGAAACTGATTTAGTATTTCGTCTTCATCAACTAAACAAAAAAATCCTAATAATGGAGCTTTTTCACTAATATCGGTAGATAGATATGTCAAGTTGTCTAATATATTGTGAAATTGTCTCGCGGAACACCTGTAAGAAGTTCGCGTATCCCTAGCGTTCCGCGGAATCAATCCTAAAGCTACCAATGTTATTTATATTAGTAAGTATTTGGCTTCCCTAACTTTTTCTACTGGTAACCTCAAAGTATCATTCTGGGATCCCCTCTGTTCTTTCTAAAGACTCCAATCGCTCCAATAACCTAGCGAGTATAAATCAACAGATGAACTCTCCGAACCTAAGGCGCTATCGATTTGGTTAGGGACGATGATGCATGGTGCGCGCCTAGTCGACTTTGGAGGAATAGCAGCCCGTCCCATTTATCATTTTCCTTATTCATTATTCAAATCCCGGTGTAGCAACAGCGAGCCGTGGGGGGAGATGACAGCTGGGCGCCACGCCGGAATCATGACAGGTCAGGTAGAAGTAACAGCGTCCAGAGTGCGCTCAAGTGATGTAATCATATTGAAGTTTGAGGAACTGAACTGGTAATGGACGGAAACTGTGAATTAATTTGACGGTATTGGCCAGAAAGTTACTTAGGATCGGGTTAGTAGGATACTGGAGATATAATATTTCCTCATCTTCTTGTATAGCAACGACTCGTTCTGCAGAAAGTAACTTTTTATATGTACTCTTCTGGTACATCACTTCCAACATTATTATCAAAAATATATTTTGCCATTTCAACGTCGACGTTGATTTTCCCTTCTTGTGGGTGGGAAACGTAAACTCAGTAAAAAAAGAAAAAAAACAGAAGAGATTTCTCCTTAGGCCTACAAATCTGTTACTAAAGTTTGTCTATATTTGGAAGAATTTTGTGGCTCAATATGGTATTAACTTTTTGGGTTGCACACATTTAATTAAATAATATGTACTGTATTTACATTTACGACAAACACTACACAGGTAGATAATTCGCACTAAATATATATTAAAAATTAATTATGGTCACAGTGCCTATCACAAAATTCTTCATTACTACTGTCGCTCTCTAGATTCATAATTAATTCTTTGACATGTTTGCCCAACTAACTTCATTTACTTTATTGACCCCTTCTTCAATTAAGTTTGCGGTGCCTACACTAAATTTGGGATTTGTATTTTTTCTCTTTAAATTTCCTTTTATTTCTGCCCATATCAATTCAATGGGATTAAAAATACAATGATAGGGTGTGTAAGGGGTAAATAAATGTTCGTTGATTAATAAATAATTAACTTTTTTAATATCTTTAGTTCGTAGTACTTCCAAAAACTCTTCTTTCGTATAGTTATCTTCAAAATACTGATCATGTTTCTCTATGAAGTCCATAATGTCTTGTTTTCGACTGCCTCTATTTGGAATTTTATTTTTTTTTTTGTACCGATTGGTAGCCGGCGTTGTTCCTTATAATTACACTGTTTGCAGGTACATTCTCCATTAGTTTATTCCGAAATCAATCCATAAACCTATCGCCCGACATGTCATCGTGATAGTCAATTGAGGAATGTTTTAATATTTTTTTGCGCTTAATAGTAAACAATTTTTAATCCATTCCTCCTTTGATCCTGAGTGCAATATAAAAATACGGTGCTCTGCCCACTGGCACATCTAATACACATTTTTCTACTCAGCCCTTTTTTACTGTATCATACGAATTAAACCACGTTTCGTCTAGATAGCTTACCTTCGTCCCTAAACTTTTTGATAACTTTCAAATAATTCATTCTCCATTCGCTAATCCTAGGTGATTCCATTAAAACTTGTCTTTTATTTAACGTTTTGTAATACAGACAAACTTTATACTTGCCAAAACATTTAACAAGATATTAGTTAAATTTATAAAAATCGGGATTGGATTTTAAATTGAACTGAAGGAATTTGTTTTTTTGTCCAAACTCCACAATGTTATCTGAGAAACAGACATTTTCTAGTCAAATATTTAAGCGAACGCTATACTTAAAATGTTCCACAAGGGAACTTGTTCGGACCAGTCCTGTTCACATCAAATCTACCAACTATACGATCTACCTAGAGCTATATGTATCGCGAAAACCTCTGTACCTAAAAACATACTTCATCGGTACGTAAAAACCATGAAAAGAACGGTACATTATACTTGTCGCTGAATTACGACTTTTCTGTACACCCCTGTATGCACTAATCGCTCAAGCAGTCAAAATAGATACCTGTACAAATATTATTATCACCGCTGCTATGACCTTGAGTTTAATTCCAAATAATCCGCGTCAATCAATGCTCATTGTGTTCACATTCTTGTGCGCTGCGAGTTTTTTTCTCGGCCACCTAGCAACACCGGTGCCGTGTTTTAATTGGTCGCTTTTTGCGTAGCCACGAAAAAACTGGACGAAGCTTCTTTTTTGTCAAGGGCCACGTATTTTTAATACTGCGTCGTGCGGTTAGTATTGTCGGGATGCTGTTAGTGTGCGTACGTGCGCGTGAAACAATAATGTGTTTTTGAACTGGCGTTTTCAAAATTGACTTTTGAGTGTGGTGTTATGGGATCAGTGGAGGAGCAATAACCACATTGTACTGCGTTCGCAAAAGGTAAATTATGTTTTGTAGTACTAAATGGGAACGATATAACATTTGCTCTGTTTAGTCAGTGAAAGAGGTATTGAACGTTATAAACTTTACTAATCCCGTTAGGATTATTGCCAGGTCGATTTGTAAATAGTTTAGTTTTAGTAACGGCTGACAATGCTAACGCTATCAAAATGTGTACTCTAAACATGGGCTATTGATTCTTATTCACTTCCGGATACATCAGGAACCGTTGTAATAAATTAACGAATAACAATTATCGTTCAGAAAAATCCATTTATTCATCACTGTTTACATTAATAACAACTAGAKCAATATCTTTTATATATCTTGCCCACCATTTGTCGCTTTCTTTATTTGTGTGTCGAACATAGTAACTGTCTGTAGTGACTCTTTTCACAAGTTTTCACATTACATATTGACAATTATAATAATAAGCCTGACTACACTTTTCAGTTTTAAGACCTCTAATCTTCTAGCATTCCAGTAACATAAAAAGTTAACTGAAACACAGATATTTCTTGAAATATTTAACCCTTGAAGCTTGCTCGTCACACCATCCCTTTCAGAGAGCCATTTTCTCATTTTTTAATCGGAAAACGCGCAAAGTTTCCGCCGGGGGTCGCCGATTACGACCAATAAAAAAATATCGGTCGTCATAAACCCAACAAGAGTTCGTGCCCCATAATAAGGATATATTCCTGCTTAAGCGCCGCACAAACGGCGGAGCTGAGAGGCAAGTTCCCCAAAGTGGGGAAATTTTAAAGCCTTTTTATGTTCCAAGCGTTTCATGCGGTAGCGTAATTTTTAGCGCATGTACAGCGGTCTGGGGTGGAAAGTTTCTTGAGGGGATGTTGCCCAAATGAAAAAAGGGTTTTTAGACGATTAATCATCGGGATTGTTCCGGGCCTCCGGGCTTTAGGAAGGCAGGGACGGTGTGAATTGATCTAAGATATAAAATCATGAAAAGAAGCAATGCAGGTCTACAGGTTTTCTGCTGTAAATCCTACTTTAAAAAATCGTAGACCTTATAACATTGATAATTGTCCATCGTCTTAAAAAAATATAAAATGTAGATAACTGTATAAATTCGTAAATGTTGACATAAACTTCAATCATTTGCTTTAAGTAAATTCGGTATTGTAAAACAAATTTTATTTTTGAAAAATGTTCATTCAATAACATTAATGTAATAAATGCTGAAAATATCGCCCTCGGTTGTTTTCACAAGCTTGAATTCGTGCCCAAAACGATCTTTTAACATGCATTAACATTTCTGGAGTGATGGATCTACATGGATCACGTATTTTATTTTCTCAATATTCTACACTTTTAATTAGTGTTTGGTATACTTGCTCTTTTACCATTCCCCACAGAAAAAAACCAAAGGAGTAAGGTCCGGGTTTCTCGGTGGGCAAGGATTAATTGAACCTCTTCCTAGCCATCGGTTAGGCAAAACCAAATCAAGATGATTTCGCACTATTCTATGATAATACGCAGGTGCCCCATCTTGTTGGAATCATTGATCTTGTCTTACTTGTAAATTTACATTTTGGAGAAGTACCCATAAGTACCACAAATAAGGCCCAACAGTTTGATTCCCCAATATTCCGCACCAGACATTCGTCGAGTAGATACTTTGAAAATGTCCTTCTCGAATCCAACATGGATTTTTTTGCGCATAATAATGCATCTTGCTTCATCTGAGGAGCAAATGTTGTCATAAAATCTCACAATCAAATTTTGGTGTTCCCGAGAAAAGTTACAAAAAGCCAGTCTTTTAGGATAATCTGTCTCCTTTAAGGCCTGAACCAATTGCAAGTGATACGGATGAAATTGATTGCCTTTAATTATTCGGTGTACTGAAGACAAACTAATACCGGTTGCTCTTGAGACTACCCTTTGACTAACATGAGGATTTTCGTCAATCATTTCCAATACTCTAATTTCATTATCGGGGCCTGTTGCTGTTCTTTCTCTTGACTTTTTTCAGTGGTGGCCAGTTTGTCCTTAAAGTTAATTCAAGTCTCTTGAAAATTGTAGCGGTAGGAGCTTTTTTATTGCCTGTATAAACGGGCAGCAGCCGAAGCATTTTTCTTCCATACACCATAAATCAAAATCATATCTGTTTTTCATCATTTGAATACATTCTGACTTTGAATAAATACAGTGACAGGAACCATAACGCATAGCCGTCATGGATTCCCAATTTATTGTAAAAATAATACCATTATGTAAAATAACCACATTGACTATGAGAATGTATTTTGGGTTGAGTTTTTAATTTCGTCAGGGTCATTATCATTCGTGAAGTTACTCATTAATATTACCTGTCATTTATATGGCTAGGAATGCAGGTAATAATAGTAATAATACACGCCTTTATTAAACAAAAGAAAAAGGGAAATTTATCCAAATGGCTGATCTTACATTTAACCATGATTTATCTCAATAAAAATAATAATAATAATAATACAAACAACAGCAAGAGAAGGAGAAAAAAAAATATTTATATGATTTACAAGTGTCGAAATATTATTAAATATAACACACTTGCAACATAACAATAAGAATGTATAAAGTTAATGCTACACAAGTATCGCAAAATAAACTAAAATCACTAAACTAATTCTTAAGTTAATTCGCAGTTCACATTTCAGAAATTCAAAAATTGTAAAGTTCAGAGCGAATACATTTCGAAAAACTGGTGGCTGATGCACTTTTTAATTTAGAATTTAAGGGATTGTATAACTTTATAGCATTATAAAAATAGGATCGATGAAGCAGTGCAGTATTATCCACAAATTGAATCACGTTACTGTTTCATTTCAAAGTAAAAGTATTTTTAATCGTTTGCAGGTATTTAATTCCCGCAAAAGCTTTGGATATATTAATAGTTAAATTGCGTTCTCTAGAATAGCCATAAATCCAAATTAATTTTATTATTGTGATGAGCAATTTAAGAACCTTTGAGTGAAAAAAGTAGCTGGGTATCGTCGGCATAAGTCTGCACACCAGAATGTCCAGTACTGTTTATTATATCTGCAGTGTATACTAAGTAAAGTACCTGTCCAAGTACAGTACCCTGGGGGACTCCTGATTCAATAAGTGGAAGACCTGATACCCACTACAACTTGTTGATACCTTGATGTGAAGTATGATGCAATTAAACTTACTGTGATTTCATTACCATCCATATATAATCAAAAGTGACCAGAATTTACATCTTGCAGACGAAACATAAGTTGCTAACTATTTCAGTAAAGGTTTTTCTGTTTTGGCAAGAAAATTAATTTAAAGCATACACCAAATACACAAACCACATTTACATCAGAGGAAATACACGTAATCCAGTTGAATAAACTGTAGATTTCAACATGGTTCAAATAGGTCAGAATGAAAGATGTTTGAAAAGTGTCTGAAAAAGGTAAAGCTTGGATTTTTTAAAGTTTCTTGTTGTGTTCCCCAAGGAACCATTTTGGATCCATCACTACTTTTCATATTTAAATGTTACTTGCACAAAAATTCGAGTAGGTAAATTAGATGAAAAACTCAATTGTCTGAACTGATAAGCTTGTCAAACGACAATCTCTCTTCATGGAATTTTCCGAGTCATATCGCAGCTCCTTTGTATTCTCCACGTGTCTGCTATATACCAACGAGCATTTAAGGACCTGCCTTATTTCCCGTTTAAGAAAAGTGCGCGCTTCCAGCGTCGGTGGGCTCATCGCCCGAGTTACAAACAAGTCCATAAATTGAATTTGGAAGTTTTAAAGATTTTTTGCGTCCGAAATAAATCAGGACGGAATCCGAGATATCCCCTCCCGGATACAATGTATGCGGGAAAGTTTTATACGTAAGGACGGGAAACGGGCGAAATTTACTCTAGTTTAGTCGGTAGTTTTTCCTCTCGTCGTATCTCGGTCCCGGCCAGAGCCGTCTGTTGTTTATGGCCGACTACTTTCGAGTTTGGTAAACTGAAACTGTCTCTCGACGGGACGCAAATGTGGGTATTCTTATGACATGGTCTCCGAAGGCGATGAGGCTGCCAAAAGAAAAAGAAAAGGGTGCGGTTTACAGTTCACGGGTAGCTGTTTAAGTTATTGCAAGAGGGGTTTGTGAATATTGCCTATGTTGTTTAGGGTATGTGAAAAGTTCCTTCTTAAACAAATATATGATTATGCTTGTAACGCTAAAACTAAACCTGAAAACCAGTCAGGTTTTCGTACTCATTACAGTACAACAACTGCGTTGACTAATTTGGTAGACGAGTGTAAAGAAAATTTTGGGTTTTAAAACTAATTAATTTATTTCGTCGGTCTGGACAGTGTGTGCCTATATAGCGGTACCTTTGATTATTATCTTTGCGCGTTTTTCAAGTAGACTGGGCAAAAAGTTGATCATTAACTGACTTCTTGGTTTTCGAATGTCGTGAAAAGTCGAACGTGATTTTAATTATCATCCATTAAGGGATTTGCTTTTCACAACATAACTGTGGTGACTTTATTTGGTTGTTGGTTCATCGTGAATTTGGGCACGATTGCTTTTTGGAACTTCACCACCCTCTTTTGGGATTTTGAAGGAAAACCAGTTCCGCACGTGTTAACGTGCTCGCTTAAATTGATCGGATTGGTATAAAAGAAGCCCTCAGGGAGGGTTTCTACCAGGGCTCGCTGAGTTTTGTTTGTCGGAATTTGGACCTGAATTCCTGTGCGAGTTTTCCCCGGATTCCTCGTATAAATCCATCGAATTAGATTACGATCTGCAGTTAAAAACACCACCCAAGGTCTAATATCATCCCCTTGCTTCCCGGATTGCTCATTCTTGTGACGGTACCTAAAGCCAGGAAGGTCCATGCTGCAGGTCAGATCTTTACCATTATATGATTCGGCGGTTAAAGATGTGTACGTCTTTTTCGTTTCACGAGGTACAAGGGAATATCTGTTCGTCATAAACTTTTAGAACATTCTAACATTGGTTACATTACTTTGGTTGTTTGATAAAGGAAGAGTTTGCGTTCTCATTTAAGATAATTACTATAGAGTAAACAATTGTTTGTTTAATTATTGTACATTGGTACACATTTATGTTATTCTTTGACACGTGTTATATATATACATTTTTCCTGTCATTTTCTTTTGTAAAGACACTTCGCAGTTTGGGTTGCTATTTCATACGCAAATTTGTCATTTAACACCAAGAATATCCGCTAGCGCATGGCCATTCGCTCGTGACGTCGCGTGATTCTTTCACATGCTGTGTGTCAACTGCCGGTATATGAAAGCACCACAAATCTTGGTTTAAGTATAGATAATGACCTTAGTTTTAAAAGTCAAGTGTCTTCTGTTATGTTGCTTTAAAGATCTTGTACTCTAGTCATCTTATTCTCAACTTTAAACTTAAAAAAAATTATGCGAGTCTCTGGTAATCCCTCACTTACTTATTGTTTTAGGGTATACTTTCCTTGTCTTCATGCCATTAACAAATACAGACTTCAGAAGGTGCAGAATAACTGCTACAGATTCATATTTGGACTAAAAAAGTATGCTCATATCAGTAAGCGCATACACCAACTTAAATGGTTAATAATTGATCAACTTTTTTATTACCACCTTGTAACTTTCTTGTTTCGTGTCTTTCGATCCTCTTCGCCAAAATACTTGCGTGATAAGTTTCATAGTCGTCGCAGCTTGCATTGCACTGATTTATCTCTTAGATATGTCCACCATTTATCAATGCCTAGCTCCCTATGCACGCGGTCTTTTACTTATAATGCTGTAAAATGTTATAATGAACACTATGATTTGTTTACTAAAATATGCTCTGTAGAAAAAAATCTCTCTTTCCATGATGATCCTGACAGAAGAAAGCAGTTTTACGTGATAATGATGGACATTGACCAACACTTTCATAAATTCCAATTTTCAATCAATATTTGGCCTACTAATACATAGATTAGGTGCATGATATTTAAACGATTTGTTCAATAATTGAAAGTTTATATTGGGGAATGAAGACAGCGTCCCGTTCTACAAACATATTCTCGTTATTTTTGTAAACGGTTGCGTTTATTAGACAAAACAAAAGCGCGTTAGCAGTAGTTAAACGTTATCTCCGACCATATTCCACGTAGCCCTTCTTTACTACCTCCTATATCTTTATGGCTCCTAAGTAAAACAGTCCAACTTTGTGGTGATTWAAATAACGACTCTTTTTACGTTCATTTCAAAAACAAATATAGCGGGACTTTTGCAACCCTTTACAGCGTTATATGCACTTGTTTGAGGGTTGTAAAAGCAAATGAATTTACTATGGCCCGGATAACTAATAAAGTCGCGCCGGAGTGGACGTTAGCTAATTTCGGATTTGCAATTTAGGTGAATGGCCAATAAAAGATGAAGTTGATTAATCGGTATTGTGTTTACTGCAGGTGGTAGGAGTGGGGGTTGAGAACATAGTTCAGGCTGCGTATTGGGGTTGGTGAAATTAGGGTACATACAGTGACAATTCACCCCATTCTGCAATCTGTCTGATTGGAATAGAATGATTCTTCCTGTTTATAAATATTGATGTTTTTGTTGTAAAAGTTAAGACACTTTTGTTTATAGCAATCCCTTCAGATTTGAAATGCATATCATATTTATACAGTTCTGTTTGCTATACACTATACGGCGTTAAACACAACTAACTCGTTATATAGAAGAAAACCCACCAGCACACATACTGTGATACCTTTTCCAATGCTTTATCGGTTACGAATCTAACTCTTTTTTGGCTTCACAATCTGATAAACTGAAATCTTCTTCCTTCTTATACATAGGCCCCGTCTGAACCAAAATTTCTATGATTTTAAAAAATCTATGTAAAAATCAATGTAGGCATCAAAACTTACAATAACTTTCATAATCTGCTGGTTAGAAACAAGAACTCGATCCCATCTCTCCAACAATCAGGAATCTACGAACTTTGAGGTGGCTCTTGGATGGCAGTCTCTATAGGACAGTCAGTGATAAGTATTTCCACTAGAAATCAAAACATTTAAAGATTCTGAAGATTCCAAAACACTATCCCAATCATGTTAACCATAAAAGCCAACAGATTTTCCCTTAATGAGCAATAGTTTTGGTGTTAAGTATTAACCCTGAGATTCCAGCTTTTTTAGAACTCTACTTGAACCCTCTTATTATGTTTCGGTGTTTATAAAATCTATTTTCTTTGTGTTCCTTTCTGTAGCTTCTTACATGAATGATTTAATAGTGTCTAGGTAAACTACATTATTCCAAAATACAAAAGATGTCACTCCTCATTTGCTCAATGATCCTGAATACTGTCATGATAAGGAGTTAATAAAATAGGGGTAGAAATTTACTAAATTCAGTCGCATTAACTCGTTCGCCAGCATACTTTATAATACCCTAATTAGTCTGTGGAGTCTTCATATCGACTCCCACTTGAGAGTATCAGACAACGCTTAAATTATAACTCAAGCTTACTAATTTTCCGACGCAGCTTCGCGCAATATTAATTTCAACGAGAATATTATTAATTACGCTATGCGGAAATCGTGCCCTCCAAAAACGACATGTTCATTAATTATTACCCTCCCAAGTGCACAAAAAAAACGATGCAAGCCCTAAGTAAACGTAGGCTTTGGCAACAAAGCGCCTTATAAAATTGAATTCAACGAAACTCCCCGTCTCGGTACAGATCTCGTGATGAAAATTTTATTACACGTCCATCATCTGGTAGTTATCCTGACGGGAAATGAAAGGGCACTGGAATAACATGTTTAAGATTGTATCGTTCGTGGAACTGTTCGTTGCGGGCTGTCGTATATTTTTATTGTATGGTTGCTGCAAGTAAATCGCAGAGGACGTTATGACATTTGTTATTTTGGTCATTATGTGCTTCTGGGAAAGAAGGCCTTGTGATTGGTTTGCCACAAACCATAGAAGACGTTGCAGAATACGGTCATTTTGACAACGGGATTTATTTAAGTCGACATCCTAAAATTTGCCTGTCCTACACTATGTTACTTCATATCTCTTCATGTTCACAAACTCTGGGAAATGTGCAGTAGGTATTCAGTTTAATGATGTTTTCTTTACTGCTTTTTTAGTATACTGAAAATTACCTGGTTCTCTGTGAGTCCTTTGTTGCTTCAACGTAAAATAGACCTGTTTTTTTGATTACCTAGAGGTCATAGAAATATTTTTGTCATTGTTAGATTCTTTCAGATGCCTCAAAAGATGGAATAAAGTTGCATCCTGAAAAAGCACAAGATACGTTATAAAATAAAGCAATAAAAAACAACCTAAAGTACCTTATTAGCTAGATGCTGGTTTTTGCGACGACCCCATTTTCTTCCTTTGCACTTTTGCACATCTTCTGCCATTTCGACTTCTTCAACAGCTGTATGATGATTTCACCTTCTTGTAGTGCTATAAGAGTATTTTAATTTGTAGTATTTTCCTAAATTTATGGCTATTTGAAAATATACAATACGTAACGTAAATAATATGTATAATCTCGAAAGAAACTATTTTGTTGAGAAATTATAGAACTCATAACAGGCAGCAGACGAAAAACACTAGAAAATACAAGAACTTCGGTCTTTAATCAAGCTGTGTTCAAGTTTTTTTTAATAAAATAATAGACTTAACGAGCCTGGGGTCAGGAAGTCAATGATTTGGCACGCAACACAAAAGTAGACCTCCTATTGCACAATCTACTGTTAGTAGACTTGTAGCATGATTTCACGAAACAGGCAATGTGAAGGATTTACCTCAAATTCACACCAAATCAAACGACGGCACAAAATTAAATATTTTAAAAACCTTTCTTTATATCAGGTGGCAATAAACAACGACGTACACTACTCAACAATGGGTAAACTTAATCAAAAGGAAACATTTTATCTTTGTAAGATCTGATTGATGTGATTGACGAAGCAACTTTTTATTTAAGAGATATTGATATTGAGTTATTTCCGAATGAGTTGGACAATAACGAGTTGTTTATTATGTACTAATATTAAGTTTACTCGTATTTCATCTACAAGTACTTTTACCATATAACATGCGGAACAATTTTTTTAATAAATAATGTGTAAAGGTCCATCTATTGAGTATGACTACTTAGTTGCCTGACGATAACATTGATTAACAAATTCTTTTTCTTTTCAGGTAAGCTTCCCCGATTTTCCGCACCCCCACAAGGAGCGCCTTATCTTTCAACTCGGTGCAGTGAGTAAATTTCCAGCTCAGTCTTTTCTATTAATTGCCTTAGCAAACTTGCCAGTTTTTAATTAAGGATACGCCCGTCCTGCTTTGCTATTAAATTCAGCCAACTATATAAAAGAAACGGGATTGCCCCAACTAGGCTGCTGCTTACCCGTTTACTTTGCAAGTCGATTCGGAAGTTTCTGTCCACTGGGGGTCGTACTCCCTGATCAAGTAGGCATGCCTAGTTTTTTAATCGAAAAGTTCATAGGAGAACTTTGATGAAACGGGTTTGGTGTTGTGGAATTTAGAAGTACTGATTTATGTGTCGCTTTAGTATATTTAGTACACACCCTTACGTCTTTAAGCAGCTAAAAGTCCCCTTTCATTAATTTAGAGGATTTATAGGTAATAGTTATTGACTTTACTAGTCGGATAGAAGAATGGTTATCGATCTTCATTTGTATTCCTGAAGCTTCCCAACAAAATTTTAATGTCATTAGCAAAGATTCATCTGCCATTAATTTTGCTAACTGTATGAAATATGTATTCAATATTTATAGGAAATAATAGTTATTATTTTTAGATAAGCCTTGTCAAGTTTAATCCACAATATTTTATTAATAGGTAAAAKGCTTTGTCCGAAGTKGAAGTATGTTTAAATAATAATAAATGATTCAGAAGAATTTGAAGTTACAATTCTGTATTTTTATACTTATAAAATTGTTTTAGATGTTCATTGCCTCTAATAAGWTAGGATCTTCCCGTTTGTCCAATATACACAGAATTATAGTCGCTACATCCAAAGCTATATACCCATGAATTATTCAAAATTGAAACTTAATCTTTATTATATACGAAACGGGAACAGGCACTGCCTGCAGTAGAAAAGGCAATATTTATGTCATTAGATGAAAATAATTTACAAAGGTAAATTGAGACTTGACCAAGGGGACTAAGGGGGTACCAAATTGTAACTTTTGTATCACATGTGATGGTGTTAAAAGAAAACGTACATTTTGTCAGGTATTTATAAACAATTTTTCTGTTAAGTAATTTGGAAAACCGTTCGAGAATTACACTTTGCTTTTTAATAAAATTTTATTAATCGGACATTCGAGTGAAATGGGTTTATTACTCATCTGGAACGAGCGCTGTAGTAACCTTCTTATACACATATATAACTACCTAAAAAATTGACCCTAAATGCTAAATATTATTTAATTTGCGAACGAGCAAAGAGAATCCAATGTTTAATTTTAATTTGATCTTTCTATTCCTTTTTTACATGTAGTCTGTTGTGCTATTACTTATCTGCGCATTTGGTAAAGAACATTTAGTGACCTCTTTCATGCTACAAACTCTATTTCAAAGTTATTTACGTGGTGCCACACTTGCACGATGCATCCTGCGATATATACTTAGTTTGAACCACTTAGGATGGGAGGCCCTAAGTGCCCGTTAATAATTGAGTGGACTCCGTCTGTAATGTCTAACGGCGTCACGTTAACCACCCATCCAAGTTATGAATTAGCGAACAAGAGGTTTTCGTGGTCACCTGAGCTACCTGTGACGTCAGTTGCTACTTTGTTGCGAACATGCAACTGGAACTGGGACTGAAATTAAATATGTTGTAATTGTCATTACGAAAGATTTTCTTTTCCGAAAATGAAATGGTTAATTTTGTTGTTTTCGATTCGGTGTGAAATAAACGGCACTAGGTCTTTTATTTAATTGCTGGGAATTATATTTTTCATTATTCATGACAATTATTGAATTTGCAGGTAAAAATGGAAGTCATTGCTCTGGTAAACCAAGTCTGGAACAAAATAAGAAAGGCATTTTGTGCCCAACCATTTGTGCTCACATCATACAGAATTTTTATTCGTTTACCCCGTGAAGGTGGTGCTTTTAAACAGCAATTGGTAGTGCCATCCCTTAATCCTTTTTTAAGGACATCGTGGGTGTCGTACCACGTTTCATCTAAGTAAATTATCGGACGTCCTTCTTGGCGATACTGTCTAATTTCTGTCACATATTCCATCCTATATTTTTTGAGTGGGGGTGTCTCCATAATTGCCAATCTTTTGTCAAGTGTCTTATAACAAAATCCAATACTTCGTAGATAAAGCCATAAGGAATGTCAAATCCTAAGTCGTTCAATCTTGATTTTAAAGGTGCAGCGTTGGGGACTACATTTTCTGTATACATATTGTATATAACCTTCTTAATTTCCATTCCTAAAAATACGTTAGCGTTTAATAATTACCAACAAATTTTCTTACCCAATATTGTCATCGATTCTAGCTAAACTCTTTCTGTTCACGTTTTTTCCTTTCCACAGAGCCTCTTTGTAAAATAGTTCGTACTGAAGAATAGGGCAACTGCAACAGATCGCTGGCTTCTTCAATGGGTGAAGGGCATCCCCTTCTTAAAAGTGAATCGTAAAGATTGAAGATCCGGATGAAGATGACGCTTCTTCTTCCTGGAGGTTTCTTCTTGATCGGATCCTGTTGGTCTTGAATGGGGACAATTTTCTTCATATTCCTGGTCCTGAAAAGCATCGATTTCTCCAATTTCGTCCAGAAATACCATAACAATGTAACAATGCTTCGCATCCAGGAAAAAATGAGCGTAAAGGAAATGCACGGCACAAAATTTTTCGTGCCCAAACTCCTGAACCACTTGTACTTAAGCATCACCACTTTCAGGAGGTAGCAACATCGCCCATCACCATCCGCGCTCATCAATTTTTGATGGTTATGGCTCGTGGAGGTCGTTGTTGGGTCGTAATCCAGTTTGGCACGGCAAGGGTCGGCACGTCGCACTTTTTTTCGCGGAGGTGTGAAACACGGTTTGTAATTAGGAAGTTGCAGAAAGGCCGTTGMGGGAAATTGACTCTGCGGTYTCGCCAGTGAGTGTKAATTTAATGCTGTGTCCATGCGGACGACGTCGGGTTTTCACAAAAGCGTTTTGCGCTGAAAATTAGTTTGTTGGCCTCGTTGGTCTCTAGGGGTGATATCGAAATGGCGGGGCAAACAATGTGACGCGAGTTTTATAGAAAACTCATAGCGGGGGTCGGTTTATTGTGGTAGACACGTAAACAATGAAGTCGAGGCTTGATTATTAGAATTGTGGTGATAAAGTTGAAGCATCTAATACTGAAACCCTAATGATTATAATCTACGATTTCAGACTGTATTAAAAATCCATATGATTTCCTCCCACCCCTCTCTCTATCACTGCTAAAGGTCGACTATATCATCCAATACACTTTTGACGATATTAAAACGGTTTCGCTTTGAAGCCTTTGACCGCGCAAAAAACATACGGACTACGAACGTACGAACGCAATCGAATTTCAATGCAATTCGGACTGGGTATTTAAATTTAAATTGCTCACTCGCAGAGCAGGTCTCACATGATTAAAAACAGAAATGGCCGTGGAATTCTAGCGCGGAGGGATCGGTTTAAATTGCTGATGCAGTGGAGAAAAGGTCTTCGAGAAGAACTGAAATCAAGCTGAAAAATTGGCAGCTACTTTAGCTTGGAAACCTGCCCGAATCAGTCGAATCAAAGTCACTTTCACTCTCGCTTGCAAATTGATTATTACACAGTCAAGGTAAATGTTTCATAGCAGCAAAACATGTGTTTTTATTGGCTAGTCATTTGTTAGATATTAGAGCTTCCGTCAATAGAATTCAATTTCACCAACATCGATAGGATGACAGGATTAAGTGCCAAACACCCAGTTAATTTACAAAGAGGCTTATAATACTTGCATAATTCATATAAAAACGCACTTGGTTCTGTCTCTCGCACATCGTGTTCCAATTCTTTGAAAAGCGTGGGGATGTCTTTAAAAAATTCAGGAGGAGCCCAACTCTCAAACTCCACAACACGTGCGTTTTGAATAGAGGATGTCTCCCTTGAGACAGTGTAAGCCCTTAGGAGCAGTTCTGCGTCGGGACAACGAGATTTGGGGATGACACAACAAATGATGGGCTTACAACAGGATGAGCGATGAATAAGCAGTATAGAAGCCGGGGTGTATAGATGATATAAACAAGATGATTTTTACTGGATTAGATTATGTTACAGAATATTATATTGAGTATACTTGGATATGATACTTTATTGGATTTATATTTTCCAATGTATAAAATAAAATTTATACAAATTTAATATAAAAATTACAAACTAGTAAGTAGAAGATTATTTACGCTTGTTAGAAAAAATTTACAATAGTGCACAATAAAATTTATACACGGTATCGATTATGTTCATTACAGCTTGTTAATAAGCACATTGCAAGATCCACAAACTAAAAAAAAATTACTCACTATCACTTTCACTGCTAAAATCACGATTAACTTCTCTTATTAATTCTTGTACATTATTGGTTCTTGTTATTTCGGTCTCGTGTCTAATATTTAGCAGCATTTCATTTCTATATTTTCCACCGGTGTTCCCTCGTCGAATTCTTTGTTTCAACTGCCCCCATATCATTTCAATGGGTTTGAAAATGCAATGATATGGGGGTAATCGTAGAATGGTGTGTCCACATTCAGAAGCGAGAATGTCAATTTTAAATTTCTTAGAATTTTTTTTTTGTGCCGAGCACTTCCAACAATTGTTTTTTTTGTGTAGTCCTCTTCTAAATATACATCTTCTTTTCTTAAAAACTCTTGAATGGTTGTATTATTATTTGTTGTATTTGGAATTTTATCCAGTTGCTCCGAATGGTAACTAGCGTTGTCCATTACTATGACGCTGTTTGGTGGCAATTTGGGCAATAAAATGTTTTTGAACCAATTTTCAAACACTTCCGCATTCATATCAGAATGATAATCGGTTTAAAATCAKCAATAAAAAAAAGTTAGGTTCCTTTTTTATCAGGTTGGCACGTTGTTTCTATGACGTCTCGCATCCTTGGTGATTTGTTTATTTACTTTCAAAATTTTGTTTGAACTTGTGTCAGGCAAATTTTGAGGTTCTTCGTCTTTGACAAAGATTACAGGTGTAATCGAAACGTCAGACTATTAACTTTTTGTCAGTGTTTTCAAGAGACAGCGATCTATCCGACAAAATATTATCTTATATGCAACTGTTTGAATTTATGGATGACGATGATGAATTCTACTAGTGCTGATACAAATAATTGTATCTTGTGAAAATTTATTGAATTTGTCTTGAAAATAATGGATAAACCTTTAACAGGTGGATGTAAAATCTATTGTCGCTAGTTGACCCCAATATATGGAATATAATGCCATATTCTTACTTGCTTTCATCTTCACACTGTTTAAGGGAGAGTTGTAATTTAGGACCGTTAATATTTAGTGCCTTTTTCCAGGGAGAATCTGGGTACAAATTATTTCTATAATATTAAAGTATTGTTTGTCGATGTAAACCATGTAGCTGTAACAATGCACTCAATATTAACATTTGTTCCTCGTGTAGTTAATGTAACAAATTCTGAGGCTTCATTATTAGAAATCCCAAAAAACTTTTTGATGTATATTCACTACAAAATGTAGCAAGCATACAAAACCTCATTATTTTCTTTTCTCAGAAAATTTTAATTCGTGGAAATGATTATAACATGAATCAACGAAAAACTGATCAGAGATGTATTTTTTGAGTCTTTACGAAGGGAAAGACATTTCAATTTCCTAAAGCTGGATATTGATCTCATCCCACCCAAAACTAACAATAACCCCCACCCCCTCATTAAGCCGCTCAGCTTAAAAAAGCTCCACGGGCAATACACAAAAAGCACCTGGCCGTCGTTGGAAGACGCTTTTTAATTACAGAATTGAAATTCCAAACGAGTTTTTAATTTTTCCGCCGTGAATGGCCTGGGTTAATTGAATGTCGATATTTACGGATGGCCGAGCTCGGCTCCCATTCTTACCTAGGAGAGACTTTCCGAGTTTAAATGACTTTTTCTGACTTCATGCGATTGTGGTGCGACGCCGAGAGGGGGCATTTAAATCGAGCTTTATTAATTGAATTGGGGCTGGTCGGGACGTTGCTTTGTTTGTTTGCGGAGATGGTAAGGAATTTGAAGCCGGGATGTTATGTGGTTTGACGTGGATAGGGTTCTGCTTTCGTCGATAAGCATTCGATATATAAATCTGACGTTTGTTTGTTTACCCAAAAACTACAAACTGGACTAAAATGTCATGAATATGCTCTTATACAGGGTGTCGTAGAAGTAATCTTTAACTTAAGAATCAAAAAGAACTTTATGAAATGTACATGCAATTTAATTAGTTACCCTCTTGTTGTACACTATAAATAGCTAAAAATAACAATATTTTATGCATAGTGACAAATAATCTTAAAAAGTTTAACTGCAGGAAAATTTATACGTTGCTGAAAAATGTTCTTATATAGTTTATTATATTTTTTATTTCTTTCATTATTCATAGCTTTTACATTGTTATAATCAAACATAAATACAAATTTAAGTTTAACAGATGCATTCGTAATCTCTTTGTAATTTTTACTTCCATGGCCGCAGATAATCTTTTACCCCTACCCCTACCAAATTTAAAACAGTGGCTGTTCCTTGTTTATTTATTAAAATATCTAGAGAAGGTTATATATTTTTCGGCTAAAACTCAAAAACTAAAAAAGAAGGTAATCAAAAGCTTTAATAACAACCAAGATATTCTATAAGAACATCGAATTTGGGACACCCTGTACAACACAATTATCATTTTCAGATTAAACCAAACTAGTTAAGAACAGTTTTTGTTTTTATAACTAGTATTAAAGTAAAAAGCTTCCTACACAAAGTTCGATAAAACATTTTAACAAAGACGCTTACGTTGACATTTTTCATCCTGAAAATGAGGCGCTTCATTAAGAAATAATTGAAGTGCCATAGCAAGTCGTTTAATGTCATGTTCATTGGGCGATAAATTGGACTGCTAAGCAGTATATCTTGGCTACTGATAAAGAAATAATGACAGCTCAATTATCCTGTGTATGAAGTTTTAGCAATGAAACGTTTTCTGATAATATAATGAATCGTTACGTTGCGATATGCTAAGGATAAAGCAATATTTTTAATGAGTGTTTTCTGTAGAATCACTATAACTTTTTGATAAAAGAAAATAGTTATTCGAGGGTAAATGCTTTGAGCATCCATAAAACACTGACAAAAATTGTTAATCTGACGTTTCTACTACTACTAACTATATACGACCTACTTGATAAAAGATAATTACTTACTTATGTACTACTAACGACTGAAATATCATGCTTCTAAAGTATCCTCTTTTAGTTTTCCGACAGGCCTTGTACATAAGGCAAACTAAACCTTAATTTATTTTGTGCTGACTTAATTTGGACGAGCACTTTTATCAAAAATTGCCCAAATACTCTTATTGCTATAACAATTTCTCACTAGCGCTGATTTAAGATGATATATTTCTTTTTGTAAAGAACTTTCGTCTGAGATTCTTTGGGCCCTAAAAACAATAACGTCCTTATAAGATTATTCTTTTGAGTGAGAGGGTGGTGAGATGTGGCATGTAAACATCTGTTGGTGTGTTTTGGTTTTCTGTAAATTTTGTGTCGTAACTGTCCAGTGTATACTCTGTAAATCTGGATATCCAAGAAAATTTTTTGAGGTTTTCTTTTTTCCCAAAACTTCTGGATGATTTTGAAGAAACTTGTGAAAGCCAAAACTGAATTACTTCATAAAGGTACGATTTGACTTCTGTGTGGAAGGAAAAGGCTTGTTTCGAAGATTGCAGTGTTCAATATGACCTATCAATATCCTTTTACTTCTAATATAAATTAGTTCAAGCTATGTAATCATCCCCCAAAAACAGCGAAACCATACAATGTTTAAAGAAAAATCTTGACCATTAATTAATGGAATTAGCTACTTATACAATAAGGGACACCAAAATATTCTTCTCAAGGAAACTTTGCTCATTTTCCTTTTCTGCAAACTTTCGAACATATATTCAGCCATCATCGATTCAGTAATGATTATGTAACATTTGTGGACAATCTAGAAACCCATGTTATAAAAATAAACAGCCATAACAACTTAAAAAACTAGCTCGTTTACGTGGAAAGCATCGTATGCTTCTGGGATGGCTCTGGAAAAGAACTACAAGTACACATGAATATGACAGAATTTAAAGAAAAATGTCGACCATTATAGTTAATAGAAAAAAATCTTCTCAGGAGAACCTTGCATCTTTTCTTCTTCTGCATACTTTCGAACATATATTCGGTCATTGTAACCCAAACATAAACAATGAGCTTCGCCCCCATTTAACCTAATGAAAGACGCCAACTTCGGCGGGTGTTCCCGATAAGTTCAACGTTCCGGATGCACTTCCTCGACGTCTCGTTATCTCATCGCGGCGTCGAAATTCCACCAGCGTACCGGCGCCTGCAACCACCGGTTCATCCGCTCAAAAGGCGCAATCATCCACGTCGGTTTGCACACTATCTGGGGAGGCAAAGCCGCTKAGCGGGCGCCGACCAACTTTGACATTAGCTTTGCGGCGTCTCGGCGCCCCCGGATCTGCAAGGTGCATCGCACCGTTCAGCCTGGATCCAGGAAGCGCTGCATATAGGGGGCGCGAAACAATGCTGCAGTTGATGTAACTGGTAGAAGATATGAAATGAAGCTAGAAGACAGCGTTTGTTACAAGGTTATAACTCTCATACCAAGCTCGGATTCTTCTTCTCACGTTTATTGAAGACGGTTATCAAAAAAGCCTAAAAACATCTACACCATTCATTTGTCTAATAGAGAACTCACTGCACTTAAGCTTCAGCTGATTGTTACCCCCGTTACTCCACGAATCCTTTGTATTCTTAATAAATTTTTGGATACTCGCAATGGATGTTTGTGCAGTCTTCACAGATTTCGTTAATTCTTCCCCAAAAAAACGTTGCCTTTCCTCCATGAGTACTGTGCTTCACACAGCATATGGCAGAGACTTTCGTTCTCCTCCATGTACTTCTCACATCTAGCATCATTTGCTGTACCAATTCTAGATGAGTGTTTCTTCAAAAAGCAAGGTCCCGTAAGGTGTGAAATACAATAATTTCAACACATTCTTTTTTACCTTTACGATACATAGACGCGACCTGTGTGCAATACAAAAATTGCTCTGGCAAATAGTGTAAATAGTGTGTTATAAACGTGTAGGACTTATGTAACATCATATATCCCAGACATAATAATAATAATAATAATAATCTTCATTTAACGCCCTTAAGCAATTTACAAAATATCTAAACATATAATATACAATAAAAAATGAATCAAGAAGTAACTACTACAAAACATGGAGAAAAGGAGTTAAAATTTTAGAACTCGTTTTAAATCTGCTTTAAATTTGCAATTTTTAGAAAAAAGATCTAGGTTATTACAGAAAAGATTAACACTTAGACTACATCTATCCCTTGGGCAGTTGCAACCATACAACGTTCTGTGGGTAGGAACCTGCAGTAACGGAGTGTTACGAACTATGCGCTGAGATACATGCAGTAAAAACATTTCCACAACTTCCATACAGTTACCCTGCCCACTGAGAACCTTTTGAGTAAAGCAAAAGTCGAAATAAGTGCGCCGAGTTGATAAAAAATGAAGACCAAAATAGTTCAAAAAATAAGAGTACTGAAGGTAATTTTAGACTTATAACATAAGTATTTTACAAATTTTTTTTGGACGTTTTCCAATCTAGTTACTTGAAACTCAAAATAAGGTGACCAAATTAAACTACAGTAATCTACAATGCTACGTACAAGACTAGAATATAAAACTATTAAGGAACGAATGCTTACAAAGTCTTTTGTTGACCTTTTTAAGAATCCTAACATTTTACTGGCTTTGGATACGATGCTATCAATATGATAATTAAATTTTAATTTGGAGTCAACAATTACCCCAAGGTCTCTGCACATTCTCCAACCGTACGCCATTTAAAAAGTATGGATAAACAGTGATAATGCTCTTCCCGCAGAAACAGATTGATTTACACTTATCTGGATTTAAATCAAAACCGTTCCTAACACACCACCTATAAATACGATCCAAATCACTTTGAAAATTGACATGGTCATTATAACATTTAATATTTAAGAAAATTTTTAGATCGTCAGCAAATAGCAGAAATTTTGAAAATTGTATTTCCTCTTTAATATCGTTTATGTATAACAAAAACAACAAAGGGCCTAAGTGGGATCCCTGAGGAACTCCTGACGTTGAATTAAAAGGATCTGACCTATAACCATTGATATTTAAGATGTGAGCACGATTAGTAAGGAATGATTCTATCCAAGACAAAAGCGGTCCACATAAACCGTACCCACCCAATTTACATACCAATCTTTCATGGTTGATACTATCAAAAGCTTTGCTGAAGTCAGTGTAAACAGCGTCAACCACGAAGCCCCTCTCTAAACAATTACAGATAAAATTTACGTATGAAAACAAATTAGTAACAGTTGATTTACCCGACAAAAACCCGTGCTGTTCATCAATAATAGTTTCCTTAAAATAAAAGATAATTTGGTAGTGACAAGTTTGTCAAGAATTTTAGGAATACATGACTGAATAGTAATCGGTCGATAGTTTGTCACATCAGACCTATCCCCCTTTTTAAAAATAAGAATAAAATAACACATTTTCCAATAGTCTGGAAAGATGCCTTGAGAAAGTGAAATATTATAGATTATAAAAAGGGGGAATGCTAAAGATTCAGCACAACTTTTAATAAAAATAGGAGGAATTAAGTCAGGACATCCCATACCATCAACCACCACCTCTCTTAGACTTTTTTTAAGCTCCTCAACAGAAATAAAAAGTTTGTTGTAAGAAACTGGGTTTTTTAGTGATTTTTCTAAATCAGAATTATCCAAAGACATAAATGGCTTATAAGTAGAACCAAAGTAGCTTGCCAGAAGCGCAGCAATGTCAGCTCCATCCATGGTGCAAAAAGCTAGGCACCGAATTACAGTTTTTATTTTTGGATTTAATATATTTCCAGAACATAACAAAGTAAACATATATGTTACATACTTTTTAAAGCAAATTTCATATCTCTGGTACATAATGCTGTTATGTAGCTTTTGTAACACTGTTGTGCCTTGATATTTATGTATCATACATGTTTGTGTTGGCTGGGTCCAAAATCAGAAAGCCTGAACAATAATACATTATGAACACACTTAAATCGATTTTTCTCCAATAATCTTGATAATACAGCCATTAAACCAAGGAGAATATCTGTTTTTATGTGTAACTGAATGTTTCGGTACACTTACGTCTAAGATACTATATATTTCGCTATAAAAATACGCACACATATCTTCTGGATTGCCAATCACTTCCAAATATAACCAATCAATATCCGGAAACAGAAAGTTATAACAGTCTGGTCATGTTTTGCATTTTTTTTTCATTTAATTTGCACGTAATCTTTAGTGTCGGATGATGATCATCCTCAGCAGATCCATCGATGTTTCAACTAAGCAGGGCAGGCTTTTGAAGGTGTTTGATACCAAATCTAGTCGTATAACAAAAACAACAGTAAATTTTGAACTATTCTATACCATCAACTGGCATAGTGCCTTTTTTATTTTAAGCCTATATTCAAAAGAAATATGTATAACTTAATCAACACCGACAATCCTGTCTGCGTGTATAATGATTTTACTACTCCTTCTCCAAGAAAAACAACAACAGACTGGCATTTTCAGGATTATTTTTATTTCCGCACAACCAGCATGTCCCGACAGGGTGAATTACCATATCCGACGTTTCCAGACTTCCACATTACCGTTTCTAGTCTCGGAGACATCCAATTCGTGGCAGACACCCCCCTAAATCATGTTTGTAGGGCGAGATAACATCAGCCGTTATTGATATTATTAAACCAGGAACACGCAAACAAATAAATCAATTCTAGCATAGATCACGTAGATCCAGGACGGCGACGTCTTTAAACTAAACGCAAACAAAAGTCTGTAAGGGGCGGAAGGACGTCGCGACGCTGATGCCAGATTTCGTGGCATGTCTTTCAATTGAATAACGATATTTAAACCTTTAACTTAATGGTGATTACTCTAAAGGTCAATAGCATAGTATTTACGAGTAGTTATGGCATTGATGGTATGAGTAAAATACTCATTTGGTCCACCATAAGCACAGTTTCTCAAGTCTCTATATAAAACCTCAATATTTTTCTGTTTTAACTTTGCATGAGATGAGTTAACAGTTATTGTGCAACGGCAGATACTTCATGTAATGTTCCTATTATGTAATTGGGTATTCACTCTTGTAGAATAGTGTAGAATAAATTAATAAATAGCTTCGAAATCATCTCTTTAAGTAGCTAGACGATATTCAGAAATGTAATAGTCGTAATAAACTTATATTCAAGTAAACGCATATTCCGCATTTTACATTCGCGCAATACCATCTCTGCTGTTTCGAAATCTCGTTAAATTACACATTTATGGTAATTCCCATGCACATGCACATTTTCCACGGTCGTTGAAAAGGTAATTCTAATTTATATCGTTATTTGCCTTTATGGTACGACTGTTCTTGTTGCTTTCTCTGCACACGGCGCATAAGTGAGGAAATTATGTATTAAATTTCCTATTCAAATATCCCTGCACTTGACATTCCTATAGAAATACCTGAAACGCCGCTGGAGGCTTTCTGGATCCCTAATTGGGAATTAAGTAAGCTAATTTGGAACGATTTCAGATTAGATGAAACGGTAATGTGCGTGGGCTCTGTAAGTCGCAGAGAATTAATTTGTTTCGCGGGAATTACGTCTGCAGCTATTCGGTAATTTTGACGTTTGATTGGGGATTGTATTCAATCGAATTAAGCAACTTTATCGTACAATAAACAATTACCAATGTTTTCAAGCATCAAAAATTGAATGCCTGTTGTTTAATTTGTAAAGTTTTTAACTATTTTCTAATTTAGCTATATTCCACTGAGCAGCATAATAATAATAATCTGCCTATTTACAAGGTATCGTTTTTGAATGGTGAATTCAATTTTTCAATGTTTAGAGTGGCATAAGAGATTTTTTTATAAATTTCATACAAAGCCTCATATTCACTAATGTAAGAACCTTAAACTAATGAATTTATGTCATTATATATCGAGAATTATCTTAAAAAAGAAATTGTTGATGCTTATTTTTATATTTCTGTAGAAGAACTATGAAATACAGAAACAATTTAACCCCAAATACCACTTTAAACAAATAAATATGAACAGCATAATATAAATTGAGGTGGGCAACAAATATAACATTTAGCATTTTCAATTTATTATGATCAATACTGATTTAGCTCAAACAGTTCAGCTGATATAGTGTCAAATTTTAAATCCACATACGTAATTAGTCAAATACTGAAAACTATAAAAGTAAAACAGTACTAACCTGTGAACAATTCAAGTAAAACTGAAACCGTTTCACGTTCACCTTCCCTTACTGAAAGCTGTCTGAAGAGTAGACTGAATGTACTTTGCAGATCTTTAAGAGCGGCTGTAAATCTGCTTTCATTTACAACCCAGCTTTTATTTTTAACGAGTCACCAAAGTAAATGGATTTTTTAAATGAAGTGGACGTCAATGGAAGTACATGCATCGCAAGACTAACATAGCTTTCATAACCTGCGTCCAGGAATGACGATAGTAATCGATGCTTTTGTTGCCACTAGAATTACCTGATAATTGCAGCAGCTTCTTCCATCCGAGCTGCAACGGTTGTTTACAATGCAAAACCCTTTTTAGTCGTCAGCAGAAACAAATGCGCTTTCTGGTGTACCGAGGCTCTTAAAAGGCCAATATGTCGCTGTTGAACTGTAAAAACTGGGGCGGAAGAGGTCGTTTGATCGCTAAATGCTTTTGCATTCGTTCGCAGAGCTTTTTAAGTAGAATGAATGGTAAACAAGCCTTTGGCGTCGAGTGCTTACGAAGAACATTCAGGATTTAGTCTTGCTTGCAACTCCTTTGGGTTTTTCTTGGATTCGAGCCAAAGGGGAGGAAATCTGTAATCAAATCGTATCCTGTGTGGTGAACTGTCTTTTACGTCTTATATTTTGCTGGCAGGTGATTTTTTTGAGGAACAGACATTCCTGAACCAACCAAAAATGAGGTGAGTCAGCTAAAGAACAGTAATAGTCCCGGTGGAAATAGAATATCGGCCGAATTAATAAAGTATGGGGGACAATAATAAGCAGCTGATTYGTACGAGTTTAKTCTGCATAAATAATATGCCACTAGCCATTGTAAAGCAAATATCACCAATGCCATCGCTCACTGTCTGTGATAAGTTGTTGATTATATTAATATCAGAAGGATCTATGTATATACGAAAAATTATTGATTGCTGCTAAACTAAGTAAATGTTAAGGAAGTACGAACATTTTTTGTTGTAATTTTGTAATATAAATAGGCTTTTTTCTCCCCTTTTTACCGTAGTTTGTTAAATTGCGAAGCTGTTCGTAGTAATTCCAGTGCAAATTTGTTTTCCTTTTCAAATATTCCTTTGAAGCTAACTAGCGAACTTTCCACAGCGCTTTTRTCGTAAACCTATAAATGCGGTTCCGTTTTTGTACCGACAATGGGTTTTAAATCGAACAGCTCGTAACGTATAATCGTTAAAGCCATAACAATTCGTGATAGATTTTCTTGTATCGCCTTCAGCTATTTGTCGGCGCATTAAGACTGAATTCGCTGAAATTGGGGCTTTATACTTGTCGTTCGTGTTAATATTTCTGTCTACCGCGCTACTGGGGGCAATTCCGAGTTCAAAAAGAAAACGTGAAGGAATTACGGTCTTTTAATTGCACTGCTGAACTTCTCGTGCTTCTAGGAACTTCCAGAAGCTCGATTAGCCATCGATAATATGAAAGGTATCAAACGGTTTATATAATCTGTCGTTGCCATCAAGTCATCATGCTCATGGAGAGAATGCATTGAAATGGTCTTTATTTCCTGACTTAAATACAGTTATTTTCCCAGTATAGGGCTATCTTACATGCACATAAACAAAAAAAACAGAAAAAAACTACCAAAAAAGGTGATTTTTATCCTCTTTTACATTGTCATTGGCTTACACTTACATTGATGACTTCTCTGACATTTTTTGAGACCACTTTTATCAAATGTTAATTGGGATTTCATTGACACTTCTGATACTTGTCTATGAACATTATGTAGCCTGCAAAAGCTTTAACTTCGTGGTTTTTTTTTACAGAGCTTCGTAAATTAATTGAAACAAAAATATATTACCCTGACGTTTTGATATTATTATTTCCACTAAATATACTTTCTTCGTATTATTTACAAGCTAGGTAACGTTTTGTGTATCTAATATTATACTTTGTACTAAGGATATAGACTGAACGAAGAAGTTTCAGGAACTGAAGTAGTCCACCGCAATTCATCGCGTATTCAGTTCAATAACAGTCCCAAAGCATTCACGATTTAATTTCAGATAACTGCCCTTCGTTCCTATCATTAAGCTTGAACTATGTGAGCATGAGCAAATCCCGTTCGCGCGCCCGTGTTAGCGTACTCAATTACGTGATTATGTAATGATAGCGTTCGGAAGCACAGTCATAATTATACATTTCTTTTTGTTCTAGGTGAGTGAGGTACACGGTTCATCCGTTTTGATGGCTTGAAGATACCGTTATCAGAAGTACAGGTGTTGAGGCAATTTATGTGGTATGTAGAAGATAACATAGCGCTGGTCTGATTTAAGAATTACAAACATGGACAATTATATTTTTTAACTGTCTTGCCATTGCAATAAACAATAATATTACCAACGTACCTTTATCATTGTAGAAGTGCACAACCAGGGCTCATTTTTTAAAGAAATCACGCTTCCATATAGTACATCAGCTTCCATTTCAATTTCAGGATGCACAAAATCTTTGGAACCACTCTTGAATGCAAAATTCAGCTTTGTTTTGTCAAATAATTCACGTCGAGTTCACTTTCAATGGCCACTGCTGCTTGATTTGCAGAAAATTCTAAACTGGCAACCAATAAAAAGACAGACAAAGTAATTTCAAATGTATTTTTGGAAATGCCGCTTTATATTTATGTGCAGATAACTGACTAACATATCTTTACGCACGCATGCATTTAGTTCTTGCGATTTTCCTCGAGAACAGTTGATACACAATCAAAAATTTACAAAGGACAACAAATTTTGTTTCATCAACGCGAGATAAAACCTGAAATAATAATGGATAAGGGTGTGCTTGTTACAAGGGAATGAACACCATGTTGTACTGACAAAAAATCATACTTTTACTTGAAAAAAATGTTGTGTTTTCGTATTCGTAAGTAATAACCCAAATTTCAATGCGTTTGTTCTAATGATTAAATAAAATTGTTGGTGAACAACGTAGGCATGTAACAACTATAAATTTTACTTTTGCGTATGGAATATAGATGAAATTTCTCAGAAAATAATTATAAATACTAACTTGTACTGACAAAAACCGTAAGTAAGATCATATGCTTTGCACATTTAAATTCAAACGGTCAGTTTTGCAGGAAGTTTTCACTTGCTCTGTTTTTCTTTTCTGTGGCTCCTCATAAGGCAGTAGTGTTTCCCAGATCTACGTCTGGGGCCACCTCAAAACCTTTGTGTGTGACCGTCAAGGGAACCCCTGGGTCCCGGTTGAGAATCGCTGCTTTAAAACTAAAACATATATATATATATATATATATATATATATATATATATATATATATATATATGCATCTTCCTGACGTGCAGCTATGCATCCGTGTAGGGTTCCGTTAGGGCCATTAATTTTTTATCGCCTTATTGAAAGACGCGTTGTTGCTGCAAGGGGGCGCTCCAGCAGTTTTTATACGTCACACACGCCGTGTCCATAACTCTCTGCCACTGCTGGGTATTAAAGTTCCAGGACGGGATCATTTGTCAGCAGGAAACGGACGGAACACAGGTGACGGTGTTGCCGAATGTCCACGGTCTGACGGTTTCTGAAAGTAGAACAAGAAAGTAGTCAATCATATTTTTTTTCTTTGTGATCAGTTTTTTTAATTTTGTTAACATACTTGATTCTAAATCTCATGATAACACCTGACAAACAAAATTTAAAAACAGTATTTTTCTTAGTTTGAAACATACTATCCCAGAGATACTGAAAACTCTTTCTACTGAAACTAAAAAAGTTATTTTAACACATGTATCTGTTTTTGTCACAGACATCCTCTAAAAAAGAGTTTCATACAAAAAGCACACGAAATTAAAAACTAAGGAAAACATTTTTTTCTTTTCTTCAGTATAAAGCTCGTTTAGTAGAAGTTAGGTAAAATCAATTCTAAACTATTTAATAGCTTTTTTCCACTTGCACGTTGTCTTTGCATGGAAGGCATCGGAGATTGTATGTTGATATTTCATTTATAGGCTGTTGGTGTGCTTGAAAATAGCTATAGTAGGATTCTCCTAACTCTGGCAATGTTTGGTAGCGAAACTTATTTAACTTGATAAAAATTAAGTAGGTAAGCGCACAATATAAAAATTTTGCAACGTACCCTATAGATTTGTAAATGGCACAAAAAAAACTACCAGATGTTGACCTTAAATTAAATGTAAGATGATGTACGTCAAAACCTTGAAAGTCACTTTTTTTAATTCAGTATTATATAAACTAGTTGTTCCACTTAGCATCATATCATTTGTATTTTGTGTGAATACCTACGGAAGTCTTCGCGCTGTATTTGGATTGATTAGCATTCAATAGATTGTATTAAAACGCATAATTTATACGATGAAGTATTAACGTAGGAAAAGACCGGTATCACAGGTAGTCCATTTTTGTGAATTTTTGGGAGGCTATATAGGATTGGCGCTCGGGGGATAATTATTCTTAATTTGTGCTTTTCTTGTTTGTGTTTAATAGCCTGGTTCATATTCCTATTTAAAGGGTAGTTTACTCACAAGAAGAGATTTGAAAAAAAATACTAAAACTTGTTTTGCTACGAAATTACTTAAATTAATTGTGAAGTTCAACTGTAACACTCATAAGTAATCATTCAACTTAAACGGATACGACGACTTCACTTCTACCTTACATGCTTTTAAGATTGATGGACGTAATGTCTGACTTCTCCCATCTCGATATTAAACAATGTATCTCCCTTCGTTCACATTGATTTCACCTTCCATCAAACATGCCTCGTCAAGCTGGGAAGCCGGTGGGTCGGGGCATTTACCGGACCCCAGTACTCTTGTTTACTTGTCCGTTCGGATACAGAACGTCCTCGGTGACTGGTCGCAATCATGTCGCACATCGATGACCTGAACTGAACGAGGGGGATTATCGCCTGCCAGGGTTAGACGTCAGTGGAAAAGGGAGGCGCCGCTGAAAAATTCAGCGCTCGGAAATTCGAAGTTTTGTTTTCGAGTGCCGGTAGAAGAAAACATGAAAACGGTTCTTAGTTTCGTAATTAGTGTTTATTGTTCAATCGGTATTTCTATCTGAGTAGGTAAAATATCGTACTGTTTTTAAATATCTCCTTTACGCCAACTATTTGAGTGCAGAATTGCAATTAGTAATACGAGGCATGTTTTTTAAGTAAGTACCGTTTTGGAATCAAAAAAGACGTGCAAAGATATCGCAATAATTTTATCTTACATGAAAGCCTGTATCTTAATCTACTTTTCTACATAATTTCCGTGAATATTGAGGCACTTGTCATAACGTGGCACCAGTTTTTGAATACCCTCCTCATAAAATTCTGCCGCCTGACTTGTTAACCACTGTATCACAAATGTTTCGACTTCGTTATCGTCTTGAAGACGCTGACCACCCAGGTGTTTCTTCAAGTGCAGGAACAAATGGTAGTCGCTGGGCGCCAGATCAGGGCTCTATGGAGGATGATCTAGAGTTTCCCATTTAAAAGATTTGATGAGATCTTTGGTCCGATTAGCCACATGTGGACGGGCATTGCCATGCAGCAAAACGATACCCTTACTCAACTTGCCACGTCTTTTGTTCTGGATTATTTCATCGCACTATTTGCAGGTTTTTGGTTGGGTTTTGTTATCGCTTTCTGATATAAAAAAAACAGGTTCATCTTGTGCAGTACCTACTACATCTGATACATCAGAAAATCACTTAGGAAGCCCTAAAATTCCTGCAAGCCCTGAAAAACGCGGAATCGTTTTACATTGAAATGCATCCGGACGCCTGACGGGATAACGTATCGTTCGCCCCGAAAACATAAGGCCTGCATCTGCCCCGGCTTAGCTCCGACAGATATTTGCAATATAAATGCATTTCGGCCGTTCGTGGTGTCACCCCTTGCGGTGTTTCAATCTCCGCACGTTCGGAATGTCCGGGGAATGCTTCGGAAAGAAGGCGCACTGTGTGTCGACATCGAAATTCCAATTTATATTTAAATGCGGTCGCGAGGGCACACACTCAACGGCCGTCGGAAATCCTAGGAATTTAATTCGAATAATTCCCCGCTAAACGGGGCAAAGGAGGACCTGAGGGCTTCGGCAGGGTGCAAAAAGAAGGCGGCTGCTAAGTTAGAAGGTTGTTTTTGGTATTAGTTGATTTGGCTTTTAAAGAAGTAGCTACAGTCTGTTGATTTATGAAGCTTCTTAACCATTAAGCAGATCTTATTCGAAGAGTATAGAAATGGGATAGACAGATCCCAAGAATAAACATGCAGCTTAAAGAGCAGATAGTTATGTTTTTTAGCTACGTATTACCTAATTAATCGATTGGTTAATTCTGAAAAACACTGTATCGGTTACGCAAGAAAGGGCAAGTAGACTACTTCAGCATGGATAATGCACGTTGCTAAAGGCTTCATACTGGAAGAACTATGAGAGCCACTGACCTTAAACTGGACTGCAAAGGCTTCACCTTAGGAGAGAGCAATCAACAGGTGAACCATTTTTATAGCAGTCTATCTCAGGATTCTTAGGGAACGGCAAAGCAGACGACCGCATTAAAATGTTGTGTAAAATAACGTTAACATAACTTAATTGCTGAAATTGTACGATGAACAAATGCTGCCTTAAAAGCAGCCCCCATTAAGCAATGCAGAACACATAATTTAAGTTTGTAACTTTATTAATGCTCAAATAGGCGGTTTACCAAGCATCCATTTGTGATGAAACGTTCATTGTCGGCATATTAGATGTAGGAAACACACTCATTTGTCAGTTGAAGACATGTTTATAAGAAGAGGAAAGCTAGTGGCTCCAGTATTTCTCGTAATGCCTTATTGATCTATTAAATAAAAGCATGCTAATACAACTCCATATAATCTACTATAGCATTCACTATGTACCCCAGATTGTGGAAAAAAGTGTTTTTTTATTTCTGAAAAAATGTTCTTTACAAATTCCCAACACTCAGAATAAAAACAATACTTTATTTCCAGCGTATTTATTTGTAGGTTCTGGCTCCTTTAATCTAGATCTTTTTCAAATACATTTTTTCTAATTGACAAACTGGTATGAAATGAATATGACGTTTACAATTTTGATATTAACATAAAATGTATCTTTGAGTTGGTTGTGTGTTTAAATGATACTGTTGTAAGTATTACTTAGTCCTTGTTCCAGTCCTGTCGTTTACACATGTGTGTATTTTTTTGTGCATGTATCATTTTTATGTTGTTGTATTCTGTTTTTAAGTATCGTCCTGTATACTGTGCTGAATTCCATTTACTGCTATATTCTACTGGTTTTTGAGATGACCCCACCTTCTTCCTCTGCATTTTTGATGTATTCATAAAGATTCGAAACTATTTGTTCATCTTTAGGCGATAAATGATTATGATTCCGTTTAGTGAGATTTGACTCTTCAGTTACACAATTTTCAACATTATTATCAAAAAGTTTACCGGTGCATTTCCAACAATTAAAGCTCTTTACACCACATGTTTTCTTAAAACATAATTAAAAGAAGGTTGCAGGTAAATTTTTCAAATGGATAATTTAGAATATTATATAACAGTCTGCCTGAAGATCTGAAAATACTTTCGGTACTCCAATTCCGAAAGCAGTTAAGGTAAATTTCACTTTCACAGTAAATTTATATAGGTTGGCTTGTGATACGATATAAGTTTAGTATAAGCTATGTGGCTTGTACCTATATGCGGATTATTCCATTACCATGTGCAACTAGTACTTGTTATTGTTACTATTGTCATAATTTATTGCTGATTGTGGCTTCTAGCAATGGAAAAGGTTGCGTTGAGTAGCCTTTAGCTAGACTTCGCCTTAAGAAAGAAAATATGACCGTTATTTATGAAAATAGGGGTTTTAAAAATTTTTAATATCCTTCAAGTGTAGTCGCATTAAATTGCCTGAAAGTTTAACATGCAGGTAAAGACTAGGGGCAAGAGTACAAATTTTACCCATCTTTTGGAAGCACATGGCTTTTAAATATATTTTTAACATTGTACACCACAATTCATAAACGAAAGCGACTCGTATATGTTTTAGATAGCATACCACGCATGAAGGAGTGTCAGATATTTTTGGAGATTCCACGACATACTACGAGAATAACGTAGCGAAGGGGAGAGACGTCTTCTTATCTTATTACAGCGTGCTCTCGTTCCCTGTTCGTTTAATACTCTGCACGATATTCACGATCCAGCTAATGTAACATGACGTTCGAGATTTGTAATCTACTGGATGGCGGCGCTCATGAAATTCAGATTAAAAGGCAGGTGGGAATTGAGGCAGAGTGTGCTACCACAACATTCGTATTGAGAATTTGATATTTTATTAGATACTTATGAAACTAACACAACTTGTTCGCGATAACATGTCTAGAGATTTATATTCTTAATTGGTTAGAGCACATTTCAAAAAGACAGTCCCTTTTTTGCTTTGTATAGAACAAGGGCTTAGCGACACAAATAACGAGGTTCAGGTTGCTAACTACAGCTGATACTAGTTCACTGTCAACCTCTTCACTGAAAAATTCGTTTCGGTGAGAAAACTTGCATATAGCTAATATGCGACGATAATAACCAATTACGAATTGCATGAGCTGAGCGTACAATAAACGATGAGCGTTCTTAAGAGTGACACAGCTGGAGAAAGGCGGAAGAAATTCTAGCATTCATCAGGACTTTGCTATTTTCATCCGTCACTTGCGAGGATTTGCAGAAAGGCGAAAATTAATTGGACATCTTGGTCATTAAGTATGAAGGATGATTGCTGGGACGAACGATGCTTCTGAGGCATACCGCGAATTATAATGGAAAGACGTGGAGCGGAGGAATAAGAATTACTTCAGTTGAGCAAGATTGGGATTTGTGTAGATTTTCAGCCATTTGAGTATTATGGTTCAAATTTATGAGGCGCTGTGTCCCAGTAATGGATGTAAATAATATATAAAAACAGCGACCAAACTTTGTTTTGAAACAGCCGAAGATTCATTCATCCAATGTCTCTAAGGATGAGAAAATTGCTCTCAAAAATCTCAAGTCCAGTTCCAGATAACCATTCTCTCGGCGACTAAGGTGACTGTACTCCCTAATACTGCTGATTACCTATGTCGAAAAATCAACAATATTTTGCACTTATTATGACTCGACTCCCAGAATTGAAAAAGAACTGAATTCGATGCTTAAGAATCCAGCTGATATCAGGAAAAAGTTAGCTCTTTATTTGAATAAAAACCCGGAAAAAAACTACTTTGTGCAACATATACTAGATGTTTCACGAATGATAATGACCCTGATAAAATTAAAAATGCAACCCAAAATACATTTGCTGAGCTAATTGTTCATCGTCTTAAAAATATAAAACGTAGAGAGCTGTATAAATTTGTACATTTTGACATAAACTTCAATCATTTGCTTTAAGTAAATTCTGTATTGTAAAACAAATTTTATTTTTGAAAAATGTTTATTCAATAACATTAATGTAATAACATGTCTGGAGTGATGGATCTACATGCATCACGTATTTTATTTTCTAAATGTTCTACACTTTCAATTGGTGTTTGGTAGACTTGCTCTTTTACCATTCCCCATAGAAAAAAATTCAAAGGAGTAAGGCCCGGGCTTCTTGGTGGCCAAGGATTAATTGAACCTCTTCCTATCCATCGGTTAGGCAAAACCAAATCAAGATGATTTCGCACTATTCTTTGATAATGCGCAGGTGCCCCATCTTTTTGGAACCATAGATTTTGTCTTACTTGTAAATTTACATTTTGGAGAAGTACCGGTAAAATGTTTCTTAAAAAATTTAGATAAGTATTGGCGTTTAAATTATCGCGAAAAAATAAGGCCCAACAATTTGATTCCCCAATATTCCGCACCAGACATTCGTCGAGTAGATAGTTTGAAAATGTCCTTCTCGAATCCAACGTGGATTTTCTTGCGCGTAATCATGCATTTATTACCTCCACCATTATTAGAAAATCTTGCCTCATCTGAGAAGCAAATGTTGTCATAAAATCTCACATTCAAGGTTGGGTGTTCCCGAAAAAAGTTACAAAAAGCCAGTCTTTTAGAATAATCTGTCTCCTTTAAGGCCTGAACCAATTGCAAGTGATACGAATGAAATTGGTTGCCTTTAATTATTCGGTGTACTAAAGACAGACTAATACCGGTTGCTCTTGAGACTACCTTTTGACTAATATGAGGATTTTCGTCAATCATTTCCAATACTCTTAATTTGTCTTGAAAATTGTATTGGCAGGAGCTCTTCTATTTGGAAAACTGTCTGAATAAACGGGCAGCAGCGGAAGCATTTTTCTTGCATTCACCATAAATCAAAATCATACCTGTTTTTTTTTTCATCATTTGAATATATTTTGACTTTTAATAAATACAGTGACAGGAACCATAGCGCATAGCCGTCATGGATTCCCAATTTATTTTTAAAATAATACCATTATGTAAAATAACCACATTGGCTATGAGAGTGTATTTAGGGTTGTATTTATAATATCGTCAGGGTCATTATCATTCGTGAAACATCCTGTATTTATTTCCGTGTACTGTTCAAGAAAACTGCGGCAAGGGCACGTCAATATTTCCAGTAAATCTCTATAGGCCGGGGACGAGGGGCAAAGCATAAAACGGGCAGTAAAGTTCAAATCTCGCAAGGATTGAGTTATGCGGTAGGCTTTTACGGACGACCGGGCTTTTTGTTCCGACCAACCGGTGCTCGAAAGACGCGGTTTTCTTTTTTAAATCGGTCAGGGGAGCAGATTAGTCATGGGGTGTGCATGCATAATTCAAGTATTCGTGTGAATCACCGCATTTTTCATGGATCGGGGTTGATTTTGCGCCGCCCACGTGTATGTTTTATGGGAGCGATGGCGTGGCGAAAGGGTTGGAAAAAACTGGGGAAGTAATGGTAATCACGCATGCTATGTCATAATTTTCTTATTAGGCTGCACTTCCAAGAAATCGCCTGCGTGGGGGATGATATTGATCGCATGCAAATAGAATTTTAAGCTTAACTTTTTAAAGAGTGAACGGAGGTGCTTTAAGGATAGGCCTTAACCCTTAATATATTACGTTCAGTATAATCAGGGAATATGGTAGAGGAAAAATAATGAATGTCTGTTTCATGTTGATAAGAATCATAACTATTACAGAAAGATCATCTTCACTGATATATAATATATAAAACAAATTTAATAAAACGAAAAATGCTAATTATGGACTAGAGCCACCAATAAGAGGCAAAACCCAAAAAAAATACCAGTATTAAAAATGAGTCTTCCATATTAGTAGGAGAAAAATTGTAGTAGGAACGAAAGTAACATTTTTGAGCAAGATAACAGTTTACTAAACGAGCCGAAGTTCAACACCTTATTTTTTCTTTAATCCATAAACAATACAAATAATTTTTGATTTAAATGTGAATTAATGACAATATTGGAACAATTATTTAATGTTATAGGTGTTTCACAGTCCAAGCTTTTACGTAAACTAGAGGATACATTGACTCTGCTAAACAATGCCCTTCCAGATATACTGTAAAATTTAAGGCAACCTTTTGTACCACTAAGTATTTCTTGAAGCAATACACGATTATCTTTCTTTAGTCAGTAAATATTTTTAATCGGCTGTATTTGTTAAGAAAGGAAAGGCAGAAAAAGTTCTAGACATCTTACTTTTAAAACCGAAGGATTATCGTTTGAAAAGAGAACGTAATTTRGGATATTTACTGATATATTGATCATTTCTTATTAATAAGGTTGTTCTTAACATCGGATATAAAAATCATAGGGTCGAAGCCTTTAAGGTTTAGTACAGTACTTGTTAATCAGCCCTCCACCCGAGAATTTACTATAGTGACATATAATGACAGCGGTACCGTGACAGCTAGATTTTGGACCACTAGATATTGATGAAAATTAAAAGGTAGACTCTAGTGACGAAAGTTAACGTTACGAGATTTTCTCTCACAAGAGACAAAAATCAAGTCTTTGTTGGAGTATGGCGTGACAAAAGCTGTCTTTCAATATAAGGTCATAGAAAAGAGACTTTTCCAACTTCCTTATGTACATAACCCGTATAATAATAACCCTTTGTTATTGTCCACGTTAAACAAGAAATAAATTACAATTAAATGCCTACATAGCGTATAAAAGAACGATTTAGCTTTGTTCATCACACTTCAATGAGCTGTAGTACATATCGCAAATTGTAGAAGTAATATCGCAGTTGCGGCAAGCAAAGTTAATGGGAGAATACAACATAATGTTGGTATTATTTTTCCTTATAGCAAAAATGACTTACCTAGCTCGCGGTACAAACAAATTAAGATGTTTCAACAGTATAGGTACATCTATTTTAGAATGCAGAAGTTGATAAATAAACCAAATTGAACGATTGAATATTTCAGCTGCGATAAATCAAGCCAAATGCTTTATAGGTAGAGACAGAAGCATTTTGTGTATTAAGCATATACGAGTCAAATAACGCACCGAAATCACGAACAGTCATGTATTGGTTGCTTATTTTGTAGCTAAACTTTACAGAGCGTTTAGAAGTATTCAAAGATAGACCCATACTACGACACCATTGGTCTACTTTTTATGTTTTGCTGTATAATTTCACTGTCAGGGTTCTAATATTGTGAGATATTTTAAGATCGTCAGCAAAAAATAGACGATTGCAGGAGAWGGTATTAGAACAATCATTAACGTAAATTAGAAAAAGCAGAAGTCCTAAATTTGATCCTTGAGMTAGGCCAGAAGATATAGGATAAGGCAAAGAAAACGCTTGCTGAGAAGAAACAATATATTGTGTAAAAACTGTCAGGTTATCTGTCACTTATAAAGCCATGCTGAGCAGGTGAGATACGAGTGCGTACAAAAGCGTGTATATATTTATACAAAGCAACTAAAGTTGCATAAGATAGAAATATAAAGAAACAACACTCCGTCGAGTATTTTTCCACTCTCTCCACACCGCTATCGATATATCATGTTGCCCCCAGGCCAAGTTTGCATAAAACGCGTCCATCGGCGCGTGCAGTTTTCCTCTCTTGTTCAGGAGCCGAAGGAACACCCCATAACCTTTTTAATTCTACCCCGCGCCGGCGGCGGCATTTGGCCCCGTCGAAAAACCCAATTTGCCCCCTCCGTCGGTTTCCAAACGCCGGCTGCAAAGTAGCAAGCGGCGCAATTTGGCGGCCCGCAAAAAATCCCATCGAACCGGCGCGCCGTTTTCGGCACGTGCGCTCTCTGTGCTGTGTACGTGAGCGATCGCGGGACGTTTATAAATCAAATAAAACGCCACTTCGGTTTTAAAATCAATCCGGTTTAAATTTGTTTGGGCTCCTTTATTTGTCGACGTGACTCTTTTGAGTTGCGCGGGGGTGGGCTGGGGGAGGGGTGGTCGTTAAAGCTCATTGCGATTCGGGATCGCGCGTAAGACTGCGATTTGTACCCGCGTCCTAACAACCGTGAAAACACAGTAACTATGCTGCAGATTATACTGTATGGTTGGCTTTAGAACGAGTACGGTACATGATTATTATCAGGTTAAATAAATGTTATGTCAAACTGACAAGTTAGAAGTTTCATCAGTTTAAATCTAAAATTATTTTACTTGTGCCCCCAATAAGGGGGTGAATCATCTAGAGGGTGCTAGTAGATCCAATGTGGTAGCATGCCTAAAGAGTCTACAACTTGGCTGCTGGACACAGGGTCGACAGAATTGGAAACGAAAGCCAGTTTTAGTGGGAAAAGTATTGAATCATTGTACTTATATACCTAGTTGTATAATCTATCGATCACCATACGATAAATAAATAAATAAATTGTCAGGTCGGATTACTTCACACATTTTAATATTGCCGTTAATAAAGCCCACCCTTCTTCCCATCAGCCTGCTGAAAACTCGTTTCAGTCCCGCCGTGCACAAATCGAGCAGGCGAATCAGACGAGGCGTCAACCGCCTGTCGACAACTGAAGCGTCGTCGACTTCGGGACGACACATATATGAAGAAAACGCGTCGCCGCCTTCATTCATCATGCGACATCGAGGATGTCAGATGCAGCTGCGAATTTATGCGCTCATTTCCCGGATATTTAGCCTCTCGACGAAGTTCGCTCCTCTCGAGGGTGGCAGAGGCTGTCGTTGCCCTAAAAGTGTTATGGCTTTTCGCATTAGACGTTGATTGTGATGGCGGGTGGGAAAAAGAGCGATCGACAGGGCGCCGTTTTGGAGGTCGACTTATTTAGGGAGTGGATAGATGTGAAATTGATCTTTTCGGCCCAAAAAGCGGAGGTGCAAAAATTTTAAGGTACAAAAAGAATAAAGGGCCTTTGATGTTTTGTAATTTTTCGGTGGAAAGTAATTTTAGCTCAAAATCGACAAACAGATGTATTTTGAGCTGCAGATTCCAAAAAATTGATCAGAAATGAGCTAGGACGTCGGGCGGCCTACTTTACTCCGCTTTTAGATCGAACCGTTGTAGCTAGCGACAAACAACATACCATTCCGAAATTCAGGAGGTCAAGATAAGTAAATATGCTTGAAATTATACGAATCCGAAGTGCAAAAATTTTAAGGTCCAAACAGAACAAAGGGGTTATAGCCTTTGATGTTTTTCTGTAACGATACTGAAACATCAAAATTATCGCACTCTTAGTTGGCCACGTAGAGTCCTAAGTGTTATAAACACCAAATACATCCCCCTTCCTGTTCTTAATTCAGAATGGATTAAGGCAATGGTACTTAATTCTCTCTCCACTGAAGCTGAAGAAGCAACTGCAAACAGAAATAGTTTCATTTTACCTAGCTACCACTGATATCAACTGATATTTTTCCATAAATCATTAATTCATTAATTAATTGGGTTTATAGTTTTTAACGCCAATTTTTTATCATCAACAGTCTATTAGATGTACTTTTTAAACTTGTCAGTGATGCTTGTTCATAATATTCAGAGCGGTCGATATTGATTTATAGTCTTTAAGTGTTCGTCAGCATTCCTTGATAGGCCAGACATTCTAGTCAAAAAAGTGGGGTAACTGCCTTACCACTTTTGTGTTGTTGTTAGTAATGAGATGTAAAAAATACCCGACGATACCAACGGTGATACTTTAGAATACTCAAGGCAAAGAAGTCAAATGACACTCAATTCATAATTTCCACAATCCCTATTAAAACTAATAGTTATCGTAGAAATTTCTAAGGCTTTTTTTATTAGACGTCTGTAATAATATTTTACTCTATGTAAAATTTTCGTTTTATCAAAGTCAATGATGTGTTTAGTCAAATATGAGTGTTCAGCTACAGCAGATTCATCTATCTGTTGCAGCCTAATAGCACGTATGTGTTGTTTCAAACGAGTACCTACTTTTTTTTTGTTTGACTAATGTAATGCTTGCCGTAAGTACCTACTATCAACAACTAAAATATCATGCTTTCCAAGTATCCTCTTTAATTTTTCCGAAAGGCCTTGTACATAAGGCAATCTCAACTCTAATTTATTATGTCCTGGCTGAAAATTTTATCAGAAATTGACCAAATATTCTTATTGCTATAACCATTTCTCTGCCTGATTTAAGGTGATATATTTCTTTTTGTAAAGAGCTTTCGTCTAGGATTCTTTGTGCTCTAAGAAATAACGTCGTTATAAGACTATTCTTTTGAGTGGGAGGGTGGTGAGATGTGGCATGTAAATATATGTCTGTGTGTGTTGGTTTTCTGTAAGCCTTGTGTCCTAACTGTCCAGTGTTTACTCTGTAAATTTGGATATCCAAAAAAGGTGGGGTACCATTAATTTCTAATTCCATAGTAAATTTTATGTCAGGAATTTGAAGGTTTAGATAATTTAGAAATCTACTTAACTCTTCTATACCTTTAGGCCAAATAACAAAAGTAACATCTACATACCTACACCAACATTTTGGCTTAAACTGAAAACACAAGAAATAAATTGATTATAAACAGTGTTTAGACAATCTGAAATTTCAATTTGATGATATCAAGTAGTATCCTAATATTCCTGCCTAGTATCGATGGGTACTTTTTACATCTCATTCCGAATGTCTACTTTTATTGAAGTTCCATAAAGATAATAAGAATTTAGACGGCATAATGAACGTAAAAAAAATCGTACAAAAAACCCGTGCCAATAAAATCAGGAATCAGGAACTAATTCCTGCTTTTAGCTCCCTATTATCGTTTACTGCAGCACTCTTTCGCATTACATTTACACTCTTTAACCCTAATTTCGACGGCGTAAACCATGCGCGCTCGATTTAATTTAATTTACAACCGATCCATATGCTGTGTCATCCGATATCCGTCGTTTTGTCCTTGTTTGACCTACATAACGTTGCATTCCCCACGATATTCATAATTTATTATAGCGGGCGGTCGTTTTACGTGATGAGGACGAATTTTGAATGATGATAATTGAAAATTCTGGACGAGCCTTGATGCCATATTGCTCATTATAATCGTCATTGTTTGCAGCAGCATATAATAAATTTGGAGGGGGCAATTTGTTTGTTTAACAAATCTGATGTGACGAACACCTGAATGGTGATTTTCCAATGTCAAATTATTTTGGAAAGAATGATGACTGCCTTGCTGCGTCGAGTTTTCAGTGAAAAATACAGAAAATGTAGAAAGCTTGCCTAATTTTAACTTTGTAGATGTGTCTACATCATATTAAAAATAGCTCATGATACGTTCTTCAGGACTGGAATAAGGAGTATGGAATCAAATCCCTCCTTGGGATTTTGACAGCAGTTGACTTCAATGTGATTGTACACTAMGGTATGCGCAGGTAACTTTTAAGCAGCTGAAAGTAATTACATGAAATGCAGGATGTACCGAAAAAGGTAAACCCCTTTCCACTTCTTATCAATAATTAGAAACAGACGAAAGCCTCAAAACAACACCCTTAACTGAGTTCCAAAAGCATGAAGTCCATCTGTTCGCTATAGTTTACTCCTCCTCGACTGCCACAGCGGCATGCATTTCATTACGACGACCGAGAAACAGTTCGTTATCGTGGATCACAATTTCCTCCCGTTTAGTGTCACATCTTCTTCAGTTTGTAAACTAGATGGGAAAAGATGGAGTGAGATGGGATGGCGACGGAATCGTGCGATAAATGTTGGAGATTACGCGCATTCCATGATGCTTTATTACGTAGACGCCAGTTTGAGGAATTACAGCCGCGCTATGTTGTCCTTCGAGAGCTTAGTTTTTTCAGACCAAAAAGTCTGGCAAGCTGTGGGTGTCGAAATTTCTGTCATTAAAAGTGTGCCTTTTTCAGAAGCGAGATTTTCTTATTCAGGTGTTCAGGAGTATATTTTACATCGTCACATTATAGTTGAAGGGCGTAGCAAATCGCCAAAATTGTTGAAGGTGATTTCTTGAAAAACCCGCTGTTAACTTCTTCTTGTTCAACGACCCAATTAAAAATCTTACTTCGTTGTGGATGGGTGGCCTCAAGGTTTATATTGTCAAGTCAATCGCCTTTGGTAGACATGAAAACCCAAATCTTTTGTGAGGATATGTCAGAGGCTAAACAGACGTGAAGTATTCTGCTGAAGAAGCTGAGAAAACGTTGATCGATGGTAGACATCAATAATTAACTTAGTCTTTTCAAACTGGTACATATTGTTTACCAAAAATTTAACGAATGGTGGCAAAAAAAGAAAAAAACAGTCACCGTGATAGTGGATAACATCATAGATAGTTCGAAATGCAGTGAAAGATAGCCATTAATAAGAAAATCTCTAGAATTATAGCGTAAGGGTGAATTTAATGATATGTTTGCAGAGCAAAGATTTGATATGTACTAGAGCTGATTAATTATTCTTAATAGGCATATAAATTCAGTTAGAATGCAGTGTGAATCTAATTAAATTACTGAAAAACTTAACAAACGAAGCTGATGTGTATGCTTATTAATTATATACGTATACAATAAAGACAAAGCACCATGTTTTTCGTACATTCCATAAAGCTGCTTTTCGGAAATAATCTCCAAATTCAGCCTCTCTCATCTCCAAATTTGCTTAATCCCAGCAAACATTCCTCCCCCAAAACGCCAAACAAATGCTTTTTTCAGCCGAAATCGACAAACGCATAATTCGATTAAAGCAAACAAAGCACGAACCCAATGGCGTTCCGCTTTTTCCGACGTATCCCATCCAGCTGGGGCTTTGATTCGCCTAACTAGCCATTCAGAATTTTCGGTCTTCATAACCAAATGAGCCGCGGTTAATGCAATTACGCGCGAAATTCGAAGTCCGCTTTTTCAATGGGATGAATTTTAGTAGGCTGAAAAATGTCGGGATCGCGGGTATTTTGACAGAGGAAATGAGGCATGATCGGATTTGATTTGACTATCAATGTATATCTGGCTTGGAAATGTAAACTTTTTTTATTTTGAGTAACCCCAGATGAAGAAATCTAGTGGTTTGGGAATTATTTCTCATATTCCTATCCTCTTGAAACTACACTTGAGCTATCCAGATCTTCTTTAATAGGTTATTTAAAAAAACGATCAAGTTTTTCTTGAATACAGGGATAGAGGACTCCTTCTCTTTGGTTCGACTTCAATTTAACTATTGCTTTGTTTTGCTTGGATGTATGAATACGTATGTTTCATTGATACTTTTTCCTACTACCGTGTGTGTTTTTTATAATGTATCTTCATGTTAATTCCCGTTTTTAGCATCCCTGATTTTTTGTTTTAACTTTGCAAACTTTGCCGATTACCATGGTAAACAATGTTGGGCTTAACACCCCTTATTGCCCTCCACAATTTGGAGGTATTTTGTGTTCCTTTATAGACTGTATGATGGTTCTTAAATTACTTGTACTTTATTTGTTTTTCTGTCTCACTTCACTTTCCTAGGGATATCATTACATGTTTGCAAAAATGAAAGAATATCTTATTGTTATACCAATCTATTTGACCAACCGCACACTAATTTTTGTTTTTCTTTCAGGTAAGACAGAATCCTTATAACAATGTAGACAGTCCTTACGTTTATCCAAGTGGTAAGTGAAAGCAATTAATTCAAAACTGTCTATCTGAATACAGTACTCACAACCATCTATGATTGTCGTTGTATTGCATTTCATAAGATGATAGCGCTACCAACAAAATTGGAAAACATTTTTAGATTTAAATTTTAACGTAATCAGTATTTAATATCATCTTAGCTGCACATATGCTTTTTTGGAACTATATCAAATATTTTTTTAATTTGGCACATAAAAAGACATTGACGTTTAGCTTCCTAAATCGTTTACTTAAATTACACCTTGTTGATATTAATCGAACATCTACAAAGAAGTCTTTTGTGGTCTTATTGCAAGGGATTGTTTGTGTACGTGTTCTTGCAATTCATCTTCAGTAAAAAAAAATACAATTGTTAATTATAAATGAGACAAGTTAAAAGTGCTTTAAGTTCTTATATCTCTTTCTGCGACCCTAACAGGAATTAAATTTTTCCACCTGAATTGTCATCAATTGTCATCTTAGTTAACTTCTACCACGGCATGTGTGCCGCATTCTAATTTTTGCTGTATTACACTATGGGAGAGGGTCCTTTATCCCACTAGCACATAAAGTAAGCACTTTTCCCACTGCAACTTCATATTTCAGGATCTGCGCTTTCTTATCAAGACCGGTATTAAAGAAAACGAGCGCAGTTTACTTCCCGACGCGTTGCATCCCAAAAACATCCTTATTTATGCCGCTCATCTAGAATAAACTTCACCCTCTGCCGGAGGAATAGGCCCAAGCCGAAGTAACAAATCTGTCTATTCCCGGCAGATCCACAACAGATCTACGATGTCATTTAAACTTCCTCCGTTGTCCCATTCCTGTAAGTATTCCCGTCGTTCCGGAACACCTGCCCGCGGATAATCCCGCTATTTCGACGTCGCACCGCCCTACTTTACCCTGGACGTCCGTAGAGCGGACCCCATTTAATTCCTATTACAGGGGGGGAGTGAATCGGGCCGCGAGACAGTTATTTTATGTAAAAAGGTGGCGATTGTCGAGGGCAGCTCTGGAAAGCGAAAAGGAAGGGTTATCGGTTTCCCATTTTGTGTTATTTATAGTATAGTCTTCCAATTCGTATATTACCGCAGAAAAATCGACTTTAAAAAATTGTAAAACAATAACGCCTAGTGATAACGACTTCCGGTGAAAAAAATTGGAAAAATCGTTCAATTTTTTGTTGGAAAACTTATTTTTAGATTGCCAGGTCGTCAGATAGCGGCGCTGTAACTCAATTTCCGAAAACGTGCTGTCGGAAAGGTGCCTTACGGACATATAAATTAATAAAAAATTATTTTAACATCTTAGCTCAATTCTGAGGTCATTTTGTGATTCCTGATCTCAAAATACATACACATGTTAAATTCTGGATCTCTACTATCAAAATTATGACTTTTACAACCGTAATATCTAAAATCTCCCAATTTTCCGTACATATACCCAGGCAAAAATTTAGCGAAAAAATTTTTTACTTCCGATTTAGCTTAGAATGGGTTTCTATAGTAATTTTGGCCTTCTAAATCGAAATCTGGCATCAGTTGTACCATAAATGCAGCGGTTCGTCTAGGAAGAGGTCTAAAATAAACTGCAAAAAAGGAAATTGACTTTAAAAAAATCATAAAACGATAATGTCTAGTGATAGCGACTTCTAGTGAAAAATGTTGTAAAAATCATTAAATTTTGTGTTGGAAAGCTTACTTTTAGCTAGCTAGGCCATCAGATAGCGGCGCTGTAACTCAATTTCCGAAAACGTGCTGTCCGAATGGCGACTTATGGACATATAAATTAATAAAAAATTCTTCGAACATCTTAGCTCAATTCTGAGGTCATTATCTGATTCCTGAGCTCAAAATACATACATATCTTAAATTCTGGATCTCTACTGTCAAAATTATGACTTTTACGACCGCAATATCTAAAATCTCCCAATTTTCCATACATATACCCAGGCAAAAATTTAGCGAAAAAATTTTTCACTTCCGATTCAGCTCAAAATTGGTTTCTATGGTAATTTTGTCCTTCTAAATCGAAATCTGGTATCAGTTTTACCCTAAATGTAGCGGTTCGCCCAGGAAGAGTTCTAAAATGAACGGCAAAAAGTGAAAATCGACTTTAAAAAATCGTAAAACAATAACGCTTAATGATAGCGACCTACGGTGAAAAAAATTCGAAAAATAATTAAATTTTGTGTTGGATAGCTTACCTTTAGATAGCTAGGCCATCAGATAACGTGCTGTCGGAATGTTGCCTTACGGGCATATATAAATTAGTAAAAGATTCTTCGAACATTATATACATACATCTTATGTACAAATGTTAAATTCTGGATCTCTACTGTCAAACAATTAAGAATTTCTGTACAAATTAATATATTGTTATGTCAATGAATTGAATTCGTCAGGTAACTAGACACAACCCACTTTGCAGTAACAACCCTTATTTTCATCCACGTCTAACTGCCACGTCCACGTTCAGCAATCGACGTAATATAGGGCGTTTAATTAAAACTGCCTGCGCTGACACGTACAATGGCCCGCCACAGCCATACGTGCACCTTTCCGTGCCATACATTATCTATTTTCGACAAGCTATAGTCATATCGGCAGTTCGGTTATCAGGGAAGCGGCGCGCTGTGCATATTGGCGGAGACGCCACCCCCTGCTGTGCAGCATGAACAGTGACGCCAGATTTTTATAGTAATCCTTCATTTACTTTTCGGTCGAATTTTAACCAAACACGGCGTATTCATATATTTTAAGGCCCATGATATGTACGAGTAAGTTTCGAGATACCACTGAAAAACTACCGGAAAAGGTATGCATTCTTTTTCGTCCTATAAATTGTAATGCGCATTTCAACTATTATATAGGGAAAGGTTCTAAATTTGACACTTTTTCACGTCCTGCGGTCAAAAAAGTTGGATCGGCAATAATAACTGTGTACACACAATACGTGAACCCGGCGCATCCACCAAAATTGTGCACCCTATACACTGGTTCCACGAATTGGTCTGTAATAGGCGTATAAATCCAAATTGACAAAAATGGTTCAAATAAAACTTATCGTTATTTAAACGGAACACCCTGCATATTATTCCAGTCATTTGCAGAAATTTTCTTAGAAATTTTTAATATCTAGTGTTATTTTCATTCAACGATAATAAATCTCGCATTTGCGTTCTATCCAGAATATATACATACAAGTATGTATTTATTCTGGATAGAGTAGAAAAACTCCAATCAGATCTCGATTGTCTTAAGCCAAATGTACGGGGGCGTCTGTTGACCATATATTCAATGGTTGGGAGGGGGTCTCCACATTCACAAGAAAGGTTGATAGATGGGTCCCATTTATTAAGAAAGAAGTTGTATTTCCCATAACCAGTGCGAAGTCAATTCAGAGTGACCAAAAACTTTCTTAAGAAGTCAGTTCCTGCCACCTTTTCTCTAGCTGTTGATTGAATATACCATGTTTCTTAAGTTGCCAAACAGAACACCATCCATCGTCAGTGATATAAGGAACACGATGGAAATCTTCTGTCCGCAGAGGTTTCTGGAAGTTCTTGCAGATCTGGGGAAATCAGAAACTCATTAGGAACTGATTGATATTTTTGCCAAGCTTTATATGTAGCAGGAACCTATATCTAACGAGAATCACTTTAGTAGTGTGACGGATGACCCTAAGTTCGTTATCCTTAGTTTATGCTCCATGTTTATAAAGTTGGTTTGGCAACGTCGTTTTCAAACACGGCGTCACTTCGCCCTGTGGCCCACCCACGCCCATTCGCTAATTACCGCTGTTTACAGCGCTATCAATACGGATCATACATCACGTATGCTAGATGCTGTTGACACGCATTCAATATGGTTTATATTCAAACGTGTGCAAGCTGGCTGTGCAACAAGAGCTGGGCATGTTTGCTGTGTTCAGCCATTCGCGAATAGGGGAACTCCGGAAGAAGGATCAGAAGTGGGATGGCGTTGAGGATGTTAACATGGACCTGACAGTATACATTGCGTCTAGATAGTAATGATTTTTCACTCTTCTATTAGATCAGTATTTGTAAAATATATTGAGCAGTAGCGCACCCAAGATCCCCGAGGTACACCACTAGTGGAAGAAAAACAGTAAAACTACTGACGTTGTTTTGGAAGAAACTAGCAGTAAATTAGTATCAACAGCCTGATATCATTATCTTGTTTAAAATAGCAAAAATCGGTATTCGTAAGTTTTATTTAAATTAAATGCAAGTGATTGCCTATTATTACCATGAAAACCGTATCCTTTCAGCTATTTTTGTTTACAAATATTCAAATTGGCCAAACAGATGTAATCGTCCAAATTTTCGCTAAGTGTCGATTATTACTTGAATGATTCTGTCCACTATTCGACGCTACTTACTAGCTTGCCATTGTATACGTGTCTTAAATTGCTTCAATAGTAACTGTGGATGGAGTAGATTTGTCAACATACGTTCAGACAATAATTTCCCATGCAATAATAATATTTATTATTCTAGACAGGCAAATCCTATAGGAGGATACGTATTAAGTATAATTCATGACCACTAAAAAATGGCATGACAAACCTTAAAATAAGTTGCAAATGTAAACATGCAGAATTGGATAAGCGGTTAATTAAGTTACTGCTCTAGACAAATGTGACACTACACCTACTTGCTAGTTAAAACATATTTCACGTAATATAGTAGAGCTATTAATATGACTGAGAATTACATTTGGTAAAAATATTAGACATGCCATTTTTCTTCTAAGAGTAAGCTTTCATATTGTCGATACATCTTAAAATAAATATATTTTGCTACCTTTCTTAAGATGTCATCTCTCGTATTGCAAACAAAGACAGTAGATAGATGCCTCGCGAAGGCATCAACGATGTCTTATTGAGAATTCAATCTAATACCTTTATGAAATTTCTAGGGGTCAGAGTGCAATTCATTTTCGGACCTCTGGATGAATTGCTGGTATTCAGTTCTGGTTAGTGCTCTGACTTCCTGCTTTAACTGTTTCTAAACTCCGATGCTTATTTATCTTTTTAATAAGAATTTAGGATGGCAATGCCATCTGTCAGCATTACACTGACATGATGACAAAGCCACCTAGCTGCCTTAATGGGTACTACTTCCTAAAGGAAGTGACCTGTAGCCTGACAAATTGGCATGCAACTGCATACTTCAATTTGACAGCAGGTCCCCACGGCACTTTTTGCTAGCGGGCAAGAACCGACATACATTAAAATGAATGTCTATGCTGTGCTGTCTACACCTCAACCAACTGCAGATAGATCTATTTCGCTGTCATTACAGCTCATCAGTGCAGTTGATGAGCACTGATGAGCTGTAATGACAGCGAAATAGATATATCTGCAGTTGGTTGAGGTGTAGACAGCACAGCATAGACATGCATTTTAATGTATGTCGGTTCTTGCCCGCTAGCAAAAAGTGCCGTGGGGACCTGCTGTCAAATTGAAGTATGCAGTTGCATGCCAATTTGTCAGGCTACAGGTCACTTCCTTTAGGAAGTAGTACCCATTAAGGCAGCTAGGTGGCTTTGTCATCATGTCAGTGTAATGCTGACAGATGGCATTGCCATCCTAAATTCTTACTTACATCATACCATTGCTTTGGTATATAAGCAAAACCAGTTCTATGCCGTGCTGTCTACACTAGACCTAAACTGCACTGATAAGCTGTAATGACAACGAAATAGATCTATCTGCAGTTGGTTGAGGTGTAGACAGCACAGCATAGACATGCATTTTATCTTTTTAATATTAGATTTTTTGATGGTAGTAAATCATGCAGGAAATTCCATAAATTTTGTTGACAGTCGATATCCGAGACGTCATTCGTTCTATAGAAGTTACTAGGGACTTCTTCAATATCATATTTAATTAAAATTTTGGATTAATTCAACATATACAATTTCACGAATATAATATAAAGTACAAGGTCCGTATATAAATCTTTCCAATACCCGGAACTTTGTTCAGACCACTCCACCATCTCCGGGCAAACAAATTAATACCACTAGTTTTTTTCTGTTCTGTGATGAACGCTTCATTCTGCGCGATTCAACCGGCAAAAAACATGCAGAATGACCGGACTTTATTAGGTTTTTTGCAGTGCACAGAAATCAAACAATGGTGTAATTAATTTCCTGTTTGCATTGTTTCCCGCAGCAGGCCTACCAGCTGAAAGTACGACAGTTTTGTCCGGGAGCTTGTGAGTGTGTTCGAGCTTTTTGTTAACGTGATGTGCAGAATTTAGAATGAATTGGAAACATGTACTAGTACCTTCATGAAATGCGTGGAAGGTTGCTGAACTCTCCTTTTCCTTTTCCTCTCTCTTTTCCACTTTATTAAAAATATTATAAATCTCTAAAACTCTAACCATGAAGGTCTCCCAATTTCTCCCATATAAATTGCAGCACAATCATTGCAAGAAAAACTGAATACGCCAAGATGATTTAAGGGTTGAATTTTTATCTTTATTATGGACTACCTACCGTTGAAAAAGGTATATGAATTTAGAAATATTTACTGAAACTGAAACTTGCCCAATAAACATAAGCGAATACGAATTTGTTTCTTTTTGATGATAAACAATAGCATTAAAGGAAAATTTAAATTAGTACTGAGGATATAATTTTCTGTTGAATGATTTGGACAATTATTGTTATAAGCAATTTGTAAACTAATGCCAAGTTTTTTCAAAAGCCATATAGGAAGAGGTATGATATAGAATGAAGGACACCTAATTTACATTGGTAAAGAAATGTAGAACATCATATTACCTATATATTGCAGATATGATTCGTTACCACATCTAAGAAAAGCTGTTATTAATCACTGTTTTATAACTGACACACAATTAATAATATATACTTATTTTCCTTTAGAAAGGCACAAAAAATAATCTACATAACAAAACCGGAAATGAACATTGCACAGAAATAAATAAATCGTTTTCAAGTTTAATCATAATAATTCAACCAAAAGTGGGGTAAGGAAAAAATCCATAGCCAAACGATTAAAGCAAATTTCAACACAATTTTTGATCCTATTATAAAAGTAAATCATCCAATCGCGAAAGCACATTCTCGTCTTTGTGAATCTCGCCGATGCATACGCTTGGAATCCCGTTATTGCCAGCTGACGTCCCACAATCAGATTTGTGTTATCCTATCCGTCCATTTTTGTATTTTGCGTTGCGGTCGCTGCCCCCCAGGATGTAATATCGAGCATCCGGAATTTGGGGTTCGAGAATGTGGTTGGGTCCGGACGAGAAGTTTGCAAGAAAAGAAAAACTCCGGCTGGCCTGAAATTTTATTTGGAACGTCTTATCAGTAAACGAGTAAAGTTAAAAACTATCGTTCTTTTATGTAGTTGTCAGATTTTACTACATCTGAATTAAAAGAGCTGCTACTACTTTTGATACTAGACGTTTAATAAAAAGCAAAACAAGAAAATATTTCGTCTCACGAACATCATCTTGGTATATATAGATTGCTCTTTTGTTCTTTCAAGACATTTCTGCCTTTGATACAACTCAACGATAATAACTAGAAATTTTATATAAATTAAATAAAAACACTTAGTTATTCCACATAGTTTAATAATTATTTACTCTATTCTTTCGAACCTTTCAGTTCTCCAGAGTATCAAGACATATCTAAAGAGTCTAAATAATGTAAAACAGTGTTACGAATACACAAACATGTGGGGTACGAAGTACAGAACTCAAGAAGTGTCAACATCGATAGGTACAAGAAAGAATTTAAAAAAAATTGTCCAAAAATGACCATAATGTTGATTGTTTAATTTAGTTATAGTTATAGTACCACAAAAAGATTTCAATAAATAAATAACCATTAAATTAAGATGACGTTAAAAAAATAAGAAATCTGTCAAACATATTCCAACATAAAACGATAATAGTATGTTTATATTTAATAATGTTTATTTAAACGTATACCTGTTGCATGCAGTCTATCAGTTTGCAACTGTGTACAATGCTTTCTCGGTGTTTTTAGGTAAATTTTAACACTTTAGATTAGATATTTTTACAAATAATCTATTACAAAAAAAAAATAAAAAATTAATATCATTAAGTCAAAGGCTCTGAAGGAGAACCGAAAGGTTCGTAAAAGTGCTATAAGGGATTACTAAACTTTGTGAAACAACCAAGTGGAGGCGTAATTTAGGCATAAATACAAAGACTTTAAAACTGAACACTTCGTAGAACGTAACTGTAACGACATTTAAGTGACACAACGTAAGTGGAAGCTATTTGCAGTAAAAATCCCATTCCTTCATTATCAGTAATCCCTCGAATAGCCATTAAAGCCATCAAAACGCCCAGGACATCGTCTCACCCCGAATTAACTCGAAGTAACCCAATTCTTCCTAATGTAAAGATACCACAGTTGCGGAGCCAGCGAAAAACAATCACGGCGGTAATCTCGGCTACGCCGTTAACCTCCGTAACAGTCCGATAAAAGGCGCCTCCGCCAATATTAACAGGTGACTGGAAGTCGCATGGCCCCTTCAGGGTTTTTCACTTAATATCTCGAGTTTTCCACCTTCTGGAGTGCCTCGACGGATGCATCAATCATTGGCGAATGTTTTCCTTCATGGCGCTCCACACGTTTTAAAGGAGCTTTTTGCCGGAGTAAAAAGGGGAAGAATAACATATCTAGGCGTCACATATTTCGATGTCCATCAATCATCTGGTGGAGCATAAAAAACGGCGAACGCTTTATGCAAGGGGGAGCCAAGTTGCAAAAGCAGTGGAATTGGTATTTCTGGATTTTCTGCAATCGCACATGTCTTGTTAAGGGGATTACGCCTGCTTATGAGATTCACAATTCAATTCAAAAGTAACGTGGTCATAGTACTAATGCAGCTTTATTGAGAGTTACAAATGATTTGGCTAATGCATTGGATAAGTCTAGAGCCTTTAGCCTTTAGACCAAAGTAAAGCTTTTAATCGGGTAAATTACACTCCTATGATGGCCAAATTAAAGCATTTGGGTTTTCGGGATACTGCCCTAAAACTAATGGAAAGCTATCTGCTTAACAGACGTCAAAAAGTAGTTATTAATAATATTTTTTACTCTGAATATACACGAATTACATCTGGCGTCCCACAGGGTAGTGTGCTGGGACCCCTTTTGTTTGCTTTGTACACGTTTGATTTGCCTAAACATATCAACAATTGTAACTTACATATATATGCAGATGATATACAGATGTATCTATCATTTGGTATTGAAAATGTCTACGATGATATTCAGAAAATAAATAATGATTTAAGAAATTTATGTGAATATACTGAAAATCACGGTCTAAAATTAAATTCGAAAAAACTTTAGCTCTTTGTATAGGCAATGAAAAAAGTGATTGATAATGCAGGCAAATTTTCAATTATTTGTAAATAACGAAAGCATTAGCTGACATAATGTGGCAAAAGATTTGGAACTGTTTATCTATTAATGAGCATGTGGATCATGTATATAAACACTCAAAGCAAGCGCTAAAATGTTTATATTCTTTCAAATGTCAGTTTGGGCAACAAGCTAAAATAATAAAATAAACACAAACTGCAACGAGTACAAAATGCTTGTGTGAGATTTGTCTATAATATCCCATACACCGAACACATTGAACATTGGATCTAAAATGACCTTATTATATTTAAAATTTTATTACAAAGTACTAGACTCAAAACTGCCTCCATATTTTTATTCTTTGTTATCAAGGCGATCAGAAAGTCATAGTGTGAACATTCGTAAAGATAGTTTTTCCATTCATCTGCACTCCACAAAAAAAATTTGAATGATGTCTTTCTTATTTTGTGCCGTCTTTATTGAACAAATATTTACAATTTTTGAATTTATCTTTGTTTAAGTTTAATAAAATGGTAACTGATTCCCTTTATGTAGACATGATGTCATAAAAGTAACCTAATATATTTTCATTTGTATTGTGTATAATTTATTGTGTAGGCGCTTATACAGCATTTACTTTCATCATCTGTTCAATGAACTTAATTGTTATGTTGTTAGTTTAAGAAAATTTGAGTGTAATTTAATTTGTAGGGGAACAGTGGAAGACAGGTACCACCTAACTCTTTCCTTTTGTGTAAACAAATAAAGAAACAATTATATATAAACTTTATAACTTCCTCGTTCTTCAAGAGTAACTATAGCCGTGGTCACACGTGAGTTAGTCAATTAGGAACAGTGATCCTCTGAATAATCCTGAAACTAATTACACGACCCGCGTCCGCTTCAACCACAACCACTGTTCGCCGAAGTAGCGTATCCATTTGAGCTTTCGAAAGATCCATAACGGAAAGTCAGCTTACAATCTAAAACATTGATGTCCTGATGGACATGGGCAAATCTTATTTAAGCTTAATTAATTCCTTCCACTTTACATCTAACAAGCTGGTGTCTTCATAGCTTCCTGGATATTTAGCCTCGTTTTTTCAGCGGTTTCAGTATCTTCAGCTGTCGAAGGTTTCTTCTTCTGTTTAACGCTATCACCGATGACTGCTAGTCCTTCCCTGTCCTAATGGAGGCTGTTGTCTCGAATTTATCAACCATCCCTCCATTCTGTGCAAACGAAGTCTAACTAGAATTATAAGATCCAATGTTTGCCGACGGAATTTCATAAAGAACCCTCTCCGGCCACCCGCCGCTGCGTCTGAGACGTCGGAAGGCAAACACGGCGCCGAGAGTGTCGAATAAACGTAATAGAAGTTCACTTAACAACTTCCATTTCATTGAAAACGTGACCGGCGTGCCAAGCGGACGAAACATCATTGCCTCGGGGATCCTTTTGCAGCCCCCGTCTTTTGTTTCATTCCGTTTATCGGCATTCGCCCCGCGCTCAAAGGAGGGAATCCCCGCTATTAGGGCGGATTAAAAAAGTCGACCTGCCTTAAAGTTCGTGAATGAGTCTCTATATAAATATAAAATTGAACTATGCTTAAACAATCAAAACCATATTCGCACAATATTTCTGGTCGGTCTTTAATTGTTTAACCAAGACGCGGCTCAAGGTTTTGCCAAGATATAATCATGCGAGATTAAATGAAAACGCAAAATCAAACATTTTATATTATACGTTGTTTTGAGTAAGTCGCTTATTTGTTTGACCTTCAACTAGCCGGCTCTACAGCTAGCAAGTTTTTTTGCGACAAAAACGCCTGCAGTTTTTTGCATAGCCGTCCGACTGCGCGTTTTATTGGTCGGCTCTTTTTCGTCGCTTAGGCAGACGAATTAACAATGATTAAGGTTCAGTAGTGCTTGACCGGGCGGTGAATTTACAACGGGTGTTTGTTTAACCGTCGCTTTCTGTGCAGTGCTGTGTTTAGTGATTTCGAATGGATAGGATTAGAAGTTCGGAAACGGATACCTACTGTAAGTTTCTCATATACGTCTTTGTACATTTAGTGACAAATTTGTACATACATCCACCAAGTATTAGATTTGTTTATTAATTTGCCAACAGCGTCTTCCCGTTATAATCTACTTTGTTATACATATCGAGATTACAGCGTCTCACGCCTACCGATATCCAATCACGATTCTTCTCTGTCCTCCTTTCCTTGCTACCACTGAAGGACCTATTTTGGTACGCAGTTTCTTCTGTCTTTTCCTGTCCAAGTGTAAGCAATCTGGGTGTCCAAAGTGGACACCTTTTTCATGACGATATCATCACGTGTCAAAAACGATTCCTTGGCTATAACCGAGAGCTCCAACGGTCGATCTTTTAACTTTCTGGACAATTTCTGCAGCTCATGCTTGAAGGTTCATCCTATATAAAAAGTCTTCTCCACCAAGTGATACGACGTAGGTCGTTTTAAAACAACAATTTAATAAGAACAGCAAAATAAATCTGTAAAGAAGCACAGGTACATATAGTGGGAAATAAAATATTAATAAGGACTAAAGTAATTGAACAAAGGTTATTCAAACTTACTGGACACTTAAGAATGCAAGAGTTGTATTACTTTATCGGGACCGCCATTATAAGCTTATATCTAGCGGCTTTTAGAATTTCAGACATTAAATCGTAATGTGACTTCAATTTGGGTAAAGTCGAATCGCTATGTGACAAATTTTTCAATAGATTTGCTCCACAAAATTGGGAATCATACTGCTAAGATGCCAAAACAGCAGAAGATCTTTTTGCTGCTAAAGAACCCCTACTTGACTCTATATGTGACAGTATAATAATCAGTTTGCAAACCCACAGTGATAGTGAAAGTAACTTTAATTCGACTGATACGGACAGTTCATATATTGAACATTTCTTGTGTAATGCTAATACATTCGGTCTTAAAATATGAACAATAAATTTAGGAGAAATCCTATTTTGTTCTATTCTACTCTGACAGAAATCACTAGCCAGCTTACGTCTTTTTCTTAATGGCTAGGTAGATTTATTTCTAAGGGTAAATCGCTTATACGCACAAACTCGTAAGCGTCAATGGCACTTCAGAGTTCACCCCATTATTTCGAAATGAAATTAATTCCCGAACTATTAACTCAATAACGCCAGGCCATGCCGGTCGCACAACCGCAGCCAATTACCCTACACATTTGCATACGACTATGGCCCACGATTGTTTTCTAGTGTTTCACTCGTACAGAACGCATTAAAATGTTACAGTACAGGTTTCATAAGTTTTAATTAGTTTAACTTCTCGCATGCGTCGGGTCTACCTCGTTGTTGGATTTATTTTCGACGTTTTCCGTACAGCTTGTTCATTGTTAGGGTGTTGACGAGCGGAATTATTGGTAAATTATGTTTTACTGTTTAAACACGTGTGATTGGGATTAAATTCGTTCGATGGAATTGTGTTGGAACAGCTGTGCTTTTAATTACTGCGTTTTGTTTTTCCTTTTGTTTGGGGGTGGTGAAAGCTGTAATACTCATCATTTGATGGCAAAACGAATTCATTGTCAAAATTATGCTGACTTAGCAAGTTGTCGTTTCAAACCAACTCTTTCTAAGTATGAAACGCTTTCTAATATACAATTGTTCATGAATACTCGGCCATTTATCTGTAAATAAATGAAGACACTTAAACTTCTACTCTTCCCATACACTTTGATTATTTTGCATAGTTTTTACCCCATGTGATCTACACGTATTCAAGATTGGCTACAGTGCTACCAAAAAAGGAAAACGATATTAAGAAAAAGAGTCTCGAAGAAGCTATTAGCTGTTTTAAGTTGGAAATCCTACAAGAAGGTTCAGAATTACTATAAATTAAAAGCATTTTTTTACATAGAATCAAATGACATAATTATTTTTTTCATATTGCAAATACCTTCTGAGATATAGTGTGTTTTTTTTAATAGAAACCATAGTTGGCTTTTCAAAAATATAGTTACAATTTTCTTTCAACCCTAAAAGCACTGCGCTATCCTGCGAGCTCGTGGACTGTGACCTAAGGGCTATAGCTGATTATTCTCGAAAAAATAATTCAAAGTTAAACCCAGAAAAATGTACAGCAATGTTGTTCTGCCCAAATCGTTTGCGAGAAAGCATATTGCCTGTTGTTAACAGTGTAAGAAACTTAGGTTTAATATTTGAAAGCGATCTTCGTTTTAAACAACATATTGCCGGCATAATAAGGAAGGATATATATAGAAGATTTAAAACTGTTGTATTGCAACAGTTATTTAATAAATTTCAGAATCCGTGAGAAACTTTGTGAATCGTTAGTGTTGTCCATCCTTAATTACGGTTTCATTGTGTTTTACTCATGTCTGGATAAAATTACAGAAAATCCAGAATAGCTGTTGTAGATTCGTTTATCGCATACCCCGTGATGAAAGAGTGTCCCAAAGAATAGTGGCACTGGGTTGGCTTAGAGTAGATGATAATTATAGGTATAGTTTGTCATTGTTTTTCGTTAATATGTTGGTAACCTCCTCACCTCCATACCCTCGAGGCAAGTTTCACTTTAGATCTGATGACATAAATGTTAATGTGAGGAATCTATCTTCACTATCAGTTCCTTACCAACTTGTTTCGCAGGTCATTTTCGTATAACTGTGTAATTATATACGACAGTCTGCCTGAAAATCTGAAAATACTTTCGTTACGCCAATTCCGAAAGCAGTTGAGGAAAATTTTGTTACTTTTGCAGTAATTTATATGCCTAGGTTATTTTTTTTATTATGTTATGTAAATAAGTTTAGATAAGCTATGTAGCTCGTATATATGGATTGGAGTAATGGAAAAGGTTGAGTTAAGTGGTCTTTGGCTAGATTTCGCTTTAATAAAGATGTATTATTATTATTATTATTATACGTAACTTTCTGTATTTATTTTGATAAATAGAAAAGTTACATCCACTTTTTCAAATTTGGTGATCATGTTGGGGTAAAAATTTGTATTTATGTTTGAGTATAACCATGTAAAAGCTATAAATAATAAAAGAAATAAAAGATATAATAAACAGTATAACCTAAGTGTATCAAATCAAGCAGTGGTTCGGGTACTTTATTGAAAGAAAGGAATTTTTTGGTAACCGAGAATTTGAAATGACACCCCTACTAAAAATACAGCATTGTATAGCCAAAACTCCAAATTTTCCACATTCAAATTTGTTGATACATCCCATTTCCGCAGCATGTTTAAGCCTCACCACCAACAAGCGTCATGTTTGCTAGTCGCCGTTCCGAAAAAACTTTAATATATCCCGGCGAACGTTTCCTTCGACAGGGCTTCGTAATAACGTATCGGGGCGGCGTGGTACCCCCGACATCTGCATGTGGCGAGTGGAGAAAAAGCTCTCTCGCCCCCACGCCTTCAATATTAGATTTGCGGGTAACCATGAAATATACGGGATACATCCAAAAACGGCGGGCTTCACACTTGAAGTGGTTTATTGCGAGATCGTAACGCGTTTCGTATGGATATTGCGGAGGTTTTCTTGTGGGGATGGATGTGGGTTTGATGGTATGCTCGTTTGTTATTATGCCTGTCTTTAAAGGCAGTGTGGTGGTCACAGAGTTTGACTTTCGCATGTTTGTATCTAATTTGTAAAGCTTTCTTCAAGAATCATTTGAGCTTTGTGTAATTTCCTCAAAAAGATTGCTCCTTCTAGCTCCCTCTGTATCTCTTTAGTTAGTTACCACAAATTTTTTTTACAGTCTACTAATATTCCTTATAAGTTTCATAATTCAAAATGTATATTAATTAATTCATGATTCGCTATCAACAGGAATATCACCGGATTTAGTTTGAATATTAGCGGGTGAAGCTAGAAGTACTTTGTCCTCCCCAATTTTGATGGAAGTAACATTAGCTCTGTTGTCTGTCTTCTTCGAAAGTATGCCCCGTGTCTATTTGAAGAAACATTGCTATTGTTTTAGAGATCTTTCGAAACATGCTGTTTGTAAATTTTCCATTGCCCGGATATCCTTTAAAGATCATTAGTAGAAAAAGTTTCTCGAAGGATATCCTCTTTCCAAATTGGCTTTTGAGAGCAGTTAGGAGGACATTCTGGATACATTATGGAAGGATGATCCTCATTGTAGTGTAAAGTTGTGTCTAAGTTGGAAACATGTGTACTTTTCATCCAAACAGTATTACGCCCGTGAATAAACTAAGCTCAATGCAGATATTCGCAGTGTCTTTGCAGTTTTATGCAGTATGTGGTTCCTTGTCTTCAGTTTGTGTTACTCATTAAGTGTCTTTGAATTTAAAGACGTGTCTAAAACAACAGCAAAGGTATTATGATATATTCCATCAAAACCAACATTTTTTTAACCTTCACGAAAGAAAGGGCCATCTTTATTAGTTCTGCCATATTAAAAGGCTTCGAGACAGTTTCTGAAGGTGGAGTAGATCTTCGCTGTTTATGCAATGTGTTCCTCATTAATCGAGTTTCTTCATCACTATTAGTATTAATTTGACATATTGACAAGTCGAAAAGCAGAAATTTTTCGTATCTGCAAATAGTAATACCAACTGAAACAAACTTTGGAAATTACATATGAAGCCATCTAGAGATGTCTCTGAAAATAATCTGGTTCCATTCTTAAAACGAAACGAATCTATTAGTTTAATTGAAAGAAGTGACCCAAACTCTAAACTCTAGCAATATGTATATGTATATGTGCTCTGTAGATAAAGAGAAAGATTGTGAAAGACTGCGACTTGATCTTGTCGATTAAAATAAAAATTTCATTTTTAATGTTTCACGCTTCTTTTGCTGCTGCAACATAATCTCAAAGCAAGAAAAATTTCCCCTTATAAACTGCAAGTCCTCCATTCCACCTATATCACCGAGACGAATTAAGACAAAGAAACTTTTTAACGCGAGACATATTTTCTGCAGGGAACGGCTAAGCGACCGTCTCCTCTCCCAACACTTAATTTCCGTTTTCGTCCTAGCAGGGCGTTTAACATTCGCAGCTAACAAATTAACATACAAATTCCTCGTCGCGTTCAAAAAGTCTCTCTCATCTCGGAGGCTTCCAAGGTTGGCGATATGCTAACGATGTTGGAAATCTCTTCCGAGCATCGAGGGGTGTATCTTTATCGAGTTCTCCCCGGAAATACTTTGTGCAGGGCTGGCTTTTTAGACTTCTTTGCGAAGCGAAATATGCTGAATTCGTTGAGAATGGTAATTCCCTGAAAGACGTCGAGTTGCTTTTGTAAGAAGAAACGAATTTTTTAAGAGTATTTTTTGCTGTCGATGTTTGATGAAAGATAATATAGTCGGTCAGATTAACGTTGATTAAGACGTGTACAGGATTGTGGTTTGGGTTATTATCTCAAAGTTGATTGTATTTCAAGCATTGAAAACCTTTTTACCTTTATTAACAAAAATTGTTTTGTTAATACTCTGTTCTAAATTTACGTTTTGTTTTATTGATATTGTAGCTTACAGCATTGAGTAAAAAGTCTAAATTTTCGTACTTAGCTTACAAAACTAGATATAACTAGCAGATAGCAGATAGATAGATGTGCACCCTCCCTCGAACATGGTAGTTAAAATTTACTTCCATAGGTGTTGACATAGGTTTAAAGTCTAACATTCCAAACCTATTCAATTTTTTTATCAATACTAACGATACCCTTTTTCAAATATTGTAACACATTTATCCCCAAGTGTTTAGGGATTATACTCAAATCTTTCATATCAAAATTTTCTCTAACACTTTCTTAAACCTTTTGACTTCGTTTATCTCTTCTTTACTGGTATATGGACATAAACTTCTATACCAAACACATGTAATGTTGAAAGTTTTTGTAGTCCACGGTTCAAACGGGGTTTTGCCCTTAGCGTTAGATTCCAGTGCGTTTAATTCTGTATACAGCAGCGTTTACTGCTTCTGTCCAAAATCTCTTTTCCGTTGATTTTGCTTGTAACATGGTTCTTGCTACTTTCACAATGTTCGCATTTCCTTTTCAGTGTAGACCACTGTGGTTTGATGTTGAATTCCATTATACTCTAGCAGTTTCTTTATTTCTTTGTTCACTAATTCTAAACCGTTGTCAGACCACATAATTTTCACATCGTTTCTGGTAATTTTATTTGAGAACCACAGCAGATGTTTGACTTTTGCACAAACTTCTGACTTTTCTTTGAAGAAATTGATTGTTTTCTATTTGGAATAGTCACCTTTTATTAAAAGTGATCAACCCAAAGATTTTCTTCTTCCTGTGTTGCCCACAAATACATATGTAATAACTGACAAGTTCATGTTGTATGCATGTAGATATTATTTTCAATCTTTTACATTACAATTAATTCTAGTGAACACGACATATCTATTTTTTTGACAATTTTAAGTTGTTGCCTTCACTTTGAAGCAAGTTCATTGCTAATTACAAAACAGAAACTTAACTTATGTTTCTAGTCTGGATTTGATTCGTTCATTCAACCCCAGCATCATCTAAACCTGCAGACTCGCTGCAACCGATACCCAAAACAATTGAGCACCCGCCCGCGTCTCTACCGAAGCATTTTACAGTTGTACATGCTGATTACTGCCAAAGGGGCGCTCCGGTCGTCTGCTCGTAACCCGTTTCCGGTTTGTTGGTCCGGAATCGCCACAGATACGTACAATGTACCCGGAGCCTGCATAACGACCATTGTCGCCGTAATTTTTAATCCAGGGCAATAAAGATCGAGATTCCGGTCGTGAAGGCAGGAGGAAAGGTATTCGGTGGGGTCGCAAATGGATCTGTGGATGACGGGGTGTTCTTTGTGTTAATTGTTTCGTGACCGGTTTGGATTTGGTCGTTGGAGCCCTGAGTTTAACTGCTGGTGGTTGTGGAGTTGCTCTGTTTTATCTATTTGTTCAAAGTATTTGACAGAATTTGATAAATTTTTATTTTGCAAATTCAGTTACTAAATGTCACTCTTTTAACACAGATGTTGATTGTCAGAGTTTTGTCAAACCGTGACAAGATAACAATATAAAAATTCAAATAAAAAACGACTCCTTTCTTGTGAGATCACGAATTATAATCAACTCTGCGAATTTATCTTAATGTACCTCAAACAACTTCTGTTCTTTATCTTATCCCTCTTAATTTACACCATCTTAATGTTAAAAATACATAGAAAAAAGAGAGTATGGAACCTTTAAACCAGATAACTACTTTCATCAAATCAAGTTGATATACTGATAAAAGAATGTACATTAGAAAGCGTTAACAACTCTTTCAGGCCCCCCTTGCTTGACAATTAGTCTCCATTGTTCTTTATTTCTTTGTATAATGCTCTGAATTTGTTCGATCATTTTCTCTCAGCTCTCCCTTTTTATTTCCTTTTTTGCTACTTTCTTGATTCTGTTTTCTAGATCTATGCACTGCAAAAATACTCGTTATAAAGGGTAACTTCTCCGTAAGCATAAAAACAGACAAGATGGTTCAGACAACTTTATATGTACACTATTATACAGGATGTTTCACGAATAATGACCCTGACGAAATTAAAAATGTAAACCATAATACATTTGCAGAGGTAACATTGATAATTGTTCGTCGTCTTTAAAAAATATAAAACGCAGAGAGCTGTATAAATCCTTAAATTTTGACATAAACTTCAATCATTTCGTTTAATTAAATTCGGTATTGTGAAACAAGTTTTATTTTTGAAAAATCTTTATTCAATAACATAATGTAATAAATGCTCACAATGTCGCCCTCCGCTGTTTTCACAAGCTTGAATTCGTGCCCAAAACGATCTTTTAACATGCATTAACATTTCTGGAATGAAGGATCTACATGCATCAAATATTTTATTTTTTAAATGTTCTACACTTTCAATTGGTGTTTGTTATACTTTTACTATTCCCCACAGGAAAAACCCAAAGGAGTAATGTCCGGGCTTCTCGGTGGTCAAGGATTAATTGAACCTCTTCCTATCCATTGGTTAGACAAAACCAAATCAAGATGATTTCGCACCAATTGCAAGTGATACGAATGAAATTGATTGCCTTTAATTATTCGGTGTACTGAAGACAGACTAATACCGGTTGCTCTTGAGACTACCCTAGTATGAGGATTTTCGTCAATCAGGGCCTGTTGCTGTTCTTTCTCTTGACTTTTTCAGTGGTGGCCAGTTTGTCCTTAAAGTTAATTCAAGGCTCTTGAAATTTGTATCGGCAGGAGCTCTTCTGTTTGGAATACGTTGGCTGTATAAACGGGCAGCAGCGGAAGCATTTTTCTTGCATTGACCATAAATCAAATTCATATCTGTTTTTTCATCATTTTATTACATTTTGACTTTTAATAAATACAGTGACAGGAACCATAGCGCATAGCCGTCATGGATTCCCAATTTATTTTTAAAATAATACCATTATGTAAAATAACCACATTGGCTATGAGAATGTATTTTAGGTTGCCTCTTTAATTTCGTCAGGGTCGTTATCATTCGTGAAACATCCTGTATTATTAGAACAAAGGACAAACGGACAACTATTAATTTACTTCTATAAACACATAGAAAGCAACGAAGCGCGATTTTATAAAACGTATACGTTTCGTGTAACAGAAATCTTGTTGACTGGTGTAATTTTTCCTTCTCTCACAAGTCTTTTCTTCAACGTCGTTCGGTAGGCGTAATTTCACTAATTACAACCAAATCTAATATTGTTTCATTACGGAATCCACTCAAGGACCAGTTTTTCACCTAATCTAATTTCATTAATTCCTCTTATTAGATTTGGACCCGTTTTATATCACCACCCACGTAATTATGAAAAATTGCGCCACCACCAGAAATCGAATTAGATTTACGCTTTCGCGTAGCAACTGGTTGCTGTATAAAGCTCGTAAAGGTGACTTTATGTGCGCTGCCGTTGATGTGTGTTATTTACCGAACTTTGTCGGTACACCGCTCGCAACTCGGACAATGTTGATTGTTTCGTGGTCTGCAACGGGGTGTTTTTTGCTCCGGGGAAATTTTTATTGCATCCCCGGATCGATTCCCTGTTTGTTTCCGGGAAAAGGTTTTTCTGCACTTTTCTATCTCGCCCTGAAAAATTTCAGCTCCAATCGATCTCCGGTCGAGTCAGACTGGATGAAATTCGTGAATGATATAATTAGAACCCCAAGCAAGCTTTGACGCAATACAGAACTAGGTCATTGTCTATTCTAGAGTATGGCTGAAAAGCTCTTTCAGCATCACAGAAAAACGTTTCCTGCCTTGAAACAGGGAAAACCAACTCATAAAATAATGAGAAAACTTCTGCACGAAAGAATAAACCACATATGTATTTATTCCATCAAATAATGAAATCATTTCCATTTACTAATGTTGGTTTTCTTTTCAGGTAAGGAGCAGATCCTTATAACCATGTAGACGTGCTTTGTTTTTATCTAAGTGGTAAGTCTAGGTTCTCTAGTTGCAGTAAACCAAAAAATATTGTAGTATAAAACCCAGTAGATCATAAAACTAGTCTAGGATAGGAAAGTATTAACGCGTATCAGAATTTATGATCGGCCTTTAAATGTAACGAATCCAGAAATTAAACAGATTACTTACAAGCATTTATGGTTGTCGTCAGATTCCATTTCACAACATGCTTGACATAGTTGTTTTTCGTAGTATCCATACTAATAAGGAAAGTGGACAAAACTTAGCCCATTCGAGCTTAATATAACTTTGACGCTCTTTCATTGTCGACCTCCAAGAACTTACCAAGATGTGTGTTACTATTTAGATTACAACATTAATCCATTAAAAGTTTAAAGACGTTTGGAATTATTTTTAATTCTTTGGATATTCCCACGTGTCTATCAAGGCATCCGAGGTAGATGAATGAAATGACAAGTGAATTACAAACTGGAAAGGGAAAGAAATAAATAGCATCGAGTGGAAAACTCGCGCCAGCTCAGCCTAAAGTGCTAAAGCGAAAGCCTCATACAGAATCCAAAAGCTATATTCCCTTGGCTGGCCGATTTTTTCAATCCCTTCTTCTGCACAATTAACCTCAGTTCCAACTAGGGGACCATTGCGGTTTCCTAATTGGAAACGGCAGCTCTATCGGCACCACAAATACTGAATATTTATAGGTAATAAACCAAATGGTCCGAGGGGACGTCGCTCCATCCCCGGCCATCGACTATGATTTAATCCCACCGATATTTCCACATGCATTACGGCGTTTCTTGTCTCTTAGCCCGAGTTCATGAATTATTGCCGAGAACAGCGCTCGATCTCGTCGATTTGTTGGGCTGCACGCCTTCGAGAAATGGATCGGAAAGTTTTGACACGGATTTACCCTGTTTGCGTTTGTATTTACGGAGATCTACTGGCTGGAGTGCTCCTAGTGGGCGAATATTTTTATTTTTCCATTTGGTCTGTTTATTATTCATCTTAAAAAGGGTACTCGCTTATTGGAGAGGATAAGTAAATGCCTCGTAAGCCTGATCGTTTTATGTGCAACTCAGTTTTGGATAAATAGTTCGTGTCAGGTCCTAATACGTTGACATGTCGTCTCTGTCCCCAGAAGTTAAGAAATATAGAAGGGGAGTTAGGCCTAGGCATAATTGATGTGATATATGTACTGGATATGCTGAAGAATAGAAAAACTGCAGGTCCAACCGTCAACAGAAATCTTATATGTGCTAGCTCTTCGAGCCTTGAAGTCCCATGGCTTTGTGTACGATTCTTTTACATTCTTCTTTGTTTAACGCTTTCCCTTTTTTCTTCCCACAGACCAGATCATCCTCTTCTTCTCGTCTTCTTTCTTCCCTTTTATATAGCAGTAGCAGTTTTGAGATTCTATCACTTTTCATCCTCATATGCTCCAGCCATCAAAGTCTCTGAGTTCTCACCAATGACACTATACTCTCACTATGGTTGTGTATAACTTTTTAGTGGTCTTGAAATTAATTTGCTTTTTAGTACCCGATTTAATAAGTTGACACAACGGTTACCTGCCATCAATCGGTTTCGTGTTTCTTTTATTATATCGTGAATACTGTTCCAATACACTGAAATCTGTTCACATCCTGAAAACTGTATCTTTTTCCTTGCTCCGATGTCAGTTCTATTACCTGTGCGTTCACATTTTCTTTATTTGTCCTTCTCATATATTTTGTTTTGGACTGTTTTTTGCAAGCCCATACTTGCTGCTGTCTGCTCAAGTTTTTGTCCATATTACCACAACCACATCATGGGCGAAAGCCATGCATCGATGCTTCTTATGTACACCAATCCTGACCTGTAGATATTGACATCTCTGATGATTTTTTTCACACAATATTGGAGACAAAGAATCGCCTTTTTCTACTTCTTTTAATGTTGCATTTTCTGTAAAAGCTTGCCTATCGTTGGTCTATAAATATCCTTCCTTCCTTCCTTGAGAGAGCATAAGTTTAAAATCTACTGATGAATATCTAAATGGAGAATTGAAAGACATTTTCAATGAGGATTCACACGACTCCATGTGAACTTTTTTACGTATGACATGGTGGGAAGAGGGAAACTAGGAAAGGGTAACTAAAGTATCAAGCAACGATGAGACTGACTTATGCAGAGGGGTTTACAGCTTGATGGTCGGCCGTCGTAAACTATTCTATTCTAAATGAGGGTTTTTACAACCTTATGGTCGGCCGTCCTAAACTATTGGGATTAGTGGCACGCTTCAAAGTTCCTAAATGGGTGGTATTCAAAAAAATCTTGTTGGCTTATATTTTAACTTTTCCACTATAAATTTTTGAAATTTGTTGGTTGTGATAATTTAGCAATCAATAAAACATAGAAGGTTTTATAACAAATTTTATTTAATGCAGATCTGATGCTAACTGGCGCAACCCGCGATCTATTTCTATGTGATACTTTATTGGGTTTAAATTTTCCAATGTATAAAATAAAAGCCTTTGCATGTCATAACAAATTTATACAAATTTAATATAAAAAACATACGAATTAGTAAGTAGAAAATTATATACATTTGTTAGAAGAAATTTACAATAGTGCACAATAAAATTTATACACGGTATCGATTATGTTCATTACGGCTTGTTAATAAGCACATTACAAAAAAAAATTACTCACTATCACTTTCGCTGCTAAAATCACGATTAACTTCTATTATTAATTCTTGTACATGATTCGCTCTGTACCGATTTTCAATGTCCAGTACATGCCGCACTGAATATCTCCATGCATCGACACTTGTTATTTCAGCTTCGTGTCTAACTTTTTGCAGCATTTCATTGTTAAATTTTCCACCGGTGTTCGAATTCTTTTTGTTTCAACTGCCCCCATATCATTTCAATGGGGTTGAAAATGCAATGATATAGGGGTAATCGTAGAATGGTGTGTCCACATTCAGAAGCGAGAAAGTCAATTTTAAATTTCTTCGAAAAATTTTTTGTGCCAGTCACTTCCTGCAATTGTTTTTTTGTGTAATTCTCTTCGAAATATAAATCTTCTTTTCTTAAAAACTCTTGAATGGTTGCCTTATTAGTTGTTGTATTTGGAATTTTATCTAGTTGCTCCGAATGGTAACTAGCGGTGTCCATTACTATGACGCTGTTTGGTGGCAATTTGGGCAATAAAATGTTTTTGAACCAATTTTCAAACACTTCCGCATTCATATCAGAATGATAATCGGTGCTTGCTTCTTTTAAGTTTTTACATGCAAGACACAGGGCTCCAGGAACGAAACCATTTGCACCTCCTGCGTGTAGAATCATTATCCTTTTTCCTTTTGACGCAGGAATATTGACGTTGCACTTCCCTGAGTCATCCTTTTTTTTATTGTATCATGGGTATCGTACCGTGTTTCGTCGAGGAAAAATATCAGACGATTTTCCTACGTATACATTTTTATACATTTTAAATAATCGTATCTCCACTTTCTTATTACCTGGCTTTCCATCAAGCATTGCTTCTTCTCCACCTTTTTCATTGAAAAGCCAATGGTTTTAACATACTTTTGCAGGGTATGCTCGGAGCAGTCCTCGTGATAAGAATGAACATATTTAATTGTTTCAGAGGTACTCAGTTGCCCCACGGCAATAATTTGTTTGACCAGTTGCCCTACGAAATGTATTTGTCACAAACGCCTCTTAATAAGTGGCTAAATGTAAGCATATATGTAGGTATGACTGAATAAGTAAAAAATATTGTACTTGGTACGCTTATATGCTGTAAACACATATGCTTTCAATACCGTTTATAGTAGGAGTAGAATAGTTCCGATTTCTTCCTATTTCCAAAAAATATACAGGTAGAAACTACGTTTATGACCCTCCGGATTAAAAGAAAATTTTAACCTGTGAAGAAACAGGGCAGTATGGGCTGCCGCATTGAAATTGGAATGTTTACCATTCATGGTTATAAAAATAGATACTACTCATTAAATTAGGAAAGAATACGATTTAGTCATACATTAAAAGCTATTAGAAGAGAAATATTTGTAGTTCAAATAATAATACCAAATAATGCTCATTGATTTGTGTGTACGGAAAGAAATTCTAAAAAAGTCTAAATACTATTTTTGGATACGGTCGTGGAACGTGCCGACCCGTCTGTTATTTACGACAGCTTCAGGTAATAACCATTGTGAGCGGTGATCGGCTGTTCGTATAATGAGTCTCATAGATTGTTGTTTGCAACTATACAAATAAAATTTGACATATCCTAAATATTTCCGAGAACGTAACTGTTGTTTTTTTTTGTAGAAAACTTTCAACAGATCCCTTGATAAATAGGAAAAACCAAAGCCGCTGTGTGAACAGTTTTCCCCGGCAATATTTAGTTTGTTTTATAAAAGCGTACAATCAACAGAGGGAATGCAAATCGTCGAGCGAAAAAGCGAACATCAAAGAAATATATAAAACTGCACCACCACCCCTGCCGCCCCTGTATCTCCATTACGCGCTACATAAACCGATTACACCCGGCAATATAAATAAAACGTCTCAGAGCACCGTCGMTTTGCAAATCATTTATTTCTGCTGGGTTCCGGCACCGGAAGTGTTCCCGGAACATTTGCGGCCGACKTTTAAAACAGCCGTTGACAACGCGAATGGGCCTCGTTTATTGGGGGTTGAAATCTGAAATTCTAATGGTGTTAAAGGCCGATGTTTMTTTTTTAGCGAAATGAAGCCGTTTGTTTTCGCTCGCGGTGGTAGTGCTAAAATGAAACAACACTCTGCAAATGCGGGGTGTATTCAGACAGCTGCACAGATTCCTCTTGTTAACACTGAACACTGAAACAACTATAAAATTATTTGTACCGTTTGCCTTTTTGATCGGCTAAAATACGAGGGTCATGTCAAAAACACAGCTCACAAGTTAATATAGTGCCCTTGCATATCTAAAACATGTAATGTCGTTAAGTATGTCATTTTTGTCAAGATGTTTCAGCAGTTCGGACGCATATGCTGTTGCATGGCTTTTATCCTTCCAAGTCAATGAATCGGACGTCACAAAATTCTCATGCGGTCTTCTTCCATTAATGTAGTCTCAAGAGCAGCAAAAGTGTTGTCGGTAGCAGTATGAGGTCTCCAACTTCTGTGGTCGTCTTTAACACTAGTCCAACGCTCTGGAACGCTTACTCCATCAAGTTACTGTTGAACTATCTACACAAGACTCCTATCAAGCTTCTTGTAGCGCACCGTGAATTTTGGCAACCTTTTTTTGCGCAGTGTTTGCATTTTGATATACGCACATTAGTCCGCCACAGTGACGCGTTCTATTACATCAAACTACCCCAAATTGAAAATTTTTAACGCATAAACTGAGTGAACTACCCGCACTCTATACCAGGTGATTTTTTGAAAACTTCACACCTTAAATAACTTTAAATAGAGGAAAAATTTAAAATTTTGCAAAAACAGGTAAACTTTTGTTTGCAGGGGGATAACTTTTGAGATAATGGATAGCGCTTACCCTCTTAGCGGGGTAGATACCCCTCCAAAAATTTTAAATGAAACTACCCATCTTACTATACATCATTTAAAAGCTTATTACACAAGGAGTCTTGCCATGTAATTAGTTTTACTATTTTTTACCCATTGACGGGGTAGTGGGTCAAAAAGTGCATTGTAGCAAGTGGCTTATAAAATGAAATATTTTGGACTTTTTTTAACAAAATTTATTGTCTTGCAGTTACAATAAAAATTGTCCTTACTTAAGCCTAAAAAAACTTGTTAAAAAATAATTGTTACACCTAAGCAAAATGCCAAAAATACTTAAAATTTTCTTTCGACATTACTTGATATTGCAACTCGACAGTTTATACTGAATTGGCTAAATAATTATCTACTTTGTGTTTCCAATTTTTTGTTTCAACTTTCTGGTTACTTCTTTGGCACGACCATCTTTTTGTTCACATTCCTTTTTATAAATCGCGTGAAATTTTAAAGTGAGAGTCCAAGTGATAATGGTTTATTCAACTGCCGAAAGGGTAGAAATAATTTTTATTTACGGTGCTGAGCGTAGCTGTGCTCGTGCGTCAGCAAGGGTGTTTAACGAACGGCACCCCGATAAAAATGTTGACGCTAGGTACATTCTCGATCTCGTGCAGAAATTTCAAGACACTGGATCTTTAGTAAACAAAAAAGGGCAGGGAGTAGAGTCGTTGATGAAATGGCCCAACTTGAAGTACTTGGTCGTTTTGCAATGGATCCAACTAGCTTTTTGCGTAACATTTCTACAGCCACTGGACTTTCTTATTCATCTGTAAGGAAAGTTACAAAACTGCACAAATTCCATCCCTATAAGATGAAAACTCGAAGATGACTTCGATAGAAGACTGCAATTTTGCGAAATTATGACAGAATAGATTATAGTAAATCCAAATCTAATAAAAAATATCTGCTTCAGTGATGAATGCAATTTTTTTTAACGGCTCTGTAAATAAACATAACGTCAGGTACTGGAGTGACGAAAATCCTTATATTTTTCGAGAAGGTCATACACAAGTTCCTCAGAAGCTGAACGTCTGGGCTGGAATACTTGGCAACGCAATTGTAGGTCCAATTTTCATTGATGGGACGCTAAATGGGGGAATGTATTTAGAATTATTTGATAACGTTATTGATCCTTTAATCACAGAGCAATTAGAAATCCAACGCGACCCTGAAGGAAATCCAATGTTGGATGAATACGAATTGTTTTACCAACATGATGGAGCCCCACCGCATTACGTCATTAATGTGCGAAATTGGTTAAATCATAGATTTCCTCTTCACTGGATTGGTAGGCGTGGAACAATTGAATGGCCGCCACGATCACCCGATTTGACTGCTTTAGATTTCTTTCTATGGGGTCATTTAAAATCTGTGGTTTACAAAACACAACCTACTAGCCTGGACGATCTGCGAGAAAGAATTATTAACGAGTGCAGGAGGATTCCACCTGAAACTTTCCGAAAAGTGCAGCAGGAGTTCGAGAACCGTCTGTATTATTGTATGGAAAGAGGTGGTGCACATTTTGAGAATCTATTGTAAGGTTTGAATTTCTATGGTTTTGTTCACACTGTTTTTGGAGTTACAAATAAATAATTTTTCTTTTTCGTGGACAAAGACTTTCTAAAAAATTACATGATAAATACTTTAATGTTAATAATAATGTTAAAAGAACATTTTGTTGAAAAGAGTCCAAAATATTCAATTTAATAAGCAACCTGTTTCGTAGGCACTATCAATCTATTACCCCGTCAATAAGTTAAACGTGGTAAAACTAATTACATGGCCAGACTCTTTGTGAAATAAGCTTTCAAATGATGTATCACAAGATGGATAGTTCCATTTAAAATTTTTAAAGGGGTGTCTACCCTGCTCAGAGAGTAAGCGCTATCCATTAAAAACTTATCTCAAAAGTTGTCCCCCTGCAAACAAAAGTTTACCTGTTTTTGCAAATTTTTAAATTTTTGCTACATTTAAAGTTATTTAAGGTGTGAAGTTTTTCAAAAAATCACCCTGTATATAGCTAAGTGATGTCTCAATGATAGACTTATAATTCGACAGCACTTGTTTTTTCATCATCGTATTTGTATCTAGGTAAATAACAGCGATCATCTAAGCATCTCAAGAAATAAACCGCATTCCTGAAGTTCCTTCTCGCGCACCCTGATTTTTGTCCTCACCGGCAGCCCGGCGCGCTGATTTATTCCTCGGGACCAACCGAGCAGAAAGTCCAATTGCTCCAGAAGTGGCCGTAAAGAACAAGGAAGGTTGATTTGTATTCGAGTCGGAGTTATTATACGGCGATAAATGTCCGATGTGAGATCCGGCCCGCTTAATGGCGCGATTCGTCTAAATAAAACTTTTAAGGACGGTCACTGGCACAGATTCGATTATGTGCTCTTTTTTGCGATTATACTGGGTTTACGGCGACGGAGTAGCTTACAGGGATATTCTCGGATTTCACACATTGTGTGAGATCATAATTTCATTGCTAAATTTTTGAACCTAGTTATAACACGATTGTATTTATTCTAGAGAGGTAAGAAGCTTGAGCTTTATAATGAATAACATATTTAGGTTGTCATAAACAAGAACAGTACAAAGCTCTAACGATATGTACCTAACTGCTTCCTGAAACATTGCACTCTGCAGGACAAGTGCATTATTTAATATCACGAAATAAGCAATAATAATTAGATGTTAAAAGTGGAGGTTTTGCGAACTACGCTTTCAGTGCTCTGAAATAAGAGAGGACTACCACGTTTTTGCTGAAAATCCATTTTCTGAATTTTGAAACCCTGAAAAGGATGGCGATCGTAAGACAAAAGAGCCAACCATTGTTAGAGCATGTATTCACCAGTAATTAGCTGTACTCGCCAATGTAATGTCGTAAAATGGTTCACGTATGCAAGCTTAAACAAAGCTCTTTTATAATTGGCATGTCGTCTGAACAGTATACCCATTTAGGTAATTAATGTTTTTCGAGTAGGTACCCGTTCATTTTAATTTGAAAGTACTTCTTCCTGACATAATTCCAGTTCACTTTTGTAGAGAAACGAAACAATTTGACTACAAATACACAGTTAATTAACCATGTCTGAAATGCAAAATTAATAGCAGAACGTATAAAACCACTTGAATGTTCATTATCAGTCTGTTATGAACATTACTGCGGTTGAGTGCTATTTTACACAGCTCTTGCTGTGAACGTAGTTTTGTCTTTAACACTTTGTCAGTACAGTGAAAGTTATTATTATGTGTGTGGATTGCACTCGTCGCAGAGAACAGTTTTTACATGATGACTTGCAGTCATAGTTTGTGTAAGATGTTCAGTTAGAAATTGCCTAATATTGCTTTTAATAGAATCAACAGTATATTGTACGTGACATAAAAAAATATGTTGTATCTAGCTCTAGCTCGTTTTGTATCTTAGGGTGCGTGCAGAGTGACGCGTCGAGCGGCGAGTAGAGCGGCGAGTCAAGCAGAACGTAGAATAGAGCAAAGAAACGAGTGTTCATTGTGAGGCGGTTATAGTCGCGCTCAGAGTGCCTCAACAAAAGCACGTAATTGCTGCTTGTTCGGATTCGTCCTTCAAATTTTGGTACCTAATTATGCGCAAAAATAAAAAAAAAGATTTGGGGTTCACCCCATTAACAAAGCAAGGGATAAGTTTGGTGAATTTCGTCACTTATACAGAATGCTTATCCAGCACGTATCTATTGTGATGTTGTCCATCCCGCTGATCCCACAATGGGGTACGAATGAAGACAAGGTTTATTAAATTTTCAATATTCATGCTTGTACCGTTGGAATTAAAAATGACACTGAAAAAGCACGACCGTTGCAAAGAGTCTAGCGGCGAAATTCGACAAGTTCGAACGCGCAGCTAGACTCGCCGCTCGAATCCACAACGCTTCTAGGCACTATGCACGCTCCAATTTAAATACACATGTTTGATTTTGCCGCGTTGCTTGACTCGCCGCTTTACTCGCCGCTCGACGCGTCACTCTGCACGCACCCTTACATAGATCGCATTTGCTGCTGTAACCACATGGTTTGTCTAATAAATAGCTAATGGAAGTTCATCAAATGAGAATAAGAATTTTTAACTAGAAACTTGATATAACGAGGCGCAAAACAGTTATGTTGTTCTAGCCTTTTGTATACCACCTTTAGAGACACAAATCTTTTTTTCTTTTCAGCATAAATTAGAAAAGACCATATTAACGAGAAATGCAATTGATTTTATAGTTAATGAATCAAAAACGTTTGTTATTTATAAAGAAAAACAGTCAATAAATCGGAAAACCCATTAAAAATCCGTGCTCCGAGTAATAAAACTCAAGCGACTGAAACAATAGAAAAACGAGCAAAAACCCGGAGCAGCCAATCATTTACGTCCCGTAAAACAGGGCCATAATTCAGCTGCAAGTGAGATGCGAAAAMGTCATAAAATCGTAGCCGTAAAACACCACGAAAATACTGCCGGCGATCCATAATAAAACTTGAGCCGTCAAGTAAAAAAAAAAAGAAGCGAAGAAATCCAACACGCGCTATAACGATCCCGAACAAAAATTTTCTTTCGCACCTCGGGGCCGGACTAATTTGAATTTAAAATAAAAATTTACAATTTCATCAAGGCTCCGAGCACTGGAGAGAGACCAAATTGGTTTTGTTTTATTAATTAAGCTTGTTAATTTACTTTTTCGAGTCTGTATAAACAAGGGCCGGTTTATCGTAGGATTGGATTTGGAAAAGTTCGGGAAAGGTCGATCCTACGGAGCGAATGGTAATTTCGGAAGTGTTTGCACAGAGAGAAGTCTTGAAACCTGTCGCAGGTACTCTAAAATCAAAGGTTCCGGCAGGAACTAATTGGATTGGTTAAATTCGTTTCAAGTTTACGTTTGAGTGAATGCTATCGATATAATCTATACTAATTATCCTTTACACAAGTACTCTCAGTTCATTACTACCACGTCTTTTTCTCTTCTTCTTCATAAGATTATCAAATCCAGGGATCAATATATTGTTTTGATCTCTTTAGATTTCTCGAAGAGTTTGATATTATATATCATAATGAGGCTATCTCGTATTTAATAACTTAGCAGTAAAATTTTTTACCTCTTATTTAAACGATCGGTGTCAAATTGCATTCTATAACAACAAGCGATGTAATAGTTCTCGTGTCACTTCTGGGGTATCACAGTGATCCATCCTAGGTCCCTTATTGTATCTTCTCTACACTTTTGGTTATTAGTTCTAGTATCAACCATTCTTCAGTGTATGCCTATGCTGATGATACTCAGCTGGTTTATTTGTTTGACCGTGAGTCAAAGCCCATTGCAAATAATTACGTAAATATTGATTTAGAAGCCTTGAACAATTATTATACTCGACATAATCTTACGTTCGATGTAAATAAATGCTATTTATTAATAATCTGTCCAAAAGCTCGAAAGCATTGTTCAAATCACATTGAAAATCGTCGTTAATAACAGTACTGTATGTGGCTTTTGATAGCAGCCTTAGATTTAAAACTTGTATTTCGTCTATTGTTCAAAAATGTTATACATCGCTTAGATTATTGCAACATAACTATCACATAGTTAGTCTTAAGCTTATAGAAGCGTTCGTGTGAACCTTTAGTATTATCTATCCTTAGTTATCGTTTATTGAATTTTTATCAGTGTCTAGATGTTGTGTTCCATTCCCACAGGTGCCAAAAATTTTAAAATTCTTGTTGCCCATTTATCTTAAGCTAACGAAATACGATCGCATATCCATTATTTTGGACGAAATTATGCTTCAATAATAACGAATTTATTCTAACTTTGTTTACACGCCTTATATATAAAAAGCCTTTATAAGCACATCTAATATCAGAACCAAGTTGCTTCAGTATGCATATTCAGTGCCAAAAAACTATGTATGTTCTATTGTTTCAGTACATTTAATATTCTAGAGCTACTGGCAGTTGCTAATAACTATTTTTTATAGTTATAAATCAAAATTTGGAATAATTGGTAAACATATATAAAAACTTAACTGGGGCTTAGTGCTCCTTTTTTTCTTTAGTGGTGAAATCATTAAAGTGTTTTCCTTCCATTAAAATATTACAACAGACAAAACACTTTAATTTTTGTGACGCTTGGTCTGAATCATATCCTGCAATAAATATAATAATTTCTAATGTTTTCAGTTATTTAAAATATTATTCACATCATCATCAACACAAGTTGTTTATATTATCAATTCTATGTATTAATTTCTTTCAAAATCTTCATTCTAAATCGTCTAGCAAGACATACGAAAACTTTATCATTTAGCAAGCATTGACAGAATTTTAACCGTGTTTCTAATGTGTCCAAATGAAATATGAGTTTCTGCAATTAATTTACAAGCATTTGGGGCAATCCTCAATTTCTAGATCCATATAGTGTCGCAACTATTGTTTTTGTTTCAAATTTAGTTTTAAAAAATCTTCTGGTGGGTATAAATTTTCAAATAAAAGAAGTGGTAGTAGCTTCTATTTTTTATAACTCGTATGTGTGTTACACGTTCGTTTTAACAACAGTGATTTTATTTATCATAAAGAAAAACATATGGAACATGACAGTTCTGGAGAATATACGATTAAAGACCTCTGTGGATTAACAAATAACAATCCATCGTGAGCTAAGGCTACACGGTATACGCATTCCATTAAATATGCCTTCTCGTATTTCCTTTTGTCTGCGTTTTACCTGCAACATCAACAAGTACTTGATGGAGCACTCCGGCGAATCCAAAAGCGAAAACTCTATTCAAAGCCAGCAACAATGAGCGCATAATAATCCAGCAAAATCGATTCCAGGTCCATACCCATCCCCACGGAAAACATAAGGTTATTTCTCTCTAAAAGCACTACTGACCCATTTCCCCGGATTTGCTCCCCCGCTATAATGCCCCAGAGGTTGCACTTCGCCCCACAAAGCTTCATCCCACCCTTATTCGTTTATCAGTTCGGTATCCTCCAAAAACGTAAACCTTGTCTCTTAATTACGCCCCGGGACAACGACGTAATCCTTGCTAACGTATGGATAACAATTAGAGAGGAGGCAAACGAGAAAGTTGGAATACCCTAACGGCAACACGTATCCCCTATACGGAGCTTGAGGAAGCTTTAGGAACTTGCTTTAATTTTGACATTTGCAAGGCTTCTTCTAACGCATCTATTCTTCGAATAACCTCATTGCTTTTTCACTAAGTTTTATTTTAATCTAGCCCAGATATGAGGCATGATATATCATCCTTAAATTTTGAATGGTCTGACAGGTCATTCACGTATATTAAGAACAGAAGAAGCCCCAGTATGGAATCTTGTGGCACCTCTCTCTATTGCKCTCGAACTTGAATAACMGAATTTGACTCTTGCGTTTTCACTCTACTTTTTTTAAGGTATGACTAAAATGTATTTAAAACGCAGCCTCTTATCCCATCGAAATATGATCTATGGTGTCAAAGGCATGCGAATAGACTTCCGCCAAACAAAGTTACCTTATTTGTTTCAAAAAAGTACCTCTAAGCTCAATAAACTTTTTGTGATTCAAACTTATAACGACCGATTTGCTCCCAAAAATTTCCTTGTCAATGTAAATCCAATAAAAGAACGTTTTGCTTATTTTTAAACTATTTTTCATCATGGGAGTGACAACATGTTTCCTTTAAAATTGCGCACGTATCCTTTCTCATTTCAGAAACAATGTTTTCCCGAATTGCATCTAAACAAAATCGTGCAATGAAACGCTCTAAGGMTATAAAACTTTACGAAMTGATGMTGGTATTAAAGAGGGCGTTTATGTTTCTACGTAAAATCAAACCTGAAGCGAACAGAAATTCTCGGTGKCAGCGGGATAACTGGTWGAGAATACCAAGTGGTGTTGGCTTAATGTTATMTAATGCTTAMCTGCAATTAAAATAACMTTAATTAGCTTCTATTGAAGGAAACACATTATTGTAAAAAAAAATAGAACAACTCGAACGATATTGATGTTTAGCATTCGTTGTGTTTGTATAAAATGATCAGTTCTACTTGTGACGGTCCTAATAGGGATCCCTGAGGTACACCGCGTGTCAAATTCATCGAAGATGCAAATATTTCGGTGTTTAATAGGTTGATTTACTATTACATGTTCTTGCATTTTTTGAGAATCTTAGTAACAGCAGATGCAGGTGTAAACAAATTGCCAGAGTGGACCAGTTTAAAATTTTCAGGATTAACACCGTGTTTTGAAGTCCATGTTATAGTTTAGTTTCTTAAAAATCTTAGAAGTACTGGTAGACATGTATGAGAGGGAAGTAAAGTGTTATCAGATTGTGGAGCCAATACAGAATTAGATTTAATGACTTCAAAAGCGCTATTTGTATTTATTATTGAGTTTAAAGTAGAAATTTTATGACGATAATGATAGGAATAGTCATAGTATCCTGGTTGGTGGTTTTTCTATAAATTTGGAAGTTTAGAAAAGACTATACGTAGTATGTGGGTTTTTTGGAGTTTAAATAAGAAAGAACACGATCTAAATCATTATGAGGACCCTTGCAAAGGAAAAGGACACCATCAACTTAACTATACCAGAACTTTATTGAGGATTAAACATGACAATAAAGGAGAAAGATGTTTGTTTGTAAAAGAGTTGTCAGCTTGAGAGAAATTCTGATCTACCACTAACTAACCTACGGTATAAAAATTTAAGGCATATCTAACGAGTACAGACGAGTCTTGGAGCAAATTATTGAGTTGGTTTATAGGTTCTTTATGGTAAATGCTAGGAAAAAGATTAGTAACGTCAAGGCTAACCATAAGTGAGTCGGAGGCACTTTTAGAATTGATACATGAGTGTTTGTTATTAACCTGAAAATCCTGTTTAGCTACTTTGAAACAAGAGAAAATGGGCAACTGACAAAAGAAAGGTTCTGGTCCCTTCCTGACATATTTTTAAATTTTAATGTTATTATAAAACGTGTACCTTCTATTTTGAGTGTATTTTTTATTAGTTGTGCATTTTAAAATGTCGAGTGAAGACGAGCAGTGGTATTCAAATTTTCAGCGTTCCTTCCTGAAAAATCCAAATCCCCAGCTGGAAGCACCTTTCCATAGCCCAAATACATTACCCCTGTCTATGTAAATTTACATAATCCCTACGTGATTCCTGCAGATACCCCACTATTTACCCACAGCCATTGTCTGTAGTGCCCGATCAATCATCATATTTATCCATTGCGTGATTACTAATGGCCAATTCCAGTTCGAAAACAGTCGTTAACTATAGCCGTTGCGACGCTGGTTATTGAGCATGGAGGGTCGGTGCTATCCATGGCAAGACGGATTCGACACGCCCAGAGTTATAGCCGTCCCCAAACTGGACAATTAGTTGTAAAACGTGCAGAAATTGGCAATGAATCCACGTCGAGCTCGGAATCGTAAGAGGCTAGAGAAGTGTGTCGAGAGTAAATGATAAGGGGAGAAATCGATGGGGTGGGTTTAGGGAAAGGACTGGTTGAAGAAAAACGTACGAAATTAAGCTCGAAGAGTTTTATATGCAGAGGCGGAAGCACGCACAAGTAGTTGCTTATTTTCTTGCAACAAATAACAATATTGTATTCAGTGTTCAAATATAGACCATTATTACTACACCATTCGTCTACATTACTTATGTTCTGCAATATAATTTCATTATATCCTGCCAAAAGTTGGACCAAATGCATCGAAGTTCAAGGAGACTATGTCGAAAACTAAACGTATAATTATTTTCATGTTTTGTGTCTTTCTATGTCAGGAACCGTAATTAATGATCTTCCCTCGTAGCACGCATTAAACTACCTACACTAACATTTGCAGACTCTTCATCATCAAAAAATAGTCGTTGCGAACTATTTCGATTAGATGTTTATTTTCATACTAAAATGACCTTCTGTATGACTTCAAACAAATGCTCTCATTAGATGCTTTGTTCTAACTGTATTCCGTCTCATCAGAAATCTCATTTCCCACTATTTTTACTCAACATTCCGTCAGGCTTTATTTTTCAGTCCCTCGCTGTAGAAATCGCGAAAACCGCGCCGTCGACGTTTTCACCTTTAATTACCAGGGGACCAGGTTTCCGCTCCGGTTAATAAAGCAACGCACAGAGGGCTGCACGCACAAACCAACAAAGAAGCACAATGTTCCTCATTTTTGCCCGCATAATTCCTGCGGCGGGACATAGCACGACTCGCTTAGCAGGAGAGCCCATCAATATTTCACTTTGCAGGAGGAACGGTAATKGCAACGCGGTTGGTTTAAGGAATTAATAAGYCSCTAGAGGGAGCTGCTGGCAGGACGTGTCTGGGAATTTTAAAATTTCAGTYGCAGCAGAACTGAATTTCAGCTKGGCTAAATTTAATTTGGGGCAGCGCGATGAATCACGCTCAGTAGTGATTTGAGATGAGTTTATCCAATGAAGGACTTAATAATGTAGATTGTTATTTTAGCAAAAATCAAGTTCTTTATCTTTTTCATGTACCATTAGCATTACTAATTATAATATCATCAATAACTAAAGTTATTATGATATCCCCTTTCGTTTTCGTTTGGATTGCATTTTTATTACAAAAAGTAGTCCGTCAATATCAATAATTAAATGATAATATTTTCTCGGAAAGATCGTTGTCTCGTGGAAACACTGATACGACAGCCAAATTACTTTTTTTTTAGGTTGTGCAATGGGTTCACCTCTAAGTCCTGTAGTAGCCAATTTGTTTATGGAAAATTTTGAACAGGTAACGATTAACAGTTTTCAGATTAAGCCAAGATGTTGGTATAGGTACGTAGATGACACTTTTGTTATTTGGCCCCACGGTATAGATGAGTTGGGTAGGTTTCTAAATCGTTTGAACAGTCAAAATCCTGACATAAAATTTACTATGGAATTCGAAAGCAATGGTAGTTTACCTTTCTTGGATGTCCAAATTTACAGAATTAACACTGGACAGTTAGGACACAAGGTTTACAGAAAACCAACACACACACACACAGACATATATTTACATGCCACATCTCACCACCCTCCCTCTTAAAAGAATAGTCTTATAAGGACGTTATTTGTTAGAGCACAAAGGATATCAGACGAAAGTTCTTTACAAAAAGAAATATATCATCTTAAATCAGCGCTAGTGAGAAATGGTTATAGCAATAAGAATATTTGGTCAGTTTTTAATAAAAGTACTCATCCAAATGAAGTAAATTGAAATTGGGTTTGCTTTATGTACAAGGCCTTTAGGAAAAATTACAGAGGATGCTTTGAAAACACGGTATTTTAGTTGTTGATAGTACATATAATAATTTAGATAAAATTTTTAGTTCTACTAAAGATAAAGTACATTTAGAGAGTGAAGGTGTTTACAAAATTACATGTTCTTGCGGCAAGTGTTACATAGGTCAAACTAAAAGAAAAGTAGGTACGCGTTTGAAAGAACACATACGTGCTACTAGGCTGCAACAGATAGATAAATCTTCCGCAGCTGAACACTCATATTTGACTAAACACATGATTGACTTTGATAAAACGAAAATTTTACTTAGAGAAAAATATTATCACAAACGTCTGATAACAGAAGCTGTAGACATTTGTAGGAATACTAATAATTTTAATAGGGATTGTGGAAATTATGAGTTAGGTGACATTTGGAAGGCTATTTTGTAGTTATCTTTTTCCAAGTAGTTCGTGTATATCTAATTAGGCAGCTCCTTTTTCGTCGTTAGATTCTTTTTTATCAGGTTGGCACGTTGTTTCTATGACATCTCGCTTCCTTGGTGATTTGTTTATTTACTTTCAAAATTTTGTTTGAACTTGTGTCAGGCAAATTTTGAGGTTCTTCGTCTTTGACAAAAATTACAGGTGTAATCAAAACGTCAGACTTATAACTTTTTGTCAGTGTTTTCAAGAGACAGCAATCTTTCCGAGAAAATACTATCATATATTATGGACGCTGAAAGCATTCACCCTCGTATATCAATAATTAAAATTTTATATTGTCCTCTTTTGTTTTTATACTCGAATTTCGGTTATTAGAAATCAATGTTTAGTATCAAACTAGGGTAGAATTATCTGATATAACACATCCTGAAAACAGACTTTGGATATCTGCTTTGGTAACAGAAAATGGCAATAATTGTGATGTCGTGTTTCAGCGAAAAGCTTTCTAAATTGCGTTTGGGCGTAATTGCCCTTTTCCCCACTTCCACAGCTAAAATTGCACACACAAAAGTGCAGTTATTCACGAACATTCCTAACTCCTAATCTTCGGTTCGCGTTCCCAAGTTTGAATATCCACCGAGCACCATCAGTTTAACGAATGGAAATCCCGTTTTCTTGCCCCTTTTCTGCGGCAACCCCTCTCGCGTTATCTATATGCCGATCTACCTTAAACTCCACCCTTTTCGACATAATGAATCTTACATGGGGGAGAATGCAAGTTTGTGGTATCTGAGATTGTCAATTCTGCAAGTTTTGGCTCAATTTGGTAAAGAATTACAGGCAATTTTGGTTTAAAAAAAACTGCTTGAACTCCCTCCACATTTATCATCATTTACTATCCTTCCTCTTATTTCCTTTGCCACACTACCCCTTCTCTTGTTATTCATATCCTTAAATACGTTTATGAAGCTATTCACCTTTTCTATTTTCATCACTCTACTCTTCTCTTATTCTATTTCCAATGTTCCTTGCTGGTCTCCTGTGTTTATTTGTATTTACTWTGTCCTATCTGCATCTATTTCTAATCTTATGTTTTTTGTTTTGGCTTCTAATTTTCTTACCACGCTACAACTTTTATCTTTGATCTTGCCAGGATTTTCGTCTTATTGATAAAGTGTTATGGGCTTCTGAATGGTAGCCAATGTCCAAACATTGTTAATGGTTGATTTATTAATGATTAAGTGTTGCTACGATGGCACAGGTCTGCTCCGAAGCTTGCAAACAACGAGCAATTCATCAAAAATTTGAATAGGGCCCTGATGGTGCACGTTTGACTAATAATCCCGGGTTTAAATCCTAGCCAGAGTTCGWAATACTTTTCCATCAATAAATCTACCTGTAAAACATGCCAGGCCTGGCAGTGCAAGTCTTGGCTACCGGCAACCCTGCCGCATTTTCTTATCACCTCTCCAAGGTTTAAAATAAACATGGAAGAAAGCGAGACTCCCGCAAACATAAACATATTCGGCGGCTTCATTTGAATGGAATTGGAGTGCATGTATTCGAAGGGGGTGGCGGTTTTTCATGAATACAAGTGGCTAACTTCCAAGRGACGCCTTGCGGTTGGAGCCTGGCGCTTATCGTTTGTATGCAAAACCACTTTATTGTAGACTACGTGAGCTGAGTCACTCGATTGCATGCGATTTTGTAATTTCGGTCTTTCGGTCTTGAACTGCTGAGTTTCATGAAGCTGAATTGGTATTGATTCCCAGAGGTGTTTTCAGCACGGTGATGATAGTTGGAAACTAATCTTTGTTGGAAAAAGACAACTAGTTAGCGTGATGGTTAATGAGGTGACACGTGTCTCCACCTTTAGCAATTTATTACAATTTGGAAGACAATAAGGAGTTACAAAAAATTTGATTTGTTCATTTGGGTCCTATTCATGATTTGTTTAAGAAATGATAATGTCATAGAAGATCCAACGGTTATATAAATTGTATAATATGCTAACCAGTCATCACATTGGGTCTATAAACTCCTGAATAGAACAAAAAGGGATATTTGTCTTTTGTGTGTATATTTCGAAAATGCCAACAAGATTTAAAAGATACTTTAACATTATACTTTGTTTAGGTATATTTTTGAAACGTTACTTGAAAGTTTGTCGAAATAGTGGATAGAAACATATAGCTGGTCATCATATCTGAATATCTGTCTGTATGTGTTGGTTTTTTGAAAACCTTATGTCCTAATTGTCCAGTGTTTACTCTGTAAACTTGGATACCCAAGAAAGGTAAACTACCATTATTTTCTCATATCATAGTAAATTTCATGTCAGTATTTTGACTGTTCAAATGATTTAGAAACCTACCTAACTGTTAGGTTAGAGTAGGTGAACTTAGAGGTGAACCCATTGCACAACCTCATTTTTGTTCATAAAAATTACCGTTCTATAAGAAATAATCGTGTCACCTAGGGGATCTCTATTAGGTTGGGAATTGTCCGTGAGGTTACAGCAAAGTTCATCCCCTTCGCTATAATATGTACAGCAGCATCTGAGAAACTCTTTTTTGACAGGTTTATCTCGGTGTTTTTTATGTTGCTTTTAACTATGTTGTATGATTTGAACATATTGTTTTTAATGGTATTTAATTTCTGTTTGTATATTTCTTTGGTGTTACCTGCCGGAAAATATTATAGTAAATCCAAATCTAATAAAAAACGCAAGGTTATTTTATATGGTCCTGTGAACAAGCTTAATGTCAGCTATTGTACTGACGAAAATCATCGTATTTTTTGAGAAGATACTTGCGCAGTTGTGTTATAACTGTGTAAATAAGTTTGCGGTTTACACACGTTTTTTTTTTTTAATAATTTAAGACGTATATAGGTATTAATAGATACATTTTATTAACAATAATGTTTGAATATACAATTCACGTCCATTATACGATAGATAGACTTAAGCCTGGAAAGTGGCCGTGTAGTGTTTGAAATAGCAATTTAATTTTGCTATGTAAAGTGGAAACAAAGGTGGACCCAGTGTAGACCCCTGAAGTACGCCGCTAACGGTAACAGAAGCTACAATAAAACCAAAGTAAAACCAAAACTTGTCTCATCTTTATAAATTTAAAGGTTTCCATGAAGTGGCTATTTTTATAACTGCACAGAATTCCAAAGCAGTCCGTTTTCAGCAAATTAGAACCAAAAGCGCGTTAAATAATAATTCCCCCGTACGTTTGTAGCTGTCGGACTTCGTTAGCCGAATAATATCTCCCCGAAGCATCATATTTACGTCGTCCCATCAGCCCCTATAAGGGATTTCGTTCATCAACGCGCCGCCGTTTCAACAGTTCCCATTCCAGCCCCTAATGAATGTAAGAATCCGCCCCGGCGAATTCCCACCGTCCTTTGAAAAAGCGGAACAATATTCCACTAAAATTAATGAACAAAAATAAATGATGGCCCGCCAGGTACTTCGTTACTCCGGGTATGACGGCAACTTTGAAGCTGCTGAAACGAAATTAGTTCCATGGGAGATGAGTATGCGTCGGTAATGAAAGAAGCGAGAATGGGTACGGCGCCGCTGAAAATAGTAGCGGCAGGTGCGGATCTAGCATGATTAACTGAAAACGGGTAGATATACCGTTTAGAGGACTTATTGTCGACATGAATTTGCATGCAAGATGTTCTTCCGCTTAACTATAACTTTAACATGAATATAAAAATTGGATTAACTAATTCTAGTACTAGTGTAAGTTGAAATTGCTGTATAACCGTTCAAATTTTGGCCAAATCTAGCTGAAAGTTACTAGAAAATATAGAAATATATGTTGTATATCTGTTCTGTAATATTATGAATCAATTCCTTTTTATAAATGCTCAAAAAACCGCGAATTATTTACAAATTACACTGCTGTCTTCGATATGTTCGTTCACCGCGGGTGCTTTGTCTTCGGTACGTGCACAATAATTTCAATCTAATCTCTATTATTTTTGCATATAGTTGATAAAATTTCATGGGCGCACTTATTATTTATCCTTCTGAGTCACTTATTACACTCTCCACTACGTGTTTTTTTTTCTAGCAGTTATCTGCCATATTTTTTCACTTACGGCAATTTATGTCAAAATAGAGTCGCGCATGGACTCACGAAAAAGCTCATAACTTCAGAACCATTCAAGATAGCCGAACCATTGTTGTTTCAATCGATTCCTTATTCTCCAGCGCATTTTTTAAGATGCAGTTGAAGTTGGAGTCGATGTTGCATCGCCTCCTACGATTTCTCAAAGTATACAAAACTATAAATGGCAATAGCTCGACCTTTTCAAATATAAAACCCTATATTTTATTGCATCATTGCAAGGCATTTCTTATAATATTTTAGTGTGGGGTCTACTTTGTAAAATTTGGGAGATTTTTGCAAAGTAAGAACTGTTGATGACAGCGTTGTACAAAGTACGCTATAGCAAGACTGCGCAAGCATTTGATCATAGACATTTGACTGACTGGTTCTTCTTTATATTTCCAATACTTTGAGGAATTGTTTTCCTCTTTTTTCAGCAAATACAATAATACCTGTAGATAGTTACAAGTGGGGCGGAACCATTTTGTGCACTGCTTAATTATCGGTTAGATGCAGACGACCCATTTGTGACTGTTTTGCGCACGAGAAGTAGACTATAAAGCTACCAATGCGACACTAAATATAAGGTAGAAGAGACCACTCCAGGACCAAAAACACCCCTTTTTCGCCCCCTGTCCATCCCGGAGGCATCAATAACCGCCCCGTCACTCTCGCATGCCCGATCACAAGCACCCGACCACCGTCATGTGCATCCCCGGACAAAAACGTCCTGAATTATCGCCGCCGAACGATAACGTTCGATGCATGGGCTTTTTCATTCGGAAAATGTTCAGCAACTGTCCCGGTATCGGCGGCGCTGCATTGTGGATTGTGGATTCACACCGCGTTACCTGCATGTGTTCGATGGGACGTGAACAACGAGTTTTTTCAGAGAGCATGATGTCCATTGTTACCGGGCCGTTTGCGGCACGGCGAGTTTGTCGCGTCATTTCATTAAAAAAAAAAGAAGAATGCAGATGGGGGTGCGGCGCAATGTTTGCGCGTTGCGCTTTTGTCGTCGCCAAACGTCGATAGATCGTTGTTATTTTATTGTTGATTAAACCACGAGCAATATGTAATTGAATATTTGAATATATTCGAAGCAGTGAATTATTAAATACTGGTTATATCGATGGGTAACGAGAATATTCAAAATAACTGAAAAAGCAACTTAAGATTTACAGAGATTTATTTTGAGAGTATTAAATCGGAGCGATCTTTTATACTGGTCCCAAAGTAATTTCGTTATATGACACTTGTAAAGTTCCATCCCCCAATTATTGCTCTTTTAGTTATAATGAACCCTTAGTTGTAAATGCCTATGCCTGTAGAACCGAGATTTTGGCTTTAATTGTTTCTTCTTACGCCTCCTTTTAGATAGCTCCTTATTAATTCAATCGGATTGAACACACAGTAATAAGGTGGAAGCCTCAATACCTATTTACCAAGTTTGGCTTTCATTTACGTATTTTTTTTGCTATTTTGATCATACTCTTTTTTTCAAAACCACCCATACGTTTATTTAATCTACTCTCTAAGAGATGTCAAATGAGTATCATCAATGTTAGAAATAAAGCCTTTATTATGTAGGTTAAAAATGATTGGACAGCAATATAATATTGTAGGACTACAAGTTGTATGCAATTATTGACACCAGGGCTATTAAAAAATTTTGCAGGATACGTGGAAAGTCATACCTTTAGTCCACGAATTTTACGTAATTTCATCTTGTTCCTGCAGCAGGAGCTTCTCTGCATTTGAATTCGCATTACTACGAATTCTGTGCATCAAATTATCCCTGAATGCATCCCCCGTTTATAATAAGCACTGCGGTCTGAGTTACACAATAAATATCCACATTAAACATGTTCCAGCAGTGAATGCTTTACCGCATCCTGGTGAAAGGAAGAAGCGGCGGAAATGGAAAAATTAAATGAAATTTATGCCAGGATTTCTACCCATATCGTGGTGTATATCTCCCACGTAATGGAATAGTGAGATGTATGAGTGTGTCGTCCTTTTAGTGCCAGATTTTGATGGTGACGGACTCTTCGCGAGCAGGATTCGTCCTTGATGCAAGGGGACTAACTTGAATAGTAAAAATGATTTGATAACAGGGTTAGGTAATTGTGAATGTGATAACTGGTCTACGAAATTATCTTATTTCTTGTTATGCAAAAAATTATGCCTGATCCTAAAAACAAATCATCGTTTATAAGATAAAAATAACGTCAGGTCAGGTCTGTTATCTCTGTTATTCGCAGAGAAAACAGCAATATTTTGTTTAACCCAGTTGTAGTCCAAGTCAAATTGGAATTACCTTTGGAGACACAAAACCGAATGCAGTTTTTTGATGACGGCAAATAACAATGATTAAAACACAAAATTATTTTTGTATAACAAAAATCCTGTTGACCAGTGTTATTAATTTGTTGGAAAACAAATAGTACATTATTATACAGCTTAGTTATATAACAAATATTTTTTTCTTTGCCAAACATACAATTTGAAACCTAATATAGGAATAGTTCAATTTTACTTCGTGGTAAAAATTTGTTCTAAGTCTAATATACTTTTTGTTGCAGGTAAGAAGACTGATGTATCTGCGCCATTAGAAAGTGCTGAGATTCCATAATATGTAAGTACATAAATGAAATTTATATGATACTAACCGTTTATAAAAGTTTCATTATCCGCTGAAGTAAACAGATAATTGTTGMAACAGCTTCTTCAATTTCTAAGGGCAGATTTTTCGTTWTCTGAATCACTCATTTTTATGGGATTACAATATTAATGCCCAATTCACATCAGAATTTTTGGCATTTAAACAATTGATTGTTACTTGATTAGTGTAAAGTAGTTTCGGTTATATCCTGACAAAACACAAACAATTGTAGCACTAGAGGCCTACATCCTACATCTCTCAAATTGTTCATTGTTCATTATTGTTTTAGAAAACGAAGTTATCGCGCTTAACTTTAATGAAACCCTAGGTATTTTAATTACTTATATATCAGAAGGTTATGAGAAAAGCTACAGTTTGTTTGAAAAGTTGCGATTTTCAATACCAATCCGTTAACTTTACCGCTTACTCACTGCCATATGCGACGCGTTCTTTCAGCAATAACACCTACATCTTTATCCGAGCGACTGCAGTTTTCACGCCTTCTGCAGGCCGTCATGCAATTCGCCACAAACTTCGCCCATACCGAACTTTTCTATTAAAACCGCAAGAAATCTCTATGGGCGCGGAACTTTTTCGAATAACAGTTTTTCTCCATTCGCGGCCGATTACACGCCTGCACAGGCTGACAGAAATATCGCCGGGTCCACTTGATATAATTGAAGTTAGAGGAAATGGAAGACCGAGCCCGAAGGTAATTCCAGTAGTGGAGCAAAGGAAAGTCGTCTCGTTGGCTAGTTCTTGTTATATGACGGTTTGTTCGGGATGATTGTAGTGCAGCGTCGTTATTTTGAGAAAAAGTCGGCGACTCTTCTATTGTATTGTCCTGCAGCTTACAGTGCTAGGTCGTTTTGAAGCTTTTTACAAGCCTCCTGGCGCTCCGAAGGCGTGTAGAAATAATAATGAATGTAGATATTTTAGATACAGCCGTTAGGAAAACAGAACTATTTTAGATCAGGTTATAAATAAACCTACTCGTATTACACAATATTTCACTACACTAATTGACGTCATAATTGCGTCAGATAATATAGATGGGCTGAATCATGGTGTGAAAGAGTTTTCTGTTCATCAATCGTATTGTTAAGCAACATGGTAATGTAATTAAATCGATAATGATTTGTTAATCCAATTTCCAAGTAAGGCGCCGTTTCGTGTATTGCTCAGAGCCACATATTACAACGTTAAGTTAAATTGTTTTAATAAAATCATATTAGGTATTTTTGGCATCTTGGCTCTCGTAAAACAAATTAAAATTATAAAGCAATAACCGCCTGAATGAATGAATGAAGACTCGGCATTAAAACATTGAAAAAGTCTAGAGATATGGTGAACACTGCCGTACGCAAAAAAGAAAGGTATATTCAATTCTGTTCCCATAGAAATCGCGAGGCCCATTGCTGCTTTCTTAGATAATCCCAACCTTATACACAATTTTTTTCAGCAATATTCGCACAATGGCTGGACTCCAGCTCAAGACACATAAAATATTTATAATTCAAGTCTAAAACTACATTGCTCAGAAATATTTTCCTTTTGTAACGTGTCGTAAAGTACCATACGTAAATGCCTTTTAGAAATTAAACCCCATTCAGTAGGAACAGATGAGATCGGTATTGATATGCTACTTTTATGCACCCCATATATATTACAATTTTTAGCCAATGTAATAAACACTTGCTTGCTGGATTCCACATTTTCAGATGCGTGGAAACATGCAAATTTGTACCTGTATTTGCCTCAAAATATTAAATTTCGTAATGACGTTCACAATTTGGGACTCGTTTTCTTACAAAGTTTATAGGGTTTATAATAATATTCCAGTTGGTTGGAAGTCTCTGAAAACGTCCCAGTTTAAGAAAGCTCTAAAGATACACTACCTTAAACTATAATTTTTGTGTTCCTCTTTTTTCCATATAGTTCAATACTATTTTCAGTCCCTTTGACATATTATGTTGTACTTATTTTGTAATTAGATTTATTATTAATTTTGTATGCTGCCCATTATTGCACATTCTGGTCATTTTGTTTCTGTGAGGGCATGTACTAAGATCACCTCAGCTGTTAAATATCGTTTTACAATAACTGTTTAATTTTGTGCATCTCGACTATATCTCTGTACAAGAAGTTTAGTGTAGCTACAGTTTTCTTTGTGACGGTCCAAATTTGGATTTAATGTATGTTGTGGCAACAGTTCTTGGTCCGCGTATTTTTAATAGATCCTTATCTGGTACAGGTTATCTCAATTTTCTCGTGAACGAGTTCCAAGATATACGACACGAACTAATGCAATTAAACGGATATTTTGATTTTTGGAAGCTTCTGTAGACAATTAAAAACACAATGCTGCATCAGCCAGACACAAAGTTTCTTTTAAAAGCATCACAAACCATCTTCCCGTCCTTCAAAAGCAATATCTCTGATGGCCTACCCATACTAATCTCCGCTTTTGTTTCTTATATCTGTTTGCCGGGAGCTGTGTAAACCGGCTATGGCGCGATACCCTGTACAAACTCATCTAGCGAGAGTCAGGCGGTAGGATTCTGAAATGCGATATTCATCAACTTAATTAGAACCTTAAAAGTTCCCGGGAGGTCTTCAGATTGTTGCTCAAATATTTGCCAACGTCAAACTGAAACTCTCGGCCGTTACGAGCGAATTTATTATTAAATTTCATATTTGTGTGCGGCTCCACTTTGTGTCGGTTGCGAGAACTGTGCTCGTATGGTGGAAGGGTTCTGCGGTGACAGAAGGGTTGGGAAGATTGTGTGCTGGATCCGCAACTTGCAAGAGCAAGTGGCCTAGAAAATGGTGTAATTTACAGGCTTAATTTATTTACAATTATAACGAAACTGATCGCAGTAAAATGAATAAGTATTCTTGAGTTAGACAAAAACTGTGTTAGTAAAATACTTTTCATAAGACTATAAATAACCATTATTTAGCTTTATTAGGAGCGTCTAATTTTCGCAACTATCACTAAACTTACTGTCATTATAAGACTTTTATTAAAGCTTGTAGTCTTTATAATGGTCAAGCGAAATACTAAAAAAATATGAAGAATTATTAAAGATACGAATACATCATTGCAAAGCTGTTTTATAAGTTATTTTCAGTGACATCATATATCTTAGTAATAAAGTATTATTGACTCTAAGTGAATATCGCATTGTCAATTGAAGTTTTAAAAAATTTTAGACTTTAAATCACATCAACACGCCATCTGCAAAACCGTTTAGCATTTCAAATGTTAGTTGTTTGATCTGTCGTCCCCTAAAGTACACAGGACTGGTCCAACTATCCCCCACAATTTGGTCGTCGGTCATCGTGGCGTCATAAGGGCACAACCCTTCAGCCGACCGCGACATGTTGTGCCCCAGTTGCGGCCCGCAGTGAAATATCTCGGCATTATTCAAAGCCGGCGCGGAATCTTCCCTTTATTTATTAGGTGGCCGGGACTCGTCTGTATACATCTCCATTTGGTTACGCAGATCCCCCTGCCGAAGAAAAATCTCCTATCGGCCCGATTCCGAACCGTCCAATAAATATACATTAGGTCCAATCAAAAATGTATAAATTTAGGAGGGTGAGGGGTGTAGTTCTGCGGGAAAAGGCATGAGGGGGATTTATTCTACGAGGCCTTATGTAGAAGAGACTATAAAGCAGAAATTGGGGAAATTTAGGTGACAGATTGTGCTACATCTTGTAATTTATATAAAATTTAGGGTATTTTTATAGGCAGTAATTTTTCAGGAACCTTAACTAGTTCTTGTACTAGTGGAACTTGAWGTGTCTTGAAATTGTTGTATAACCGTTCAAATTCTAGCCAAATCTAGCTTAWAGTTGCTAGAAAATACAAAAAATATTTGTTATATACCTGCTCTGTAATATTATCAATCAATTTCTTCTCATAGATGCTCAAAAAACCGCGAATTTTTGACGAAATTACATCGCCAGTAGCCTCGTGTTCGGTACATGGATTCACGCCGAGCGCTCTGTCTTCGGTACGTGTACGGTGATTTCGATTTAATCGCTATTATTTGTGCATATTATTGATAAAATTTTATGGACGCACTCATTATTTAACCTTTCGAGTCACTTATTACACTCTCCACTACGTGTTTTTTTTTCTGGGACTTATCTGCCATATTTTTTTACTTACGTCAATTTGTGTCAACATTGCATCGCGCATGGACCTACAAAAAAATTCATAACTTCAGAACCATTCAAGATAGCGTAACCATTTTTGTTTCAGTCGATTCCTTAATCTTTAACGCGTCTTTTGAGATGCCGAGGAACTCAGAGTCGATATTTCATCGCCTCCTACGGTTTTTCAAAGTTGACAAACTATAAATGGCAATAGCTCGACCTTTTAAAATGTAACACCCTATCTTTATTGTATCATTGCATGTCATTTCTTATAATATTTTCCCAGATATAGAATTTTCGAGATTTTTGCAAAGTAAGGAATGTTGATTACACCGTTATACAAAGTATAATATGCTATAGCAAGACTGATTGAATGCTCGTTAAGTAAAAAACAAAACAGTCTGACTTCGGGCTTTAAATTTAATTCACAACCAACTCTGAAATAAATGGAATCTGCACCCAATTAAAGATGTATCTTGCCAGTTTTCTCCAAGGTAACAATAACAATTTCAGGTGTCAGTGTTAAACCAAGTGCTCTACATTTTATCTGAATTAACTTAAAGGCATCTTCAAATGTGGTAGACATATTATTCGATAGAATACAAAAAACTATAGGGAAGGTCATTTTGAATAACGTAAACATTTGTAAAAAGAATTTAGGCAATGAGAAAATGTTCCATCTACATAAATTTCTTTTGACTCTCACAATGTCCGAAGATTTGTAAAGAAAATATAACTATGATTTTGAATGCGTCTGCTGCTATCAGGAAATTTTTCCCTGACTGTTGTCACTTGAAGGGATTTTAGTACACAAATAGGTTCTTCGGCCCTTTTTGGAAGATTTTGCTGTTGAACCTTTTTCCTTGCTTAATAGGCGACTTTTCTTATGCGTGTCATATCTGCACAAGTTATGGTCTCCAGGGCTTTCTTTTCAGATTTACATTTATTCGTGAGAATGATTAATTCAATCCTGCCGTGATTTTATATTTTCTTTCGCCATTGGCCATACCTTGGCACTGCAGTTTTTCACAGTACCTACATCTCCAAAACGTTTCACCACTAAATAATACTTTTGTAAATATAAATTTGGCACTAGCCCCCTCCAACAGTTCTTTACCTCGCGTACTTCTGACGCTTCTTAATCCATTTTTAGATTCTAATAAAGTGTTAGTCCACACAAATATAATCTATAGAGACGTAGTGATCAAGTCCTACCTATTATTCTAATTGGTTGGGAGCAAAGGGCGCAAAATGCAAACAAACAAATACTTGTATCAAGACACACACAAGAATGGAAATTTTGGAATGGGTAATAAAATATAGTCTAGTAAATTACTTCTAAGTAGATTGAATTTTACCTGCTGATTACCAAAAAAGACCCAAAAATATGTTGGGTGTGTAGAACAGCCGTACTAGTTTTGGACATCACTTGATGATTAAGTCCAGAAAACGGACCCGCCGTTCAAGTAACGTAAGGATATACGTAGCTTATTTCTCACTCATAATCTTAAATACATACACTGAGATGATCCTCGCAAAATCATCCTATAGCATTAGCTGTGCAAGCAGACTTTAAATCAGTTTCAGAAACGAATAAATAACCACAAAATTTAAGCTAGAAATTAGTAAACTAAAAGAAAAATATAGTGTGCTGTACAAAACTTCCAAACATAACAAACAGCTCACTAAATCCCCACGCACTGCTCGTGCCCAACAAAACCATAATCCCCTTTAATTACTATAACAAACTCGAGTTTATATGTTTGCCACTCGCTGGTAGCTTTAACACAACACCGCCTTTCCCAGGTTGGCTAACAAGATATGACTATACCCTCCTAAATACAATTATATTAAACCCAAGGCTCGCATTAGAACAGGTAACGATCCAGAAGCTGTGAGCCGTGTAATATTCCTAACCCTAGTGCTATTCTACCCGAAAATCAATTTGTTACGTTTGGGAAGGATGAATTCGTAACCTAAAATGGCTGCTACTTTTTCATCGCCGTACCCTGTCGCGTTCTAAATATAACTAAACATCACGCGCTTATATGAAAAAATATTACAGCCTTGCCTGAAATACACACCCATTGGCGTAATTATAGTAATTCCATTAGGCTACGTGTCGCTCAGGTACATTTCAATTAGGCGATTGGTGTAGGGACACCTGCTATAAACAAATAATTACCTGCACGCCACGTGTGATAATGTGTCTTGTGCCGTCATAAAAATTTACATGAAACGTATATAAATATAGGGGGTGCTGTAATATTTAACGGGCGAAGGGATAAAATAATGCCCGATTTGCATTTAGGGTTTTCAACGCCGCACGATAAATCAGTGTGTTAAAAAAATCTGCGCTCATTTGTTTTTGGGGGAAAGCCCTGGTGTTTTATTGGCGGCTCTGAAACATCGTGTATTTCTGGGGTGCAAATTGGGGTTAACTGACAGGGATTTTAAAAGAGTTTATCGATGAGCAAAGAGTTTGCAAAGAAGTGATACATTAACGATATAACAATACTGTGTGTTGCAAAAGCTTGGAACATAAACATCAAAGACATCATAATTTCCAAGTAACAAAGTTTTATTTGACAACCCATGCTTTTTCTTTTATTTCTGATAGTTCTTTCTCACATTTATTTTGAGGTTTCGCTACATATTTAAAACTGAAACTCAAGCAGTATTGTATACTTATTTCGCACTACGAAACAGTTTTGTTTTCTTTTGATGGTTTGTCGAAAGCCATCAGGAATTACAGATGTTCTCCTGTCCCTCTCAGTTCAAAATTCAACAAATAACCCTCTTGCAAATTTAAGATAAGTTAAATGTACTGTAAAAGACTAGCTTTTTTCGCTCAAACAGGCGTTCTCCATTACGATACATTTAGCTACCTTTTGTGACTGCATTATCGTCGATAAGGTTGGAACCGCTCTTCTTTGATGGACGCCGAAGAGCTACAAAGCGAATACGGAAAAAATTGGACCATAAAAAAGAGAAATGTACTCCGAATTCAATTTGCGTCTGGACAGCTGGGGAGCTTTATTAGATGGGTTGGCTGGGAGTGTAGCTGGACGTGCTTTAGTTTTCTCTAGCGAATATAGCACTTTACTTTTTAGTCGTTTATCGGAACATGTTACCAAAGAAGTTTCATCTTTTTAGCAAATCCGTTCGTACTCATAAACCTTGTTTCTGTCTATCGTAAATTTAACTTGTCTATTATTTTTGAATGTTTAATAGTAATAAGGTTTACAGCATGTTAACATCCAAAAACCGTTGATGGAGTATTATCGTAACGTAGTAAAAACTTATGTTCTTTGTAAGCAATTTTATTTAATACACAACTTGTATTCTAGAAAAAAATATCGATTCTAAATTTCCTCAAAGTTAATCTATAAATATATTTGAAAAGCATTTGGAATAATTTTTAATTTTTGGCAATTTCCACTGGTTTCTAAAGGGTAATATACAGATTAATATCTCCTAGAGTTTTGTTAGCAATTACTACTGGACTGCAGCTACATTCACTGTTTCAAACAGGAATTAAAATATCTTGATATCGAGATAAATCTTTTTGAAAATCTTGTTAAAAGCATCTAAGGAATTGCTCCTTCTTAACGCTAACGCTGGAGATTATTTTGCCAAGCAGAAATATCGTCGTTATGGGAATAAAAGCTACTAGCTGGTAAGGGTAGCAAAAATTGATTAAGCTTCAGACAAATTTAAACTTAATATTACTCGATATCCATATCCATATCCCCCTCAAGGACTTCACAACGTCCTGAAGCAATCCCATCGAAAGTGCTCCTTGCAGCAATTCGCTTAACGTTATGCACTTCCCAATCCTAAAGGATCATGGTTTGCATCCCTTTGCCGTTTTTCTTGCAGCCTCCGGAAATAGGGATGCTGTCGTCAGTATTGGCAATTTACCTTGCCCAGATCATATTTCACAATAAATTTTATGCGCCAGGGGCGATTGCATTTCCTTTTTATTGCAGAATATCGAACATGAAAAACGATCTCAATAACCGTCCTCCCTTACAACGGCAAGTCTTTTGCCTCGGGATATCCCTTATTTTACTCGGCATACGCCGTTGGATAACGCAATTTGCTACAGTCGTATCGTCAGGAAGCGACAGTATTGGGGAAACTGGGCTTTTAAGTGGGGGAATATGAGCGCTAAAGGTATTCTGCGGGTTTCTTGGATTTGCGAAAAATTAGCCGGTTTGGTTAAGATAACTGGGTTACAATCGTACTTTTCTAACACATTACGTTAGGATGGTTGTTATTATAATTCAAACATATTATGTCGTAGTCTCACTTCTAGTGTAACCTCTAGTAACGAAAACGAAGTGGGAAATCGAGCTTCACCTACAGATTAGTATTTGATTGGTAGTCACGTAATAGTAGAATCACCTGGTATAAGCCTCAAGAAGGGCATGTTATCAACCTAGTACTGAAGTCAAAACAAAGAAAAGCTGAAGGAATTTTGAGACAATCTTGAAACAGATAACAATTAGAAACTGTTTTACAAAGATAATTACTTATGCGAATATAATAATGCCTTTGTCTCCAAATTCCTTTATTCTTAATATGGTGACCGGTTTCGAAGCAATTAATGCAACCTCATCATCGGACCCTTGGCTGCAAGAGAAACATAAATCTACATACATTTAAATTTTACAATCAATTTAGCTTACAATAAACTATTGTCATTCTGACGCTATTAATTTGACATTAATATCATTGCCACCTGAATGCTTAACTTTTTCTAAAAAAGACTGTTGATCAGTGATGTAGGTTCAAAATTTACTTGAGAATTTAGTGTTATTTCGTCAGGACATTTATCCGATCTTATTATTTCTAAAATTTCTAATGAATTTAAAATATCAACATTGGTATTAATTTCGAAACTGTGATCAGTATCTAAAAGATGGTTTGCAAACAGCGAATGAAGATCTTAAATGTTCTTTTATTCTTGCTTGTTTTAAAATTTTTAAAGGTTCTGCCTATATATGCACAGTTACAGCCGTTGCATCGTAATTTGTACATCCCAAAGTTATCCATCATTGGTACTTTATCTTTATTATGAAATAGAGCTTTTGTCAAAGTTTATTTATGCTTCTTTTGTAACGAAGGGTCCGATGATGAGGTTGCATTAATTGCCCCGAAACAGGTCACCATATTAAGAATAAAGGAATTTGAAGAAAAAGTCATTATGATACTCACACAAATAATTATTATAAAACTCCAAAGTAGGACCCACTTACTATTTTACTTTCAGTTATTGTTGCAAAACGATTAAAAAATAGAACTGAAAAAAACCTGAGTATGACATAGTCGATGATCAAGACACAGAACAAGATAGTGTAACAGCATAACTATGGACGAGCTATAAAAGCGACAAGAAAATGGTAAAGCACCTGTAAATGGGAAAAGAAGGATTATATTCTAGTAGAAATCTTAAGCCTGTACACAAGAAATGAGACTGTGATAACTACAGAGGAATGTCATTGCTAAGTACAGCAACAAAATTGTTTGAAGAAGTATAGCAAGGAAAATAACAAAATTTCGTAAATAAAGGAAATATAGACAAGAAATTCATTGATCTGGGTAATTAAAGATACGTGGAATAGGGTTATAAGCAAAAATTATGTACAGTCTGACATGTTCCCATCAAACCATGGGTAAGACAGGGATGCAACTTGAGTCCTCTGCTGTTTGTCGTCTTTATGGATGAATTAATCAAAGAAGCAAGTAAGGAAACAAAAGCATTTCATGTAGGTTACTTAGGGATCCCTTTGAGTAAAAATCATTCGCCACACAGTAGGTTTTTTGCAGGCCCGTGGCCCTATATAAAATAAATGTATTATTTCTTATCGTTCTGTGTGGAGAAAAAAAATCGGTGCTATTTAGAACAGTTTTAGATATGAATCTAAATAATATGCCTGTACCCTTATTGGCTTTTTATACTTTTATAGGTACCTACCCAGAATTTATAATGGAGCATTAATTTTTGAGTATAATTATTTGGATTAGCAAGATGCATAGCATCTTCCGTGAACGTTGTGATATTTTTCTGCTTCTGTGCTAATTCGAAGAGAATTTGTTTCTTCATCAGGTTTCGTCCAATGGAAAATATAGAGGAACAAGCTGGTTAGGGTGATCTTAAAAAGGTATTAGGAAGCTCAGAATTCTCCTAATTTAAGTGCTAGTGTGGTGTGTTCACTTTGATGAATGAATTGCTAATGTTCAAGCCTAATATGTGACCCTTTTTAGCTGTTTCAACACATCAAAATTGTGACGTGACAAAATTTTTTTCTATAAAATTTTGAAGGGCAGTATCTCTTAATTATTACAGACTGTCGTATCTCGCTTTTTTCGTTGTATCTGTTCCCAACAAAACCGTCATCGACCAAAGCATGTGAGCGTGCCGTATTTTCAATAAATAATCCAYGCCAGCTCATTATGCATTTCAAACAGAAAATCTGTTTGTAGTAAGTTAAGAACCGCGCCCCCTCATCCTGTTTCCACATGCAACATCGCCAAAACGTGCTCCCAACCGCCAAATCTCCCCGAGACAAAGCAAACATCTTGCGATACGCCTTTCCAGAGAGCTTAAAAGCTCACACTCGCTGCACAGCATGAGATTCCCCGCCCGCGCGATAATTAAGCACCTGAGCTTAATTAAAACAAAAGCCGACGATACTAGTTCGTAGAAGAACCGCAAGGGCCGATTTTTTCGCGGGGGAAGCAGCGTCACCGGGCAACAAACGCTGCAATAATGCTCTTAATTGGAAATTCCTCCAGCTTTCGGTCTATTTACATTTCCAGGTTCGCGTAAACAAATTGCCTTCTGCCGAGATTGCCCCGTTTCGCAATTTATGGTGCTGTACTGAAATATTTCAGGATTCTTTTGTCGAATCGAACGGATTTACAGTGCCGGTGGAGCTTTCAGTAAATGCCATTGTCTGGGGACTGGTTTCTGTAGCGTTGGTGGTATTATTGCGTTAATTAAGAAGGAAGGAATGGGTTTTACGTAGAGGAGCTCAAACATAGGTTAGTGGGCAGTTCTTTAAATGGAAGGGGTGGGAGAAAAACAAAGCATCTGGAATTGACTGTTTTTTACTTGAAAAAGGTTAGAAAAACCTCTTATATCGTCACATAACACCTACAATATAGTTCTTACTTCTTCAAACTGGAAATGAGAACTTATGGTGAGGGGTGGACTGTTCATGGCACAGGTAAACACATACGATTCACAAAGATTCACCTGGAAGCGATATATTTACACAACTTATTCTTTTATAGTTATTTTGAGGTTCATATGACCCTAGCTTAATTGAAAGTATACTTTTTTAAGCTTTCGACTATATTAAAGTCTTCCTCAGGTCTTCTACAAGCAGTTTACAATCCTTATGTACAAAATATTCTTAAATTACTAATCGACAATTATGTACTTACAGGAGATTATGCGATTCTTATGATATTATTTTCTGCATTTGTAATTATCCTGATATTTAATGAACAATGTAACATATCTTTGTATTTCAGATTCTGTCAAATTCAAATTCAAATCAATTTCAAGACTACAAATCAATACTACCTATGCATCATTATGATCAACTATTAAATAATATAAATAACGTTTTTTTCTTTCACTTATTATAAACTATTCTTTAATGTATATATATCAGAAAACAGCAGAACATTGGTCTGTGGTAGATCAATATTTTCAATGCCCAAAATTAATAGTAACATAAAGAAAAAACTGTTTTTGGAAATGATAAGATTTGTTTTAGAAAATAATTATTTTACATATGAAAACACTTATTACAAACAAGTTTTTGGTAGTGCTTAGTCCGATTTTAGCTCAATATGTTATGGATTTTCTTTTACCTTTTAATATTCTTTTTATTAAACAATTTGTAGATCTTTTTTTAGTTAGTAATACCAACAGACTCTCAAATTCAAACTACTCTAAATTAATTCAATAAGCATATAACATTTACAATAGTTAGAGTGGTTGATAATGGAGTACCTTTTTTAGATACTATGCTCATACAACATAACAACAAAATCATATTGGAGTGGTAACAAAAACCTACAGCTTCCGGTAAATATATAAATTTCTTGTCCGATCATTATATTAAGACAAATGAAAGAAAGAATTCAAATTATGTCACACCCAAATTTCATAAACAAGAATTTAAAAAATTACAAAATTTCTTACTACCAAATAAATATCCTAAGGACCTAGTTAACAAAATTTTCAATTAGTAACAACAATTTGTAACATCAAATTATTCAAGATAATGTAATATTACAAGACACAAGAGTTAAAATGTAGATAAATTTGGGTCTCTTCCAAATATTATAGGGATAACAAAGGAATTAATTAAAAGTTTTCAATCAGAAAATATGAAAAATGCAATTAGAAATGTTAAAATGGGATATACTTTATTTAGCAGATTAAAATCTAGAACTACAAATTTTCAGTCTTAATGTGTGTGATAGCACATATGTAGGACAGACTTCTCAATGGTTAAAACGTAGAATATCCTTACATACTAGTGAATAAAAAAAGCGACAGATGCGCTCTTACAACACATGTTGTCAATAACAATCAGTCTATCTGTTGGGAAGATGTAAATTTAAATTGAAAGTGATTATAACGAAAGGTTAATTTTGGAATTGTTTCAAATACAAAAGGCTAAAAATTCTATGAATAAAAAATCAGATTTTATACATATTTGCTATCACTAACTTGACATATTTAGTATATTTAAAATTGCAGTATATTATTTTCTGATATATATAAATTAAAGAATAGTTTATAATAAATGAAAAAAAAAGTTATTTATATTATTTAATAGTCGGTCATATTGATTTGTGGTCTTGAAATTGATTTGAATTTGAATTTGACGGAATTTGAAATACAAAAATATGTTAAAGTTTTCGTTAAATACCAGGATAATACAAATACAGAAAATAATATCGTAAGAATCGCAGAATCCTGGGAGTACATAATTGTTGATTAATAATTTCAGGGTCCGAAGAATCATTAACGTTAATAATTATTACTGGAAATGCACTATTTCTTACAAAACTATTTTCAATTACTTTAATGCGTTCAAAACAATTTAAAAATAATGTCTTACTTAATTTATTTGTGGAGTATCTTCGAATCTTTTTAATAATTCTGTTCTCCATCGCTTGAACCGTTCACTTCCCATTATGGCCAATAGATAACAGATAAAGAATCCACAGTGTTCTTTTTCTAGAATCCCATTAAACGTCATTTTTCCACCTCTTGGGCAAGTTCAACCGTCCGGGAACTCGTTAAATCCTCCCAAGGATAACCGGAATCATCTTCACCCCCCTTCTCGATCTTTTGGGCATTCGGTGTTGTTCAAACGGTTAATTGCGAAATATCGGAGGAGACAGCAAATTTCGTTAGCCAGCTTCATAGCTCGGAGGCAGATAAAACGGCGGACTTAATAATAGGCTTATAGTCTTTCGTTCATTGGGGCTTTCGCGAAACTTTGCCTCGAGTTGGGAGCAAGGTCACGGTCCGGAAATTTCTTGGTTAAACATTGATTTTGGCTGAATCGTGAGGGGGTGTTTAGTTTTTTGCGGTTAAAAAAGCTTAGACGAAGAAGGGAACACTTATTATTATTAATTTGAGCCTACTGAATAAAAATACAAAAATTGTTTTTGTTGCAAATCACCTTTTCCTTAAGAAAATACGTAAGTTTGCCTTTACCACATGCTTTCATCAAATTACTGTTTTGCAAGGCAAGAAAGCTTGTTTTGCGGAAATTTTGGCTGTTAAACTTCAATGTACAATTTCCAATATTAAGGAAATGTTTATATAAGCATATAAACACTTAGAAATCGTGTTTAAGAGTGTGTACTATTAGGAGACCCTGAAGAATTAATAAAAACATATCAACGTATTTAGTAAAGAACGGATAATAAACGAAATATATAAGTTGGAAAATAACTCCTGCGAAGTTATTTCCTGTATTATACTTCATAGTATAGCTAAATTGCTGAAATATATCATGAATGATATAGAATTTGCACTATAAAACAGAAAAGAGAACTTGTTACAATAATTTTTTGAAATATTTCCAAATAACATTTTCAACTTTCCCCGTATTGTTGGAGTTGTCTTCTTTGCGTTTTCCATCGTTTAATCACGTCGGCATTTCCAGTGGAATACCTTCGCAACGTAAATATTTCTAATGTTTCGATTTAGTATTCTGAACTTCCCCCGTATTGCCAGAATTCTTTTCGAAGTATTTTTCCTTTCGCACCTGCATTTCCAGTGGAATATGCTTCTTGTGGACCACTTTTTACCGCGCCGTCGACAAAAACCGCGAGAGATTAATGCGAATCAGTGTGGTTTCCACGAGCCGTTAGATTCGTATTTGGTAGCATTTGAAACAGGTGTGTTGTGAAAATTCGTTGATCGGTCTATGAACATATTGTGCAACGGTCATCCAAAAGTTTTGGGATTATCCGACGAACGAATTCTATTTGGACGCTAGAAGCTATTGGTTGTTTCGTTTGAGCTTTGTCCAAGCCGCTTTTGCGGGATTTAAATCACAACGCCACACGTTTCGCTCGATATTGCTCCTTGTAAGAACCCTCTTCAGAGGTGAGTGTTATAATCGATTCTTTTTGGCTTTGTTGTAAGACGAGTTTGTAGCTATAGGGTTCTTTTCACGTCCTTGATTGTGACCGATTGTTCGAACTGCTTTTGTAAACGATCGCTTTCCTCGACTGGTTCCTGGATTCTTTGGAGGCCACTGATCATACCACGTTTTCCCGAACATTCTATCGAACACGCCAGGGATTCTGGAGGTCATCTTACCAGAACCGAACCAGCTCAGTCCCGTATCGAGGGGTTTTCAGCGTCCCCTAGGATTCAACCCACTGCTTGCGTATAGATAAGTCGACACTAGTCTCTAGTTCTAATTGACGGTTTTGCCAAGATTTTATATAGCTTAATCTTTCCAACATTTAGATCATAAATTAACTTACTCCAGGTCAACGTCATTCAATTATTGTTTATTAAGATTTCGTTTGATAATGTACAGTAAATGCAATTTTAATTAATATTACATATTGTTTAAGTGTAAAATACATATATAATTTAATATTATATAACATTTAAATCAGACTTAACTTAATTCGCCAGTTATACATCTCACTTATTCACTTGTTTTTTTTTATTTCTGAAAGAACAATTTGTAAAGGGAAGAACTTGTAAACGTACGTGTGCACACTAACGGTATTCCGTCGCTATCCCTGAAACAAAAGAGAAGGTACATATATAAAAAAAATTGTATTCATATTATCGCGAACGCATACTTACTTTAATTTTTTTAAGGATACTTACCTTGTTATTTTATAGCGTATATTTGATTTAATAATCCTCTTGCAAATTAATATATTAAATTCATTTCTAATTCTGTATTCACACTTCTGGCAATAAATCTTGTGTTGCTTTTGTGTGAAACCGTACTTTTTTTTATACTCGTCTCTTACAGTTGCGGTTGAATCGCTTAGGGTGGTGTTTTGGGAATTTTAGCGATGTTTGTTGGTAAATTAGCGACACTTAGGCAGTTCAGCTCTTCTAGTGATTGAATTTCCACTCAACTTTCTTGGTTTTGTTATTTATAAATATTCTGGAGGTAAATAAACCAAGTGGCGCTCACATTTCTAACGGAATAATTTGGTTAATTTCTTGATAACCCCGACCCGTCTCCACAGAACTAGAGAGGCACTCAATTACCTCCAAATATTCGCGCGGAATCTTTAACCTGGGATCAATTGCGAGAGCTTTTGTTTATTGTTGTTTCGTGAACGTCACGTTAAAAACTCTTAACTGCATAACTTTTCAACAATATATAACAAGTTTTCTGTTAATTTGCCATTAATTACATTGTTATGTTACAAATTAAAATAGGTTTTTCGTTCGATTCTAAAACTCGAAAACTACCAGTGACATCTTTATGATCTTTTATCTCCTGTATTTATTGCTGAATTTTTCACATCTATGACATCTTGTCTGTTCTGTTGACATCAAATTTTCTTCTAACTTCGTTCTTTATTTGCTGATTACTTTTCTGCGGGGCATTGTACCCCAAAGAGCCAATACTTCTAAAACAGCATCTTTTTCAGCTTTAAGTTATTTATTTAATTGATTTGGTTTGGTATTGACGTTTCAAATATAAACTCAAACAAAACACACGGCAGATTTTGTTGATCACTGCATCATTGTGATCATTGCGAAAGAAATTGAAAAGAAAACTAAACGTCCACGTCCAATATGTCCTTAATATTGCCAAAATTAGAAGGTCTGTCTTCAAACCCATGTCAGCCACTTTTACAGTAAATTTTTCCAACCCTTATCTGATAAAAAGCTTGAAGCAAAACAAATAAAATATTTAGCTTATATTCAAGACATTTAATGAAATATTTCAATACTTTACCACCATTTGGATTGATAATTAAAGCAACACATTAGGTACACAATTTACTTTTTATATTCATTGTAAACGGAGTTTGTCATTTCATCCTTACGTGTTCGCTGAAAAAGGCAATTGCAATGTAAATCGTAATATAAATTGCACTGTTCTAAGAAAAACACGACACCTTACACTTAATTACTGTCTTATCTGCCAGCTGAACGTATCACGTCCTGCTTAAACAGCAGAGCTTTCGCCCCGCATTCAACGGGCATACCGGATTTTCAGGAACCGTCAATTATACTGCCGTTATTTGTCTTCCGGGACTTCATCCGTGGCACTTTACAAACGTCCGCTCTTATTCGGCCGTCGGTGTACAGCTCGTTAACAAGGAGCATACCTGAGGCCTTTGGACCGACATTCACCGCTGAAAAATCGCTGTTTAATAAGTTTCAGCTCGCAGGAAAGCGTCTATTTTGTTGTTGTTTCGTGGCGGAAGTGCGGAATTTGTAAAAGATAGGGGTGGGGTGGAAAAGTTGTCTGTGGTTGTGCAGCTGTCTTAAAAATTTTGGGAATCATTCTTTTTGTCAGTGCTGTACATGCAGTTTCTCCAAAATACATGGAAGTGGTCGTTTCAGGCAAAGAATTTCATTTCTCTGTTTTCGTATTGTTCAGGAAAGTCAGTATTCGTAATAATTTTTCTCTTACTGCAGAATATTTCTTCCTTTTCCAGTTTTCTAAAGGCCAGAATTTTTCCTGAAAAGTAAACTCGTTCGAAATTAGCAGCATAACTGCCAAAAAATGTTTGTTATTTTGCTACTTCTAGCTTGTTTTTTATATAAAAAAATTAATAAAAGCGAAAAATAGAGCTTGAGACATTTTAACATTTTCAATATCCCAACTACTTTAGTTTTCAACAGTAAATACAAATACAGCACTTTTAACTAATCAGGGGTCATAAATCGACAAGACAAATTATAAAAACCAAAACAGGCAGTTTGTAATCAATTTAAAAGCTTGGTCTACTTCTTATTGTATAGAGTTCTTTAATTTCCAGTTCAAGAAGATTGAATTTAAGAAATTCATCCTTAGGAGCAGAAGTAAATCTGCTTCCTATGGAAGATTCTTTTCATGAATTTCAGTTTTTTCACCAGTACATATTCAATTATGAACTTAGATTACCTCTTATTCTGGCCTTAGTGTCTTCTCGTTTCATGAACGAAAGCAATAAATTTTAAGATTTGGTAGTCCATCGAATCACGTAGAATTTATTCGGTTATATCCTGAATTAGTAGGGCCATTTTCGGTCTAATTATACCAACATTTTTACGGCGTCTAATTCACATAAACAGGGGCGAATTGTAATCATAGTATTTTAATGAACGCTAGTTTTTTAAGAGCTTATTATAATTCTTCTGTTGTGAAGCGTTGGCATTATTTATTATGCTTGAGTAGAAGGCATTGCCAACAGTAACAAGTGTAAAAAATACATACATTCTGTCCAGATTAATTTTAATTTTTGATGAAATAGCTCCTTAGGCTTTCAAACTAACTCGTGTCGTTCTCAACGCGCAAAGCACTAAACAAACAAAAAAAGAACCACAATAGCTGTTTCGAAATGTATTTTAAACTGCGCGACACCGACTATAAGGAAAATCCGGTCCCTCCCCATCAAATAATAACGGGAAAGAAGTGAAGAAGCAGCTTACCCTGTGCCCTGGATTCGGAAATTTAATCAAGCGCCCTTAAAAATTTACAAAGAACAAAGTTGGGCCCCGTGTTTATTTTGCAACTTTTGTTTTAGTATATCCTCTTTAACGGCGGACTTTTATAAAGGAGAGAATTAATTAATATTTTAGGTGGATGGGTCTCCCCCCTTTTGTGGTCGGATTATAAAAATATTAACGGGACAATGAAAGCCGCGAGAGTTATTGCCTTCTTTTGTTTCCCTGTGTAATTATTTGCACCAATTTTGTTAATTAAAACCGGCGGACATGATATAACGGTCCTGAAACATGTCGCGACCTAGTTGGGTTTAATTTTATATAACGTCGTCGTAAATTAGTATAGCCAATATTTGATCCACATAATACATACATTACTTTACTTTTTGGTCCGTTCCTAAATATTGGGCTATTCCATGCGACTACGGTCGACTTTTATAAAAGTGTCGAAAGAAAAAACCTTTTTTTTACAACCATAAGAAATCTCGCATTTGCGCTCTATACACACATGTTTGTGTCTATTCTTGATAGAGTATTGAAGAAAACCCATAGAAAAACTCCAATCAGATCTCTATTGTCTTAAGCCAGTCTTTAACACCTTCATCAACACGATGGATAGACGCAAAACCGCCTGGCCATGCTTTTTTTGAAAGGTTTTGTTCAAATACAGATTACTTTGCAAAACTAATGCCATGTCGTCTGCATACACAAATTTTGTCGATTGAGTTACTGGAAGGTCACTTTTGTAAAGGCTGAAAAAAATGGGCGACAGAACCGGGCCTTGTGGAAGACCATTGTTCAAAATCCTGAATTTGCTACTTTTCTCTTCCAGAAACACTCTGAATTGACGTTGGGGTAGCATTCGTTCGATAAGCTTTAGAGTCCTTGCACATTTTTTCACAACTACTCCAGTTGTAAATCGTTTCTGGAAACCAGCTTCAGCATTATGTTGTTAGCGCCAAGACTTGGTCGCTGCAACTTCTATTCTTCCTAAAATCTGCTTGTTCCTTCCTGCTATATTTGAAGGGTTCCCAGGTTTTAAGGCAGCCATCACCTTTGTTTTCTGAAACAAACTTGGAATCTAAAATATTATTATAGAACAATAACAACCATTTTAAAGCATTAGGCCCCAAGTTTTTCAAGAATTATTGATAAAAACCATCAAAACCAGCAGCTTTGCGGGCTTTCAGAGCACAGATAGCTTGCCAAATAATTGTGACAACTCTACTGAAGGTTCTCATCTTTTTTTTTAACGGACAAAGTTTTCCCTTCATCTTTTTCAAATCCTCCGTAGATATTTGAACAGAATTGGAGATATTAACCAGTCGAGACATTAATTAATGATGTTTGTTTATGCGTTCACACAAAAGAGATACTGATATAATTTTTATTTAAATTATTCAGTAACTATAAGAAATACATATTACAGCTTGATATCTACTGAAAAGTAATTTGAATGCACTTTTGGTGGTATACAAATAAATATATAAAATTGAMAAAGTTGTCTGTTCTACATTATTGTCATAATCTAACAGAAAATAATCAAAGTACAATTATAAATAGTGCYATGTGTCCCCTACAAMGCGATGGAGATAGCTCTGAGTTATATAGTTTTTTAATTTCTGAAATATTGTTAATTCCCTCACGCAATGGTTTTTTTCATAAAATGCCACATAACCCCTAAACGTCTAGCTTAAGGACACAAGTGTTGTTAATGAAGTTACCTTAAAATTCGATAAGGAATCTAAAAATGCAATAAAATACAGGGTGTTGTATTTAAAATAACGAAGTTGATGTCTACTTCCGGTGTAACCGGAAGTCCGGCAAAACTAAACATATTTTAAATAGAAAGAGCATAGTCGAAAACCTATAAATCCAAATTTTTGGACTTCAAATGTTTGTAGTTTCCATAACCTTTCAATGGACACGATTTTATACACTGTCAATTTTGGTGGAGGCGCCGGGTTTTTACAGGATGATTCTCATAAACACCGATACACAGCAGGGGCATGTAGGGGAGTCCAAAATATTGTGATTTAACGCAACTTACCTATATACTAAGTTGCACCCCTGAGAAGTTATAGGCCTTCAAAGTGGGGTTTCAAATTTCGAAAAAAATTAATATCTCACTTATACTTGAACTTAGAAGAACCAAATTTGGTACACGTTGTGAGTGCACCAAGAGCAATATTCGAAATTAATTTGAGTTTAGTTGGGATATTTTAAAGGGTTGATAAGGGATGATGCACCCTTGAAATGTGACAGAATTTTTTAACACGTTGGCAGACTTGAAAAATTGTTACTTTATTCTATGAGGAATTTAATTCTAAAACTTTTTTTACTCTTGCTATTTTTCGAAAAATCTTAGGGTTTTCGAGAAAAACCTGAATAACTAAAAACATGTATTTTATGCTGTTATTAAAAATTATCGAAAATTCAAACGATGGCTATAAAATTAAACGTCACATTTGAAAATCAGGTGTATTGAACATTAAATTAGTTTAGTGTTGGTAGTACTGCAGAAGAAGCGTTGAAGAATATTGGAGAAATTAAAAGATTAAAGTCCGCCAACGTGTTAAAAAATTCCGTCACATTTTAATAGTGCCTTATCATTCCTTATCAACCCTTATAAATGCTCCAATTGACCTCTAATTACTATCGAATACTACTCTTGGTACACTCACAACGTATCAAGTATAAATGATATATTGATTTTTTTCGAAACTTGAAACCGCACTTTGGAGGACTATAACTTCTCAGGGGTGCAACTTAGTATATAGGTAAGTTGCGTTAAATCACAAAATTTTGGACTCCCCTACAGGCCCCTGCTCTGTGTCTGTGCTTATGCGAATCACCCTGTATGTAAAGTATACTGAAGGACATTTTTGTTCTCTGGAGCTCAAATTACAAACCAGAAAATTCATAGTATAGAATAAAAATCCAAAGAGAAATTATTTCTTTGCTAATTCGGATCTTCTGAATTCAAATTTGGCATTTCGCTTCAGTTGGACGCTAAGTGCAATGAATGGCTTTTGAAGTGGTCCCAACATAATAAAACTTGAAAAACAAGACACTACACTGTACTTCAGAAGTCCTCAAGACTCAGTATGTATCGAAATTGCAAAGTTTGAAATTTCTAAGCGCTTCCAGCGCAACAGTCCTTCCCACTCACCTGGATTACGTGCATGAATACCCTTGTCGTTTCTATTTAGGCTGCGCCCTTTGTCAACAGGCGGTTCATTTGCAGAAAAGCCATATGGGGTATTGTGCGGGGCCTTTCGAAGGTGTGTTGTGTAACTACACCCCCGGGGTCGAAGTCCGACTTGTTTGTCAGCACACGTGATGAAAACAGCGAGTCGCACCCCCAATTTAAACAATGGCCTGCACGGGGTGAAGCTTATAATTGAATTGGAAACTCTGCGGCATTTCCGGGGCTGCCTTTGTATTGGCGCTGGAATTTCATACTTAAACTGAGAGGCTTCCGATGGCTGATGGCTGAAAAAGAAAGACGAGACCAGATTTTGGCGTTTTTGATCTCAAAAAAAAACTCAAGCGTGAAATTTAAATAGTATAAATAATGATGTTTGTTGACCTGACGCCACTTCCGCTGAAGAAGTCCTTCAGTCTTCAGTCTACTGCCGAAATACGTAKTTAGGCTCTCCGAGTCATTGCCGTTCGGGTTTTTTCATTATAGTCGTCGCGTATTCTCCTTTTCATTCATCAAACGACATCTCCCCGGGACCGAGATTCGGTGCTTTATCATTAATTTGGCAGATACTTAGGTAATCCGTGTTCCTTCTGACAAGTTCCCCACTTATTAATCCCGCATTCGGATCCTGCAAAAAACGTCATCCCGGCAGTCGGAATTAAACTCGAAATTCTCGATCCACTAATCCTGTACGGAATGGAACTTTGTTCGTAATTAAGAGACCCAACAAACACACTAGGCAGGGGAAGATTATTGCGGGAGCGGGGAGAATATGAAACAAGCTGAGATGGGGAGATGAATACTTAGAAGAAGATTGATTTTGAACTAGAAACGAACCAGTACACCTTCAAGAAGGTGACAGACATTTAGTCGCTAGATTTGACTTTATCGGGACCTCATACATAGAAGAACAATTGCTGAGCACTCTTTTTTTTTTAGTTTGAGCATATTTCATTCCAGAATTAGTTAAACTGTATGAAGCAAGTGATCTTCTTCCGTAGTTTCCGCTGTTTATATCGTAGCTACCCCCATTCATTTAATTTAATTTTTTAAATACCTCTGGTGCTGATGAGATACCAAAAAGCGTTCCAAAATTACAATAATCGGTTGATTTATAATTCTGGTCGTGGAAAACGTTAAATGGTCGGCAATACTTCCCTTTAAATGTGTTTTGTCCATGCATCGTTTCATTTTTGCTTAATGGCATTTAATAATTGCGTTTTATTGCGTCCAGTTGCAAGTCTGAAAAGTTAAGTTAGATCGGAGTAAATTTACTGAAATAAAAACCTAAGTTCATCTGTTTATACATAAATGTGGCTGTTTATTATCGTAATTTAACATTTCAAACCAGATCACACCAATTTTAGTCCCAAAATTGGTTCGAAACTGTATTCCAAGTGGGGACATACAAACTTTTAGATTATTTCTTGAGTCAGATGATTTAGAAACATCTATACAGAGGGGGGCAAGTAACAAAAGTATCATCAACCTACCTATCCCAACATTTTTGCTTAAACTGAAAACTGTTGATAGCTATCTCTTCAAAATTTTCCATAAACAAATTGACCACTATAGGACTTAAGAGGTCAAACTTTGCACAACCTGATTTTTGTTCATCAAAATTACCGTTCCATAATAAAGAAGTTTTAAATAGTTGGCACAAAATTTTGCCAATCTGTAACAAGGACTGTCTTGACAGGACCTTAGTTTTATGGAAATTTATATTTATTGGAAATTTTTGAGGTAGGATCTCGGGATAATTTTTGATGTCTTTCCTCATCTAATGATTCTTTAGCTTTAGTCTTATAATGTGTTCTATCTAAAATTACTTTACCTTTATTTGCTCTAATAAACCACAGCTTTCACGCAATCTTTAGTATAGCATTAATAAACAGTTATTTATATCTTCTTGCTTCTACGAGTACTTCTTAGAGTAAAAATCGGCAAGGATTGTCATCAAACATACCTCCGTATGGTATTTGTTTTTCTACATTACAGAATTTTACTTATTACAAGCAAATATCTGGAAATTTTTTCTACATAACGCTGTAAATTGTCTTTACGTATCCGAACAGCAAGTGCCACTTTGAGAGTGGATTTATTTTAAATTTTTTCTATATTTACCGGATAAACCAATGACAATAGGTGCGAAAACTGTCCTGTCCTCGAGCTTTTGTATTTTTATTGGTTCAGGCTTTAATACAAGAAATTCCATTACATATATTAGTTCTTGGTATCTCGAATATTCAATGCGTGGGTTTCTCTTTAAATGTATAGTGATATCAGTGCTCATATTCGTATACATATGTATGAGATACACTTTGAAGTGCCTTTCTGTTATTTCCTATTTTTCTTTATTAAACCAAATCATCTTTACTTCGATTAAAACAGACGAATTTTTGCTCAAACATGAGGCTTGGGATTAATAATTTCCTGTCGTATTTTTCCAGTCAATCTGGACACAAAGAAACTGAAGATCCGTCATATCTCCTGGCCTGTAATGAGGTTTAATTTGCTCGTTTGCTCATTCATGCGTTACCCTACTAACTGGACATCGGAACTCTAAGCAAATAAAAAAAAAACGGTATACGGCAAACGAATCGATGATTAGTGCTGCAGTGTTTTCAAATACGTATTGGACATCTGCAGTGGCGTACATTAACACGCACTAAATGGATGTAGAATATTATATAAGATAACTACTTTGATTTTTGATACAAATTTTTGATAATTTACACACTTCGTTATTGGTTAAAACTGTCAAAACTAAGTTGTTAAGGATTAATATATCCATCTAAATAATAGCTTTCTATTGTACTTAACCATTTCTAGAAGATAGAATAGGTATAGTAAGCTATTCTTAAAAGATGTGCTTTTTATAGTGACAATATATAACTTTGAGTGTTACCTAATTTGATATATCAAGTCTAAGCAGTCAACATTCTTTTTTTTTTCTTTTCACATGTGATTTTTGTTCTTTTACAGTCCCATGATTAGGTTAAAATTGGGAGAGGTGCCAAAAAAAATATACCAGCAATTTTATACCAATTTTCATTTTCACCAATATTCATGCGCGCCTATGTCCGTCCCTGCAATACGTAATCCTTTTTTGACCTGGGTCGCCGTTTGAAAATTGAACCCATTTATCAATAAATGGCATGTACCCTGTTTACATTAATTACGCCGCCATTGACAAATGAACAGAATAAAAAGCCATAAGCCAGGCGGATTTTCGACGTGTATTGATGGTCGTTTGTACCATACCCAACTTCATTACTCGAGTATTATGTTACACCGTCGGACCATCAATAACTGGAAAGTGGACGTTTATAATTATTTTGGCGCCGCCCCCGGACGAGGACCTGATCAAAAGGGGCTTCGTTTGATACAGGCTCACGTTATTTGACCCCATTTGTTTGGAAAACTACACGTTTTATGCAAAAATCGTGTCTATGGAGCATTATATTAGAAGCGAAATTTAGATATATTTGGTTTAAACGACAAATTTTCTTTTGTTACAGGATCTGAGGCTATAGTTGTGGACGTCCAGCCTCCACAACTTACTGTTTTACCTGGCCAGAATGTCAGCTTTTTGTGCAGAGCACCAGTACCATTGCAGTACTGTAGAATAGAGATTCCCAATCTGAACCCGTACAATTTAAACAATAACTCGTCTGACAACAAGGTAAGCTATCGTTTTTAGAATACAATTTACTGTACTTGAATTGCTTGATCACTTGCACGTATTTTTATTATAAAATTACATTCCCTGATAGTGCTATTTATATACTATTCTATTTCGTTCCGAGAAACCCTATGTAAGAAATTTGAGGAAATCCTTTATCTGCCTTGTGTTTAAAAAGGGTGATGAATATTTCTAATTGTAGGCCAGTTTCCCTTCCTTGCATTTTTTTAGATATTTTAAATGCTATCATATCACAGCTATACCTATATAAGAAATTGTTTTATTCTTTTAAGTTAGATGCAACCGTATAGTTTGTCCCTTTGCCTGACATATGTATTCCAATCACGTTAGCGTTAAATATAAAAAGTACGTCTTCAATTCAGGCATGATGTGCCCCAGGTATTCAGGGAAACTATACGCCGGCGACCTGAAGATATTCTCTCGCTTTGAAAGCACTATTTCTCTATTTTTTGTTGGTCGGAGTATGCTTATGCATGCCATTCAAAAGCATTTTTTGTAATTTCTCTGGTTAGTTTTTGATGATGTTTTTCCTTCTAAGATTTGCGCCAGATTTAGCTGTTTCAATAGTTCAAAATGAGCTCCCAACTTAGTGAACAGTAGTAGTTTTTCTTTTTTTAGTAGCGTATTTACAATAAGTTTTAATATCATTTACGTCTTCTATGTCAGGTATGATTTCCTTTTTGTTAAAGTAAACAATAGTAAGTGCCATTAATAAATAAGAATTATACAATAGTTTTTCAGACTTTTTGAATAAAACTCAAGTAAATACAGTACTTTCAGTGCCTCTCAATTCATATTTCCGTAATCTGACATAATTAAAACAGTATTTTCGTTTAGTTCTTTTACATAATTACCACATTTTTGCATTTATTTTTGTATCTGCAATAATCCGACTGTTTTAATTGCGTAAACGTTTATTGTTTGTCTTTCAGGTTTCGTATTTTGGAACAGGCCTGAACAATGGCCAGTGTGGTTTTACGATAAATAGGGTAATGGACGAATATAATGGACCCATCAAATGTAACTTGGGTATCCCAGGAGAACCACAGGAATCATCGGGAACCATGCAACTGATTGTAGCGAGTAAGTGTCATGACCTATCTGTGTTTACCTTCTTTCTTTAATACTTTCAAGCTTTATACTCAACAAAAACTGTTTTCTTTATCATCATCCTCTGAAAACAAAATACATTGCCGAACCTTGTCTTCTACAGGAACTCCTAGACAACCAGAACTGATCCTTAGCAGAGGAACTGACGCCTTGAACGTCTATAAACTAAACGACATTTTGTCCGCTTCTTGCACCATCAGAGATGGAAGACCCATAGCCAACATCACGTGGCGTCTAGGTATGAAACTTTGATTCCAAAATAGCACGAGGAGTGGAGGAGTTTGATGCTAATCATAATGTTCCAGGTGATGACCCGCCGAATGCCGATGTCCTCACCATGCCAACGATCGTCGACCAGAACAATCTCTTCACGGTGACTCAAAATTTGTCCCTGACGTTGACTGCTGCTGATAACGGCAAGGCTTTACAATGCATTGGTATACATCCTGGCTATGCTAATGGCTATAGCAGCGCGAGAAGACAACTGGATGTCAAATGTAAGTAAACATTAATGAAACGTACTTTTTTGTTTAACAGTTTTGAAGATATGAATAATCTATCAGATTGTGTAGAACGTTTCCAAAGAAAACAATACAATAACTGAAAACTCATCTTTATCCACAGTAGATAAAAGACTGTTTCATATTAACTTGAGGGATTGGGTGTAAAGTTATGCAAGTGTGTCTAATTTACTATTTTTTGTGTACTATTTTTCTTCCACTTAATCCTGTTGCTACTCTTCTAGTCTCTCTCCAACAGCTCTGCCACTGACATGTTTCGTGTCTACTACTGTGGTCTGCCTATTCTTTTTCCTTCTGCCTTCCTCTTTTAATCTCACCAGATACCCAAATCGCTTTAGTTTATTTTTTAAAGCTTTCCAATTCTGCTCGTATTTTATCGTTTTCTTATTCATCTTCTTATCAGTCACTTAACACCCAGCTTTCCCTTGTTTTATTCTGTCTTCTTGCTTTGTATTGGTACTTTTCTGTTTGTTTTCCATTATACATTTTGTTAATTCTTTCTTCCACCAGTCTACATTTTGTTGTAACTTCTCTTCATTTTCTGTTCAGATCATTAGGTCTTCTGCAAATTGTGGCACATTTTGAAAGCTTAACTACTCAATATGATAAACACCATCTATACAACTTGGAAATCCCTTGATTCCATGTTACTTGTTCTTATTTTTTTATTGTATAAACTCTGTATGCTTGATCTTCAACTTATTATTTATGCCTGTTTTCTTCATATATTCCCACACCAGTTTAATAGGAATATTCTAGTCTAAGTTCAAAAATGCTAAACAAATTCGACCATTTCCATCAGTCTACATCTTTGCTGCTACACTTAGCAGTGTAATTCCTTTGTAATTCCGTTATTATTTTGTGACTTCTTTTTTTATGTATTAGTACAATCCTCTGATAAAGCTCCTTTATTCCATCCCATATTGAATATTATTTATTCTTAGCTCTTTTCTCCCATGCTTTAAAAAAAAAATTTATATTGACTATGGTCTTTTTTACTTCCTCCTCTTCTAGTGTTCCCCTTGAACCCCTGTTTTTTCTCTTTATTTTTTGCTACTTGATTTTTATCTCCTCATTCCACCAATGTATTTGTTTTTACCTTTTATCTACCAAGATTTTTTCCAGAGACTTCATCCAGATTTGTTGTATATCATCTTTACTTTCTTCTGTTTATTAGTTTGATTTTTTTCCACCAAACTCTATATACTTGTTTATAATTTCGTATTCAGCTAGAGTTTATACACCCTAACTACTTTTTTGGTTTTTGCTTCTATCTTTACTTATTAGCTGGTCCTTTGGAAGTAATACTTGGCTCATACATATTTTTTTTTTAGTTTATATGTATTTATTACTAGCCAAAAAAAAAGTACAGAAGAAAAACTGGTAACATTGGCTTAAAACAAAGGAAATTAATATACATATTGTTAAGTAGGCACTGCAGTAATATTATATGATTCAAAAATTTTCTAATAATCTTCTTTTTAACTTTTTGCAGACTTTTACAGCATCTTTTGCTTTTAATAGAAGCATCTAAACAATTATTATAAACTCTAATTGCTCTAAAAATTGAAGTCCTATTTCTTTTTAGTCCTTCAAAAATCACTTCTTACTTCTCACATTATAACTATGTATTTGACTGAATACATTTATATTAGAATTACACTTTATCTGATCGTGTATAATACAAAATATAAGCTTTACCCAACATTTTTAAATTGTGTGATGACTATGCCCTGTACATGACACAACAAACATTGTGTTACTGTTCTCAACTTCTTAAAGCTTAATGATGATAATGCAGATTAACTCGATCTGCAGTTTTTTTTCCTACCGTTGCAAAATGAGAGTTGATGTCATTACAGATTTGTTGGGAATCCCTCAGCAGTATTTTCTTTTTTGTCACAGTCTTTGGTATTACACTGTTGATAACAAACTACCTTCTTATAGTTAAATTTAGCAGCTTCCAGTCCACTGCATCTGCAGCCGTTTCCACAGATTGTTAACAGCATTATTTGCTTTGTTAAATTCTAATTTTGTGAACTGATTTTTCTAATATTTGTACCTCTTGTAAAGTTCATCTCTGAGTTTAATTTTGGTATTAATTCTTTCTTCATCCACTTATTATTGTTTACAACTTTTATTTTTCGTTTCTTTAATTCTTTTTCTTTGAATTTTTTATTAAAGCTATCATATTGATGGTTCTCTGTGGCATTTAGTACATCTTGATAGAATTTTTTTGTTATAAAAGATAATTATCAAATACTTTGTATCTTAACACAGCGTATGGCATGGTTTTTCCTGCTTGTCCATTAAGCAAATTTGATTTTCTTTTTTAGACCCACCCCTACCACCTACAACCAACCCCATAGATCTCTTTGGCTATAATGTGGGACAACCTGGTATCATCAAGGTAGACATCCAAGCAAATCCGAAGCCTCAGATTGAATGGACCGTAAGGGATCAACACATTAAAGAAGGAACCACCGATTCATCCGGAAGGATAGCGGCAGAGATTGTAAAAGACCTGGTAAGAAAAACGCAACCCCAAGTTTTTTACATGTTTAAATATACGACGTAATTGCATCAGGGTCAAGGAGTTTACGAAGCCAACCTGAGGATACCAGCCATCACTAAGCAAGACACCGAGACGCAGTACATACTGACTGCGTACAACGACATGGGCAGCCAGGAGTATTTCGTACAAATCTCGACGAGCCCCGAACCAGAAGGTAAGTTTTTGACTATTTTATTAACATTGTTTGTTGTCGAACACTGCTTTACACTGTACACACGAAATATCTTGGGAAAAACACTTTCGCTACAAGCTTACACTTATCTACGTGCTTACATCACGTGTATATATGGTGTTGCTGTCTTTTTTTCACGCTTTTCTCAGGAATACAGAAACTTCTGAGAGATACGATGCACGGTAAGGGAGATGTTCTTTGTTCTTTTGCTTAGTAGAAGTATAAAACTGTTTCTTATTGTATAATTAGTTTAATCTTTAAACTACAAGTATAAAATTACTTTATTTATTCTAATTATATAATTATTTTGACATTAATACTTCGAAATACCCTTAAACGCTACAAAACATTTCTATTTATTTGTGGAGAGAGCATTTGTTTTCCTTCCAAATAAGAGGCTGCAACTGTTCCAACTTTCTAAGCAAAAAGGCGCTTAAATATCCAAAGTCAATCATCCGTTGATGCTTTCATTCTCAATGGTAGTTCTCGTCTTCTTGTATCGGTTGGAAATGATAGGGATATCTCGTCCGTCTTGTCACAAAATGTCTTGAACATCATCGGTGTTGTTTGTCCACCAATCCACTCGTACTAATACCAGAATCATTTTCAACAACCACAAGCAATTCTTCGGCATTGCTCCTTAGCATGAGTTCTCTTTCACAAGTGATGATGCTCTCATTCGCAAGAATTCACAGAGTTAACTTCTTTTAACGTTCTTACAATTGCAGCAAATTAGTGTTGCATATTTACACGCATAATTCTCAAAATATCTTGTTTGGGTAAATTGTTATCAGCAGTACACGTTAAGACGTTTGTGCCCTTTCTATTTCTTGCAGTAACTCGTAATTTTCAAAACGAGAAACACTCAAAAACGTTCAAAATTTAAAATCGGTGCTTGAATCCTAAAAAAAAGGAATCTGTAATTTGGTACGTGAACGTCAATGTCAATGTCAACGTGTAGTGACATCTGTTGGTATTAATTTGATTTACACGCGCACGTAGTTCAGCGATTTGCCACGATGATGGTGGCGGCGCCACTATCACACGAATTCGTTTAAATTGTTCGGATTTGAACATTTCAATTTGATTAAATGGAAATAAACGGTCCACGAATTATAATAATAGTAACGCCTAATCGTTGTTACCCTTTTCATCATTCATGCAAGCATCATTTAGGCTAAAAATCTGTTGTAATGCCTAATGCCAGCGGTGTCTAGGCTTCGCTGGAATTAATTTAATTAATGCTATAATACGTGAGGAACCAGTTGTTAATTCGTCCTCAGAAGTAGCTTTACACATCATCATTTACATCAATTTAGATTGCAAACAGCATTTTTTAATTCCTCTTTGATAATATTCTTCCAAACAAGGCAGCATAAACTCGGTTAATCCTAATGTGTGTTATCAAGTGCTATTGCTTCATTAAAATTATTGGTTTCAAGATTAATGTAGTTCTGTTTAGAAATGTCAAACGATTTGCTTTCTTTTCTAATATTTTTTCTGCATACTTAGTCAAACATTGGTCATTTGGAATGTTATTAAAGTTGAAATTTTGTTGTAATCTCTACAAAATGCAGGTGTTCACTTTACAGACTACCTGGTGTTGTTGGCAATATATTTTATTCAAACTTAACAAATGTTTTTCTAAAATGTAGTGGCACAAAAGCATCTTTTGATATAGTAAGTCCAATAAGGAAGACCTAATGCTATATTATTATGATTTATATTTTTAACAGGTATTAAATAACAACAGAGAGGATTTTACTTGAAAAATGAAGTACCTAATAAATTTCAAGAAAATCTATATAATATTGTTGTAGTTGTAACAAAATTGATGCATCAACTTTCTGCAGAGCAAGTAGACAGTCCATAATATTCCTCTTAACACAGCTACTAAGCTACTACAACTAAATAGGTCCACATTGTAATCAAATTCATAGCTTTTATGAAGTATTGATGTAGCAGAATTGATAAAAAAGTTGGATATTTAATTAACTCAATAGATTACTTACTACTATAAGGAAATTACTACATACATTTTTCAAGCATTAATAATTAATATGCTTTATCATGAACAGCAAAATGATTTTACTCACTTTTCCTGAATTCCTTACAGTTGTTGAAATATCATGGTTTGTAGCTGAAGTAAATTACCGTTGTACTGCCTATTGGAAGCATGTCTAGACTTTGCTGGATTGTGTATTTGTGCTCAGAAGCAACTTTACATATCACTATTTACATGAATCTGGATTACAAACTGCACTTTTTAATTCCTCTTTGATAATACTTTTCCAAATAAGGCAGTATAAACTCAGTTAATGCTAATGCATTATTAAATGCTTGATTCATTAAAATTATTTAGAAACATCAAACAATTTGCTTCCTTTTCTAATATTTTTTCGTATACTTAAACAAGCATTGGTAATTTGGAATGTTGTTGAAGTTGAAATTTTGTTGTAATCTCTACAACATGAGTTGTTCACTTTACATATCAACGAGTGTTTTGGCTATATATTTTATTCAAACTTAACAAATTTTTATCTTAAAATATAGTGTCACATAAACATCTTGCAGAAGCTATTGTTATGATTTACATTTTTAAAAGGTATTAAATAACAACAGAGAAGGTTTTACTTCTAAAATGGAGTAATAATAAATTACAAGAAAATCTATATAATATTATTGTGGTTCTAACAAAATTGATGCATCAACTTCTTGCAATGCAAGTGGACATTCCGTAATATTCATGTTAATAATACCTTGCTACTAAGCTACTATTACTAAGTAGATACCCATAGTTATCAAATTCATAGCTTTTATGAAGTATTTGGCTGTAGAAAGATATTTTTCTGTCGAGCAATAGTCCACATCTAGTAGAATTGGTAAAAAAATATGATATTTATCAAGGTCGAGCTGAATAGACTTTGCCTTAATAAAAACATATTATTATATTTAATTAATTTAATAGATTACTTATTACTGAGGAAGTTACTACATAAATTCTTTAAGTATTAATTAAAAGATGTTTTTTAATGGATTGGCTTAGAAACTTATGAAATTCTAGTTACTATAAGTATTGTTTATGGCATCCGAAATTACTCATAGATGAATTCTTTGACTAATTTTAAGCAAAAATGATTTTGTTCACTTTTTCTGAATTCCTAACAGTTTTGAAATATCGTGATTTGCAGCTGAAATAAATTACTAGACAGCATAGAAAAAAATGTGGTTTATTTCAATACAAACATAATGACAATGCAATTATTAAAACTACTCAATGTGAGCACCGCTTTTTCAGTGCATAACTCAATCCTCTGTCGATGCTCTCCACTAGCATAAGGGTTGTCATTTGCCCACACGTTTGTTGTGAAATTGTTGATAACATCTCTTGTAAATGCGGCTTGGACACTGGAATGGGTCCTTGAAGGAATATTCAGATGATTACTCCACCATTGACAAAGATAAAGTTGTAGGCAGAAGTTGTACTCGTTGGTAATGATAGCAGCACAGTTCGTTTTCTCACAGTGTCTTGCATAGCCATTCTAGTTTGTCCATAATAGTACCAGGATCATTTTCTACGACCACAAGCACTTCTTCGGCATTGCTTCTTAGCATAAGTTCTCTTTCACAGGTTGGTTTAGGGAACGCACTTGTCAATTGAAGAGTACGTTCTACTGAACGTTTGGTTGTTTGGAAGGTATATTTCCCAAATGACGACAGTGGCTTATGATGCAGTCATTCTAAAGAGTACCTAGTTAATTGTGTTAAGTTCTTTTTGGGCACACCTTTACCTGTAGATTTCCTTTCAGAAAGCTATACAAACGATATAGGATGCGGCAAATCAGTGTCGCACACATAAACACAACACATAAACCACAAAATATCTCATTTGGGTAAATTGTTGCCGTCAGTATACGTTAAGACGTTTTTGCTGTTGCTATTTCTTTTAGTATATCGTAATTTTCAAAACGAGAAACACTCAAAAACGTTCAAAATTTAAATCGGTGCTTGAATCCTAAAAAAAAACGAATCTGTAATTTGGTACGTCAACGTCAATGTCAATGTCAACGTGTAGTGACATCTGTTGGTATTAATTTGACTTACACGCGCACGTAGTTCAGCGATTTGCCACGATGATGGTGGCGGCGCCACTATCACACGAATTCGCTTAAATCGTTCGGATTTGAAAATTTCAGTTTGATTAAAAGGAAATAAACAGTCCACGAATTATAATAATGGTAACGCCTAATCGTTGTTACCCTTTTCATCATTCATGCAAGCATCATTTAGGCTAAAAATCTGTTGTAATGCCTAATGCCAGTGTGTCTAGGCTTCGCCGGAATTAATTTAATTAATGCTATAATACGTGAAGAACCAGTTGTTAATTCGTCCTCAGAAGTTTACACATCACCATTTACATCAATTTAGATTGCAAACAGCACTTTTAATTCCTCTTTGATAATATTCTTCCAAACAAGGCAGCAGAAAGTCGGTTAATCCTAATGTGTGTTATCATGTGCTATTGCTTCATTAAAATTATTGGTTTCAAGATTAATGCATGTAGTTCTGTTTAGAAATGTCAAACAATTTGCTTTCTTTTCTAATATTTTTTCTGCATACTTAGTCAAACATTGGTCATTTGGAATGTTATTAAAGTTAAAATTTTGTTGAAATCTCTACAGAATGCAGTTGTTCACTTTACAGACTACCTAGTGTTTTTGGCAATATATTTTATTCAAACTTAACAAATGTTTTTCCTAAAATGTAGTGTCACAAAAGCATCTTTTGATATAGTAAGTCCAATAAGGAAGACCTAATGAAATCAAATTCAGATTACAAGATCATGCATATGCTATTGTTATGATTTATATTTTTAACAGGTATTAAATAACAACAGAGAGGGTTTTACTTGAAAAATGAAGTATATTGTTGTGGTTGTAACAAAATTGATGCATCAACTTTCTGCAGAGCAAGTAGACACTCCATAATATTCCTGTTAACACAGCTACTAAGCTACTACAACTAAATAGGTCCACATTGTAATCAAATTCATAGCTTATGAAGCATTGATCTAGTAGAATTGATAAAAAAGTTGGATATTTAATTAACTCAATAGATTACTTACTACTAAGGAAATTACTACATACATTTTTCGAGCATTAATAATTAATATGCTTTATCATGGACAGCAAAATGATTTTACTCACTTTTCCTGAATTCCTTACAGTTGTTGAAATATCATGGTTTGTAGCTGAAGTAAATTACTGTTGTACTGCCTAATGCAAGCATGTCTATAGACTGCTGGATTGTTTATTTGTGCTCAGAAGCAGCTTTACATATCACCATTTACATGAATCTGGATTACAAACTGCACTTTTTAATTCCTCTTTGATAATACTTTTCCAAACAAGGCAGTATAAACTCAGTTAATGCTGATGCATTATCAAATGCTTGCTTCAGTGAAATTATTTAGAAACATCAAACAATTTGCTTCCTTTTCTAATATTTTTTCCACATACTTAAACATGCATTGGTAATTTGGAATGTTGTTGAAGTTGAAATTTTGTTGTAATCTCTACAACATGCAGTTGTTCACTTTACATACCAACTAGTGTTTTGGCTATATATTTTATTCAAACTTAACAAATTTTTATCTTAAAATATAGTGTCACATAAACATCTTGCAGAAGATCTTGTTATGATTTACATTTTTAAAAGGTATTAAATAACAACAGAGAAGGTTTTACTTCGAAAATGGAGTAATAAATTACAAGAAAATCTATATAATATTATTGTGGTTCTAACAAAATTGATGCATCAACTTCTTGCAATGCAAGTGGACATTCCGTAATACTCATGTTAATAATACCTTGCTACTAAGTAGATACCCATGGTTATCAAATTCATAGCTTTTATGAAGTATTTGGCTGTAGAAAGATACTGTTCTGTCGAGCAATAGTCTATATCCAGTAGAATTGGTAAAAAAATATGATATTTATGAAGGGTGAGCTGAATAGCCTTTGGCTAGACTTCGCCTTAATAAAATCATATTGTTGTATTTAATTAACTTAATAGATTACTTATTACTGAAGAAGTTACCACATAAATTCTTTACGTATTAATTAAAAGATGTTTTTTAATGGACTGGCTCTAAGCTTATGAAATTCTAGTTACTATAAGTGTTGTTTATGGCATCCAAAATAACTCGTACATGAATTCTTTGAGTAATTTTAAGCAAAAATGATTTTGTTCACTTTTCCTGAATTCCTAACAGTAGTTGTTGAAATATCGTGATTTGCAGCTGAAATAAATTACTAGACAGCATAGAAAAAATGTGGTTTATTTCAATAAAAACATAATGACAATGCAATTATTAAAACTACTCAATGTGAGCACCGCTTTTTCAGTGCATGACTCAATCCTCTGTCGATGCTCTCGACTAGCATAAGGGTTGTCATTTGCCCACACGTTTGTTGTGAAATTGTTGATTACATCTCTTGTAAATGCGGCTTGGACACCAAAATGGGTCCTTGAAGGAGTATTCAGATGATTACTCCACCATTGACAAAGATAAAGTTGTAGGGAGAAGTTGTACTCGTTGGTAATGATAGCAGTACAGTTCGTTTTCTCACAGTGTCTTGCATAGCCATTCTACTTTTTCCATACTATTACCAGGATCATTTTCTACGACCACAAGCACTTCTTCGGCATTGTTTCTTAGCATAAGTTCTCTTTCACAGGTTGGTTTTGTCAATTGAAGATAACGTTCTACTGAACGTTTGGTTGTTTGGAAGGTATATTTCCCAAATGACGACCGTGGCTAATGATGCAGTCATTCTAAAGAGTATCTAGTTAATTGTGTTAAGTTCTTTTTGGGCACACTTTTACCTGTAGATTTCCTTCCAGAAAGCTATACAACCGATATAGGATGCGGCAAATTAGTGTCGCAGATTTACACACGTAAACCACAAAATATCTCATTTGGGTAAATTGTTGCCGCCAGTATACGTTAAGACGTTTTTGCTGTTGCTATTTCTATTAGTAAATCGTAATTTTAAAAACGAGAAACACGCAAAAACGTTCAAAATTTAAAATCGGTGCTTGAATCCTAAAAAAAAAGGAATCTGTAATTTGGTACGTCAACGTCAATGTCAATGTCAATGTGTATTGTGTACCGACATCTATTATAAACAGTCTACGAATTGTAATAATAATAATAGTTATAATAATAATAATAATAATGGTGCTTCATGATTTGCTGGGAATTATTTAATAAGTGCTATATTTCTCGAGAAATTCGTTGTTAATTCGTCCTCAAAGGTAGCTTTATTTCCTCTTTGATAATAATTTTTTTGTTTTTCCAGGTCTAGATTTGGGCGTGGRCTCCATAATAGCAATCGTAKCTACACTGCTCATCGTAATCCTGATTGTGTTCATTGTTATCTTCGCCAGAGTGACGGGKAGATGGTGCTTTTCAGGTTAGTACGATACTTCTTATTTTCCATCTGAATGTTTACAATGTGCTATGAATGAGAATGCATTTTGGCCCTTGTTTATTTAAAAGTGTAGCATGATTATCGATGTTAATTATGGCAGGATTATCCCAAACACTTAATTAATATGTGTGTGTAGTGATGGGATAATCTTGCTAAACGTTTGTTAAATTTGGTGTTGTAATAAAAATGGACAGCTGTTGTGCTTTAAAGGCAGGTGTCCCAAAATTAAGATTAGAAACGATGCATTAAAATCTGCTAACATTTTAGTGCACAATATAAAGTAATCACTTATAATAATTATATATATAGACCTTTTTTTCTGGTTCAACTTAAAGTGAGTTTGAATAAAGTATCAGTGGGACATAATCCTAACAAATTATGTTTTAATTTATTTACACAAAGTGAAAGAGAGATATTGGCAACACATCAAAAATTTATTTTTTCTTGGGCTGCATTTTTTAATTTAGAATTCACTCTATTTTTTACAAATTAACTGTGCGACAACCTGTATTTAAAATTTAATTTTTTGCTTAATAGTAGTAGATACATCATATTTTCTTAGCTCCTCTCTAGTTAGTTGCTTATCTTTTAAAACTCAGTATTTTAAGATCAGTAAGTTTCGTATCCCTTCCACGCCTATTTAAGTTAATACTCCAGTCCTTGTAGCAAATAAAAGCTAACTATTGAAGGCAAGTATCTGTATGGTAAGTTGGGTATAGGTGAACAGTAATAAATCCTTTAGCATGGTAGCTATTAAATATTAAAGATCTGTTTGTTGGATTACTCAGTAAGTTTTTGCATGGATGTCGATGAAACTGGATTATAAAAATCTCATATCTGATTTATTTTGTGCTAAATGGATGCAGCTGGAAGTTTACATGTATGTCAAAAGCATGTCCTGTCTACTGATAGTGTTTAGTAAACTTTTCTAGTTTTTATTGTTTGCATAGTAACGAATAGATTTCTATTAAGGGGAATATCATTTATTGTTATGTAAGTGATGGGTTGGTGACTGGTAAACTAACTGTAAATGCTTTTTAATTTTCCTACAATAATCTGATTACCTMGTAAATAATATACCTGTATTAATAAGTTGCATAATGCATGATATCCTGTTCCGCTGGCTGTAATTGGACCCCAACGACCGAATGCTTGCCTTCACACGCGACAGTTAGCCTTTATTTGTTGCAGGGGGCACCCGCGTAATAGACTACACGGGCGGTGAGAGTGCCGACCACCATTCTGTCGGGCAAGACGGCATGCCAACCGACGGCATCGACAACCCACATCACCAGGTCAGCCAGGAGTACATCAACGGCAACGATCTCCAGATCAAGAAGAAGGAGGAGAAGATCAACACGCCTGTGTAAATGGGGGGGGGGCGCTCTCTAGGGACGTTTATATTTAGGGGATGCCCCCGGTCGGAAGTGTCTCAGACGACGCTTCTTACCGGCAGTGTCTGAATTTACCCGAAAGGTTTCGAAGTGTAATTACTCGGACTCTTTTTTCTATTTTGTGTTTCTTTTTTAAGTTTGCTTGTTAAGCGTAAGGTGTAGAACTGGAATTTTAATGCTGTGTGGAAGCTTAGGATCGCAGGTAATATTTTTTTACCATTTACTGTTATAATAAATTCGTTGTGGATCTGGAATAATATGCAATTTGTGCCATTTGCTTTTTTTGACAATGAACAAATCATAGTAAATTGAGCAAGCAATTTTTATGTACACTACTTTAATTTTTTTCATTCAGGCTCATCAAAATGTATCCATGATATTACAATAATTGTAATGCCAATTCAAAACTAATATGAATTAGCACAACAATTGGATAGTACATGGGAGACATTTTGCTAAAGAGCAAGATGGCAGACTTAACTTCAAACAGTAGTGGTAAAAAATTATTAGTATAAACAAAGGATATTAACAGGGAAATGCATTTTTTTAAGTCCTGAGACTAGTCTGAAGTAAAATGATACTAATGTGTTGTTAAAAAGTGATGGTAAATCTTAGAAATTTTCAATTCAAACCATATTTGTTTATGATTTGTTTTTTTTCAAACACATTTTAATAGAAATTCCAAAATATACTGCCATATTCATCAAAGGTAGAAGTTTGTGAAACTAGATGTACATGCTTCCCATTATACTGTGTTTAAAGTCACATCTAGAGAGGTCCATTTTATGTGTAAGTGTCTTTAAACACAGAAAAAAAATCGTTTTGTACATTCTCTTTCAACATTCCAGTTTTAGTGATATTTCAATTCTCACATATTAAGAATATGTTTAATTTAAATCTCTCGCTAGTATTATTTTTTTTATGTAAATTAAGACAATAATAAGTTTATTTTTGTATTTTTAGGACTAATTTCAGGTATAAGAGGAGTCACTTGTAATATATTTATTGCCATTGTCGATCGTTTTAAAACCTATAGGTATATTTAACAACTAAAAACAATGTTAGAATCTAAAATATTTTCTATGTGCACAGAATTTATATTGGTCGGTTGGCAAATCGATATTATAAGGTATGACGTTTTGATATAACGAATTATATCAGAGTTTATAGGCTGGCAACAAATGCATTCTCATTTGTGTGAACTGTAAACATAACAATGGAATGGCCATCTTTCATCGTTAGGGTATAGATGTCGATGTCTCTAGCTTCTTTAAATTCCGGAAATTTAAGATGGCCATTCCGCATACAATAAGCATGGTGTTTTATGTGTACTTAACATTATTATAGTGTAAGTTGTCTAATATTGCGAATTATTGTTTTATAAATAAATATGAATTGGTATTAAAATTTCATTTTCAAACAGTTGTGTTTTTATTTGTTTAGGACGCCAGGACAAACGGAACATCGCTGAATCGTGAGTATACACTACTTTATTTTTGTCAAAAGTCAAATGTGTTTCTAAAACAAATTCCTAATACGAACATGAAAATCACACGTTTCAAACAAATTTTGTTGAATTTCAATGTTAAAATTAAAACTTTTGATCACATTTTTTAACCGACCACCATTTCCGCCACCTTCGCGCTATGAATTCTTATATAAAACATAAAAGTAGGTATAAGAAGGCACAAGAGAGTTTTGACTGTTAGTTCGATCCCTCTTTTCACGAACTAATCGCAATTCCCCTAGTAGCGACACCGAAAGTGCCGACGTTCGTCCGAAGGAAGAGAGACGCATCCTCTCGCCGATTAAGCTGACCTCGTTCTTCAGGAAGAACAAAGACAGGGTTGCCAGCGAGGAAGAGGGTGAAGCGAGACCGATGGAAACCGAAGCGAAAGACGGCAAGGAGGAAGGCGAGAAACAAGCAACCGCCCCAGAAACGAAAGAAAGCCTCGTGTACGCCGAACTTGACCTGGTCAGTCAGAACTTGAAGCCCGTCGTCAAGGGCAGCGATGAAAAGACGGAGTACGCAGAAATTGTGTACACGCCCAAGGATTCCAACAAGAGCGAGGAGGAGGGCAAGGAGAAATAAGTTTTGGGTTTCGATTTTATGAACTGACTTCGTTTTACAGTGCAAGTTTAATTTTTTTAGATGCTCGTACTTAATATTTATTATGACGTAAAAGATCTGCACTATAATTAGGGATTAGTTTTATGTAGTATTGTTTCGGTCAAGACTGACACTGCTGGGTGTACAAATATGAATTTGGTTTTCTACTTTTATAAGATTTTTGATGAGCAATGATTATTTTATTCGGCCAGCTTGAACGAATCTTCTACAATATTTCTTTCACATTACTTTATAAGTAGGCCATATTTTTAAAGCATAGTCAGTTTAAGAATAAAATGTTAATTTTTAGGGGTACCAAACGCACTTTAAAAGCTTATTACCGTATGTGTCTTAACAGTTTTTGTACAGCTCTACGTACCATGAGCGTTGATTAACATTTAATAGATACTCACCGTAAGTGCATTATTTGTCAAGTACAAAGGGTAGCACTAACTTGTTCGTCCATTAGCTTTAAGTTAGGTAAGCACTGAAACGTGATGTTCGTACTTAATAATGAGATGTGAATAAAATTTTGTCATTATTTAAAGGAAACTTTACAATCCACACATTTCATTATTATCTACTGCTTCGAGGACATATGTACTTAATTAATATGAGTAAGTAAAAGACATTTTTTAAACGGCGACATCTACAGTGGAGAGGAGAAGACAGAAGTGGTTCCAGGCAGCAGCAATTTTGTTGACACAACAATCAGGTAAGCTTTCCACTTTCAATGTTTCCTTTTACGATTGTGTCAGTGTTTTTGTAAATGTAGTAATTCAAGGATCGGTAAAGTCTGGTTTAGGAAAACGTACCGTTTTTGAAAGGGTGGATCCTGGATCCGGAAGTTCAAGAAATGAAGCCACTTTTGAAAGGGTTTTCGAAATTGTGTTGATGCTTACCTGTTGTGTAATACATTTTCCAGTCATATTTATTTAAGTCGCAGATTAATATATTTTTGACACATTTTCCAAAATTTAAATTTGACAGGTGAAGGAAATAGCTTAAAATTGATACTAGTTGTCAAAATAAATTTTCCACCCACGTACGACAAACAAGAAAACCATTTGCATAAATCTCTTTATTTGTGTTCATGTACAAAAATATATTCTCTTCGAAATCAATTCATGCCGCACGTCTATGAACACAAAATAAGCAAAGTAAACACCGGAAAAAGGAATGTTACACAACTATTTATCAATCAAGCACAAGCGTACAAAAAAAAAACCTGACATTAATTCGACTTCTGATCTTCATTCAAGCTATCTTTAGACACATCTAAACCTGCAAGTTTCTCAGCGATTTCGTCTCCTTTCAAGACAGCTTTTTCTTCGTCCGAATTCGTTTCTTCTGATTCACAATACAATTTACACTTTGTCTTTACTATTTCCTGCGCTTCATAGAATTTCGCCTTGAACTGATTTGCAACTGCAAGAATACTTTATAAAACCACAACTTAACATGAAACTGCACTTACTATCTTCCGTTGCGAACTTCACAGCCAGACATTCCGTTTTGGGCTCCTCATCCGCAAAATCTGCGACGACAAYGTAAACGAACGCCTTGGAGCAACCAAAACTGGGCTTCAGCTCCATGAAAGGCGTAATGAAGTGATTCGCGCAAACTTTAAGCGTCTTATCCCTGCGCATCACCACACGGACAGAGTTATTCTCCTTGTGCCGGAGTATTTTCAGTTCGCCAGTGCCTCGTTCCTAAAAACATCGCACAATCAAGACGTAACCACCCGAAAGTTCTGTGCGTACCTTCCACTCCGGACTCTCCTCCACGTTACAGAAGAAGCGGTACAGTTTGGCACGGAACTTCGCCAGGACATCTTCGTCCTCCTCGTTTGTCGAAACCTCCACTTCGGGCAGGGTAATTACGGGCTTGAAGTCAGGTTCTGGCTCTCCCTCTGATGTCTCGCTGGCGCGACGGTCGCGCTGAATTTCAGCTTCCTTTTCTTTCTGGAAAAACAAGTGCGGGAGTTAGGTTACCGGAACACGAGTCTTCCCCCAGTGATGATACTAACGTCGCTCATGTTTGGGGTGCTCACGGTAGAAAGACTATTACTAAGACACTTCTGTGACGCGATTTTGATGTATCAGTTCTCAAAAGAATCCGCTTTTCCAGTTTTATTAACGGTTTAACGCGACCTGAATGGCATCGCTTTGTTTGAAATCGCACCCGTGTGAATTTAGCCGCAAAACGAACAGATGTTCCGCGGAACGGTTCTTTCGAAATGAACGGATCGGTGAATCGATCTTTTCTGCCGCACGCATCTCTAATTCAATCCATCTGTCATTCGGGACTCCTGTCAGCTGTCATTTCAATGTATTTTGGTTATGTGGTTATGATTGTGCAACTTGTGCTGCTAGTACGTGTTCTTTTGTGTAATTTACGGCGAATTATGTTATTTATATACTTGTAGGACTAACAGAATGACATTATCGCAACCTACTCCTTGCTGTAGTCAAACGGAGACCGAGAATCCCTAAATGTTTGGTTAGAAGTGGGCCCCAGGAAGAGATATCGTGGAGAAGTTGTTCGTAAACTTTCGAAGGTAAGTTTTCTATGTAATTGTTCATTATATGAAACTCAAGAGCACATTTGTGATCACTCAACATAATTAAATAATAAGTAACTTGCACGAATTAACCGAATTTGTCTGTTTAAAGCAGTACGTTTAGTTTTTTGAAAGACCACACTACTTTTCAACAACATAATTCAAATAAATCAAAACTGTATTGCTTGATATTTCATCCTCCAAGTTATATTCTGATCACAAATATTTACACATGACATTATTATAGGAACCTTCGAATTAAGAGAAGAGAAGAGAAGTGAAGAACGACAAATGCAGCATTTGCAAGAGGTCATATCCATGGCTTACGAAGATCAAGCATCATAATGAACCATCAATAATTATGAAGTGGGCTGCTTTAGCACTTGGGATAAATTCAGGGAGGCCCCGTAGAACCTGACGATCGACTCCTCCTCCAGTCTGGAGTCTCTGGCGTCCGATTCCAACGACTACGCCCATTCCAACAACGAGGACGGCCCGCCCCTGCGCCGTCTAGCAGTTAGGCGTTCACCAGCTACGCCAGGAGGCGAGGCGAAATCGACGGCAGGACGTCGAGAAATGCAAAGCAGCCGACGAATGGCGTCAGATCGCTGCCGCCTTCACGCCCAGCCCTCCCGTTCAACAGGAGATCCAGATGGTGCTCAGGAAAAAATGGAGACGGCTCCCTTGAAGGCGGAGAAGGGGAAGGGAGAAGAAATGGTCCAGGAAATGACAAAGATTGACACGTCGAAGACGAACAACTCTATCCACGACGCTATTCTGGCGATGCAGCTGCGTCACATCAACAGGGAGCTTACTCTGACGAAAGGAGTATAGGTGAGGCACTGGAAAAAGAATATGTTGTTTTGTCATTATGGTGCATAACACTCTTAAATACTTGTTTGTTATGCCATGGAACTAGAAAAAATTGCCTTTGATGTACACATCTATCTTGGGAGGTTAGTTTTTTATGTGGTTTCTTTATGTTTATGTGAAATTTTTCCTGAATCTTGGTGGACGATTGTTTTACTCAGGATTTTCCGTAGTGCTTAAAACTAGAGATGTCGGTATACTTTGAGATCCATAGTCTATTAATAATAAATAATAATGATAATAATAATATGTATTGAGTATGAAAAACTAATACACTCAGAAGAACAATGACATGAGCAATGCTGGTTTACAGTCATACCCCAATACTAGTTAATAACAACAAATCGGTACACCGGATGATACTACATAGCTAGCTCTTAACTATATTCTCACTTTACTAGCAATTGAAGACCATCTGCGTATAAATATATGCAGATGATCTTCAACTGCTAATATCCTCAAAAATAAGCTAGGAAGTTTGGAAAAACTTTTTCTGATTTTTTTTTGTCTGTAAAACAGTTGTCTGATATAAAATATTAATGTTACGATAATATTTCTGTGTCCTAATAAGCAACTTTGATTGTTTCTACAGGAAGGAGCCGCATCCGAAGGAGGACAGAGATCCGAAGAGAGTGTCTCCGTTTTCGAAGATGTCGAGTAGAGACGAAGGCGACGGACGCAGATTGCTGACCCCACCTGTTCCAGGCGCACATCACAGGTTATAGCAGACGGAGAAACAGACGTCCTCAAGACATTTCTTTGGTTAGTTTTATTTAGAACCTCGCTTTTTCAAACAGTTTGTAATTTTGAAATACCACCAGAAATACTCCAGTGAGATTTTTTCATGTCATATTAAAAACAAATTTATAATTTAGGGGTTTTCAAGTGTTTAAACATTTGTTCTTCAGTTATGCATAAACTATAAAAAATTTATAATCAGTACTTGGTTCGCAGCACCCTTCAAAGCTTTGTATTGCACAATTTTCTTTAATTCTTATGAATTCTCCCTTATCTTACAATTATCTTTTAATAACTCTACAGTCATTCATAAGTGGTCATGTCATTTATATCAGTGTGCTCGATTCGCACATCAAGTGTACAGAATATCCCCCCAGCGCACTGTGAGAAAAGTAAGAGGGAATGTTCGACACGCCACGACAATTTTTGGGATACGCCTCCTTCGGGGGGACATTTCTGAACTTTGGAGTCTCCGTCAGGGGTTCGCCCCATTGGGAGAGGGATAGGGATGTCCTTGGATAAGGTCCTACTGAACCTCTGAAAATCAAACTTTGCTCTTGGGGTCCGTTCTGCACACAATATTTCCCCTTTCTTCTTGCTAACAGTGCAATACTGATTTCAATTCACATTAGTCCCATTTTTGTATTGGAGTTTTTTAATGAAGCCTAGAGTCCCCCCACATGAAGGGTGCTGTGAAATTTCTGTTGTTTTCGTGAGAAATTTTTTTAGTTTAAATGCATAATTGATTGTAGTCAGACGAATAGTAATCTTATTTTTATAAAGGATTTCTGATGGTAATTTTGAAATGCCATACTCAAGTAGGACTTTATTGTAACACATTTCACACAAATTTAAAACTTTTAGTAGTTTCCAATCAAAATTTTGTAAGTTAGATTCGATTCAATGTTCGTTGCAACAGATTTTCACTCACTCACAGCAGTAAGGTTATCGAGAAGGATCCGTGAGGTTCGATCAACCCCGAAGTTAACGAACACACCTATCCCCGTTCCTAGTTAAACCGGGATGCCTACAGATCGTGACCTCGTTGACCTGGCGCAATTGCATACTGAGGGTGCTTTGTTAGCTGCAGAGGCAGGATTGTTGGGGTCTCCCGTTTCCTTTCAAGTCCCACCGTTCGTAATTAGGGGTTGGTTTGGAAACTGCAGCCAGTTCGGCTCGATAATTTTACTGCTTCTTTTGTAAAATGCCATATATGTTGCACCAATCATTGCAGACATATTTTTGATTCATTATACATTATTATTTTGTATTTGTTTGACATTAATAGACCCACAAACTGTATTTTTGCAATATAAATTGTCTGTTTACCTTTCTTTTAGTATTTTATTGTACATTTTATTAATTTTTGTATTAAATGATGTGTAACAATGATTATAACTGCTTTTTCTTTATAAATAAACAGTTTTAAACCTACAAGTTGTTTTATTTTCAGTAAAAAAATGATAATTTCAACAAAATTGGTAATGAAATCGTTGCAGCTTTCTGTAATATCTGTAGTTCAGAAAAATCTCAATAGATGGCGCCACTTGTCGGGTGGTACTGGCCATCTATCGGGAATTTTTCGAACTAATACCTACATACCTCCTAATATGTGCTGCTGTGCTCCTGATACATGGAAATTTCCACTTAAAATTAATTTTTGTGCTCCTGATATCTCCTAAAAGTTCGAAAAATTCCCGACAGAGGCGCCACTTGTCGGGTGGTACTGGCCATCTATCGGAAATTTTTCGAACTAATACCTACATACCCTCTTTTACTCCTGTGATCCTGATACAAAATCCGAATTTTCGTATGAAAATTTTCGGATTTTGTATCAGGATCACAGGAGTAACAGAGGGTATGTAGGTATTAGTTCGAAAAATTCCCGACAGAGGCGCCACTTGTCGGGTGGTACTGGCCATCTATCGGAAATTTTTCGAACTAATACCTACATACCCTCTTTTACTCCTGCGATCCTGATACAAAATCCGATTTTTCGTATGAAAATTTTCGGATTTTGTATCAGGATCACAGGAGTAAAAGAGGGTATGTAGGTATTAGTTCGAAAAATTTCCGATAGATGGCCAGTACCACCCGACAAGTGGCGCCTCTGTCGGGAATTTTTCGAACTTCTAGGAGGTATCAGGAGCACAAAAATTAATTTTAAGTGGAAATTTCCATGTATCAGGAGCGCAGCAGCACATATTAGGAGGTATGTAGGTATTAGTTCGAAAAATTCCCGATAGATGGCCAGTACCACCCGACAAGTGGCGCCATCTATTGAGATTTTTCTGAACTACAGCAATCTGCAACGATTTTATTACCAATTTGGTTAAAATTATTAATTTTTACTCAAAATAATGGTCAAATTATCAATTTTTACTAAAAATAAAACAACTTTTAGCATTCTATAATGTTTATTTATAAAGAAAAAACTGTTATAATAATTGTTACACATCATTTAATACAAAAATTAATAAAATGTACAATAAAATACTAAAAGAAAGGTGAACAGGCAATTTATATTGCAAAAATACAGCTTGTGGGTCTATTAATGTCAAACAAATACAAAATAATAATGTATAATGAATCAAAAATATGTCTGCAATGATTGGTGCAACATATATGGCATTTTACAAAAGAAGCAGTAAAATTATCGAGCCGAACTGGCTGCAGTTTCCAAACCAACCCCTAATTACGAACGGTGGGACTTGAAAGGAAACGGGAGACCCCAACAATCCTGCCTCTGCAGCTAACAAAGCACCCTCAGTATGCAATTGCGCCAGGTCAACGAGGTCACGATCTGTAGGCATCCCGGTTTAACTGGGAACGGGGATAGGTGTGTTCGTTAACTTCGGGGTTGATCGAACCTCACGGATCCTTCTCGATAACCTTACTGCTGTGAGTGAGTGAAAATCTGTTGCAACGACCATTGAATCGAATCTAACTTACAAAATTTTGATTGGAAACCACTAAAAGTTTTAAATTTGTGTTAAATGTGCTACAATAAAGTCCTACTTGAGTATGGCATTTCAAAATTACCATCAGAAATCCTTTATAAAAATAAGATTACTATTCGTCTGACTACAATCAATTATGCATTTAAACTAAAAAAATTTCTCACGAAAACAACCGAAATTTCACAGCACCCTTCATGTGGGGGGACTCTAGGCTTCATTAAAAAACTCCAATACAAAAATGGGACTAATGTGAATTGAAATCAGTATTGCACTGTTAGCAAGAAGAAAGGGGAAATATTGTGTGCAGAACGGACCCCAAGAGCAAAGTTTGATTTTCAGAGGTTCAGTAGGACCTTATCCAAGGACATCCCTATCCCTCTCCCAATGGGGCGAACCCCTGACGGAGACTCCAAAGTTCAGAAATGTCCCCCCGAAGGAGGCGTATCCCAAAAATTGTCGTGGCGTGTCGAACATTCCCTCTTACTTTTCTCACAGTGCGCTGGGGGGATATTCTGTACACTTGATGTGCCAAGAGAGCACACTGATATAAATGACATGACCACTTATAAATGACTGTAGAGTTATTAAAAGATAATTGTAAGATAAGGGAGAATTCATAAGAATTAAAGAAAATTGTGCAATACAAAGCTTTGAAGGGTGCTGCAAACCAAGTACTGATTATAATTTTTTGTAGTTTATGCATAACTGACGAACAAATGTTTAAACACTTGAAAACCCCCAAATTATAAATTTGTTTTTAATATGACATGAAAAAATCGCACTGGAGTATTTCTGGTGGTAATTCAAAATTACAAACTGTTTAAAAAGCGAGGTTCTAAATAACACTAACCAAAGAAATGTCTTGAGGACGTCTGTTTCTCCGTCTGCTATAACCTGTGATGTGCGCCTGGAACAAGTGGGGTCAGCAATCTGTGTCCGTCGCCTTCGTCTCTACTCGACATCTTCGAAAATGGAGACACTCTCTTCGGATCTCTGTCCTCCTTCGGATGCGGCTCCTTCCTGTCAAAACAACCAAAGTTGCTTATTAGGACACAGAAATATGATTGTAACATTAATATTTTATATGAGACAACTGTTTTATAGACAAAAAAAAATCAGACAAGATTTTCCAAACTCCCTAGCTTATTTCTGAGGATATTAGCAATTGAAGATCATCTGCATATATTTACAAGCAGATGGTCTTCAATTGCTAGTAAAGTGAGAATATAGTTAAGAGCTAGCTATGTAGTATCATCCGGTGTACCAATTTGTTGTTATTAACTAGTATTGGGGTATGACTGTAAACCAGCATTGCTCATGTCATTGTTCTTCTGAGTGTATTAGTTTTTCATACTCAATAAATATTATTATTATCATTCTTATCATTCTATATATATCGGATCTCAAAGTATACCGACTTCTCCAGTTTCAAGCACTACGGAAAATCCTGAGTAAAACAATCGTCCACCACGATTCAAGAAAAATTTCACATAAACATATTAGCCTTTGCTTTTTCGCAGTTTTCGCTGGAAATTATTTTTGACTCAAAATCGGCATACTGATGTATTTTGAGCTGCAGATTCCAAAAATGCTGTCAGAAATGAGCTAGGACACCAGGAAATTTATTTTTCGCAAATCGACCCTTCTACTCTAGGGCACTTTTGAGACAAACCGTTGCAGCTAGAGATGAATTGACACCACCCCGAAATGCAGCAGGTCCACATTAGTAAATTAACATAAAATTAGCATAATCGGAGAGCATCAAGTTTCGAGGTGACAAAACAACAAAGGGGTTAGCCTTTGCTTTTTCGCAGTTTTCGGTGGAAATTATTTTTGACTCAAAATCGGCATACTGATGTATTTTGAGCTGCAGATTCCAAAAATGCAGTCAGAAATGACCTAGGACATCTGGAAATTTATTTTTTGCAAATCGACCCTTCTACTCTAGGGCACTTTTGAGACAAACCGTTGCAGCTAGAGATGAACTGACACCACCCCGAAATGCAGCAGGTCCACATTAGTAAATTAACATAAAATTAGCGTAATCGGAGACCGTCAAGTTTCGAGGTGAAAAAACAACAAAGGGGTTAGCCTTTGCTTTTTCGCAGTTTTCGGTGGAAATTATTTTTGACTCAAAATCGGCATACTGATGTATTTTGAGCTGCAGATTCCAAAAATGCGGTCAGAAATGAGCTAGGACATCAGGAAATTTATTTTTCGCAAATCGACCCTTCTACTATAGGCACTTTTGAGACAAACCGTTGCAGCTAGAGATGAACTGACACCACCCCGAAATGCAGCAGGTCCACATTAGTAAATTAACATAAAATTAGCGTAATCGGAGACCGTCAAGTTTCGAGGTGAAAAAACAACAAAGGGGTTAGCCTTTGCTTTTTCGCAGTTTTCGGTGGAAATTATTTTTGACTCAAAATCGGCATACTGATGTATTTTGAGCTGCAGATTCCAAAAATGCGGTCAGAAATGAGCTAGGACACCAGGAAATTTATTTTTCGCAAATCGACCCTTCTACTCTAGGGCACTTTTGAGACAAACCGTTGCAGCTAGAGATGAACTGACACCACCCCGAAATGCAGCAGGTCCACATTAGTAAATTAACATAAAATTAGCGTAATCGGAGACCGTCAAGTTTCGAGGTGAAAAAACAAGAAAGGGGTTAGTTAGCCTTTGCTTTTTCGCAGTTTTCGGTGGAAATTATTTTTGACTCAAAATCGGCATACTGATGTATTTTGAGCTGCAGATTCCAAAAATGCGGTCAGAAATGAGCTAGGACATCAGGAAATTTATTTTTCGCAAATCGACCCTTCTACTCTAGGGCACTTTTGAGACAAACCGTTGCAGCTAGAGATGAACTGACACCACCCCGAAATGCAGCAGGTCCACATTAGTAAATTAACATAAAATTAGCGTAATCGGAGACCGTCAAGTTTCGAGGTGAAAAAACAACAAAGGGGTTAGCCTTTGCTTTTTCGCAGTTTTCGGTGGAAATTATTTTTGACTCAAAATCGGCATACTGATGTATTTTGAGCTGCAGATTCCAAAAATGCAGTCAGAAATGACCTAGGACATCTGGAAATTTATTTTTTGCAAATCGACCCTTCTACTCTACGGCACTTTTGAGACAAACCGTTGCAGCTAGAGATGAACTGACACCACCCCGRAATGCAGCAGGTCCACATTAGTAAATTRACATAAAATTAGCGTAATCGGAGACCGTCAAGTTTCGAGGTGAAAAAACAACAAAGGGGTTAGCCTTTGCTTTTTCGCAGTTTTCGGTGGAAATTATTTTTGACTCAAAATCGGCATACTGATGTATTTTGAGCTGCAGATTCCAAAAATGCGGTCAGAAATGAGCTAGGACATCAGGAAATTTATTTTTCGCAAATCGACCCTTCYACTATAGGGCACTTTTGAGACAAACCGTTGCAGCTAGAGATGAACTGACACCACCCCGAAATGCAGCAGGTCCACATTAGTAAATTAACATAAAATTAGCGTAATCGGAGACCGTCAAGTTTCGAGGTGAAAAAACAACAAAGGGGTTAGCCTTTGCTTTTTCGCAGTTTTCGGTGGAAATTATTTTTGACTCAAAATCGGCATACTGATGTATTTTGAGCTGCAGATTCCAAAATGCGGTCAGAAATGAGCTAGGACACCAGGAAATTTATTTTTCGCAAATCGACCCTTCTACTCTAGGGCACTTTTGAGACAAACCGTTGCAGCTAGAGATGAACTGACACCACCCCGAAATGCAGCAGGTCCACATTAGTAAATTAACATAAAATTAGCGTAATCGGAGACCGTCAAGTTTCGAGGTGAAAAAAACAACAAAGGGGTTGTTAGCCTTTGCTTTTTCGCAGTTTTCGGCTGGAAATTATTTTTGACTCAAAATCGGCATACTGATGTATTTTGAGCTGCAGATTCCAAAAATGCAGTCAGAAATGACCTAGGACATCTGGAAATTTATTTTTTGCAAATCGACCCTTCTACTCTAGGGCACTTTTGAGACAAACCGTTGCAGCTAGAGATGAACTGACACCACCCCGAAATGCAGCAGGTCCACATTAGTAAATTAACATAAAATTAGCGTAATCGGAGACCGTCAAGTTTCGAGGTGAAAAAACAACAAAGGGGTTAGCCTTTGCTTTTCGCGTTTTCGGTGGAAATTATTTTTGACTCAAAATCGGCATACTGATGTATTTTGAGCTGCAGATTCCAAAAATGCGGTCAGAAATGAGCTAGGACATCAGGAAATTTATTTTTTCGCAAATCGACCCTTCTACTCTAGGGCACTTTTGAGACAACCGTTGCAGCTAGAGATGAACTGACACCCACCCCGAAATGCAGCAGGGTCCACATTAGTAAATTAACATAAAATTAGCGTAATCGGAGACCTCAAGTTTCGAGGTGAAAAAACAACAAAGGGGTTAGCCTTTGCTTTTTCGCCAGTTTTCGGTGGAAATTATTTTTGCTCAAAATCGGCATACTGATGTATTTTGAGCTGCAGATTCCAAAAATGCAGTCAGAAATGAGCTAGGACACCGGAAATTTATTTTTCGCAAATCGACCCTTCTACTCTAGGGCACTTTTGAGACAAACCGTTGCAGCTAGAGATGAACTGACACCACCCCGAAATGCAGCAGGTCCACATTAGTAAATTAACATAAAATTAGCGTAATCGGAGACCGTCAAGTTTCGAGGTGAAAAAACAACAAAGGGGTTAGCCTTTGCTTTTTCGCAGTTTTCGGTGGAAATTATTTTTGCTCAAAATCGGCATACTGATGTATTTTGAGCTGCAGATTCCAAAAATGCGGTCAGAAATGAGCTAGGACATCAGGAAATTTATTTTTTCGCAAATCGACCCTTCTACTCTAGGCACTTTTGAGACAAACCGTTGCAGCTAGAGATGAACTGACACCACCCCGAAATGCAGCAGGTCCACATTAGTAAATTAACATAAAATTAGCGTAATCGGAGACCGTCAAGTTTCGAGGTGAAAAAACAACAAAGGGGTTAGCCTTTGCTTTTTCGCAGTTTTCGGTGGAAATTATTTTTGACTCAAAATCGGCATACTGATGTATTTTGAGCTGCAGATTCCAAAAATGCGGTCAGAAATGAGCTAGGACACCAGGAAATTTATTTTTCGCAAATCGACCCTTCTACTCTAGGGCACTTTTGAGACAAACCGTTGCAGCTAGAGATGAACTGACACCACCGAAATGCAGCAGGTCCACATTAGTAAATTAACATAAAATTAGCGTAATCGGAGACCGTCAAGTTTCGAGGTGAAAAAACAACAAAGGGGTTAGCCTTTGCTTTTTCGCAGTTTTCGGTGGAAATTATTTTTGGCTCAAAATCGGCATACTGATGTATTTTGAGCTGCAGATTCCAAAAATGCGGTCAGAAATGAGCTAGGACATCGGAAATTTATTTTTTTCGCAAATCGACCCTTCTACTCTAGGGCACTTTTGAGACAAACCGTTGCAGCTAGAGATGAACTGACACCACCCCGAAATGCAGCAGGTCCACATTAGTAAATTAACATAAAATTAGCGTAATCGGAGACCGTCAAGTTTCGAGGTGAAAAAACAACAAAGGGGTTAGCCTTTGCTTTTCGCAGTTTTCGTGGAAATTATTTTTGACTCAAAATCGGCATACTGATGTATTTTGAGCTGCAGATTCCAAAAAATGCGGTCAGAAATGAGCTAGGAACCAGGAAATTTATTTTTCGCAAATCGACCCTTCTACTCTAGGGCACTTTTGAGACAAACCGTTGCAGCTAGAGATGAACTGACACCACCCCGAAATGCAGCAGGTCCACATTAGTAAATTAACATAAAATTAGCGTAATCGGAGACCGTCAAGTTTCGAGGTGAAAAAACAACAAAGGGGTTAGCCTTTGCTTTTTCGCAGTTTTCGGTGGAAATTATTTTTGACTCAAAATCGGCATACTGATGTATTTTGAGCTGCAGATTCCAAAAATGCAGTCAGAAATGAGCTAGGACATCTGAAATTTTTTTTTCGCAAATGACCCTTCTACTCTAGGGATTTTAACAACCGTTGCAGCTAGAGATGAACTGACACCACCCGAAATGCAGCAGGTCCACATTAGTAAATTAACATAAAAATTAGCGTAATCGGAGACCGTCAAGTTTCGAGGTGAAAAAACAACAAAGGGGTTAGCCTTTGCTTTTTCGCAGTTTTCGGTGGAAATTATTTTTGACTCAAAATCGGCATACTGATGTATTTTGAGCTGCAGATTCAAAAATGCGGTCAGAAATGAGCTAGGACACCAGGAAATTTATTTTTCGCAAATCGACCCTTCTACTCTAGGGCACTTTTGAGACAAACCGTTGCAGCTAGAGATGAACTGACACCACCCCGAAATGCAGCAGGTCCACATTAGTAAATTAACATAAAATTAGCGTAATCGGAGACCGTCAAGTTTCGAGGTGAAAAAACAACAAAGGGGGTTAGCCTTTGCTTTTTCGCAGTTTTCGGTGGAAATTATTTTTGACTCAAAATCGGCATACTGATTGTATTTTGAGCTGCAGATTCCAAAAATGCGTCAGAAATGAGCTAGGACATCTGGAAATTTTTTTTCGCAAATCGACCCTTCTACTCTAGGGCACTTTTGAGACAAACCGTTGCAGCTAGAGATGAACTGACACCACCCGAAATGCAGCAGGTCCACATTAGTAAATTAACATAAAATTAGCGTAATCGGAGACCGTCAAGTTTCGAGGTGAAAAAACAACAAAGGGGTTAGCCTTTGCTTTTTCGCAGTTTTCGGTGGAAATTATTTTTGGACTCAAAATCGGCCATACTGATGTATTTTGAGCTGCAGATTCCAAAAATGCGGTCAGAAATGAGCTAGGACATCGGAAATTATTTTTTGCAAATCGACCCTTCTACTCTAGGGCACTTTTGAGACAAACCGTTGCAGCTAGAGATGAACTACACCACACATGGCAAATTGCAGCAGGTTAACATTACACATAAATAAAATTAGCGTAATCGGAGACCGTCAAGTTTCGAGGTGAAAAACAACAAAGGGGTTAGCCTTTGCTTTTTCGCAGTTTTCGGTGGAAATTATTTTTGACTCAAAATCGCATACTGATGTATTTTGAGCTGCAGATTCCTAAAAATGCGGTCAGAAATGAGCTAGGACACCAGGAAATTTATTTTTCGCAAATCGACCCTTCTACTCT